>CP022030.1:0-1273126 GCA_002952155.1 Alternaria solani | reverse complement strand
CTCGATCTCTCCACCACTATCAGCGCCTGAACTGACCATGACCTCCCCCAAAGATCTTGAAGAACAGCAGCAAACCCTCATTACCCCCGACCAACGCCAAGAACCATCACCTGCCCCTCAGCCCGTGCCCAATACACCCTCCGTCATGTCGCGCTTCAGCATTCCCATCGATGCCCTGACATCCAGGATGAACTTCGGTGGACGCTTCGACGGTCTGCGCAACACGACCGTGTCCTCTCGATTCGCCAACCTGCGACCCATTTCCGAGTTCTTCGACTTCAAGCGCGTTTCCAAGCCCGCCAACTTTGCTGAGGTACAGAGCAGGGTCAACTACAACCTGGGCTACTTTTCGAGCAACTATGCCGCCGTCTTCGTCATGCTCAGCATCTACAGTCTGCTCACCAACTTGACGCTCCTCTTCGTCATCTGCCTCGTAGTCGGTGGCATGTTTGGAATCGGCAAGCTCGAGGGAAATGATCTCCAGCTCGGCAGCTGGCGTGCCACCACCTCTCAGCTATACACTACGCTCTTCCTCATTGCACTTCCTCTCGGACTCTGGGCCTCGCCCTTCTCTACGTTTCTCTGGCTTATTGGCGCAACCGGTGTCACAGTTGTGGGCCATGCTGCATTCATGGACAAGCCAATCGAGTCAGCTTTTTCCGAGGAGGCGGTCTAAGTGGTCGGCCGCGAACTCCTTACGCTATGCCCCCATGGGGAAGACCACCAGGGGGCTCGTCGGGTGTGGGGAGATATTATGAGGGGGTACAAGACGACGTGCATAGGTTTCAAGAATTGGATAGTGAAGACGAGAAAGGTGGTGTTAAATTAGATCAGGCGTTCCAACCGACCCTGAATGGCAGGAGCATCAATCCAGATGAGCTATATCTTAATGATATGGATATTAGAGTATGGGAGGGAAGGACTATGGCTTTGGGTGAGGCAACATATCGGCAAGACCATCAGGATGGTTATCTTGACGACATGGGAAACAGTATCAGTTCCCCTGAACACGAAGAGGTACTCTTCCGGCGAGTACTGGATAAGATTCGGATAGCAAGAGCAGCAGGGAATACAGACGTATCGTTGACCCCAGAGGAGCTAGACGCGTATCAGTCAAGACTATATGGCTCACGATCGACCGCAGTTCGCCCTGAAAACCAAGCTCGACCAACCTACACTTCCATGCCCCATGATGCCGCAAGTATGATCAGCGTTGATGCGACTAGCAAGCACGGCAGTTCTTCCAGGTCGAAGAAGAACCAGCAGCGGAGCTCCATCTTCGGGTCAAAGTCGAAGAAAGAGAAATCTAGCAGTCACAAGCGTATGCCCACCACGGATAGTCGTGCACCGCCACCAGGGTTCATTATACCTGGCTCGGATGGGCAGCCCATGTATGCCCCCATCAATGCCTACCAGGGTAGCCTGGGTCATGAGCAGGAGCCTTTACGTCCCGCGTCCCGTTCCGCATCTGATACTAGTCATCATACTTCCCCGCCTTCACATGCCAGCTTCTCTCGAGACATGTTGGGCGCCTTTCCAGCATCCGAATATGATTACCGCCCGGCTACTCCTCCACGGCAAGGCCGTTCTATATCCTCTCGGCAAGCTGCGTATGAGGCTGATCTTCCACAAGGCACGCGCACAAGATCGTCCTCCATCCAGTCCGCTGGACTTGTGCCGTTTCCTGTGGAGCCCTATCAGTATCATGTTTTCAGTCCGGCGCCTTCTTCGTCAACGACTTCGCCTCAGCCGCAGTATACACGGAGACTGAGCTCGGGGGTATCGGAGGCTAGCTATACATCAGTCACACGACGTGTTCCTGTTCCTGCTCCTGCATCAGCAACGCTTCAGCGAGCAGCACCTGTAGCGGGCAGTCATGTTGGCCAGTCGGACCCAGCTTTGTCCCCGCCAGCATCAAGTTCTGCTACTCCAGTTCAAACTCACGAAGCTACGGGAGCCAGTGGTAGTGGACATGGAGAGAGACGGCGGAAGAGCGGTAAAAGTAGGAAGAAAGGATGAAGCATGGTGCTGTAATCGATCATGACAGATGTCCCTTGCTCTTCGTTTTGGTAAACTATGATCCAATCGATTATTGCTTTCGCAGACATTGCATGAGGTACAGGGCGTAAAAGACGGCCACGTATGTAGTGGGCCCTTGGTTATTATGTTGTACTGATACATATATGTATTGTTTTCTCCACTGAAGTGTGTTGTTCGATAACAGTCATTCGATCTGACTCTTAATCCGTCAAACATGTCTCGACCGGGGAAAAAGGGTATGCAGGAACGCGTCGGCCGACTCAATCCAGACCTAGCACGTCTTGTTGAATGCCATATTGCGTGTGCTGCATCTGCATCTTGCAGCTGCATCCGGGTCTCGAACATTTCCAACGGTCCTGCAGGCGCTTATGCCACAGGGGTGTGCGCACAAACGACCGTTGCACAAGGAGAGTTTTCGTCCGCAACCATGTCAAGAGTCTCGAAGCAGTATCAGATCTTGATTGCTGTTGGTGTAAGGAACTTCCATGGCCATCTGTGTCACATCTCTCTCGCGTAAAGACGAGTAATCTAGGCGATTTTCATGGTTCACGCACATCATCGTGCACTGCACAAGTGCCATCTGGGTCGGCATAAATCGAGGTGGCGGTACCTGCAGGGCTACGCAGGCCGCCCAACCACCAAAGAGCGGTCTGGTAGCTGTGCCGATCACTCCCCTCAGCTCCACAAGTTCGCGCATATCTTTAAGCTGGCCAAAGTTCCTTCCTTCACCAGCAAGCCCGCCACATTCCCCAACCGTGCCATATTTTGTGGTTTTTCTACCCGTTGACGTGTTCCCTACTAGTCATTTCTATATTCTGTTTCCGCGCACGGTGGCCAGTGTTGTCATAGCAAGCTTGGGAGTTGGGTTGCGCGCTCCGATCTAGCTGATTGGTAGGGCGTCATCAGGCAAGGCAGGGCAGAGAAGCAGGGAAAACCTCTGTTAATGAGGCGAAGAGGAGGCGATTGAAGCCCAAGAGACCCACTCCCTTCACCGGACTTTTGTTGCGACAGCTCTTCTAGACCCTTGAACGTTGTTGCGCTGGTACAAGACTCACAGTCATAGTCATTGTTGTCGACAAACCTCATCCACTCGCATATACCATATCAGCGTACTTTGCGCTGAATGCGCTGGGCGTCCAAATACACACTACACCATCGCATCCCGACATCTGTCGTTCGCGCACATATATCGCAATCAACAAACAACTCAAGAGGATCGGCAACACCACTTACAGCCTCACTCCTCCCAAAACCAACGCTACTCCCATCGTCTTCCGACACCACACAAGCCAACACCATGGGTAGCAGTTGGAACCCCTTCTCCACGGGCTCGCCCTCACGACGCTCGTCAACCTACCGCCCCGGCTATGCTTCCTCATCCTACTCTGCATCGTCGCGCCACCACAGCTCAACATCGCGGTACAAGCGCTCACCCCGCGACTCGTACATGCAACACTTGTACAAAAAACTACAACATTTCCTCCGAGAAATCTGGCGCTACGCCCAACGCCACCCCTACAAAGTCTTCTTCATGGTCATCATGCCGCTCGTCTCGGGAGGCGTCCTCCACAAACTTGCTCGCCAGTTCGGCGTCAACCTACCCGAGATGGGTGGGCAAGGAGCAAGAGGCGGATACTCTGGCTCTGGCCACCACAGCAGCAGTGGAGGTGCCAGTAGCGGCTACTACGGTAGTCAGGGATATGGCATGGAAAGCAGCCGGAGCGGGCCGAGTAATGGTGGCGGAGGCATGATGGCCGGTCTTGGCAACATCGATATGCAGAGTGTGGCAGGCGGAATCGGAGGACTGGCTAACTTGGCGAGTATGGCAAGCAAGTTCATGTAAAGCGGAAGGGAGGCTGACGCCTCTTTCTTCTAGGAACGGTTGAGAATATCTTTACCATTACGAGGGTCGTGGGGAATCTTACAGGCAGTAGGAATGATTGGTGACACGGGAAGATGAGCAAGAGATGGGACGTTGATTGGCACGACTGGTAAAAAGGTGGTGTTTTTCTTTTGTTGTGGCACGACGTTACGACAGCATGAGGAGAAGCGTGCGTCGGTACTCCCGCCACGCTTTCTCCTCTTTCTGATTTTGGTTCTTTCATGTTATTTACTAGAGATATCCCTCCTTTGCGTAGGCTTCGACCTACATGGCGTTTAGATGCAGATGCAGATGCAAGCATACTTTCTTCATATATCTT
The DNA here is from genome assembly GCA_002952155.1 of Alternaria solani. Taxonomy (NCBI): domain Eukaryota; kingdom Fungi; phylum Ascomycota; class Dothideomycetes; order Pleosporales; family Pleosporaceae; genus Alternaria; species Alternaria solani. The sequence continues at coordinate 1,268,885 of CP022030.1, read as the reverse complement.
CACTTGCTTTGTAAACACGAGATTGAATGACAAGACGACGTCGATGGGTGATGAATAGTTCTCGTTCTAAGCAAAAGGCGAAAAGAGACCAAAGAAACTCTCAAGGATATCGTCAGTCATACAGCCCATGTAAATCCATCGCTTCATACCACCCCTCTCTCAATGTCCCTTAACCGGACACGACATTGGCAAACACCTTGGCAGCGAGTCCACTCAGCAACCTCGCCTTGTCTGCCTGCGGCATCTCCTGGAACACAGCATAAACACTCTTCCCCTTTGTATCTCTTACAGCTCCTAGCCTGTTTCCAGCAACAGCACCAGCGACCATACCAGGGAAATTTGCGACAATGAAGCCCATGGCGCCTCCACTCAGACCACCCACAAGGCTCCAGAACTTGCCCGTAGGATGCGCATCCTGGTCTGCCATGCCCTCTTCCCGTAGCATCTCCTCAAAGATACCACCAAACTGCTCTTCAGAGAAGCGGTTGTGCGATTCTTCCGTGTTGCCGGCTGGAGCGCTGCCGAAGCCGAATGCGGACCATGGGAAGCCTTGGGCGAAACCCCCGCCTGCGCCTGCATTGTTGGGAACCTCCTCGTCAAATTCTTCGTCTGGTGTTGCGGTGCTGCCTGTGAAGCTGTTGTAGGTGCGTGCAGCGTCGTAGTCGCGGCGCCGCGTGGTGTCCGATAACGTGTAGTAGGCGTCGTTGATCTGTTGGAAGCGCTTCGTGCGACTTGCGCGTTCAGGGGAGTCAGATGGAACACGATCGGGGTGATGTTTTAGCGCAGCCCTGGAGAGTATGTTAGAAGTTGTGAAAAAAGGTCTGTAAGGGGTATAAGTGTACTTCTTGTAGGCATCGCGAATTTGCTGCTGAGTCGCCTTCGAGTCGACTTCTAGGACCTTGTCTGTGGAATCATATGAGCTTGGGAATGGGTACCACGAGACCATGCGCGCCTACAATAGTCCGCTGGAGGCGCTGTTTGAGGTTAGTTGAAGTTTGATCACCAAGTAGTTATGTATCTCACCCATGGTGCTGGCTAGTCTGGAGGGCCTGGTATGTTGCTTGGGGAACTGTTATGGTCGGATTGAGTAACAAGTAGGTGATTGAAGCAAGAAGCAAGAAGCAAGGTTTGGGGTGAGTGAGGAGGCAGGCTGACACGAAGAGTGGTGGGAAGTTCAGGGTCAGGTACGCGGCTGAGAGCAATGACGTAGACGCGAAAGGTCTAGCCACAGTGGCTTCACGTTTGCACGTGAAATCAGCTTATCCATGTGCACCATTATATTGGGAGTGGCGCATACAAGTTCACCTGCTTAGGTTCGAGTCAGTGCAGATTTCAATCTGTATAGGTGTAGAATGAGGTAGTAATTAATGTAAAGGTGATGCGGCGCACCTCCTTGCTAGGTATCATACAACAAACCGCACCCACACTATTATCGGTGTCGCTACCACTTCCCACTCTTCTTTGCAATATCCAATACCACACTTCCTTGAAAACCAAAAGTATCAACAAAAAAATCACCCTAGCCAGTTGTCCACATTTCCAGAATACTGCGGAGTTGGACTCAGCCCATCTACCGCCTGAAGCTCGCACTCAAGCCTGAGAAAGCGTCGGGGGAATGCCGTCCACCCATCAAACCCGCAAAGTCTACGCTCTCGTTGCTGACATGCCTTGTGCCGGGTGTTTGTGCAGCGGATAGTGCTTGTCCTTGTGGCGCGCCGGACATACCACCAAACGGATTTGAGCGTCCGGGTGCTTGCGCAACAGGAGTCGAAGCTTGCACGGCTGTCGGTTGAGCCTGTTGCTGTGGTGCTTGCTGAGGAGCCTGTTGAGGTTGGTTGTACAGCGAGAGGATCGAAGCGTTCTTGTCGAAAGGATTAGAGCTTTGTTGCTGATATAGCTGCTGTTGGTTCTGGAAACTCTGTTGCTGGGCTTGGTAGTTTTGAGTTGGATCCTGGGTTTGGTAGGTCGATTGTTGGGGTTGCCAAGGGTTCGCCGTCTGGGGAGCTGGAGGCTGGCTGTATTGTTGTTGCTGCTGTTGCTGCTGCTGCTGCTGCTGCTGTTGCTGTTGCTGTGACCAAGGATTAGGCATTTGCTGCTGAGCGGAAGCTGTTTGTGCTTGAGATGACTGCTGCTGCGACCATGGATTAGGCATTTGCTGCTGTGGTGGAGCTGATTGCGGGTGGGCCGACTGCGGTTGAGAGTGCTGTTGTTGCTGGAACGTTGACTGGCCGAACGGATTGGAGCTTGCAAGATTGGTTGGAGTAAACATTTGGCTTTGTGACGATCTCAAGAAGGGATTTCCAGGACTTGAGGGGTTGGACATGGATTGGTACTGCGGCTGCGGCGGGGCAAAGAAAGAACTGTATTGTTCAGGTATCTGCGGCATCGGCGGTGGAGTAAAGGATTGGTTGTAGGGGTTCGTTTGAGGGAATGACGAAGGTTGGGATTCAGCGCCTCCAGTTCGGTTCGGGAACAGAGGCTGCTGAGGCTGTGGGTTTGAGATTTGCATACCCTGGAATGATTGCTCGAGGCTTTGTTGTTGTTGGTTCCAAGGATTTTGCTGATAGGCGTAGTTTTGCTGCTGCGGTTGTTGCTGAGGGGCCTGTTGTTGAACATATCCTTGAGAAGATTGTTGCAGGAATGGGTTGTAGGAGTTGGACGAATAGGCTTGTTGTGCGGCCGGTCCTCCATACGAGGCTTGCTGGGTCTGAAGCGGAGCGAGTTGCTGCTGCTGTTGCTGAGCAGGCGCATCCAGCGCATCGAAAGGGTTCGTAGACGATGTCGTAGCGGGTGCGGTGCTCGGATTGTCGAATGAAATGCCATTGGACGTCGGTTGCGAAGTCGGTGTCGGTGTGCTCCCCCTCGATCTGCCAGGGTCCTGTTCCCCCAACCTGATTAAAGCCTCCACTGCCCGGTCCAGGTTCCCATTCAGTCCCTTCAGTACCGTCGAATTGCGCTTGTCGTCGGGGAAGCCCATGTCCCGCAGCTGCGCTAGCTTGGAATCCATGCCGTCGCCCGAGGTGTGTATGTTGGAACCGAAGACCCTGGAAGGCTTGTTGATGCGTGGAGGTGATTGGTCCTGTTGGCTGAAGCCACTGAGCCCTGGCGATAGCGGAGGAGTCAGATTCCGCGGGGAGGTCGCCGCCTTTCGTAGCCCGAATCCAAAGCGACCAGTGGGCTTGGGTGGTAGTGGCGGTGGTCGGTCTTCAGAGCTCGTACTGCCCGTGTTCTGTCGCGTGCCCGGCCGCGAAGCGTCCAAGTATATCCTCTGCTCATACTTTGCCCGGATGTATCTCTCCATGGCACTGTCGACCTCGTCGATGTCGATGGGTATCGAGGGCTTGACGTTGCGCGGGTTGTACGTCTTGTTGGATTCGACATTACCAATGCGCTTCATGTTCTAACCACTCGTCAGCACCCGGACTTGAGCCGCAGAAGTGACAGTTCTTACGTCGACTTGTGCATTGTCCCACTTATCCATACTCAGGGATTTGACCTTGGATATGTGCGTCCCCAGCTTGCGATGCAGGGCTGCGCATCGCATGCACAGGAAGATGCCCAGCTACAGCAAACGTCAGTGGTGTGTCGACGGTCGGCGGGCGATGGATTATAAGAGGAATATGGATTCGTGTTGGTATACGGGGAGACTTACACTCCAGCTCGCCCATCCTGCGTGACGTGATTAGCATTGGGCCTCTACGACGGCATGCGCCTGCACAACTTACCTGGGTTCCGCGCACCGCAGTCGGCGCAAGTTCCGTTGCCTGGAACTGTCTTGATGAGTTCCTGTAATGTACGCTCATTACGCGCTTGCTGGCGCTTATTCAGGGCCGACGCCATCTTGTCTGGAAGGAGGAAGCGGTTCGGGCGGAGGTTGAAGATCGGGGCGCGGCAGAACGTGCACGGGAGCACTACGCGGGGGGGATAGGGGGCAAGAGGGACGCGGCAAGAGGGCGCGTATGCAAGACTACCCAAGAAAGAATAATTCCATAGCAAAGCAAAACGTGAGCACAGAAGGGGGACTTGGTAGGGCCCTTAGTCGACACACGCCATGGCGAGTAATGCATTCGTTCCACATACGCGCACATGGCAACCCGCAGAAGCTCCAGAACCCTGCGTTTTTGGGCTATATACAGCACCATGCCCCTGTCTGAGCTTCCAGCATTCCGCCCAAAAGTCCCATCATCGTCCTGCCAACCTGTCGAGCTGGGCCAGCTTACGACAGCGCATCAACGGCATGCGCGCTCAGTGGCACGCCTCACAGATGCTGCCGATCTGGGTTTTGAAGGCCCGAAGCCGCCCTCTTTCGTTGCCAGTCGGTCGGCCGGCCATGAGACAAGACACATACACAACCGCCGGGTGGCATTGCAGTCGTCGTCATCACTGCCTCACAATCCAAGAAAACACGTCGTCCCACAAGCACAGGTCCATGCGCAAATGTTCTTCTTTGACACCCAGCAAAAAAGCTGTATATGTATGGTCACGCAGGTGGCTTCAAGCAACATAGAAATCGAAGCAAAAAGCCTAAAAGTGCCAGGTATTACTCTAGTGACGCAAATATGACAACTATAGAGATGAGGAGCTCGGTATAGCCGTTGATTAATCGTCCATTTTTATGATTGTGTGTAAGGAAGAGAAAGCGTGCCCGAGCTGCGACGAGAATTTCAGGTGCGCGGTGCCAAGCGCTGCTGACAAAGCGGGGTCCGAGCGTGAATAATTTTCATCTAAAACCAAGCTCCGGCTCGCTGCTTCTGCTCACCAACAACCTCGCGATGTACAGGTCGCGGCACGTGCTCGCACGCTGGACGATCAGTGTTTGTCGTCCGTCGAGTCGTCGCTCCTGTACATGTTGTATGCTACTACCCCACTATTGCCTGCTCCCGGGTTCAGCTCTCTATGGCCTGGAAGCAACTTTTCTCTCTGTGGGAGACTGAAATTGGTTTTTAGCAGAGCCGTGTCTTCTCCACCCTACCCATGGACATTTCGTGGATGTGTAGGACTATAATTGGACATACATCTTCCTCCAGCTCATAAGCTGTCGTGACGACCCGAGCCTCGGTGTGTCCACAGCGTGATGCCTTGTGATTCGTACAGGCACGCTATACAAGGGAAAAATCGAACACCTTACTAGCCAACTACAGGAGAGCAATCTATCTTCCTTTGTAGAGCAATACTCTACCTAGGCGACTACAGGGGTGGTGGTTGATTTTCCTCTTGTATAGCATGCCACTTTGGAGTCTCGAAGACGGGTGTGTGTCGTTTTTGGCATTTTGATGCTGAGCGCAGTACTCGTCTGGATGGTGGTGGTGATGGTGGGACATTTTCCTTGTCTTCGTCCCGAAACTTGCGCTTTGCCAGTATTAGTTAATCACGACACTTTGCACTATACGTTAACACAATACTAACCTCATATCTGATGCTCTGGACACAGACAAGAGGTAAGTAAATCGAAGTTCACATACGACGGCTACTGTTGTGAGGAAGGCGCAGTCACACCCTACCATACCCGTAAACAATGGACGCATGAAACCTCGTATGATAGCTGCCTCTAAATCTAGGCCTTTGAGACACTGTTCGGTTCGCATACTCGGATCATGGTGTCATTCGATGCCACTCCCTCTAAGCTCGTCCTCGTCATCCTCGTCATCACCCTCGATGTCACTCTCGTCACGGAGCTCCTGTTTCTGGAGAGCAACCAGTTCCTGAGCAAAGGTGTTGGTCTCTGGCTGCTGGATAGCCTCAGCACGCGCGATAAGGATTTCTCGCACACGATAAAACGTCACTTCCTCGTCGCCGCTGATGTTTCCTGTCCCTGAACCTTGCATTGTCATAATCGCCGTCTCACTGACAAGCCCTGGGGTCCATGGACAACAAGAAAGGCCCCATTTGCGGCAGTTTGAACACGTGTTTCCTGTCCGCTCGCAGTGGATTCCCATTTCAGGACTGCCTATTGCCATATACTGCAGGAACATACACAGGTCACAAGTCTTCCTCGCTTTCCTTTGGTAAGCTTTAAGCGTATCGACGTCTTCGGATTTCCCAAGATTGTATGATTCCATCATTGACTTCAGGGTGGCATCGGACCTCCGCGTCGAGGGTAACATCTGGTATTGGTCTGGTGCCTGAATACGAATGGATTTGTGTTGATGTGGATAGGCTAGTATTGCATACGATCTCTCCATGGCGACCTCTGTAGTCGCCTAGGTAGAGTATTGCTCTACAAAGGAAGATAGATTGCTCTTCTGTAGTTGCCTAGTAGGATGTTCAATCTTCCCTTGTATGGCGTGACGGCACGATAAGGGCCGAAACGTTGGAGAAATGTGGGGTCCTTCTCCGCAATGTGGGGAAAGACAGACACATTCACACCCATGTCATCGCCTAGCCGAATAGATCTGTTCCTGCAGGATATATGAACGACATGAAATACAGATGTGTCTCGCTTTTTCGCGATACCGATCTACCTGACATCGTTTACAATGACGCCATTACCAGCTTACATCGACCCGGAGTACCAATCCACACATTACAACCTGTTCCGAGACTCTATAACCGTTCCGCTGAAGTCGGTACTACCGCCCGATGTCAGCCGAGATGCATTCGATACAGCGATCGCGAGATACAAAGGTGTTGTTGGTGACGCGCAGGTATACCAAGGTGATGCCTTGGCGGAGTACATCGATCCGTATGAGTTGCATGAGGCGGAAGGGACGCGGAGAATGCCCAGTGCAGCCGTCCGACCCAAAAGCGTAGAGGAGTTGAAAGAGGTGCTGAAGATCTCGAACGAATTTGCCATACCAGTGTGGACATTCTCAAGAGGCAAGAACCTTGGGTCAGTAGACTCCTACACACATCGCAGTCGATCATCTGACAATCGGATAGATATGGTGGGCCAGCTCCTCGCGTGACTGGCTCCGTAGCCCTAGATCTTCATCGCATGGACAAAATCATCGAAGTAAGCGCTGAATACGCTTACGCTGTCGTCGAACCTGGGGTTACCTTCACCGAACTCTACGACTACTGCGTCAAGAACAAGCTCAACGTTTGGCCTTCGGTACCATCCCTGGGATGGGGCTCGGTTGTTGGAAACACACTTGATCGCGGTACAGGCTTCACGCCCACCGCAACACATCATCAGCATATTTGCGGGGTCGAGGCTATGCTGGCGAACGGTGACCTCGTACGAACCGGACAATTTGCCGTCTCCAACTCCTCGTCCGCGCATCTCTCAAAGTTCACATTTGGACCTAGCATCGAGGGCTTATTCCTGCAGTCCAACCTCGGTGTCGTGACTAAACTCGGCATCTGGCTTACACCCGCACCCCAAGCTTTCATGTCCTGCTCGTTCGACATGCCTGACTTTGACGACGTGGAGACGATTGTCGATGTTTTTGGACCACTGCGACGCGACGGCCTGCTTCCAAACACAGTTTACGTATCGAACGTGACGGAGTGGCTAGGCATGATTGGTCCTCGGGAAGACTTTTGGCCGCATAATACTTCAATTCCAGACTGGAGAGTCAAGGAACTACAGAAGCAGTTTGACCTGGGCTACTGGAACGCCAAGTTCGGTTTGTACGGCGCGAAGGATGTTGTGCAAGCGCATTTCGACCAGCTGAAGAAGATTATCGAGAAGAAAGCGCCAAAAGGTCGGTTGATGGGGAAAATGTTCTCTGCGCCGGATGGAGAGACATTGGATCCTACATCCGTTCCTGAAATGGACGGCGGCTTCTTCGTTGGCATACCGACTCTCTGGTCGCTTCCCATGGTAAAGTTCCGCCTACCCAAGTCTGGAGGTGGTATCGGTGCGCATTACGACTACAGTCCTATCATTCCTTCCAAAGGCAAGGAGATCCTGAGTTGGGTCAAGATGGCGAAGAAGATCTGCGAAGCTGACAACTTTGATTTGTTTTGTGACTTTTTCATGCACGAGCGTCATGGTAAGTTCTTTGCTGTTCAAATGGTAGATGATGACACACTGATGCTAATGTACGTACATAGTCATCTTTGTCAACATGTTCACTTTTGACAAAACAAATGCGGCACATCGAAAAGCCGTGCAGAATATTTTTGACAACTTGTTCGAGGCAGGAAAGAAGAGAGGATACAGCAAATATCGTAGCCACGTCAATACCATGGGTAAGTGTTGGGTCTTTCCGGGCATGGCTGTTTGTTTACAGCTGCTAACGCTGATTCAGATCGGGTCGCTTCGTTGTATGATTTCAATGACCATGCGTATCGGAGATTTGTTGAGACGATCAAAGACGCTGTTGATCCTAATGGTATACTATCGCCGGGAAAGCAAGGCATTTGGCCAAAGCGGTTCCGAGGCAACGAGGTCTCGAAGGCGCATCTATGAGCTGCGGTGTCCGTGATGGCGGACTGCAAGCGCAGAAACGTGCTTACATAGTATGTATTAGTGAATGCATTGATCCGAGAGAGACAGCGAGCTTGATCTCTCGTTCTGCATCCATGTTTCTGTGATGAAGCCTCGAGCTCAAGCTACCACTTCTTATAGCACCTGCACGCCATAGAAGGGAAAAATCGAACGCCACCCGATTTTGATGTTGGCGCGAGGTACACACTGTAGAATTGAAGACAACAGATTAGCATATGCCCACATATATTTCGTACACCGTTGACTTGCCTGGCTGTCATCACCCGGCCCAGGGCCAGTCTGCGTCACGCCCTGATTGAAGATCTTGGCCTACTCCATCTTGTTCGGCCTTTTCAGGACGGTCAGAACATGTCCCTGCATACCAGTCTCATATCTGATTTTGCCGTCCGGTGACGTGAACGTCTTGATGGCCTCACATCCGTGTTCTGTCTGTCTGGGGACTGTGTGTGGGGCTGGCCCCGCGGGCATACCATCTCGCTCTTTACACCAAGTCTCAGTGGTGTCTCGGAAGAGGTTATGTGGTGTATCTGGCGGAAAGAAAACCATCGTGGTAGTGGGTAGAACCGTGACCCGCGAATCGCACCTGTAAGTTGTAACAGGCCGGGCTAGTTGAAGGAAAAGACAAGAACGAAAGAGTGACCGGTGACCGGAACAAGAGGGTCTCCAGTCCGTAGAACAAACGGAGTTCGCTTGCTCGCATGATCCGATATGACGTCTGTGCTTGTGTTGCCTACAGACTCGTGTGACCAAACAAACACTTGCGCTGCACTAGCCTACACATTCACTTTGTCGCTTTACCCTTCGTTACTCTTTTAGTTATGGCAACTGCAATCACTCTGCAATACTATTTAGCCTTCCACACACAAGGACTTTGACCATACCTAGGTATTTAACTTTTCAAATACACACTATACAAGGGAAAAGTTAAACACCCTACTAGACAACTACAGGAGAGCAATTGATCTTCCTTTATGGAGCAATACTGTACCTAGGCGACTACAGAGGTGGTGTTTGATCCATACATAGCGTATAATAGTATATCTAAGCTTAATAACAAGTCTAGAGAGTATAAAGCACCGCATGGCATAGAATATCTCCTATCATACATCACTCCTGATATACAGCTGCATACAGTGAAACCAGGTGTTTGGGAAACACACCTTTACCGCGATTTATCACAGTGTCTCTCAACAGTGTTGTGCTTGTGTCTTTTACCAACACGTTTATCGTTTGAATACATCACTCCTGAACATTGTGGATGTTTCCGCTCTCATCAATCTCCACCCTTGCCCTCTTCAGACTGGCATTCCTCGGATTGGGCGCCTCAAAGATCTCCTTTAGCTCCTCAAGAGTCTTGCCCGCAGTCTCAACAAAGAAGAAGAAAATAATGACAATCTCGATGCAAATCCATCCAATGTAAACGAGGTAAAGCTTCCATCCAATCTTTTCCATTCCGACCGAGATCCCGTAGGTGTTGACCATCATGGCGACGTTGAGGAACAGGAAGTTGAGACCGGATCCCTTTGCACGAGTACGGTTCTCCAAACATTCGACTGCATACAAGGTCTGTAGGGGAGTCCATCCCCAGGCGAAGAAGATGCCGAAGAGGTAGATGGAGACAATGGTGCCGTAAGCGAGGTTATTTTTCTCGGTCGCAGTGGCAGTAAAGGCTGTGAGGAGAACGTAGGAGAAGAGACCGCCCCAGAGACCGCCCATAAGCATCTTTCGGCGGCCAAGCTTGTCGAGGAGTGTGGCACCATATATGGCAGCAAGCATCGAGAAAATTGGGTTGATTGCGTTAATAAGGAGCTGGTCATTCGGATCATCAATGCCGGCGGCGGCTATCATGTTTGGCATGCTTTGTACGTGCGTTAGCTAGAGAGAGGGAGAGTGTAGGACAAAAAGATACATACTAATAGCTGACGACGTTGTTGCCACTCCATTGTCCGAAAAAGGCCATTGCAATGACCATGGCCAGTCGGTAACGTGCTGCCTTGGTGTTGAAGAGCTCACGGAAGTCCCACCAGGGGTTGTCGCTGCGAGTAGAGGCAAAGTCTTCGGTAATCTCGTGTAGCTGGAGCTGTACGATAGGAGAGTTGGGGTTGCCGTCTCCGTGGTACTTTGCCATGATGGCGATGGCCTCCTCTCGGCGGTCATGCGCCAAGAGCCAACGAGGAGTTTCCGGGAAGAACATGATCAAGCCCAAAACAATGGAAGGGAGAATGCACTGGACTACAGTTGGAATTCTCCATGCCCATGAAGAGTTGCCCATGTGAAGGTTGGTTCCATATGTAGTCCAGCCAGCCAGAATGTTGCCAACCCACCAGAAGTTGTTGTACATTCCAGCCATGGTTCCACGATAGGCAGGGTGCGCGAGTTCGACTGTGTAGGCAGGGCCAGCAGCAGAGGCGATGGACGCGCCGAATCCGAGGATGAAGCGACCAGCAATGAAGTGACCCGTCTCGTTGGCCGTAGCTTGGACGGCGGTTCCAACGAGCACGAGCGCGCAGCCGACGGCAATGCAGACACGGCGACCATATCCATCAGCAAGGAGTCCACAGCTGGACAGAGTTAGTCGCAAGGAAAACAGGTACCTTTACCGGTCTCGAACTTACAAAGGGAAGGCGGCAATTTGGCCCAGGTTGTAGATGATGAAGATGACGCCAGTGCTGGATCCCACACCAGTCAAATTAAAGGTATTCTGATAGGCTTTCATCGCATTGATGGATCCCATGAGGGAGCTGTCGAAACCGTTAAGCGTGGAGACGAGGTAGCCAATGCCCATGATCATGTAGAGCTGGATCATGCCTCGAGACCACAGCTTCGGCTTTTCTGCCTCCATGGCAGCGGCTGCGCGCCTGTTAGTACTCTTGCCATACGCTCACATCATACAATCGGAGAATCGAATGCCCTCAGTAGTTGCCTGGGTATGGCGTGCGCTGAGAATGCAAAATGGAACTTACTGAGAGCCACAGAGGCCACGTTGGCCTCCTTGACGTTCGTGTGCTTGTTCGTGTCATCGTCGGCGCGGCTCAGTTGGTGCGTAACAGCGCCCATGCCGTCCTTCTTCTCCGCCATCTTGGATATGCAGCCGGCAAAGTCTGGAGAAGAACCGGAGTTGTGGAGGGGAAAAATGGAACTGCTCTCCACTCGAGGGTCGATGTGCAATGATGCTGAAGGATCCCGGAACACTGGGTCTCTTTATAGTGTACAGGCTTCTCCGCAAAACAACTCCCGCTTGCAACCCCATGGCACCGAGGTTCCTACCCTGCTTGCCTGGCCCGATGCATGATTTCTGCTCTGGATGCAGCGATGCGGCGTTCAGGGCGCCACTCCGTTTGCCAAGCGTGCTTGTTGAGCGGTAATAGTACTGCTTTAGGGGCGGAGCAACAGCGGAGTGACTGGGAAATTTTTACTTTCCAAGCTCGCTATGCCTGGACGGTACTCTAGCCAAGTAAAAGGGCCTTCTCATGGGCGGATCCAGGCCTAGGAGCAGTTCGGCGTACGGGCGGACTGCCCAAAGTATACCAGTTGCAGAGCGCCACGCGTGAGGTCCATACGATGCAGATGAATCAAGAAATGAGCCGGCTGGTTTTCCAGTGAATCGTAAAGAACCAGACGAGGGTGGATGTGGTGTAGTAAGGCTGGGCAACGGGGTCTGGGGATGGATACGTGGGGAAGGAGGCAGCCGAATGCAGAAGCTCCACCGTTGATCTAGCAAGGGCCCATGCTCACGCCCGGACGTCGCCCCAGCACACCCCCGATGCGCGCTCCCACATGCAACACGCGCCGTCAATTGCCGTCACGTTTTCTAGTTCATGTGACTAGAGGGGCAGACAGTCCCTTGGCCTTCACCATGTGTGACCGGACGGCTTCCCTGATCAGTCCAAGTCGCGTTGTGTACGGCCGCGTGGTGGGGTTGCAACGACGGCATCAGAAGAGAAGAAAGTAGAGCAATGGTTCGTGAGAGTACCATCAAACTTTCAACTCATTCATCATGGCATCAGGTCAACACCCAGCAAGCGTTCCAGACTGGAACAACCTTGACATCCTTCACAAGAACACGCTGCCTGCACGCGCCTACTTCCACAACTACAAGTCTGAGGCCGATGCACTTAGTGCCGATGTGAACAAGTCTGCGACACATAGCCTTTCCGGCACGTGGAAGTTCCAGCATTCATTCTCACCCTTTGAAGCTCCTGAAGGCTTTGAGTCGACTACATTCGACACATCGTCATGGAGCGACATTGCTGTGCCAGGCATGTGGCAGCTACAGGGCTTTGGCAAAGGCCCCCAGTATACGAACGTCATTTACCACATTCCAGTCGATCCCCCAAACGTTCCTTTTGCTGAGAACGAGACTGGATCCTACGTACGCAAGTTTGAGGTCCCGAAACAGCTCCAGGACGGTCAGATTCGACTCCGGTTCGAAGGCGTTGATGCTGCTTTCCATGTATGGGTAAACGGAAAAGAAGTTGGATACTCCCAGGGCAGCAGAAACCCAGATGAGTTCGATGTTACCTCGTTTGTCGATCTTGATGCCGAGAACACTCTGGCTGTTAGAGTGTATCAGCATTGCGATGGAACTTATATTGAAGATCAAGACCAGTGGTGGCTGAGTGGCATGTGAGTAACGCTCGCTTCCAGACGAATCATAAACTCACGACTACAGATTCCGTGATGTCTTCTTGGTAGGCTTCCCTAAGGCGTCGCGCATCGAAAATGTCTTTGCTCAGACGATCCTGGATTCGTCCTACACCGACGCGGAACTGAAGATCAAAGTGAGCGCGACCGGATCTGGCAAGCTCACAGCGAAACTCCTGGATGCAAACAAGCAGGAAATTGCTTCATCAGACGCAGATATTAAGAGTGATGGCGTGACCGAACTCAGCATTCCAGTCAAGAACCCTCTAAAGTGGACTGCTGAATCGCCCAATCTGTACCACCTCGTGGTCTCTACCGGCGATCAAGTCATCGCTCAGCGCATCGGCTTCAGACAAGTCGAGATGAAAGACGGTTTGATCAAAGTCAATGGTAAGAGAATCGTTTTCCGCGGAGTCAACCGTCATGAACATCACCCCACTTTCGGTCGTGCTGTGCCGTATGAGTTCATGAAGGAAGACCTTCTGATCATCAAGCGCCATAATATCAACGCCATTCGCACCTCTCATCAACTGAACGACCCGCGACTATATGATCTCGCAGACGAAATGGGCTTTTGGGTCATTGACGAAGCTGATCTGGAGTGCCACGGCTTTGAGAGTATCGCTGATGCCGGTTTGTCAAAAGAAGAGCGCAGCCTACCTTTCCGTGAGCGTCAGCTTCTGACTAGGTCAAAAGCTGCGGAATGGACAACCAACAACCCAGCCTGGACACATGCGTACGTGGATCGTGCAGAGGCACTTGTAAAGAGAGATCAGATGCACCCGTCTGTCATCATATGGAGTCTCGGTAACGAAGCATTCATGGGAAGAAACTTCGTGGCCATGTACGAGCACATAAAAAAATACGACGACAGCCGGCCTATTCACTACGAAGCGGACATCTACGCAGACACCATGGACATGTATTCCAGGATGTATCCCCCAATTGACGAGATCGTCAAGTTTGGTGAAGACACGGAAAAGAAGAAGCCACTGGTGCTTTGCGAGTTTGTAAGATATACACTGTTGAGCTCTGGTGCTATAACTGACTATAGCAGATCCACGCCATGGGTAACGGGCCTGGTAACATCAAAGAATACGTTGACGCCTTCTACAAGTACCCAACTCTCCAGGGAGGTTTCGCATGGGAGTGGGCGAATCACGGTCTTCTTACCAAGGACAAGCAGACTGGTGAAGAGTTTTATGCCTATGGTGGAGACTTTGGCGAAGAAGTTCACGACGCGACATTCGTCATGGACGGTCTTGTCAACTCCGACCATTCGCCCAATGCAGGATTGGTTGAGTACAAGAAGGCTATCGAACCTGTGCAGCTTCTGGAATCGACTGGTTCAAAGGCTACGTTTATTAACCGGTACGACTTCATCACACTTGACCACTTGAGCTGCCAGTACACATCAACGTCTGCATCTGGGAGTGGAGGTGTATCAGGAAGCCTAGAAGTTCCTTCTGGTGTCTCGCCCGGTCAGATCTTTGATTTGGAACTTCCAAAAGTTGAAGGGTCAGAAGAGGAAGTCCTGTTGAGCATCTCATTTCAGCTGAAGGAGGCTACGCCATATCTCAAGGCAGGTTTCGAGATCGCAACAGCACAGATATCCGTCACACCAGTAACGCCATTGAAGCGACCTCAGTCATCGGGCAAGCAAATCGCTGTTGAGACACCGTCCAGGAACATCCTCAAGATCACGACGGATCAAGCCATTTGGGAGTTCAACACTATCCACGGTAGTCTGACGTCCTGGGTGCAAGGTTCTACCGAGCTTCTCTCCAAGGCACCAGAAATCGACATTTTCCGTGCACCTACCGACAACGACATCCCACAAGACGGTTGGGATTGGAAAGACAAGCAACTGCATCTTGCGAAGCCATTCACTCGCAAGGTCGAGTGGTCACAGTCTGGCGCGGAAGCTCTCAAGGTTACCGTACACCAACGTGTCGCACCTCCGATTCTCTCTTGGTCCATCGACTGCGTTCTAACGTACACTTTCAACGCAAACGGTACTCTGTCTGTGCATGTCGCCGGCACACCAAAGGGTGAGAACCTGCCCCGTACCCTCCCACGCATCGGTCTTGTTATGGAGCTTCCTAAGCAATTCCAACAAGTCGAATGGTTCGGTCGCGGCTTCGGCGAGACATACCGTGATAGCAAGCTCTCACAACCCGTGGGCAAGTATACAGCGTCCAGCGTCGACGAACTCTGGGTCGATTACGAGGTGCCTCAAGAATCATCAAACCACACAGATACCCGTTATCTGAGCATCACAAACGGTAGCGGCGCAGGACTGCTCGCTCAGTTTGCGGACAAGCAGAGTGAACAGAGGAAGCTGTTTGACTTTCAAGTCAGCCATTACAGGTAAGAACTCCCATCTCTAAACTGCGTGTGAGACATACACTAACTTTGTACACTGTAGGATGAAGGATGTTGCGGCTGCGGACCATCCACATGAACTGAGGAAGAAGAAGAGGGAGGAGGTTGTGCTCAGGTTAGACGCGGAACATCATGGACTGGGAAGTGGAAGCTGTGGACCGAGGACACTAGACGAGTATAGTCTACTGTGCGAACCGTTTGAATTCGAGGTCGTGTTGCAGGCTCCGTAGGTACAGGTATTGTCACTCAAGGTATAGGCATGTTGGGAAAGCATTTCCCACAGTGTGCGAAGTACTTTTACGACCGTACTCGCGCCATATCTACGATATTAAGTGTTGCTTTCTCCTTTTCACTTCGAAATTTCACAGAAAAGATTTGCGACGTTGCATGTTGATGTAAGCAAGACACGTTGCCCTGGCAAGCGTTTGTCCTATCGCTCTTTCTCTCACTTCCGCCGCGGTCATCACACCACGTTTTCAGTCGACCCCACCATCCATAATTGTCACCTCCCATCTTCCACTAAATTCATTCCGTAACCTCTTCCAAGTTAACAACATGGCGGGTGGAACGAAGAAGCGACGGGTAAGTGTTGACAGGACTGCAGCAGGCTGTCGTAGCGGATAGCCACGAAGACGCAGCTGCAACTTAGTCGCGACAGAGCTGATGCTTTACAGAAATCGCAGTCTCCAGCTCGCAGTACAGCTACGAAGCGCGCGCGCGTACCCTCCACCAGCACCTTACACCGCACTCAACTCGCCGACCACGATGTCCAGTCACGCGCTGGATCGTCCAAAAATACATACGCGACTCCGAATCATGATCGTTGGACTTCCTTACCCACCGGAGAAGACTGGCTGTTTCGTGTCAAAGTTATTTCGTCTGCGACAAACCTTGATAATGAGTTGTTCCAAAACGCAGTACAAGGGCTAGTCCGAATCTGCTTTCCTGAAGGCATTTTGGATCAACTTGGGTCACGAGTCCTGGAGCAGCAGATGCGAGAAGCGAATGCTCCAGAACAAAACATACAAAAGATGTCAGAAATCTTCCGCGCCGAGATGGCACAGCGTGTAGCATCTCTGCTTGCTGAACACCTTGACACGGCTAGCAAGGTCGAAACGGCAATACGAGCTACCGTAGTAGCAAGCGCGAAGCTTCATCGGTGTGACCTTGGAGAAGACATTCTGGGGTATATTATCACGAGTCTACTCCAACTGAAAGCAAAAGCTTCAGAAAACTCGACGGATTGGTTAGCGAACATTGAAGATTTACAAGAAACGGTCGGCAGCGATGAAGATATGAGTGTTCTTGATGTTCCTGATGAGCAGTCTCCGACACTCAGAAAAAACAGGAAGCACGAGAACCGGTCTAAGAAGGCAAAGCGTAGGCACACCACGGTGGAAGGTGACCCCCTAAAGAATACTGATACGGACTTCGATCCACCAGCAGCTTCGACTGGACAGCACATATCTGGAAATAAGGATAAGAAGATCTCCTCCAAGTGGCAGTGGGACGTTGATGCAACAAAGCTCGCGGATGACGATATGGCTGAAGCTTTCCCACGCACAAGCAGTCTGTTTGCCTATCATGCCCTACCCATCGCTAAACGGAAGCTTGGATCGCCAGCGTCGAGGAAAGAAATCCGATGTGAGATGCAGTCATTACTCGATGGTATGCCTCCGGATGAGTTTGAGAAGTGGGTGGAGAGCTTGCAAAAACTTCTCAGCGGCGACCGTGAGATGCTAGTACGACAAGATGTTGCTGCTTCGAGTGCCGAACAGCAACTCTCTCGTGCGACGCCAGCGCCAGTTGATTTGCATCGTAAGGCTAGAATCAATACGAAAACACGATCCGGTCATCTTGGTAGATTCGAAGGACACGTAATAAATGTGGAGAACGACTACGAGAAAGCTTTCGTCAAACGCGAGACTGTTACAGGGTCAGTCAGAGTGGTAGAGAAACCACCGATCAACCACATTGCAGAAGCCACGAAGGCCCTTCGTGATTTGTCTACGGAAGAACGTGAGCTTGACAGGCCACTTCATAGCGTAGAGGCAGAAGAAAGGCAGAAAGGTCAACATCGGCAAAGCCGTGGAAATGTGGACAGTGTAAGTCAGTGCTACATTAGTTCAATTATCGTGCTAAGTTTTCTCAGACCTTCGGTATGCCAGTACTGAGCCTACTGTGGGGATCAGATACTCTGACAGCAGCTGAATGTGTGAGTGATTCCGCTAAAATCACGCAAACGATTATGAGTAATCTCAAGCATCGCATTTCAGCAGAGGTGAGTTATCACAATCCAACTATCGTGATCACAGCTAATTCGCCCCAGCGCATCGTTGTGAGCGGCTTAGGAGGCATGAACAAGACTCGCACGACGTCTGAGCTACAGGATACCATCGCTTATGCTTTCCCCAAACCCGGACATCACTATAGCTTCATGAGAATCAAGAAGGACATCGAAATGGCGCTCATTCCGTGGGTGATTGCGGAGCCAAGCGCTTTCCCCGAGTTGAAGGCTATGCCCTTTGTTTTCGCTCATACTGTTCCGGTATGGTTACAAATAAGCTATGTTAGCTGCAGAGACTAACCCAATCACATAGTCAATTCCAGCTGTCATCAATTTACTCTTCGGCTCCTGGTCCTCTGTGGCCAGGTTGAATGGACCTGAGATGTGGGATGGCATCTTACAAGCTCTCCAGCGACGAGGTATCTCTGAAGTGGGTCTTTCTTTCTGAGTTGGCACGCAGAGCGAAACTGACGTAAATCTAGGCATCTGTTGGAGCCGCCAACATCGACTGCTTACAAATTGATAGTCTTTGAAACAATACCAGACTCCCAGAGATAACACGACGTGTTCTACTTGAACGCGTTCTGCGCCGCTTAGCCTTCTCGCATAGAGACAAGTTTCCAGAGCTAAAGGCCACGCCTGTCGTGATGATGTGGGAAAGGAAGACGGGGCTGATGTGGTGAGAATCAGGCAATGTCGCCTATTTCGTGTCTCGAAGGCACAGCATGGTAGTACCCAGGAAGGCAGTGCACCCACTACACTGTTCGTTACGAATGCACCATCCAGTCTGTAACCGTTCACTTTAGTAACATTTTCTCAATGAGACATGTCGGTCCCTTTGCCACGAGCTTACAGCCTGCTCAAAATAGTACGAGTCAGAGCAGACTGTAATACCTGATCTGGCTGGTCCTGTTTTCCTCGAAAGCGTCAAGGGGGGGGGGAGTGGTTTGGGGCAACTCATGGCCGCACAGCGGTCGCGTGGCGTGTCGTCTCTACGCCACACGTCGGAGGGCTAGACTTCAGGCGCTGGTGTACCGCGCCAAGTTTGCGGCAAATAGCTTGTGGAATTTGGAGCAGAGTCTCAGTCGCCTCTGTGCACTTAGCAAGGCCATTGTCGGTGCCAAATTAAGCATTTAAACACCACATCTTGAATGCTTGTGCGATTGGATGATTGCGTGTCAAAGTCTTTGTTTCCAAGGTGTTTCCAATTGCTCAGTCGAGCGACATGTGCTTGTGGTGTTACTTTCATGTTGTGATCTTGTTGAACCTTGATCCCCACTAGATCTTCGCTCGATACGATATCTGTCTACTATCTACTTAATTCTAGTTAACACGCTTGACCGTCGAGCTCTTTTCAAAGCACTATAGTACTTATACTTCTTAAGCCATGATTCTTTCTCCTAACAAAGCCTGTAATTGAGGTCTGTATCTATGTAGGACGAGTTGCGACGTGAAAATCCTGATTGATCGAAAACACTGGATGTCGCCTTTCATCGCCGTTTCTAATGCAACATCTGATACATACCGTATAACGTCTAGTTTTCTTGTTTTTCCAAAATAGCTCTACGCAGGCCCTATTTGGCTTGATGACACGCCTGAGAGCGGAGTCACCGGCATGCGCAAACGTAGGAAAGAGGGTCAAAGTGGGCTCATGTGATGCAGATCTCCATGCAGCCCTGGATGCGTTTTCATGCAACGTGTTGCTTTTTGTGAGAATGTTTTGTTTTTTTACTTGTGAGATCATCAGTGTACGACTGGCTAGATGGCTGATCGTGGCCACGGAGGGGGAGGAAGGATTGAAATAACGATTGGGAGTGGGTGGATTCCGGACGGTGTCAGTCTAGGACAGAGGGCGATGGACGAGATAGGCAGCCACGTTGAACTGTTTTTGTTTTTTCGTGCTTGCTTTTGTGGTGTCGAGAAATGCGGTCGAGTATCACTTTGCGCTTCGCATCGGGGAAGACGAGTTTACTTGGATTTCTCCAAGCGAGACAGACAAAGGTGATGAAGAGTAGGACCGATTTCTGCCAACCTTGAGGTCCAGCGGCTGGGGAACCGTAGTTCATGCAGTGCCGCTAGTGGGGTACGAGTACATGGGCTTGGCAAGGCCGACCTAGTACGATAGTGGCGCATTGTCTGTATTTTGTGTGTGTGCATTGCGTCCCAAAGCGTACAGCATGGGAAAAGCTGCTGCACTGAACTCCTTCGGTCTTCACTCATCAGCTCCGTCTCATCTCCGCACCTTTCCTTTGCCGTCAAGCCACCACCCGGACCCTTGCGCATCTACCCAATATCCATCTCGTCCACTGCTGCAGCCGCTCTCTCTCTCCTGATTGCATCTTTCTTTGCTCTCCGTGCAGCCGCCTTGGACATGCCCTTGCCGCTGCTGATCTTTCGGTACTCGTCCAGAGACATGCCTCTTCGCTCCGCAGCCACCATCTGAGCCTGTAATGTCTTGTCTTCCGACATGTCCATTTTGGGATTAGCCACTTTTCTTTCTTTGCGAGCCTGCATTCTGGCAAGGTTTTGACGAGTGCGTTTGTCTGGAGAGATTTAGTCTGACGGTGAAGAGAAGCCATAGTAGGACAACGCACTCATCTTCTTGCCCACAGGCTCTGAATCAATTGCCATGGTCTGGTCTGCGTTCGGTTGCTGCGCCGAGCCTGCATGTGATGTCAGGTCCGCTCACTCCGGTAGCAGCAATCAAAAGCATGTGGTCGCAGCATTAATGGACGTTGAATCGACAATGTCCCGACACGTGACATACCAGTCTGCAGGTCAGCTTGCGGTGCCGAAAAGGCATCGCCCAATACGTCGACTAACTCGTCAGCCAGCGCACCCATCTTGCGCCGGTCCTTTTGCCTTTTGCTTTTCGACTTGGTCGCAGGTGCCACGCCCTTTGCTCGCCTGGGGGAGGCGCTTCGCTGGCTCGTCTGTGATTGGTCGCTGTCGCTCGCGTCTGAAAATTGTTGCTCGTCGCCCAATCTGAATCCTGTGTTTGCAACAGATGGTGTGCTTGCAGATGCTGCAGCTGCTTCGGGCAAGGCGGGCGCCATGATGCGAGGTATAGATGGCCGAAAAGAGAATAATGCAGGATGCAGAGTTGGGTGCACTTCACAAAAGGCAAGAGGCCAAGCTCGGCAAAAGGTTTCTCCGGCGCATGTGATTTGTCCGTCGGTGTGTATTATCGAGTACCAATGCTGTGTCGCGCTATGCGCTCTATCATCTACCTCGTCTTCAGCCTTTTGAAGATTATACTGTTTAAAAAAATAATGCTATGCACAATGCCGCCCTAAACGCACTGGAAGAGAATGTGTGAATGCGAAGGAGTGGCGGGCCGAACGTGTGAGAGATAATGGCCCCGCAGTGGGGATGGGAAGAGAAGAAGATACGATTAAGGAGATTCGTGAGTCGTGAATGCATGTCCAAGCACCCGTTCCGGCGGCCGACCAGGCCAGTCCTTTGCGCCCAACTCCAATGCCAAGCCCTGTCTAGCTCTTGATACCAACTCCAGCCCAAGCAAATATGTGATGCGACGCTACTCGTCGTCGTCGACGAAGAATCCCCAAAAGAGGACTTCCTCGTTCTCGCGTCCCCGCAGACTGCCCCCGTAGACGTCTGCGCACATCTCGATGGGCACCTCGAGTTTGATGCAGCCGTTGCCGAGGAAGGTAAAGAGCAGCCACGAGTCGTATTCTGGGAAAGTGCCCTGGTCGTCAAACTTGCGGCTGCGTATGCCGCGATTCCGCAGCGAGGGGGTTGTGGGGAGGCGGAACGTGTGGTAGGGGAGCGTCTCCTCCGAGTCGGCGACGAAGAAGGAGTCGTTGAGGGCGAGTTCGATGGTGACGTGGGGCGAAGGGGCGTGTGGTTGCGAGGGTGTCTCGTGGTGGGTCAGATTGTCCTTGTGGAAGCGCAGGGTGCCAAAGCGCAGGTCGGTGGGCTGGCCGAGGAGGTCGAACAGCTCGGTCGAGTAGAGACGGAAGTAGCCATTGTGCAGGCTGCCCAGGTCGCTCTCGTCGTCGTGGGCGTGTCCGCTGAGGGAGAGCGTCTGCAGCTGGTCCTCGACACGCTTTCCCTCGAGCTCGGCGGCATCGAGCGACCGGCGGATGTACTTTGGCGTGTATTGGCTGCTGAGGTCGGAGATGGCCAGCCGGCACGCCTCGCGTCGGACAGCCACGCCGTCGCTGTGGCCGTGGTCCTCGAGCGAGCGCAGCAGGCCCGTCTCGAAGCTCTTGACGAGCTCCTCAAACTCGCGCATGACGCGGGCGAGGGGGGACGGGTCGTGGGCAGAGGATTTGGCGTCGCGGGAGACTGCATTGCTCTCGAAGACGGCCATTGGGGGCAGGCCCTCAGCCAGGACGCGGTGTGGGCGCAGGGAGGGTGCGAGGTGGGCACGGGGGCAGTCGGTGGACGCGGTGGGGAGGCTTGGGCCCTGGACGCAGAGGGGTGCGGCGTCGGCGTCGGCGTCGTCAATTGGCGGTGGTGCGGGTTGTTGTCGTCGTCGTCGCCGTCGTCGTGGTGCGGGTCTAGGGTTCGGCCGTTAATCGTGAGGGAGCGCCGCAAAACAACAACAACAACAACAGCAGCAGCAGCAGGGTGTCTTCGCTACCAGGCAAGTGCATCAGGAGACAAGGACGGTCGGGACCTCGAGGGAGGGACCGAAGTTTTGCTCGCGGGTCAAAGGCCGCCAAGAGTGCTGGGTAGATGCTTCCCTCTTTCCAGCCCACCGGAGAGCGCTACTGCATCCCCGGCCAATGAGGGCGAGGCTGCCACTCGAGCGATGCGCTGCGAAGGGGGGTGGGGAGGGGGGCTTCGGTGTGCGACTCCCCTGCGCCGTGCGTGATACTGGCCCGACAGCGGTTAAACGTCGCCTGCGACCGACGCGCGAGCGCTAAGTCTTTCTTCTGCTCAACAGTCGCCGTGTCGTGGGCGCTGCGTGGTAGGGAGCAGACGGACCCCGGCGTGCGCTCGCTCAGGTGCTGCTGCAGCTGGCGTGCCGCCGTGTCGGTAACCAGTCAGCGGCTACTGGCAACTTGCACACACAGAGTTGCCATGGGCACATGGCTAGCCCTCGAGGCGCCCGACACGTCCACGGCCAGCCTTTATGCCGATGCCGTGTGGCCATGGGCCGCCGTCGATGCCGCTCCTCGCCCAAGACGACGACCCCACTGCCATTGTTCATTGTTGCCCATGGCCACTTCCTCGACTCCCCCTTCCTCTCCGCCTCTCTGATCGCCTCTCAGTCAGCACTCTGCTCCCTCTTCTTGGCCGGCCCCCTCGTATTGATGACTGCCGTGCCCATCCCGCGGCCTCAGACGAGCCTTTGATCCCCGTAGTCTGTCGCCAACCGCTCACTACGTCACTACTGACACTCCCAAAGTGACCGCATACACACACACCTGGAGTCGTGGCGGTGAGGCCAATGCCCTCATCCCACGGCTGATGCTGTCTCTGCATCAAACACTTGCACATTTCCATGCACTTGGACGCTTCCATCGCTCGCTAGCCACCGACACGCGACTAATATCCACGCTTACCGTCAGATGGGGCCCCCAGACCGTGAAACCAGTCCAAGTCCCCTGGTTCCAGTCGTTCATCCCGGCTCTACGGGCCTGCTTCGGCTTCTTACGTTATACCATGTCCGCCTCCAGCCTTCCCGAGTGAACCGATGCATCCGTGGTAAAACTCGCACCTCGTCTGGTAACTTGGTAAGCTGAGTGTGTGCAAGATATTAACCTTATTTTGATGACATGCTACTACTACAGACGATGCTGTGAGTTACACCAGAAATCGACGTGCATTCCCAAATCAGTCAAGAACATGAGCAACATGTACCCGACCATGGACCCTGCTTCCTTTGTTGACGAGCTGCAACTGCGCGTAGTGAAGGTGACGCCAAGATGGAGTAGGGAGCAGGAACAAAGGTAAACATCTGTGAGGTAGTTGCTAAACACGAGAAGAGAGCCGTAGACACCAACTCGCCCATCACTTCTTCTTCACAAGCCGGCAACAATATACACGCTCCAACATTCTCACGGATTACATCGTTAACACGTCCCTCACTATCGCCAGCCCAATCTGTCTCCAATCGACGACGCCGTCATGTCCACCCCGCCCACTATTCAGATATCCAGTCCAATCTCAACTCCGGGACAGTCTGCCCCGCCCAAGCCTAATGCCCATGTATCCGATGCCGACTTCGATGCCGACTCCGATGCTAAGGACAAGTCGAACGGTAGCCGTCCGCTCCTGGAACACGCTGCGAGCCTTGTCATCAACATTGAGACGCTCATCAAGCTCTGGCATCTAGAGCGTGCAGACGCCGTCAGGGTCAGAGATACCCTCGTCAGAAAGTACAACGATATCTGCCAAGAACTAGCCTACCGCTTCACGGCCCGCCAAGTGTCGCAAAACCTCCTCCTCTCCGTTATGGAACGAGAGACTATCTGTGACGAAAACATCGTCGCTCACTATGACTGCTTCGTCCGTGAGATGGAGCAGGCCGAGGCTGCCACGAGCGAGGAGCACAAGCAAGCCATGCTGACGAAAGCTACCAAGAACATCAAGTTGGCTCAGAAGAATTCACAGCTCGCCAGAGATTTGCGACTAGAAATCGAGAATATAAAAGCTAAGCTAAGACACGACGGCGACGAAATCATGGCGGCGAGGGACGACATGGTCAATCTGTTGTATACCGCTGTTCTCTATTGTCTGGCGGTGGCTAGCGGCACTGTCCAGGCTAAAGAGGGCGAGGACCAGTAGGCTTATCAACGGACACGAGATGACCGCGAATGTAATTTCTAGTGAAATTGTAAAAGCCAGCAGAGAATGTACTGAGGTATACAACGAGTGTGGCTTTAGTTACCTTGCACAAAACTTCTCAATACTGTGTAGCAGTACATAGATAGCACGAGCCTTCGGTGCCTCAGGTGTTGTTGCCAGTCGCAACGCCCCAAAAGTACGCCGCCCAGGAGCCTACGACCAAGAACAATAGTGCAACGAACAAAGACATGCTGATCTTCCTGTTCCTCTGGCCAGCAGTGCCCGACTGGAACTCTTCTCTCCGCACATTGATGACCTCGCCCTTGGCAATACGTTGGCGTCTGGTCCACTGAAGCTGTGCAAGGTCACTTGTCCAGAAGGAGCCAACAAACATGCTTGCTGCTACCACGACCGAACAGACAGAAAGAACGACATACACAACAACGACATTGTCGTAAGAGTTATCGTCGCGGTCCTGGATCACTCCCGTGATGATACGGATAATGATAGACATGGCGTTGTTGACTGCAATCTTGACGGCATATCCCGAGCCGAAGACTTCTTGGTACCACATGGAAGTGCGAATAGAGTCGATGATGACAGTCGGGCCAAACATTGATGCGACACCGTAAATACCGAATGAAGCCGCCGTGCCAGAAAATGTCGGACCCCAAGTCGCCAGACACATGGACAGCAGCATGCCCAGTCCACAGACAAGCATAAGGGTTATGCGATTGCCCAGAATGTCTACAAAGACGCCGATGATAGGAACGAGGAAGAAGCCCAGATACTGCGCCAGCGAAGAGTACCACCCTGCCTTGACGGCATCCATGTCGAAGCGCTGCTCAGCGAACTCAGTCGCATTCTGAGCGAAGACAGACGCGGTGCTGGTTTGGAAAAGGGAGAAGGCGACAATACTCCAGAAGGTCCAGGGGAGCCGTAGGACCTTTCCAAACTCAAACTTCTTGTTGCTCTCCGTGAGCTTTTCGCCCGTCGCAGGGTCAGCCGTACCGGTGTACTTCTTGCTGCACCATCGTGTGAAGATCCAATAGAGGAGAGTCGTCACGTTAGTGAAGAGGTTCATGAAGACCGCGACCCAGTACACCCAGCTGAAATCGCCCGTGTTCTTCGCGATGACATTTGCCGTGGCCTTGCCAACGAAAGATCCAATCTTGCCGATACCGAGTTCAAAGCCAAGAGTCGATGCGAAGCCGTTGGATGGCGCGAACCAGGAGCTGAATACCTTGTACTGTGCGACTTGCGTGGCGATGTCTCCGAATGCCTGGACAATCGATCCGAATATCATAAACTTGTACGACCGAACCGTGGTGGCAGATGCAATAAAAATGGCACCTATACTGTATATGGCATTGCCCCAGAGCATGGCGCCTGTTGAGGTGCACAGTCAGTGTCAAGACATGGTCGGACAGGTAGAGGAGAGACAAACTTGCGCCACCAACCCTATCGGTGACAAGACCGCTCACGAGGATCAGAGCTGTTTTCATAAAGTCCTCGCTAGCTTCCAGCACGGAGTACTGAGCGTTGTTGATATGCAGTTCCTTCTCCATGTCAACTTGTGCAACTGTAACGAGAACCATATGCTCCAGGGCTGTCCATACCTTCTTTACAGTGCTTTTCATCGCGCCTGTGACACCACTACTCCAGTGCGACCCGAATCCAGTTGCAGTAACCAAGAGGATAGCAACGAGCTTCATCTTGAGCGGGATCGCCGAGCTCCGGTCGCTGCCATTATGCTCACCGGTCGATGCCTCACTTGACGCTACGACCACATTTCCAACCTTCTCCTCGGACAGAGAAGGCTCCCGAGCACGTTTGTCTGCTGAAAGGCCATGGGCGCGCTCAGAAGAGGATCGTGTATCCATGGTCTCTGGCCACTGCGAGCAAAAGATGCTCAGAAAGAATAAGAAATATTCCTACATCTTGAGGGGCGCACATCTTCCATTTAGTACTGGCGAACGGGAAGGAGAAACCTCGTGTCCCCGCTGCATGGTTCCAAAGACCGCGTTATCTGCGGGCCTTTTACGAGGTGGATTGTCGTGTAGGCTGTCTCCACCACTCGAGACTGTGCGCTGCGCACGCGTTGAGACTTGGCTACCACCGGAAGTTTGCCTGTTTTGATAGACACTATACCACCCGCTATCAGATGCTCCGAACTCGCTTGGGCATGGCAGATCTGTTCCTGCCATATTATTGGTTTTGTGTACTGTAAATGTCCAGTTTTATTATTTTTTGAAGAATCATGTTACTCTCTAGCTTGCCCAGCAGCGGTAGAAGCCCGACACATGGTTCGCACCACCAATCCTAACAGGGCAAAGCGCAACGGAGAGAATTTTTATCAGATCATCTTATCACACGCTAACGTGAATTCTGGCCCCTCAGCGAATGCAGGCTACTCATGGTAGATGGACGGAAGAAGGTTCACACGACATTGGAACATTGAAGTGTACCTAGCCACTTCCACACGCCAATCATCACATCCATTCATGTTTTTGTATCCATCTCTTAGATGCCTCATACAAACACGTTTGGTCTGCGCATCCAGGCAGATTATCCAATCTACAACAAGAGATGATACAGGTTATAGAGATTTGCTTCTGATCGGAGTGTCTATGAATCCCCCTCAAAACCTTGTAGGCCTGGATGCTCTGTAATCCTGGTATACGACCTCCTGCGCCAAACGCCTTACCAATGCTCATTTCCCCCGCGCTCAGTGCGAGGGGGCTAAAATGCACCAGTCCCTCGAGGTATCATAGAGACTCTCAAGGTGAGCCCACGTCTTACCAGCTGATCGCGCCTCCTCCACCCTGATCTAGTCTAACTTCCAGAAGCGACGAGCCCGTAGCCACAAATATGCATGATGCGCATTGCAGTCTCTAGCCGAGAAGATCCTAGGATTCGCCTCTCTGCTTCTTCTCAATCTCGTCCTTGAGGCTCACGAGATCTTGCTCTGTCGCCTCAAACTCCAGGCCCTGCTTGACCCACTGTGCCGCTTCGTCCAACTTGCCCATCTCGAGCAGACACTTGCCCCGTCTCCACCAGGCCTTTGCATTGCCGACCTTCTTCATCTCCACACTAGCCTCTGCGTCGACAGCGCCCTCGGCCCAGTTCTTGAGTGCCATGTTTGCCTGTGCGCGGTTGCTCAGCAGCCCAGAGACCTCTTCTCTCACCAGACCCGAAGGCTCCCATGCCGGACGAGCGAGCGCCATATCGATCGCGAGAGTGTAGAGCTTGCCTGCCTCCTCGGGCTTTCCTTTTCTGAACTCGGCGTTGCCCGACTCGCGCAGCTTGTTGATTTGAGCGGAACGCTTGGGGTTGACGGGAACAGGTGGTGGCGGCGTGCCTGTGGGTGTCTCGACTTGGAGTAGATTTCTGTGCAGATTGTTCAGGGCGGCTAGCTCGGTCTCGAGGGCGTTGCTGAGGCTTTGGGATGCGGTGATCTCGTTGGTCTTGGGGTCCATCTCGAGAGGTAGGAGCGTGAACGTATCCGGTGACTCCATGATGACTATGTGCTTGTTGTGTATCAAATCGCGGCTTTTAGGGCGGTATGTATTGTTGCTGGCGAAGGGGTCAAGTTCGCGCAAGTTGTGGTTTTGGGTGGAGGGCGATGAGGACAGTTGGATAATTGCCCAGGGTGTTATCGATAAGGAATGCGCGCTAACACGTGTCTTGTCTCTCTTCACTTCGAGTCACGCGCAACCGTGTCTTCCTGCCCGTCTCGGCTCTCATCAACGAGGCTGTAGGACTCAGCATCATGTGATGCCACGAGCGTATAACTTCATTGCGTCCTCTCTCTTGTTGACATGATTCCAAACTGTCCCGTCGCGTCTTCTTTTCTCATTGGAGCTGTCATATCGATCATCGGTTCCAAACGAACGTAGACATATTTGACACGGGGTGGTAGGGAAGCTCAATGGCTACAGTCTCCATGTACAAAACTCGGAACAGGAAGACGTTTCGACGTTGGGGAAGGATGGGCCACAGGTGACGCGATGCGAATGATATGTACGTGTCCACCATATGGGTATCAGACTCTACGGTTCCTACTACCAGTAAGTGTTCGTTTTCTACCTGATGCCTGAACTTCGACAGCGCAAATATGATGGTTGGCCGTACTGTAGCATCAGCGCACTTGGCAAGTGCTATTTGCACGCAAATGAGCACTCTATCAATTTTGGTCACACACACATAGGGCTACACCATCATGCTAGTCGGTTTGCAAGAACCCTCACCTCCTAGACTTAGTTGGTGGCTCGTTTCCCTTGCACGTGCGGTTCGGTTTCCTCCAGTTACTGTGAGCCGTCTCACTGAGGTTCCATGGTTATCGACTGGTTTGTATAGCTAAGTTACAAGCGCAACACCCTCTTTCTCCTTCACCGTGGCTCCATGACCATGTCTGGTTTGCTAGTGGCCGCCACAACCACGTGAACACGTGCGCTTTCCCTTGTAGCTACACCACCTCCGCCCCACTTGCTTCCTTCCCCCACCTCACAACAAGCTCGACATCGGAAGATTCAACCGCGTGCACACGCATAATATGGCAAGATACACGGTCATCGTTGCGGCGGGAGGCAGAAAGGCGAGCTTGCTCGTCGTGCTTTCGCCGTCTCAGCTCTGCTCAGCCTTGCATGATAACATCCAGTCGCGCCTGCCAGCCTTGGCCACCAAACTCGGTCTCACCGACGCGGAGCGACCCCAAATCACACTGCATCTGAACAAAGATGATGGACCAATGCTGGATCTCGAGGATCTCCTGTCCGACGTCCTACCCGACCCTAAAGAGACTGTCTATGCAGTCATTGATGTAAGTGACTGTTAAAACTAAGCTCATCATAAACTATGGCAGCCATTCACATAACGGATATTGATTGTACCTCAAATGCACGAAGAACAGTCCACTTCCCCACTCCCGCCACGGATGGCCATGTCTAGTGGAACGACAAAGACGCTGCGCATTCGCGTCATTACCCCAGAGTCAGCCCAGTCCAATATTAGTTTCATCAAACCGATCTCGACGCCCATTTCAACTACCAGCACTCTAAAGCATCTCAAAGGCCTCATTCAAGAACACCTAGATTTTCCGATGGAAGATGGCGACTATCCTGCTCTAGAGTGCAATTGCAGCTTTGCTCGGAATATTGATGAGAATGCCGTTCTTAACGCAGAGAGAACTGGAGACCACGATGCTCTCCATACAATGATTCTTGTTCATTCCAACAACGTCGTAGTCGCCATCCCAGTCGATGATGCCAGGCTCAATACGATTCAGCAGGCAACGAATGCTTATATGGAGCAAATCCTAGCGCGAAAGCTGATCGACAAAGTTACAAATGTATTGGGAGGTGTTGTGGACACAAGCATACGGCTTTCTGGAGACAAACGCTATCTCAAACTCCCAGTCATGGCCGTTTGCTCGGAGCGATGTAATTCCAAGCGCCAAGATCAAGACCGACAGGCTGGAAATGACACAGCTCAGCGAGATCTGGTCGTCGACATACACTCATCAGAGTGCCCTCTCGAAATAACCGCACACAATGCTGATATTACCATTGAAACAGCAGGACTAGAAGATTGCGCCATCAACGGCACCATCGACATCTACGCTGTGCAGCGATGGACGCTAGGTCAGAATGAACGCGTTGGTTCGGGGAAAGCCGGCATCTTCAGGAAGTCAGAAGCGTGGGAACATCACATCGGCCAGACTGACCGTGGGCTAGCAAGTCTCCTGTCGACATTGCGCGTCTTCACCGAACTGACAGGAAATGCGAGCATGGAAGATGGCCAACGAGATTCGATCCTGCATATGATCCATCTCTTGACACGATTTCCCCCTGCTGTGCGAGCTGCCTATATCCTTATGCGTGGCGAAACTCCTGGACTTCCTGAGCGTGCCGCGTTGGCACAGTGTCTATACGAGGTCCTCAAGAATGTCGTCCCACTGCAAGTTGTCCGCTCTGATCCGAAGCGATTCTTCGAAGGATCTCGTCTGCTTTTCGGTCTCATCCTAGAGAAAGCCAAAAACATGAGAATCGATTCGGGAGAAAACTCTACGCTACCGTATATTGGGATGAAGGTTTATGACCTACGAAACCTAGTCACAATGCATCCAGTTCTTTCGGAATCTGTTCAGACAAAGTCCGGTCTCGTCGACGCTGGATTCCACGAGGCTTTTGGAAAACAAGGGCTTCTGAGCTGGATCAACGGAGACAGTCTCAAAGTGGTATCGACAGTCGACTCAACCTGGAATCGGATTGCTAGGGTTTCCGGTGGTGCTAGAACACAAGTCGTAGTGTTCAACTCCGATGCTGTTAGGACCAGCTCACGCTACGTGGACAGTAACGACGTCAAAAATGTCATCTCACCAGCGGAGTATGTTGACCTCACATATCTGGCCAATCTCTGCAGCCGCAACCAACTAAGTGTCATTCCGCCAGCCAGTCTAGCTTCTACCTCTGCTCCCGTCTTGACTATAGACAGAAATGGCTTCCTGGCCGTATACGTGGGGCGTGCAGATTGTGCCGTGGCAGGTAAAGACATTCTCATGTTCCGGCCAGTTAGTGCGAGTGAAGAAGAGGCCGTGGACGTTTCGATCATCACACAATTGTTGGAACCAATCCTTACTCAACGTAAAGCTGACGGATCCATTGTCTTTGAGGCATATGGCGATAGTCACCGTAAACTGACTGCTCCGGACGAAATAACTATGATATGTGTCGATCTGTCCTCAAGTATGGATGAGCGTTGCGATTTCAATGACGTACAGAGCAGCGAAGATGCTGAAGAAGAGATGAAGGAACAGGTGCGGTCCATCGCCAGCGCCCCTCAAGTGCCAGCAACAGAGAATGGTGCTTTCGATTTACCTGATTCTGATGAGCTGAAAGAGTATATCCGCTCTCACGAGTCGTACGACGATTTCCTTGCTATCATCAGCACGGGTAAAGATGATTACCACCGCCGTCAGAACGCCAGAAAGGTGTTCAAGATTCTCAAACAACTCCATGATCAGCAGATAGAGGCGAAGATGACAGAATTGGAAGGTCTCAGGCAGCAAGCCAGCCAACGGTACCATCGTACTCGATCTGAAAACGTCAATCGCGAGATGAACATTCTCAGCAATCGGTCCTTACGCTTGCAAAAGTACCGGAGCCTGCTGTGCGCATGGCTTATTGCTTGCCTTGGCAACGCGTCGGTATCGGATCCGTTAACATGGAGGCCAGGCGAGAGCATCCCCAAGCTATACAAGACTCTGCCTACTACGGAGAGCCCCAAGTTTGAGGTACCGAGCGAGTATTATTGCCCTATCAGCAGTAATGTGATGGAGGATCCTGTGACTACCGTGGACGGATTCACCTATGAGCGGAAAGAAATTGAACGATGGTAAGTGAAGATCTGACTTCTTCGTAGCCTCGCTTTATATGAGTGCGTGCGATCAACTGCTGATCTTAATCTTCTCTAGGCTTCTGTCCAACGAGCGTTCACCGTGCACAAACTTGATCCTCCCTAGCAATGATTTACGGCCCAACGTAGAGATGCAGGAGCAAATTACTGCGTACATGAATGGCTCTGACATAGTGGCAAAGTATGCGCAATCGAGCAACAGGACAAGCGCTTCTTCCCATACACTGCGCATCACTTTCAGATCACCACTCGAGACGCGCTCGATGGATGTGCCATGCGAGTTGAAGGCCGCTGAGCTATGGGAAATTGCCTTTCGTCTGACCAAAGGCCGCTACGCGAGCTACGAGCTACGACACCGGAACGCTCGGATCCCTGCAACTCAAGAAATTGCCGTCAACGTGCTCAATGCCGCCTTCGAAGTGTTTGTCACGCCTCTAGAGCCGACCGTATCGAGTGAGAGCAGTGACCTCGAGGAACTGTGTCTCATCAAGGTCTATCCCGGTAACGACTACCAGAACAGTGTCGTGTCGTATTGGGAATCGAGACAGACTACGAAATCTCTAGCATCAGCTGTCTTCAGATATTATCGTCAGAGGTTCATGAACAAGTCGACGTATCATGTTGAGCAGCCCTTTCTCTTCTGGACCGGACTACATGATACTGGGGACAACCACGTTGTGGGTAAAGCAGTATCCGATCATTGGAGGCCAATGGCAGACTTCTTCAACAGTAGAGATTCAACTGGCCGGCTAGTAAAAGAGAGTGTTGTTGATAAAATCTCTGACGATGACGAATCAGTCGATACAGATCACGAAGACACAGCGATGGGCATCCGCCCTCTTGTGTTCAAGATACTTCTAGGGAAACATTCACGCTCTAGAAAGAAACGTGATACACTGAGCCGCCTAGACGTCCTGAAGCAGATTTTTGATGCCTACGTCAATCGTCTGCTCGCATATAACTTCCAGACACATCTTGGTTTGGTCACTTTCAGTTCCAAGTCATCTGTGTCACAGAAGATCACGAACGCTGTTGAAAATTTCCGTCACAAACTCAACAACACGAAAGCCTCTGGGGACACGGCTATATGGGACTGTATCGCTCTTGCACAGGATCAGCTCCAGGAGTACGCCAAGCAGTACCCGAACGCGAAATTACGAATTATCTGCATTTCTGACGGCGAGGACAACAAATCCAAAACTGAAGCTCATAGCCTTCCCTCGAGCCTGTTCCGCAATGGCATCGTGGTCGATTCATTCTGTTTGGGCGACGCATACAAGAACGCCGATCTCAAATCGATATCCTACCTGACAGGTGGGTATGTTTTCCAGCCGAAGAGTCTAGAGGAAGCTATGGCGATCTGTGAAATGGAGCCTGTGCTTTCCCTATTGGAGCGGCCAGAAAAGTCTCTCAAGACTTCTGTTCACCATCGCAAGTATCTCGCCAATCCAGGTTTGTATAACTTTCGTGCTACCCAAGGCATCGCCAAGGTCGACGAAGTCAGCCGCGATGAATTTCCAGATCGCAAGCAGCATCCTCATCTCGCAGAGTCGTTTGTTGAGCTTGGCCATATCAGCAGAGTCACAGCAACCAATCGCACAGACAGTAATGTGCGTTTGAGCAGGATCCATAACGAAATTCGTAATTCAGGCGCTAAACCGCACCCGCATTATGATATCTACATCTGCGAGTCGAATATGGGGCTCTGGAAGGTTGTCATGCAAGGTACGTCGCTTGGTGCTTTTGCCCTTGCAAGGTCTCATAAGGTAGCCTTTAGGGAGATGCTAACCATCTTTAGGCCCAGCCGATAGTACCTATGCTGGTGGTACTTTCCTCCTCTATGTAGAGATGGGAAACAGCTACCCCATGTCACCGCCAGAAGCACGCTTCATCACACCCATTTACCATCCCAACATTAATCGTCACGGTCGCATCTGCCATTCGATTCTAGACCGCAACTGGACACTGGATACTTCTACAAAGGATGTCATCGATACCATCTATTCGCTACTGCTTGTGCCTGAGTTTAGCGACCCCATCAACACTGTCGTTACACTGAACTATCATTGGGACGAGGTTCAATTCAAGGAAGAGGCACAGCGTCATATTGAGAAGCACGCCAGCAAGAACAGGGAGTCTTGGCGAATCGAGATGGTAGGCTAGGCTGGATGATAGAGAGCGTCTGTGCAACAGCAGAGACGAATGGAGAAAAGGACCAGTGGCCTTTCGAATACATGTAGCATTTGAGGTGTAGTGCTGTTCTGACAAGCATCTGACAATGATACCATTCGTTGTTCATTTAGTCGTCTTCGAAATATTGGTGGCCATGCTTCGTAGTGAATAGATATGTTACGAAATCATCTTGTCTACAGTTTTGACAAGTTCTACCTCTCCATCTTTGAACTTTCAGATTTATCCAAACTATCTAGTATACTGGACGGAGAATCGGGTACACTCGGTCCAGACGCTTATCCCACCCGCGTTTACGCCACTTTTTGGTCCTTAGTTCAGGAAATCAAATCTCTTTTTACTCTCCGATATTGATGTAAGAAGTCCCTAGCTACCCGTCTGCTCTTCATTGTTGTTGTCACCACTCTCCTTTATGGGGTGCGTTCCGTCCGCGGCCCCAGCCAGACGTACCATACTCTTTCGGTCAAATATCATGCCACTGCTTTGTCTACTCTTTGGTGCACGCCCCATGATTGATGGTTGAGCCGCATCTGAGTCATTCGCCAAGTGTTGAGATGAAGGTGTAGGCGTAGGGCGAGAGGAGGGGCGAGCGGCGGGTTAGGGAGGCGACTACAAACTCGAGGATGTGTCCTCGTATTTCTGAGCTAGGATCTCAGAATGCCGACCGTGGTCTGTAGTAATACCAAGGCTTTGGCCTAGTACTGTAGTAAGGGCTTCAATATCGCCAGTAGGGAGGGAGCGGCGGCGGCTGTTGAGTGGTGGAGCATGTAGAGCCATTGGTTGGTCTTCGTTGTTCTCGCCGTCTTCTGCTACGTTGCTGGGCGGAGTGCGAACATAGCCTGTAGGCTGTAGGCGACCAAGCTTAGCAAACTTTTGTGCAAGCTTCTCATTTGCTTTCGTCAACCTTTCCTTGTCCTGCTGCAGAACGGCGATTTGAGACCGTAGCTCACGGTTTTTAACCATGAGTTCAATGGCATGACTACGCGCTCGCTCAACCTCATCGTCGATAGAAGGCGAAAATGATTGAGAGATCGGATATGCTAGACCTGTTTGAGCAGGATAGATGCGATAGCGCTCCAACGGCACAGTGCGCTCCTGCTGCATAGCTTCGTAGAGACACTTCATCTTTATGCCTTCTATGGCATCCTTGGGAAGCTGCTCTGATGTTGCAACAGTCGTGAGTGGCTTGCCAGTCTGTAGATGAGCGATACGTGGGCCCACTACCTGGAGCAAAAACGCACGCAGGCGCTCCTGGATGACCACTAGCCACTCTTCGTACTGCGAACCTTGTTGCGGCTTCAAGTGGATAGCTAGCTTATACAACTCGTGCAGCTTGGAGTGTGCGGTTTCACAAGTCTTGAGCCGGGTAGCATCGTCATCTTGCGACATACGTCCATCTAGGACGAGGCTACTGTACTTCATCTTATCTGGGTCGGCGAAGCGGATCAATAACGCATGGACTGTGGACCGCGATAATCCGATGCGGTCACATATAGAGTCCAACACAATAAGGTCGAATTCGTATGCAGCACCCGTTTCCTGTATCTTTGCCAGGAATTCACCCAGGGCGATCCAGCCGCGCATTTCCATGTTATTGATACCTTTGTACCAGGCCTCGGGGGCTTCGGGAAGCTCAACAATATCATGATACAACATCCAGACCAGGAAATCGCAGAGTTGTGTGGAATTCAAAGCATTGGCAAACGCCTTGGTAAACTTTGGGATGACAGGCAGAGATGGCGGTATTGCTGAAGATGACGAGGGATGCGTAGGCATTGGAAAGTGTGCTTCTGGCTCGCGTGACTTGCTGAAGAAACTACGCAGACCTGTGTGACGACATTCAGGCCGAGAGCTGGAAGGCTTAGATGCCGTGGGGGCCGAAGGACGTATGCTGTCGGACGGCGTGCGACCGGCTGATCGATACTTGTTGTGCATTCCGAGTATGGATGGCTTACGCTGCGGAAGCTTGTTTGATGGATCCATTGTTGCTAGCAGCGAGGCGGGGTCTTTCTAGTGCGGTTACAATACGGCTGGACTGGAGCTGCAGTTGATATGTAAACTCGATATGGTATTCGTGTGGAGAAATTCTACTGCCTTTTGTAAGCTTCAGTGTTCCTAGGTTTTCACCACCACTTAAAGATAGTTTGGTAAGATGCACGATTGGGTTGACGAAGACGTTACTGACCGCGCAGGAACTCAACTTTACCCGGGGGTTTGAGTATTGGAGATCCAAGTCTCTCCCGATACTCGCGGTTGCGGCTGAGGTGAGTAGACTCGCTTGTACCAGGCTGAAAAGTTCACTAGAGGCGATGCAGATGCGCAAACGCCCTTAGTTACAGCTGAGTGAATGCTGATACTGCGCAGCTACTGTCGTATCTGACCAATGAATCACTGCGTTCAATTTGGACGCGTTTCAAGGGGTTTACGTACGTAATACGCTTTGAAATCTCTTAGAAGTACAGTGTCGATTTTGTCTACAGCAGCTGCATTAAAGAGGCAGATGTCGCGTCATAAGCTACTAACGATAAGTCAACCGTGGGCACGTATTCTATGATCTAGTCTTCGTCATGGCTTTGCTGCTCGTCATCGGCAAAGACCTTTGGCAAATATAATTTGGTATTCTCGTAAACCAGGAACGTAACAACCGTAGTTGGAATGACCCGCAACGTATTGGGAATAACACTGTGAAGGTCAGCTTTGCTCTGCACCAGGGTCTAAAACGCAACGGGATTTCCTACCCCTTGTAGAAGGCCAGGAATCCTTCATTCTGATAAGTCTTCCTAAGCACATCCAGCAGCCCGTTGTACTGCTGAGCGGCATTGTACTGTTGCAGTCTCGCTCTTATTGGCTGATACGGGTACGTGATCGCTCCAGCAAGTAGTTTGCTTCCGCCGCTCATGTAGACGTACTCCCAATTGCTCAGCTTATCCTGCCCGCCAATATGTGTTGCCCGTCTCTTCTTCATGTTCTCGTAAATGCTAAATTGCACTGCGCCGTGTAGTACCCCCAGTGACGAAGGGAGAAAGCCTGCCCAAAGCCCCTTCAATCCTCGAGTCTCGTATACGTGACGGAGACCGAAGGCCATCGACTTGTATGCAGAAGGATGATTCGCGCCGCGCTCGAGCATACGAGTCTTCACCACCCATATAGGATTTGTGCATGCACCTGTGAGAAGGCCTAGCAAACGGTCAGTAACGCCCATCAGCGTGCTTTTGCTCGACATACCAGCAATTATACTCGCAGAGAAGAATTCAGCACTCCCCAGGTGCTCTCCTTTCTGCCTTCTGCTTTGAAATAATTCTTTCAAATTGCCATAGAACAGGAAGTATAAGCCCCAGCCCAGACTATTGCCCAGTAGATTTGGCCACAGCCCTCTGTATAGTGCTCGTACGCCTCCTTCATCCTTGATAACGTTTCGAAGTATTCGATACGAGTCACCAGGTCGCGATCGGCTTTGTGTATTGAGTTGCAGTCGGTTCTTTAATAAGTCGAGTGGATGTGCGGCGAGGCAAGAGACGACGCCAGCGCTGAATCCGGCTACGCTCTCAACAAGCGATGCTGATAAGGGGCTCCTAGGCGCGTTTGCTCGTTTCTTTTTATCATTTTGCTCTACGGGTGGGAATGCGCGGGGCATTGCGGGCTCGGATGGTAGGCAGTCGAAACCGGCAAGGACATCCTCAGGCTTGTCAGGATCAAGACGGCACTGTTTCTTGGAGATAGGAATGCTATATCATGGCTGCTGACATGCGGTATTGTGAACGACGCCGGCAGTCATGGGAAGAGAGAAGTTGTCGATTGTGGACTCGGTGGAAGCTTGGACCCGCCCTCGGAGCTACCCGCGGACAGCTCGCGTGGGTTACATACGTCACTCTGTGCACACTGCCGATATAGCAAAGGAGGCAGCATACCGCGACGGTCTGCCGGTGCAACACATATAAACCTTGTACGCGTAAAGATGCGCGACGAACACTCAACAGAAGCACACGCTGCATGGATACTATCAATTACACGTACATGACACGTTCAGACTACACACCAGCCCCAAACTTCTGGTCCGAGCAACAGGTCGAAGGTGTAGCGCTATCAGGCTTCTTCTCCTCTCCAAACGCCATGCGAGAAATTTTATCTACCAACGTGCTGCCCTGCTTGACACCACTCGGGACGCTGCAATAGCTGGGGGGAACATCCATACAAGGGTTGCGTGTGAAGAAATTGCGCGGTCTCAGCAACAGCGTCATCGGCTCGGCAGGCATAATGGGAAAGTCTTCTGGGGATGGGAAATGTGTGATCCCGAATGTGTGCCACAAGACGACGTCGGTGTTGTCAAGATTCTCGTTGGGGTTAGCCTCGATCCAAGCAGGAATGCCTTGGGACGGCTCGCCAGAGGTTTGCGGAACATGACGGCCTGCTGGGTGGAGTTGCGCATCGTCGTCTACAACATGTCAGTCTATGTCCTTGTACGTGATTCTCAGATAGGACCCACATTTGGTGACATGCACTGCATGTCTCGCAAAACCCGCTCTCTTCCACACCAAACTTCCGGGCTTTGGTAGTAGATCAGGCACTTCTCTGCTCACCAGCTTATAGGAAACCGGCTTCTTGCTGTACGGGTTCAGCTTATTGGTGTTAGCCATCTCCCATGTTCTGCTCGTGGCGCCATTATAGTCAGTTGCCGCCTGCTCAGGCGTGCTGAGCTTTGTCTTCTTCGCGTAGAAAGCGTTGCCGTACTTGTTCTCCGCGCTGCCGACTTCGCCTTCGCCACGTACTGCGTCAACCATGAAAACGGTATTTTCTGGGCCATCCACGTTTGGGTCTATGCGCATACAGAACAAATGTTGGTGGTTGTGCGCATTCACGCCAGGATACACCTCCGTTCCCCAGCCTTTCAGATCCTCGCCAGGCAGCATGGCGTATGTGTTCAGAATACCAGTAAGCTTGATCTCCAATTGAATGGTTCCATCGAGATGGAAGATCCAGTATACGCAGTATTCGTAGTTCGCGGCGGTGAAGATCTGTGAGATGATGAGTTTGCGAGCACGAGTGACAGTAACGCTATCGTCGCGGAAATCTGTGTGCTTGAACAGAATACCAGCATCTTCTTCGTGAATGCAAATAGCGTTCTTGATGGTCGTTGCCTGGCCGGCACGGTTGACAAATGCTGCGTCCATGTAGTGGATCGCACCCTTGCAATCACAGCCCAGGCTTAGCGAATTGGTCATGTATCCACCACCGTATTCTCCGAGGTCAAAGGCGTGCTTGCGCTGATGTGGATGTTCTGGATTACCGTACGGCACCACCATCTCCGCAAGTGACAGGCGCCAGAAGGTATCGCGAACTGTACCCTTGTCGTTGAACGTGATGTCGGACAGAACTAGGCCTTCGCGGTAGTTGAAGCCAATGTGCAGCTTCCAATTCGCCCAACTAATATATCGCCCATCCAGTTTGAATGAGACACCCTCCGGCTGTGTGATGTTGATAGGTTTCAAATCGGTCTTGAATCCACCTTCAGCTTCGATGGCGGCTGCATGATAGTTGTTGGGTGGGGCCTGATTGAGCGGTCTTCGGACTGGTGGGACATCGATGTGGATGATCTCCTGCGTGTCGGAGTTGTAGATAGGGCAGAAGTCCAATGGGTACGTGTATTGGCAGTCATCGACATGTGGCCGGTAGTACATAAGAGCTTGCTGAAGACGGACTTTGGTGCCAAAGCGCTCGTCGTAGCCAATCGTCCATGGGTCGCAATAGACCTTTTGCATATCCTCCGGTGGGATACCAAGCAAGCCACATTGTTCGATAACCTTTGGATCTTTTCGCACAATCGTCTCTACTATTTGCAAATCTTCCATGGTAATCTGAACCCAGGTCAAAGGAGAGTTCAGTGCATCAAATTTTCTTCTCAACTTACAAGTGGTTGCACGTCATCAGTCAATCCCCAGGTGACGATTTTGCCTTCAGTCAAATCCGCATGTCCGTCGTACACCTTGCTCCCGCGGCCAATGCAGACTACGTCAGCAACTCGGTGTGGCTGCGGTGTGTGCTCGGGATCTTTCAGCCATTTCATCATATCCGCTTTGCGCGGTTCCAACAACGTGATGGCATTGAAGAACACATCGTTGTGCTCCTTTCTGATGATAGCGACTGCGCGTTCAATCTCAGATTCACTCAAAGGATCGAATGGGTGTGGAAGCTCTCCATTTCCCGTTATGTGTGAGGCTGCTTGCTTCAGTCGATTGAGCGCCATTGCAGAGATGTGTTGTCGTAGAGGTGGTTGGGGAAGGCTTACTGTCCGAAGCTATTAGGGTCCAGCGGGGTCTTTATACTTTTGCGACAGATCATTAGCCCAACGGCCTAGCAGCGCGATCTCAACTGTCTGGCTATCGATTCAACCACTGCTTCTTCGCCAATCAGATAAGTCATTGTTGCATTGAAATATTTCCGACTGTCAACTGGCGGTCTCCAACGCTGTTATCGACGCGATAAGCAGAGGCCGCGGGATTATCGCGCCACTTTCGGTTAGTCTGCCCCACTTCTCCACGCACGTCGCCATCTGGGCAGTTCAGTTCGATGCATCACTTGTGCAATAGCTACCATCTTTGGACGCTGCCTGTTCTATCGCGTTGTGTTCGCAAACATAGCGAGTGCTATCGCGGTGTCTTGATGCGGTAGGTCCAGCCGACAGAACATTGCAGGTAGACGGTCATGACGTCTCGTGTCGGACAAGAAGGTCCGATTCTTCGGCCTGTCAAGTCCGCTGTCGCGGATTCAGAACACAGCAAGGCCACGACATGAGGCTCTTTAGGAGGTGGATCGAGGTGTCAATCTAACGTGGCCATGGTCACTACCCATAGTTACAAACCTTGTAGCATGGAGGATCCAAGCTGAATTCTCAAACATACTTTTCTTCATGTAGTGAAGCCAAGTGGCTACAATGGCCAGTGTGGTGGTGATTTCTATTCTTCTCCATTCACATTCATATCAATATCCTCGCAAACATCAAAAAGAGCGCCCATAGAAATCTGGAAGACATCTTCAGTGGCAGAATCGAGACTCTCCATCAGTCTATCGCGAGCGGAGTCATTCCATTCCAGATACCGATCTTGATCCGCTGTTTCGACTTCAGGTATAAACTTTGGGAGACTTGTCCCCATCTAGGACATAATTACATCTATTCCAGTTTCTCCCACCAGTTTCTTGCTTGTTATCTGGTGGTGAGTTCTTCACGCCCTTCCTTGGCCAGTCACACGTTCTACAGGACAAATCTCTTTCGAGCATTGTGGATATGGGCCGGAATTTTGGCAAAGAGACAGAAGTACTCGTAGTCTGAAACGAGCTGGACTAGACCAGGTCTATGGGTCTTTCTGTACAGTACCAATCCTCTTCTTACGGATATCATACCGCAGCGCTGAACATCTGCCAACAGCGGCTCTGGGGCGAATCACCAAGCTTCAGATTGATAATCTATCATCGAGACGATGCGTTACGCTTAATTGAGTGAGGAGGTCAGCAGATGCAACTTGATACTGCTCTTGAGAACAAGCGCTTCACGCTGGACTCAAACCACAATAAGGTTATCAACATTCGCAGCAGAGACCATCCAGATAAGAGGGATGAATGAGAGCCTTGGAGGGTAGCATGCAGCTTTGATTACGCCACTCGATCGCGGTGGACATGATGGGTCGTCAACAGACTATTGAAAAAAAAGAAGAAGTAGAAGAAGAAGAAAGTCGGCTAATCTTTTCAAGATATTGGCCGAAGGCACAGAATCTCATTGCAGTGAGAGATCTGCGGCAGGTCATGAGACAATATTTAGAAATCAAAAGTCTTCCTAGTTTCCCTCTTGATCAACTGCTGCCAAAGTAAGTGACGTCATAAGGTGCAGGTACACCTAACCTGCCCCATTAGTCTTGCTTTCCCCATACAATCCACCTAAGCGCCCGCCTGCAGGGTCCATCCATGACTTTCCACACAACTACCCTGCATCTGGTTAAGACACCACTGCGGCATGGTGGTGCTAAAGCACTGA
Source organism: Alternaria solani (assembly GCA_002952155.1). Classification (NCBI taxonomy): domain Eukaryota; kingdom Fungi; phylum Ascomycota; class Dothideomycetes; order Pleosporales; family Pleosporaceae; genus Alternaria; species Alternaria solani. The sequence goes on along the minus strand of CP022030.1, from coordinate 1,226,783 downwards.
GCATATTTGCCGAGGCCAATGCTCTAGATCTCTAGACCTACGGCAGGCGAACACGAGACCTCAAAACCGCGCTTGAGACCAGCGACGATGATGACCAGGATACCTTCTTCCGAGGGTACGGCGGTAAGCGCGTGACTCTAGAATGCTGTGTTGACCGGAACAGAGCCCTGGAGTGGTGATGGCAAATACCAGGCAAGTGGCTCAAAATTAATCCTGCAAAGTGAAGTACGGTCTGCATCTTAGCCATCTGGGGTAGCATTCTTCTAAAGCACTGTTGCATGAGATCGAGGAGGGAAGCTTGACTATCGGGCAGCCATTTCCTGAGAATGTCACAGGAGGCATGCATCTTGGACTGGCGCCGTGTAACGGCCGTTGAGTTGCCAGCAAGGCAGCCTTTCCACGAGCATGACGTGCAGACTCGCACATTCTCCACTGTCGATACGAAACCGTTTTGAAACCTAAACGCCATGACGGCCCGTCGTGGAAGGACAGTGCCGGTGACCGAGTACGAATGTTAATGGTAAGCGTGCTGATGGCGGCGATCACCGACATGGTCCAGATATAGAAACTGGTTGAAAGTAACGAGTTTGGTACATTATTTCATCATAATGTTCGCTTTTCCAAGCCGCCATTTTTGCATCTTTCTCGGAAGCTTTGTTTTGACGGAAAATAGCAAAAAGGCGTCTGGATTAGCGAGGTATGTTTACTATACGAGTAAAGATCCGCGCAACGGGCCGCTATTGAAGTGGTGAAGGAGAGGCTCTCAGACCTCCAGTTCTTGTAATAGCTTATTTCCGCCTCTGACTGTGAAACCGCCTCAGTTCGGTTAGGCTATTGCAATTTCCACGCCTCTTACCAGTAGCGAATGAGAGCTACTCTACATTCACTACCTTTGGAACTTGAGTTTAAGCCCAAAAATTTGTTACACCTCCTTCTTCTTACAGTCTGAATTTGGCAGCTGACTATACATGTACCAGAATATCTTTCAACACGTTCCTAACTTTTTCGAAACTCACGAAGTTATGGTGGTGTCAGGCGACGAGATAAATCTCCAGTGAGCGAGCCGTGACGCTCCACCTCGCACTGTCTTCTTGGTCGCCTGATCTTGCTAGCATCGTACTATGCATCAACTTCATGACTACTATAGCTGATCTTCGTGAAGGAAAACAAACGATGTCACTTCATTGCCTGCTTCCATACGATGTCGTGAGCTCTACCCTGGTCTGCTCCAGCGGCCTACAGAATATCCACAAGATCCTTGGAGGATGAGGTCCATCCGGGGGACTGGTGACCCTATCAAGACTCGCAAACTCGAACACCGGACCGGTCAAGTATCTTAGATCGATGGCCGGCCTTGCGCCTCTTTCGTCAGCAAGGGCCCCCCTTTGGCAATTTGCTCCATGTGGACTCACGATATAGCGTCTTCGTGCCGCTTAGCACGAGCAGTCGAGGGTCCGTAAAAAAGTTATATAGTCCTCCAGTTGTACAGTGTAACAGCGCAGGATTTGGACATTCATTCCAGCAATTCAAGTCCGAGCACCCTTTCCTGTTTCATGTGGGAAAAAGCAACTCATCTTCTATACTTAGATACCCCACAGTCAACCCCTCCTCATGATGAAGAGTTCAACTCTTCTGACCTACCTGTTCGCTGCCTGTGTTCAGGCCTGGATGCCCGCGGACCGCGAACTTCCAGCATTCAACCGTACCAGCAATGATTTGAGCAAACGTGCCCATTCACTTCCGAGTTGGAAGATTCGCGGAGTCAACCTCGGGGGTTGGCTACTGTCAGAGCCATGGCTGATGAACCAGGAATGGTCAGAGATGGGCTGTGGTGGTTCCTGCTCCGAATTCGACTGTGTCAGCAAGCTTGGCCAGTCTCAAGCAAATACTGCTTTCAACAGCCATTACTCTCGTTGGATCACCCCAAGCATGATTCAAGATATACATAATGCTGGTCTGAACACCATTCGTATTCCAATCGGATACTGGAGTCTTCACAGTCTGGTAGACAGCAGCGAGCACTTTCCTGAGATGGATCTCAAGTACCTCGATGCCGTTATCCAGAAGGCTGCGGATCTGGGTATGTTTGTGGTGATTGACCTACACGGTGCGCCTGGTTCGCAAAAGGTGGGCGATGCGTTCACTGGACAGGTGAGTCTTCGAGTACTCGATCTGTCTTGAGTCCATGCTCATAAACACTGCAGTGTCTTCCTGAAGCAAACCTTCCAGGCTTCTTCTCCCAATACAACTATGACCGCGCGACAAAGTGGCTCGACTGGATGACCAAACGTATTCATAACACACCTTCATACAGAGCTACTGTCGGTATCATCGAGGTCGTCAACGAACCGCAGACATCGCGTGATAAAGGCGGTATGCCACAAGCCGAGAAAGATACTTTAACGCAAAAATACTACCCGCAAGCCCTTGCTGCTGTCCGCAACGCTGAGAACACACTGGGTATCTCTGACAACCAGCGGCTTCACGTCCAGTTTATGGATTCCCTGTGGGGTGCGGGCAACCCCAAGTCCCATCTCCCATCAGACTCCAAGGTAATCTTTGATGATCACAACTACGTCGGCGGAGCTGTAACCGCCATCAACCCCAGCGCCACACAAGGCGACTACATGCACTACACTTGCTATACGGACAACCGCCAGGCCGACGGCGACAACCCCAAAATCGTGCAAGAGTGGAGTCTCACTGTTGCCAACGAGTATACCACGGAGTTTGACTGGAAGAATGAGAAGAATGCTCCGTTCTACAAGCAGTGGTTTATCGCCCAGCAAAGGCTCTACGAGAAAACCAACGGCTGGATCTTCTGGACGTGGAGGACACAGCTCAACGATCCACGATGGGATTACAGTTACCTGGTCTACAAGAAATGGATTCCGACCTCCGCGGCAGGACTGGACGCTAGTGCAAACCAAGACGTATGCAAAACGTACTTTGGCAGAAGAAGGAGGTCACGGGGAAGGAAGTAGGAGTTTGACGATGTCTTCCCATGCTTGCCGTTCCGCGCATGAAGGGGTCATTCTGCAGTTTTTTCGTTTTCTAGTGCTTAGTCGACCACGACGATTAGCGGGATTTTTCTTGTCACGATACTTTACCTTTGACCCAATGTTCATATACCGTATTGTCGAATAGTGTTTCTTCATTACATTTCCAAACGACCATATTGCCAGCGTGATTGCAATGATCTTCCACCGATTCCAAGATATCGCTACAATGCCAAGTATGTAGGCACCTCATGCCAAGGTGATCGCGACTCTCAGAACCCAATGAACGAGCAGTGAGACTGCACCGTGTGACCCTTCGTCGTGCGATGACCGGTCGCGATCGACAAAGGATGCATTTCGAAGTTCTGACTCTTTACCGCAAATCGAAGAGGTCAGGCGACTGAGGACGGCTGTGCTAGCGGCAACAGTAGAGTGCCGACGTTGACCGTTTAGAGAAGTTGGATGTTCATGTCAGCTAGTGTAACGGAGCTGCATATCGTGAGTGAAACATCAAGATTAAAGTTGTCGACAAAAAGACTTGGTTATGGTTGAGAACGTGCTCGTGAGGTGTCTGCTACAAGCACTTACTTTTGTCAGCGAATGCGTATGCCTTGTAGTACTATGCCTGCCTTGTGGAAGAGTTTTTGGTCATCGCGCAGAAGCCCAGACAGATTAGGTCAATAGCAATTCTAGGCATTAGTTCAGCGGACCGCTTTTATGTGGCCCGCCTAGTGAAAATGAAAGCCACTGAGATTTTGCCTTCCGTTGGTTGGTCACAGAAACATGACGTTGTAACTACCATAAGGTAAATATTCAATTCAACTCTGCGTCGGAAAATCGCAGAGTGCTGCATTTAACACCCGACCCAGGCCTTGCAGGTGGTATATCATCCAATAACGCCCGTATTGCAAACCCAGAAATGCAGAAGCAAGAACGCCGACCTCATGCGGTCAACGCCGATCCATGATTGCGTTCGCGACCCTAAAGTACAAGGAATGAAAAGATATTAACAGGCCGTGACAAGCACGGTTAATCGTTAGTCGTGACTTCAGAGACGTCATGAACGCATAGGTAAGTAATCAAGATGTCCGAAAAGCAAGAGCGGTCAGACTAGCTGACGCTCTGTGAGAGTGCTGAAGATAGATGTGACGCAAATTTGGCGTCAATGCCGTCTTCTTGTACACCAAGGCCAAGACCTATGCCACTATCGTCGTGGTTCGGCTCTTGTTGTGAATGATTCATGTCATACTCGTATTGAAAGCTCATGTTGTATTGTGATGACTGTTGAGCAAAGCGTCCAGCATTGACTGATGGTCTTGCGTTAGTCAACAACTACCATGGGAGGCCATGTTGTGGGTAGAGAAACTCACCTTCCTGGTTGGACCCGGTATCCTGAATGGTGACATGGCTAGCGTTGGAGATGAAAGACTGGTCTGGTCCAAAGTCGGCTTCTAAGCTGCTGTACCGGCTTTCATTGTTGCTACCGCTACCGCCGTTGGTCATGGTGGCATTGAGAGACTCTCCCATTACAGGCGAGTAGTTGGAGGAGTTCCAGTCTGGCGGTGCATGGCCGAGGAAACCACCTATCGATGCTAACCATTGTGCCATTTCGTCCACGAAAACCTTGGTCAGCCACCAGCCTTGGAAACTGATGCCATTCTCGACAGTGATTTCCCGTATAGCCGCTGAACCAAGTGCACTAATGCAGTGCATTATTGTGCGGGCGTGTGCACCAGGGAAGCGGGACGGTAGACGCGTTAAGAATGCGGCGATGCGATCAATGACTGATTCCGATGGATCGGCGGGTGGATCAGGGTACGCTGCGCGATGTATCGAACCAGAAGGCAGTTGGATCTCTTGTGGGAGGGGACCCAACATTGATCGGATCTCGGTGGTTAGCATGTTGTACACTTCCTCATGTGCACAAGAGGCAGGCAACTCATTCGCAATGATGCGCTTGATGTTAACGTGCTGGAGCCAGTCGGCAAACATCTGGGTGCGGTGGCTCTCTGCAGTGAGCATGACGGCTGCCGCGTGCGCAGCGGAGTTGACGCGGAGCATCTGTCGGAGAAGGTGGGCGAACAATGTAGCGGGTTCCAGTTTCGCCTCGAGTACATGTACGGGGAGAGACGCGAACTTGGCCGTAATGTGCGCGTGCAACGTCTTTGCAACGTTGTCGAGGAATTTCAGGACTGGCGGCGGCGCCACTTGGAGAGTCAGTTGAGAGACATTGCGAATCATCTTCTGGTACATCATCCAGTCGCACTCCCTGATCCATGGCGCCAGTTCGGGCGAAGCAAATAGTTTCTGTACCGGTACAGTTAATGTCCCGTGAAAAGTGCCAAAGAGGCGGAAGAACTGCTTCTCTTTGCAGTACCGCACTGAGTCCACCAACGAGACGACGTGCGATCGGTACATGGCGACAAGGTTGTCAGCAGAATCGGGATCGGTACGTGCTGGTAGGTACGGTTTGATATCCGGCAGCTCCACCACGAAAGCATCAGGGGCCTCGAGTATATCTGCCGTCGGAAACCTGAGCTCGTGCTCGTACGAGGATTTGGTACGTGTATGCGAAGGGTGGAACTGAGCCGAGTAAATGTCGGTGAATAGAACGCCGCGTGAGGAGGCTGGGGTGTAGTAGCTACTCCGTGACTCCACGCGTGCTTCTCGTGGGGGAAACTGTGCACTGTCTGCAGGTAGTCGTGGAATGGCACTGGATGTTATTAGCATATATACAGACACGGTATGGTGAACAGCACATACTCCATGTTGAGCCTCGGTGTCCCTGAAGCCTGACGCTTCAAGGCATGGTGCGCAGCAGGACCGTTGCTGCCCCGACGTGCCTCTTCAGCATTATCGTTGTCGTTGATGAGCTCGAGATCGACGTAGTGGTACTTGGACTCTCCCCGAACACCGAGGCGCCTAGTCTGGATACCAGGGAAAATAACGCGAACGAGCTTGCCAAAGGATGCCGGATTTAGAGGGATGACGCGGTCGGTACCGCAGCGCTCTGCGTACTTGGAGTAGACGCGGTTGCGCGGGACTGATGTCTTGGCAACACGACAGACGGACTGTAACCTGGGAAGCGTTAGCACGCTTTCGAGCTGAAACGCGTAATACCTACCATAGCATGGCGAACAGCTGTTTTGACTTCTCTGCCTTGGACGTCCTATCGTTTTGGATAACCTCAGCTGCGACCTCCTTCAGATTACGGCCTTCATTCTGGTTCAGCAGCTGGCGCAATTCCTTGTCATTGGTCGCTGCGCCCGAGGTTGACGGCCTCTTCTTCTTGTCTTCGGTATCCATTGGCGGCGCCATGAAGCTGTGTTGCTGAGAATGCTGAGAATGCTGGGAGAGGGAGTTCTGGTAGGCGTGGTGGTCTGGCTGTGCGGGCTGGCCGCTGGGTTGGGGGTGGTTCGCGGTCGGGTCGGCTGGGTAACCAAGGTACTGCTGGACACTTTCCAGACTCATGTTGATAAGCTGGTCCTGCGCGCTGACTTGTTGTGCAGCCTGGAGCAGTGCAGGCTGCAGCGCTTCACTGGTCGTGAAGGGAGCATGGTATTGTGGTTGTTGGGGAAATTGGTTGGGTCGCGGCTGTTGCGGCTGCTGGAATTGCTCGAACGAATGTATGCTCGTCGTCGACGCGCGAGAAGGAGGGCGATTACTCCTGGTAGACATGGACGTATTGGATCGTGATCGGCGGATGTCGGTCATGGTGCGGACGCCGGCTGGCAGATTTTCCGTCTGTTTACACCAAAACAATGCGATGGCAACGGCGCGGAGAGGGCGACAACACAGGCGAGAGAGTGTGCAGGACAAGCGATGAGGAGTCTAAGGATACCAAGGTGTAGGGAGTATATCGACGAAGCTACTCGCGCGTCGATCCAATCTCAGCGTGTTTTCGGGGCTGGCGGGTTTGTTTGTTTGGGCCAGGGACTAGCTCGACACGTTGCTCTGGCGGCTAAGATGTCATCAACGTGGTAGGATGCTGCGAGGAAGAATGTCCGGCTCCAACAGCTGTCGTCGGCGTCGTCGGGCGCCCTCGAGCGGGTTTGTTATGGGATGGGGTTTGGATGTTTACGCTCTCGTCTGAACTCGATCGCACCTGCAGCAACGGAGACTGGCCGGCGCGCTCGGGCCAGGGCAGTCACATGACTATCGTCATAACGCCCGTGCAATCGCACTACTCTCTAATTGCCAATGTAAGGGAAAAAGAGATGAGTGAATGCAATCGCGTCGCCGTCTCGCAGCGGGCCTCGTCGCAACACAGGATGGACGCACGCGTTTCCGTCGCATCGCGGTCCAACTGCAGCGCTCTGGCTGGCTGGCTCGTGAAAGGCGGTGACGTATTTAGCGATGACGAGCCCACTTCCTCCATCCCACAATCTCCAGGCTCCACGTTCCCGCTCCTCCCATCCTACTGAACACATTGCAGCCCCTCTGCTTCTTCACCCACAGTCCATTGCATCCCAACCCTTTGCATCCCACCATACTCAACCCCCAAACCAGCTCTCAACATGTCTGTCCAGGATAGAGCCCAGGCCCAGCTGTCGCAGCTCGACAAGGAGGTAGGCGCTCTCGCTTCCGCACATGGCACAATTGTCAAAATACGGCCTGTACAGGTGTTTTTGATGAGACGTCGCCAGCAGAGGGCGTTTTGTACGAATCCACGTATACTGACCATGCTGTGTTCTAGCTGTCCAAGTACCCCGCACTCAACAACTTTGAGAAGCAAACGTCGGTCCCCAAGGTCTACATGATCCTCGGTCTTGCTGGCCTGTACTTCTTCCTCATCTTCTTCAACATTGCCGGCGAATTCCTCGTCAATGTTGCTGGATTCATCATTCCCGGTTACTATTCGCTCGAGGCTCTGTTCAGCGCGAGCAAGGTTGATGACACTCAGTGGTTGACCGTATGTATACCCCACTTTCTTATCGCTGGCAAGACATCTGGCCATACTGCGGCCATTTTAAGCTCCACGACAAGACTGACGCGGCATCACAGTACTGGGTGACTTTTGCGTTCCTGACCGTTTTCGAGAGCGCCGTAAGCGCCGTCTACTGGTTCCGTAAGTCCGCCAGGATCAGCGTGCATGGTCTACCACTGACCTTTCCAGCTTTCTACTACACCTTCAAGTTTGTCCTTATCCTCTGGATGTCTCTCCCCCAGACTTCGTAAGTATCTCTCTCCGCGCGCATGATTCAGACTAACAATCTGCAGTGGTGCTCAGCTTGTCTTCCGCTCTTTCCTCCAGCCCGTCTTCTCTCGCTACTTCTCCGCGTCAGGCTCCACCGCCGCCGACCTTCGCGCCAAGGTCGACTCAGCTGGCAAGCCTCATGCCTCGTAGAGCAGTTGCGAGCTTAACACATCTTTGGCAGCCGCACGACAACATCACAACAAGAAAGAAGTTCGGAATACGCCCTCTGCTTTGCCGGAGACGGAAGAACCGGGCTTTTCAAAGCGTGCGGCTGTTGCGGCTTGGAAACGCTGCATGGACGAAGGCTTACGAGTAACGGATCATGTTCATGACAGTGTTGATGTACGAAAGAAGAGGCAGGTATCCTTACGTTTCATGATTACTTGCTCATAAGGAAGCGGCTTGGGTAACATACTGCGGTCCTTGGCAGTGGTTTCTGCGACTCGCTTGCGAGCAATATCATGTATCCGAGTCTGGCTTGTCCTCTGGCAAGCATCAATCACAAATTCATACCCCCTATATCGTTGAAGAAAATGACGTGCATTACATGAATTGGGGCGGATGGCTGCTAACTTGTCCGGCAAGACACCGCCTGTAATGGATGACGGGAAGCCTTTCACATGTCTTGGATGAAGAGACGAGAAGAACATTGTACAAGACTCCAGACCTAAGAACATTGTTCTATATTGGGGCGCACTGCAGGAATAACCAAGTAAAGGTTTTTGTGTTTTACCTCGGAAATATTTCTATTCGTAACGTTGTATCATTGCTTTCATGCGAACATTGGCAGAATAAAACAACACCAGCCGCAATTGTTCCGAAATCTTCGTGCTTGGGCGTAGTGTCGAAAGAAGCAAAATCCGCTCCAATAGTTCCAGTTCAGCATCCTCTTCGCCAAAATTAGTCTAATGCCGCTCTGCTATACCAAAGATGCCTGTAATCTTCACTATAACAGGGGGCAAGCCCCCTATGTTTGCTTCTTGCAAGATTAGGCCTAGATTCTGATCAAGCCTTTCATCTCACTTGTTTACCTCTCAGAATTGCCCAACGTCTACGCCAATTCTCAGTGGAGATTTCTCAATGTTATGTAGATGTATTTATCTTCTTCCTCAGCTTGTTGTGAAAGTCGGTACAGATCGACGCAAGTGAGATTCGATCAAACATGGTCAAATCATGCATCCCTAGACGCTAGTCATTGAGAACAGGTAAAATCATGATTAAATTTCCCTTGCTTGCTTTTACACAACCAAATCAATGCCGCAAAACCAATGGCTCTGGCGCCGCAGAGGATTACCACATACGATACATGAAAGACATGCCACTTCCATCAACCCCTTAGACGGTGCCCGCAATGCTCAAGTCTCTGATCTCTTGCAGCACCTCTTCCACCCGTGCGTCCAGCTCACCCTGTGCATACTGATCTCTTGTGTTTGCATCCAGATATTGCTGTACCTGCGCCATTCTCGAGTATGCTTCGGCACAGAATCTCAGCTGAATCTTGACCAGCGCCTCGAAACTCGGGTCTAGGTAGGGCACGCGCAGATCAATAAGTTGGGGAAGTTCGGTGGTGAGGGTGTCGTTGAGTTGGTCGTAGGCGGCCTTGGCCAGTTGTTCGTCCTTTTCGGCGCGCGGTAGCTTGGTAACGTCCTTGTCGGGCTTGTCGGTGAGCTTCCGGACCTGTGCACGCATGCGGTCGTAGTCCATTTGCTTGTGTTCGCGCTTTGTGATACAGGCGTTGATGTCGGGGAAGTAGGAGCAGAATCGCTGAATGGGGTCTAGGACGGTGGTTCGGTAAGGGCCGTCGAGGGCTTTGATCGTCTCGGCGTCTAGGTCGGTGACGGCTTGTTTGTAGGAGCGCGACACACCATCTTTAGTTCCTGCGTCGCCGTAGAAGGCGTCGATGGTTTCGGCAATGCGCATTTGCGAGGCGGTCATGGCGCGCAGAGAGTCCAAGTAGCCCTTTGCTTCCTTCTGGAGCTTGTTCGCGGCTGCCTCCATGGTGCGGTAGCGGCTGGCATGTCGTTAGTGCTGTTCAGGCGCGATGTCTTCTTCCTGGCAAGGACAAGACGGGCTCTGGGTGAGGAAGCATACCGCTGCTCAGTTTCGAAGTCGCGGTCATTTGTGCGCTCGACCTGGCCAGTCTTCATAAGAACTTGCGTCGTTGCACGATTGACGCCTTTCTTGAACCCTGCGTCTTGTAAGCCGGCGGCTTCCTGGATGACTGTCGAGGGGCTCCTTACCGGTCCAAGACATGATTGCGGTGTGGCCGCTCTAGTTCTGGGGGGAGGAGGATGTATCGTGGAGTGTGCACAAAACAAGATCGTGGGTGCTAAGTCGTGGTGTTGTGGGGAGAGCCGCGGGAATCAATGGAGACGGAGTTGGCGGTTGGGCGCAGTCGAATCGTCGTTGGCGGGCGGCAGTGCCACAATGACGACGCTACAAGACCCCGGCCGCGCTTTCTGGTGGCTGAGCAACAACGGTTCCGATTTTTGATCCTACTGCCCGACTTCAATGAATTCACTTCGACCGCTGCAGCGTGCAGCTCCCTCGCCTTTCCGTATATGCTCGACTTGTCTGCGCAAGTACTCAATCACTCCCCCACGGCGACAAGACGCCAGTGAGGGACAGAAGAAGGTGATCTTCTCCGGGATCCAGCCCACCGGAGTACCGCATCTAGGAAACTACCTCGGCGCACTGCGACAGTGGGTGAGGCTGCAAGATGAAGCCTCTCCAGACACCACGCTTCTGTTCTCCATAGTCGATCTGCACGCCGTCACGGTAAAACAGAATCCGAGTGAACTGGCAACATGGCGCAAAGAGATGCTGGCTAGTCTGCTGGCAGTGGGACTAGATCCAAAGCGATGCATCATCTTCGCGCAAAGCAGTGTGAAGCAGCATGCGGAGCTGATGTGGATTCTCAGCTGTAGTGCAAGTATGGGCTACCTGGGACGGATGACCCAGTGGAAGGTAGGCGACAGCAGAAGATAGGCTTGGAGAGGCGGAATATTAATGTCATCTCCAGAGCAAGCTCTCCCTACCAGCCAATGCCTCTCCGCTTGACTCCTCAAACAATAAAGACGCCCTCAAACTCGGTCTCTTCTCCTACCCTGTCCTCCAAGCCGCGGACATCCTCCTCTACAACACCACCCACGTTCCAGTCGGCGAGGACCAGGTCCAGCACCTAGAGCTCACGCGGGAGCTAGCTACTGGTTTCAACCATGTCTACTCCGAGTCACAACCGCTGTTGACTGTTCCACAAACACTTCTAAGCCCTGCCAAACGAGTCATGAGCTTGGCCGAACCAACAAAAAAGATGAGCAAGAGCGACCCGAAGCCAAAGAGCCGCATCATGATAACAGACTCAAAAGAGCAGATATACGCAAAGCTGAAGACAGCATTAACGGACTCGATTGAGGGAGTCAGCTATGACCGCGAAAGCAGACCCGGAGTGTCAAATCTGGTAGATATCCTGTATCATTTTGACCATTCTCTTGCTGCATCACCGGAAGACCTGGCGAATGACTTGAAAGATTTGAGTATGCGGGCGCTGAAAGAAAAGGTCGCTGAAACCGTTGACAAGGGTATTAGCGATATCAGGCAACGATATCAAGACTTGATGAGCGGAGATCAGGAGGAATTGGTACAGTGTGCGGAAGAGGGCGCGCAAAAAGCAGAGAAAATCGCCGAAAGCACCATGCAGAGGGTGAGAAAAGCGATGGGCATGGCCTGGTAGCACACTCACAGACATGGCTTAGCATGTCCTTGCTGCACGCTAGTAAAGCTATACTATCTGTCGGTCCACCTCGATCTAGACGCCGTCACAAGAACCCAGTAGTCCCGCCCCTAGGCCCTGTATCTTAGAAGGAGGGCTGAAAAGCAGGGAAGACAGGTCCAGGAATTGATCCAGCGGGGTTTTGTAAGCACGTCCTCGAATTTACACTTCACGTTGAGACGGACGTAAAGGACGTGGTACTCTGGAAGCCAGAGGAAGGTAAAGTGGAGGCGGGAGTAGCTTGAGTGAGGGCTTGAAGTTGGTTTAGATAGGAATGCCGCATGGCGCCTGAACACCACGAGTCTTGACATGACGTCCTTTGAGGCCTAACAGTATAATCCATGCATTTCATAGTCTACGTCTGTTCACAAGCAGCCCCTGCGCCGCAAGCCGCAAACCCAAAGTAGCCATGCCCCATATGATAGAAAAATGCCCCGAAAACTCCTTTCCCATGCAATGCAAATGCCATTGTAATAGTGACGAAGCCCTGGGCCAATAAACCCGTCGCAAGTATAACACCATCAGTCCCGTACCACAACCGAACGCCGCGCTTACAATGAAGAAGTGGAAGAAGTTTGAGGAATCAAAAGATGGGGAAGGTGGTGTGAGGCTGATGCGGATGCACTAATGCGCACATGTCCACCATGTCGTGTGTCTGGCATGAGAGATTGGGCCAGAGGATGCCGATGGAGACACGATAGCGCCAGAGGCGGAACCCGATTCCTCGGGTGAGAGTGCCCCACCCCTTAATGACCCTCCCATGCGGGTCAGAGATGCGCGCATGATGAAGGGCTCGGATTTGCAATCCATGGGCAACGTCTAGCGCTTCATGGGGGTGTCTGCGTCCTCTTCTTCCGCGTCGTCGTCATCAGCCTCGAAGTCAGAGTCCATTTCTTGGTCCTCGTCCAGGTCGCTTTCGCTGCCGCCAAAGTCCAAGCTCTCGGCGTCGCTGTCTTCCCAGCTCATGTCGAATTGGCCCTCGTCCTTCTCCTGCTTCCACGCTGTTTCTTGGGTTGGCATGACAAAGTCTTTGGGAATATCCGCCTTTGACAGCTCGAGATCCTTCTTCACCATCTCCTTGTACTCGGCGGGCTTGTTGCGCAGCATGACTCCAGCGTCGACGTTGGCGGGAGATGAGACCTCAGCATCGTCCAGTAGCGAGAGAATAGATATCAGAACCGTCTCGACGCGTTGGACGGGCGACCAACGCTCGGCGGCGGTCTCGCCAGACATCTCGTCATCACCGGGAGCGTGGAGGATGGAGATACATAGTCGCCCGTCGGGGTAAATGTTGGGGTGGTAAAGCGGGCGAATGAACTTGAAATCTGGCCAACCGTTAGTTCCTCCCCTGCGCTTCGCGACTCTTTCCCTCCTTGGAACATCGTATTGGCAGTGACGTACCTGGCGGGCTATGCGGATAGTTGCGCGGGAAAGTCATCTTGGCCTTGAAGTAGCCGCCGTAGTACATGGACTCCTCATTCATAACAATGAGGGCGACGCTCCACTCGAAGACATTCTCGTTGATGAGCTGTGACGTGGTTAGCTCGGTGCTCCTGCGTCGCCACTCTGACTCCGACGCTGGACGGAATGTCACCGCGACTCACTTCGATGTTGGTCCACTTCTCCTTGCTCAGCTGCTTGAACTCATTCATGAGTATCCGCTGCGCCATTTCCGCCATGTTGCTTCGTCGGTCTGGGGTTCTCGCTGGAGTGTGTAGTGCTTGCGGTGTTGCAGGAACAGTACAGCGTGGGCGGGGGTAGTCGGGCGAGTAGATGTCCACAAGTAAAATGAGAGAATATGGGGTGCAGGGAGCGTCTTGGCGAAGTGTGTGAGGAGTGAGAGAGAGGCGGGAGGGTGTGAGAGTTTGTACTTAAGGGAGTCGGTCGGCTGAGGCGCTGCATGATCGAATGCTCTCGCCGAAGCAAGGATCACTTAGTCCGCCCCCTCGGAAAGAGCCTAAGTCACCGCTTCCGAACTTGCGGACAACGAGTGGAACCTTGGCCGTGGTACTCATTGTCTGCAGCGACTCACCGTCACCACGTTTCTTTGTTTGTCGGCAGAGTTGCTATTGAGGTACCAGGGTTGGTGGGCGTGCTGTCTTGGGCAAGCTTGCCATAGTTGCTTCCGACCTCGGAACGAATAGGAACGGTACGGAACGACCCCGTCGGTGCGTTCCAAGGTCGCCGCCATGCTCGCGTGATGGCGAAGAGTTGCGGCTTATCTATCATGACCTGTCCTGTATCGTGACCCATCGACATCTCCTGGAACGTCATGCGAGTGTGCCCACCACAACATTTTGCCCTGACAGGAACTTATAATGCTGCACTATCTCACAAACATCAACGTGGACAGACCTGAAACAGCACAGTGCAACAGTCTTTTGCTAGGCTCGTCCGCAGAAGCCGATCGCTTCGGCCAACATTGCATGGCTCACCGTACAGGTGTGCGAGTGTCGTCATTTCATGCTTGCTTGTTTCTTCCGCGACTCCAGGTCTGCAAACTCTCACATCTAATACAGTGTTTTTGCATGTACCAGTAAGCGTGGCTGCTGGCGAACAATCAGGCATGTAGTGGTCTTGTGCTTGAGAACAATACTTTTCTACTCTAGAGTGTATATCTAACGCCGACATGATCGTGTATGACATGACCCAGGATTTCGACAACCCCCAGTACACCAGCGCTGACATTAATACGTGTACTAAACGAATAACCAACAACACTACACATGAGAAAGACCAAAATGAAAGGATCGTCAGGATGATGGAACAAGAAAGTCCTAGTCAGATGTATCGCAACTTCTTCGCAACCCCCAAGCAGACTGAAACGAAGAGGCAGATGACACCGACAATGCCGAAGAACCACGCAAGGCTGCCATCCTGGCCCGGAACCTTGACGTTCATACCAAAGAGACCGCAGATCAAGTTAAGCGGGACAAGGATTGTAGCGATGACCGTAACCTTCTGGAGCGTAGCGTTACTGTCGTTTCCTTGAATGACTTGGTCAACCGAGATTTGCGCCAGGTAGTTGGAGTGCGCGCGGCTGAGCATCTTCTCAAAGTGAGCCAGGTTGGACATCATAGTGACGACGTGATCCTGGATATCGCTGAGATACATGCCCACATCGCCCCGAGGAGCAACGCTGTACGACTCGTTGCAACGTTTGGCGAAGCCCTTGATGACATCTGCCTTGCCCCCCAAGAGACGCAGGAGCTGCATGACACGCTTGCGGCAGTCGCCAATCGATCGAAGGATGACGCGTGAGTCTTCGATACGCGCAGTAAAGACCTGGTCCTCAATTGCATCCGCTTCATCTTCGATGCCTCGAATGACCGGTGCAAAGCTATCGACAATGTCGTCAATGAGGGCGTAGCAGATCCAGTCGGCATTCAAGTTGATGTAGTCGCGAAGACGGCTGATGCGCTTGCGCACGTTGAGCGTGTGCGGGCTCTCGCAGAAGGTGAAGGTCAGGATACCCTCCTTGAAGACGACAGCGTAGAAGTTGACGGGCTCTAGGTATTCCTCCGACTCCTTGTTGGCTTGGAAGAAAGAGCGGAACGAGACAAAGTAGTATTGGTGAAAGAGCTCCACCTTCTCACGCGGCTCTTGAATGCAGATATCCTCGCGAGTGAGAGGATGCACTCCGAAAGCCTTGGAAATGGCAAACACTTCCTCTTCTGTGGGGTTGACCATGTCGAGCCACCAGACGCCGCCGTCTAATGGTGTGTCAAACAGATCACGGAAGCGTTCGCCAGGCATAAGCAGTCCGCCCAGTTCGACAGCATGGATTGTGTCGTCCAGTTCGGACGAGAAGAACGTCCAGCGGTTAGTCTTTACTTCCGGAGTCTGCTTCTCCGCGAAGACGTGGGACAGGCCTTCCTCGGCAAGCTTCTCTTGGACCGCCGGGTCTGCATTTTTCAGACTCAGGACGTCGCTTTCGGTCTTGGGTGTTCCTGACTGGCTTGACTTGGGACGAAGGTCGGAGAAGACCTTGGGCTTTGCGGAAAGGTTGGACGCTGCACTCGCTTTGTGACGTAGAGGCTGGCCGATGGGTGTCCTGTCGTGAGCCTCTGCAACAAATTCCTCCAACTCTTCGTAGTCGAATCTAGTAGTCTTGCCTGTGTCCTCGGAAACAGGGAAGCACACATCCTCCTGTGCTGAACTGTGCGCAGACGCAACTTCAATGTCGTTTGGCTGATCAGGGCGCTCATCGCTAAGAGTTGGTCGGCGCGCGGTGCCACGAGAGAGCGTCCTGTTCAATCCAAGCTCAAGCTCAGAACCTGCATGGCTCTGGAGAGTATTGGCACGGTCGCGGCGCCGGGGACCAGCGAATGCATCGACAGAGTTGGGAGGAGAGACGGATCGCGAAGTCGTCGAGGAAGCCCGGCTCCTAGTCAGGCGCTCGACTGCCGGGTCGCGCGGGCGCCTGAATGTCTCTCGACGGGCCTGGGGGCTGTGTGCTAGAGAGCCGCGGCGGATGTAGCTATCGGGGGCCAGGTGCTGGTCGTCATCGACCACGGCGCTCTCGAAATCGCGCCGCGTAATGTCTGCCTCGAGGGCTTCGTTGACTTGAAGGAGGATGTTGGGCCGGTCTTGGCCCTGGGCGCTTGCGAAAGTTGGTCGGCGCGATCGAGGCGGCGACGATGCATCGGCTCGTGGAAGCGATACAGGCTGGTGGCGGTGGTCGTCGAGTTCAGACACCGGGGTGCTGAACCTCGTCTGGGTCTCGGATCTCGGAGTGTCAGTCATATTGGCGACTCAGGCGGCGATGAGCTTGACTCCGAATCAGATGGCGTGTGCTTTGGTTAAGCCAGATTGGTGGTGTATTGGGCGACTTCTTGCAGCGCAAGAACCACAGAAGCGGGCGAGTCGCTTGTGAGCGCTCACCTCCGAGGCGCGCTCAACTTGACGATGGCTTCGCGTAGGGTCGTCCCCTACACTAAGCCGGTGGAAGACAGAGTCCGATAGCCAGACTTCCACACCCTCTCTGGGAATAGGAAGAGCTGTAAAGACGGTGATGCAGTAACGAATGTGTTGTGTTTGCCGTTGGACGCAGTTATGGTGGCTTGTGGTCGCCTCCGTATACCCAGGCTTTTGTGCCGAGCAAGGGGCGGATGAAGGAAAGCTTGTCGAGGTAGAGTCCCGCCAACTTGGTGGTTTGAATGTCTATGGACGCCGTAGCGTCAGGAGATGCGGTGTGAGGGGATGGTTGCAAAAACAAAGACCCCTTGAGCGCTCAGTCGCGGTGGTGGATGGCGGTCCACGGAGACGGGTGCCGGACTGATGTCGGGTGCGCGAGGGCGACTGCTGAGGGTCTGTATCGTGAGGCGGTTGGGAGTGGATGCGAGGTGCAGCAGGTGGGAGTCCAGGCGGACGGTGAAAATGGTGTTTGAGGGACGGTGCGGAACTCAAATACGGGCGGTTGAGCGATGGGTCAAGGAAAAAGCTTGTGCACAAGGAGCCTACTGGCCCCAGCTGATTGGGCAGAAGCGCTGCTAGACGTGCATGTGACGCGTCCAGAACTCGGCCGTTGTGGGGAGTTTGCGAGCAAAACTGCTGCCGTCGATTCCGCGGCCTAGTTGTCCTTGGTTCTTGCGATGTGTGCTGGGACCCAGGTACCACACTGTCGCTGCGTCGTCAGTCTTGGGCGTGAATCAGCGAGGCGTTGCTAGTGAGAGTTTAGTGCGGCTGCCCACCCCTGCACTCCCCAAACCTTGCCCTGTGGCTTGTGAACATGCCACCTCTCCGAGAAGATTAGGCCGGACTCTGCATAGGCCAATTGCCAGCCATATCCGGAACCTGGACTGCATTTGCTCTGCGTCGCAACACCACAGACGCCTCTCCGCAAACCAGTAAAACGTAACCAGCATGGCAGACCAACTGTTGGAGCAAGCGCGCGACGCGTTCGAGGGCCAGATTGTATGCGGCAGCCACGCTACTACTTTGCTACCATACACACTTGCTGACACGAACAGGACTTTGAAGGCCAGAGGCTTGCAGAGATGCTGAGCACTGTTCTGCTCGGCGCAGCTGGTGTACGGCTGCCCTCTGCTCAAATCGCGCTCTACGATGCTGACTGGTACAGATCATCGCATTCATCGTGGGCTTCCTGCAGCAGGACATCCGACTAACCCTCTACATTGGCCTCGCCGGCTCCGCCCTCACATTCCTCGTTGTCGTACCGCCGTGGCCGTTCTACAACAAGAACCCCGAAGACTGGCTCCCCCCGTACAACTCAGCGTCACAGTACAACATCGACGTGGACGGGCAGAAGATCGGATAGCCGGCTGGCCGCATGTAGCAAAGAGAAGGAGGAAATGCATGGTCGGAACAGTCTATGTGATCGTAATGGAATCTGATTCGATGATGCTGACCGCCTATGCTGCCACTTGGTGCTCTCATAGCCCTTTTGTGAAGGCCCTACTAACGCCGGACGACCGAATGAAACCAAGGCCCATGTTTGTTCCTGGTGAAACCCAAAACCTCTCCCACAACTTTCGCAGGCGTTCATCGGCCGTACTTTTGAAACTCCCAGTCTCGGTTGTCTAGCGGGCACACTTGGCGCGTCTTGAGCCATCGTGAAATGCAGTGGAAGTGGAAGGCGTGCTGTCGTGTGTTAGCATGGGCCAGAGAAGGCTTGTCACGGAACGTACGTTGCAGATACCCCAGGCGACTGTGCATTCCTCGCTGGTGGCGGAGGCTTGGTTGGCCTGGCATTCGATGCACAGGTCCATGATGTGGTTACGGCAAATAGCGCAGTTGTCGACGACGATGTCCCAAGCCCAGAGAGCGACGGCGTTCCACTGGGTACAGGTTAGCTGCAACCTCCCTCTGTTGCCGTCTGTCGTGTGATGCCTACCTTCTTGACCTCGAAACGTTTCTTGTCGCCTTCTCCACCAGCACTGGCCTTGCCCGTCTTCGTCTTCGCCGGGGGCGCATCTGCCATGTCGACGTCCGCCATTGGTGTGTGAGGTATCGGGGTAGCGGGGGATGTGCGGGGACTTGGTTGCAGTTGAAGCTCGAAAGGCGGAGTGAGAGCGGTTGTGGGCGGTGGGCGGTGATTGGGTTGTGGCGTTTGGAGAAGAAGACCTCACAGCTTCTGGAACTGTGTCGAGTGGCAAAGTGCTGTCGAGGTGCTGCCGGTGTGTTTGCAGTGTGAAGGCGCAGGGTGCAGGCGTCAGGCTCCAGCTGCGAGCTCAAAGTTGCCAAGGCCGGCCCCGTCTACCAATCCTGGGACGACGTGACGGGCGACAGAGGATACCGATGAATTCGCCAAACGTCCAAAATCTCTTCAGACGAGCAAACACCGGAATCCCAACAGTTGTCACGATCCAGAGACGGGCATCCAGCAGACTCGCACTTCGACCGTAGCCAACCACTCCAGCCCTACGCCGCCGCAGCCGTCAGTGCACCTTGCCGAGATCAGCCTTGTTTGACCACAGCCACCTCCGCGCCGTTCACCGTCAATGCGACCGACGCTGCTCACGACACCCTCACTCTTCGCCCTGATTCACCCGACGGCGCGTGCCTATCTATACCCCGCGAATCTGGATATGACCACTTCAACATCTAACCCTTACCCAATCCCACCTTATCAGACACAAACAAAGACACAGACCGCATCATCGCCCACCCCCCAGCCCACTTGCACATCGCGAACCAAGAGCGTCCGCCTGCGCCCCTCGAGATAACCTGCACTTACCCCCATCGCAATCACACTCCAGCCAGCGCCTCACATGTCGACGGCACAGACTACAGCCTCTCCACGCGCTCCTCGGGGCAAGCCGCAGAGCCCAGCTCAGGCACCGCACACCAGCCAAGGCCGGCAGTCGCAACGGAAACCACGAGGCAACCGCGCACACAATGGCTACAGCCAGAATCCGCACAATGGGGCAGGAGCCTCCCCGAGCAAGATGCCCGCTGAACTCGCCCACGCGGAAGGCGCGGCCCACTCGGGCGAGGACGCGCACCTGCCCTCGGCACCGCGCAACATGAGAAAGCCCAACCAGTCTCACCCGTCCATCGACCGTGTCTTCTCTCCCCCAGAATCAGAGCCTGTTCCGATCAACCCGTCTGCTACTCCGGCCAAGGTCCAGGCCGCCTACGCTGGGCCGACCTTCCATGCCTCTCCCGCGCCTTCTGCTCTGCCTATACCCAAGTTTCTTTCTCGTTCTGTGCCGGCCAAGACACGTGCCGGTCCTCCAACTCCTCCGCCCGAAGATAGTTCTGATTCTGCGTCTCCGAGTCCCTCTGCGTCTCCTTCTCGTGCCCCGGTGGCCGTTCCCCCTCGTAATGAACAATCCCCGCTGGATCTGCTGTTCCAGGCCGATGCAGCCGAGCGAGCCAATGGCAGCCACGCACGCCCATTGTCGTACGGAGCATTCAAACCAGTCGACACAGCCAGGCCCCAGCACTTCAAACATGATTCTTACCATTCCATAAACGGCGTTTTCCCCATAGAGCTTGATGGTGAAAGCAAGCACGCGCACATGTCTCCTCGTCCCTTGGCATCACCGGCCTCGCACCGTGCTGTTACAGATCCCAACCAGGTCCCACAGCTGAAAGATATGCAACAGCAGGGCAACGGCAATGACGTTATGCAGGACCTGTTCAATCGGCTTTCAATGTCGCAGAAGAAGCCTTCTGCAACCCCACCTCGACCAGATGCTCAAGGACCGCAAGGCTACTCAGGCCAAACACCGTCACCTTTCCATGGGGGCCGGCCAGCTGCCCAAAATGCATCTGGGCCTACCACACCGCAGACACAGCCCCCGAACCAAGACTCTGACTTTTTCTATGGCAACCGAAACCTCTCCCCATTGTTCAAAGCAGCACAGGGCGACTCAGCAAAGAAGCGAAACTCCGGCCTTCGCACTGAGATCTCAGCCGAGTCTCCGATGGTTGGACAAGGCGACTTCCACAGCTTTCCTTCTGTTCCTCCAGCTCAAATGATGGATTCTAATGCTTTCTCTCGAATTCAGCCAGGAAACGGCAACGGCAACGGAGGCCATCCAAATGCGCCTCGTTCATCAGCACCTTTTGTGCAGCAACATCAGCAGGGCCCCAACAACCGCAGGAGGACCCCGGGCCGACAGCCACACCAGCCTCGCCCCGATTCTAACCAGACAAGAGGCAGCATGCCTGGATCTGGGAAAAATGCTGCCAACGGCCCTCCAGCATCCGTGGCGAAGCCTCCCACAAGCATGATGTCCTTTGTTCCTGCCTCTGTCGCAGCCAAACAACGCAAGACATCAGCACCCGCCGCTACCGTCACACCAATGAATATCTCCACCCCCTCCGATACGTTGTCTTTGGAGCAGGATCTCAAGCGTCTACTTAATCTCAAACCGGCTGGCGAGTCCAGCGTCGGGTAGCCTGTCGTGTTCACGATACTTGTCATATTCGGACATATACACCGTCCATTACCTTCCTTTGTTTATATGGGTTTCTATTTGTTCTATGTTCATGGTGCATGATTGTATTGTCATCTGATTGGGAGTTTATGGCGTTACGAGCGACCTGCTTTTGTGGTTGTAGTGAGCATTGACGGGTACGTCGTCTCATGTTCTTTTGTCCAGCGCAAGCGTTTCTTTCGTCACTGTTCATGAATGGGTGCATGGACATGGGATTTCAAGATTTGGACATTGGGCGTTCTCTGGCATCACGTTTCATGTTCTGGTGCCTAAGCACTTTTTGAGGTTGTCTCGACTGGCTATGAGAAGTGAGCTTCCTCCGATAATATTCTGCTGTCCACGGTCTGGATCCAAGCACGACTCGACTCCGCTACTATCACTACACAACCACAAACCATAAGTAAAAATCAAGAAAAAAAAATAAGGGCATGATGCTCGGCTCTGGTGCTTTCCTTGGGAGGCACCGAGTTTTCATGTCCAAACATGGTTCTCGTTCGGCACATTGTATGATGGTGAGATGTTGATACATGACATGCCCTTTTCTTTCGTCCTCGGTGTCTTGTTTTATCGTGTCCAAGGTCCGGAGCCAGAACGCCAAATGGCATCCTCAAAAGCAGCGGACAACAAAGCTGATTAGTCGATGAGCGTGGATAACGTTGATGGTCCGAAATCTGTCAGTTATATCTCAGTCTCTCCTACATCCCGGCGTTTTGATTCCCTTTTGAGCTGCCTTGCTGCGGTAGGAGCTTGACTGAGCTCTCACTTTCACCGTCCGAAGTCACTAGCGCTACAGGTCGGTCCTAGCTTGGAGCTCAACCCGATGTACCTCACCGTGAAACATTCCCAAGGGCACATGTTCGCTCCACTCTCGCCATCGCAGCCTTTTCCATCCACAATTTCTCGCACCACCACCTACTCGTTCCGGTGCTTAACACGCGTAATTACGCGACCTTTGTACTTCTCAGCTAATCCCACATACTAACGCAAACCCAACTCGTTACAACTGTCGTCGCCACTGATCAGGATGAAGAGTCTTCGGAGCAAAGGTGAGCTCTCGTGACACTTTCTGCGTGGTTTATGGCCGATTGCGGCTCCCGCCCTCGCACACCGACTACAAACGATCAGTGCTAACGGAAACGCAGCCTCGCACTTCTTTCGAGACAGCCCGAGTCGTGATGAGAAGGCCGCTATCACAGACAGCTCCGACGTCGATTTTGACGCTGGGATCCAAGAAGCTGGTATGAAGAAGCGTGGGTATCCATTCACGTATAGGCGCAGGCATGTGACTAACTCAAACTCGTAGCATCACGGTTCTTTGGGCGCAAGAACGACAAGCCACTGCCCATTCCACCGTCGGAATCATCATCACCTACGCTACTTGCTCTGGTCTCTGACCGCGTGACTCCAACAGAACCAGGCGATAGCTTTGATGACTTGCCTGACTACGATGATGACAATGAGGAAAACATACCTACGCCTCTATCAGCTTCGCGTACCCTCTCGGATATGTCAGAGCACGACCATACCGATGGTGGTTCTGACTTGCTTAAACCAAAGCCCCGCCCCAGCTTCGCATTGCTGAAGGACAAAGGTAGGTCACTTAGTATCCGTTCAATCGGCTCAATGTTGACGCAAATTCTAGGCTCGCGCTTCTTCGGAGGCAGGAAGAACAGCGGCCTTGCGCAGTCACCACAGTTTCCGGGAAGCGTGTCACTCCCGAAGCCACGTCGTCCTGCTCTTACACCTCTAGCCGTAGCTCGCGGATCCCGCATATCTCTTACCAAGGGTCAAGGCCGCAGCATCTCCATTTCGCGTCCACAACTCATGGCACAGCTCTGCAGCCCGCCCATCCTAGAGAACCCTGTCACGGTACCTTTCGAGAAGCGCACCGGTCCGCCGCCTGTTCGTCCTCCTCGCCCCGATAGTCTCGACGACGAGACGTTGGCCTTTATGCGCGAGAGCGGTACCCGTATGGTCCTCTCGTCCAGCAACCGTGGTAGCGCAAGCACAGCGACGGTCTCCACATCTCGCAGTCAAGCCAGTTCCATCGAAGCGCGTCTTGGCTTTCCTTCTGGTTGCGGTACTACCCCACGCAGCTGCTCCCTCGAGTCTCCCCTCGCGGCGCGCTTCACGCAAGATCCCAATCGGTGTCTCCCCGTTCGCGACAGCAGTGGTAGCGTAGTATACAGCCGCTTCAGCGAGTATATTCGATACCGACACGACGGTATGCGTGCGGCGGATGGTGTCGATGCAGAGGATCGCGAGATTGGACCTATCGAGCAGTATGATGCTAGCAAGGAAGGTGACTGGATACTTGAGAAGCGGATCAGTTATGGACGCGACGGCAAGGGGGGCGGTATGTTGTTTCGCGACAGGTGGGGTGGCTTCCATTTTGTCGCTGATATCTGAGGTCGATGTTGCGGGGTCTCAAGTGGCTGCCAGCGCGCGATAGAGGAAGGTGGTAACGGTGTAGGCATGTCGTTGTTTCGATATGAGAAACATACAAGACTGCTCCATGTCGTATGACGAAGTAGTTTGCCCTTCGCATAGAGACCGAAACAATCTGGACAGCGAAAATTGAT
The DNA here is from genome assembly GCA_002952155.1 of Alternaria solani. NCBI lineage: Eukaryota > Fungi > Ascomycota > Dothideomycetes > Pleosporales > Pleosporaceae > Alternaria > Alternaria solani. The sequence goes on along the minus strand of CP022030.1, from coordinate 1,202,823 downwards.
GAGTACATGATGGACGTCTTTCTCAGGAATGGCTGTGCCTCATTTCTATCACTCGTACGCTGCAGCCACTCACTAGACAAGCATGAGTAGTTTGTGTCCATCTTACTCTTACATGGAATCACGAGGCCGTGAATGGGCATCCAGGATTAAACTCCCCGCGTCTGATTCTCTCAGTTGTCCTCATTTACTCCAAACTGGTCTCAGCGCTTTACCTTCACCCACTCCCGACGCTAGTGGCTGGGATACTTCAACCTCCATCATCAGATTTCCCTTTCTCGAATCTAATCACAACACCGGCTTGCTGTGGAGTCTCCAATGCAATGCGCAGAAGGCTCACCTCTGGGGGAGGGCAATACGAGAGGCCATGGCAGAACACAGGTTCAAATACAATGTATGGAGGAAACATCAGACAGGGAGCACGGCAAATAGGAACAGACCTGGATCAACAGGAAGTCTGGGCTAGTATGAGACACCGAAGGACCTTCCAAAGCCAGTACGAAAATTGGGAAAGTCAACACTCGATTGTTCATTGATTAAGGAATAATAGTATGTGTAATATCATCGGACGAGAGAAACTATACAAATTTCCCCCATACTCATGCAGTAATGTCTAGCAGGACCCTAAGACATCCATACTCAGTTACTCGTCAAGTTCACATCGCGAACCAGGGCATCTTCGTCCTTCCGGTATGGGATACCCGCCTTCCGCCTCGCCATATCGTTGATCCACTGACCATTAGGCGCGACATGCTCACCCTTGGAGAGCTCGTCCGCCAGATACAGCCACGCCAGCGCATTTCCCACAGTGCTCACTTCATCGCTAACGTGCTTGCTCGCGTACTCTGACATGGTCGAGTGAAGTTCCGAGTCGGTGAACAGATCGTACAAGTGCTTCGCAACAGCGTCATGATCACCAGGCTTAACCAGGAAGCCAGACTTTCCATCTTGAACTTGCAGAGGGATACCGCCAGCGAGAGTCGCGATGATGGGAGTGCCTTTATGGAGCGCTTCGCTGACCTTGACTTCGAAGCCTTCACGGGTGGAGAGCTGAAGGGCGACGTGGGCACAGGACATGAGTGCGTTTAGCATTTGATCCGATGGGCCGATGCGCATGATGATGACATCGTCCTTGAACTCGTTGTAATCTCCGTTGAGAGCAGTCTCGGTTTCCTTGAAGATTCTGGTGGCATCAGGATCATCAACGGCGCCATGTCCAGCTATTACGAGTTGCGGAATATCTGCGAGAGGAGTGTCTTTCATGTAATTCTTGCGTAAACGGGCGTATGACGCGAGAACGTCAGGTATGCCCTTCGCCGGGTCAAAGCGAGCAATCTGGACGATGTACTTACGGTCCGGATGGGCCAGCTGACGCATGCCAGCTGCAAAGCACTGAACCTTGAGCTCATGGAGGTAGTACTGCTCGTCCCAGGGGTGCATGTGCTTGTTCAGGCCGTCTAACCAATCCGTAGTTGCGGGCAGGTAGCCCACTTTCTCAGGAGTGACAGTCTTGGGTACAAATGCTCGAACAGGGTGACTGACGAAGACGTCGCAGTCTTTGACGTGGTTCCAGATCCAATTCCACACCTCGGATGTAGCGGTGCCTTCTTGATCAGCCAAGTCGGCTCGAACCTGGATATGACTGCGGAAGATGACTGGGCGGCTAGACGACCAAGTCAGTACACAGCAAAGACGACTAAGATCTGACAGAAAACTAAGAAAACTAACCTAGGATCTTTCTCCTTGGCGATCTTGACAAGACTCGGCATTTGAGGGTCATCAACAATAATCACGTCAGCGCCGCCCTTCTCGCGAGCCGAAAGCGGGCCACCAAATTCGACCCAGTGGCACTTTTCGCTTTCTTCAACTACCCAAGCATCGAGCTCGGCGATCTTGTCATGGGTAAGACGCTCGCCGGCCGTTGCGACACCTTGGAGGATGTTGTGGTTGTCTTTGGTAATCCTGAAGATATTGGTCTTTCCATATGGAACGTACCATTTACAGTCTATGCCGAGAAGACTAAGATATCTCATCAGAGCGTGCCTCATCAGAGCCACGCCTCCGCCCTGTGCTGTGCTGTTGAAGAATGCGATTTTGGTCCTTCTGTGCTTTAGCGAGTTGGCGTAATGCATAGTTGCAGCCCCTGTAGTATCTGTCCTAATTGTAGAGTCGTAGCTCTCACGCTCGGCTATGCGTACTCGGCCGTCGAGATCAACCAAGACTTGGCGGCGATGGCCCATCTGAACAGGCAATTCGCCCTTTACGTTGAATTGCTTTACTGTCTTCCTTGCCATTCGCTCGGCTTCTTGATCAAGAGGGATCGATGGCTCGTCCTTGTCCTTCGGGTCGGCCGGGAAGATGAATGGTATGATGTCTAGTTCGGTCCATAGGCGGACTGCAAGATGGGGACTTAGGCTAGCGAGTTGAGTCGTCAGAGTAGCACCCATGGGCTTGGACAGATTCTTCTCTCGATAGTTGCTGAGAAACTCGATGAAGGCTTTGGCTAGAAGTTCAGAAACATCTCCCACAGACATTGGTGTGGATACTCCAGATCCAACGCGGGATGATTCATTCGATGAGTTGCCGTCACCTGCACTTCTGCCCGGCTCGAGGGACTGGCTTTCGCAATTGATGGTATAGGTTCCATCGTGCAAAGCAATGCAATAGCGCAAATCTCCGTCGTCTGACTGGGCGACAGCAAGACCTGCGTAGAGAGGCTGCCAGTTCCACATGTTAGCAGATAATCTCTAGAATGTAAATCTAATGGTACTGACCTCGACAGCGGCCGCAAGAGTTCCCTTTTGTTCCTTGAGCTTCTGGAGTGCGTCCGAGGACTTGAACGAGGTGATGCTGAGTTGACGTCGCTCGTACGTTGACGACTGACGTCGGTACACATATGTGGGCCGCTGCTCGGCAGTACCGTCACCCTGGAGCGACATGGTGAACACTACTAGTGTCGAGGTTGGTTCTGTCAGAAAATGAAGTCGGAAGCTTGAGGTAGCGATTAGTTAACTGATAGCAAGTAGCAAACGATGGCAATCTTTGATGATAGCGAAGAATGCTCTGGATTGGAATGTAACTACAAGTGGGTGCAGCGCTTTTATGGTGAGCCTGGGCAGTAGCCTGTGACTGCCCCGGACATTGAAGCGGCCACGGCGATTGCGAGCATGCTAAGCGCAGCATGAGCATCACACCAGGAAGCAGTGGCGATTGCTGGTAGCCAGTAGACCGTAGGCCAGTACGGGATGTCGGATCGCGCATTGAAGAGGATACGCAGCGTCGGCCGTTGGAGACGGTGACTGGAAAGACGGGTATCACAGGATGCGCTCATCGTGGCGACCAGCAGGCAATAAGATAGACACGGGAGAATGGGGTGACGCGACGATAGCCATTACTGCGGGACGAGATGTGGTGAGGTGAGCATTCCGAGATGGCTTCCAAGGCTAAGCCACGGCGCTAGGCACTTTGACGGGTGACTGCGAATAAGAAAGAGCGACAGCGACACACTCTGGAGCTTGTTACGGCACAGCGGCGAGGACGACCATGTTGCGGGATCTTCTGCATTAATCTCGATGCAGTAGAAGAGCATGTCCTTTGACATGAACGAGTTTTCTGTGGCTGTCTTGGACGAATCAGACACGATACCGCCGGCAGCACGGGGCGCTCGAGGGGCCGCGTGCCATGTATTGGCCTAGATATAGATATGATTCAGCCGCCAAACGCGTCGTGTAACCATCGTGATTACACGTGAGCCAGCACCGCAGATGGAGCGGATGCGGGAGACAGCGTTGTTCAATGTGAAGGGGGGTGATACGGATACAAGGTGTGATGCAGCACTGAGAGCAAGGAACTAGTTCTGGGCTCCAAGCATTTGCACAATCCCGGCCGCCATGACACACTGGACCATGTATGCAAAGTCGATCTTCCAAGGACGCTTACAAGTAGAACAGACGGGCGACTGGCTAGAGCACGTCGTGGGGGTGGCAAGTTGCTGTGGAACAAAGTCGTCTGCGTCGATACTCACTTGGGGGTGCTGATGTAAGGTGACAAAGCCGATTGTGCCGAAACAGGACAAACACGTGTGATATGCAGCTTGGCCCGATGCTCTCTAGCGCAGCGGGAACGGCAGCGTTAGCGCGGTCAAGGGTCCGTCATGATGGGGTGGAGCGGAGCGGCCGACAGGAATGGGGGAGGAGAGGCGGTCGAGGCCCTGGGACGAGGGGATTGGGATGCGGCGAGGGACAGTCCCGTGGGTGCGTGTCCCAATGCTGCAAGTGGTGCGAAATGCTGCCGTGGCTGGAGAGCAGCTCGGCGCAGAGTCCCAATGCTGATGTTTCCCGCCCGCCGGATTTGAAACGCTGCTTCCTCCGTGCAAGCCAAGCAAAAGCACCAACCACAGACCCACCCATCGTGCGCTCAAACCTCAGCGATCTCACAGCCACCACACCAACTGCACTCGTCTGCATCGTCTGCATCGTCTGCATCCCTATCTGCCTTCTTTGACCATCGATCCATCCGATACCCGTCGCGCCCACCACAGGGCCGGCCCCCGTCAACGTGCACCACTGCTAGATAGCGCGTCTTCGCTGTGCGACAACAGCCTTGCGACCACGAGGCACCCACACGGCTCCGTCGCATACCGCGCCCTGCTGTTCGCGTCTGAGTAGCGCACGACGCGAAGCACATCGACCGCTCATCTTCGTACCGTCCCCGACGAGCACGAGCGCGCGTCCACTGCCAGCATGAACCACTACCCTCCCCGTGTCATGGGAGGCCCCCAAGCTGGCCCGGCCCAGCGCCTCAATGAGCTGCTCGACAACATCAAGACCGAGTTTGAAGCCGAGTCGCAGCGTAGCGTCGATGCCGAGAGCCAGAGTGAGTCTCCTCCATGCCACCCACCCGCGCATTTGAGGCTGCCGCATTGCAAGACGGAAGCGTCTCTGGAGCAAAGTTGCTGCGCCTGTCCCTGATGCAACTCATCGCGAAAAAGCTTAACAGCCCGACTTGTTGCCATGAGCAGCTGCTGACTACGTCCTCCAGTTACCCGCCACATTCAGGAGATTGAGTTGATCCGCGGCAAGGTCTACTCGCTCGAACAATCACACAACCAGATGAAAGCCAAGTGAGCCCACCCCTACTCACCGCCTAGGAAGACTGCTGCGGTGCTTTGCATGCTGACCTGCACTCTAGATACGAGGAGCGCATAGCCCAGCTGGAGCGCGAACTCGAAGCTCGCGGCGGCCCCAGCCAGAGCTCGCAGCACCACGGCCCCTCGCAGCCTCAGCCCCCTCAGATCGGCCACGGACCTAGTAACCTGTTCGGCGGCATAATGGCAGGCAGTGCGGCGCAAGGTGGCCCGGGACTGGCACCTCCCCCACAGGAGCCGCCCCAGGGCCATGGCATGCCACCACAACTAGGAGGTCCCCAAGGCCCGCCCGGACTCAACCCGGCTCCTGGCCCACCACAGCACTTTGGTGGCTACCAGCAGGGCCCGTCTGTGAATGGTGCGTTTTCACCACTGCTTGTCCTCAACTTCATCTTGGCTAACATGTCGCAGGTTATGGTCAGCCTCCACAGCCCACTGCCTCCCCTGGTGCTAAGCGTCCAGGTCCTGCTCGCGGTCCCCCCAACGGCCCTCCCAACCCTGCGACTCCCCAGCAGAACAACCCTGCTCCGTATCCTGGATCGCCCCAAGTCCCGCGGCCAACTCCTCCCCCCAACCATCATCAGCCGCCGAATGCTTTGATGGCGCCCAACCACATTCCTCTCAGCCAGAGCAACGTCCTGGCTGACCTAGACATCGAGCAGTTGCCGGAGAACCTGAAGAAGGAGGGCAGCGATTGGTTTGCCGTCTTCAACCCTCGCTCCAGGCGAGTGCTTGATGTCGACCTGATCCATAACCTGCCGCATCAGAGTGTCGTCTGCTGCGTACGCTTCAGCTTGGATGGCAGGTGGGTTGCGACAGGTTGCAACCGCTCAGCCCAGATTTTCGATGTCGAGACTGGTAACCCTGTCGCGCATCTTCAGGACGGCAGCCTGCCCGAGGACGGTGATCTGTACATCAGGAGCGTCTGCTTCAGTCCCAACGGACAATACCTCGCGACCGGTGCTGAGGACAAAGTCATCAGGGTAAGTCATCTTCACGCGTAATGGATTTGAAAATAGCTAACACCTGGCTAGGTCTGGGACATCGCCAGCCGCACCATCAAGCACCAATTTACTGGACACGAGCAGGACATCTACTCGCTGGACTTTGCCAGGAACGGCAAGATCATCGCATCTGGTAGTGGTGACAGGAGTGTGCGTCTGTGGGATCTCGAGTCCAACATGCAAGTCTCCAACTTCTCCATTGAGGACGGTGTCACCACCGTTGCCATTTCCCCGGACAATCTTTACGTTGCAGCTGGATCGCTCGACAAGAGCGTTCGCGTCTGGGACATTCAGACCGGACAGCTTGTCGTACGCCTCGAAGGCGAACACGGCCACAAGGATAGCGTCTACAGTGTTGCTTTCGCTCCTTCTGGCAACCGTCTTGTCAGTGGCAGTCTGGACAAGACAATCAAGATGTGGGAGTTGTCGACCAACAACCGCTTCGCTCCAGGCGGGCACCAGCCGAGCGGCAAGTGCATCCGCACTTTTGAGGGCCACAAGGATTTTGTGCTAAGTGTTGCGCTTACCCCGCATGGCGACTGGGTACTGAGTGGTTCCAAGGACCGTGGTGTCCAGTTCTGGGACCCTCACACTGGTGTCGCGCAGCTCATGTTGCAAGGACACAAGAACTCGGGTACGTTTGAGATGTCCCCAAGGCTTGAGCAAGTCGCTAACAAGGTTTCTCCAGTCATCTCTGTAGCCCCGAGCCCCACAGGCGGCGTCTTCGCTACCGGCAGTGGCGACATGCGTGCGCGTATTTGGAGATTTGACAGGTATCCCGGACCTTAGGCCAGTCATGATCCTGGAGTCAGTCGCGTCACGTTGCGGTCACGGGAAAATTCAGGAGACGAGCAACCTCCCCCGATGAAGAATGAGTCTATTGATAGTCCGTAGGGAGATGATTTGGATGGTTGGGGAAAACAGGCAAAGGAACATGAGGGCATTTGTGTTGGTTTCGTATTTTTCGTGTTGGTTTGGTGAAGTCAGGCCTATATTCGGTATTACTTTGATTCCCAATTTTTCTTTACTATAGTGGATGCTGTTGGAGTCACCATTTGCTACTGCTGCTTGAGTGTGGAGTGCCGCCCTACGTGATTTGACGCCAAGCTTGTGCGTGCTTCTCTTTTACTACACATAAGCTTTACATCCTTCAAGTGCCCTGCTGGATTGAAACGTGTGTTGGATTCAAATTGCAGTCTACATGTAATGGGATATATGAATCGAATAGACGAAATAGCGGTGACGGCTTTTCACCATGACTCACGACATACGACGCTATGCACCAGGCGAACAAAGTCGCTAGCCAGTATTCCCAAAGATGAGTCAAACGCCATGAATGCTTCTGCCCCATCCGTCTACTAGTACAATCAAACATTACTCGGACCTGGGCCTTTCCCCTGGTCGAGCAGCAGATGCGGTTTGAGGAAGCCGTCGTCAATCTGCTTGAAAGCGTTGGCGGGATCGTGACTGATCTCGCTGAACAGCTGCTTCACTGCGCCTGTGGCAGTGGCGACCCTACTAGAGCCCTCTGCCGCGCCGACCGGCCTTATGCCTGACGTCGGGTATGGAGATGGGTCTCCCAGCAGCGGCGACGGACCGCGGTTGGGCGAGCGGCGTGCGCTGGGTGGAAGGTCAAGATCGATGTCATCCTCGTCAGCAGAACCGCTATCAGCGGGGCTGAGAAGGTTTTGGTCTGCGCCGTCTTTGGCGCGTGGATGGCTCGAATTGCGTCGCATAGCGCCGTTGGGTCGTGTCGGCGGGCTGTTACGACTAGCTGATCCACTTGAGTAGGTGGCGTCTGGTCCGCTGACATTGTTGAGCGAGAAGCCATTTTGGTTCGGGCGTGGAGTGTTTCCATAAGCTTGGCCCTGTTTGCGTGTGTAAGTGCCGCCGTTGACGACCTCAATATCGAACTCGTCATCGCTGTCAATCTCCTCGACTACACCAGTGCGGATGCCTAGAATTTCTAGCATGCGCGCAGTGGTGCCTCCGAAGATGATGACAGTCAGGACGACTACAACGAGAACCGTGGCTCGCAGAGTATCGCCGTTGTTACCTGTGAGCCCTGCGGCAAGTGCAACACCTACAGCACCACGTAGACCTGCCCAGTAGATCATGACCTGGTGGGGATAAGGAATCTCCTCTACAAGCTCGTCGCCGCGACGGCGCTGGCGATATCTTGTGACGGAGTTGATGAGTCTTGAAAGTGGGAACACGGCACACCAACGAGCGGCGCAGATGCCGAAGACGGTGATGAGAATGAAAAGTGGCTTGTAGTCGAGCTTGTCGTCAGTGAAGAGAGACAGGCCGAGATAAATGAAGATGAAATTCTCCGAGATCTGCGAGGTGACCTGAAAGACAAATTTTGTGGTTAATTGGGTGCGTCGGGACATGTTGTGGTAGGCGTAGTGCTTCAAGCAGATTCCACAAAACAGCAGAGACACGATGCCTGTAGAGTGATTAGCTGATAGCTGTAGGCGATAGAGGGTGGCACTGACCAGACATGTGAATGGCGTTGGACAGGAAATAGGTCAAGTACGCGGTGAGGATGATGAGACAACTCTCAGTCTTGGGGAATCGCCTAACATAGGTGAACTTGAGCATCAGAGATACGCCAATGCCCACCATGACACCGATGAACAGACTCCCGAAGAAGACGCCCATGAAGATACCTATGGCTTCGAAGAGGCTGCCGATTCCGAGGTGTTCAGCACCGTCTTTGTACTTTTGCGCAGTCTCGAAGACGACGATGGCGATGGCATCGTTGAGAATGGACTCGCCGAAGATGAGGGTGTACAGCTTTGGTTCTACCTTGTAAGTATCGAAGATGGCAAGAATGGTCACGGGGTCGGTGGCCGAAAGGGTAGCGCCAACGGACATGGCCTCGACAAAGTTGATTTTGAAGCCATCGAGCGGGATCCTGGTCCACAAGAACAGGATGACGCCAAGGACGACGGCGGAGATGAAGGAGCCAGCAAAGGCAAAGGTGAGGATGGTTCCAATGTGACGGAAGAAATTGCCCTGATGCAGTTCGTAGCCAGCTGAGAGGATAATGGGAGGCAGCAGGAGGTTGAAGAACATCTGATAGTCGAAGCTGACGACATCTCGCACGGAACTGACAGCAGTCAGGCGCAGCAGCAGGCCAACGACCATGCCTGAAGGGCGTTAGCGAGCATCATAGCGCGATGGCATTACGAGATGGACTAGGCGACATGGCAGGGTGGATATATGCAGATTACCCCACACCTAGTCGGGTGATGGGCTTCAGGCTGCAAGTGATGGGATTTTGCGGTCTTGCCCATGCACACTACGCCGAGCTTGTCTCAACGGATGCCAAGGCGCAAGCAGGCGTCGAGGGTGGTGGTGTGGGCACAAAACAACGTACCGGCAAAAATAGAGAGAACCGTCTCATGGACGGCCTGGATCTTGCGCGTGTGCAGTATGTAGCTCGTGAAGAGGGCGATTATCAGGAGCATTATCAGAATGGACAGAGCCCATGATGTGAATATCTCCTTCTGGCCCGCCTCGGGCTCGTCTGTTGGGGGCGCATTAGAGATGGCATGGCCGAGTGTGCGGTGGAGCGGGGAACTGACCGTCCGGGTCTGCGTCGGATGCATCGCGCTCTGCGGCCAACAGTCAGTACGTGGAGCGGGGGGTGGCATTTCTGGAAGCTTCGAGGGCGCATACTGAGTAGCTGGCCGACTGCCCACCACCCCATTACAGACGCCATGGTCGACTCAGGGCCGGGCAGTCATCAACAGCGGAACTGCGTGCGGTGTCGCTGGACGTGTGCGCGCGGGCGGGGAGGGGAGGGGAGATGAGCGTGTGTGGGAGGTGAAGGGCACAGGCAGGTGGTGGATGCTGGGATGCCACCTGGGCTCTGCCTGGCTGGGACGGAACCTGAGGTCCTAAGGCAACGTTGCGCAACGAGTCGTCGGTTGGGGTACAGTCACGGCCACACGCGCGGAACAGGGAGCGGGCAGCGTGGGATACAGTACAGCGAGGCAAGGCGATACAGTGCGATGCGATGCGATATGAGGCTGACAGTGTATGCACGCGGTATTCACTCGTCGGAGGCTCCTGACAGACGCGTCGCTCGCCCGCTCTGCCTCTGCGCCTCGACATGTCTCGGCATGCTGTTCCAGCGAGCGCCAATCCGCTTGCGGGCTAGCGCCATGGACAAGGGTCTCGAGCCGCTGATGCGACGACGTCATGGCACGCACACTGGCTAAGACGGCTGCATGACATGTCCTCAGAATCATCTGCAAGACCTGCTAGGCCCCTTCACCACGCCTCCCCGACGACGGCTCGCACACGCATGACCTACACCGCCTCTTGCCAAATTGTGACGACGTGCGGCCGTTGTTATACCTGTCGCCGGCTCGCCCCTCCATCTTCCCTTTGACGCAACAGCACCAACCACTCCCCCGATTGCCCACTCTGGTCGAGCATCGGACATCGATCGCCGCCCCAAGCACCACCACCCGTCCCACTAGCGGCTCTTTTCACGGTCAAAGGGCATGGATTAAGTCCCGCCGCGCCACTTGACTTTTGTTGGTAGCCCTGCCTCTCTCACCATCTCTCTCCACCTCTTGCATCTCGCACTTACCCACCGTTGCTCCTGCCAATCACAATCTCACCGGCCCTTACAGCCTGACCCCCCCACAAGCCTCCAGGGCTGACCACGTCGGCACGCGCAGCCCATAGCAAAGTACCACGTCCACCGCGACTGCCACCTGTGCCAGCATGTCGTCTTCACGGCCCCACGGCAGGGACTCGCCCTCGTCGTCTCCTCTTGCCTCTCCTCCCTTCAGACTCGACCTCGACACAGCGACCCGCCCGCGGCCACGACCCAAGCTCGTTTCCTTTGGCCGCGACTCGCTCATGGGCGGACGGCCAGACACTGAAGGCCACACGCACGTAGAAATCATCCACGAAAACTCGCCCACCATTATCCCCCAGAGAATGTCTTCCGAAGTCGATCCGCTCCTTAAGGAGGCCTTGTCGCCTGACGACGACGACGACTGGCTGGGCGAACAGCAGGTCGAGGAGACCAAGAGCAGTTGGTTCCTCTTCTTGCTCACCTTTGGCGGCCTCGGTCTGCAAATAGGATGGTCTGTAGAGACGTCCAACGGATCTGTAAGTGCTTTTTCTGCGTGCAAATCTTCACGACGACGACGACGACGACGACGACATGGACCCTGCATGTAGATCCGGCCCATGATCCGTCGGACCACCGCAGCTTCTTCTCATGTGCCAAATATACTAACCATGTGTGCAGCCATACCTACTCTCACTCGGTCTGAGCAAGTCGATGCTTGCCCTCGTGTGGATTGCCGGCCCGCTCTCCGGTGTACTTGTGCAGCCCTACGTTGGTCTCAAGAGCGACAACTGCCGTCTGCGCTGGGGCAAGCGGAGGCCTTTCATCATCGGTGGTGCCGCGGCAACCATCGTGTCCCTCATGGTCCTCGCTTGGGCAAGGGAAATCATCGGTGGCTTCTTGGGCCTCTTCGGTGCTGACCCAGAGTCAAGCGGTGTCAAGACCTGCATCATGCTGTTTGCTGTCTTGTTCGTATACGTGCTGGATTTCGCTATCAACGTCATCCAAGCCGGTGTACGAGCATACATTGTCGACGTAGCACCCACTCATCAACAAGAGTCTGCTAATGCATGGCTCATGCGCTCTGCTGGTATCGGCAATATTCTAGGCTACCTAGCAGGTTACATCAATCTTCCCGACTACCTGCCCTGGCTCGGTAATACGCAGTTCAAGGTCTTGTGCGCCATCGCCTCCTTTGTCATGATCCTCACGGTCGGCATCAGTTGCTCAACTTGCTCGGAACGCGATCCTCAGTTCGACACCGCACCAGCCGAGCAGAAGGACGGTGTCATTGCCTTTTTCAAGGGTCTCGCGCGCTCCGTCAAGAAGCTGCCTCCTCAGATCAAGAAGGTCTGCGCTGTTCAGTTCTTCGCTTGGATCGGATGGTTTCCTTTTCTCTTCTACATTACCACCTACGTCGGCGAGATATATGCCGATCCCTACTTTGAGGAGAACCCCCACCTGCCGGACTCCAAGATTGATGAAATTCTGGAGAATGGGACAAGAATTGGCACCAGGGCTCTTTTGATTTTTGCCATCACCACCTTCTTCGCCTCTGTCATCCTGCCCTTCGTCATTCCTCCGACCTTCCAAGCCCCAGAACCCGACCGTCCGATGACACCCGCTACGCCCATGACACCAACAACCCCACACTCCATGGGTGGCTCTGGCTACTTTGCCCTAGGGCCCGCCCCCAAGAGAGACTCGAACACAATCACGGACAAGATATCCAGGTCAATGGAGATGTTGCAGGTCAAGTCGCTTACCCTTCGTCGATCCTGGTTCATATCCCACATCCTCTTCACCGTACTCATGGCCCTTACCTTCTTCGTTCGTAGTACGTGGGGAGCGACTGTACTTGTCGGTGCTATTGGTATCCCTTGGTGTGTCACCAACTGGGCGCCCTTTGCCATCATTTCTTCCGAGATCTCCAAGAGAGATGCCATCCGTCGTGGTATCATTAAGCCCCGTGACCGCGAGTCACAGCTCATCGCCGAGGGCGAGGACGACGGTTCGGGCGCCGACTCTGCCGGTGTCGTTTTGGGAATCCACAACGTCGCCATTGCAGCGCCGCAGGTCATTGCCACACTCGTCAGCGCCATCATGTTCAAGCTTCTACAAAAGCCCAGAGGCACAGCAGGCGACACAAGTGTGGCCTGGGTGCTGCGCTTTGGTGGCGTCTGCGCTCTAGTGGCTGCATGGTTGACACTGCAAGTCAACGAAGAAAAGGAGGAGGAGGTGGAGGAAGAGGAACCCTTCAGGAGAAGGCGGATGTCTTAGGACGACTTCGACGAACAGTCTGTTTCACGCCTAAGACAGGACTTGGAGCGGTCGTTAAGCCGACAGAACTCGTCAACGGAAGGGACATTGAGTTCGCAAGACGACGGGAACCATGAAGGAATTGAGTATGAATGACTTCAACGAACTGCATACGCTACACTACACGAAAAGCCCCACGGCTTGACGCTAGCGTCGCACAGGGCCAGCTTGGATTGCGATGCATCTCGAGGCGAAACCAAGGCGTTCTTGTTTGGGTTTGAGCGAGCGAGCGCGCATAGCTTTGTTTTGTGAGCGCGCACGCGGAGTTTTGGGACGTACACATGGGTTGGTAGAGGGGAAAATCAACTTGGCGCACTCTTTTAGGGAAACCTCATCTTACTAGGCAAACACTAGCACATTTAGAGAGTGATGGAATAGTATCATATGAACTCTGCTACCACGCTACCCAGACCAATTCGCAACAGAGAGCCTGGCCCGTCTGTCTTTGCTTCACAGCCTAGCACACGATTACGAAAACGACGACGCTTACCAAACAAGAGTTCGATTGCGTTGTTTGGGACTATGCTAATATATAGACAGTTGAAGCAAGGTTTCAAATGATAGTTTTACTTGACGACTTCTCCTTCCACTGAATGACCCATCTATATACAACATGCCTTGTGCTCGGCAGGCATCATTTCTTTCTCCCTCTATGCCACGGACTGTGTCGATGAGACTTGAAATAGCCACGACTTTACAAAGCAGGCTTAGCGTTCCTGACGAGCATCTCAAAGTACGCCTGGTTCCACTGACCCGCCTCAGGACTCGGCTTGAAGCTCTCTGACTTGCCGCAGAAAGAGTCGTATCTAGTTGCCGAGCTGTCACTGGTGCCGTCGCTCTCGCCACCAGGCTTGACCCACACAAACGCATCGACAAGGCTGGATCCCGTGTTGCTTGTGGGACGAACACCGAATCCAGCGCCGTTGATGTTGCACCAGTTGCCCCACTCCTGGCGCAGACCGGTAACGCCGTTGCGGCCTGTATCAACGATGGCCTGGCTGGGCATACCTGCGGATTTGAGCTCAGGGGAGAAGAGCTCGACGTACTTCTTCTCGTTCTGTGCTTTGTTCCATTGGGCGTCGGTGGCCTTGGAGAATTCTCCTGGAGTCAGGTCCCAGGCGTTCCAGCCGGCAACGTTGGTGGCGACGCCGCGGACGGACTTGGGGCTGCCAGCGTTCTTGTAGACGGTGGCGAGTTCCTTGGCTCCGGGCTCTGCAGGACATTATTAGTGATCAGCTGAGCTTCTAGAGGCGACGAGAAGATGCTTACTCAGGTTGTCGTTCCAGCCGAGCCAGCCTCCGTGACCGGCATCGATGTACATGGCAATGTTCGGCAAGTTGAGTTGCTTCAAGGCATATGCGACGCCCTCGCGGTAGCCAGAGGCAGAGTCCTTGCAGGTCTGGAGGTTGGAGTTGGTGACCAAGTTGGGCAGGGAATCGGGCTCGATGACGAGAGCGATGGCGGTATTGGGGTACTTTTTGAAGATGGCGACAATGGCTAATGCGTCATCAGTATGGGTCTAGCTCGATGGAAAAAAAAAGAAACAGACGTACGGTCAATGTACTCCCTCTTGTAGATGTCGATCTCGCCTACGGCAAGTTCACCGTTGGAGGCCTTGGCTGCGCAATCACGACCGGGCAGATCGTAGATGACAAGTGCAGCAATCTTGTCACAGGGAACATCTTTGATGCCGTCCTCGACAACGGAGATCTTGTCACGGGTGTCACTAAACGTCTGTTAGTCCAAACCCACGCAAAGGAAGAGCTGGCCACCTCACATCCACAGGAAAGTTCCAACGTCAGCTACCTTCAGAGCAGCAGAAGCCAGGGCAGTGTCGGTCATCTGAGCAGCCGCAGATACAACCTCGGAAGAGTAGAACTTGTTGGCGTAGATTGAACGGGATGCAAAGGGGTTTCCAGACAGGGTAACGGGAGTGGCACATGCTGCAGCTTGGCGGGCAGTGATAGGGCCATTCTCAGTGGGAGATGGAAGCGCAAAAGCGCCGGTAACGACCGAAGCCACGGCGAAAGAAAATAGACCCTTCATTTTGACGTGTGGATGTGGTGGTTTGGGTACCTGGGTGTGTCGATGCTGTAAGATCTGGGGGATACTGAGAGCTTCTTATATCGACGTTGGTGGTATGCTGCTAGTGGGGTGCCAACTCAGTACTAAGGTACCTGTTCATCAGGAAGTAGGCCCGTGGAATGCGGAAGTCAGTCTTTAGCTGAGGTCGGCGTGATCGGCGCTTGGGATATGAGGCTTAGATGAAGGATTATCAGCGGCAGCATGGTACTATAGCAAGTCCCCAGTCAAGTGATCTTAATCGAAGGCGAGACAAGAGCTAGCGTCTTCGGAGTGGGTTCGGTCTATGTATCGGAACCTTTTGCAAAGCTGGACTGGCGCCGATGAGACATTGCCGTCTCGCAATTCGCTATCGTGGAGATTGTACTGTGAGAGACTCATTCGGTACTCTATTCGGTTTGTCCGACGAGGACATGCTCCATTCGTTCTCCTATATTAGCTTGCTATGTTTCTGGTCGCATGGATCTGATTTACAGAGTAAATAGATGAACGTTTACATGATACACCATGGGGCGGCGGCGATGGTGGTCATTCACCGGGTCTCCTACCCCGAGATCTTCGCGCTTAGCTTCCGGCCTT
The DNA here is from genome assembly GCA_002952155.1 of Alternaria solani. NCBI lineage: Eukaryota > Fungi > Ascomycota > Dothideomycetes > Pleosporales > Pleosporaceae > Alternaria > Alternaria solani. The sequence goes on along the minus strand of CP022030.1, from coordinate 1,187,096 downwards.
GCTACGGGTGACCACGATTGGGGAATAGGACTCGTTGATGTGTCATTGGTCTATGAGTTGCGGTCATCTTCTGTGGCCGATTTCCAGGTATTGCAGTGCTCACAGATGGAGTCAATCTCCTGATTGCGTCAGAAGTAGATGTTCTCGGACCAAATGATGCGCCTGCGAGCTCTTTGATCCCTCTGAAGGTTTGTTGACAGCAGTTTTACAGGTGGGTTTCCTCATCGCTACGACAGTGGTTGACACAACTGGAGACAAAAGGACGCGAACCAGCGCGTCCAATATAGTCGCATCAGGTGTGAATTAGGCCATGAGAGGCCTATGGTACGATTGAATCAGGTACGCGAAGGCGACCCGGAAATCTGTGGCCGGAAGAGCTTCTCGAATAACTATAATGTACACATGACAGTCGAGATTGATGAAGGTCGAACTTGAAGGCTCCTTAACCTTGTATTTATCCTGATGCATTCCAAATGAACCGCCGTAACGAATGGGAGACCTGGTCAGCAATATAGCCAATCCTCGTTACTGATTCGATATGCCCGAACGAAAGCCGTGTGATACAGCATGAGCGCCTGGGGTAAGATTCTAGAAAGCCGAGATCGAGAGAGCTTCCGAATATGAGTCTGCCTGGTTAAAGTATATGAGTGCACGGCAGGGTGCTACGACATAGACAGCCGCATGGATACGTGTTGTACTGTGGTGTCAGGGTTCTGTCGCGTGAACAACACCACGTATCATCCCCAATCTCTCGTCGCACTGGACAAATGCCGACACACGATCGCATCATAGCGCCGCGCGTGAAACCTAGCGCTCTCGATGGTACGGTGATGTATCCAAGTTCAGTATGTTGTAAACTCATCGGAAGGCGTCGGATTACTTCAGTCTATGTTTGAATTGCACGACGCACCCTTGGTGCATCACTCCCACTAACATGGAAAGGTGTGTGTGTGAATGAATGAGCACTCGAGATGTGAAAGGCAACAAAGAATCTGAAACCGGTACACGGCGACGGCAGCAGTGCTTGAGGGGTGATATGTGACTGGGTGGGGAAAGTGAGGTGGGTTGTGTCCGCAGGATGCCGGAGTGGTCGGATAATTGAAGATTGATTACGCTAAAAGTGCGCCGATTCCAATTCCGTCTTAGCACCAATATGGAGCTCAGCGCCATCGCCTCGCAAGCCTCGCGCTTGAGGAGGATTTTTGAGCTTGTGTGAACGTCTGTGGCCTCTGAGACGATGGGGAGTCTCTGAAAATTCCGTATTGTAAGCAGGTTAGAGGAGATGTTCATAGTACCTAGGTAATCTCCTTTGTTGACATCAACGGACTTGCTGCAATCCAGCAAAACCTGCCAAGGTTGACATGGCCTTCGAAGACCCCTGTGGCTCTGCGTCGGAACATGAGCCAGATATCCATGGCTGTTATATATTGACGGTACCAGAGTATGGAGTGAATTATATGCTCCAGGGAAGACAGACGCCTGGGTGTGCGTGAATCGCACCGGCTACAGGTAGCAGGATGAACTAGGAAAGAAGGCTTCGAAAGCACATTTCTCCGATGAGGCGCATTGAACACGTGGGTAGGTACTTTACCAGTTGTCGCTGATGTCACGCCGGCCCCAGCTTGTAGTGAACAGAGTACTGCAGTTCATGTCGAACCAAGTTACTTTCTGGCCCTAAAGTATGCTGTTCGAAACAGCATTCTGCCTGGGACGATGCTGTATCGATGGAGATCTCGTGCAAGATCAAGAGAGGTGATGTTTTCTGTGATTCCTCTGTGTTTCTCGATGTAGCACTTCGGGCAGACAATTTTTATCCCTGAAACGACCCGTGAACGCGCATGAGCTCACCGTGACCGAATCCAGTAGTAAGAAATTCCGTAAATCGCTTGCGCGCGAAAACTTAAAAGTAGCTGGATGTCCTGGATGTCCCACGTCTGCGTCCTCGTGGTCTGTGATGTTGTCGCCGGAACAAGATATGCCGAGCAACGTTCAGTTCTTACGTTGTAACATCGGAATGTAAGCACACAGGGCTCATTGTGGCGTCGTCTCCGGGACCGCAGTGCTGATCATGACCCGGTGTTAATAGCATACTCCAGCGAGAGCTTTATCTCCCATCTAATCGCAAGTCCTTTGAGTACTCTGTTCCGTGGGCCTTGCATCCCGGCACTCCTTGATAGGTGTGCGCCTTGCTATCGCTCTCCAATTGTTTGTTCTTCCGCGTTGTTTCCAATGGCTTAGGCCTGAACCTGTCCTGCACCGATTCTTTGATGTTCAGTGCCACTTGGTTGGAATACGGTGCATCGACCATGTTGCCGATTTCAAGCGCTAAGATGGGAGTGTACCTAGGTATGGTGTGGTATGACGTAGAATTCCCGAGGTCGTTACGGACTGCCTATAACCACCTGGGCATGTCAATAGAACGCTATACCGTGAGGTGCTAGAGCCTATCATTCCTCGACACCATGCTGGAGGATTACACCCGGAAACTGATGATATAGAGGCCGTTGAGGTTCAACTGATGACCCTCACGACGCAATTGCATTTAGCATACGCGGTGTGCTTGAATTTCATTCGGATTCTCTGATCGAAAATACCTAGGTACAGAGCAAAATCTGCGCACACTTAACTCTTTCGAACGCGAATCTTCAACGAAAGGGACATGTCGTTCACAAAAACTGTAAAGGATGTGAGTTGTCGTACAAGGCGCGAAGGATTCGCACACGGCTCGGGGGAGTGTGGTGTTGCTGTGCGACGTGGACGAACGCGGCGGATTGACACCGAGGCACGGGACGGCCCCCCACACCATCCACATGTTCGGTCAACATCGTTGCCGTCGTCCAATCAGCTTACGTTCTTTGTACGACTATTAGAATACGTAAAATGCATCAAGTATGTAGAACCCTACAACTCTCGATACACAACGTTTCCACCTGGGCAAGCTTCATCCATGCTTCCGTATTCACAAACTGAGGTGACGCATCGTGTGGCCCCTGTGAAGAACGGTGTTGGCGTCCCTTGCGTGAACTGCATTGGCGTGCGATCCTTGCATGCTCAATCCGCGGACTAGGTGGCGTCGGTTACACGACGCTTGCATTGTCTGGATTGATTCGCTCAAGCCTCCACATGAACCGGCGAACGTCCCGATAACGGCAGCTGATTTCCAGCCCTAGCACGCGGCTTGTAATGATTATGTGTAGTTTTGCCTGGACAATCCGCATCTAGATTGCGTTAGCAGCATTTGGGGCAATTTTTCCGCGCAACATCTCTCTCTCCTCTTAGGACATCCCTTGTCCCTGTCGATTGTCGTTGGTCTGCAGAGCCACAGTTCACACAATGGCAATCTTTGGGGAAGCAAAAATTGCGAATGCCGAAGAGTACGATATCGGAAGCAATGAGTCCAGCGCAACGGATAGGATGCATGCCAGTGTACTGGGAGGCACAGCTCATGATGCCTCGGACATGTACAGGATGGGCAAGAAACAGGAACTGCGGGTACTATCACTTGCTGAAACCTGTATGAAGTAGCTCTACTGATTGTGCAACCAGAGGAATTTCCGCCTGATCTCCATCATCGGGTTCGTGGTTGTCCTGCAGTCAACGTGGGAGAGTGCTCTGCTGTAAGTTCTGCTTACCTGGCGTGACAATGCCCATCTGCTGACTCGCGGCAAGGTCTGCGTATTTTGGAGTAAGTCGTAAATATGCGAAATGCACATCTGATATGTACTGACGTCGTATTTCCATTTTTCCAGCTGCTCAATGGAGGTACGGCAGGTGTCATCTGGATGATGATTGTTACATGGATCTTCGTCCTAGCCATGATCGCCTCCCTCGCTGAGATGGCATCGATGGCACCAACTGCTGGTGGCCAATACCATTGGGTTAGCGAATTTGCGCCGCCATCGTTTCAAAAGTCGCTTAGTTACATCGTGGGTATGTTGCAGACTGAGCTATATCACTACGCCCAGTGTGCTAGTGTGCTGACAGTATATCCAGGGTGGTCTGCGGCCGTCGGTTGGGTCAGTGGCATTCCCGCTTGTGCACAAATGCTTTCAAGTCTTGTCATCGGGATGGTCCTTCTTGCGTATCCAGACGCGGAGATTGGAAAGCTATGGCATGTGACGCTTCTGATGATGCTCTGGTTGATACTCATGGTCGGATTCAACATCTTCCTGGCACAGCATCTGCCCCTCGCCGAAGGTATCGTTCTCGTCTTGCATGTGTTTGCCTTCTTCGCCTTTTTGATCCTCTTTTGGACGATGGCAGAGCGGTCTCCTGCAAATGAAGTTTTCACGACATGGACGAACGGAGGAGAGTGGAGCTCGATGGGCGTGTCTGCGCTAGTTGGCCTCTCAACCCCACTGTGGTGCTTCATTGGTCCAGATGCGGGCGCCCATATGTCTGAGGAATTGAAAGACGCCTCCGTAGTGCTTCCCAAAGCAATGATGTGGGCTGTCTTCTTCAATGGCATCTTTGGATGTATCATGGTAAGAACGCATAAGCATCGCGCTGGATATGACACATATACTGACATCTTACCTGTCGTTATAGATGATCACTTTTGTAATGTGCGGTGGCGCTCTCGATTCTGTCCTAGAATCGCCAACGGGACAACCTGTGCTCCAGGCTGTATACAACGCCACAGGCTCTATTGCCGGCACAGAAATCATGGGGGCGCTGCTCGTCGTTCTCGTCTTCTTCGCGGCAGTGTCCGTCACTGCGGCTTCTTCGCGTCAGATCTGGGCCTTTGCACGCGACAAAGGACTTCCGTTCTCTGTGTGGATCGAGCGAGTTCCAGCCGGCTGGGACATTCCTGTAAATGCGCTCCTCGTCTGCCTCGGATTTTCATGTGTGCTCGCGTGCATCAACTTCGGTTCCGACGTCGCTCTGAACGCCATCGTATCCATCTCCAACGCTGCCCTCATCTTCTCCTACATCATATCGATTGGATGTGTCCGATTGAAGCGTTTCCGCGGTGAGCCGTTGTTGCCTCGGCGCTGGAGCTTGGGCAAGTACGGAGGCATCGTCAATGATCTTGCTCTTGCTTTCCTGGTCGTCTCTTTTGTTTTCTCTTTCTTCCCCATGGTCCCAGACCCCTCTATTACGGACATGAACTTTGCGTCGCTCATGTTTGGCGCTATGGCGATCGTCGCCACTGTCAATTATTTCCTGAGTGCACGGAACAGCTACGTTGCGCCTGTTTCGCTCTTGAAACGGGATTAGATGGCGAATGTATTGTTTCAGCGATTGTTTGAGGCCTATAGATGAATATATCAGCATGCTACACCACACTGGATAACTCTTGAAGTTTTGTCACCAGCTATCTCGAGACTAACCATTTACAGATTAGCGCCTTGCTGTCTGACCCCTTCTCCGTGGCAGATCCGCCTCTCCACTCAATTACCGAACAGTAGCTGGAACAAACTTCCTGGATCCGAAGACCTCGTTACCCGCTCTCCCTCGAGCCTTTCTTGATTCAGCTTTGCTCCGGCCTTGCTTCTCTTTGGATCAAATTAAGATGCGGGGTATTCAGATGTGAGCGGCGAGTTGTCTTGAACTGGCACGAACATCATCGAGGTTTGGCTAGGAAGGTTGATATCCGACATTCAACATGTCGCAGCCTTTGAAAGAGGCTGATATCATATTTCCGCATCTCTCCAACACACCAAACCTGTCTAGTACCCTCTCTTCTCTACGCCGTTCAACATTATCCACGCATAATCGCCTCGCCTCCATCGTCTCGGACAGTGAATTTGTCACGTCTGTCGAATCTGCCTACGATCTGCCTCTAGTAGCGAATGAACGGTGTGGAAGTTGGTACATCCCGCCCTCTCAGAAATCCGGATCGGTCTATTTCAAAAGCACAGACGGGCACATGGGCGAGTGGAGCTTCAGTCTGAGAAGACTGAATCTACAGTTGTTAGATGTCGTAAGGAGCTATGGCGGGGCGGTGGTTGTGGATAGTACGAGAAGGGGGAAGAGTATGCCGGACGCGTTAAGCAAGACGATTCCTGCATGGTGTTGTGTTATCAACAGGGCTGTTTTTGGCACAGGAGAGAAAGAGGAGATGAAACTGTTTACCCCGCCGCAAGCGGTGGGCGAAAGTGAGCATGCGCAGATGGAGAAGAGGATCGATGGGTTTGTGCGACAGTTCATGGTGCGTATTTCGTCTTGGTATTTCTGAGGCTACCTGTTGATGCTGAGAACAGGAAATCTGCAAACCTAACATTTCGGAACTTCGCAGTAAACTACAGAAACCCCTGAGGCCGATTTGGGTGACGCAACAATCGTCTCTTCCGGAATCAACCCCTTCATTTCCGGACTTTCATCCCATCGTGCTCTGTACAGCCTCACGGCGCGTGCGTGGCGCCGAGGCATCAGAGAGCGGGTACATCCAGGGTGCTGCCGACGACCACGAAGCATGGTCGCATGGCCTGACTCCGACACTCTTCTGGAAGCACAAAAACACTTTAATGAACATGAATGAAGAAGACGCGCCAGCCCTGATTGCAAGATTACTCGATGAAGACGGAGGTAACAGTGTAGTCGCAACTTTAATCAAGCCCACATCGAATCTGTACGTCTCGGCCAGTGGCCAGATGAACATTGCGGGCTTCGAAGTGGTGGTAAGCTGCACACCAGAGCCATTTGCGACGTCGAGGCTCAAAGAAGCTGGAGTCAAGCACTACCTACATCTCAAATGCCAAGCAGGCAAGCTAGGGTCGCGCGATTTGCGCACCCAGCTGCCCCAGCTTCTACCATTCTTCTCAACCTTTGCAACACCAACAACCGGAAACATTCTTGTTTGCTGTCCAACAGGCACAGATCTTTCTGTTGGCGCAGCCCTAGCAGTCTTGTGTCTTTACACCAATGAAGAAGGAAAGATGGACACAAGCAGGCCAAGAGAAGCAAGGGATATCGGAAAAGCCTTCATCAAGCAAAGGTTGAGCTGGATAACGACAAGCAATCCAGCGTTAAACCCAAGTCGCACCACACTCCAAAGTGTCAACGCGGTTTTACTCGAGAGCCAGGATCCAAAGGCTTTCCTGCACACAAAGAATGGTGGCACGGGTAATGGCAGCTTTACTGCATCGATACCTATTAGAGAAACGAGGCAGTTGCCACAAGAGCCAGAAGAGGTGCATAGAGGACAGGCATCCAGAAACGAAGAGCCACAACAGAATTCCCCTTCAATAGCCAAGAAGATATTCGAATACCTACGCAAGTCGTCGAACACATCATGGAACTTTCAGCGCACGCTGCGCTCCTCCTTACCCACACATCCTTCCGGCACTGTGACAGGAACGGCGACATTCACGCCCTGCAGCCTACCAGATAACTTCCCACCGACGCTTCTGTACGCCGAAGAAGGCGAGTTCGTTACCGACACGGGGCTGAAATTCACAGCGCGGAGGAAATATGTTTATCAACTGGAAGCTGGAGATGATGAGATTGTGGAGGAGTATATTGCAGTCCGCTTCTTCAACGACGAAAAGATGCCGCGAGCGGAAATTGAAGATGGTGTTGGGAAGAGTGGGGAAGGAATCGGTGGGTTGTTTGTAGATATGGGTGATGTTGAGACTGACGGGAGTGGAATGAAGACGAAGAACAAGGAAACACATCTCTGCGCCAAGGACTTGTATACGGCGAGTTGGAAGTTTGGCGAGGGTCTTGTTACCGGGGCCGGACGGGACGTTTGGTGGGAGGTACGCTATGATGTCAAAGGGCCCCAGAAGGACTACGTGGGCACTACACGATACACTCTTGTTTGAGATTCGAGTACAAGGGAAGAGAGAAGATATGAATATAGGGTATCAAGCCGATCTATACAACACAAAAGTCCACGCGCCAGAACCTGCGATGCAGCAAAACATGACTCTTCACAAGCCAATGATTCCATGACTCTCCACAAGTCAAAGATTCCATGACTCTCCGCAATAGTCATTGATTTCATGACTTTACCCTCGCTACCTTCAATACAATGTTTGTAATCTTCATGAACACATTGACGATAAGCGCCAATGCAGCCGTCGGGACGAGGATTTGCAGCCACTCGTACCAAAGCTTTGGCCGGACATCGGTCTCGATCCAGCCAGCACCTTTCAGTGGGGGCCCGCCATTCACGCTGGGTGTTTCGCTTTGGTCTGCTGGAAATCGCTGGTTCTCGACAAAGTATTGAAGCAGATCGTCCTTCTCGCGCCACCGAGCAAGGAGCCAGTCGCTGAAGATCTTTTCGTCGTGAAGAGGTATATCGGCGATGGCGAAGCGGCGCCAGTACATGTTTACGGACTTTGGTGGCCGGCCTTGGAAGTAGGTACTGTAAAGGGTGAAGAGGTCTTGGCCATACTGACCGACGCTGTTTGGAGTCAGCAATCAAAGTCGTTTTTCCTTTCTTTTTTCCGCTGCGCAAATGGGACTTACGGGACGCCTTCGTACGCCATGGTGCAGTCGTACAAGTAGTCGACCGAACCCTGCAGTTCTTGCAAGCAAAAAGACAAGCCTGTGCTTCGCGGTAGCAACACATGTCTCAGATCCTCAATCTGGTTCTTGTCCGCCCACTTCTTGCTCGAAACACGACCGTTTTTGCTGAGGTTTGTGCCTTCGGGGAAGATGAGCAGCCACATTGGATCGAGACCCTTGGATCCGGATAGGGGGCCATTGTGACTTGTGCTCAGCTTCCTCAGTCTATGCTGGAAGCGTTCCTTGTCCGTGGACCATTTGCGGGATAGAAAGATGAAGCCGTAGAGCATCATGCCCCAGCCTAGAACGGGTATGTATTTGAGCGACTCCTTCAGGATGATGTAGAGGTGGCCATGCATGGAAGCGCTGTATCCCATCCACCAGAGGTAGACCCAATCGGTGTAGATCTAGCACATGTCAGCTCTTGGTGTTGCGCTAGCGGTGGGCCGGGCGAGCGTACCTGGTGGTTCGAAATCAGCACCAGTCTCTCTGGAAAGTCGCACTCCATGAGTCCGTCCTTGTTTTTCCGCATTTGTCCTCGCACGCTCTCGTCGCCACTGACGCGCATCGTGACGGGTGCCCACCAGTACGTCATGGTGGTGACGACGATGCTAAAGTGCTGCTTTGTCATGGCCATCCAGGCGTAGAAGAGGTCTTTGCTGTAGAAATAGAGCGGGAGGCCAATGTACTGTGTAATGGCGATGCTGAGACCGGGCGTTAGTACCCTACGGAGGCATTAGCTGCGGGCCATACTAACGCTATGATGCTGCCGTTGAAGTACGCTGCGAAGAGACACATGCGCATAGCTTGTGCGAAGACGCCATGCTTGACCTGTCCGGCTGGATGCTGCGTGGGGTCGGGGCGTGGTGGGCGCGAGGGAGTCTTGGTCCGTTGCGCTTTGAGCTTCTCGATGACAGGGACTGATGCGGGCGGCTGGCGGTGCCGGATGCTTTTGGTTGACATGGTGCTCCAGACGAGTGGACATGCGCAAGAACGGGTTGCAGGCGGTTCACTAGGGAATATGACAGATAAGGCACGACGAGTGCGCGTGCACCTGGGCCGGCGTGGTCGGATGCGGCGGGGAATGGATAGAGGGATGGGTAGGGACTGCAACGCGTCTTACGCTGGCCACGCCTGGGAGAAGAAGAAGAGCGGCGTGAAGTTTGCGAACAGGGAGTTGGGCCGCCGCCTCTCTGTGCGCATCGTGTCTTTACTTACCTGCTGCTGCTGCCGACCCGCAGCGTTCCATCCAAGCAAGCATGATGACAGCCGCGAGAGTTTACCCCACCCCAGACAGGGATAGCTCGCGCTGCCTGTGCGGGCGCTAGTCACATCCGGACGCGTTCACTCGCAACCTGCACCCTCTCCGAGTCTTCGCCCACCAGCATGTGACAATGGACATTATCTCCGCCCGTTAGCATTCACTTCCACACCGTTTGGCACGCGCTGCATCGAGGGCGTCGTCTCGTCGCGTCTCGTCGCGTCTTGCCACGCTTCAGCCCATCATTCTTCGCTCACATGGCGTTTCCTCACCCCTCCGAGCTTTGCACACAGCATCGCCGAGAATTTTGGCCCTAGCCCCCCCACTGCTCCCCCCCAAACATGTTTGTACCGCGTCGCATCTTGCCATGGCGCCTCCCCGCCTGGCCGCCGGCGCAGACACAGGCACGATGTCTTTCGTCGACTTCGCGTCGTCTGGACATCAAGCACGTTTCCGAGCTCCCCTCGCGCACCAAGCCGTCGTACATACAATCTTCCAACACGCTGCTGAGCCTGCAGTGGCCCGCACCGCCGCGCAACATCCTCGTCACCAAGAAGAAACGCACGCCAAACATCACCGAGTCGGTGATTGAGTTCACTTCGCACATACGCTCCACCTACCCGTCCATCAACGTCATCTTCGATCCCGAGACGGCCCAAGAGCTACACGAGCAGCTCTCGTTTCCCGTGTACACATACACACCGAGCCAGGGCGCACCGCACCATCTATCCGACAAGACCGACTTGGTCTGCACGCTGGGAGGCGACGGGACGCTGCTGAGGGCAAGTAGCCTCTTCAGCCATGCGGATAGTGTGCCTCCGGTCCTGAGCTTCGCCATGGGCACCCTCGGCTTCTTGGGCGAGTTCAAGTTCAGGGAATACAAGAGAGCATTTCGAGAGGTGTACATGAGCGGTGCGCCGGACACGTACTCTACCCTGTCCGATTCGCTGGGATCGAGTCCTCCCACACCCCCGACGTCGCCAGACGACCCCTTGGACAAGCCACTGAGCTATGCCGACATACGGGGCAAGGCCATGGGCAGCAACAGAACAGCGCGCATCTTGCTGCGCAACAGACTAAAGGTCGGCGTCTTCGGGCCCGACGGAAAGAGGATAGGCGGCATCGCCGGCCAGGGCGACACGTACGCGCTGAACGAGGTTACCCTCCACCGCGGCTCCAGCCCGCATCTGAAGATCATCGACGTCTATATCAACAACCGCTTCCTCACCGAGGCCGTTGCTGACGGCATGATCATCAGCTCGCCAACCGGATCGACGGCATATTCGCTCTCTTCTGGGGGGAGCATCGTGCACCCTCTCGTGCCATCGATATGCCTTACGCCCATCTGCCCCCGATCGCTTTCCTTCAGACCACTGGTCCTGCCTGCCGAGACACCGATTACACTACGCCTGGGCAAGAAGAACCGTGGTCGCGAAGTTGAGGTCAGCATCGACGGAAATACAATAACCGAGAAGCTGGGCACGGGTATGGAAGTCCGAATAGGCGGGGAGGTGGTCAAGCGAGACGCTCGAGGCTGGGAAGGCGGCGTACCCAGCATCGTACGTGGTACGAGCGGCAAGGAAGACATGGCCGAGGATCATTGGGTTGGTGGGTTGAACGCTCTCCTCAAGTTCAACTACCCATTTGGTGATCAGGAGTCTTAGACATTGAAAGTGTCCATCGAACGACCAGGCAAGAGACTCGGGCATTGGTCAAGTCCACCATTACAGTCTTCCAAATGGTCTGCTCCATACAGCACCCTAACCCTGCATTCCGCTCTCACGACCAGGACCGCGGACCTTGAGATCAGAGCAAGGGAAGATTCAGCTTATAGGAATGCTTGTATTCGGAAGTAAGAAACTAGCTGTACCCACACTAGCCCGTGCTAGGTTGCCTGCGATTTCGAGTCTTGCCAGGGTCAATGTGCTTTCTCGCTGAGCTCGCCCAGCCATCAACATAGTCGGCCGTCATCGACTCGTGACTATGCTTGTTGATCTAGATGAACCAGACGCCCGTGCTACATCGTCCGCAACAATGGAATTCGACTAAATGTAGCAAATGACTCCGCCAACATCTTACCAATTTGCACCCCAATGTATGCGTTGGGTCGACCGCGTGTGTTCAATCCTCGCCACCATGGCTGTTCTTCCACGTTCCAGCGTAGTGATGGGTTACTAACTGTGGAGATAGTATTGCGTCCTCTTCCGGGCTATAGGTGTTTGTCATTGGCGCGAAAGAGCGACCTGGCATGAACAACACGTCTCCGACCAGCTTAGGCTGCAGAAGCTCCTCCGTGTCACTTCCCACCAGATTGCGGTTTACCATGCTCCCCAGACTCTTGTACACCGCACTCGTCAGACGCCTTGGGCCGGTAAAGTCGACTGTGTCGCCCATGATACCCATTGTAGTATTTTCGACTGCTATACCGTGTTCAGCCGTCTTATCAGCCAGCTCTTGCAGGATGTCGTTGATGCACTGCATCAGATGTGGTGATCTGGGCTTTGCCATGATGGCCCATATTTCCAATTGGTGCAGGTAGTTGCCCGGCCACCCGTGGTCGAATTCCCAGCCCACAACAAGGCTCGTGTTTCCTTTGTACTCGGCTGGGATCCAATCGTCGATGGGTATGCTCTCACAGGAAACATCGAGATCAAACCAGATGCCACCCTGGTCCCAGAGTAGCAGGTAGCGCAGGATATCCGCCTTCCATATAGGAACTGGGAGCGCAAGGAAGTTGTTGACAATGTCGGACCGCGACGCGAATGTTTTGCGGACATAGTCGTCGCTGTTCTCGTCGGTCATGAAGCGTGCTTGGTATTCGGGGTTGGGCTTGATGCAACTGTCGGTCCAGTTCCGCGCTTCATCCGAGAGGCCATGCGGGCCTAGTTTGTACCAAATGATCTTTGGAATTCCTTCATGTTTTGGTGTTGCCGTGGCGCCGTGGATGTGCACTGCAACACTCTCTCGGACGGAGCGGAGAGTGCAGAGCTGGTAGATGAGGAAGATGACACACAAGGCGAAGAGTGAGTGATGGCTGAGAAATCTGAAATGCAGCCGTGCTAACATACTGAGGCGTAGGTTGCCAAACGAGTGCCGGTTGCCTTGAGCTATGCAGTCTCGAAGCCGGCACAGGCCTAGAATGCACCTTGGAGTACCCCTGCCACTCTCGGAAGTGAGTGGTGCGGGTTACGCAAGAGGAAGGCACAAACGAAAAGGCTCCGTGTGACGACGTGGTACAAGATATGCAGCCATGCGCGCAAACAAAGGAGTTGCTCAACACACGCCCACTACCACATGCTGTGAATCGCGCAGCCTTACGCCCCACGTTGACTATATATACACCCACACCCGCACGGGGTTGCGCACGAGTCATACCTCGAAACGTTGGACATGTCGTGTCTGGCAAGATGTTATCGTCACGGAAAAGCAAGATATCGACTCAGTCCTAGAGGGTGCCTCCTAGGCTGAAGAAGTCGCACAAGGCCTTCACCGACACGGTGGACAACCAGTACCTGCGCCTGTTGCCAGCCCCAGATCGTCCGACGCAATCTCAGAGGCCTGCCCACCCAAACGTCTGCCACATGCGTGATGTGACACTCCTGATCCTCATCAACATGTGTTCCTGTGCGCACATCGATACTCACTCCTGTCACGCTTTCACCCAAGAAGAACTTGTCGTGGTATAGGAGACCGACATCAGCCTGCCGACCTTCTTCTCGCCCATGGCATTCGCATCTCTGTCGTGATTCTCAGCCCAGAAGGCTCAAGCACGGTTTTGCGTACACTTGCTTTCAGCCCCCACGCAACGTCTTGAAGTGTTTTGCTTGCACCAGCCTCACGCACTTGCTCCTTTCAGTTCACCCTGCCTTCATTCGCTTACGCCCTATGGTCGGACTCACTCCCTAACCCTCCGCCTAATCACCTCTCTGAACATTACTTCTTCCCGTTTGGTACTGTCTTTGCAGAGAGCTTGAGTTGTCCCCATTGGAATCATGTCCATAACTTCGGAACCCATACGATTCATCTTTCCACCGTCAAAGCTTGGCGACCCTTTAGACTTTAGCGATGCACGCGTATACTACCTAGGTGAGGATCTCATCATTCACTACACAGATCCACCGATCGGCGTCGCCATATCTGTTCTTCTATGGCAAGCAAACCGGACGACTGGCGTGCTCATCGGGGACCAGCAGTATATCTCACGTACGAAAACCATCATCCCTGGCATCTACTAGAGTAACGCTAACTGATAGTATTGAGCAGAGAGTGTCGTGAACAGGTCTACCGCCGAATGGCGGTCCATCTCAACTGACTTTAACCTAACGTTGTCAAATCTATGCCAACTGACCCTCTACATAGAGGGTGAATTGGACCCAGTCGATTTCAGTCAGTACCTTTACCTCGAAGAAAATGCCAACACGGCATCGGCATCAATGTCGCCGGCTTCGTCTTCACTCCTGTCAAGCCCAACGACCTCCGCGACATCCCCTTCCTTCGCCGCTGGGAGCTCGACACCAACAACTCTACCAGCAGCGACACAGACCAGTCTATCAACACCTGTACCCATGCCCAGCACAGCCTCGCATACGGACAGCTTTCCCACATCAGCAAAAATCGGCGTTGGCATCGGAATACCCGTTGCACTTATGCTCGGGTTGATCATTGGGTTTCTCTTGTTCCGTCGCTACAAGAAGGAGGTCGCTCCACCCAGAACACTCAGTTCTCCAGTCGCTGAGCAATACAAATATGGTCATTACGCACCCCCTCTGAACGAGGCACCACCTGAGAGCCTGGTAGAGTTGGATCCGCAGCACGCAGCTGGGGTTCATGCGCATAACCTGCCAGAGGATAGGGCAGCGCAAGCGAGGTACGAGATGTAGTGAGTGGGTGCCTGATGAGCAAACGGAAAGGAATCTTTGCTCTATCTGTCCGTGGAATTCTACTTGTATCTAGTGGCCATGGCCCGACTTTTGTAGCCTGTCATATAATCTCATTCGACTAGTAAATTAAACCCCCCCGTTGATCACTTTGCACTATTTCAGTCATGGTTTGGCGGTTTTGTCGACATTGTCTACATGTTGGCGATTGGGCCGTCTTCACAGCCTGCTTACTTCCGCTCCATGTTGTACGACAACATGATAGATGTTTTGCTTGGCCACCTTGCGTGCAACACGTACCTCTTCCGTTGAAATCTCCCTTCAGCCCTGAGGACTAGCCAAGGCCATCTTCGCAGGTCGGCACGAGCACGTAAATTCGCGTGGACCCGCGCATCGCCACCGCCACCGACCCAAAGTGTCTCTCTGTGTAGCAGTGACTGCATGTGTGGAAAATCACGTTTGAAATGAGCTCATCAGACATGTTTGAGGATGTGTCAGGCAGACGCCGTGCCACTAAGCCTCACCTAAAGTCTGGGTCGGGCGTTGACGGGCAGACTGAGACTGGCTATGCTCTGCAAACACGACAGCAGGGCGATGCCATTTCCGAATGCTGTACGTACTGGATTTCCGACGGCTCACATCACGATCACCACTGGACACGTATGCATCGAAGTTGCTCTCATGAGAGACGATATAGGGGTGTTAAGGACAAGCTACGAACAGTGGCAGGAAATAGAGAGAACGAGAAGCCAGAAAATGTAGCCTGGCCACAACACAAGCTCGCAGCATGCTCAAATGTAACAAAACAAACACGTCTTTCGAAACTATGCAAACGTGGACCAAGAACCCGAGGAACGACATGCAGCCATCAAACAACCTGCCCCAACATCGCCAGAGAGCATCAGCCAAGCCGGATGCTGTCGAATTTTACCCCGTATTCACTTTGTTGTCGAGAGTACGTAGGAAGGAAATCGGAGTGGACCGTGCCAGTCGGAGGTGTGCGACCGGGCGAAGAGCTGGTGTAGGTGTATTTGACGTCGTCGAATGGCGTCGTTGCAGTGATAGTCTCCGACAGGCTGTGACCATCAGATACTTCCAGTGAGTCGAGCTCGATGCCCTCATCAGCCTCATCACCCTTTGACTTGTTTGTGTTCCGATCAGACTTCTTGATGCAGGCCATGAGCAGCACCATGAAGAGCATGTAGCCCAGTAGGCTGGTTGTCCACGCAAGGATGACGGTGCAGAGCATGTAGACGTCCCCAGCGGGCGGGTTGCGCATGAGGATTTTCGTGATGTCGCTGAACGCGTCCTCGCTGGGTGCTCGGCTTGTGAGCGATGGTGCATATGTCGCGTCCCTCTGTTTCCAGTAGATATCGCCACGGTGGTTGTGAAAGTCTATGCCCAGTGTTCTATACACGGATCTGTCTTTTGTCCAGCCACGTAGTCCATCACCCTCGAGCACGGTAGTGTCGTAGCCATTGGCCACCAGAGCATTGGCGAGTATGTCCGGGTAGTAGGTGGTGTACTTGGTGACAATGGCGTAATCCAATGACGCGTTGGTTCCTGGGTCTGTGAACGTAATCGTTGCCCTGCCGAAACCGGTGTATGAGAGGCTGGCTGTGCACTGCTCGTCGGTCTTGATGTCGGCTCGCGGCACGCTTTTGGCGAAAATCGAGGCAGGTGAGAGTGACACGACAAGAAGCGACGTCGAGCGCATGGTTTCGGTATGAGAATCGTGCTGTTGACGTGGGAAATCCGATACTGTTCGCTATGAAATGCTGCGCCGTCAGAGTTGTGGCGCTGGAAGAATGGGGAGGGGCGTGGGGAGAGATGGACGGGCGGAAGGGTAATCTCTTATAAGTAGCCATGGCCGCAAGCGGATTTCCAAAGGCAGGTGATGTGCGAAGATATGGGAAGGAAGATGGCACCTGTGTCGTGGAAGTCGCAAAGTTCAGGTGTGTGGGGGGAGGAGCGATGCTAGCACATCGCACTTCCGACAATCTCTCAAACTTTGGCAAGGATGCGCCGGACGCGAAGAATGACGCTTCGTCCAAGACCCGAGGTCTGGCGCGAGAAGACATGATGCCGAATCAGCGGAATAGGCAGTGTAATAGTCTGTCTCGGCGATAGAGAATTTGGTGTATCGCTTTCCCCTGTTTTCTTTCACAAGGCGTTTAGGTGCAGATACTGGGAGCGTTTGCCATTTCTTTAAAATGTCCATCTTGTTGATGTACACTTGTCAGCAGGTGCTGAGCATGGCATTGGGTATATGAGCATTCTTGAGAGCCAACCTTGTAAGCGTGCTTCTCCATTCGTACGATTTCCTTCGACAGAAGAGGGTAACTCGGCTGAGGGATGATTGTATGACATGGGGTGGAGTTTGTTTAGGTCGAGGAACCCGAAGAGATTGAGTTGGGCGGAGGGTGGGTACGGCCGTAGTGCGTAGTTTGGTGGAGGTGAAGAGAAACGTTCCACAGAGACGATAAGATGAAACACGATAGATAGAAGTCAAGTTGAAACATATCTTACAGATACAAGTTGTGTATGGTCGTAATGGCCCTTATTCTCTATTCTCATACTTACTGTTCAAGTGTCCTGTACAATGTACTACAAATCAGCTAAACCCAGTGTCGTTCTGGACAACAGGCCATACAGACTCTACATGTCAGCAAGTACATCCTCGGTAGCCTTTTTGCTGGTAATTATAGTAGGCAGCACCGGAAAGCCTCCAGGTACCCTCGGAAACGAGCTTGCATCCACAACTCGCGAACCCCTTGTCTCTCTCACTCTGAACTTGTCGTCCAATACGGCGGCCCTGACAAGATTGGAAACAAGCGGTCCACCGCTAGGTCCAGAGCCTACAACAACATATTCATAAGTTTTCTTTTTTGATCAACGTGGCGGCAAGTGCGTTCAGACTCAGTGAAGTGAGAACTGCGAGGACTAAGCGAAGAGAAGCCATGATGGATAGGATTTGCGAGAGACTGAATGTATTAGCATCAAGCTGAGATGTTCGAGCTCAAGTAGGCCATGTCTCCATGCTTGAGCTAGCCGGTAGTGAATGGTCTGCAAATATTGTCGGATATACAGGCACAGAGCGCAATCGATGTGAGGCTATTAGTCCACCCGACACAACGGCCCATGATCAGCATGGACGCTGATTTGGATTGACTGAAGGTAAGACATTAACTGGTAGCTCAGTGACACGATAGCGACATGAGCATCCATCACGAGTTTCTCAAAGTTTTTTTCTTTGTCAACCCAGCAATCTTAAGTTGTGGTGTCAGAAATGTTCCATGTATTGTCGGCAGTGACTCGTGCTCGATGAACTTTAGCAATTCTTTTCAGAGCCCTTGACCTCAGTGTTTTCCGCGTCGAGATCGAAGCGCGAATTGGTCATGGCTCGCGATACGCCAAGCCGTTGGGCGTTTTGTGCCGCCCAGCCTCAAACAAACTCATCAATTTCACCGAGCGCTTCATCGTCGCCGACCGCCTCCTCACCCATATCGTCGAGCAGCTCTTCCTCAATGAGTGGCTCAGACTTGACCTTCGCGGCATTAGCCGCCTTCTTCTTAGTAATTCGTCCAGTCTTGACAGCTATATGCCGCATTAGTACAAGGGAAACAATGATACACAGTCTTCGCAATGCATACCACCCTTGGGAGGACCAGCGTCGCTCTTCTTTACACGTGTCTTCAGCGGGCTCTTCGCAGCGCCCTCAGAACCTGCTGCTCCGTCCTTGAGCGCAGTAGCCTCCTTCTTGTATCTACGCATCCGGTTCTCGAGGGCGTGATAGGTCATTTCTTCGCCATAGATACGGGCAACTTCGTTGATGTTGATCTGCGCGAGGCCGAAGTCAGTGTGTCTGTAATAGGAAAACGGCGGTGGATAGTTTCAGGTACCTTGTTGTCGAGTGAGGCGAGAGTCGCGATGAAGAGGCGCTCGAGAACGTCTTTATCGTTCCAGTTGACGGGCATTTTGGCGATAGTACTGCAAACTGTTAGCAAGAGCCAGGCACCTTCACGTCATCTCGGGCAACCGAGAGAAGAGATGTAGTAGCGGTTGTGACCAGCTGTGATGACCAGGAAGCGCGCAGTGTGGGGCTGTGTAAGGCTGTGTCGAGCTGTTGCGACGGCTATAAGAACCGCGCGCCTGTTGACTGAAACAGTCCCAGTGTAGTGAGAAACTCACTTTTTTGAAGGAACTGACAGAGCTGTTATGTGGGATCGCGACGTCGTTAAATACCGCTGCTAGCGTATTAGGGTAGTCGAGCGTTCAGTAGATTTGATGACGGTGGAGTGTCCGAGACCAACGTGGAGGAAAGTGAAGGCGATGGCTAAAAACGGCGGGCCACAACGCAGTCCAGTGCCTTTCTCTGCCTTCACCCCGCCCACGTACCTTCCACTGGATAGATACGGTAAAGGCGGAAAATTCGTCAAACGGCGCAGGATCCACACAGGGCGATCTCTACATGAGATGCATGTATGGAGGACGGAAATAGAACGGGCGATCCACGAAAGCACTCAGTCCATGCGATGAGACGATGATGAAGAACGGCTCCAAGAAACTACAAATTGTTTCGCTGCAGTTGTCGTTCTCACGCGTCCGAGGAATCGTGTTCAAGTCCAGAATCTTCAAGCATTCCTAGGCCATGATAGGTCCGGTTTGATGAACGTTGCAAACTCCAGGGCACCGGTACTACATTAGGACTTGACCTTGACTGCCTTCCCACTATCTCGTTATCTCCTGACCTTTTTGCCTTCGGCTTTGTGCCGTTTCGCTTCCTCTCTTGGGTCAATGACCAACAGCTCCTCTTCGTTCTTCCGCTTCCACTCGAGATCTTTGCCTAATCTGTCTTTTGCGAAACTCAGCGAATGCGACATCCATCCTGCGTCGTCATCTGACTCGTCTTCATCCTGCTTGTCCCAGGCTTTACAGGACTGACAGCCTACTATGAAATGCAAGTCACAGGCAGCCTCGTCGTCTTCATTGGCTCCGTTTGCGTCTCCGCTGGGGTCGCCATTGGCTGTGTCCCCGGGGAGTGTGGTTGTGGCGGCCTTGGGGACTGAGGCGGAGTCGGCTGATTCCAGTTTCGACTTGAACCGGGAGAGGATGTCCAGAGTAGACTGTTCGTCCTTTGCGTTGCCACCAGCCCCTCGCTTGCGCCCTCGTGTTGTGGATGTTGGCACCATGGCCTCGAGTAGTGACTTCTTCTTGACCGGCCCTGTGTCTTGGGCTGACGTGTTGCGCTTCATGGACGCCTTGAGGTCGGCAATCTGCTGGTTCACGCGGTCTAGTTTTGATCGTTTCTCGGATTCGGGCGAGAGCTCGCGCGGCGGCGTCTGGGCTTTGGGCTTGGGTGGTAGTTTGGGTGCGGCCTTTGTCGGAGCAGATTTGGGCGGGGGAGACGCTGGTGGAGACTTTCGGGAGGGCTTGCGTATGGGCATCTCTCTCGTGTCGTCTGGTTCCTTGGACACGGGCTTGTCCTCGCTTGCACTGACCAGCTTGGTGTTGAACTTGGGCTTCTTCGCAACGGGAGCAGCGTCGGCCTCGGCTGCATCGTCGCCAAAGCTGAGGACGTTCTTGCCGGCCTTCCTCTTGGGCTTCTTGGCCTTGTTCGCCTCGGGCTCTGTGCGCGCAGCCGCCTGCACCCTCTTGACCATGTCGTCGAAGGGGTTGACGATGATCTCGGCGCCGGTGATCTTGGTGGGGTACATGGGCTGGTCGTCGGTGCCGTCGCGAATCTCGGCCTCGGCCATCTTCATCAGGTTGTAGATGGTGTCGCCGGCCACGCGGCCGAACATGGTGTTCTTGTCCTGCAGCTCTGGCGTCGCGGCCAGGGTGAAGAAGAACTGGCTGCCGTTGTCGTCCCTGTCGCCCGTGTTGGCCATGCCCAGCAGCCCCCGCCGCGTGTACTTGAGCCGGCTGTGGAACTCGTCCGCAAAGGGCTCGCCATCGTAGCTGCTCTCGCCGCCCTGGCCCGTGCCTGTCGGGTCGCCGCCCTGGAGGATGAAGCCCTTGACGAGGCGGTGGAAGACGGTGTTGTCGTAGTAGCCGTCGAGACAGAGCTGCAGGAAGTTGCGCGACGTCACGGGCGTCTGCTTGGCGAAGAGCTCGATCTCGAGGTCGCCCGCGGTGGTGTGGAGGACGACCTTGGCCGTCGGGTTCGGCTCGAGGTTGTACGTCGTGCTCATCCTGGCGACGGGTGCTCAGGACTGACTGGACGAGATGCGCCGTGATTCCCTCTCGTCGATGGCGCGCGCAAAGTCGCGTGGAGCTCGTGTCTCAAAAATGTTGGCCAGTGAGAGCTGACCACTGCCGCACGGGCCGCGAGCAATGGTGCCGCGACGTCATCCTGGCTTTCCCTCTTCACTCTGTACGCGAAGCCACACCCGCACCCGCACCCGTCATCTGCACGTTCACCCCTCGAGACGATGCTGATACTCTACACATAAGACCGCTGTTGCTGTCCTGTCCTGTCCTGTCCTGTCCTTCCCTCTCTGTGCCCTCCTGCACTACGCCATTAATTCCTAGGCCTGGCTTTTCGCCAGCTTGACAGTTGGCATCATGTTGCCCTACATCAACGCACGTACGTATCAGCCAACCAGGCCACTGCCACATGTACTGACTCTGGCGAAGCTTTTGAATATGTGGCTGGTCTACTTGGTAACTCGGCCGATGAGCGTGAGCATCTCCAACATGTCCATGGAGGTTGCTGTCTTGCTGACCCTGCCCAGTGAAGCTCGTCTTCTCTTTTTACCTGTCCTATCCCTTGGCTGCTGTCCTGAAAAGAATACCGGACAAGGATCCATGGAAGAAGAATGTCTTTGTGATAAGGTGAGACCCCTCATCAGCGACATGTTACCATCCAGTGTTAACCATCCCAGCGTGTCCATGTTCTACCTGGTGGGACTCTTTGACCTGTGGTCCGGCCTGCGGACCATGCTCATCAGTGCCGGCGGTGCCTACCTCATTTCCTCCAGGATTCACTCTCCGTACATGCCATGGATCGGCTTCGTCTTCCTCATGGCCCACATGTCGGTCAACCACATTTACCGACAGGCTGTCAACGATCCATCTGTCTTCGACATCACAGGCGCTCAAATGGTTCTGGTCATGAAGCTTACCGCCTTCTGCTGGAACGTTCAAGACGGGCGACTTCCAGACTCTGAGCTTAGCCAGGTCCAGCGAGATCACGCTATCCGGACCATGCCCAGCGTTCTCGACTACATTGGCTACGTCTTCTTCTTCCCTGCTCTCATGGCCGGCCCAGCTTTTGACTATGCCGACTACAGCCAATACATCACCACGACCATGTTTACCCTCCCCCCAGGCACTGATCCATCCAAGGCGCCACCAACACGCAAGAAGCGCAAGATTCCTCGCAGCGGCATGCCTGCCTTTATCAAAGGTGTCTACGGTACCCTCTGGCTCATTGCATTCATCAAATTCTCAAGCTGGTACTATCCAACTTTCTTCCTTGGGGCTGAATACATGCGATATAACTTCTTCCGTAGGGTATGGCAGCTCTACATGCTCGGCCTCACTACGCGCATGAAGTACTATGCAGTTTGGAGTCTGTCCGAGGGCTCATGCATTCTCTCAGGAATCGGCTACAACGGCCTTGATCCCAAGACTGGCCGGCCCAAGTGGGACCGTCTCACCAACATCATGCCACTCGAAATCGAGAGTGCGCAGAATGCTCGCGCTTACCTTGGCTTTTGGAACATCAATACTAACAACTGGTTGAAGAACTACATGTATCTTCGAGTCACGCCAAAGGGCAAGAAACCTGGCTTCAGAGCTACTCTAGCAACCTTTGTGACCAGCGCCTTTTGGCACGGCTTTTACCCTGGCTACTACCTTGCATTTGTCCTAGCTGCCTTTGTACAGACTGCCGCAAAGAGTAAGCTGCCAACCATATGCCCCATGCATCGCACGCTAACACATTCCAGATGGGCGCCGTTTGATTCGCCCACTGTTCATGACGCCCGACGGGAAATCGCCACTACCATCGAAGAAATACTACGACCTGTTTACCTTTCTCCTCACGCAGATTGTCTTCGCGTACGTTGTCGCACCCTTCATCTTGCTCGGTTTCTCCGACACGATCAAGGTCTGGGCAAGGGTATACTTCTACGCCCTCGTCGGCGTCGGCGCATCCTTTGCGCTATTCTCGCGGTCGTTCCCCTTCCGGAAGCAGCTGGTTCAGCGGCAGTCAGCACGAGTACCACCGGTCGCAGCCAACACCTACGATGATCCTACGATCGAGAAGGCAGCACGTGAAGAAATCCAAAGAGAAAGGCTGGCAAGGACCAACTCAGCAGACAGTGTTACCAATGCTAAGATGCCTCTCTTGGGTATTGCAGACGATCCTGAAGCAGAGATTGACGAGATAGTAGCAGAAGTAAAAGCAGAAATAGAGCAACGTAAGAGAAGGGGCAGTGTGATGCAAGGATTCGACGTCAAGAAGGCCGTGCAAGAAAAACTCAAGCAGTTTAACAAAAAGGGGTAGAGCAGAACACACCGAAGGCGATATTCGGCTGCGGAAATGTTTATGAAATAGGTATGCGAATATAACCCGTCTTGAGCTGAGTCGTTCAACAAAGCCTGAATACACATGCGGCTGCAGAAGGTGGTGCAGACCTGTTTCCAAGCTTTACCATGATCGATGGACCTGACCCGGATCTTCGTGCACGTCCATTGCTTCTGCCCAACTTCAAAAGAGTCGGGCAGATTATACCGCCTAGGTCAATCGTTCAGCCCAGCCTCAACTACCGGCAGCAGCAGAGATTGCCACTTCGCGTCGGGGCTGGCGAGTGTGTAGTGTCCCAACGTGGCGCGAACTCTATTTCCGCGCCGTCGTTCGGCAGTGCCGGGTTTTCCACATCGACGCCGCGTCATCCCAGTGCCACGCACAAGAGCTTTGAGAACTTCTGCACCTGGTGTTTCGAAAGCTCTTGTCACCGAAAGTCTACCTTCAACTGCCGAACTGCCATTGGAGTGACAGCCATTGTACTATTGCGGAATCGCACATTTACTTGGGACTCTTGGAAGATGACCAATAGCCTAGAACGCTGGACGGACTGGTTGCGCAGATCGGTCCGACAAATCGCACAATCGATCGCGCATCCCGCTTGATCTGAGACCTCCTGGGCGCACATCCGCAGGGGGCTCCAGTCGCTCAATGTCAACGACTCAACTCCGTCCACCAGGTCGCAACGCTCACTTGGGGCATCGTCATCTCCGGGAGCCAGGTACCTGGAAGGTAAATCCTTGTTCAGTCTGGTTGACGATCGCGTACTTTCGACGCTCTCTGTCCCTACCTCAAGACTTAGCTGCACTTCACTGCCGGATGCTCAGCTAACGTTGCCGCTTCCCTGGAGAGGCTTAATGGCCGAGTAGTGCACTCCAGCCCATTGCTAGACACGAGGAAGATGTGTAGTGCTTGTGGCATACTAGCCTGATCCGACTCCACTTCCCGAGGGCATGCTTCTAGTGTACCAGTTCCAAACACGCCATGTCGCGTGTCGAGTGGGCGTCCCAGCATCGCGTTACTACCACTTTTCCGTTCCGCCCTAGGATACGGCGAATGCCGAGATGATGTTCAACCGGCGTTGAGTATGATTGGGGCCGTGTTGAAAGTGCCTAGGCTGATCCTGCTTTATGATTTCCACTCCGTCCCCCACAATCCGTCTTTGCTTCTCTCGACGATCATCACATGGACGCTCACCACGCATGACCGCCCACTCCCTTTGGCTGATAAAGATTGGTGGTCCTCCAGACTGAGCGCACTGAAATGGGCGTGCCAGACAATGGCCCTGTGATTGCTGGTGTAACATGGATGTTGACAGCGTTGAGCGGTGGCTTTTTGGGCATAAGGTTCTATGCAAAGACAAGTCGCAAACAAGGTTTTTTGTGGGATGATCACATCCTAGCCGTTTCTTGGGTATGTTGATTTCCCATCATGATCAAGACTTTGCTGACATTGTGCGAACATATCCTCCTGCTGGCTCAGGCCGCCATTACCCAGGCAGGGCAACTGCTAGGGTTCGGGAAGCGAACAGAAGATATTCCGCTCGAACATCTCCCCACGATTGCTCTCGGAATGTCCGTAGCCGCGTCGATCTCTTGTTTCGCCTCGACCTTTTCGAAGATCTCCTTTGGTGTCACTCTACTCCGCCTCACGACAAGCTACCTGCGCTGGTTCGTATGGTTCTGCATTGTCACTCTCTTTCTTATAATGCTGCCAAGTGCGCTGGCCACATGGATCCAGTGCCACCCGATGGAGAAGGCTTGGAACGATACTATTCCGGGGACCTGCTGGGATCCGCGTGGCTCTGTCAATTATGGGATATTTAATGCTGCGTGGTGTGCTGCGGCAGACTTTGCGCTTGCGCTTTTGCCCTGGTATCTCATATGGGGATTACAGCTACGACTCCGCGAGAAGATTGGAGTCGGTATTGCGATGAGCATGGGTGTGTTGTGAGTGCCGTCAAGATAGCCCTTCCGACCAGCGGCATCAGATTGCTAATAGTAAGCTTAGATCCGGCGTCTGCGCAATCGTAAAAGGCGTATACGTAATTCAACTCCGGCAAAAGGACTTTTCCTACAACGGCAAGGAGCTCACCATCTGGACTGCCGTCGAGACAGCGACTGCCATCATCGCCGCCTCCATCCCCGTTCTCCGCGTCTTCTTCAAGGAAACCATCTCTTCCTATTCGCGCTCGCATACCCGAACCAACAACAGCGTGCCGCTGTCGAGACTGAACCAAAGCCAACACTCTACAACTACCACGACTGTACACGCCATGGGCAAAGGGAAAGAGGGGCGTTGGACTGTAATCGAGGACGATGGAGACTACTCCAGTCAGAGGGGTATATTGGACGATGAAGAGGTGGGAAGAGCGCACCGGATGACAGCATACGAGGGCGATCACATCATACAGACGAATACGGTCACGGTAACAGTCGAAAGCGATGCTCGGTCTGATCGCAAAGCTAGGTCTTTCCTGGGCATAGCCTGCTGATATTCCAATTAATGAAGAAACCGGATCCAACATCTTTATCGCTCGTGCACGACTGGTTTGTTCCGACCAACCACCCAGAATCTAAAGTGCCCCCACTCCTCCAGGAAACTGCTCACTGGGCTTTTCAGTCCTGTTGTGGAAGCTCGTGTTATTTACAACCCTTGCGGTCATTAATGATCCTGAAGAAGGCAATGGGCAACCATGACGGTGGGCAGATGAAGACGAGACTACTTGTAACTGTTGATCAAGAACAGGCATCCATATGTGAGGTCCGCGGTGTGCGACTGGTTACAAACAGTAACATTCTTCCCATGACTAACTATCAAGCATGCTGACTTCCCGTTTTATCGATACCTACGTGAACCCAATGATGACCGCGATACAGTAGACCTCCCAGAAGACTGAAAAGCGACGCTACACTTTCAATACCTACGAGATGCCTGTATTGGTCCTCCAAAGTCAACCTCTCCTCGCCCATGTCCATCATCTTGGCCATCCATATGTTAGGAAAATACAGCCCCCGTCTTCGCTTGCTTGATGACTTCCTCTACCAACTGCTTGCCGTTGTACATGGCCGTTATGAGCTCGATGTATGGTAAGATATCTTTGTGATCCAGAGATGCAACAGGATCGTACACCAATCAGAGTGCAAACAATCCCGCAAGAATATCCTCTGGTTGCTGTAAAAGGTGGGGTCGTTGATCAGGTTTATCCAGAACACCTATTGGTGTCTGACCTCAAACCTTGGAGTCGGTTTGTCGACGGTTGGGTTGCACCACTAAGAAACGCAGTAAACTGTGCGACGTACTCGCCAGCCCTGCGGGTTAGGGTTGTGTGCTCTACAGCGTCCTAGTAGGGATCTTGCTTGCCGCTCTCATGGCGTTCGTCTTGGGTTCTAAGCTTGCAGCCGCTGATCGAATGAACTCGTTCTTCTGCTTAGACTCGGGGGCTAGCTGCGCAATGGTCGGCAACGATTTTGGGCTCATAGGTGTGAACCTCGTCTGCCCACCAGATGGTGAAATAAGCAGGTTCTTCAAGCTCGTCTGTTGTGGAGACTTCCAAGGTTGCTAGTCAACGAACTTTGTTAGTAAACAGTAAAGACATACTCATCCAAATGACCATAGCCGACAATGCCTGCAAGAAAGACTCACCATTCACCACGACTTTCTTGCCAAATGCGATTAGACCCACGTTGAACAAGGTGACCCCGAGCTTTGACCTGCGCTGAGTAATATGTCACGTGCAGAGGTGAATACTTCTACAACCCACTATCGCTATCATCGCCACTATTTTTACACTATCGCTATAATGCTCTATTCTTCTATAGTAGTCTACCTATACTACCTTAACACTATTAAGATAGCTATATATCCCTCCTTAACTTAACTCTAACCTTATAGGGGAAGAGTATATAGTTTATCCTTATCTACTATACCTCTAGAGTCTAGATAGAAGCCTACTATAGAAAGCGATCTTCTATATAAGTAGAAATATATCTTAGTTAAAGTAGCTAGTTAAGTAGAGTATAAACCTAAGCTCTCTCTATATAGAGAAATACGCGTACTACTATTATAAGACCTAAGGTTTAACGTTAGTAGTATACTTATATAGAATATAGCTTTATTTACTTTACTAGGTATCTAGATATATAGTATATAGCTATAAGCTATAGAGGATCCTTACCTTCTTAGTACTCTAAGGATAGTAATAGTAGGCTTAAAGTATAGCTATATATTTAATAGTAAGGTCTCCTAAGAGGGGGGTTATAGTAATAATATTAGAGAGGATAGTAGTAGGTATAAGTATAGATATAGGTGTATCTAGAGATACGCGTAGGCCTATAAGGGATAGAGTTAAGAGATATATAATTTAGTTATATATATATATATATATCTCTCTCTTAGAGGCTAGTATATATATACTATCCTTATCTCTAACTTACAAAGGCGTCGTGATGTAGTTCTATAGTATACTTATCCTATCTATAGTATAGCTATAACCTATAGATAATAAGCTACTTAATATTACTATATTATTATTACTACTATAGCCTAAGAACTATATATTATTTATATATAGCTCACAAACCGTAAGTCTTGAATACTTCTACAAGCGAGCCGCACGTTGTCCTGCACAAGTCTTGCCTATTTTGTGCTCATGGCCTCCGCAGCGGGCAATTACGTGAGAGTATCTCTCCACGATGACCAACTCCGTCTACAGCAATGCGATACCTGCAAGCGGGTGTATTCTTGCATGTGCGCCGCCGCACATTCTCCGATTCAATTTGCGACAGCGTTCGTCGTGTTGATGGAGATCTGCAAGCCATCGAGATCTTGAACAGGCTCGTCCAAATCCAGCAGGTCGACGCTACTGCGAGTTCATCGACCAAGCGGACTTACTAAACGATTACCCAGAGAATGATCCAGTACCACTCTTCCAACACAGCATCAACGACAACATTCAGCAGAACGATGACCACCAAGAACTCAGCTCAGACATTGGCAGCCATCCACCAACCTCTGTTTCCGATTTCGACACGATTCCCCAGCAGGGCAACAACGACCACCAAGCACAGGAAGAGCATGTGGGAGACTGTCAGGACCACCATGAATGTCTCGCTCTGCTTGAGGCCAGTCCAACTGCAGTTAATCTGCAGCCACGACCAGAGCAGTGTTAC
Organism: Alternaria solani; assembly: GCA_002952155.1. Taxonomy (NCBI): domain Eukaryota; kingdom Fungi; phylum Ascomycota; class Dothideomycetes; order Pleosporales; family Pleosporaceae; genus Alternaria; species Alternaria solani. Next base: position 1,158,794 of record CP022030.1, on the reverse strand, counting down.
GAGAACATTGCCGCTACTGGAAAGTTCAGTACATGGTGCGAGGAAAAGCTCCCCTGGGTTCTAATCAAGTCAACCACCGGGCCAACCACTCGGGCGCTGAGGTTTGACGAGGTCCCAGAGGAACTGCGCCAGACGTTCCCGCTGGCGGTTGGCGAGGGGTCGTTCAACAGCAGCTCTTACGGACTGCACCAGAGTGTAGCTGACGACCACATCTGCATGGCGGAGTTTTTGACCGCCGATGGATGCAAAGACCTGGGGTGCGAATTCCAGCACCTCCCGCCGCGAAGTTCCCATATCCGACTTTACCTGACTCTTGGCGAGTTGGGCCAAAAGTTTGTCTATAACGTAGTGAAGTATTTTGTGGCGAAATACCCACACTACAGGCACGGCCAGGGGCCTGCCATACGACGATGGCCAATTGGCAACCCTACGACCAGCATCCCGGCGTACTACCGAACAGATTCCAAGCGCCTGACGGTGCACAACGATGTGCACCCAGAGCATTTACGCACATCGGTCATAGGGGCCTACTCGCCCACTGGGATGATCTAAGGTCCTTACAAGACTTCATGACACTTCCACATGTGTCGAAGTCCTTGGGAGCACACAGATCTCGCAGAAGTGAGCACGTATGCGATATCTGATTCCACGCCAGTTTCCTGGCGCATCCCGCGCTGATTCGTCAGCTGGACGGCTCTGTCTTCCTCTACTTTGAGGAGTTTTGCGCCCGACAGCTGCCCCAATTCACCACACTGGTGAAGAACCGCTACCCATCGGGTGAGCACAACGACGACATTGCGCAGATGTTTGCCATTTATCTATGGCTATAACTTTCAAAGAACGAGATCGTATCCCCGGCGCAGGTTATGGACCGAAACGCGTACTTTGGTCTCGCATATACGGTCCATCAGGACGACACAGTTGCGGGCAAGATAATGGATATCGCGGCGTCTTGGGACAAGCTTCCCGTCGAAGACCACCGTATCTACTCCGCGTGGGCAAGGACGATCGCGCGTTCTTTACTCGCTGCCCACCGCGACGCGATCCGTCAACAATGCAACGTCACCCAGGATGAGGCGTTCGAAGACATGATGGACGACGCGGTGAGAGTGCTCTACCTCAGGCTTGCAGAAGGCGAGGACCCGACGACCGTTTTCAACACGACGCAGGATATTGGCGGTCTCGCGCCAAATTGGTGGTACGCAATCGGGCTGACCCAGGGTCGGTGGGCGAATGAAGACCGGTACGCCAAGGCGAGGATGGAAGTCCTGGGCACCAGGAATCCGAAGGCGACGTACCACAACGTATACATGCTATACAAGGCGAGATCAAAGCCAACAAAGGATGACGGCACGTGTGGCGGCTACACTGGGCGCTAGGTGAACCAATCCCGTTGGATGAGTGTGTGGAATGGAGGACATGGAGGGCTAAAGGACCAAATGTGCACAGCAAAGGTGGACAAAAAGATGGAGAGGATTGGAGGAAGATAGTAAATGACAACCTACACTACACGTCTGGCTCCTTACAAATGGGTGATTTAGAGCAACTGCAAGACTTCTTGATATGTGACTAATCACACCACTTGTCTTCCCGTATCACTAGCTCCCCTGGGCCTAGACCAGCTCTAGTCATCCACGAGAGTTTAAAGTCGCTTTTTCGGTCTCCTGGGAGGCCTACTGTGTCGCGATAATCATTGGGGTTGAGCTTTGGGGAACGGTTGGTTGTATGGCTTTGGTTCACTGGGTCTGTCGTCTGAGTCACCGCTGTACAACATATATCCTGACCGCATATGCATCGTGAGTGAAGACATGGTCTTGAGCACAAAGGAAGAACGAGAGTTGGCACAATACCCCTCAATATGCCAATCTCAGCCTCAACTCCCATGAAGAATCTGCGTCGACTGTATCCGTATCATATTGACGATGTGAGGCGCTTATATCTGGGAAAGTCTCGATTGGAGAGCCCCGTCCTGCGTGTGCTTACACAGCCCTCAAGCACCCATCTACGATAGTGGCCATCTGCAGGCATTCCTCGTCGCGCATCTTGTTCGTGAAGACCTGGATCGAGGTCGGTGCGCCGTGTACGAGCTCGGGGTCGTCTGCACGCCAGGCATGTTAGCTTGCATTTCAACACCGTATTGAGCGAAAAGACAGCGACTTACAATTTGGACCGACTTGACCAGGCCCCATGATGAGAGGCTCAGGATCCAGAGCGCACGACGCTCTGCCAAAAGGCAGGACGCACGCGGGATACTGGAACAGGCGTCAGTAATGCTTTCCCGACATCTACTGATGTTTGATTCCGACTTACATCCAGTACGTTCAGCAGCAACGTATACGGTGGTAACCCGTAGGTGTCGTGCGCAACTGCAGTACTCTGCGCCGCCGGTCCGATCACCGCGTCCAGTCTCTCTTCCCTCCATACCTTTCTCCACTCATCCGCGATAGACTGCCTCTTCACGTTCAGTGCCGCCACCCTCGGAATGCCTTGCAACCCCTCGCAGTCATTCAGGAAATCACATCTGAATGCATCAAATGCTTGCATAGCTTGAATGACTGATGGTACAAGTGGCTCACCACTTGCGGCTATATGCGCTGGGGGATCGTCGAGTCCAAAATAGGCAAACGCGAGCGCTAGCGCATTGGAGACTTGTGCGCGCGACGGCGATATTGGAACAATTTGGTGGCCCTTGGCTTCCAAAGCACTTACAGCTTGAGCAAGTGCCCTCTTGACGGGTGGATGTAATGGGAAGGCTGGGTCTTCGGTCAAGAGGCCAAATCTTAGTTTCGGCACATCCGGCGATAGTTCCAAATCTCTCCAGGGGACATCTAGAGCGGTGGCGTCGTACATGGCCGGCCGCATGGACAAAACTGACCGACATAAGAGGTTCAGGGCCCGGATATCGCTTGCTATTGGTCCAGCAGACGGTTCAAAGAAGGACATGCCATCTCGAACTGGAGAAGGCTGGCCACCATATGGAATGCGTGCAGTAGAAGGCTTGAAGCCATATGTACCACAGCAAAGGGATGGTATACGGATAGAGCCTTGCGTTGGTTAGTAGTCGTAGTTGCCACAGGCCCGAGACATTCACTAACCTGCGATGTCTGTTCCAATACCAAGGAGCGATCCTCGGAATGCAACCAGTGCACCTTCTCCTCCACTAGATCCTCCTGCCGTCAAAGTAGTGTTGTGAGGGTTCAACGTGCGCCCGAAGATGTTGTTGTGTGAGTCTGCCGTCTATGCAATGTTAAATCACCAATCTTCTCAAGGTTGACGTAAGAGAGATGACTTGCCATGAGCGTCTGCGGGATATTGGTCTTGACATACATGACGGCGCCCAGCTCCATCAAGATCTCTACCAGTGGCGAGTTCTTTTCAGATAGGGCGTGGTCTAGGAAAGAGACAAAGCCAATCGTCGCCGCTGTTCCGGCGATCTGGAACCCGTCCTTGACACTGATTGGCAAACCATGAAGGGGGCCTACGATGCGGCCGGCAGCTCGTTCAGCATCGAGGAAGCGTGCTCGGTCCTGTGCTTCGGGAAAACATGTTTCGGTAAGACAAGATAGCTTGGGTATTATGTTAGTGAACATGTAAACATGTGAAGAGAGGCCGAACAGACCAGCTGCTGTGCTATGGCCGCTCTTTTGGAGAACGCTATCGTGACTTCTAGTGACGATAGCACGCCCATTCTGAGCTGTTGTAACAGTTCCTCAACGGTAAACTTTTCAGTTATATCGAGCTCTTTCTCGTTCAAGATGCCCGACTTCCGGGGAATGTTCATCTCCATTACTCGAGTTGGATGGTCTGAAAGCGGTACTTGGAGTGAGTGCGTAACGGATGTCGGGAGAAGCCACTTTTCCGGTATCTTGTCGCGACCAGCTAGTTGTTTGGCCGCAACCTTGATTTCCCATGCTGTGACAGCCATATCAGTGTGAGCAGTGAAACCTAGTGCTCTTGATTGTACCAAGGGTAGGCGCATTTATACTTATCGTGTTGAGCATTGGCACCCCCCTAAATATGTGCATTAGTAATACACTCGATTGCGGTGGGATATTACCGAGGATCATGAACGCGTGGCCATAATTCCGTCTTCCTGATAGCATGATACGGTCTTATTATCTTGCTGGTGAGTACGTGCACTCATTTCGTGTCTGAGCGGCAATTGTTAGCGTGCCACTACCCCACAGCCGCCTACGCCAAGCCGGGGGGTTGTTCGTCACACGATTCGTTTGATTAGGCCCGTTGACGAGCGGGAACGTGCGTTCCGAGGTCCAGGATGGAGATACGCGGACGGCAACAAAGCAGAATGGATCCGCCTGAGGGTTCGATATGATATATATACACGAGAAGCTTTGGAGAACGAGGAAGATGGTTATCGTCCAACAAGCTCTATGCCTGTAGTCGACATCTCTCCGCATTGAATCTATCTTAATCAACATTTCCCAACGACGATGGCCGATTCGAGTACTCTTAGAGAAGAGGGTGGAAACTTCTGGGCGCCTGGTACTATACGGCTGGAGGACAGTAAGACTTCTCGTTTGTGGTCGATGAGATGGCACACTGACAGCCCATTCCCAGTGACAACACCCACATCGGACCTTATCCTCCATCCGGTGCCCAGTTCTGACCCAAACGATCCCTTGAACTGGAGCCAACTGCGAAAGACTGTCAACTTTGGCCTAGTTGGTTTTTTCGTGCTTTGGACCTTTGTACAGTTGCAGACAGGCACAACATCCTGGGGTTCTCTCATGCGCGAACTGTACTTCTCCGTTGATCAGTTGAATAGCGGAGTCGCTATGAGTTGTGCTGGACTTGCGATCGGCTGCATGATCTTCATGCCGTTCGTACACAAGTTTGGGCGACGGCCACTTTACCTGGTCAGCTCAGCGCTGCAACTGAGTTCGGTGATTTGGCAGGCCAAGACTAGGACGTACGGTGACTGGATGGGCAGCAACTTCCTTGCTGGACTTGGGGGTGCCATCAGTGAGGCTGTCGTCCAGATCACCATTGCCGATCTGTACTTTGTGCACCAACATGGAACCATGAACGCGTGGTACCTCGTCTTCACATCCGTAGGTGCATCCCTTGGCCCGGTGGCCTCTGGCTTCATAGTGGAGTCCCAGGGTTGGAGGTGGATCTGGTGGTGGTGCACAATCTTCCTGTCGTTGAATCTCGCGCTCGTCTTACTGTTCTTCGAAGAGTCAAAGTATGTGCCCGTCCTCAACGGCCGCAGTGTACCCCATGGTCCTTTCGGCTCAGGTGGACCGGAGACCTTGCATGCCGATTCGGAGTCGCAGAAGGTTGCAGATGTCAAAGGAGACACCAAAGCTAGTGGTATGGAGCGGGTGCAATCTCGAATTGACACGACCTTGCCACGAAAAACATATCGCCAGCGCTTGGCGCTCTATACTCCCTCCAAGGAACCGATTGGCCACCATTTCTACCAGCCAATCATAGTATTGACCACCTTTCCAGCAGTCGCTTACGCTGCTCTCACGTATGGCACAGTGCTGGCGTGCTTGGCACTGATGTCGTCGCTACAGGCAGTCTACCTGCTGCAACCGCCGTATAACTTTGGGCCATCTGGAGTAGGACTCATGAACATTGCCCCGTTTACTGGCTCGTCTCTGGGATTCTTCGTCGGTGGCTATTTGAACGATAAAGCTATCATGTGGTTTGCCAGACGGAATCGCGGAGTATACGAACCGGAAATGCGACTATGGCTTACTCTTGCCTCGGCACTGCTACTTCCAGCCGGAATCCTAATGTTCGGGTTGGCGTTGGCGAGGGTATGTTGGGAGCATGCAATAGATGATGCTGTGTACTAACCGCTCGGCTAGGGCGTGCATTGGATGGTATTGGCCGTGGGGTTCGGCTTGTTCGGCTTCACTTTCGTATTGGCCAGCGGTATCGCTCTGGCATATGTGACAGACTGCTATCAAGAAGTGAGTCGGCAGCGTTGCGCTTCGTGAACGCACCACATTTGCTGACGACCCAATCTTCAGATTCTCGGAGACGTCATGATAGGCATCGTCTTTGTCCGGAACCTATTTGCCATCATCATTCTTTTCACAGTCACACCCTGGACGAAGGATATGGGGCTGCAAAATGTGTGTATCATTACGGCGGCCTTTTGCTTTGCCATTCTGCTGCTTCCTGTTCCCCTGCTCGTGTGGGGCAAGAGAATTAGGATCGCGACGGCGAAGAGGTACAAGCGAATGGCGATGCGACAGCCAGCCCACCGAACACTTGAGTAAGGTTCCTGCTTGCTTAAAGAGGTTGAGCGGAGCCAATGAATGGCTGTTCTCAGAATGCCCAGATCCAGAAAGACATGGAAGCATGGCAAGCTGCATTTGGTCAATGTTTACAAAGCCTCAGAAGGCTTGAGAATTCCATTTCCATCGCCAGATTTGTCAATGAGGAAGCCATGATATCATGTCGCTCCAATAGATTTGATCTGTGTTGTCTTTGATGATCCAAAATGCTGTCAACTGTTTCTTAATCTTGCTCCGCGACTCTTTCGAGAACTCGACTACAGCGTCAATTCTGTCAAGTGCCACTTTTCGTTCGACAGGATCGATCAACTCAAAGCAAGCAAACATGTATGGGACGGTAGCGCCTGGCACTGAACGCCCGGTGGACTGGAGCGTCAGACACAGCTCTTCTAGGATTGCGTTGGAGATGGCCGTCCCTTTTGCTGCAGCCGCGCCGTATGGATGTCGCAGTCGGTGTACGATGAGTAATACGGACCAACGATATAATCTGGCTTGAGCCAGTATACTGACCACTTCCTCCTGCAAGAAGCGAGTGGTATGGCCTTCGGGCATTCTTGGTTCCCATGCCTCCACGGCCAGCTCGATCGCATCTAGAGCTTGCATGATTATGGAGATATCAAGTTGTTTTTCATGACGTAGCGTATGGGCGATTGTACAGGCATCGTAGAGGTACGACAGCATGGGCGACGCAATGCCCAAGTATCGATCAACGACGTCGTCGAGTCCTTGAGCTGTGAATCGTAGAGTTGGTACCTCGCCCCGTAGGATGCACTCTTCAGTCTCGGCATGAACAAGACAAATTACAAAGGCAAGGCAATCCGAAGTAAGATCCATTGTCGATTCGTATACGGGCTTGATGAGGTTGAGACTGTGCCGACAAATTTCCCATGCTTGTCCAGAAATATGCAGCGCAAAGGTGATTGCACTCACCGCAAGGATCAGAACGGTAGGAAGGTCTCCAGGGTCGATAGCCTTGACAGACCGCAATGTGGAGATCGCAGAAGCTGCGCGCCTGTGGCCGATGATGCGGTCCTCATGGTCGGGACCAGTCTCGTACTCGAAAGCCAGAAGAGCTGCAGTGGCTATCAGCGAGTCCTGGACCCACACAGTAGCGTTGTAGAGCTGTTGCGCAAAAGCTTTGTGATGGGCGACGCGGAAGCTTGAAGCAACCAGGAACTGGTCGATGCGCGGTCTGCCTTGAGAGACGCAGTTGATAAGGTACAATTCACGCTCAGTCAAGTCTGCGAGTGAAGACGGAGTCCTGCGCAGGGGTGCCAAGTCCCAATCCGGCGAGGCTGGGATGGCGGCCGAGGCTGGGCATTGTGGCGATGAAGCAGCAACAGACAGGCTGCTATCGCTGCGAGCCGTGTGTAGATGATGGTGTGTGGTATTTCCATTGCGCTGGTACCGAGGTTTGCGACCGGCTGTGCCGACCGGCCGCAGCGTCTGACATGAATTCCGGAGTCGGAGGCATCGTTCGCACGCGTCCTGGCCAGAGATGCGCTTACATTTCTCTTTAACGACATGGCATCTGTCGCACGCTCGCATCGCTAGAGGCCTGCCCATCGCAGACACTCGCCGGTGGATCACAGTGGATACATGTTCGGTGGACGGGGAGATGTGGACGGCACGCGGGAAGAGTCCGAAACACCGGCGGGTGCTGAGTAACCGGACCACGTGCCAGCACTTGGGTGCTGTCCGATTGAGGTTAAGCAACAAGCACGGCACTCGGATTGTGTTACGGCTGTATATCATTGTAGTTCAGCAATGCTGAAAATGGGAACGTAGTAGGGGATATGCGCTGTACTATTATCCTGTTATTGACCCCATGGCTCTTGTCGTCGAAATGTCTCATCATCATCTACATGCTTCGAGTCTACAATTCCACCCCACGCCCGTACCCAAGTCCTTAGTGTGCATGATCTTCACTGCATCCACAGTCGGGACCAAAGTCACGTCGTGCCCGCCTTGCCTCTTCCTGCCATGGCTGAAGTTTGACTGTTCTCTTCTCTTCCCGTGCCCACTTTCCGTGGCCCTTCTTCTCATTGAGCTCAACGAGCGCATCGAGCCAGGCAGCCAGCCTGTATCCTGCCTTTGCGAGTTGCTTGGTGACGACTGGGATAGCGGTGTCCCAGTAGGCTCCGGATAGCTCTTGTCCAAACACTGCATCAGGACCGTCCGGGAGGACAGTGGAGCAAACGAATTTGTTGGTGTCACGCGCCCAGCTCATGGAGCTGCCGACTGCATCTTTGGCCTTGAGGCCCTTGAGCCACGTCTTGCTCTCTTTCTTGAATTTGCCATGCTTGACCTCGGCGGTGAGATTGTTGGCCAGAGCCAGTGCATTGGCTTGAGAGAAGTTGCCGTATGCCTTTTGCGGGATCGCCGTGTCCCAGATGGAGTGGAGGTTCGTGCGCGCGCCGTTGAAGGTGACGTTGATGAGGTTGCCACCGACGGCAATGTTCTCTACGTGCAGGGGCTGGTGAATGTCGCCAACGAAGTGAATGATCCATTTGAGTGCTTTCTGCTGTTCGGCAATGCCGACCGACTTCTGGAAAGCGCGGCTGGAGTAGTTGGCGATGGCAGAGACAATGCAACCCTCTTCAGGGCAGTCTCGCTCAAAGTCGACGTTGCAGCTTTCGGGCGGGTTGTCCAGCGCATCAATGTAGTGATAGACGGAACTGAACTGTCCTCCAGGCTCGGAGCGGTAGCTGTCGGCCCAAGTTGCCACGTTGGCCAGGTATGCGGACGAGGTGTCGTTCAGGAGCGTCTGGGCAAACTTGGCCGTCTTGTGAGAGACGAGGTTTTGGGCCATGTAAGCGACTGCGGTGTGACCTAGCGATCCCCAAGCCGAAGCATAGGGGACGGCCGCGAGGAGAGGCAGAAGTGACTTGGGAGGCGCCATGCTACAGCCTTGATCTTGCCTGGCGTGTGATGGAAGTGACTGTAGTGAGGAACAGGAAGAGAGCTTGGCGACACCCACATTGGAGGGCGCGCGGTGTTATAAGCAGCTCGCGATGGCAATTCGTGTCGGCCGCTGGCCCCAACGACATCGGCCATGCCCGTTGCATGGCTGCGGTGTTGGACCGAGACCCTGTAGAGCATGAGCGGTGCTGTGCCGTTCTGCGGAGATGCTAGCCCGGATAGGAAGGTTCTACGCTCTGACAGGCAGGAGCTGGCTAGACGTCCTCAACTTGAGTCTCTGGCAAAGAGCACGTTGTGGGCTTTGATTGGACGACAGCCATGGCACAACGGAGATAAGCACAAGGAGAGAGGATGAGCAAGGTAAACGATTTTGTCAATGTCTAGTGCATGTATTTACACCAAGGCAGACTACCAATGCACCGACGACAGCTAGGGTATCTCAAAGCCATGAGTGTTCGCCAAACGCCAGATATAAATGCACGTGTTCACAGTGGCGGTTGCTGTGCACCCTCGACCGGGTTGTTTGCGCCGTTGCCGTTGACGTCCGTGTCGAGCGGCGCGTCGCCTCCACCAAGCTCTTCTACCGGAGCGGGAGGCCCCTCGAACAGCCGGATCCACCAGGCGGGTGGATATAGAGGGCTGTGGTTGTGGTGGAGCGGCGGGTAAATGTCGTTGAGATAGTACCATACTGATAATGATTAGTCGACATGGCAGAGCGGGAGGGGGGCGTAGCTTACTATGCCCGACGACAATGCCACACATTTCATCTTTGGGCACCGTCCCGTGCATGATGAGCGAAAAGGCCAACAGCACCCAGGGCAAGTACGGCGCCTTGAAGACCAGCAGCCCCAGGAAGCTGAGCATTGTGTCCGGGTTCTTCCTACTCCAGATGTAGATGAGCGTGCTGGACAGAGCCGAGCCGAGGAAGGCCATGGAGAATATGGGCGCAATGCAGAGGAGGAGCGTCGAAGCGAACGTGAGGAGCCATGCGAAGTGAGCCGTCGAGCGGCCGGATGATTCCTCAAGCAGGCGGGCGTATCGCTGCAGGAAGAAGATGTGGTAGAGGAGGTCGAGACTGAGAGGGCCAAAGTAGAAGAAGGTTGTGAGTAGTCTCCAGTACTAGCGGACGTGAGTACACAAGCAGCGGGGGGTGGGCTAACGGGCTGGACTGACCTGGCTCTTGAAGAAGACGGTGCGCACGCTGTAGAAGAGCTGAAAGGGCGAGATGATGTGGCATTGCACCAGCACGCTGGCACTGAGCGCTGCCGTCATCCACCAGCGGGTGCATACGGGCATCTCGTAGAACCATTGCTCGAGCGGAAAGCCTCCGACCCCGCCGCCCATCATGCCGTCGCCTCCTTGCAAGACATTCGCCATGGTGGGTTGCTCTAGTAAAATGGATGGGAAGAGACAGAAACAAGCGGGCTGAGGCAAAGGGACAGGTGTTGCTCTGCAGACGCATTCACTTTCCGAGACTCCGAGCGACAGATGGACCGACCGCACACGCGGTAGGACCCCCCATGTGGCTACGTAACCTGTCCGGCTGTCCGCCAAGGCGCTAGTCCAATCAGTAGCACGCGATCGTACCTTGACCAGATCCGAGCTCCTGCTCCCCCCGGTGGATGAATGCGGACCAGCCACTCCATTCACCAACACCAGGACGAGCAGTGCGCCCGTGCTTCCTCCGCCATTGTGACCCTTGCATGCCACCTCATTGCTATCCCCAAAGACACACACCCAAGCCGCGACCGTCTGTCCCATCCCGTGCTCGACGCGCTCTGCGGTACGCGACTTTCCGCGACGCGACGTGAACGCGCCCTCTCTCCCAATTCATTCCAGTCATGTCACCCAAATCTCCAGTCAGGCGCAACAAGGCGCGGCCGTCGCGGGGCGGAAGATCGAGCGTTGGAAGCAGGAGAGACTCGGGCAAGCGACGTACGTTCTGCGCCTTAACTGACAAGTCTGCGCGCCCGAGCTGACATGCGCCCAGTTGGACAAGCAGGACCCGCGCCAGATCGCGCGAAGAAGCGCTACAAGCCCGGCACCGTCGCTCTCCGTGAGATCAAGCGCTACCAAAAGTCGACCGACCTGCTTCTGTTGAAGCTTCCGTTCCAGCGCCTTGTACGTGGCTACCACCCAAGTACGCTGCCGAGACACCCCACTAACACGTCCCCAGGTCCGCGAGATCGCGCAGACAGTCACAACCGAGGACGGCCCCAATCGATGGCAGAGTCAGGCCATTGTAGCCCTCCAGGAAGCCACGGAAGCCTTCCTCGTCAATCTCTTCCACGACGCAAACCTCTGCGCTATCCACGCCAAGCGCGTCACCATACAACAGAAAGATATACAGCTCGCACGTCGTCTGCGCGCAGCTTGGGGCGCGCCTGTCTAGTTTTCGAGAAGTGGCTTTTGATCGATACCCAATGTTTTGTTGTACTGGAACCAAGTTTGGAAGTTGGACTGTTTTGCTTTGCGAGTTCAACTCGATCTGCATTTGCGCCGGCGTCTCGTCAAGGCCACACCTGTGATTGGCGTTCCGCGGCGCCTGGGGAATCTGGAGGAGGCCTGTTTTCTCTATGATTTTTGCCTTTATTATTTCCAACCTGGCGTTAGCACCAACTGCCGCATAGCTACCACTTATCTTGTATACCACTCCGTCGGTAAATGTAAACACCTCAAAAAACTGCGTTAGCTAGGAAGATGCCAGCAACGCTCGATCCTCTGCGTTGAAGTGGGGAGGGGTCTTACGACTTTGCGCTATGCTCAGCCACGCTAGTCACATTGGCAACGCGCCGGCAGTGCTTGCGCTGCTTGCACCACAACTAGATCTCGGCCTCGCTGTTGGTCGCTTCATACAGACCATGCAACGGATTTTGGCCGCACAGATACACAAACGAACCAAAGGATGCTCTTTGTCCTGCTCTCGCTGCCCACAACTTTGGATATCTTATCGCCCCACGCCTCACCACCTTCCCTATGCGCTTCCCAGCAACAATCTTGTGACCCCGCTCAGCCGGTTACTCGTCAACCAAGACAATGCCGAATAAACAAGTGACGAAAAGCCTCCTTGGCATTCTTGGCTATGTATGCTTCCCCCCCCATTATACTTCGCTAACGGCAATTCGGCGTCATGAATGAGCCGTCTGAGTCCAGTGTTGCTGCAACGGTTTACGTGCTACAGCTTAACCAGGAAGCTCGATACCTGACATGTAGACTCATGCAGCCCTGTACATGCTGGATCGATGTACCCCGGTGCGGTGCGACTTAGTATAAAGTCAGACTACGTACTCTCCCAGAACCAACACGTGCCAGTGAGTGTCGAGGAAAGCCTCTCCGTGCGTTGACTATCATCACCATGGGTGCATTTGAACTCTCGTTGCTCGGCGCTATCGGTCTTTTCAGCGGGGCGATCAACGCCCAGTTCCCCCCGAAGCCAGAAGGCGTGACGATTCTGAAATCGCAGCTTGATGAGGGAGTTGGCATCTCGTACAAGGAGGCAGGTCGGATACTCGTGCGGGATTTGCATCGTCCACTAATGTTCCCCAGACCGAACTGTGCGAAACCACAGACGGCGTGCGAAGCTTCTCAGGCTATGTCCATATCCCGGTTGGGGCACTGGCCGACCTAGGTGTCCAAAACCAGACATATGAGATCAACACCTACTTTTGGTTTTTCGAGTCGAGAAAAGACCCCGCCAATGCGCCTCTGTCTATCTGGATGAACGGTAGGCGACCTACAAGGCATCCTTGCCATTTCACTAACAGCATCGAGGTGGACCTGGCTCCAGCTCCTTCGTCGGACTGTTGCGTGAGAATGGACCCTGCTTTGTTGGTGCCGACTCCAACAGCACGTATCTCAATGAGTGGTCATGGAATAATGAGGGTAGGTTGAGCTAAATTCGCACGTTCAATTTGCACAAGATGAGAGCTAAACAGTACAGTCAACATGCTGTACCTTGACCAGCCCGTCCAGGTGGGCATGAGCTATGACAGCTTGGTCAATGTCACCACCAATCTAGACACAGGCGATCTCGAGGTGGTAGACTTTGGAAGCGGTCCTATCCCCTCACAGAACAACAGCTTCTACATCGGCACCTATCCCAGTGAGAATTCTAATCTCACCACCCGCGGTACGGAGAACTCTGCACGAGCCCTCTGGAACTTCGCCCAAGTCTGGTTCCAAGAATTTCCTGAACACAAGCCGAATGATGACAGGATCTCAATCGCAACTGAGTCATACGGGGGTCGTTACGGACCTGCGTTCGCGGCCTACTTCCAAGAGCAGAACGAGAAGATAGAAAATGGGACCTGGAGCGAAGCAGGCCAGACTCATATTCTTCATCTGGACACTTTGCTTATCATCAACGGCTGCATTGACCGCTACGTGCAGTGGCCGGCCTATCCAACCATACAGTACAACAACACTTACGGTATACAGGCTGTCAACGAGTCGCGCTATGAAGAAGTGCTCGACAACCTATACCGCGAAGGAGGATGTCTGGACCAAATTGAAGAATGTCGCAATCTGAGTCTTGTGTACGACCCCACCAATCAAGGATTCAACGAGACCGTGAATGAAGTATGCGAGGCTGCAGAGACATTTTGTTCCGAAACTATTCGGGATCCGTATTTCGACACCGACCTCAACTATTACGACATCTCTGCTCCTGGCGCTGCAGCCTTCCCACCTCCGTGGTATCAGGGCTGGCTCAACCAGCCTCATGTCCAGCAGGGGCTAGGCGTGCCCTTGAACTGGACTCAGTCAAATTCGGCAGTCTCGCGGGCGTTCCGCGGCATCGGCGACTACCCACGCCCAGGCTGGAAGGAAGACCTAGCATACCTTCTTGACGAAGGCATCAAGGTCACGCTGGTGTATGGTGACCGAGACTACGCCTGCAATTGTGAGTAGTATCTCTAAATACTGCACATGAGACGTGTACTGATTCTGCACGATGGTCATAGGGTATGGCGGTGAACTGCTCTCCCTTGCTATCCCCTACGACAACGCCACCTTGTTTGCTGATGCAGGGTATGCACCTGTCATTGTAAACGACACCTATATTGGCGGTCAAGTGCGTCAGTACGGAAATCTGTCCTTTACACGTGTGTACGAAGCTGGCCATGAGGTACCAGCCTACCAACCGGAGACTGCGTACCGGATCTTTACGCGTGCACTTTTCAACCGCGACATCAGCACCGGGAACATCTCCACAACCGAGTATCCTGACTACGCAACCGAGGGGCCAAGCGAAGTGTTCAATATCACCAACGAACCAATCGTCGACGAAGGCACGCAGTGTTACGTTCTTGATCCTGGCCAATGCACAGCGGAGCAGTGGGAGTCAGTCATGAATGGAACGGCTTTGGTGCGGAACTGGATTGTTGTAGATGCCAACACCAGCTACCTGTTCCCAGACCTAGTAGGAAACAATACCTCTGACAATGGGACCGCAGCTTCGACAACCGGCATGCCCATGCCTACTTATGTTGCAGCTGCGTCTGGTGGTCTTGCCCCCGGTGCTGTGGGCAGTGCAATCATTGCCGCATTTGTAGGAAGCTTGGTAATGCTGTAAACAACATGAAAAGAAACTCTTGCCCAGCTTGAAGAGAGAATATAGACGTAGGAGAATCGCAGCGTGGATTGGGCGGATAGATGGCCAACCCGTGAATGGAAGTCTCGTCTCATTGCTCCACGACTGTGTCCTGCAGCTACGCGTTCCGTTGCGATTACCCTGGACCTTGATGGAACAAGAATTTCAACTGATGCAGTGAAGAACCTACCCTTTCATGCTATCGTATTGTGTTCTGTTGCATTAGACTTTCATGACGTCATGACTTCCCAATACTAGGCCACGGGTCTGTGGTCAGAGAAAGGATACACTCGCTCGACGCCTTCTACACATCGCATACTCTCAGAAAGCATAACATGTTAGCAACCATGTCTCGCTCGACATATACCGCCTTTCAAAGACATTTGATCTACTTCTCGACGCCTACGTCTCCACCAAGGCTTACTTTCGGATCAGCTCTCCGTGCAGGCATCTCGATCGGCCTCGATTTCCCCGTCGCAGTCTTGCTAAGCTTATCTCTTCGGCTCATGTACGCGCCATTTCCATTTCTTTGGTCTCCCATCATCGTGGACAAGATCCCAACTTCAGCTCACCGCACGCAATTGAGCTCCGCTTCTCTACCAAAAGGCAAAGCCGACTATACCTGCACCGAGCTTTTGTCGCTCCTCGACAGCAGCTCAGAAGAGAACAAAGGCAAAGGCTGGTTGAAGCACAAGATCGACCAGGGCCATGTAATTGGATTTTGGACGATGGCGGCAAATGCAAAAACGCATGCTGTGAGCAGAGACGATGTCGCACGGTTCCAGCAAGGAGAGTGGGAGAAGCCCGTGGCTCAGAGGAGACGTGGGAGGGATGACGTATTGCCGCTTTGGCGAGGCGGGCCAATTTGGGTCGGAGGTCACAGCTACGCTGTTTGGAAATTGTTGGGAGTGCGGGTTTACGAGGATAGAATACAATAACTGCGGAACTTGGTCCAGCCACGGGATAGCGAGAGACCGGCACTTCGGGTGCTGGGTGTGTGTGGGAGATTTTCGCGACAGTTTGGCGTCACGCTCTGCGCATGGTCGCAGCGAACGCTTATGTCAAGGCTTATTTATCATCATACGCGGCGAAAGCTTCCCTAGCCGATCTAGACTCTGGCACGCGAAACCATGACCCGCCCTTTTTTTCCGAAGAAACTGCTTTTGACAGCGGCCAAGGTTCGGCAGACCCGCTTTTCTTTGCGCAAACGACTCAATTCCGCGCTCACGTAAAGCTTTACAACCGGGACTATCAGCACGTAAAGGTTGAATATGTTAGGCGATAGAAGAGCTTGTACCATATCTTTTGTAGGCAGATCTGCTTTTTCTTTGGACAACGATATCGATATCCACACGGACACTTCCCGCACCAGCGTACAAACACGTCGGTAGTCGATCAGCACTGTCGCCATCGCGGTTCCATCTCGGAACGTGCAGCCAAAACAACTCAGGCGCAATATTCGAAAATTTTCCACCATCGACCAACTTCCAAGGCCACGACTGATAGCTCTGATCCGTCCCTTGTAACTTAAAGGCATTTGCAAGCCCACATCCCACAGACATCCCTCCTTGTGGAATCGCTGAATTGTCTGAGAATGGAAAAGGCAAGATGTTCCCCCGACCCAACGACCGAGAATCTTCCTACTTCTCCAGATAGCGGCCTCGAGTACGTTGATACCGACGGAAACATGGATCGCCACAGCTCGCACACCTCTGCTTCTGCTTGTAAGCCGCACCGGGACCTGGAACTAGCGAAGACGAAATCTATTGCAGAAACAATGTCTCCAATACGCGAAATCCTCTTCGTCGGCCTGCTTTGCTCCGCCCAGTTTGTCACTCAAGCAGGTCTCCTTGGTACCTTGAACATTCTGCACATTATCGGCCCTGATCTTGGCATCACCGACCCTGGCATCTTGTCCTGGCTGATAGCGGGCTACTCACTGACGGTCGGCACTTTCATCCTTCTGTCTGGCCGATGTGGGGATCTTTTCGGATACAAAAACATGTTGATCGTGGGCTTTGTTTGGTTCGCTATCTGGAACTTGGTGGCTGGGTGCAGTGTGTATGTCGATGGGAACGGCAGCCAAGTGCTGTTTATTTTCTCGCGAGTCCTGGGTGGCATTGGGCCAGCAATATTACTGCCAAATGCACTCGGCCTTTTGGGCGCGACCTACAATGAGGGAAGGAGGAAAGACATGGTTTTCTCGCTGTTCGGAGCATGTGCACCTGGTAGGTATTCTTCACCTCATTGTTTGGTCTGCTTACTAATGTTCTGTAGGTGGTGCTGTAGTTGGCGGAACATTCGCTGGGTTGTGGTCGCTCTTGTGGTGGCCGTGGACCTTCTGGACGTTTGGCATTGCGCTCTTCTGCCTCGCCCTCCTGTCAGTATTCATACTTCCCTCTGTGCCTCTCGATGCGGATGTACGCAATCTCTCCCACAGAGAGCGAATCCGCGAGCTCGACTTGCTCGGCGCAAGCGTGGGTATCACCGCCATGATCTTATTCAACTTTGCCTGGAACCAGGCACCAGGCTTTGGATGGGAGCACCCGTACATTTATGTGCTGTTGTTAATCGGCATCCTCTTGTTTCCCATCTTCTTTTGGATAGAGATCAAAGTTGCCAAGAAGCCACTCATCCCGTTCGATGTTCTTAGCACGGATGTCTCATTCGTGTTGACTTGCATAGCCTGCGGCTGGGCTGCATTCGGTAAGCAACAACCTCATCAACGAGCCTGCAGGAGGACAAAGTTACTGATAACGAATGCAGGTATCTGGGTCTATTACTTCGTCCAGTTCCTTCAACGGCTGCGAGGCGACTCTCCGCTCCTGACCATGGCTCACCTTTGTCCGGTCGCAATCTCAGGCTTCATCGCCGCCATTACCACTGGCCGTGTCATCTCACGTATTGGCCCTGCATGGGTTATGCTCATCAGTATGCTTGCCTTCTTGACAGGTAGCATCCTCGTTGCCACACTGCCAGTCAGCCAGACCTACTGGGCTCAAACATTTGTCACTACGCTCATCATTCCATGGGGCATGGACATGAGTTTTCCTGCCGGCACGCTGATCATGAGCAACGCCGTCGCTAAGAAGCACCAAGGTATGGCAGCGAGCTTGGTCAACACTATCGTGAACTACAGTATCAGTATCGGGGTTGGCATTGCGGGCACAGTCGAGGTGCATGTCAACAATGGCGGAGCAACAGTTTCGGATGAATTGAGCGGCTACCGTGGCGCAATGTACGTTAGTGTCGGGCTGAGCGGCATGGGCGTGGCGACAAGTTTGTTGTTCTTGCTCAAGATGCTGCTAAGGGAGGGGAAAGGGCGAGCAAAGGATGTGTGATTGCGTCTACCTCTAGCAAGAGATTAGTGGCCATACCTACTGCAAGACACCGCGAGTTCTTGTGTTTGTAATCTGTGTCTGCACGCCTTCCATAGTTGAGCATATGATTACGTCATCGTGTGACATGATCCCCGCTACTGCCTTCATTCTAATTAGCAGGCATCATTTCAGCCGTCCAGCACCAGTCCAAAACACCAGCGCCACATCTCAGCACTCGAACCCACCGGAGCTTAGCTATCTGCGACCTCCTTGTTGAAAACTTGCCCCAAGGTACCCGAGGGGCCAGTTTAGTCAGCGAACAGAGTACACGCCAGTTTTTGCGTCTGCCTTACAACCCACGATAAGCGCTTTTCGTCGCGTACAATCTTCCGGAAGCGTTCCGCAACACGTCGGGACCAGGTACTGGCCCCGGCCGGTCCTCTGTCTTACGCAGTACCTCCAGTACACTTCATTTACCATAATGGCGCTTCCATTAGGCTCACCAATCCATGAGCTGCCGGAGGAGCTGCTACTGCAGATCGCTTCCCACCTTCCCGACTCGGCTGCACCTAGATCGCTCAAGGATTTGTGCCTTACATCTCGCAAGTTCCGTGCGGCTGGGCAGGAGGTTCTGCACACTGTAGCGAAGTTGTCGATATCCTGTGGCTGCCACCCCAAGGTAAACCCGCTTCTGAGGCTCCTCCGTACCCTCTTCGACCGCCCTGATCTTGCAACCCAAGTAAAGGTTCTACGCGTCAGAACAGTGCGCAAGAGCATTGCAAAGCTATGCGAAGAGCAGGGATTTAGTCTTGCGCCATTGCGCACGCAGAGTTTGGCAAGGCTAGAAGAACTAGGATACAGGAAACACCCCTGGCACCAAACCATCCAGAACTCGATTGAGTCAGGATTTGCTGGGGTTTTGCTTCTGCTCCTTCCAAACCTCACCCACCTCGAGCTCTGGGTGAAGGATCATCATCGAGGCCCGCCTTCGAGCGAGTGCATTTCTGGGCTCTTTGGGGGCATGTCTGCCCCTCCCAGTATCGTTAGCGGATGGAGTACACTTCGTCATCTCACTACAAGCGATACACATCTTTTCAAGTCCGGGATCGATTTTGCTAGCCTGACAAGCCTCGATCTGAAGACGATATCCATCGGCACCATTCTGCGTCTCAACGGACCTGGGTGTCTGGAAGGCGCCGAGAACCTTGAGGACCTTGCTCTGACCGTATCGGTCCAGTTTGCTGATCGTCTGCTGATCGAAAAGGCGGAGATACAGCTTGGCGACCTTTTCGACGCGCTCGTTTGCGTGCAGCTTCGGAGTCTTAAAATACTGCTGTAAGTCCACCTGTTCGATTTCTACTGTACACATGTTGAGCTCTTATCCTCTCAGTATCAATGATGGCTACCATATTGGCGATGATTTAAACACGCAGCTGGAAGGAGGCTATTTCATGGATCAATTACATAGCATGCAGAACACCCTAGAGACGCTTGCTATCACGCTTGAAACGACCGACGATGACTCAGAACTCGAATGGCTTCTCGATATGGTAACAAGTCCGAAGGACACACTCCGTCATTTCACCGTATTGAAACATCTCGTCGTTCCGCAGGCGTTTCTCTTTGCCGCAGGATCTATGTCTCTGGCAAGCAGATATTGCAAGCCAAAGGATTTGCCCCCTAAGCTAGAAATACTAGAGGTCTTTTATCCAGGCGAAGAGATTGAGAACTGGGTAGCAGGATTTGCATCAGAAGAGCCTGACGAGCCCAAGCCCACAGCTCTCAGAGAAATCACGTTGACTTGTCGCGACGAAGTTGGCGCACCGGCTTCGTACTTTTCCAAGGAAGTCGACAAGATCTGGTGGGAGCTGGCAACGAATCACGAAATTAATTCATACGCCTTATGTCAGATCGAAAGGGAGAGGTCTAACTTAGCACAGTTGTGGTACGAAGAGAGCCTAAACCTAGCTGCTATGGAAGAAGACGCGTATGCAGATGAGGGCCAATGGGAGATCAATACCGACAGTGACAAGGCAGAGCACAACAACGATATACGGGATCTTATCGAAGTGGCGGACTACATCTCAGAGTCTATGGAAACAGTGGATTAGACTGGGTGAAATCTTAGCGGTGGAAGACATGACAGTGACATGCTGTTATGCATGACTAGCGTACGGAGTCGTGGATCTAGAAGCTCATTGGGGAGTTGGCGGCGTTCATGCAGGGTCCCGGCCAGCCATACGAACCAACTCTGCCCCACCCAAAATACACAGCTAAGACGACTCTGCATGCATCGAATATTGGACACTACCCCTGCTGCCCACCATAACGGATGAGGATACATGCATCATTTCTCACAATAGAGACGGATCCGAACACCCGGTTCAGTCTTGCAGCGTGTACTTCCAAGCTCTTGTTATGCAGCTAGCATGCACGCTAATATATCCCATAGCCAAGCTTTACAGCCGAGCCAAGCAAGCAATCTTACACCCATTTCTAAGGTACGCCGCAAGATTGTTAACGCCACATGGCGTTCTTTTCGATAACGGATAATCTACAATGCACAATCGACCTGGTTTGTTATCCTCGTGACTCAGTGACGGCCTCCGCATGTCTATGTTTAGACATGTGTGTATGCTACGGACAGGGTTGTTCAATGGAATCATTGTATACATCAGCGTTCAATGTGTGTCACGCGGTGCGTGCAAGTCCGGAACGAAGAACAATTAGGGAACGCACGATGCTGACGTCCTTGGGGCGTTGCGTAAGCTGACCAGCAGGTAAGACTCTGTCGAAAACTATAAGTTGAGAGGCTTCCCCTCAGCAGAACTCACATCAGCACCAGACCATCAACCTTCGTCTACTTAGCCTCGACATGAGTAACAAGTCATTTCTATCAGCGGTTGTCATCGCGCTTGCCATTTTCATTAGTTTTGGCGATTCTGCTTCCATCGCTATCAGTCGCTCCGGATGGACCGCCACGTCAGACAGTTTCCAGGCTGGTAACGAAGCTTATCGGGCGCTCGATGGGAATGGGACAACTTTCTGGCACTCCAAGTATACGCCTGCCCCCGTTGACGCCCTACCTAATTGGATCGTTGTCGATATGAAAGCGTTATACAATGTTAACGCAGTCAGCCTTCAGCCGCGTCCGAGCGACAACGCGAATGGTCGGATAGGAGGTCACAGGATTGAAGTCAGCTCCGATGGTACAAGCTGGCAGATCGCCGCTGTCGGTACATATAACAACGATGCAACCACCAAGAAAACCTTCTTCGTCGCGAGACCAGCGCGGTATGTGAGAATTACTGCGACTTCCGAGGCGCAGAATGACGTCAATCAGTGGACTGCCATTGCTGAAATCAACATCTTTCAAGACACAGCATACACCCCACCAACAGCAGGCAAGGGCTTGTGGGAGAAGACCGTGGATTTTCCACTCATACCGGCGGCTGCTGCGTTGCTCCCAAACGGAAAGGTGCTCATATGGTCGGCGTTTGCAAAAGACAACTTCGGCGGCCAAAGAGGTTTCACTCAAACAGGTATCTACGATCCTGCTACTGGCGAATCAACTCAGCTGCAAGTATCGAACACCCAACACGACATGTTTTGCCCTGGCATCTCAATGGACTTCAGCGGTCGGGTCATTGTCACTGGTGGTAGTGATGCTGCAAAGACCAGTGTATACGACCCGTCAGTTGGAGCATGGAATCCAGCAAGCGACATGCGGATAGCTCGAGGATATCAATCCACAACGACGTGTTCAGATGGACGCATCTTCAATATTGGCGGCTCTTGGAGCGGGGGAACAGGCGGCAAGAATGGCGAGATATACAATCCCGTTTCAAACACATGGACTATGTTGCAGAACGTTCTTGTCAGTCCTATGCTTACAGCCGATCGTGGGGGCGTATGGCGCTCGGACAATCATGCTTGGCTCTTCGGGTAAGTCAAACACCTGGTGGTTATTGTTTGTCATCATAACAGAGTATAGCTGGAAGAACCAAACCGTGTTCCAAGCCGGGCCGTCGATCGCAATGAACTGGTACGATACCGTTGCAGCTGGTAGCACCACAGGTGCTGGCAACCGTTTGGACGACGGGCACGCTATGAACGGGAACGCCGTTATGTTTGACGCCGCAGCCGGAAAAATTCTCACGGCAGGAGGGGCTGCGGATTACGAGAACAGGTATGAAAACACATTCTGAACACTGTGGACTGTGCGCATGCTAACGACGCTTTCGCTTAGTGACGGACGAACGAATGCATATGTTGTCACAATCGGAGCGCCCAAAACGAATCCGACGGTCACGAAGACACAGTCTATGACATATGCGCGTGGTTTTGCCAACAGTGTCGTATTGCCCGATGGAACAGTCTTCGTTACCGGCGGTCAATCGCGACTCCAACCATTCAAGGACGACACGGCGCAGCTTACGCCTGAGCTCTGGGATCCAGCAACTGGTCGATGGACGCAGCTCAACCCTATGCAGGTTCCGCGAACGTACCACTCAGTCGCGATTCTTCTGCCCGATGCGACCGTGTTCAATGGCGGTGGTGGTTTGTGCGGTCCATGCACACAGTACGGCGGCGTACCAGAGAGCAACCATTTCGACGCTGAGATATTCTTGCCGCCTTACCTGCTCAACACTGACGGAACAAGACGTACGCGCCCTGTTATTAGTACTGTTGCATCTAGTGTCAGGCTAGGTGCGACATTGAGCATAACGACGACGGGGGCTGTGACGAGGTTCTCGCTGGTTAGGTTCGGTACAGCCACCCATACCGTAAACACGGATCAGAGAAGAATCGCATTGACACATACGGGAAGTGGCACTAGCTATGTTGTAACTATACCGAGCGATCCAGGTGTCGCGCTACCGGGGTATTGGTTGTTATTCGTAATGGACTCTAGCGGTACACCTAGTGAAGGTAAGACAATAAGATTAGTACTCTAGACCTTAGCATAGGAAGTTCATAACAGAGAATTAAATAAAACTACCTACTAGAGTCTCTAGATTAGTTGCGAAGCGAGCTTATAAGTGCAGTAATATATATATAGTTTAAAAATTAAAACTATAGATAAGAGTCCTTAAGTTAGTCTAGCGTATATTTCCCCTTTTAGTGGCCTAGTATTCTCCTAAAAATTAATCTTTTTCTAGTCTATATACTAGCCTAATACTAACTAATACTTACCCCCTTTCTAACCTAGTAGCTATTATAAAAATTATAATAACTAAGTTTTTATAAACCTTACCTTTATAAGCTTTACTAAAGATTAAACTTATTTAAATTTCTTATAAAATTAGAATAAATTTTAGTAAATCTAACTACGTATATACTTAGGATTCTAGTAAATAATTTTAATCTTTTATACTTAGATATTATAAAATATTCCTACTAATACTAGTTTACTTATTATAAGATTTAATATAGGTAATAATAAATATTATCTATTTTAACTCTATCTAGAACTACTTACGAGACTAGTATTATCCTAAGAATTTTAATATAATTAAGAATAATATAGAGTAATATAAGATTAATATTAGTAAAGTTAAAGTAATTTAACTCTTAGCTATTTTCTATATAAGATATAGTATTTAGTTATAGTTTAGTTATTTACTTTATAGAACTACTAGTACTTTTAACTATTATCCCTTATATAAACCTTTACCTTTAGCCTTAGCCTATATAAGCTTTTTTATTATTATTATAGTATATTTAGAGATTTTTTTAAAATAAAGTACTAATTAAGTAATTATAAGCTTAGATAAGCCTATATTTAGTTACTACTAGTATATTTATAGTATCTTATAAATACTAAATACTAAAGATATATAATAGTAGTAACTTAAAGTCTTTATATTTATAATAGGCTAAAGCTTAATTAGTCTATTCTTTAATAGTATCTTAGTTATATATATAAAGTATACTACTTTTTAGATAGCTCCTTAATAGATACTTAGTCTACTTATAGAATCTAAGTACTACCTAGATTCTATTAGCCTAATTATTACTTAGGTAACTAGTATTATATATAGATAGCTATATAGCTTAGGAGCTTAGCTCTCTATTAAATATAATAATAGTATACTTATATAATAGCTCCTTAAGCGTAGCCCCTTATATTTTATATTTAATCCTAATTAGTAAAGCCTTACTTTAAGACTCTATTAATATAATATATATTAAGCTCCTTAACTACCTCTTCTATTACGTATAAGTAGGCTTATCCCCTATATAGGATTAGTATTACTCTATTACCTAAAAGGCTTTTAGATAATAACTAAGTAGAAGCTATTATAAGATTACTAGCCTAAGATTATAGCTTTATAAGATGCTTAGTTAACGCGCTACTAGCCTTATATAATACTTAGTAGTAAATAATTATTAGGTAGCTAGTAGATCCTAGTCTATAAGTAAATATTATTTATAAGAAAGCCCTATATAATACTTTAACTATACTAAGGTATAAGTCTTACTATATATAAGACCCTTTATAAGAATATATATAATAGTAGTAAGTAAAATCTTATTAAGCTCTTTAAAGGCTAAAGAGGTAAGTTTAATTAGCTATAGTACTAGAACTATCTAAAGACTATTTAGAGTTATTAAGAAGATAGTTATATAAGCGCTTACTACGTAAGTCTTATTAGTCCTTTATTAAATAGAGTATAAGCTATAATACTAAGTTAAGTACTAACTAGTATAAGAATTATAAGTATAAAGTAACTAAGTTACTAAAAGTTATAACTACTTAATAACTACTAAAAGTTATTTAAAAAGGCTTTATTATTATAAATAAGTTATAGAAGCCTTATATAGTAATAAGCTATAGAAGCCCTACTAGTCCTTACTATAGAGGAGTAGGCTACTACTTATTAGTTTATAAGAAACTAGCTACTAGTATAAGAATAATTAACTAGTAAATACTAATTAGAAGCCTTATAAAGAAAGTAAGTATATATATAAGATAAGTTTCTAATAGAAGATTAGAAGATAATAGATAATATACCTAACTTTAATATTAATAAGCTATTAGTGTATATATTAGCTAAATACCTTATAGGAGTATTAGATAAGGAGATATAAGAAGATATTATTTAGATACTTAGGAGTAATAGTTAGAAGGACGCTATAATAACTCTAATAATTAATAAGATTACTAGATATACTAAGTAAGTAAAGGAGTTACCTAAGGGCTTACTAAAGGCTTCTTAGAATATAATAATAATAATACTAGTAGCTCTAACTTAGCTAATATAGATAATAGTACCTATAATATCTTAGTTAGAAGTACTAGAATAATAAGAGTACTAACTATTAAAACTTACTTATACGCCTAAAAGCTATTTAGACTTTATTCTTTTACCTATACTCTTAGAAGTATATATAAAGATAAAGTATCCTTACTTAGAACTATTTAATAGAGATAGGATAAAGTACTCTTCTTTTAGATATAAGATAAAAGCTAAGCTATATAATAACTACTAAGATATACTAGATAGAATTAAGATTACTTATATAGTAAGTTATTACTCTAAATAAGCCTTAGATATTATCCTTCCTTAAGTAGAATAATACTAAAAGTATAGTTTAGTAGAAGACTTATAGTACTTCCTTAACTAATAATATAATAATTTATATCTAAAAGTAAAAGTATTAAACTAGCTATTAAACCTATAGTAAGGAAGACGCCTAATCTAAGACTACTATATAAAGTTTAATAGGTTAGAACTTTAATTAAGTATATAAATTAATAATATTTAGAAGAAAAGTATATTCTTAAAGGGACTTAATATTAAGTTTTAGAAGGCCTTAGTACTAGTAAATAAGAACCTCTTATTTAAGTAGTTTATACGTAAAGTAACCTTAGTATTAAATAGCTTATATTAAGTAAATATAGTAATATATAGCTAAAAGGAGTTTATTTAATAGTATAATTATAACTCCTAATAATAGAACTATTAGAACTATATAAAAACGCCTTTACTACTAAAGGATATAGACTAGGAACCTATAAAGGCTAGTAAAGTAAGTATAAAAGATAGGAGACTAAATAGTAATTAAAGGAAGTATTATAGCTATAATAAGGCTAGGCACTTTATAAGGAACTATAAGAAGGGAAGTAAGCCTAAAAGTACTAAAGTAAATAAAGTAACTTAATATAAACCCTTATATACTTATAGCTATTATATAAAGATACTAAATAGTAGTAACGTAGAAGACCTAAAGGACTTAGGGAAAGAGTAGCTCTAAACTAAAGTTTTAGTTTAGAGCCTCTAAAAATAGATTAGTAAATATATAGTAAATAGAACTAGTTCTAATATTAATATATAAAAATATAACCCCTTACTATACACTTAATTATAAATATAGTTTATAATACTACTATATTAATTAATAGTAAGTATTTATATTATATACTAGTTAGTAAGAAGTTTACTTACTAAAGCTATCTTAAGGGCTTTATAATTACCTCTTAGATAATTAAAAAGATTAATAAGAAGTTATTTAGAATTAAAAAAGTCTCTTAATTAAAGTTTAATATCTATAGCTACTAAGATATTACTTATATATATATAATTAATTATATAGATAAGAATATTATCTTAGGGAAGGGATAGATAGACTACTAGAATATTATAATAGCTCTAGTAAAAAAGAGCTTATTTATCTACTTAGAAAGCCTCTAAGTAAAGTATAATAAAAGTATCTTAACTAAGAGCGTAGCTAGCTAAGTTAATACTACTATATTTATAAGTCTTATAAAGAGGTTAAGAGACTTAGGAAAGAGAATTTAAGTATTTACTACCTTAATTATAGATATTAATAAAGCCTTAGTACTAAAGAAAGTAGTAAACGTAAAGTTATTCTTACTAAAGTACTATTAGAGCTACTATAACCTCTTTAACCTTAAGGAAGTAAAGAAGTTTCCCCTATACTAAGGGCTAGGCGTAAACTATAAGATTAAGCTAGAACTAAAGGACACTTAGCTACTATAAGGACCCTTTTATAGTATATTAAGAGGTAAACTATTAATACTCTAAAAAGAGCTTATATTACTACTAGAGAAAGGGTTTATTTATATAAGTAACTTACTAGTATTATTACTAGTTCTATTTACTAAGAAGTTTAGAGGAGGATTATACTTATATATTAACTACTAAGTACTAAACGTAATTACTAAGAAAGATTAATACTTACTACTACTAATTTAAGAAACGCTTAATAACTTAAGTAAAGCTAAGTAGTTTACTAAGCTAAATATAATTATAGCTTTTTATAAAATCTAAATAGTTAAAAGTAATAAATAAAAGATAGCTTTTTAAATATACTTTAGACTTTTTAAGTAGTTAGTAACTCTATTTAATATAGCTAACTCTTTAAGTACTTTCTAGTAGTATATTAACTAGACTTTAAGAGAGTACCTTAATAAGTTCTATTTAACTTATCTTAATAATATACTAATCTATATAAATAGTAGCTTAAAATAGTATTAGGACTATATCTAAAAGGTCCTTAGTAAGCTCTAAGATATAAGTTTATATATAAATATTAAGAAGTATAAGTTTAAAGTAAAGACTATAAAGTACTTAGGTTTTATTATTAAAGTAAGGAAAGGTATCTAGATAAACTTAGATAAGGTTAAAGTAATTAAGGATTAAGAAGTACTAAAGATAGTAAAGAGAGTATAGTTATTCCTTAGGTTTATAAACTTCTACTAAAGTATTATATAAGGTTAAGTAATACTTCTCTAAGCTTAGTCTATACTAAGGTAAGATAGTTAGAAGGGCTAGAAGCTATAAGGGTTATCTAGTAATTTATATAGAAAAGAGTTATTATAGTTAACTAAAGGTAAAGATAATTTAGTTTTATAAATAATAGAATAACTAGTTAATAATCTATATAAGAGATAAACTATTAAAGTTAACTATAATAAGTATAATAATAAAATCTAATATATTTTTATACCTATTACTTTAGGTCCTACTATCCTATCTATCTTATCTAAGAAGGATATACGTAATAGTACTACTATCTTATAGCTTACTACTATCCTAGATAGCTAGCCTTAGTAAGATAGTATATTATATAACTCTTAGCTTTATAATAGTTATTTCCTTCTAATATAGTTACTAGTTAGCTTTTAACCCTAACCCTTATATTAAGAAGAGAATCCTTCCTATTACTTTATAATATTATCCCCCTTCTTAGGCGTATTATCCTAATACCTTAAAACTTTATTTTTCTTTACTATATATTAAGGTGTTAGCTATATATAAGGTTAGTAAGCCTTAGGCTATTATAGCTACCTCTTACTTCTTTTAGTATTCTTAACTATACCTAAGATCTAGTCTTTATTATATAAGGTTAAAACCTAAAACTTAACTTCTAAGTACTATACTTATACTAATTATATAAAAGAGTAAGGTTTAAAGATATCTTCTTATTATACTTAATATAAAGAGAAGAATCTTTACTATTTTATAGATACTATAACTAGTTACTATATAGGCTATATTTCTATAAAAGCTAAGTATAGCTTATTTATTTTAGAGGAAGAGTAGGAAACTATTTAGTAAGAGCGTAAGTAGAAAGAGTTAGAAGTTACTTAAGTTAAAGAGACTACTATATAGTTTTATTAAAAGCTTCTTAAGGTAAAAAGTTATAAGTATACTTATATATATTATAACTTAGCTCTACTAAGTATATAAGATTATATAAAAGAGTAAGCTAAGGGGAGCTTTACCCTTAGTATAGACTTCTTAGTAACTAAACTATTACTACCTAGACTATTAACTAACTTAGGTTAGTTTTAGGTTAATACTTTTTTTAATTCTTTTTTTAACTACTTCTTTTCTCTTAAGGAGCTAGTCCTTTCTTCTTTAAGTATTTCTAATAATACTTATATACTTATAACTTATAGTTTATTAGATTTTCTTTTAGTTCTTAAGTATTCTAGCTCTCTAGCTATCTTAGCTACTTAACTAAGTATTTTTACTAATAATTAATTTTCTATAGTTCCCTAATTTCTTTAACTTTATACTTATTATCTTAAAGCTCTATATTAGTAGCTAGCTTAGTATCTAAAAGTACTCTTTCTAGGAGTTTTTTATAAAAGATAAGGTAAATATATATACTTAGTAAGAGTTAGAGTTTATAGTTTATATTACTTATTTCCTCTAGAACCTTAAATAGTCCTACTTAGAGGTTATTTAGTCTCTTACTTAGTTACTTAGTTTTTAAGTTCTATTATAATAAGAAAACTTTATCCCCTTTCTTAAAGGTTAGTCCTTTAATCCTTTACTTATTAACTACCTTAGCTATTATAAGGTTCTTATAAACTATATTCTTACTTAATTCTTTATATAGCTCTTATATTAAGTAGGCTTTATTATCTATACCTACTATAATACTTTTTATATCTTTTAAATCTTAATAAGTAATTAGCTTATATCTATAGTTTATATAGTATAGTAAATACTTAGTTATTATAAACTTAGTACTATTATAAGCTAATTATACTATTAGTAAGAGTTTAACTTAGTTATCTTATAGCTTATTAGTATATATCCTTAGATACTATTCTAGTATTTAGTTTATCCTTTCTATTTAGCTATCTATCTTAGGGTAAAAGCTAGTTAATAGCTTCTTCTTTATACCTAACTTTACTAAGAATATATTTTAATACTTAGAAGTAAATAGTTTATTATAATTAGTAATAAACTCCTTAGGTATCTTATACTCTAATAGTAGTACTTTACTAACCTTATATATATATTTATCTACTATAATAGTCTCCTCTATAGGTATAAACTTTACTCCCTTTATATATTAGTATATAATTACTAGGATTATATTATATAATCTTTTAGATCTTAGTTCTAATAACTTTAGGAGCTTTACTATAAAGTTTATTATTATACTACTCTATAGTCTTATTAGTAGTAGTAAGGGCTATAATAAGCTATAAGGCTTATATCTTTTAAGCTTATTTTAGTAATAAGCTAAATAGTTACTTATTATATCCTATACCTTTACTTATAAGTATAGTATAGTAAATACCTTAGTTAAACGTCTAACTATTTCTTTTAATAATATATATCTATATTCTAAAGACTTATATAGTTCCTTAATAAGATTTAATCTTATATATAAAGGTATATATATTTAATTACTTTAAATTATATCTTAGTACTTTTATTTATCTTATAATAGTTTATTAGAGCTATTCTTATCTAGCTTAAAATACTAGCTAGTAGCTTTCTACTACTATTACTACTAAAGCGTTTCTACTTACTTAGCTACCTTAGCTATCTTAGCTAGTTCTAGCTAGTTATAATATAGTATACTATTAGATATCTTCTTAAATATAGTATTATATAGTTCTTTATAACTTTCTTTATATAAGTTAAATCTCCTACTTAGAGTATCTACTACTTTATTAAGTATTCTTATATAGTAAGTTATCTTAAAGTTAAACTAAGCTAGTAGCTTAGCTTATTAGACTTATTATTAGTTAAGTTTCTTTATTATTATAAAACTTACTAAGTTTTAGTAATTAGTAAAAACCTTAATCTAGTATAGTAGTCTTAATAAATAGACTTCTTACTATTTAAAAGTATTAACTACTCTTAGTAGCTCCTTATTATAAATATTATAGTTAAGTTCTACTCCTAAGAACTTCTTTAAGTAGTAGAATACTAGTCTTTACTTCTTATCTAAGTACTACTATAATAATATAGCTCTAAGTACGTAATTTAATATATTAGTCTTAAATTATATTTCTTATTTTAGGTTATATATCTCTAGTATAAGTACCTTAAGGAATATTTACTTAATTTAATTAAAAGCCTCCTAATATTCCTTATTCTATTTAAAACTAATTTCCTTCTTTATAATCTTAGAGAAGGATATTATAATCTTTAAGTAATCTTTAATAAACTTCTAGTAGTAGTTAGTAAATCTAAGAAAGAATTATATATCCTTAACTATTTTAAGGGTTAGCTACTCCTATATAGCTACTATCTTCTTTAGGTTTATCTTTACTCCCTCTATAAATATTATAAAGCTTAGGTATTCTATTTCTTTTATATAGAATTCGTACTTCCTTAGCTATAGGTATAGCTTATATTCTTTAAGCTTCCTTAGTACTTTCTTAATATATTCTATATATTCTTCTAGCGTCCTACTAGAGTATACTAGTATATTATTAATATATACTATAATAAAGATTCTAAGGTACTTATAGAGCGTATTATTAATAATTAACTAAAATATTACTAAGGTATTTATTAACCTAAAAGGTATTACTATATATTTAAATAGTTTATATTTTATCTTAAATACTATTATTTATTTATATCTTTCTTTAATCCTAATTTAGTAAAATCTTTCTTAAATATTAAACTTTATAAACTACTTAGCTCCCTAAAGTTAATCTATAAGCTTAGTTATTAGTAGTAATAGATATTAGTTCTTTTAAGTAATACTATTTAATTTATAAAAGTTAATATATAGTTACTACTTCCTATTAAGCTTCTTTATAAATAAGATAAGTAAGGCTATTAGGCCTAATCTTAGTTAGATAAATCCCTTCTTTAGATTCTTCTAGAGGTACTCCTTTAGCTTAGTAATATACTTAAGTAATATAAAGTATATTAGTCTTAAGCTTAGCTTAGCTCCTTCTTTTAAAATAATCTTATAATCCTAATCCTAATAGTTTACTAGATTAGTAGCCTTATTTTCCTTAAAGAGTTCTTTAAACTTATTAGTCTAATACTCTCTTAGTATTTCTAGTAGTAAGGGTCCTTTCTTTATAGTTATAACTTATCTTATTTATATAACTCTTACTCTCTAAGGGTCTTTCTTATAGATTCTCTTAATCTTATAAGGTAAGATCTTACTAAACCTCTTATCTTAGGTTACACTTAAGTCCTTTAGGCTTACTCTTTTACGTACTCTAGTAACTTTATATATAAGTTCTCTTCTAAGTATTATCTTTTTTTACTAGTTAATAGTAGGGTTATAGGCACTTAGCTAGTTATAACTAATTAATATATTTAGTCCTCTTAGATTTATAATACTTATATTTATATAGTACTTTATACTAGCTATCTATAGCTTTATTAATTTAGTTTCTATCTATATTATACTATTTTTATATTCTATAGGTTTCTTATTAGCTAGTACTACTAGTACTAGATTCTTTATAATCTAGTAGAGTACTTTATACTTCTTTACTATTCTTAGTAAGATTATTATTTATATAGCCTTACTATCTATAAGCGCCTTAATCTTCTAACCTTATATAGATATAGTTATAAGTAACTACTTCTCCTAACTATTAGTATCTTATACCTTCTTTAGAGTTATTTTAGAACTACCTTTACTAGTATAACTTTATCCTTAGTAGTATCTTAGTTTTTTAACTACTTACCTTTCTTATACTTAGGAAAGTAGCCTATATTATTCTTTAAGCTATAGTATATTAAATACCTATTATTATAATAGAAGCTCTAATAAATACTAATATAAGGTATCTCCTCTTTAAGGATTACTTTTTTTATTTTTACTTTCTTAGCTTAGTAAATTAGGTAATTTATAACCTTATAAATATTTAATAATAGGGTATAATAGTAGTAGTTATCTACTTTATATACTTCCTCTAGCTACTTATAGTAAAAGTTATAACTATTCTTATATTACGTTTATAGGAGGTATTTATAGAGTTTTACCTTTTCTAGTTTATATAAGTAGTAGTTATTAGCTAAGTATTTATCTACTTAGAGACTTAAGTAATAGTACTAGTCTTAGTTTATTCTATACTCTTCTTTATCTTATTTATAGAACTTATAATCTACTTTATAATTATATTAATATAAATCTTTATAATCCTTAGTATCTTCTACTCTAAAAGCTTCTTAGTCCTTAACCTTTACTAGTAAGTCTTTAAAGTAAGGCTATTAGTATATTACTTAATACCTAATTTCCTTAGCGTTTAGGCTAGTAATTATAATTTAGTTATAAATTATATATTTATTAATATAGTATATCTTATTACTATATACCTAATACTAGTTATTAGCTAATTATTTTCTTACTATAGTACTTTTAACTTTCTAATTAATCCTCTTTAGCTAGTCTATAGTAAGAACTTTATTATCTAGTTTAACTCTTAAGATAACTTTATAGCCTTTTTTTCTTCTAAGTAGGCTTCTTTATAAAGGTCTAAGTTACTTAAGTTATTATCTAGCTTTATCTTAGCTAAGTAAAGTATACCTTATTAGATTATTCTAATCTTAATAGTTATTTATTTAACTTATTCTTCTTTATAGTCTTAGGTAAAGTATCTTATCTTACTATATTAGAGATATACTTTATTATTATAATACTTCTAGTATTCTTCTTTAGAGAGACTATCTTATCTTTATCTTTAGGTTTTCTTATCTTTAGCTTTCTTTTATACCTTACTAGTTATAATAGTATTACTATCCCTATTATATCTTCTATATTACCTCTTTATATTAGGTAAGTTAGGTTAGAAATATTTCTTCTAGTTATTCTATTCCTAAAGTTTATTATCTATACGTATAGCTAGCTTAATTAGAGTATATAGTATTCTAGGCTTATTATAGTATATAAGGCTATCCTTAATATTTTCTTTAAGGCCTACTTTAAATACTATTTAAAGTACTATATTATCCTAATTAATCTATACTTATAGTTACTTAAATTCTACTATATATACTAATACTAACGTAGTTTACTTTAGGTAAGTAATCTTTTTCTTTACTTAGTTCTAAGCGTTTACTTCTCTAAAGATATATCCTATCTCTTACTTAAACTTAGTCTAACTTATAAATAAAGTATATATCCTTCCTTTAGTTCTTATATATTCTATATCTAGTAGGTAATTATTAATATAAAGTTATATTTAATTAGAAGCCTTATCTTTAAGGTAAGTACTTACTATAAAAATCTTTTCTTAGTTATTAAGTACCTTATTATACTTATAGTATAAGTTAATATTAGTAAGAAATACTTATAACTTTTCTTATTCTCTACTATATTTCTTTAGTAATACTATCTTAGGTTTCTTTATAGCCCTAAGTTATCTATTAAAGGTTATTATTAGTTACTCTATAAGTTAATTAATTATTACTTATATCTTAGTAATCTACTAAGCTTACGTATTAGTATATTACCTAAGATTCCTAAGCTTAGTAATATTAGGGTTCTCTACCTTATTATTAGATACTTCTAGTATCTTATTATATTCTAAGGTAAGGTATACTAGCGTTAAGAGTCCTTAACCCTAAGCTTTATTATTTTATATATTTCTCTAATAAGCTATTACTAAATCTTAATTAAGTAACCTATTAGTTAACTATCTTTACTAAATCTATAGGTAGTTAAAGTATTATATAAGGTTAGGTAATACTTCTCTAAGCTTAGTTTATACTAAGGTAAGA
Organism: Alternaria solani; assembly: GCA_002952155.1. Taxonomy (NCBI): domain Eukaryota; kingdom Fungi; phylum Ascomycota; class Dothideomycetes; order Pleosporales; family Pleosporaceae; genus Alternaria; species Alternaria solani. The sequence goes on along the minus strand of CP022030.1, from coordinate 1,124,206 downwards.
TAGTTAGAAGGGCTAGAAGCTATAAGGGTTATCTAGTAATTTATATAAAAAAGAGTTATTATAGTTAACTAAAGGTAAAGATAATTTAGTTCTATAAATAATAGAATAACTAGTTAATAATCTATATAAGAGATAAACTATTAAAGTTAACTATAATAAGTATAATAATAAGATCTAATATATTTTTATACCTATTACTTTAGGTCCTACTATCCTATCTATCTTATCTAAGAAGGATATACGTAATAGTACTACTATCTTATAGCTTACTACTATCCTAGATAGCTAGCCTTAGTAAGATAGTATATTATATAACTCTTAGCTTTATAATAGTTATTTCCTTCTAATATAGTTACTAGTTAGCTTTTAACCCTAACCCTTATATTAAGGAGAGAATCCTTCTTATTACCTTATAATATAAAGGTTTATTAGAGACTTTACTAAGGTAGCTACTCTCTTAACTTACTTAACTAGTAATATAAGTTTTACCTAAAGGACTAAAGAGTAGTTAGCTTTTAATAAACTAAAGGAGGTTTTTACTACTAAGCTAAACTTAGTAACCTTTAACTCTTAACGTAATATAGTACTTAAATATAACTCTTCTAGATATATAGTAGGAGGAGTATTATCCTAATATAATAATAAAGGGGTATTACGTTCTTATATATACTTCTTAAAGAAGAATAACGCCTATAAGTATAACTATAAGATCTATAATAAGGAGCTATTAGCTATTATCTATTATCTTAAAGAATAGGATACTAAACTATATTTAGTAAGGAGTTTTAAAGTAATTACTAATTATAAGAACCTTAAGTACTTTATAAAGCTAAAAATATTAAGTAAGTATTAAGTATATTAAGTAATACTACTAAGCTAATTTAATATAGAAATCCTATATTAGCTAGGGAAATAAAACGTAAGAGTAGACGCGCTCTTATAAAGGGAATAAAACTTACCTAAAGATATATTAGATAAATAACTTTAGAAGTATATTATATAAGTATTAAAGCTAATATTATAGTACTATAAAGAAGTTAGTAAGGAATAAGATAATCTACTAAGTACTTAAGTAATATTAGTAAAGATATATATAAGATAGATAGGAGTTTACCCTAACCTAACTAAAGAGTAATTAGAAAGATAAGATACTACTACTACTAAGAGTAGCGTAAACTAAGTAGAATAAGATAATAAAGTCCTAAAAGACTAAGTAGAGTTAGAGAACTTAACTTTATAAAAAGAAGAGTTAACTTAGACTAATAAACTTAAGAAGTTATAAGTAAAAGCTCTAAAGGATAATTAGTAGTATAGAGATACTATATAAGTAGTACTAAGTTAGGAATAAAGGTTCCCCCCTAGTTTAGGCGTAAAGTACTTAATCTTAAAGTATTTAGTAAATAATTAAAGAGTATTATTATACTAAAGTAAAAAATAAGTACTTAATAATAAGAACTTATATACCTAAATTATTAGTAAGATATATAATTCCCTTTTAGCTAGCTACCTAAGTAAGGAGATTACTTATTAGATACTTACTTAAGACTTCTTCTAGCTAGGTATAATAAATAGTATTAGGCGCTATATATAGAACTATAATATATATAAAAGAATAAAGCCTTAGAGAGAAAGAGCCTAAGGATTATTAAAACTACTACTTATCTTAGATTACTTTTAGAAAGAGATCTTAATAGACTTTATTAAAGGACTACTAATTAGTAAAGGTATAAGGTACCTTATAGTAGTAACTAACTAACTAGGAAAAGGCTTTATCTTTATCTTACTACCTAATATTAAGATAGAAATAGTAGTCTAAGTATTTATTAGATAAGTAGTTACTTACTACTAGCTACTAGATATAATTATATCTAACTAAGGTAGTTAGTTTATAAGCTTACTATAGGAATATCTTTATAAGATTCTAAAGATTAATTAGTAACTATTAATAGCTTTTTACCTATAGACTAATAGGTTAATAGAGTAGATAAATAGTATATAAGAAGTATATATCTAAGTATTTATTAGCTAGGCGTAAGATAATTAGGCGCCTCTCTACCTTATAGCGTAGATAGTAATTAATAAGAGAGATATAATATTAATAGAAGTATCTTTATTCTTCTTATAATATAGCTATTATATTAACTTACTATAACTTAAAACTCCCTAAAGCGCTAATTAGAAGAAATATAATACTAAAGAGTATTTAGAATATAAAAAGGCTAAGATTATTATAGCTAAATTTAGGGACGTATTTAACTTAGTTTAAGCTAGTATAGTTAAAGCCTAAGTTAAATAAGAGAAATAAGTAAATAGGTACTATAAAGAGGCTAAGAACTATAAAGTTAGTAATAAAGTTTAGCTTAAGCTTAATAAGTAATATAGTACTAGCTATAAGTTATATAAGCTTAACTAGAAAAATACTAAGTATATAGTAATTAAGGTAGTTAATAGCTATTTAGTTAAGTTAGATACCTTACTAAGCTACTACTCTATATTCTATATTAACTAACTCTACCTTACTAATATAGACCTACTACTAAGTTAAATATAAGATAACTACTAGCTACTACTACTATAAGTAGATAGTAATAAGGAATAAGTTATAGAAGATATTATTATAAAGTAGCTAAGGCGCTAAGGTTATAAATAGAAGCTATATTATAATATTAAATAGAAAGGATACTATTAAACGTCCCTTAAACTAGTAAAACTATTAGAAGAAATAAAAGTACTAGACTAGTAGTTAGCTTATATAAAAGGCCTTTAGGATAGTAAAAGGCGCCTACTAGAATAATTCTAGTAGATTCTACCCTTAAGTAGAGGGGAGGAGGAGAGTATTATAATAGGCTAAAGCCTAATTAGTCTATTTCTTAATAGTATCTTAGTTATATATATAGGGTATACTACCCTTTAGATAGCTCCTTAATAGATACTTAGTCTATTTATAGAATCTAAGTACTACTTATATTCTATTAGCTTAATTATTACTTAGGTAACTAGTATTATATATAGATAGCTATATAGCTTAGGAGCTTAGCTCTCTATTAAATATAATAATAGTATACTTATATAATAGCTCCTTAAGCGTAGCCCCTTATAATACTTTTAGAATCTAAGTACTACCTTTAGTACTTTAATTCTATTAGCTTAATTCTTACCTAAGTAACTAGTATTATATATATATAGCTATATAGCTTAGGAGCTTAGTTTTCTTAACTTTTAAATATTATTATATTTTATTTTAATGTAAAAAGCTTTCTAAAGTAGTATTTTCAAGTCTAGTTCTATATTCTATAGTACTATATATTATATATAGTCTATAAGCTTAAAGACTTTACTTAAGCTTTATTAACCTACTAGCTATAATAACTAAAATTATACTAAACTTACTATAATTGAATAAGGGAAAAGACTACAGACTTAGACTTACGTGTCGCCTTAGCGTTATTTGCAGGGTTCCGGCAGAACCCCACCCGCTTAACCTAGTTTCCCTCATCGTGTCTGCAGCTCACGAAATCTACACCATAGTTTCTACTCAATGTCGAAAAAGGTTAGTTTTGATTATCTAGAGGCGCAGTGGCAATGCATAACTAATAAAACTCTAGGGCAATGACACGCCTTCTTCTATCCGAATCCGGGAAAACCAGCGACGCTCGCGAAATCAGCGCAAGGAACTCATCCAAGATTTGCAGCGTCGCGTTCAGGAATATGAAGCGAAAGGCGTTGCAGCAACTCAAGAGATGCAGCGGGCTGCGCGCAAGGTTGCCGATGAGAACGCACAGTTGAGAAGTCTTCTGTCCAGTCACGGCGTCACGCGTGAGGAAGTGGAGGCGTATTTGCGCTCATTTGATTCTTCGAGCGCTCCGAACCACTCGCCTGCAAACCACTATGCGTTGTCAGCATCGCGACCACCCATTGTTGCAATTCCAGAACGAAGTTCTAATGGGTACATGGCGTTGTCGGTTTCGCAGGCCCGCGCACTACCTTCAGCGCAACCCCAGGTCCAAGCTCCTGCCCAAGCGGCGTCTCACCATCCGGCGCACTCGCCACCTCAGCCGTCCCCATTCGCATACACGGGCCCTCAAAATGCTCGTCAACCCTCCGGCATGATATCACAAGCAGTGTGTGATGCTGAGCAGGAGAATCTCGCCACCGTTTCATCACCGTTTCCTTCGCATGAGCCGAGAGTGATGCCGGGCTCAAGACAACCCACGTGCGGTAAATGGGTTGAGCGCACAGCACTTAGCTTCTCTGGAGCAACAGATGACGCAACGCTCGGCCATGTCTCCGTCTCATCCCCCGGCGGAAAGGAAGACGCCGACTGTCCCAACACTACCAGTTGCTTCTGTTCTCCCTCTTCTGCACCCCAAGAACAGCCGCTTAACTCTGATCTGCTGATCTCCTGCGAGACAGCTGCTTCTATCATCGCGGAGATGCGCGGCGATGGTGATAGGCAACGGATAAGAGCAAGTCTGGGCTGTGATGGCGACAACGAATGTAGTGTCAAGAACACACTTGTGTTGGAACTAATGGACGAAAGTTAGTTAGCAGTGATTCTGAAAAGCTGTAGCCTCATGCCTCCTCTTCTATGTACGACACTGACCTAAGTTCTTGGACGTTGCAAACTGGTACCCTCAAAGATGACGTCATGGCACATCCCGTTTGGAATGATTGCGATCCTGTAACAATCGGCTTGCAGATGTTCCTCTCTCGATAGTTCACGACATATGATTATCAAAGAGGCTTAGTAGAACAGACAGTGTCACGGTACCTCTCACCCAGGCCGGTATCTTATGGGCTGGTATGGTCTCAAACCTACGGACGCTAGTGTGCGCGCAGTAATGAAGACGTCACCGCGCTCGGCGCAAAGTAATCGGCGCCGAGCTAGAAGTGATGGTTCGTGAAGGGATGGTGGATTCAGGCGGACGCGTATCATGCCGGAGCTATACAAGGTCATCAAGGGAATGTCATTACAGAAAGGATTACTGCTCTCGCGAGGTCTTCATGGAAACATTTTCCACGCTTTTGTAGGGACTCAATGCTTTTTTATGACCTTGTCGCGTATCGAAATACGACTGTACTGATCATAGCTATGTGGCAACCGTCTTTGCAGCTCTGAGATTCCCTCTTTGAATGCGACACGGGCTTCTCCACTTCTTGTACTTTCCTATCTCAACTCAATGAGGCGGACATGACTCCCGACCCGACCACCAAAGTGATTATGCAGCAGACCCTGACACTTCCCAATGCTGACCTTAATCTGCGGCGCTCGAGCATGCGACAAGGTTTGCGCGGATCTCACATTAGGGTCGGGTTCTTCTTGCGTGCAAATCCACTGGAAGTTTGTTGGATGATGCATCATACATCACGGGAATCCCTTGAAGAAATCACGTAGGGTACGGGGTAAGCTGATACGCTACTGATTGAGGGACCTCCGACGGCCTTTCACCCTACGAAGTTGAAACATGAAGCCGCTGGCTACGATATATGAGAGACCTGCAAAGACCTGAGTATAGAGATACTGTCGTGAAGAGGTCGGACGTCTCAATTTGAGTGCGATGCCCTCCGATACTATCACAATCAATGAGTAAGCAGTCGGACGACTATGTATGTGTGCATACCTGTCACCGGAACGATCACTGCTGCCCACGACAGAGACAAGAGCGACTGCAGGTTCTTGATGCCTGCCACCTCGACGCAAAGTGGACCGATTGTCTGTTGGCCAACATGAGTAAGGGGGCCATTTAGAGCTGGAGCAAACACTAGATTCCACTTACCATCCAGAACACTCCAACAATAGCGCCGCAGATTATAACAAAGAAAACCGTTAGTGGGTAAGACGTCGCCGGCAACCAGAAGGCAAAACAAGAGACACCGCACAGCATAGTCAGAGCCCCTGCTGTATCGACTCTACTCCATTTGTCGCTCAATATGCCGATCAGCGGTCGTCCGACAGCAGTACCGACGTTGAGGAGACCTATCATATCGGTGGCCTGAGATCGAGAGAGCCCTATTGAGAGCGCGAAGTCTGACAACGAGAAGAGTAGGACAACATAGCCCAGCATACTGACGAAGATCCATGCGAGCAGCAGTAAGACTTCGTAACGTCGAAGGAGTTTGGTATCAAAGCCTAGCTGGGACGGTCGAATGGCCTTGTTCCTATCGCGTATGAATACAATGGCGGTGGTGTTAGCGACGAAGGCGATAATGCCAGTAATGCGCAAAGCCCAGTTGATGCTTAGGCGCTGGATCATCGCTTCGGTACCCCATGCAAACGCCGCACCGCCAACACCAGACCCTGCCGCGCTGATACCATTGGCCAAGCTTCGTCTACGATCGAACCATTGGGAGAGAACTGGAAGGCAAGGTATGTATAAGAATCCAATTCCACAGCCGATCAGGATACCCTGCGAAATGTGGAGCTGCCAGATATGAGTTGCGAATGAGGCCGCGATGAAGCCACCAAGCTGGAAGACTAGTCCACAGCACATGATGATGTGAATTCCGAATTTGCGACAAAGAACGGTGACGAAAGGCGCAAAGAGCATAGCGAAGGCAAAGTTAAAGCCGCCAATGAATGCATAGTTCCAGGAGGATGCTTCAGGGAAGATGTCGTCGACCAGGTAGTGTGACAAGTAGATGCCATAAGCCTAGTACAACGGTTAGCGAAGTATGAGACGTGAAGCTAATCGTGGTCTGAATAGTCTGGCTTGACTTACGGAGACAGTACCCCAAGTGAAAGAGTTGATGGTAAAACACGCTGCCACACACACCCAGCCATACCCACCATCTGGAGGTGGGCTTTCTATAGTAAAGGCGCGCTCTTCCATGTCCATCTCTTCGAGAGGAACTGGTGGTGAGGCGTGGACATGCATTTGTGGAGTTGCGTTCGCCTTTGGCTATCGTAAAGATTCCTGTTCATCACGAATGCTCTTCCTGGAGGCGCCACCACAATTTATGTCCATCGATGGTATGTCATTGACCAATTGCGGGGTGTCACTACCCCAATAAGATTGACGAGGCTAGTCCAAGCTTGTTCTAGAGCCTAACTTTCTCACGCTACCCTGCAATCTGGACCTGTAATCGTCTATGTTTCTATACCTCAAGGAGAGTTCGCTGAATGCCTGGAAGAACCGTGGATATCAGTTCGAGGGACCCGCGCTAGTCGACAACGCTGCATGCTGCGTATCTGGGGCGGGCTTGTTCGCTTCCTTTGCCTGCTTCGTCCGTTTCTCTTCCCTCTCGCTATACCGGTCGCCAAAAAGATCAAAGTGCGGACGCATGATGATGGTGTATTTGACAAACTCTTCCATGCAATCGACAAGACGATCTCTGTTCCCGCTAGGCATCAGCCTACTTCCAGCGTCCTCCTCGGAGAATTGCTTGTATGCCATGGGTATAGAGCTTTGGTTTGGGATCACAAACATACGCATCCATCGACCGAGTATCCGCAGGGAGTTGACTGTGTTGAATGACTGCGATCCGCCATTAACCTGTGCTATCGCGAGGGTTCGGCCCTGAGTCGGGCGAACAGAGCCGGTCGAAAGGGGTATCCAGTCGATCTGGTTCTTAAAGACGGCTGTCTACATGGGGAGAATTGTCAGTCGACATGCTAGCGAGCATGAAGTGCTATGAGGGGCTACTGACCAAGGTCCCATGCTGCTCAGGGCATATCCATACGTGTCCATCGCTCCATTTACTCAATTCGCGCAACTCTTGCACTTTGGGATGTGTATGCTGCACGTCATCTTTGACGGGAAGACCAGTAGGATCATACATGCGCACATCGCAGCCGAGCCTGAAGAGTATTCGACTGGCTTCGTATGCCAGTAGACGAGAATAGGATCTAGGTGTAATTAGCATGTACAAACGCATAGCTTCGAGCATCACGTTGGTTGAGTGCGGAGTTTACCTCTGCCGCATGCTCCCATGCAAGACCACCACCCTAAGCCTATCATTCCCCCGTTGCAGGACCTGTGTGTCCACCATCTTTAGCGCAGTGCTCAGCTCCAACTGAGAAACCCAATCTTGTTTCGCATCGTCGCCCGCAAGTATGAATGGTCGGTAAGATTTCCGAATTTCGGCATCGTCCTCTGAGGGAGGTATGGCAAGTGAGAGATGTTGGTACGCCGGATCAATAGCAATATCAGCTCGAACACGTACGGCTGAGGTGTTGTTGAGGTCACCATTTGGTATCGTGGACATTGTGCGCATAAAGGGTATAGAGGAGCGCTGAGGTCTGAAGGCGATGGTGCTACGAGCACCGGTGCTGGAAATGGAGCGGTAGATGCTCATGAGATTGCCCAATTGACTTCAGGCGAACACGGGAAGAGATTGACTCTTAGGGAAGGGCGATGGTTGGGGTTGCTGGTTGAGGTACAGACGGCGCGGAAACACTGGACATGTCGAGCAAAGCGCGTCATAGTATGAATGTCACCGTACCCCGTTGATTCGTCGGCGTCCTAGGTGGACCCTGTGTTCATAGCTCCACTCCTATATCCTTTGCACAGTGCAAGCACTTGCACGAGGCCTTGGACATTGAGTACCCGCCTTCATCAGGACGCGACCGCAAAGGACCAAGCCAAGTATTTCTGCAGGGAGGATGGTGTTGGAGCACAGTTGATAATGGCATCCGGATGTACTTTCCTGCACGTGACCTCACCGCCGACCGCTGTCCGGCCATGATTCTGTAACGGTCATCGCACCGCCAGTAAGTACAACGTTGCGTAATTGGGGCTTGCCATTGAAATTCCTCCTTGGAACAGTTTTGATTCTCAGTCCGAAAGCCGCCGGCCATGGGGCTTCCACAGCTCGACGTCAGGAGGCCTTATGATGATAATCAGAACTGGTTCCATCACAAGTGAGGCTAGCGCTTGTCAGAGCTGGACTGTCATTAGGCCGTTGGGGACAGAGTCGAGTCGAGTAGAGTTGAGGTGAGGTATAGAGGGGTAGCATCGGGGCTTGGCGAGGCAATGGCCCCTAGACCCCTGCAAAAATCGTCATTTTTGAAGCATTGGCATGATAGAGTTTCCCACACACGCAACAAGTGAGCGACGAGATGGAGTACGACACATTCCCTGCACGTGAGTGTCTCCCGGATGCCATACAAGCTCGCGGACCTAACGCGTACCAGAGCAGTACAGCACCAACGACGCCACGTCGTTTGCTCACACGTCGGCGCGCTCGCGATGGCCCATCATCATTACACAGGGCATCGATGATGTGCACCGCTCCCTCCACGATACCAAAGACGAGGCAGCCATAACCGAGGGCAAATGGATCGTTGCAGAGCTCGCCAAATTGAAGTATGAGCTCCAACACGACCGCGAGCTGACTCCAATTCCCGATGACGGCGGGCGCGATGTCGAGGCCTACAACAAGGAATTGGCGGCGAGGGGTAATCCCAAGTGGCACAACGTGCCCTGGCTCTACTCGGAGTGCTATCTCTACAGGTATGTCGACTCTTGCCGTTCAGTTCCATTGCTTGTGCTAATCGCTATAGGAAGACGCATCTCGAGCATCTTTAAGCAGACCAAGAACTGGCCATCGTACGACATCTTCGCCCGCCAGAAGATGGCCACGTTCAAATCCTCCCGTCCCGCCGTTCTCGAACTCGCCGCGCGATACAAGGACATCGTCACGGAGCTCGAGCAGAAGAAGACGATAACAGGTGCCGAGACACCGGAGCAGCTCGAGGCTGCAGAGAAAGTCCTCTTCACCGAAATGTGCGAGATCTGCCTTTGGGGCAACGCGACAGATCTATCGCTCCTGACTAACCTCTCGTACGAGGATATTCAGAAACTGCAAGGATCCGAGGCGCGCAAGAACTCGGAGAAGAATATCCTAGTCAACGACCTAGACAAGGCATTCGGCATACTCAGGTCAGCTCAAACCCAGGGCAAGAAAGAGCGCCGCGTCGATATCGTCCTGGACAACGCTGGGTTTGAGCTCTTTGTTGACCTGATTCTCGCTGGCTATCTCATAGCTTCTGGCCTTGCGACAAACGTCGTGTTCCACCCCAAGTCTATTCCCTGGTTCGTCTCAGACGTCCTGCCAGCTGACTTCGGAGCTCTTCTCTCCGCACTAGCCGACCCCCAAAGTTTCTACAGTGCCCTTACTGAAGATGAGCAGCACGCCGGCAAGGAGGTTGTGCCATTGTCGGAAGCGGAAAGCGCAGCTCTGCAGTTCCTATTTCAGCACTGGAGCAGTCTGCATGCCGAGGGCCAGCTGATGCTGCGGCCGAATGACTTCTGGACTGCAGGCGGTAGCTATTGGCGCCTTCCCAAGACGGAGCCAGAATTGTATCAAGATCTCAAGGAAAGTGAACTCGTCATCTTCAAAGGCGATTTGAACTATCGCAAGTTGACTGCAGACGTAAGTGCTCTCGTCTTTATTGTTTGCACTATTTACTGATCAACAAACAGGCTGCCTGGCCTGCTACCACGCCCTTTACCGACGCTATTGGGCCCCTGGGTCCTGGCTCTGGTCTCTGCGTGCTCGCTCTCCGCACCTGCAAGGCCGACGTCGTAGTTGGGCTGGCGGGCGGAGAATATGAACGCATCAGAGCTTTGGAGGGGGGCGGTGGAGATAGCGGGTCGAGGAAGTGGGCATGGAGCGGCAAGTGGGCCGTAATTCAATTCTCGGATGGCAAGGCCTAGACAACGATACACACCCAACGCCCAATACTCCATTTCACCCTACTAGAGCATAGCGATCAAACATAGACATGGTAAGAAGAGAAGCATATGTATTACATGAACGAGCACCTGGCTCGTTCGGCCTCAGACCTGAACGAACTTCCTAGTAAACACCCTTCCTAATGTCGGCGGCGATCTGTTGAAGCTCCTCTACCGTCGGCGGCTCTTTGTTGCCCTTGATGAGCTTGATTCTAGAAACGCTTTCCATTTCCTTGATCTTCCTGGCAACATTGCCATGGTCTGACGGTCGTGTCCTTGACCCACTTCGTTGTTGTGGCTGTCCATCTAAGCTGGGCCTGCTGCTGGACGATTGCTGGGCTGGCAGTGTCCGTTCCCTACGAAGCACGTCCGTACGTATCGTAAACTCCCCGCTGGTTTGATTGCGGTTTTTACGTGTCTGCACAGTCTTTGACTTTGCTATTTGCTGTCCCAAGGCCCTCAAATCTAGTACATGTCAGTCTCCGTGTCAAAACCAGGATACTGGGTAGACATACCACAAAGCAATCTGTTTCCATCAGGCTCACTACCCAACCATTTGCCCTTCTCCCTCTTAGCCCAGAGCCTTCGCATTCCGTCGATTTCAACGTGGTATTCCAGGATTCCGGAAACAGGGATGCTGCTGCATACCGCTACCATGTCCAACGTCAGGCTATGCACTTCGGATCCGACGCCACTCTTAATAAGAACAATTTCCAAAGTGTCCAATGGTTCTCTCGGCTGCGGTGGAGGTGAGTCTCCGCGGCATACAAATTCTAGAGAGTCGGGGCGCTTTACGGATCGAAAGCTGAGCTTGCGTCGCAAAATCTTCGGACCAACTGGACTTGCTGAGCGAGATCGCTCGGTTGGCGGTTTCTGAGCCTTGTCAAGGCCAGTGATTAGGGTAGTAACTGCGCGTAAAGAATCGACAATGATAGACCTTTCTTCTTGGGCGTCTTTCTTCCTCTTTGTTGCGCTTCGTACAACCACAGCCTCTGCACAGGGTACTGAAAGTTGGAAGCGGATGTTCGAAGCACGAGCGAGTGCATTTCGAACCATTCGAGGAGGCATACTACTTGTCCAGCATCCCCAATACTTGTTATTGTTCTTCTCATTGCATGGACTTGTGCTGTCGAGATCGGAAAGATCGATGAGAAAAAGACTATCGCGATACAGAATCTCCAGCCCCAGCTCTCGAATTTGCTTGCACACCATCAGTGCAGGCTGCATCATGAATGACCGTATGTCGACAGCATTTGGACCGTGACGATGGCGACGACGTTGCTGGGGCACAATGCGGGACTGGTATGGTGTGATGGAGACGGCCCTTTCTTCGGCGAAAACGTATGATAATATATGTCCAACTATGGTCGAGGGAAATTGAAGAAGGTTACGCGTCGACGCCTGCCGGTCACCGGTAGCCGTTGACGTGGGTACCAGATGACCTGCTGCACTAGTAGATATAGTGTCGGTATTTGTCGATTGTGACGAAGCTGAAGATCGATCTGGGGTGCTGATGGGCGAATCATCAAGCATTATTATACATTCTATTGTATGCGCGTCCCATTTGTCGTCCGGTATCTGTGTGGTCATCGGTTTGAGACACCGCCGTTGCTGGCGCTCATGTGCAGGTTTTGTGCGTGCAATGGGATGGCACAGCGCCTGAATCTTTGGAGGCGGTAAGGGCTTGTTCTGACCAGGAAACAAGTCCTGCATGTACTTTTTAGACGTAGCAACCGCTTTGGCATCAACAGCGTAGTTGGCAAAGTCGACGCTGAAACGAGGGTCTGGTAGCCGGAGTGCCAGTATAGAACGAGAGGTATTCTGGTCCATGATGGTGCAACCTGTATCGTATACCTAAGCTCAGAAGATATGACAGATTAAGAAGAAGTGGTGAACGTTGGAATGAATAAAGATGGGAAGAAGAAGATGAGGAGGAAGTTGATGTAAGCCTGCACCACTACATGCGAAGGGAATGACAGAAGCAGAGTCCAGCTCTCAAAGGTGAACGATCGACGTAATCATCGAAGAAGCCGGAGTAGACAGAAACTTCATTCTTATCGCGCCCTGGATGACGATCAGGCGGTTTACCATCTTTCTCTCCCATGTATGGGCGCATGGCTAGCAGCTTCGAAAGTTGTCGCGAAAACGGGCCGGGCAGAAGTATGATGTACCATCATGTCCTTAATCTTGGGACGCGAGGCAAGCCAGATGGTTGACCCAATACCATTGGTTGACGGTCACTCCGTTCCACAAACATTTTTGTAGTCGCCAGGATATATGCGGTGAGGATTCAATAACTACCACTACTATAGCTTCATCGCGTGGCTAAAACCAGGGATCATTATTCGTACAGAATGAGAGGTCAAGGAGCGGGAGAGGCCTAAGGCCTCACCCGAGACTCGAAATGTACGAGCGTTAATGCAGAACGAAAAAATGAAACTTGACACGCCAGATTCGGCAGATCGACGTCGCTTGGGCCCCCTCATGTAGTGGAGACGATGCGCGAACGCGACCGTGTGCCGGCAAACGTTTGCTGCCTCAGCAGGTGGGGATGAGGCTGTCCAGAACGAAGAAGCGACATGTCGCGTTTCATACTTGGGGCATTGACGCATTCCACGCAAACAGCCGGTTAAAACCGTTGCCGAGACACACCAAGTACGCAGGGACATGACATATAGAAGGATTGATCGTAGCCTGATTTTTTCGCGACACGTGTGAAAAACAGCCGCCCATTTTCTGACGCCATGGTCATTCTTCTCTCTTGTACAGGCAGCACAATACCTGGATCCCGGTTATGACGAGTTGAGCTAGCGGCTGTCACACCAAAGCCCCATGTTATTTTTTAACATCATCCGGCTGACCTGACCTTTACGTCAAGCCTATGCTTATCAACCTTTTCCATCAAGGGGCACGTCTTCCCCTATGTCGATGTACCGCGATAGAGATCCTAGCCAGGGCAATGATACAGAGGAGTGCGCTATTGCACGCCCCCCGCGCACGATTAGCTAGGGAACGCGCTTACGGCATCTCGGTGCACGCCGCAGCTTCCGGTTCAATTGCCTTTCTCCAGGATGTATCGAGATGGAGATAGGTTTGTAACAGCAGAAGCAAATCCAGTAATGAATGATTGATTTGACAAGGCGACACCGTTGATGGGACGTGGGCGAGTGAGCGTTTTGATTAGGCCTGCAACGTGGCTCCTGAGCAGATTGGGGATATGGACCATAGCAACCAGCGCTCCGACAAATGCTGATAGATGAGGTGCTAATATTGGATTTCTTCTCGACGACGAATTGTACATCATATCCGGATGTCATCTCCACCCCGTCTCCGTGACCGCTAGTCCTCTTTTCGATCGTTCAGTCTTTCACTCACGTGAGTCAACTCTTCAGATGCATCGTTCTTGATCCTCTGCGATCTTAGGTCCAACTGCGGGCTTGATCAGTAAACTGTTGTCAAGTGAGCAGTAGGATACTTACCCATTGGACAGCCGCAGTTGCTGCGAAAAAAGCAAATACGACCACAATCATGGTGATATAGCCCTTCTTCCAATACGGCGCGTCGCTTGCTGGGTAGAGCGCAATGCCCCAAAACGTGTACAGAATCGACTGTACCATGCTCATAATGTAAAGAATGACCGATCGGGAAGCGTCGTCACCACGGCGTTGAGATATGACGCTGGCCCACCCATATAGAATCGGGTTCACGATATACGAGGTGCCGGCTAAGTAGAAAGCAAAGAATGTTCCAGCGGTCGAGAGACTGGGTATAAGCAAGAGTATTGCAACAAGCAGCTGCAAAAGACCAGCTAGTATGACCATAGGTATGCGGCGGTCAGTCATGTCAATAACATAGCCTGCCCCAATATTGGATACGATGGAGACGGCCTGAATACCTAGCGGGTAGGTAGTCGTGGCATGCGAAGGAAATTTCTCGATGTTTTCTTTCATCCATAGCAAGAAAAGGCCTTGCAAAACAATGGCTTCCAGTGCACAGGCTACGACCGAGTAAAGAGTGAATATGTAGACATCTGGTTTTGTAAACAGTCGTCTAGCGAGGGACATGAGACCAATGTCGTGGCTCCATTCTTTCTTTGATGGCAGGCGGTCAATCGCTAGCTGTATCTCCTCTTTGCTGAGATAGGGAGCGTTGGTAGATTCCGGCAAGTTGGGAAAGAATATGAGTCCAAAGATACCAAAGGGGATCCCCATAGCGCCGTCTTGCAGCTGTTAGTGGTGTCGCATCATTTTGGAACTGATACTCACTAATGATGAACACCCATTGCCACCCTTGGAGCGAGGTTTGATCATGCAGGCTCTCATTCATGGCTGTCATCATCACCCCAGCAAACATGCTGCCTATCTGCCCAATGGCTGTGAAAATGGCCGTTCGTTTGGCGATTTCCAGAGGTTTGTACCAGCTACCGAGGATGTAAATGGTGCCACTGTAGAGACTTGATTCGAAAAAGCCCTGGAAGAACCTGACCACACAGAGCTGAGTATAGGTTTTGCAGGCTGCAGAGCTCATGGTCAGGCCGGACCATACTAGCAGCGTGAAGGGTAGCCAGAACCGCGGTGCAAGTTTTTGGATGATCAAGGCGTGGGGGATCTGCCCAACACAGGCACCTGCAGTAAACATGGAAAGCAAGATGCTGTACTCGTCGCCCCCAAGTCCAAGATCCTCTTTCAAACCTGACACATAGGCATTTGCGAAAGCACTGCGATCGAGGTAATTGAAAAAGTATGCTGCGCAGCAATACACCTGGCGTGCTGTCAGCTGCCATCAAACGTAATGTTATGTTCTCCCAACCAGTATGAAGCAATCTGCTGTTGGTTAAATTTCCGACATTGAGGTCATTGAAGTTATTCGACGCACCGAGTTTGCGAACCAGTCGCTTTTCGAGGTCTGCCATGCTGCTGAGATGTGTGTAACCAGCTCGAACACGACAGGAGCGAAGCATGACGGCTGCATCCTCATGGTTTCATCCAGGGACAAGGCGAAGTGGAGCCATAGGACATTGTTGGCCACTGGCGAGCCAATGATGTTTTCGCCTTTGGCAAGCAGCAGAAACCTTTCGCAATTGATTGCCGGAGCGAAGCTGCTGTAACGGGTTAGAATTTTGGTGTGCACGCGCAGTCTCTGGATGACGTAATCCGAACACCACTGCCCGAAGCAGGTGCGGTTCCCAAAGTGGGTGGTGATGGGCGTGGTCCGTGGATCACGACCACGGACACCGAAACAACTGAATTGAACGGAAACGATGCATCGATACGCGAAGCTGGTAAGCGCAACGTGACACCAGCAACCTTAGAAACGTCTAAGCAAGCATCACCGTTTGTTTCACCATACCTACCGATCGGAGGCGTTTCCGCTCCCTTTAGGGGTATAGCGTTATCCACTTCTTAATAATCTTTGATTTATTATATTTTATCTAACTAGCCGCCTTCGCTCCTCTGCGAACTAGAGCTAATATTCCCCTACTAGGTTATATATCTATGTGTTATAAGGTAACAGAAGGATTCTCTCCTTAATAAGGGGTAATAAGGTTAAAGACTAACTACGTCTTTATTAGAAGACTATAAGTATAGTAGGGCCTTACTTACGTAATATAGCCTCCTACTAAGAGCTAGTATCCTACTAAGGATAGGAAGCTAGAGGTCTAAGGGAAGCTATATCCTCCTAAACCTCCTAATAAGAGATAGCTCTTAAGGGAAGCTAAGGAGGATAGGACCTATAGTAATAGGTATAAGAATATATTAGATCTTATTATTATACTTATTATAGTTAACTTAAATAGTTTATCTCTTATATAGATTATTAACTAGTTATTCTATTATTTATAGAATTAGTATTATTTATCCTTTAGTTATAATAATAACTCTTTTTTAGCTAATTATTCTTTATATTACTTTATAAACTACTACTTTAGTTTACCTTACCTTAGTATAGACTAAGCCTAGAGAAGTATAGCTAAACCCTATATAATACTATACGCTTAACTATTAAGCTTACCTTAAAGTATTATAGTAATACTAGTACCTAAGTAATACTCTTTTCTAAAAATAGCTCTTTTAGGAATATAATCTCCTTCTTTTACTTAATAAGGTTAAGATTAAGTCTTTCTTAAAGGGCTTTAAGGTCCTTAATCTACTACCCTATATAGTATTCTATAAGAGAAGTATTTTCTTTCTTATTTATCTTAACTACCTTAAGGGTTACCTTATATCTAAGTATAGTAGTAAATAGGTTAGGGTAACCCTAGCTAGGTTAGAGGTAAGTTAAGGGTTAATAAGAGTAGGGCTAAGGTAGGGTTAAGGGTTAATAAAAGTAAGGTTAGGGGTAGGTTAGGGTTAACTAAAAATAGGTTAAGGTTAAGGTAGGGTTAATTAAAATTATATAGCTTTAATTAAGATTTTTTATTATTTTTATAAAGAAAAAAATCTTTTTTTATATAACCCTACTTAGTATAGGGTTAACCCTACCCTAACCTTACCTTACTTTTAGTTAACCCTAACCTACCCCTAACCTTATACTTTTTTTTAATATAGGGTTAAGGTTAGGTTAAGGTTAGTACTAACCTTACTCTACCTTAACCCTACCTTAACCTATTTACTACCCTATATCTAAGTATAAAGAGAAGAAGAAATTACTACTTATTAATAATAACCTAAGCCTTTTTATTATTAATATAAAGTACTAAGCTAGAGAGGGAGGTATATAAGATATATAGCTCTTTATAGATAAGGATAGGAGATAGCTAACTAATAGCTATATTAATATATAGTTTTAGGTTATTAACACCTACTCTATATAAAATAGGTAGGAATACTAGGATTTAAGATCTTATAGGTACGGCGTAATAATAAAGAAGGATATAGTAGAAGGGTATTATTCTAAAGCTTTATAGTTAGTAGTAGTAGTAATAATAAGATAAGAAGCGTACCTATAATTTTAGTAATATAGTCTAGTAGAGGATAGTATCTAGCTATATATTATATTTTATCTAATATACGCGCCCTATCGCGACTACTAGTTATAAACTAAATTCCTAGTAGGTAGGTAACCCCTATTTAGTATATTATATTACCTATAGGAGTATAACTCTTATACTTTATTAAATATTTTATTATAGCTCCTTAGCCCTAATTAGGCTAAAAAATTCTTATTCTAAGCTTCTTGTGCTTTACAGATTATAGGGGTCTATACACCTAATCTCGTTGCTCATCTTGTGGGAAAAAGAGCCTCCGGCTCAGAAAATTGTATTCGACTTCGTCAAAATACCTACCGATCGCGACATGGCCACCTCGGCGCAAATTGTCTCTCCCACTGCGTTGCATACCTACACTATCATCTTTCTTCACGGACGTGGCAGTAATGGTAGCGTTTTCTGCGACGAGCTTCACGAAAGTCAAGGAAGCTCAGAAGAATTTCTTCTCGACATGTTTCCTAGGATCAAATGGATATTCCCCCACGCAACGGAATCGTATGGTGAGAGTGAAGAAGAGTTTCAATGGTTCGATATGTCATCAGTTCAGCGACCACAGGAGAACAGTGAACTACAGAAACCAGGCCTGTGGGGTAGCGTCTCGCAAGTTCTTCGAATGATCACGGAAGAGGCGGGTAGCGTGGGAAACCAGAACGTGATACTAGCGGGTATTAGTCAGGGATGTGCTACTGCCATTTTTGCTCTGCTGGTTTCTGGAATGCGGGTTGGGGGGTTCGTAGGACTGAGTGGATGGCTACCGCTGGCAGAGGAGGTACAGCGCGTCATGAAAGTGCCTGGTCGAGGACAAGACGTACTGAAGATGCCAGTGCTGTTGCAGCATTGCAAAGACGATGATGTCGTACCCGTTGAACATGGAGATGATCTCAGAAAGCTGCTTGAAGAGGCGGGTATGTGCGTCAGATGGGAGTGCTTCGAGCAGGGTGGGCACTGGCTCAATGAGCCCAAAGGTGTCGACGGCCTTGCGGACTTTATTCAATCGGTTTTCAAAGCTACGTGAATCCTGAAGAAAAGACAGCACTGTAATATTCAGTTGTTGGCGTTGAAGTCTGATGTAAATCTGGTATTACCCTTGTTAATAGCTCGGTCTCTACAGCAAGGTTTTACCGGCTCTCAACGCCTCTAGGTCCGACTCGGTGAACCGGACGTACCGATCTTCTCCAGGCTTCATCCACATGACTGCATCATTGCCACCCCCCACAACCTTGGTGCCAAACCTATCCATCTCTATGCCCTCTTCACGCAAAGGCGCCTTGTTCTGCTTCTGGTTGTCTGTGTTGCTGGCTTCTTTCACTAGACGCAAGAAGAGCGGTACCGCATATTTCGGCAATTTGCTTCTAGAGTACTCTAGCAAAGCTTTCCAATCAAATGTGTCTGGACT
This sequence comes from Alternaria solani, assembly GCA_002952155.1. Taxonomy (NCBI): domain Eukaryota; kingdom Fungi; phylum Ascomycota; class Dothideomycetes; order Pleosporales; family Pleosporaceae; genus Alternaria; species Alternaria solani. The sequence goes on along the minus strand of CP022030.1, from coordinate 1,105,146 downwards.
AACGCCATCAGCGAGTCGAAGAGCCACGCATCCTGCGCGACCATCATGCTTCGGGACAAGGGTTCCGTAAACAATAGCCTCGCCTACACCAGGGTATTTTCCGAGGACCTCTGCTACCTCGGCCGTCGACACATTTTCGCTCTTCCATCTGAAGGTATCACCCAGTCGGTCGAGGAAGTACCAGCGTCCATCATCATCCCGTCTGAGTGCGTCACCGGATCGATAGTACAGATCGCCCTTCCGGAACACATCCCTTTCAAACTTTTTAGCTGTAGCTTTCGGGTTGTTGTGATACCCAGCAAACACTTGTTCGCTCGGCACCGCGACCAGGATCTCGCCACCTTCGTTGTACGAGTTACGCTTCACAAATCCAGTCTTAGGGTCTCGTACAAGTTCACCCGTTTCCGGGTCGACAGGCACAGGTACCCAAATGTTGTTCAGAGCTCGCCGGATGATAGCACCGTGCTGTGCAACAGTCGTGGCTGTAAATGGCCCTTTGTTGTGAACAACCATACTTAGCACGCCCTCGGTGGAGTTGAAGAATTCGATGACTTCTGGGACGTTGAACCGTTCTTTGAACCTGTTCCAGACGTCCGGGCGCAAACCGTTGCCGTACATGGCGCGGAGTCGATGGTCCCGTTCTCTCGGATGTGGTGGCGCCATGAGTAAATATCGCGCTGCTTCGCCGACATAGACGAAGACCGTGGAATGAGAGTCGTGGATATCATCCCAAAACGTGCTTACTGAAAACTTCCGTCCTATTGCCACGCTGAGACCAGCCGTCAACGCGCCCATCAACGCCAGGCCTCCGGTGCCGTGAAATAACGGCATACAGCAATACCACCGGTCCCCGTTCGGTCCTGCCTTTTGGTCGAACGTAAGATTCTGCGGATTTCCTCGTTCATGATAACGGTTCACCATGAACTTTCCTGCTTTTGGCAACCCTGTCGTTCCCGACGTGTACAAGAGACATGTCGGATCGGTACCAGTGACTTTCTCTCTGTACTCGTCACCTGGCACCTGGGTACTGCCCTGATATACCTTGCTTGTCAACTCTCCATCGACCTTGAAAGCCGTGACACCCATCTCTTCCATTGTTGCTCTCACGCCCTCAAACCTCTCCAGACACCCCACTTCTTCATCAACAAGCACCATCTTAACTCCCGCAACCCTAAGGCAATGCACCAACCCCTCTCCTTTGAGGTTGTAGTTCAGATGAGCAGGTGCGCATCCGATGCAGAAGAGACCGAGCCAGATGACCATGAAGTCTGCGCTGTTCATCAAGTAGGTAGCGACCATATCTCCTGGCTTCACGCCTTGTGACAAAAAGAAGTTTCCCCATTGGACGGCACGATCGTGGACTTGCTGCCAAGTGTAAGTTATGTCGCGGGACCAGATGCATAGGTCATTACTGTACACCGGGACATGAGGAGCAAAGGAATACCATAGGGACAGCCTTTTGGCCCTTACTATGCTAATTTAGCTTCGAGGAGGCATTTTGCGTGAGCCCTACAACCAAGTAGGGCTCCTGAAGGATGATACATACCAAGTTCCTCATAGTAACCAGCCGCCCTTTTCTTGAACCTCAGTGCCTTCAGGTCTTGTCCAATGTGGTATTTGCCGTTGAGGTATGCTGCCAGCCCGGAAATAACTGCCACAGATGCAGCGGCCGCTGTTGCATCCATGTTTGCTTCCGTGATGTCTGGTCTTGTTTGTTTCAGGTAGGATATTAAATGGCAATGACAGCGCAGGACTGGGAGCTGGAAGCTTCAGATTCAGGAGAATGTTCAATGTTGTGATCTTCACTATTGCCCGTCGTCGGTCCTATCGCTGAGCAGGGAGCTAATGAGATGCCGAGGTTCGAGTCAGTGTTGTGTGGATACAGCTTGACGCCACAACGCGTAGTGGATGCGGGGTGACCTAGCGCGTCGGACAACTGATGGAGCATCGTCAAGATGTCCTTGGGAAATTGTGTGCCAGGCTTGGAGCGAGGCTTCCAGAGGACCTGCTTGTTCTACCTGAGCTTGCTGGTGGAGTGATCCTCAAGGGCGAAACATGGTCAGCTTGACGATCATGATCTTGAGGGCGTCAGGCCCGAGCAACCCTTGCACCGACAGCACACTGATGGATGTATGTTCTCGGTTGGAAAGCGCATGTGCTCGCCTACGAGATTCTTGGTACATCACTACAGTTGCAGTGTATGCTCTTCGACGAGGAATGCGTCCTTGCTTTATATTCCACATGTATCCTGGCTGACTACTATCGTACTCTTACTTGGCCATGTTCTTCTCCTTTTTGTTGATCATTTCCGTTCCGGGGGGGACTTTTAGTCCGCCAAATACCAACGCACAGACTCCAACCATGCCGGCGGCTCCGGTTGCATATGCTGTCTCGCGGCCCGTCCACCAGTAGAGGGTGCAGAAGATGAGAGGTCCTAGGGAACGACCTATTTGACCTGGCTTGCGTCAGCAGACGTGTTGAATTTTACGACACCTTGACTTACCAAAGCTCCGGTGATTGCCCAGCTTGTTGCCTCGCTCGTCGGCGCTCGCCTCAAAAGACGAGAGACTGTTGAGGCCAGTGACGACAGTCGCGCTCGTTACCGCAAGAAGTGCGGCCGCTCCATACAGGGCACTCTGTGTGTGCACTCGTCCGAGCATGAGAAAGGCAATTGTACAGCTGACCACTCCCATTTGGACCACCTTTAGAGGGTGCATTCGCCGCACTACCGAACCTTGGAGTAGGGAAGCAACGAGACCAATGAAGCCAAGTAATCGGCCAGAGTCCTTGGCCTGATAGGCAAAGAGATCATAAGTCATGAACGGGAGCGAGAACTCCATGCCGCTGAAGAAGAGTATAAATGTGAAATGCGTCGCGTTGAGCAGAGTGTGCGAGTTGGTTCGGACACGGGGCTTCGGTACCTGATTGCTTTTGGCATGTCCGTTTGCGGTGCCGTTCAGGGTCTTGTTCGCCGAAGGTAGCGTCTCCGGGAGGCTGGTGTACAGGTAGATGGTCTCTGAGATGACGAGGAATAGAGAGAAGCCTGCTGCCATGGCAAAGGGATTCTTGTCCATGACCTGCAACGTGGACAGGTATGCGCCCAAGGCCGGGCCAAAGGTGAAGGCAATGCTGAAGCACACGCCAACGAGGGCCATGGTCGCGCCTCTCTGGCTGTCGTCGCTGATGTCGGTCGCAATGGCCATTGCCAGCTGCACATTGCCCTCGCTCAAGCCCCCCACGACGCGACTGGCAAGGAAGGTCCGGAAATCAGTCGCTGCCACCCATAGCGCTACGCTGAAGATGTTGCCGACCATGGACCACAGAAGCGCTGTGCGCCTGCCATATCTGTCTGAGAGAGTTCCGATGAAGGGTGAGGCGACGGCCTGGCACAGAGAGAAGAGCGATCCGAGTGCGCCGCCGAGCAGGACAATGTCGTAGCGGGAGTTGATGGGTTTCGCGAACGAGTTCTTGTACGCATTGAGGCCGGCGAGGATCTTGGAGAGGATGGTGTTGGGGTCTCCCGTTTCATGGTTGCGGTAGAACTCGATGAGTTTGGGAAACAAGGGAAGGATGAATGTGAAGGATATCTGCACGTAAGGAGGTGGTCAGCCCACGCGAGCGGTTACACGCGACGGAAGATGACGTACCAAGTCAAGCAGTAGCGAAATGAACAGCACTTTCAAGACCCTCTTCCGCAGAGTCGCAGACACTGGAGTGGTTTCGGATTCCATGTTGGAGATGTGCGATGGTTAGCCAGCCCAGTCGCAAGAAGCCCAGAGTAGCGGATGGAGATGTGGACACGAAGTAATCAATCGGCGGCAGCAGGCTGGTTAAAAGTAGCGCAGCGCAGCGTTCGGAAGGACGGGGAAAGGTCCAGGTCAGCTTGGACTGCAGGCCCTCATCTAACGATTGACTGAAAATAGAACGGGTTGCGAGTTATAGTCACTGGTGGCAAGCGCCGAAGTGTATTCGGGTCATGACGAGGTTTGGCCGTTCGCCTGTGGCTCCGTGTGTGAAACAGGCGCGAGCGCAAGGTGGAACATGTGGGCACGACGAACCACATGCATGAAACAACACAAGGAACTTTGTGAGGCGACCAAGGCACGAGCGCCCACACTCTTGAGAGTCATTGTATGTGCATGTCGTGAGCAGGAGGAGTGGCTTTTGCGAGCGTACAAGGGCCTGAGCAGGTAGGTGCCTTGGGCGCGAAGCTCGTGTTGAGAAGCCGAGGCAATGTGTAGCTTCACGTCGATCATCTGTCCCCAGCATCACCCGGCAACGCCAACAGCTTGGTTGTAGACGGAGACGTCTTCCGATATCCCTAATGGTCTACAGAGACGCTCGTTGTCTTGATCTAAACCACTAACGCGACGACGTGTCCCAAAAGCATACCAAGCTACCCTCTCCACCCATCGCGCACACGGGACGAGCGTTTTCAGAGTCGGGATAGTCGGAAGAGTCGCAACCGGATCCTCTCTAGTCTCACGTGTACCATGACCATGAGCGACCAGCAAGCAGATCGGCAAAAGGCAATGGCGGCGGTTCAGGCAACACTTGAAAAATACAAGTTGCTTGCAGCTCGCAGGCCGAAGAACCACATCGTATGAAACTACTCGAGTCATTGGAGATGACTATCATTGATCATGTCTAGGACTTTGACCGGGAAGTCATGCTGAATCTGGAGCTCATGGATGCAACTCTCGACGGCACTGTTACGTATGAGCTCTACATTGGGCCTAACTTTTCAAACCTGAACAGTAGGTGCTGTCCCTCGGGATCTATATGACGATTCCGAACTAAGTCGCGGTAGACGTCATGCATGGAGGGGCGGCGGGTGTCATATTCGACATGTCGACGACGACGGCTCTTTGTCCTCTAGCTCGGCCTGGGTTCTGGGAATTCCTGGGCGGCGTAACTCGTTCTCTCAACATTTCCTATCTCAAGGCGGTGCCCATCAACGCCAGGGTGCGACTCAACAGCAAGGTGGTAAGTGTGGGCAAGCAGATGGCGATGATGCGAGGCGACATGACGAGTCTGGATGGCAAGACGACATACTGTACAGTGGAGCACCACAAAGTGAATGCGCCTGTCGCCAAAGAGCACCTGGATGTAAGGACAGCGTGGGACGAGGAGTTTGCGAGGGAATGGAAAGCGAGGGGCGTGGAACAAGCGAAGAGCAAGATGTGATGAGGTTGCGCCAGACATGGATTCTGGATGCTTGAATAATTCATCGTGACTACGGCCAAAAGCGGTATCGTGCAGCGCCAGGCCTACTTTCTCTTGTTGAACTTTTTCGACTCTGCAGCGGTCCGCTTCTTCTTGGGCGCGCTCTTGCCTCTCGACTTTGCGACATTGAGGTGCTCCAGCCAGTCTTCCTCCTCCTCGTCGATGATCTGGTGTTCGGGGTACAGGCTGCGCAGCTGGCTGATGGTGCCTATGCGCGGGGGGTAGTATGAGGCGATGGCGGGGCCCTTGAGGCGCTGGTGCAGGATGCGCGAGCCCAGACGGAGGCGGTCGGGGTTGTACGTGGTGTTGAAGACTCTGCATTGGACCTGGGCCAGTCAGTAGCACGCCGGGCACAATCGAAAGCGTCGCCTTACCCTCATCAGGTCCAAGACGCGCTGCCGTGGGACCGCCATGGTGGATTGCGATGCTCGACTACTGCGGCGATGTGAAATGTCGCGGAGGTGCCCTTGGCGCTCGCAGCTACCAGTCAGTACCCACAGTTGGCGGTAGCGCGACTCGAGAATGCCTCGCTCCACGACATGACATGACTGACCACATTCCTCACCATGGCCTCGCAGAAACGTGACCGCGCCTTCACCCACCACGGCCGCGACCAGCACCACAAGCGGCACCCGCCCCAGCACGGCAGCAATGGCGCCGCCTACACTCCCCACCCTCGGCCGCCCGAGCTGTCGTCGACAGACATGCAGACGGGCCTGGTGGCACTGCTCGACAGGTTTGTCGCAGACGAAACCACGGCCGGCGCAGACAAGGACATTCTCCACCACGCCCACCAACTGCGCCGCCTGCTCTGCGCCCGCAACCACTCCGCCGCGGCCCAGGCGAAGCGCGAGCTGGACGACAAGAGGCCCGACAAGGCCGTCGCCGTAGCCGTGCCCGCCTACGTCGAGCGGACAGTGCGCGCTGCCCAAGACCTGCCGCCCCTGCCGCCCATCCAGGAACCCCATCTCCACGAAGCCGTCTTCACCCACCGGTCCGCCATCTTCGATCCCAGCATCCCCGGCTCCACGCTCGGCGAGGACCTCAGTCTCGACTACGAGCGGCTCGAACTGCTCGGCGACGCCTACATCGAACTCATCGCCTCCCGCGCCCTCTACAACCGCTTCCCCCATGTCGACGTCCCAGAGCTGTCCATGTGGCGCGAACGCCTCGTCGAGAATCTGACGCTGGCCAAGTTCTCCAACGCCTACGGTTTCCCAGATCGCCTCAAGCACCGCGCCGTGTGGGACAAGAACTCGAAGCAGTACCAGAAAGTAGTCGCCGACATTGTCGAGGCCTATGTTGCAGCAATCGTGCTATCCGACCCAGACAAGGGATTCGAGACGGCCGAAGCATGGCTTACCCAGCTTTGGGCACCCCAGCTTCTGGCCTTTCGGGAGAAGATCATCGAGAACCCGCAGGCCAGAGACGAGCTCAACAAGCTGGTCCTCGGCAGAGGCGTCAAGCTCACTACCAAGGAGGAGACGCCCATGACCTACGACTCCAACAGCGTACAGTGCTACCACATTGGCATCTATCTCACCGGATGGGGCTACGAGGACGAATGGCTCGGCAGTGGCCATGGCCAGAACAAAGTGCAAGCTGGTGTTGCCGCTGCTGCAGACGCCCTCAAGCGGAACGGCCCGGTCTTGCAGGACGCTGTACGCCAAAAGAATGAGTTGAGGGCGGCACGGGCGAGAGAACAAGAGGACAAGGACAAGGCTGCAGGCGGTACTGAACAGCAGGCCACCCTTGACCCCAAACAGCGACGTAGTAGCGTGCCGGACAACCAGGATAGCAATGAAAAGAAGCGGAAAAAAGAACAAGACCATGTGTCAGACGAGAAGAAGAAGAAGAAGCACAAGAAGGAAAAAAAGGAGAAAACAACACCAGGCCGCGACTGACAATGACAGCTCCCAGTTTGCATCTCCGAATGTCCTTGAGCACGGTCCAGCTGAACATGCCCGGTTTCACAAGCGACTCGAGAACTGCTTCATTCAGGCCATGGCCAGGTAGGTAGGTAGGCGGTAGGTAGCCATCAAGAACATCTTCTTTGCCTCGTCGACTATTTGATTTCCCATCTACTGCTACACATGTTGTCGCTAATAAGCTGAGCAGGTACCATCCTCCAACAAGCATGTGTCTGTACAGGCATTGCGCTTCACTAGGACTTGTAGCCTACTAAACACCAAGAAAATCCAATCTCATCATCCATTCAATCTCCGCCTATGATCTAGCGTATTTGGGCACATTTACTCTTTTGACCCCAAGTCTTTGGTATGCCCGCCTTGAACGCCATTTATCTTCCTTGGTTTCTCCCTCTACTTCTTCAGTGCTCGGCCCGCAATGTCCTTGCGGTACTGCATGCCCTCAAAGTGTATGCAATCCACGCCCTTGTAGGCCTTCGCAACAGCCTCCTCCAGTGTCGGCGCTGTGGCCGTCGATGCGATGACGCGGCCGCCGGCCGTTTTGAGCGTCTTGTCCGAAAAGGAAGTTCCAGCGTGGAAGAGAACAACATCTATATCATGTTAGCATGGCCACTTGACGTGATCATCGGAAGCTATAGGGGGAAAAAAGAGAAACTCACCCTCTGGCACAGCGTCCAATGTCATGACTGTGCCTTTTGCGTAGCTGCCGGGGTATCCACCTGCAGCTACCACAACCGTCGCCGCACTCTTGCTCGAGACTTTGACATCCACATCCGCCAGCTGTCCGTCTGCACATGCAGCCATGACTTGCGCGAGATCGCCCTCCATGAGCGCGAGCAAGCTCTGTGTCTCTGGGTCGCCAAAACGAACATTGTATTCCAACACCTTGGGTCCGTTCTTGGTCATCATAAGCCCAGTAAACAGCACGCCCTTGAACTCAAAACCTTCGGATCTCATGCCATCCACCGTGGGCTGGAGTATGTCCTTGTCTACGCGCTCGAGTACGTCCTTGGGCGCGATGCGTGTTGGTGCATAAGTTCCCATTCCTCCAGTGTTGGGCCCCTCGTCGTTGTCGAAGATGCGCTTGTGGTCTTGTGCAGGCGGCAGGGATTTGATGGTGCGGCCATCGCTGAATGTAAGGATTGACAGTTCGTCGCCCTCCAAGAACTCTTCAACGACTACCTCGTCGCCCGCAGCTCCGAATTCGCGTGTCAACATGATGTCTTTGAGCGCTGCATGCGCCTCCTCTTTGCTCTGTGGTATGATGACGCCCTTTCCTGCTGCCAGGCCCGATGCCTTGATAACAACGTTGTGCGAGATGGAGTCGAGGTACGCTTTCGCATCGTCGTATTTGCTAAAATTCTCGTACGCAGCGGTGGGAATGTTGTGTCGCTTCATGAAATCCTTGCTGAATGTCTTGCTGCCTTCCATGCGCGCAGCAGCCTTGCTCGGACCGAACGCCTTGATGCTCTTGAGGCCATTCTCCTGGAAGTAGTCGACGATGCCTGCTACGAGTGGTGCTTCGGGGCCCGGTATCAGCAGATTGATCTTCTTCTCTTTGGCAAAGTCGACGAGACCGGCAAAGTCGGTGTCCTTTACGTCTGTTACGTTGGTGACATTGGTGTTCAATGTCGCGGTACCGCCGTTACCGGGACAGACGTAAATGTGCTCAATCTGAGGCGATTGTAGGAGTTTCCAGGCGATGGCATGTTCGCGACCGCCGTTGCCGACAAGGAGAACGCGGAGAGATTCAGACATTGTATGTGTTGTATAAAGCGGCCTGTCGTATGTGGAAGATGCTTGCGGCTGGAAATTTTTGGGGGCGCAAGCGGAACCCCGCCGTGGGGTAAACGTGCAGGGATCTGCGCGAGTGTGAGGTCACCCTCAGGTCCCTCGCCCAATGCGGAAGGGGCAATGTTGGATCATAAGAGTCTAGCTACGCGGGACCTGGAGTTGAATTGAGTATTATTATTCCGTTGGAGAACAAACCAGACTATTGGGTATCGATCTAAGAATGATGTGCGCACGCAGCCCAGGGTCCACGTCTACACGACGATGGATCTGCCTTCGTGAGGCCGCTCAGAAGATTGCTGACACGTGCAACTACACCGACAGCCTTTCTTCAGAGAACCATACCAATAGTCCTTCAGGGTCGCGTCAAGCTGCAGTATCTGGATAGACACAAGGATGTAGATAATCTGCCGCCTTTTGCTATCCTCGTGCGTCGCAAGCCAGTAGAGTATCGAGATGGCGGTGGACCTCAACAATATCCATGTGATATCGTAAAGAAGATGGCCGATGACAGACGACCACCCATCTTGCTCGCACTTGGCCGGGAATTCTTGCGTTTTGGCTGCATGGCAGGAAGCGCGCCTCGGTGGTTGCCGATGCCATCGGCCGTGGGCGTCGAGTTCTGACGGAGCAGCTACAAAGTCACATCAGCCCAGGCCGTTGTGGTTCTGCTTTGCCTTCATGAAGAGCTGACCTAGCACATCATTTTGCGCTGGGCCAGGACTCGACGTGAATCCCTGGTGCTGCTGATGCATGTGGGGCATAGGGTGGGAGTTGTGGTTGTGGATGCGAAAGCCGGCGTCTTGCTCGCGCTGTTGGCCGAAGAGTTCTCGCAGAGACAGCTGGCGACCCATGGGGGCAGAGGAAGCGGCTTCGGCAGGCTCGGTCGCCTTGGCAGTGGGCTCAAGGGCTTCGCGGCTCGCTTTTGCTCTGTCGGCAATAGCCATCATCTTTGCGGCAGTCTCGACACGGCAGTTGGCAGTCGAGGCAGGCGGCGGGTCGGCAAAGATCCAGATGCCGTAGACCTGCTCGCCCTGGATGATGACGTACGGATCCGATATCTCCATCTCTTCGCTACTTGTGAGCTCCTGGTAGAAATTGTCTAGGCCGCGACGGTTGAGGATGATGGCGCAGTACCGCTCGGCGCCAATGGGTGAGGGCGTGAGCTGGCAGATGAAGAGGGTGCCCTCGATGCCCATCTTCTCCCAGGACTGCGTTTCCAGGTTGAAGGTGTACAGGGCGGCATATGGCGTGACGTGCTCAATGGACGCGAGCTGGGCATACTGGCGACGGAGGACGGAGAAGTTGAGCTCTTCGTTGGACCGCGGAGGGGGGAGGGGCACGTCGACGGCCGGCGGCGCGTCCGTCTCGTAGTCTGACGGCTGTGGCGGCGGCTGGGGCTGGTTTGCGCGGGCTTTGCGGTGTGGCGCCATGTCTGGTGTGCGGATATGGATACGGATATGGATATGGATCTGGATATGGTGGTTGTTGTGGTCGTGGTCAAGGAAAGCTTGGGCCTCTCCAAAGCACCGCCCTGGCCCTGTCCGCGCCTTCACCATCGTCATTGCCAGCAGCGGGACTGTGGCTCACCCGACTACCCGCTTATTCACACCAAGCCGTCACTATGGGGCGCTTGTGCCTTCACTCGCCCAGTCCCTGCATCGCTTCCCTGCAAACCTCCGTCACGTCTCCGTCACGCGCACCCGCCGCCATCCTTGTTCCCTCACCCCGCCATGGCGCCCGAAGCAGCTTCTTCAGTGCGCTCCACCGAGCGCCTGGATGCGACGATTCCTGGCGCGTTCCTCGATCCGCGCACGCCGAGCATAGCGTCCATCACGACGCACCAGACGTCCCTCTCCCAGGCCCTCTATGAGCGCCGGGCCGAGTACACGCGGCCGCGCAGTGTGCGCATCAAAGTCGGCACCTGGAACACGGGCGCGCAAAAGGGCACCGAACTCGACATTGGCAAGTGGTTCGTCCAGGGCAAGGGCATTGAAGAGTCGCTCGCTGGCCTCGGCGTGTCGGACGCTGGGGAGCACGGCAGGCACAGTAGCGAGAGCATCCCCGCGCAGGAAGCACGAGAGGTGCCGGGCGGACACGACATCGACATCTATGCGCTGGGTCTGCAGGAGATTGTCGACATCACATCCGCCGCAGAAGCCCTGAGACCGTATACCGACCCCACCACGGCCAACAAATGGAAGGCGTCCCTCGAGGCCGTTCTGCCCAACGGCTACCAGCTCGTGTCCGAGCAGCAGCTGATTGGCCTATGGCTCGTCATCTATGCCTCCCCAGAAGTCGTGCCGCAGATCAAGAATGTTAGTACCACCAGCGTGGGCACGGGCTTGATGGGCTACATGGGCAACAAGGGTGCCGTAACAACCCGCATAGTCCTGGGGGAAACGACACGGCTTGTCTTCATAAACTCGCATCTGGCTGCTGGTGCAGACAAGGCATCCTTGGACAGGAGAAACTGGGACGCTGCTCAAATCAACTCCCGAACGCGCTTCGACCCCATAGTTGAAGCTTTGGGATCCTCACAGAACACAGGCGAGGGTCTGGGTGAGGAGGACTTTGCCTTTTGGTTCGGTGACCTAAACTATCGTCTCAACGGCATGCCAGGCGACGACGTGCGTCGCCTGCTCACGATCCACACACAAGACATGGACAAGGAAGACGACCATGGTCGGCCATCTACTTCTGGCGATTCCGCATATGGCTCCAAGCACTCGTCCGAAGATACACGTGACGCAGTGCCCGAGCCAGCAGAACTCGATCCCGCTTCACTGCAAACCACCATCTCGTCGCTGCTGCCGCACGATGAATTGCACCAGATGATGAAAGGCGGCAAGGCTTTCCACGATGGGTGGGAAGAGGGCCCTGTCCGGTTCCTTCCCACTTACAAGTACGACATCGGAAAGGTTGGCGTTTTTGACTCGAGCGAAAAGCGTCGCTGTCCCAGTTGGTGCGATCGCATCCTCTACCGAACACGAGCATCCAAACAGCACTATGATGATCGAATCAAGGATCAAGAAGCAGCACGTAAGCTTGAAGAAGAGATGAAGTTGAAGGGCATCGACGTACCAGGAGATTACGATGTCATGTATGAGTACGATCCCGACACTGACGGTGACACCTACGACGAGTACGAGGAAAATGAAGATCCTGAGCCCGAACCAATCAAAACCAAAGACGATCTTCCTGTGAGTTGAATGCAATGCTCCTGGCTTATGACGTTGGAGAGAACACTTGACTGACTGACTGCCATCGTTTAGGCTGAGCTGCTGCTCGAGTACTACACCACCCACATGCGCGTCCTCAGTTCTGATCACAAGCCCTTGGACGCAGTCTTCAAGCTACAATACGATGCCGTTATTCCGGACCTGAAGACTGCCATCCATGGCGAGGTGGCTCGTGAGATTGATCGTCAGGAAAACGAGGGTCGGCCGTCGATTGCGGTTGTAGTAGAACGCGCGACCGGTTCTTCGCCCGACGATCGGAACAAAACAGACAGCACCTTTGAAGGAGTAGACTTTGGTGACGTCAAATTCGCAAAGTCTTCGAGACGCAACATCACAATTGCAAATACTGGACGTGTACCAGCTACATTTGGGTTCGCCGATCGTCCAGTAGATAAAAACCAACCTGCTGGTCCGTTCCCGCCATGGCTCTCGGTTACTTTCGACAAAGCGCAAGACAAGCTCGATAAGCCAAGACCAGACGACATTCATCAATACTTTACACTGGCCCCTGCAGACGTTCTCAACGTCGAGCTCAAACTCAAGATCGAGAGTCTGAATTCGGTGCGCGATCTCAACGATGGGGATGCGATGATTGATGAAATCCTCGTTTTACGCGTTGAGAATGGACGCGACCACTTCCTTCCTATCCGCGCTCATTGGCAACCGTCGGTACTCGCACGATCTATCGACAAGCTGATCAAGATTCCCGAAGGCGGTATTAGGAAGCTGCAGAACCAGATACCAGCCCGCGGCGAGGTAAAATGGAGTGTGCCTCGGGAGATATTTCGGCTGACCGAGGCGATAGAAGACTTGACGGAGCGAACCCTGGCCGAGTGGGATATGACCAAGAGCGAAGGAGAGAGAGCGCCTTGGCAGGATAACGCAGGGTGGCCGTTTGTCAAAGGTCGAAGCAGCAGCGGGCATGATTGGGAAGATGAGCTCGCCGACATCTACGACGCCCTCGACTGTGATACACCATTTGTCGATGCGTTTTATCCAGAGACCCGCAGCATCGAGCGCGTCGAGATGCTGGCCCAAGCCCTCATCACCTTCCTGGGTAGTCTCACAGATGGCGTCATTACCAAGAGCCTGTGGGAGAAGGTGGAAGAAGCGCTAGCTCGCCGCGAGAAGGCCGCGAGAACGACACCTTCTCTCGACTACTCTGCTGACGACGAGAAGATGACCATCCTAGAGATACTGGCTACAGCACCTAACCACAACGCTACGTTCCTCTTGATCCTTTCCTTCCTCCAGAATATTGCAAATCAGATCACCGAGGTGTCTAAGCCGCGTCCAGAAGAAAGCAATAAGAGAGCGAGTGCAGACATGAGTCTTCCGTCTAGTCCGCAAGCAAAGGTCAGGAGAAAAACACTAAGTAAGGTGCCAGAAGTGGCTATCCGACAGCTTATCGTGAGAAACTATGCTGTGGTCTTTGCAGAGTGCTTGGTCAAGTGGAAGGATGGAGGAAGGGAGAAGGACAAGGCGGTTAAGAAAGAGAGGATGGTGGGAGTACTGGAATTGTTCCTGAAACAGGACTGAAGATATTAGTTTGTTAGTCTCTGAGCGTGACCCTCAGACAGTGACGATGCAGAAGGTCATAGCGAACTCCGATCAGCACGTAGATTATATTGATGCTAGAGGCCTAGATGTTGCCTTCGTTGTCCTCAAGCATCAACGTCGTTCAAGAGCCACGTCTCAGTTGCGACCATGCGTAGATCTCTGTCGGTCAGAGATACCCAATGTTCTAGATGCCGACAGCGCGCACTATACCGCAGAGAGAATAGCGTCGTCATGCATGATTCCAGATTGAACCTAGCGCAACCGAGATATCAAAAGTCGCGCTTTATAAAATCGCTCTCCAGCCCTTTCTGCATTCTCGCAACTTCTAGACGGCAGAACGTCAACCCAGCAAATATGTCTTCCGCTGCTCCAGCTTCGCAAATACACCTCCGCACACCTCCGGAGCCAGGAAAGAAGAGCACATCCAGGACCTACCTCATCTACTTTGTTACTGGAAATCCTGGTCTCGTGGAATACTACCGCACATTCTTAACACACTTGTACGGTCTGTTGACTCACAACACGGCCTCTGATCGCGATGTTGAATTCCAAGTCTACGGGAGGAGTCTGTCCGGGTTCGAAATGAACGAGGCTGAGATCAAAACGATGAAGTGGCGGAAACAGCCGCCGTATGGTCTGCAAGATCAAATCCGGCATTCTGAAGACGAGTTGGCGGACTTGGTAGAGGAACTCAAAGAGCAGGGAGCCAAAGATGTTCGGGTCCTTCTTGTGGGTCACTCAGTAGGTGCGTATATCTCTCTGGAGATCATACGTAGGTTGAGAGCGCATGGGATGGCAGGCGACGATTTTGAGTTGAGGGTTGTGGGTGCAATCGGGCTGTTTCCTACGGTTGTCGATATTGCGAGGAGCGAGAGTGGGATGAAAGCTTCTGTAAGTGGTTTCTACCATTCGTGTCAAGATGGCCCAGCCAGTATTTGGGCGCGCCTCTCCACACTGCTCCCATCAGCATAGGCTAATCATTCCGACTAGCCATTCCTCAAGAACTCGAACTTTGCAACATTCGCAGCACTCTTCGTTAACTTCCTAACTTTTCTCCTTCCTGTTTCCCTTATTGCGAGTTTGATAGCAAAATTCATGGATTTCCCCTCCGACGCCGCCCAAACCACCGCGGCTTTCGTCAAATCACCCCACGGTATTCACCAAGCACTACATATGGCCCGCGACGAAATGTTTCAGATCGACACCGACATCTGGGACGAAGAAGTCTGGGGCGCCGCCGCTTCTGAACCCGCAACCCAGCATCCGCATCCCCGGCCAATCTTGCGCTTCTTGTTTGCGCGCGAGGATCATTGGGTCGCGGATGCGACTAGGGATGCACTGATTCACACCCGCGGCAGATTCAGCCGTGGAGATGGTGTGGATGAGATTGGGGGGCAGGGCGAGAATTGGAAACCTATCATGGAGATTGACGAGAGAGAGGGTTGGCCGCATGGCTTCTGTATTCGCCATGGGGTGCCGGTCGCAGAGAGGGTGGCCGGGTACGTGAGGGCGATTGTTGCGCAGGATATGGCGAGGAAGTAGTAGCCCTCAGAAGGATAGTTTCATGAAGTTGCAACGACGAATCCGTGGGTGCCACCAGTGCTTGCACAATCCACAAACACCATATCGAGCCGGAGCCTTGCACTGACAAGTAGATACATGTAAGTACGTCTTGGCCATGATGATATGAGGCGGGGCCATTATGCATCGTTTCTTGCGATCGGCCCAGAATTCGCAAATCTCACTTTGAGTTATCCCGTTAGTTTGAAGCTGAGTTGGATTTCCTTCCCAATTCTTCTATTTCTATGCAATCGACATAACGAGGCCGCCAACTCGTGCCAGTACTAGCACTCCAGGGCTTGCATCATTTGTTTTGCCAGTCCGAAAAACTATTAATTGTTATGGAAGTTTATGACGCTATACTGCAACCACGATTACAACCCGACATCCTTCTTCTAGACCTTGCATCAGATGCTACATGTGTTCGCGCCCCAAGAAGAGACCTAGTTGGAGGATTGTTACTGACCATAGCGCATAAACTACGACTACACAGCCATCACGGAATCCCATACATGCAACTGCGCCCTTCCAACATCCACCCTTGAGGAATGTGTTCCTGCGGTCGACCATTCGTCGATTTAATCGCACCAGGCTACTTTGCGTATGTAGACCACGGCGGCTTCAAGTAGCTATTCCCTTTTAATCAACTACAACCCCAGTCCGCGGCTGCGGTTCTCCCACAAAGAGCAAGCAGTCGTTTGTCGCCCCGATTCACACCATTGTGCAAGGCTATCGGTCATGTCTGTTCCGTCTTCTCATGTCATTGAAACAACTCAACCCAGCTACAGCTCAAAGACAAAGAAGTGTCCTGCTTTCATCTGGAACCTTGCAGGTCTCGTCATCCTAGCAAAAGCAAAACAATTAGATCCAGAGGCGTGTATCTCTTTTTAGGCACTCTTCCACCAACTCCTCGATCGCGATCGCTCTCTGGCGGCGCTCGGATCCTTGCACGGCGTAAGTGTTACAGTCTTCTAGTTTTATCTAATGGAGAGACTGGCGTTGGTGTTGTCAACCTACCGTACTGGCTCTAAGCCTAAATCCTGCAAAGACTATCAAGCAATTTAAATCTTCATTTCAATATGGCAACATTTGCGCGCATGCGGATTCTGCCTAATTGTCGCTAGCTGTTCCTTGAGAACAGGAACACGTGTGGGAAACCTTAAAAACTAGAGTCTATGCACGAACATTCAAGGGAAGACCTGTTCTACAGTTTGCTGAAGGGTGGTTCCTGCCACCAGGAGCATTGCTTGTTGCGTTCCGTTTAGTAATGAGCATCGAGCAGACCATGTCTAGGTACTGCTTCTTGTTGCACAGCAATGTCTCTAAGATAAGTTGTATGCCTCGAACAAAATTCTCAACATCAAATAAAGGTGAATTTCCAATCAGCGAAAGGACTGTAAGGGAAGAACCGATAAGTGTAGCAGGTGCGACGGGTCGGAGTGTTCGAAGAAAACAATGACTGCAGGGTAGTGAGTTGGAGACAGCTCAAATTGCGAGAAGAGTCTGGAATTGACAACCCTTGAAACGCTTTTAGAGAAAAGTCTAAGCACTGATTCAGGACTGAGAGATTGCATACCAAGCGTCGTTCCTTGCTTCCCTCGCTTGACCTTCGGCCTACGTATAGAGGACAACCTGAAAGCCGCTCGCACACACCCAGCAGAGAGTACGTCGCTCCTTCGGGAGATATGACACAGGTCTGTGGAGACAAAGAAGATGCTGAATGACAAGGAATGTTAGATGTAGACAGGATGAGCCTGGACGCATTGTTGAGGAACTGGAGGTTTAGAGACGGGCTCAGTCTTCTGGTTCTACACGCGATTGTGAGGCTTGTGGGAATCCTGGAAGTCGTCCGTGACTAACTCTACATCAAGAACTACAGTTTGATGGTGGCTGTTTCAAGAAAGATGGCTGCGCCTGGGTGGCCTAAGATTAGGGAAGGCGGGGAGGCGACTCTGGTCGTGATTGGTCGTGTGGTACTTCGGTTGCGCATGTCATGGTAAATCCCTACTTTTCAGCCTTACGACCAACCTCCCTATCCCTTTTTGTCTTTCATGGCTATTTTGATAATTACTTTGACCGACCTGTCGTTTTTGACCGCCACATCATCTCTACCAATCCTTATTCGCGCGTTCGAAGGCTTTTTGAAAAAAAATGTATTCTCGAATGCTGTACCTAGATTGACCTTGTTAAATTCACCCCTCATGACTACGTACGATAGATGCTGGTTTCATCTCAAAGATCATCACCATGACTTCCTTCCTCGCCCTTTGGTCAGCTTTGTCTTCCATGTACTATGTGTGAAGACTTTAGGCATGTTGTCCCGCAGGCAGCCGCCCCTCTATGAGCACTTTCGCTATACAAAAAACT
This sequence comes from Alternaria solani, assembly GCA_002952155.1. Taxonomy (NCBI): domain Eukaryota; kingdom Fungi; phylum Ascomycota; class Dothideomycetes; order Pleosporales; family Pleosporaceae; genus Alternaria; species Alternaria solani. The sequence goes on along the minus strand of CP022030.1, from coordinate 1,087,472 downwards.
TGCCTGTCCTCCAATTGAGTCTCTTGCCGTGACCGTAATCATCTATATCTGTTATGTATACCGTGTCACCAAACTCTGGGACGGCTTCAGTGGTGACCTTGCCAACCATGAAGCCACATTCATGATTCTTGAAGAGCCGGCCAGCATGTCGATCCGCCTGGAGATGTCGTTCGAAGTAGCTGGGTTGACAGCTCACGATAAGGGTGCTACATAGAAAGACGAACATCACTACTAGGGCGTCGATGAAGCAATGGCGTTCGCGTCTTGTGAGGCAATCTTTAGTTATTTGGTATCGGTGTGCCGGTGTATTGAGGCAGTCGGATGCAACGTAGGTACTCAGCCCAGCTTAAGAGGGAAAACCGGGCCTATGCATGTTCTATCCGGGTCAATGAGCAGCGAATGGCTCCGGGACAACAGGCAATCTTTCGGCACCCGAGGCTTGAGGTCCACGCGCTCGACACCGGAAAGCGAATGTTTCCCTCGGGCCATAGAGAAAGGGAAAATTGGGATGTGCAGCAAGAACATCGACGTTGTAGAAGCGCAGCGCCAGTGACATGGTCGTTGGGATTACCGACTTCGAGGGACCTTGAGCTGGGTACGGTGGCTGAGTAATTCTCGATGTCGCTAAAGATCACGCCTTTCCTCTTTCGGCGGGAATCGCTGGCTCTCACCCTTTCTTGAACCTCACCCTTCGTGTGCTCAGCCAACCCATCAACGAAAAGCTTCGCCAAACATGTCCGTTTTCGGCGAGAGACGACTCAGATCTACGGGCATTCTCTTCGCCGTCGCGAACGATTCCTTGTTCGCATGCACTATGCCACGTCCATGGTTAGCCGGCAAGCACGGTGCCACATGTGTGCGTCGAGCAGCCCGGTCAGTCCAGCCTGACGGGAATCACCCTCCAGTCATAGCGCGCTCACCTCCTGTCAGAGTTTGGGCAATCATGAGGTCTACATGCTGTTTCAGAGCTACGTCCGTTTCGTCTTCGCCCAATCCGCGCTAATGACCGTTGTTTTGATGACCTAAATCGGGGACTTACACGGCCTCATCCTCGACCCAGCCTGCATGAAGTCAGCAAGGCGGAGTCTCCTCAGTATGTACAATATGCTTGCAGAGTTTCAGATGTATCACTGAACAAGGCACCGCACCTCTGGCGCTTCTTTTCCTTCTGTCCACTCTACTGTCGCCTTGTCCATTCGCCTCGCTGCTGGCATTTTCCATTGTTCAGATTTTACTTTCTTTATGAGTGAAGAGCGACATAGCCATTATCAGTGTATTCCAGGCCTGTCGCACCCGTCTAGTACCGTCAGCCATCTCTCTCTTCAAGATTCGGGCGTTGAGATACTCGACTCTCCGCGCACTCTACGTCGACACCGATTTTTCAGACTCACAAAGCCATGGACGCAGACAGACGACTCTCCAAAGCTCTCGAGGCTGCCAACGATGCTCTCCAGCATCTTTCGATCACACCAGACTTTGGTAGTCTAGACTGCACACATATTGATCGGCTACTCGCACGTGTAGTCGATCTCCCAACCGAAGGCAACCAAAGGAATAGTAGGAGAAATCTGCTCGTAATACGACAATGGATGATCAGTGAAGGCCCTGGCGTCGTGCTTCTCGAAGTCCTAGGCCAGTTATATTGGCGGTTGGGCGAGCTTAACAGCAGTCAGTTTGACAAGTTCAAAGCATCACTCCAGCAACTGCAGCCATACTTGTCCTTGACACAAGACACAAATGGGATAGCGCTGGTAGTTCAACGCATTCGATACATCCAAAGATCCAAGGCGGATGCCTGTCACGACTTTCTCTGCGAGTTGTCAGACCTCGTTGGCGCTAAAGGTAAATGTTTCGCTACTGTAGCTGTGGAGGCAAATTGCTAACATGACAAGCGGATTCCCCGATGCTCAGCGTAGAAGCTTTGCAAATAGCCTCTCGCAGCCCGACGCGATCTGTTCGCTCCCGCGATAGTATTTCGTCTCAGGAAACCGGTCTCGCAAGTCTGATCAAATACGTTCCGTCTAGCACAGTGCCTGCTCCTGGGGACTTGGAAAACTTTCTTGTCGAGTTCTACATCAAGGGCATCTGCCCAGGCCGTACCGTTGCGTCGCAGTCAAATGCGTACCTATCGTTATTGCATATGGCAGATTCTTGTCTGAGCACACGATACGCCTTACTCAGCATCTCAGCGTCATATCTCTGTGAGCAGCTCCCGAAAGAAAAAGATACGTACCATCAAGCCGAACTGTATTATTCCACGCAAGCGCTTCAGGCTCTAGCAGCACAAATCAGTGAGGGACATCAATTGGATGGTGCTCTGGCTACTAGCATGTTGCTGATGCATCATGGCTTGGTGAACAGGGAAGAATCTGCTCTATGCTGGTCTTGCCATGCCAACGTACTGGATGCGATTTCTCCGGAGGTGATTGATCACCACTCCGAGCCTGCTCTGTTCCTGCGCGCCCAACTCATCCTAGCACGAACAGCACAAAGCCCTCATCAGTTGAGTAGAACGCGGCGATATTCGTTCGAGGCAATGAACTGGCTGGATGGTGTATCGCCAATCGAAGCGGCTAAAGTCTCTACCACTCTTGGAGTCTCACCTCAGGTGCTTTCCATCATATCGTTTGTAACTTCATTTCCGACCAGCCCGAATAGGTTGAACGAGCTCATGTATGCTCAATCTCAAGAGGTGCAGATTCAAAATCTAAAGCAGTGGAGCCCCGAGCCGGAAGGACCAGAAAAAGAAGTACTACTCGCTACAGCAGAAGCTTTCCGCCTCGCATCGCTGATCTATCTCCGGTGTCACATCTACGGGTATGCTTTCTGGACATTTTTGTGTTTCGTTGTCCGTTAACCATACTTAGATTCACGCGGTTCCACTCCTCCATCCTCGAACTCTCGGATGCGCTACATACCTTGATCCTCTCGCTGCCAGTGAAGGGCCCCCTATACACCGCCATTTACCCCATCTGGCCATTTTTTGTCGCTGCCGTCACTGCAAACTCGGATAAACGCGACCGTCTATACCAACGCGTTGTACCAATACGAGAAGGCGACAAGAATACACTTCCAGCAGTCCTAAAGCGCATTAGTGGCATCCGAACCTGGCTTGCAAACCAGGACGCGATGTGCCAGCGCCAAGATGGCTGGTGGGACGAGATGCTCAGTCCCAGCTCCAGCACAATAGCGCTGGGCCCGCACCTGTTGTGCTTAGGCTAAGCTGCTCTCAGGCTTTTCTTGCTCCGCCTTCTTGTCTTTTGACGGCCATGAAAGCTTTCTACAGCTTCGAACCGCGAGCTTCTCACGTTATACTTCCTTCAAGTCCGTTTTTCACGTCATCATCCCATTGCGCCCAAGTGCGTCGCTCGTTAATTTTCTCACTTCAGTATACTTCAGCATTTCAAGCAAGGGCTGCATTGCCGTTGGTCTCCGAATCATTTACGCTATTACGTCCAGATCTTATGTTACATATCCACATGCGATAGTTCACACCTCGCCTGGCCTGTGTTTTGTCCTGTCCACAACGGTCATCGTGCAGGGTTTCTCACCTGCTGCTATCATATATCATTCCTAAGCGCCAAACCTTTTCCTTGATCAGGACTCGCTCCTCCAGTGGTCGAACCAATATATGCTTTCGGTGCTGTAACAGGGATTCGTTTGGGTCAGCCACCGTGTCTTGTTCCAAAGCGTCGGGCCGTCCTTGTTGCCATTCTGAGCTTGAATACTAATGAAGCCCTTCTGGAGTCACCACTCGCTTCATTCGCTCAACTGGTCTGGACCTGGGCCTAGGCCTCATGTAGTGCCAACAGTAACAAAAAATAGAGAACAGTAGAACAATTATAATAAACACGATGGGGCCACTGATGACTTTGAAAACACTATCAGCTGTCGAGTTGTGGCGCGTTCTCTCATCACCGATACCGAGCCGTCGAGTGGGAACACCGCAGTCGGCTGGAAGTGACGGTGATGGTGTGCATTCAGCGACAACACAGATGGTATTGGTGACGTAGTTTGTGAAATGATTATACTGGTGCACATTGACGGTGTTTCACACGGGTGGATTTTTAACCATGATATCATATTTACTAGCTCTGGAGAAAGCATCGGTGATGGATTCATCCCAGACTTCTCTCGCACGCCTGAACGCCTTGGCTTGCTCTTCGTCCTGGTGTATCTTGAGCCAGTATCTATTCTCGTTTTCCTCAATCAGCGTGAGGCCGTAGGTCTTGGCCTTGCCAATGCATTCTAGTGTTGGGCAGGAGCAGTTCGCTTCTGCCATTAGTGGACGAGCGACATCAGAATTGATGTACCAGGATATGTCATTGGTGGCGACCAGGACGGACATGATGAGTGTGGTAAGCCATGTCGCGACACTGGTGGCTGTTTCGACTGTGACTTTCATCTAGACCGGAGTGATTCTAAGAAGCTTGTGATATGTGTGTGGCGTGGATTGTAGACGTAATGGCGAAGTTGAAGGATTTTTTTGGGACAGCGACTGTGAAAGTGAGATTGTGGTAGAGTGAAGCGATCGATGATAGCCTTTAGAGACCAGCACCGGTCTTTGTTCCTTGGTGTTTACGCACCGACCAAACAGTCCAAGTTCAGCCTGCATGGGCACAAAGCAGGTGCAGCACAAAGACAGAAAGCTCAAATTAGACTTTTGACATTGTCATTCCATCTATCGGTATCCACATTTACTCCCAAAAAAACTGATTACGAAGACCCTAGAGTGCGCCTGAATGCTCAAATTGCAAAACTGCAGAACCGTGATATCGCTGCGCTGGGAACATTGGAAGATAAACGTGAGGGAGGCCTGGCGCACACATTCCGAACCGATGGAGAAATTTCACATTGAAGTAAGTAGTTGTTTGTATCCAACTTGACACATTCCTGAGTTGTGTCTGCAAAAGTTCGTGGGATGCGTAATGAGCAGTTGCCCAGGAACGAACGAGAAAGCAGAGAGCGGGAAGAGCACGTAGAGCAGGGTGAAGAGTCTGAAGAGACGAATAGAAGGAACCTCCGTAGTAACCGTGAAGATTCCAGATGGCCAAATTGGTATTGCCCAAGCACATATCGAAACCCCAGGTTTCGGAGTATGTAGTCGCTCGATCGGCAAGGCCGGATATCGACCGCTTTGGAATGTAGCCGGAAAAATGTACACGAAAAGGGTATCGATCAAATCCAGAACGCTTCGTGAAACTGCCCACCGTTGCTCTTTTGGCACCGATCAGATGGCCCTCTGATGCTGTGACTGTACGTGTCACTGGGTATTAATGGCCTCCATTCTTTCTGAAGTTCAGCAATTGTGACAAGCTGGCCAAGCTGCACCCGCTCTTCAGGAAGTCATGGCTTATGAGCTCCCCTGCGCTTGCTCGTGATTTGACATCGACGCAAAGGCAAACTGACAAGAAGGCCTTGAGTTCCTTGGACAGCTTATCTGGTTTCTTGAGACGAGGAGTGCCGTTGGTAGCAATGAGATACAGAGCCTTGAGTGGTTCCTCGTTTAGATACGGTGGTTCGGACTCGATCATCTCAATGGCCATGATACCCAGAGACCAGATGTCGACCTTGTTGCCATACTCTTTCTGTTTGACGACTTCAGGGGCCATCCAGTAGGGAGTTCCGACCATGGTCGCACGCTTGCTGCGCTGCTCGGTAAGCTTCGCACTAAAACCAAAGTCGGCTATCCGAGGTTAGCAAGTTGTACATGGAGGATGTGTGGGGGATGCATACTAATCTTAACGTTGCCACGGCCGTCGAGCAAGACATTGTCACTCTTGATGTCTCGGTGGATGATGTTCAAGTTGTGGAGATACTCAAGTCCCTTACAGGTCTGGTGGTGGTTGTTAGCGTGGGTTTTCCGCAGTCCATGTCACACAGCTTACCTCGAAACAAATGGTCGCGATTTGGTCTTCGCTGATTGAAGGATTGTTGTCAATGATGTCGGTCAAAGCACCTCCTTCCATAAACTCCATGACCACCCAAAGCTCGGATTGCTCCTCTTGCAAGAAGGCGTCCAAGAAGTTGACAATGTTGGGGTGTTTGCTGTCCTTCATGACGATGATTTCGTTTACGATAAGTTCCTTGCGGGGCTGGTTGCGGAGGTCCATCTGCTTGATGGCGACCTGTGCGCGCGGGCCGTTTTCTTGCATGACCCTTCTCGCCATTGGCGATGTAGCACCTTCACGGATACGAGCAACGTACACGGAACCACTAGCACCTTGACCAATCTTCTTTTGCTTGTTATACGAGTCCAGCGGCCGTTCTTTGGATACGACCTCTCGGAGCTTCGCCATGACCTCGCTTTCGGACATGCTAGACATGCGTACATCCTTGCGCGCCGGCTCCTCTTTGGGCTTGGCCGTAAGGGCCTGCTCAGCCTTCTTCACTGCATCGCTGACAGGAGCATTCTGAGGCTTGGCAACGTTCAATGGTTTGGGTGCAGCAGGACCTTGGTATTGCTTTTGTGGTTGGCTCTGACCATTAGCAACCCTGGGAACCTGGCCGCTCGAACCCTTGTAACTGCTGTTTGGTTGAATTGGCGGCCGCTGTTGAGTTGACGATGATTTGGCAGGGGAAGTGCTGTAACCACCGTTCTGTTGCTGAGGGGCAGGAGGAGCGGGACGCTGCGCGGCCATCTGGCGTGGAGCCTGCTGTTGCTGCTGTCGGGGGTCTCTTGCAGCACCTGGGGTCGACGGTGCAGGGCGACTGGAATTGTACTTTTGGCCTGATGGGCTTGAATCTCGCGAATCGTAACCACCCCCACCAATCTCTTGTTGGGCCAAGGGGACTTTCTTTTGAGGTAGCGAAGCATTGTACGCTTCCTGTTCTGCACGTTGTTGTCGCTCGTACTCATCCCTTTGCCTCTCACGTTCGCGTTCTCGTTGTAGTCTGACTTGCTCTTCCTGTCTCCTCTTGTCCTGCTCATAACGATCCTGCTGCGAGGGAGCGCTCTGCTGACCGCCGTAGCCCTGACTGTAACTGTCCTTGCGCTGATAGTTGCCTGGCGGTGCAGGGCGCGGAGGGGCCACGGAGTTGCCGCTACCACCATATCCAAGCTGCTTTTCGGCCCCAGCAGTTGTGGGTGGGGTCGGAGTGAGACTTGGGTATTGCTGAGGGTCCTCGGATCGCTTGACGAGCTTTTCGGTGTAGAATTCCAAAACCTCGAGGACGGCCTTGGGGTTCTTGGCATAGTCATCTTTGGTGAGAGCAGAGGCAGTGAGCAGCTTCTCCCATTCCACTGGCAGACCGACGAAAGCTCCGCTGTTAGGGTCGAAGCCTACGTGTACTCTGTGGGTGAAGTTTGTGGGGTTGCTGACACCGCCCATGCTGGGACAGCGCTGGTAGATGCTGTCGATCCACGAATAGACCTCGTCGTCGGTTTCGACCTTGCATGTAATGATCTTGGTGGGGCCATCGCGGGGTGGGGAGGAGCCTTTGCTGGTGTTGAGAGCGCGGGTGATTTCAAAGGACAGCGGCTGCGTGTCTGAGCGCTCGACACCCAGGATGTCTCGCAGTTGAATCGTGTTGGCTACTTTTGAGGCATTAGGGCTCTTGAAGAAGTTGAGCTCGAATTCGCGCAACACCAACCAGCGGTCGGCCCAGACAAAGGATTTGAACAAGCCTTCGTCCTTGACTTTGACCATGCCCTCTTTGACCGTAGCCGTCGATGAGACGCTCCTCTCAGTCTGGGTGCGGACGAGCGACATTTGCGAACCGTTGTTGAAGGCAGGCGACTGCATGCTCAGGCCAGCCATGTTGCCCGGCAGGGTGCTGCTGGTGTTGGGGGTGAGGGCGAGGCGAGGGCGGTCGGTGGGTGGTCGCGGTGCAGGACCGGGATTCATGAATTGCTCGCGGGAATACATGCTGAAATAGCGTGGTCAGTGGACAGGGCAACCGGCGGTAGGGTGGTTGACACGAAACAGGCGATGTTGCAGCGGTGTTGGGGGTGGGGACGAGGGGTGAAGGGGTGGTGTTTGCAGCACAGAGCAGTGACAGCGAGGCGAAGAGCTCCCGGGTACTTACGTGGGTCTCGAGTGTCGTTCACACAAGGCTAACAACAAGGACAAGGGACAAGGGCAACAATAACAGCGGAGAATTATACAATAGCTACGGCAGGCGTCGTGATGAGCGTTTCACTGCCTCGAGTGCGGCCAGGCAGTCGGGGGGGCTGTGATGCGGTGAATGGCGGGGTGAAAGGGTGGTCGAGCAACTAAGCAAGCAAGCAGCGGGGCGCGCCTCTCAGCGAGTGCTGGGGGTGTGTGTTTGTGTGCAGTGAGACAGGAGCGGGTGGCGATGGAGTCGTCGAGGATGGATGGGGAGTCGTGGGACGGGGGTCGCGTCGAGTAAGCAGCAATGCGAGCGTCGGTCGGGCTGCAGCACAGCGGGATTCGAGTGGTGAAAGCGAGCGGGCGCTGCTGCCAGTCCAAGTCGCAAGGCGTCGCACCGAGAAGTCGTTTCAGCGAGAATGCCGCATTCGAAGCGTGCAGCGAGGGGGTAAATAGGGAGAAAATCTGGTAGGCGGGCGGGCGGGCGGGCGAGAGCGCGGTCGTGTCTGGTACAGACAGTCGTGGTAGTAGTGTCTGGAGTGGGCCCTCGTCTCCTTGGGCAATGGCGCGCTGAATCGGCACGGAACCTTCTCTCACGTGCACTATACACACACTGCTTGGTCGACGCTGCGTCGGACGTGGAGCCCTGAAGAGGACGACACCGCTGCAGCAATCTTCGCCTGGTGCGCCCATTGGCTGCTGCCACACAAAAGCCCTCGACACGGCCGCCATCATCATTTCGCTGCATGCGTTTCATCGCCACACAGGCGCGACAACGGCAGAGGGTCCGGCCTCCTCACCCGGCGGCTGCAAGTACAAGATCGCCCTCAGTGTTTCACGAGGGAGCGCTTCGACGTCGGAAGCCCCTCTGCGTGCCACCCAACAAACCCTGCACGGCCGCCACATGGGCATATTTAGAATCCAATCCGTGCCGCCAAGCTACCCGTCTGGCGGCTGGGCTGCTGCTTCAAAAAAGAAGGGTGCTGCTCTACCAAACTATGCGCATCCACGTTGTGTCAGAATGTCATTGCCGTCCGTCTCTATTCTTACACACAGCTCCCACTTCTCTTCCCAAGCCAGGCGAGGCTACATTATGCATCGCTGCGCACATCTGGGAAGGTATCGCGACGGCTTGCACTATATCTCATGCCATGTTGTTTCACTTGCAACAGCGCTCCATACACAAAGTACAAATCAGCATGTTTCAACCATATCTTGCATGGTGCCCGCCTCTAACCCCGCCGATACAGCCACTATCCCTGTCCCGGCACCCGACCATGCACGTCATAACCACAGGGGGGCGCGCATATGCACAACCTCACGCTCAACCGCAATCAGCTTTGGTTCCCACCGGAGATTAACCTACTCTACCCCCCAAACGCCCAAGACGTCTTTTTCAGCCCCCTCGTGCTGCTTCTTCTTACGCGCTTGAAGCTCCTTGACCCTGCGAACAGACAACCCAACAGCTAGAGGGCCGACAATGGTACACAGCACAATGGCCCACGTCACGACGAGAAAGATGTCGGTTGGCTCCCCAGAAGTTTCGCCGAAGACGCCTTGGGATTCAGCGACGCCGGAAATTAGGAACCCAATCTCTCCACGCGCGCACATGGCAAACGCGAGGATAAGTGGCGGGTGTAGCGAAAAGGGCTTTGGTGGGTTGGGTGAAGAACGCGCCTCGCTTTCGGTGCTAGCTGATGAAGCTACAGGGCCTGTCTGCGCTGCTGTGGTTCCTGTCTGCGTTGGAGTAGTCCCTGTCTGCGCTGGCGGTGCGGCGCCGTTGCTCTTACCCCACAAGTGAGGCACCGACGGCAGGCGCACCTTGCTCAGAATCTTACTGGGAGATTTTTTACCCGTCGACGCGGAGAAGCGGACGAGCCAGAGACCACATACCACCTTGGCGAATGCCATGAGGACGGCATACACGATACCTCGCCAGACTATCGCACCTCTGAACATGCGTGTGATTGGTATCGAGAAGCCAATCGAGGCGAAGAAGAAAGGCTGCAAGATCTTGGAGACTGCGGGATGGTAATAGTGGTGGTAGATGGCTGCTCCACCAGTCGCATCCACGTGCTCGTCCTCGTCATTCTTGTTGGGGTGAGATGGAAACGCGCCTTGGTTTTGCTCGCCTTGAATCTTTGCTACATCTGGTAATGAACCTTGAGGGCTCTGAAGAACCGAGCCAGAAGCTTCTGGGCTCTTCTCAGCCGCTGAGCTTGTAGCTGAAGTCGTGGTAGGGTGAGGCACGTCAGAGTCCCACCAGCTGATGCTAGCGCCCGCAATGTATGCAGCGAACAGGTTCGATGTACCTGCATATGTCGCTCCAGCGACGAGCCCGATGAGGATTAGTGTGTGGACTGTAAAAGCCGTCTGTGTACGCTGTAGCAGATGATTCAGGCGTGCGCCCGGGTGAGCTTTGCGGTACGCATTCAGCCACACGGTCAAGGGCTTTGCAACAAAAAGGCAAACAACAGGAGCAACGACGGCAAAAGCAACTGAAACAAGCACCGGACGAACGACTGTGACCCAGCTGAAGTTGTCACCGCCGAGGTTGGAGATGACCTGTACCATGACCAGTCCGACAACATCATCCATCATAGCCGCACTGGTAAGGACAACGCCTAAACGGGTGGCGGACAAGCCACTCGCGCCGAGCACGGTAAAGGTTGTGCCCAAGCTGGTGGAACACAGTGCTGCTCCAGCTGCGAAAGCTTGTACTGGGCTGGCATCCAGTAAGCCCTGTAGGGTGTAGGAGAGACCGATAGGGACTAGGATTCCGGTGAGGGCGACACCAGAAGAGAGGAGCAGATTTGCTTTGAGTGATTGGAACGAAGTAGAAAGACCGCCTGATGGGGATTAAAACGACGTCATGGGAGTGAAAGTGAGTGGACGTATGTGGCATGTAAACACACCTTCGTAGACGAGCAGAATCAGTCCAAGATAGCCCAATTGCACGACCGTCTCTTCTAAGCTCTCAGACAGCCATTTGGCGCCTGGAGTGCCCCATGCGATGCCTACCAGGACTTGGCCCAGGAGGCCACAGTATAGCACCTTGTCAAGGGCAGCATTGACGACATTGAGCAGGAGAAGAAAAGACGCGAGAACCAGGATGATGACGATGCCAGGTTCGTGGTATGGCAGTGACGCGGCGTCTTGCAACGCGTCTCCAGCCATGATGCAACCAAGGGCGCTGGACAGCCAATATGCGTGCGACGCTTACTGGAATTGGCGTTGTGCGGCCACGAGGCAAGTCGACGCGAGAGAGAGAGAGAGAGAGAGAGTACAAGCAAACCACAAGCACGCGCTGGCTAACACATTGGTGTGAATATTATTTCGCGTATTAGCAAGGCGGGTTGAAAGAAGGGAGAAGAAAAGATTTGTTACCAAGAGATCCCAAGAGATATCAAGACCAGCAAGATAGTCGCAGTCATCGGGTGCGTGGATCCTAGGGGCCCCGCCACTGCACCGAGCGCAGAGCAGGGGTGCAGCGACAGCCGAAGCCGCGCCCGCAGCAAGTCAGCCATCCATCCATTGTTTTGGCCCGGGGGACTGACTTTGGAAAACACGCCTAAGCAATCGCCCGCAAGCATCTCGTACCCACCCAGCTTAGATATTCCTACCTGCATGCGCCCAGCACGTGTGACGCAGAGGGCTGATGCACACTTATCATGGCGCCGCTTGAACAGCAATGGGTCAAGGTCCAGCAGAAGACTTTCACAAAGTGGTACGCTCGCCGCCTGCCATGCCCGCCGCCGCCCTCCCCTCCCCTCCCCTCCCCTCCCCTCCCCTACTGACGACACCGCTGCAGGCTGAACAGCAAGCTCAAGATCCGCGACGTTCAGATCAACGACCTGATCATTGACCTCTCCGACGGTGTACATGGCCCCCTCCCTCTCACCCTCACCCTCCCCCCTCTCCCCGCATCCTGTCACTAACGCACCCCCCGTAGATCATACTCATACACCTCCTCGAGATCCTCAGCAACGAATCACTCGGCCGCTATGCCTCCCGCCCCAAGCTGCGGGTGCAAAAGTTCGAAAACGTCAACAAGTCGCTCGACTTTATCCGGAGCAGGAGGATCCAGCTGACCAATACCGGTGCCGAGGACGTCGTCGATGGCAACAGCAAGATCATCCTGGGCCTGATATGGACCCTCATTCTGCGCTTCACCATCAGCGACATCAACGAGGAGGGTCTCAGTGCCAAGGAGGGTCTGTTGCTGTGGTGCCAGAGGAAGACGGCCTGCTACGATGAGGTCGAGGTCCGCGACTTCTCCACGAGCTGGAACGACGGTCTAGCATTGTGCGTGCAACCCTCTCCACTAGACCACTCGACTAACGCCACACAGCTGTGCCCTGCTCGACATCCACCGGCCCGACCTCATCGACTACGACAGCCTCGACAAGAGCGACCACCGCGGCAACATGCAGCTCGCATTCGACATCGCCTCAAAAGAAATTGGCATTCCCGACCTCCTCGACGTCGAGGATGTGTGCGACGTGGCCAAGCCCGACGAGCGTTCGCTCATGACATACATCGCCTACTGGTTCCACGCCTTCTCGCAGATGGAGCGTGTAGAGAATGCCGGCAGAAGAGTCGAGAAGTTTGTGGCAAACATGCAGGGCGCATGGCAGATGCAGAACGACTTTGAGCGGCGCATGCGCGAGCTGCTCGAGCAAATCGCCAAGCAGCGCACACAATGGGAGGACGCCAAGTTCGACGGAACATACGCAGACGCTAGGAACCAGTCCACCGAGTTTACGGCCTGGAAGCGCAAGAGCAAGCGAACATGGGTAGCCGAGAAATCGGATCTAGTAGGCCTCTTGGGAAACATTAGGACGAAGCTGGCCACCTACCGGTTGCGACCCTACGACCCACCCGCAGAGCTGAGCCTCGAAGCACTAGACACGGCTTGGACAGGCTTGATGAAGGCCGAGCGACAGCGTTCCCAGATCATCAACGAAACAATCAGAGACATCAAGAACGCGCTTCGCAAGTCGTTCGCCGACAAAGCAAACGATTTCGCTCTGGCCCTCAACACACTGTCGACATCGATATCAGCGTTGGAAGGCGATGTTGAGGACCAGCTGGAACACACAAAGGAAATCAGCAAGTCGCTTGCGCCTTTGGACGAATACCTCAATCTCATAGCATCCATCGACGAGCAATGCGCCGAAGCTAACATTGAAGAAAACGACTTTACAACATACACATACGACGAGCTAGAATACGAATTAGGCTTGGTCCGCAATTCCGTGTCGAAGAAACTTGCCTTTTTGGAAAATCAAATGGTTGCGCGTAACATGACCAACTTGACGCCCATACAATTGGAAGAGTTTGAATCAGTCTTTAGGCATTTCGACCGCGACGTGTCCAACTCGCTAGCCGAACTCGAGTTTTCGGCAGCTTTGGCAAGCTTGGGCTTGGTCTACGACGAAGAAGAGATGCACGAAAGGTTCCGCGAAACCAGTGGCGGTAAAGACTATGTCACGTTTGAGCAGTTCATTCGCTTCATGGTAGACGAAACAGAGGACCAGAACACTGCCGAGCAGGTGTTTGAGTCTTTCAAAGAGGTCGCTGATGGCAAGGTCCGTCCACATTCGTACACTCGCTCATCCACCATCAGCTGCTAACATTCCACCAGCCATACGTCACAGAACTCGACCTCCGACATTCCCTCGTCCCAGACGAAGTAATCGACGATCTGCTTGCCACTATGCCTGAGCACCAAGGTCCAGATATGCAAGAAGACCGCGACATTCCCAAGTTTGATTACATCACCTACATGCAGCGGTACATGGGCGCTGACCGGGCCAACGGCAATGTCGTCGAGGAGGTGAATGGCGAGTAGAATGCGGCCCATCTCGAGCATAGGGTTCTTCTCACCCCGGCGTTTGTGTAGCGCCTAAAGAACAAAGGGTCTGGATGATAGCATGGTTTGTGCGTTGAGGTTTAGCGTTGTATCGTTTGTTTTTGCATGGTGGCCGTTTTGGAGTCACTCCTTCGTTGGATATTGAGTACAAATAGGAGGGAGGGAATCGAAAGGCTCTTTGGAGTAAGGCGCGCTGGCAGGTTCGACATTGGATACCACGCAGATAGGACAATTCTTGAACTTGGTCGTAATTACTCACTGGACCGCTGCCAGTGTCCAGCGTCTTGACAACACGTTCCCTCCACCCATTTAACACTGCAAGGACCGCAGATTGTGCAGACAAAAGGCTCAAGAAAGCTTATAGTCTATTTTGCACACAAGGGAAGAGACGCTTTGAAAAAGTGTTCGGACAACATGGTGGAAATTCAAATACAGGGGACTGAGGCAGGGAAACCGTGCACTCTAGTCATCTATGAGCTGTATCCAACTGAATTAGTGCCCTCACCTCCATTACATCCACGTCCTCAATTAACACCCAGCAGATCCGGCAGCTCAATCATATTCCCCTGCATCTCCTTACACATTTCCAAAAACTCCTTCTTCTCCATGTCAGTCGCAAACTCAATCTTTGCTCCACTAATGACTTTCCCCTTCTCCACCGCCTTTTCATTCCCCACCTTGTCCTTTCCTTTTCCTTTGACAGCAGGCTCTACAACACTATCTTTTCTCATCGCGCGGTCACCTTTGTCGATTGGCACTCTCAGGCCTTTAATCTTCACCTCTCTGTTGCCATCGTCTTTAACTCTTATTGGGTTGATAGATGAATTAAGGTAAAAGGCTAGGTAGCCGTTCCTGAAGTCGGCCGAGAAGTGGATCAGGGCGATGATGGCGCCTGTATCGTTGTCTTCCCAGACTCGTAGATTTTCAAGGCCGCACATTTGCTCGGCATAAGAGAAAGACTTGGAGAGACCTTCGTGGACGCGCATTGTTTTCTCTGTTCGAAAGGTGGCAAGAAGGGTGCGACCCATCAGTTCGTTTTGAAAGAGTGCTGCCGCTAGGTACGTTGTTAGTCACTCTCATCTTTCGAAGAGATTACGTTAATAGCTAACCTTGTTGCGAGTCGAAAACATAGTTGACCCAGCTCGTCTTCTCTGTCCGTGCAGGCCGATGACCATGCTTGATATCGTGAAATTTGAGTTCGCATGGTACGGTGATTGAGACTTTAGCTGAGTTGAAGTAGCTAGAGTACGGGATATACATCTGATCGTCCTCCATGCGTAGCTCTACACGCGTCGTGTTGTCGTCGCTAAACGCCCATACGGACGTCACAACGCGCACCGACCTTGTCTCGGGGTCAGTCACGCGTTTCCGCACAACGGCGATCCTACATTCTTCTGAAGCCTGAATCATCTCGACATCTCTGGGGTCGTCTTGGTTGATTCTGTGTGAATACTCCACGAGTAAACCACGGCTAGTGGTGGTCAGTGAGCCAATCTGGCAAAACAGAAAGTATGAGACTCGAAATACTTGACTTACACATCACATAAGATAGCCGAGTTGCGAAAGGCTTCCTTCTCAAAGGCCGCTTTCTGGCTAGCTGTCGTGGAGCTTCTGTGAAGTTTCATAATCTCTGGTGACGAAGGGAATGGGCTTAGCTTAGCCTGTGATGTTTGCGTATATGTTTTCTCAAGCTCATGAGGTGGACCCAGCCTCATCGCCGGAGGTGGAAGCAACGTCAGATGGCGGGTATCATTCCTTTGACCCGGCTCAAGTACTTCCGGTGTGCGTGGGAGACTTGATGTTTTCCTAGTCGACGTCGATTGATGCCGGCTAAGGTAAGCTTCGTGCACTAATGGAGATGGACTCTGCCATCCGGCTGAGCTTGTGCCGGCATCGGAAGAAGCATAACTACTGCTGGAGTACCGTAGTGATGAACCACCGAAGCTGAATTCTGAGACTCGTTTCTGATTGGGTGATGATGCTCTGGAGGTAGACATAGACTTTGTCGGAGACGATGGAACAGGGACTACGTCGTCAAATTCGACTAGCGAGGACTGTTCGGGTGATCTTGCGTACTGAGTAATCCGGGGGTGAGAGACTTTGATATTTGGATCCCTGGGCGGGGATTTTAGAGGAGACAAAGCATGGAGGGTCTGATTCAGTGGATTCGCTGCTTCTGAAGTTGGTGAACGCGCAGGATGTTTCGCCGGCACAGGTGGCACATGCGAGTTCTGTGATGCGACAGTCAGATTTTCCACCATACGCTGTACTTCGTCCAGCTGCTGATCAAGACTCCCACTTGGATGATACACGTGATCGGCACGTTCTGTCATTGGCGTAACTACGCTTTCGAGACGGGCCATAGACTTGCTATACCACGTCAGTAAGCGGAGTGTATGAGTTTTGCATCACTAGCCTTTGCAGTGCTTCAACCAAGGTGGTGATGGAGCTTGCGTGCGTCTGTAATATCTCCCGCAGATTGGCAAGGTTCCCGCCCTCGGTCGTCCAGATCATGGTTTTGTAAGAGGTAAGGACCAGATCACTCCACGAACGCTCAATTGCGAAGCCGCCAACAGTACGGTGTTTTTTGATAACTTGATATTGATCAATCAGCGAATCAAGATCGTCAACTGTCCGTTGGCAGGATGCCAGGATAGCGCCAAAGCCATTTGTGGTTTCTTGACTGGCGCTCTGGAACAGTTGCCCTCCATATTCGGCGTGCAGCGTCTCCGCCAATAGCTTCAGGGCTTTTGCGAGGCTGCCGATTTCTGTCTCGACGTAGTGAAGCTCCGGTGGCGCGTCTTTCTGACAAGCATGAAACGTTCGCCCAATCTTCCAGGCTTTCTGCGACAGCATCAATATGTCCCCAATGCTGGGGACGGTCATGGTGGCGGACAATGACGGGTCATGCACAACTTGGAAGTAATCAACCAGGTATGTGAACAGCACACAGGTGGAGATGCCGAAAGCGATCGGGGAGTTCCATAGGGTCCAGGTATTAGGGACGGAACACCCGGGGGAGGCTCGCGATATACTGTGGGCGCAGGAACCGTGGGGGCTACGGAGACGGTCGCAATAGAGCCTAGGACAGGCCCAGCGCCATGCGCCTGGATATAAGACTTCATAGCGACTGTGCTGTGGGGACCGGTGGCTGGATGGTTCAGTTGCCAAAGGTTGAACAGGGAAGAGCATGGGTTGTGATACTCGACGGGGATACCACGTGGGTCAGGTACCGCAACATCATTGGCGTCTGTCAATCGACCGCACAACCGGCAATCTGCCCCGCGTAGCTGTCAATACCTGTCAACAGGCGCTGGGCTCGATCAAGACCAACACGGGCGTAAGCTTAGACTGTACAAGTTCCAGCAGTTGTGACACGCATGCGCAAGACGGATATGTTTGGTTCAAAAAGCGGGCTACCCCTCGGACCGGCCACGCCATGGCGCCAGCCGTGCTGCAGGGTACCATCAATCTGTATTAAAGGCTCTGATGTACATGTACAGATCCCACCTCATGTGGGACCTGGTTTGTCGACTGACCAGCGACTTGATAGAGTAGAGGAATTTTGGAATCCAGGGTACATCTATAGACCCTTTTTCCGAACGTCGGTGTCGTCGTACCCGAGAACCCATGCGCCTTAAGTGTCTAATATTGTACATTGAAACGCAAATCGTTGTTGTCATATCGTCGTTTGGTGCTTATGCAAGTGGTGAGAAGAGACTGGAGCAGTCAGCTAAATGGTCCATTAAGTTCAATGGAGACAGGACTGGATGGCAAATTCAAAATGCAGGGAGCATCTCGTGGAAGCAATGTCCCACTGGCCCTTTCTGACCTCCGAGAAGTGGCCAGACTGATGCCGAAAACCCGTACTGCTTTCCAGGCCCAGAGAGTGGCATCCGCTGTGCTTTTATAGGGTCGGTCGAGGTCGGCTAATGTACTCACCGGATCAGAGACGGCTTGGGCACGCTTTGGGAGTACCCAAGATACAGAATCAAGGGCAGGTAGCCATAGTGGATAGCGACGCGGGAGACATCAATGATGCGCGCGATGCGCTCCTGCTTGAAGTCAGCGGAGGCCCGTCGAGTCAACACCTGCGCATGATTACGTACTTTGGACTCTTCGGAGAGTTGGTACATGGTGTGTGTGTGGGTGTGTGTATATGGTCGGCCCTGGGGTTGAGGAAGTCAAGGCGTGTAAAGGAATGGGTGACGGCGGGTCTTAGCGAACGACGAGGTCGCGATGATGCGTAAAGCTGAAAGTTTTGGTGTTAGCCGCATGCGTGTTAGCGCAAGCCCAGGCTAGAGCTCCAATATCTTCGAGATGCCTCCACCCAGTCTTCAACGCCGTACTCCATTCACGACGTTTTACGACTCCGACCAAATTGCCTGAGCATACATTGCGACTCGAGATACAAGGGCATAAACGCACATATACGCAACTCTCACAATGTCGGCCCCGAGTGCGCGTCACTGGTAAGTTGCAATACTCCTCGCCCGAACACACGCCAACGCATGCGCAGGGAACAGAACAAGGAAGCAACCGTCTACGTCGGAAACCTCCATGAGCGCGTCACGCCCCGCATCCTTCACGAGCTGATGCTCAACGCTGGCCGAGTACGGAACGTCAACATGCCCGTCGATCGCGTCAACGGCCAACATCAAGGATTTGGCTTCGTCGAGTTCCACACAGAATCGGAAGCCGATTACGCGCCCAAGATCATGAACAACGTCGCTCTGTACGGAAGCAGAATACGCGTGAACAAGGCATCAGCAGACAAGCAGAAGAACGTGGAGATTGGCGCGGAGCTGTTCATTGGCAACCTTGATCCTGGAGTGGACGAGAAGACACTGTACGACACGTTCGGCCGTTTCGGACCGCTAGTGAATGCGCCAAAGGTCGCGCGCGACGACGTCACGAGCGCATCCAAGGGTTATGGTTTCATCTCGTACGGCGACTTCGAATCCTCCGACGCGGCTATTGCTAGCATGCACAACCAGTATATCATGAGCAAGCAGATTACAGTTCAGTATGCGTACAAGAAGGATGGAAAGGGCGAGCGACACGGAGACGAAGCCGAGCGTATGCTCGCGAAGCAGGCCAAGGCCCACGGAGTTGCGCCTGCGGTACAACCGCTGCCAGCACATCTTTTCCAGCTTCCTCCAGGTGCTGCACCTACTGGACCAGCCATGGGCGGGGACGGCCGAGGTGTACCTGGTGCACCAAGCGGACCCGGCGCAGGATACGGGCCTCCTGGTGGACCCCCTGGGTATGCTCCTAATGGACCTGGAGGCTATGGACGGCCTCCTTCCGCAGCTCCTGTCGGTCATCCCGGTCTTCCACCACCCCCATCTGGCTTGCCCGCTCGCCCACCAAGCGGCGCTCCAACCAATTTCTTTCCTCCTCCGCCCGGATTCAACGGCCCACCCCCGGGCTTTGGCGGCCCACCACCTGGCTTTGGAGCACCGCCCGGCTATGCACAGGCACCGAGATAGATGGAACAGGCGCGAACAGACAGATTACAGTAACATCACTCTGCGCCACGAAGTCGGGCGTCGTACCCTAGAGCATTCCTCAGGTTGATTTGACCGGAATAGGTCGAGTCTGGGATTCAGGATCGTCGCCGTGAAAACGACCTCTGCAGAAAAAGTAGCACCCGGCTTGTGGACACCAGCAGGGAAGGACGTGGTCACGACTGAAAAGCATGGCATTCGCCGATATGTGGATTAATTACGGAAAACATGGAAAGTTGATTCGAAGAGGCGCTGCCCAGGTCAGCGAACGAAAAGACGCAGAACCAGGAAGATCAGAATAAGAAAGATAACCGGCGTCCAAACTCGTACCCGCAGAAAGAAAGATACCCGCCAAGAGCATGTCAGACAGATGGGCCTCTGAAGGCAACAAAGGAAATATAGAAATATAGAAATATGCCCAAAATCCAACAAAGGAAACGAGTTGTGAGACGATCCTGTGAAAAGGGCGTCGCGCCCTGTTGTGCCCGTTTGCTACAGTCATGAGAAGCTGACAAACTTGGGGTCGCGGGGTATGCCGTCCGCTCCGATGTTGTTCTTCTTGAACCTGTCCTGCATGTATATCCGACGGGCCTCGTCGAAGTCGACGCCTCGTCGCTTCATGATGCGCATAACTTCCTTCTTCCCCGCGTCGTCTAGGCCTTGGCGTGAATCGCCAGCTTCCACGTTCCCACTCAGGTCAAATGCTGAAGACGAAAGACCGGCTTCAATGTCGTCGCGGAACGAGGATGGCAGACGTGTGTAGATGGGTTCGGGAATGGGAAGGAGATGTATCCAGCGGTGCCGGGTGAAGTAGGCAGCTGCGCAGGGTTAGTCCGTGTCGCAAGCATGGTGTTCAGGGCAGCTTACCTGTCGCGATAACCAGGACGAGGAGTGAAACGGAGTAGAGCACGTAGGCCATGATGAGGATGCTGTTTGAAGCTTTTACGAAGGTTTGTAAGGTATGCGACACCGCGGAGGTCTTCGGGCGTGTGTGAGAAAGCTGCGAGGGCGCACGCAACAGGAGACCCAGGAGTGGACAAACAAACGAAATGGACGTGAAGTGGATTAGGCAATAGAGTTCAGATGCGAGCCTTCCAGGACAGAGGCATTGGGAAGAGTCGGCTGGACACGACGCTGGCTCGTACCCACGGAGTCGCGGACAAAGACGCTCGGCTGCACCGCCCCATCTCGCGTGGATGCGTCGTCACACCTCCCGCTCCGCTCCGCCCTTGGCATCGGCATGCGTGTTGATCCATCCCCGAAACACGCACTAAGCGTATGCGGTAATGCAGACGAGGGCCATCCATTCAATATTGGCGAACTTTCTCCAAGTCAAGCAATCGACATCGTCCGTATCCACATTCCATACAGACACAATGGCCACCACTATCTCGCACGATCTTGCCTGGGAGGTTACCAGTGAGTGAAAGACTGGAACGCGAATTGGGATGGGACTGGGGTTGACACATGGCAGAGGGACGCAGCTCCACGCTCGTCAAGAGGGCGAACGGTGTCCAGTTCTCGCGCGATCCTCTTAACCTGAGGAACGTGTACAGCCGCAAGGTATGTATGGATATTGGATCTACGAGGATAACCGACTAACTGTGCTCAGAACGAGGGCTCGATCGCCAACAAGGTACGACTACAACGAACCGCGAATGCGCCGCGCGCATGTGCAGATGGAAGAAAAGGGCAATGTTAACAGTGCTGTGAACAGGCCATCGGTGTCATCCCCGGAAAGGAGGGTGGTGTCACTCTTCTCGTCAAGAAGGCCGACAAGCACCACCAGCCCGCGTCTGCCATCCAGACCACCACCTTCGGCCCCAGCCGATCCACCCGCAAGTACGTCCTTTCCGGTCCATGGGCTTGTTCAGAGAGAAAACTGCCCCCACAACACTTTAGAGCCACTTGCTGACCAACGCAGGACATACTCCGCCATCGTCAACTCTACCACCAAGCGCAACTACCGCCCCGACCTCCGCCAGGACGCCGTCGCCAAGGCCTCCGCCATCCGCAAGAGCCAGAAGCCCGTCAAGGAGTCCAAGCCCGCCAAGGCCAGGGGTGCTAAGGCCCAGGCCCAGGCCGCATCCAAGGAGGCATAGATCATGAGATACTGAAGCGCGTGGTGCATGTGAATTGGTTCGGAGTTTTACTTCATTCGGTTCATCATCTTCTGTGGGATTCGGAGCTCATGAAATGAAATGAGCATGGGTTGCATGAACGAATAAGCTAGAGTCTTCACGACGAATTGACTCGGCGAGAAATGAATATGCTTCGAAAACCAATTGCCGGTCCTGTCGCTTCAATGCTGGATGTACACCCCTTCCTGCGAAGTGATTCTCGCGAAAGACGTTGCCCAAGTGTCACCCAGGCCGTACTTGTTCCCAGAAGCGCTCGTCATCATATTCATGTGGGATTTCCAATTAGTAAGATATGCCATTGCAATTTGAGCCTCCTGGAGACCAAACGAAACTCGTCCAAATATGTTTCCAGGCTATGTTGCAAGCATCCAATGTTGAGATCATATATATTCAAGACATGAGGCATATCATTATTGCGGCTACCACTGTGCAGTACAAACATAAGACACCTATCACTGTGGAAAAAAGACAGCCTTATGCCGTGGAGTGAAACCATGCCCTTTTCGGAAAAGACTGGACAGGTCCCTCCCACGGGAGGACTTTGACAACGCTGCTCTCTACTTTGACATGTAACAAAGACAACACCTCGCATATAGTAGAGGTTGAAATGACTTGTATCTATTTATTATAAATGTATTTCCATAATGTTGTTGTGCTCACAAAGGCTAGGTATGGAGAAAGGGGCACAGGCCATCTGTTCGAGATTTTCAGCAAGAGGTGTGAGGCCGATGGAGTGATAAACGGGGCATTGGCATCCTAGGGCAGCAGGTGAACCTGATTCTGATAGGCGCCTCGTTTTCAAAAATGATGTCTAGTCTTATACGTGCTATTTCAGCACTCTTCCATCAAATCACCTACTCAGCCATCTAGGTTGCTCATCTTCAGTAGTATAGTGGTCAGTATTTCCGCTTGTCACCTTCACAGAGCAACTCGCGGGAGACCAGGGTTCAATTCCCTGCTGGAGAGGATAGTATGTGTTTTACTTTTTGTTTTGTCTTTTGGGTGGTGTGCGTCGTGGTGGTTGGCGTGGCCACGACAGAGGCAAACATCGCTTCATTTTTGCCGTCGCCCGTCACGCCATGCAAGGAAAAAATCGAACGACCCCTCTGTAGTTGCTCAAGAAGAGTTTTGCCATATAAGAGAGAGATCAAACGCTCCTGTAGTTACCTAGGCACGTGTTTAACTTTTCCCTGGTATAGCGTGAGCGGTACGCCATGTAAAACACACCTAGGTATCTCCTAGCTCTTCGCGTAGTACCTAGTAGCTAAACAACGTAGTTGGGGTAGTAACAGCTGCAATTCGACACCCTGCATTTGAAAGCACGTTGTGGATATCTGCACCAAAATCTTCAGACAGCTAGGATACAACTCGTACCTACATACAATCATTCTCTTGTGTCCATCAACAGTCTAGAGTGGTATATTCAATCACGGTGTGTCCTTCTTCGTTTTCGCACCCTAGGTTCGCCCTGTTCATAATGGTATGTCGTCAAATGTGCAGACGACGGTGTATGAGGAAGCTGTCGTATATTCGCGAAAGAGGAAAAATCATCAGAATCTTGGTGAGGCCTACCGGTATAGTCGACTGGCTCTGTGGAAAAAGAAAAGTTGAATGCTTGTATCTTCTTTGTGGACCACCCCTCGTCAGCCGGCGTCCACTCCCTCAGAATAGATCTAGTGCCAGCGTGCCACATGAGCTCGCGCAAGGTCGTTGACGGCGCGACCAGTAAGCATTGGCATCTCCCCTTTGATCCCATGCGAATGCGCATCGCCACGCGTTTGGTGAACCTGGTCATGCCTGGAGGCGCATCACCCGGTCCGCCGTAGTACCTTGGGCTCAAAGTGCAATCCAAGATCACTGTTGTAAGATGGGTCATGGGTAGTCGCTGAAGTGCGTCCCGCCAACCATCCAGCTCCGATTCATAGTCCTCCTCGTTGACACGTCCAAGGTCTTCTCGAACTGGCCCCTTGAAGGCTTTGGATATCCTATACGCCTGGAAGTCGCTACAGAACAGCGACAGTCGTATCTTCTTTGGCAATCTTGCGTAAGTGAGTGTTGTAGATGTTTCATGGGTCGTCGCGTCTGAACGTTCGATCTTGCCGTCCTCAAGCAGGCTTGATAGTGCGGCATATGTCTGGAAAGTGACGCTCCTCTCTCGAAGTATGGTAGATAGAACTTCCTCACGAATGACTTTTGAACAACCTAGCAAAGGGATCGGCACTGTTTTTGTGATTGCATGGTACACGATCGTGGTATCGGTGAGTGAATAGGACCATATGGCCTCGCGCAGTTCCTTTGCCAGGGTCGAGAAAGTGCCGAGCGGGGTTGTGTTCAGCTCCATGTCGGTTCTGGCCGAAAGGTGTTCGTATTCAAATCGAGTCGGGAGCTGACGGGCGAGATTCCTTTAACGTTATCTGAGGTGGCACCAGATTGCTTCTTTGTTCGGAGTCGCGGCCACCCGCTGCTCATGGGAAATCCGACTAATAGACAATCAACCTTGGGCTCAAGGCCGCAGGAAGCCAGATTTGGATCTGTATCACCAATGTGCCCATGTGTGGCTGAGGCGCGAAAAGCTGCTGAGGGGGGACAGCCGAGCAAGCGGAACGCTGCGGGCCGCGAGCGTGGCCCAGTCCAACGCTGGCCATGCACTAGCGGCTTGCAAATTGCCCGTCTCCATCATCAACGCACGGCAATCGCCCTGTCGACTTGTGCTGCACACCTCGGATGCCTTCTTTTTGTGTTCAAAGATACCTGGAGCTTGATGTTCGATCGATCCGATCGTGTTTCCTACAGTAGCCTCCCACATCAGATGCACAAGCAGGGATGAGCTGGGTATCACGAAGCCCTTGTATCACAGCTCCCTTCTGTCTGCTCATTTGCCGAGCGGTCTCGTCCACACACGTTGCGCGTCCAGGGCCTCGCCTGGCCGGTCAAACGCGGCCGCATTGTTGCTGATGCGTTACGCATAGCAGCATTTTTTGACGAGCTGGCGCTGCACATACCTTGCAGGCGGGTCGTTTGACGCGTAGCGATTGGCTATACCAGAGCCCTCTTGAGAAGCGACTTCATCATGATTAACGATCTAGCACCCATCGGCAGCTAGTGGCTTACCGCATGTTTCTTAGAACTGCCGTCTGATCCACCGCTGTTCTCACTAGATGTCTGTACAAGGCTGATTGCTGCCTCGAATCTGGCATTCAGTCTACCGGTTCGTCCACTGGTATGCGCCCTAACCACTCGCACAACGGCATGTCGTGGACTCCGGTGGACTTTACCTGTGTTCGCTACTCAGCAGTTGAGGGCACACACTATTTCCATGATGCCGCTTTCCCTACCTCAATACAATTCTTGTTGTCGGGTCGCTGGGAGCCTTGGGACGTCAGCTACGTAAAGTAGTACGTCGCGCCTCTCTCCCAGACATCCCCGTATATGAAACTAACGTCTCCAAGCAAGGCTCAAGATCCAGATGTCCGACGCGTCGCAGAAGAAGCAGAATTACGGTTGATTCGAGATCCTTACTCTGGATATACCCCATGGCCATCTCCGCCTCCGTCTTCTACGGGCGCTCCCCCGCTAGCCCTCCTACACAGCCAGACCCTGTCTCTACCAAATGTCCACCAAACCACAGGAGTGGGCCTCATGACACCCTCACCATCTACGGTAGTCGAGCATGCTCCTCCAGGATCGCCACGAGATCACAGTACGCCTTCGTCCGCGACAACTGCAAACGTCTATGCCTCTCCATACGCGTATCAGTCTACCGTACCGATTGGTTCTACTTCAATGCCACCTGAATCCGCTGTTACTGCTCAGACAATTCTGGAAAATAACACTTACCCAGATCACACTAATGCACATCCGCCGTCACAGTACATCGATCCTGCTCTCCATGATCAGTCGGCAAACCCAATACCAGCCTCACAAGCACTTCTCTCGAGACTGAGAGAGACAAAGATCCTGCTTTCAATCGACGGCGACGGAATCCGAGGACTGTCTGCTCTCCTTCTAATAGAATCGCTGGTAAATGCGATATGTGTCAAAGTTGGACAGCGCCTCGACAGCCATCAGATCTTTGATTTGACGGGTGGTAGTTCTCTTGGTGGAATCATAGCTATCATGCTATGTCGACTTCGAATGCAAGCCCACCAAGCGAGAGAAGCATACAAGCGAATTGCCAAAGAAGTGTTCGAGAACAAGAGAGCTTACTTCAGATATCTCGATCCCCATGCACAGGTAAAAGATGTCGACGACAAAGCGCTGGAGCAAGAGATCAAGAGCGTGATTCAGCAAGAGCTGGGCACTTCGGACGAGGTACTCCTAGATGGACGGCCGGACTCTGGCGATGTGTAAGCAGAACACATTCATGGGTTCCTCAAACATCCTCTGACTTGATGTAGTTTTGCAATAACGACACAGATGGATATCGGTGCGTACAATCCGAGATGAAGAAAATAGAGTTACTCTCGCTAACCTGTTAAAAGGCACCAACAAAGCTGCTCTGATCCGATCATACCAAACACGGCGCATAACTGGACCGGACCTGGAGCCCAATATGCCCATATGGCAAGCAATGAAAGCAACTTCAGCAGCCCCAAGATATGTCCAATCCGAACCCGGCGTCCCGCACCGCTTCGTGATTGAAAAAGGTCTTGTCGACCATGGGACTACAAAAAACAATCCGGTTCGCGATATTCTCTACGAGTGTAGAAAGCTGTTCCGATATGCCAACGACATGATGATCATCGTCTCAGTCGGAACTGGCGTTGGTCTCGATCGAACTAAAGAGATACCTGAGATGGCAAACAGCGTTGAGGATAGAAAGGCCGAAGCAAGAACATGGGGCGAGAAGTTCGAGGCCGAACATGCGGCACTAATGGAGCGGAATTGGATGAAGTACTTTCGATTCGACGTGACGGGACTGGAAGATGTGCCACTGGAGGAGTGGAGTCACGAGGATCTAATCAAAGAAAAGACATCGGCATACCTGGCCCAGCCAGAGATTGGACAGAGGTTTTATGCTTGCGTCGACGCGATAACGGCGTTACTACTGAGCCCGCAGGGAAGGTAGCGACGCATGACGATGAAAATTACGGTCCATTTGTTCGACGGCAAATGAGCCGTTAGCGATAATCATAATATCGATTTGTTCTACCATGGTGTGCATGCTGGACTTGTCACCTCTTGCAACGCATGACATCATATGTTCCAGTCTCAAGCACAGCACCAGGCACACTGTAACGCAAGGTCAAGCTCGAGTCTTAATAGGGATGTACGAGGTCAGTTTGTATTTGACATGCAGTTCGCGCAGGGATACTTGCAGTAGGATCCGAGCTCCTGGTCAGCACCGTATAGCAGCACCATACGGAACGCCTATGACGCCATGCTTCATCCTTCCTCTTGGCCCAACATGCCCACCGACCAAACATGGGAAACGCGTCGCACATCCGTTTTCCCATCATCGGTCGATGCACCTTATGTACCCCGCGATCCGTTGGTTTTTCTTGGCTGTGTGTAAAGACAAGCCCTTGGCTGCGAGTAACAAGCCTCACATTGGAGGAGAAAGCATTACTGCAGATGGAGCCAGCCGCCTCTTGACATCAGAGACAGGGTGCATTAGGTAGCCTGATGTCGTATGGAAAAGAGTGAAGGGCGAAGGAATGTAGGCTTTGTGAGTGAGAAAGAGTGATGTATATGTCCTTCCCCCTCTTTGTGTCAAGCATCTCACACTCTTCTTTCTACTTCTTGCAGAGTGCCAACGAGTTTTGAAATGGCTACTGTACAAGCAGGCAAAGCGACTGCTGTGCCTGACACAGAGCGCGACCCCAATTATGGTCAAGGCGAAAATATGGATCAAGAGAAAACGGACCGAGTTATCAAAGACGACAAGGTTGAGCTTCAGGACAGTGACGCTTGGGACAAGCTTGGATACTCTTTTCCGACTTGGCGCAAATGGTCAGTTGAGCTTGTGTTTCTTATTCAAGTGCCGCTTTGCCGTAAGTTATGAGCACCGTGACAGGGCATCTTGGGAGCCTGTTTGACCCATCAACCATGTGTGGTCGCTTCATCCAAGTCTCGATGGTTGGAATATTGTGCTAATGATACTTCCATGGTAGGCAGATCCTCATTGTAGTCTTCTTCATTCAAATCAGCATTAACACGAATGCCTCTATGTATTCACATGCCGTCAGCGCTGTATCCGAACATCATGGCGTCAGTGAGCAAGCAGCCCGCGTCCCACAGGCAGCTTTCCTGATTGCCTACGGTATTGGCTGCGAGCTTTGGGCTCCTTGGTCTGAGGAGTATGGCCGATGGCCTATCCAACAACTCAGCTTGTTCCTTGTCAATCTTTGGCAGATTCCATGCGCCTTGTCGAAGAACTATGCTACGTATGTGGTATGTCGAACGCTTGGAGGACTATCAACGGCCGGTGGATCTGTCACACTTGGTGTTCTCGCCGATATGTGGGAGCCGGATGAACAAGAGTTTGCGGTTGCATTTCTAGTTCTGTCGTCGGTTGGCGGATCTGTCGTTGGCGCAATCATTGGGGCCTTTGTAGAAGAGTGAGTAAGTCATCAGCAACTACCAAAGACAAGTGCTAACTCAGTTGTTCAGGTACAAATCGGTCGAGTGGATATTCTGGGTCCAGCTCATCATTGGAGGCTTCGTACAGGCTGTCCACTTTGTCTGCAATCCCGAAACTCGCTCGACAATCCTACTGGACCGTGAGGCCAAGAGACGGCGTAAGACGGGTGAAGATGCGAACATCTATGGTCCAAATGAAATCAGAGGCGGTCACAAGATGAGCCTCAAGGAGGTCGGCACTATCTTCTGGAGGTATGTAGAGTGTTCAAGGCATGGCGGCCCTCGTGCTAATGAAGACGTAGACCATTCTACATGTTCTTCACCGAACCAATCGTCTTGTGGCTGTCTCTCCTCAGCGGCTTTAGTGATGCTTTGATATTCACATTCATGGAGTCTTTTAAGCCCGTCTATGAACAATGGGGCTTTGGTACCGTTGGCGCTGGTCTTGCCTTTATACCCATCTTGCTCAGCTACTTCCTGGCTTACGCTTCGTACATGCCATCGATTATCAAGTTCCGGAAGAAGCGCCGAGAGAATCCAGAGTCTGTTGCACCCGAGGCCCGACTTTGGTGGTTGCTATTCCTTGCACCACTGGAGACTTTAGGCATGTTTGGATTCGCCTGGACGTCACTGGGACCGGATTATGGCATTCCCTGGATCGCGCCAATGATCTTTTCGGCAATGGTTGGCATGGCAAATGTAAGACTTTCAACGTACCGTGGCTGTGCATTTTCTGACGCTCTCCAGTACGCCATCTATCAATCTTCAATCGATTATCAAACCGCTGCCTATGGTCCATACGCTTCCTCGGCAACTGGTGGTAACGATCTTGCTCGTGACGCTCTCGCCGGTATCGCTTCTCTTTACTCTACACCTTTATACAAGAATATTCCTGGACGGCCCTTGCAGTACGCTTCAACGATCCTTGCCTGTCTTGCTTTTGTGGTCACCATTCCGATTTACATTGTGTATTGGAAAGGTCCGGACATCAGAGCCAAGTCGAAGTTTGCGCAAAGTCTCAACCAGAGCCGACATCAAAGAGACGAGAAGAGGAGAAAAAGCAGCTTGGCGGGCATAGAAGGACCGTTGGGTGAGAAAGAGAAGAATGTTCATCGAGAAAATGTGTAGGAGAGAATGAGCACCCATGAATATGGTATACCTATGGAGCAATTGCCCGGGCTGGTACTCTCAATCTGAGGCATGTACAAGTAGCGTCTTGTAATAGTATATGCGGCTGTTGCCATTACGTCCCCGAGCATTTGCAAAGGCGGCAGGTCGAGTGTGACGTTAATGATGACCCGAGTTGCTGTAGTGTTTGACGGTTCAATGTTTCGCAAGTCAAGTAAGTGGCTGTCATCCGGCCGGTTCAGGTTGCAGATGTGTGTCGTCGTATGCGGTGCGATGCTGTTGGTCTCTCCGAGCTCAGGTGACGCCGTCGCGTGCCCACTCGACCATTTGGTTTCGTAACACCATCATCGTGTGCCCTTTTCCCCAGTCGTTTGCCATGGCCTTGGTACGCCGTCTGAGGGTAGTAGGGCCGATTTCGAGCAGTCGGCTGACTTGCCCTGTCGGCGTCTTACTTGACAGGTCTAGTTTTCACCCAACCGAGGTCAGGCGCGTGGAGCCATGGTGCTTTAGTTAGGCACACGGTCCCTTCCCCAGACGGACGTGCTTAAGATGAATGACGCCGCCGGCGTTGAGCTGCGCCCCGCAATGCTACGACGCTCCTCGAGCGCGTACACAAGAGGCGTTACCCTGACCCTGTGCTGTCTCCTTCACACCGAGCCATGTCGAAAGCGCGCTATGACTTCAAGACGCGCCCGGTCGCGCACCCGGACGCCATCGTTGCGGGCGACAGATACCGCTTCACCATCCTCACCGACGGCCTGCTCCGCTTCGAGTGGGCCGAAGACGGGCACTTCGAGGACCGCGCGAGCACCTTCGCCATCAACCGCAAGCTAGCCGTGCCTGACTTCTATGTCTGGGATCGCGGCCACGGCATCGAAATCGTCACCAAGCGCTTCCACGTGGTATACGACAAGAAAAAGTTCACCGCCGACGGCTTCAAGATCCATCTCAAGGGCAGCGTGACGGGAACATGGACATATGGGCAGCCCCTCTCCAACCTGGGCGGCACAACTCGTACACTGGACGGCGTAAATGGCAGGGCCAACCTGGGCCCTGGTGTGCTGTCCAGAGACGGCATGGCGCTGTTGGACGACACCAAGTCCATGCTCTTCGAAGACAATGGGTGGATTGCAGGACGCACGAGCGGTGATAGGACCGACCAGTACATCTTCATGTATGGCCGCGACTATCGGGAAGCCATGCGCGCCTTTTACGCCGTGTCGGGAAGCCAGCCCCTCCTGCCACGATACGCCATGGGCAACTGGTGGAGTCGGTACCACGCATATGACGAGAAGGAATACCTCGACCTGCACGATCACTTCGACAGGGATGACGTTCCCATGAACGTGGCAGTGGTGGACATGGACTGGCACCTGGTATGGGACTTGCCTGGTGGCGTCAATGGCTGGACTGGATACACATGGAACAAGAAGCTCTTCCCCGATCCCGACGCCTTTATGAAGAAGCTGCACGATCGCGGCATGAGGTTGACGCTTAACCTGCATCCAGCAGACGGCTTCCGGCCGCACGAAGAACAATACCCCAAAGTCGCCAAATACCTTGGGATCGACCCACAGTCGAAGCAGACGATTCCCTTCGACTGCACAGACAAGAAGTTCATGGACGCATACTTTGACATTGTACACCACGAGCATGAGGAGCGAGGTGTGGATTTCTGGTGGGTGGACTGGCAGCAAGGCAACACATCCAAAATTCCTGGAGTCGACCCTCTCTGGGTGCTCAACCACTTCCACTTCCTCGACAATGGCCGTGGTTCCCAGCGTCCTCTGATCCTCTCCCGATTTGGCGGCCCAGGAGCACAGCGCTACCAGATCGGCTTTTCTGGCGATGCTATCATCACCTGGGACAGTCTGCACTTCCAGCCTGAGTTCACAGCAACTGCGTCGAACATTGGGTATGGCTGGTGGAGCAACGACATTGGTGGCCATACACACGGCTACAAGAACGACGAGCTGTACACGCGATGGGTGCAGCTGGGTTGCTGGTCCCCCATCCTGCGCCTACACTCAGACAACAATCCTTTCAACACGCGCGAGCCCTGGCGCTTCAACGAAGAGGCACGTGTCATCGTAGAGGATACGCTACGTTTCCGCCACCGCCTCATCCCATACTTGTACACGATGAACGCGAGGAGTGCGTCTGATGATGAGCCGCTTATTCAGCCCATGTACTGGGACTATCCCGAGGCTGACGAGGCGTACAATGTGCCCAACCAGTTCCGCTTCGGCTCCGAGATGATTGTTGCCCCCATCACCCAGCCACGCGACCAAACCACGCATCTTGGTGCTGAGAAGCTATGGCTTCCAGAAGGCCGCTACGTCGACATCTTTACAGGCGTTGTATACAACCGTGCTGGCGAACTCACCGTCCACCGTCCCTTACAGTTCGTCCCCGTGCTCGCAAAAGAAGGATCCATAATCCCTCTCGACGCAGCCTACCGACCCAAATCCGGTTCTCCCAATCCAGAGGGTCTGGAAATCCTCCTTGCCGTAGGCGCAGACGGGTCGTTCACGCTCATCGAAGACGATGGCACGGGTCACCTTGTTGACGACGGCGGCTTTTCCATCATCGACGACGAAGGCCAAGAATCAGCCGACGATACCGTGCGCTTCACACATACGCCCATTACCTACAAGCAATCTACTGGCGTCATAAAGATTGGTCCCACCACGCCTGAAAACCACGCCATCCCCAAGAACCGGTCTTGGAAGATCCGCTTACTGGCTCACACACCCAAAAAGGGTACAGAGATGCGCTGCGTCACAACTTCCCCCACCACGAAGAAACACGCAAAGGTCCTTTCGCACAAGGTTACTCAGGAAAGTAATGGCACACTCATCACGCTTGATGCAGTGCCGACCTCGCACACGATCCATGTCGAACTTATGTCCTCTTCATCGCATTCTTCGGCTTCTTCGTCAGGCCCGCAACTCGATGTTCTCGATCCAAATCCCAAGCTCTGGGACATCATCGACAAGGCGTGGATTGAACTGGATAAGAAGTGGGACTACTGGAACTGCGTCAACAACGGAGAGCCGGTGCTGAACAAAGTCAGGGCGCTGCAAGGGAGAGGCATGCATAAGGGGTTGCTGGATGCCATGTTGGAGTTGTTGCTAGCCGATGGGAGGTATGCTGGGGAGGAGGCGGACGGGTGGTGAAGTTGGTAGTATGCTGTTGTAGATATAACGTGCCCAATGTTTGAAAGGAATGGACATGGAATCTCTCCTTTGAAACAAGGTTCTGTCTCTATACATATGTTTGTACATTGCTGCATTCAGTGCAAGACCTCTAGTGCATCCCACGCAACATCATTCGAGTCAACCGTCCTACGGCCTCATCTCCGCCTTGTCTTTGTGATCTTTCATCGCCTCCTTGAAACCGTCCCTCTGCAAAATCTCCGCCACCTTATCCATGACCTTGCCTTCCCTCCTCCTACTGTAGTCGCCCTCCTTGAGCTCATATCCAGCCCTTGTCGCGTCCTCCAAACTCTCATACTCCCAGATATTCGCCTTCATGCCCACACCGTGATACTGGTGCTTCTGCAGAAACGCTAACCATGCCTTCACCACGTCCGGATGCCCATCTTGGATCTGGATGAGTCGGCGCATGGTGATACGCTCAAAGTTCTCTTGCGACTTCTTGAAAATGAAGTTGGAGCGGGGTACGGTCCAGCGCTCTGTTATCCTGGGGAGGGGAACGGGGCCTCGCGCGCAGAGACCCATGTAGTATGCTGCGCGAACGGCGAAGTCGGCGAAGAGGAGAAGGTTGCGGACATTGTAGGTGCGCAGTTGGAGGTCACAGGTTGGTACGCCGTATTCGGGGGTGCGACGCAAGGGGCGAAGATGTACGGCACGGACGTTTATGGGTGTTCGGAGGGCTTCGAGGGCTTCTGCGGTTTTGGGATCGAGCGGTGGCTCGTCGGTGGGGAGAGTGATGTTGTTTTCCCTGAAGCCATTGTTAAAAGACTGCGGGTCTGGAACTAGACTTCGGGAAGGGAGACTGACTTTGCCAGCTTGATAGGTTCCAAACCAGCGCGCTTGTACACTTTTAGCAGACCCAAGTGATCAGGTGTGTTTTGTAGTTCTTTCCACCGCCGTTGTGCGTCTTCGCGCGTCTTGGGCTCCCACTCCTCTTGGCGTTGATTGACTTTTTGCTGACTTGCGTACAGACTGCCGAGTCGTTAGCAGGCCTCTTACTTTGCTATCCCTGTGTGTTCTGCATAGCATACGTCTTGAATTCCTCTGAACTTATCCCGGCATCCTGCAACCGCTGATCAAGTGGCATGGCACTGCTCTCCAGGTCCATCTTCAATTGATCCATAAGCTTGACATCCCTCTCGTCCCGTGAGTCCCTCTCGTTGTCTTCCTCTGCTCTTCCGCTCTTCGCCCGCGAGAAAGTCTGTGTGCATGGTCGGGGAGCGTGGGCAATCTGTACAGCGCATTAGCAATCAAGAATCCCTCTCCTAGCAGTGTGGCTGCAATGAAAATACCTTTGCCCTCTTTACCGGCCCCAGGAAGGAGCGCGTACATCGTGGCGCGGCCATTCTTGATATCGTCGCACTCACTGCCTCCAACCATCGAACTTCTTCCCAGAGGGCTGACGGCGCTAGTCACAATTCCGCTTACTGTCTTGGCAACATCGGAATTGGCCGCCGCCTTCCCTCTGTACCCTAGTCGTACCGTCCGAAAATGTCACATGTACAAGGCAGACTATTTCTTTAGATACCGGATTGCACTTTGAACCTCCTCACTTTCACTCTGTTTCGGCAAACACCACAGCAATCAAGATGGAGACTGTTTCAGACATGGCTGCTGCGCCCAACGCCTATGCCCGCGCTACGGAAACGGCCAAATACGTACGCTCACAATTGCCAGAAGCCCTGCAATATCCCAAGGTTGCCATCGTATGTGGCTCTGGACTGGGTGGACTTGCCGAGACGATTGAATCAGAGCCAAAAGTCGAACTGGCATACGGAACGATTCCCAACTTTCCAAAGAGTACTGGTGAGTGGTGGACACGGAAACATGCTGTCGCCGAAGAAGTGATT
The DNA here is from genome assembly GCA_002952155.1 of Alternaria solani. Taxonomy (NCBI): domain Eukaryota; kingdom Fungi; phylum Ascomycota; class Dothideomycetes; order Pleosporales; family Pleosporaceae; genus Alternaria; species Alternaria solani. Next base: position 1,053,117 of record CP022030.1, on the reverse strand, counting down.
CTTGGGATGGCACAAGCTGTGGGGTACTGACATGTTTGTTCAGTTGTAGGACATGCTGGAAAGTTTGTGTTTGGGCAGATCGGACCCCAGAAGACGCCTATCGCGCTTCTTGTTGGCCGAGCACAGTGAGTCACCAAAACATCGAGACTTTGTTTCGTAACAGTGATATTGATGCGTTCAGTTTCTATGAAGGACATTCGATGGACCTGGTCACATTCGCCACTCGAGTGTGCAAACTACTCGGTGTCGAGACCATGATCGGTATGATGAGATACCAGGGAACGAACGGAATCGAGTAGCTGACCAAGGGTGAAGTCACAAACGCAGCCGGTGGTCTTAACCAGACTTACCGCGTAGGAGACATTGTATGCTTGAACGACGTACGTACTGCTCTGACGACGTTGAGCCTATTCTGACTGTGCTTAGCATCTTAACATGGCTGGTCTTGTCGGTATCCATCCTCTGCGTGGCCCCAACATCGAGGAGTTTGGCGTTCGTTTCCCACCTCTATCAGATGCCTACGACCTTGACCTGAGGGTGCGGACGCACAAGGCCTGGGCAAAACTAGGACTGGACAAGCAGCAACGAAAGCTCCACGAGGGTGTTTACGCATATGTGGCAGGACCAACGTATGTCATTCATGTCCTTGTCCTCCCCTCTACTTCGCTATGGGTATGAGACAGATGCTAATTGTCATCAAGTTATGAGACTCGCGCAGAATGCAGAATGCTCAGTACGCTGGGAGCTGACGTTGTGGGTATGTCAACTGTACCGGAAATCATCGTTGCCAGACACGCTGGAATGCGTATTCTCGCGTTCAGTCTAGTAACAAACGTCGCCGTTCTCGAGGCAGGCGCCCGCGGAAACGATGCAGCAATTCAGTCCATGAACAGGGCTGAGTTGACCGAGCATCTAAGTCAAGGCAAGGCAAACCACGAGGAGGTGCTAGAGGCCGGACGGGAGGCGGCCAAGGACATGCAAGCTTTGGTAAAGCAGATAGTGTCCGACCTCCACAGTCAATAGCAAGGGTAGCAGTCGCGGGTGGCTATAGTAGCAGACGTCAGTGTGCCTTTCCCAGCGAGCAACGCAGGCAGGCATAGCACCAAGGTGAACCCGATATTCAGAATAGAATATACCACCCATCCAGTTGGCCAGAGCGCAAACTAATCTGGCATGTGATGAGCCAGACTGTGGCCAGGCAGATCTCAAGGCTTGACGACCTTGCCCTTGTTTCGCTTTGCCTTCAACGCCTTGTAGTGGGCCTTTTTGCCACTCGCTTTGGCTGTCTGGATATCCTCGTACTTGCGCTTGAAACGGCCAGTGTCCTGTTCCTGGGCGATGACCTCCTCCAACATCGTCTGCTTGCGGTCCTTGTTCTTCAAACGGCTGCTGTAGAACTCAGTGGCGCCTTCGATTATGGTGCCCACTTGGGAGAATGCGGGAACGTCGCCCTTCTTGTTGTCCTTCTTGTAGTGGCGCTTCGGGTCAAGGACATTCCGCATCTTGAGAAGCTGCAGGTCTCGGCGCAGTTCGGGGGTGAGGTCGGTCTTGGGCATGTTGAACCATTGTGATCCAGCGGTGGCCTTCTTCTCCTGTACAAAGTTGTTAGCACGGTCACCGACAACTTGCCAAATGGAACTTGAATCAAAGTAGTGCCTCAGTGTAACTATGAACTAATGGAGCCTCAGTGGTGCAGGAAGGCAACCAAGACGGCGCCCGAGTCTGCTCAGCTAAAAGATATGGGATAGATATCATCACAGGCATGCGTATGCATGGAGTGTGGCGTGGACGTACCTCTTGCTTCTGCTTCTTGATCTGGAGCGGATCCTCAATCTTCTTGATGCCGTTAGCCAAAGCCTGCTGCTTCTTGTCGACGAGCTTGGAATGATCTAGGCGCGTGATGTTGCCGTCAGTCTTTTCGTAAGTATCGGCAATGTGACCGGGCTGCAGCTTCGGCAGTCTGAACGGAGCATCCGGCTTGCTCACGGGCGGCGCTGTGGCGGCCTTTGCACGCATACGGACAGCAGCTTCATTGAGCAGCTCCCGTATCTGCTCATCCGAGAGATCCTCATCGGTATCCTCGGCGAGGAGCGGCTGGTGCGTTGGCAACTCCATGTTGGCGTTGACAGGGAAAAGCCGTGGGAAAAATCGAGGACGAACTTTTTGTGAAGCTCGGACGCACTGGCCACTTTGACGGCGCTAACCGGTTTGATTCGGTTGCGCTGAGAAGCAGATGCCGTTCGCGCAGTCTCGCATGGTCATGCGCATCCAGCATGCGCATTGGGGTCGGAACATGTCCACCTCTGCTGGTGTGCTAGTGCCAACTTTGTTCCGATGGTTCGCATGCATCCGCCACGTCAAGCGCTTTCGATGAAGCTTCCAGGTCCGCTTCATTCCTGTGCCGTCAGCGTTTGACATATTGTCCTATGACGCACGCTCGCATGCTCTGACGCGGTTGGGAGAATCCAAGGGCGAACAACTCATCGCTGGCATGGTCTGGTGTCTACGAGGCCAATCAAAAAGCGGCGTCGTGGCCAATGGCCTGCTCATGTCGGATGCTCGTCCAGCTGGGGCGGGACCATGTCTGTCTGGCTAGCATGGTGCGTCCTGTGAAGTGTGCTGCCCTAGCAGCCTGTGCCGCCTGGGCATGGGTTACGATGCGCTCGAGTCTTGCGCCGCATGGAGATTGAAATGTGACGGGGGCGGCAGGAACATTGCCTTGCTACTGTGCTGTCACCTTGTCGGGCCTTGTAGAGAGATGTGGTGCGACGTGCATATAAGCATATAAGCATGGCTGGAATGGCGATCGCAGCATCTTCTTCTCTGGAAGAGGCTCCAACAAGAAGAGAGGCTACGTCAGAACACGGAGCTGGAGCTTGCGTCTGCTGCCATATCCTGCAGCTCCCCTTTGCCAGCCTCTGCACTGAATTGTCCGCGCATCTGGGTAACGTTGGGGTCCCTGCTTAGCTGTGGTTCGTTGACTCGTTAGAAACCCACCAACCAAGCATCAACTCCGCGAATATATCCTCGTGCTGGAATTTGATTCGCCGGACCGGAGCATAGGTCAGTCGCGCCCTTGGTTCAACCTCATGAGAGTTGGTGCAATGGAATATAGAGTAATGCTCATACCCACCATGGCAGGCCGCACACGCAGCAGTGCCCTCGCGCCCCCAAAAGACAGGTACTTGCGCCTTCCCCGCCCTCGTCGCCCCGGCCACTCAGACCGCACCTTTGACGCAATCACGACCTCGCCCTCCTCTCACAACACGCCCACGCCACGACACTGAGCAGCCATTGGGTGTCGCACGTCTCTCGCTGCACCATCCCGCGACCGAGGAACAGTTATCGCCATCCACACACGCCTCGGACTGACGCCGATCCTGCCCACGGCGTAACACTTGCGCAACCCAGCCCCCAAGCCATGGACCAAGTGAACCTCCAGGGCCACGGCCAGCAGAAGATGCGCCAGCAGCCTCAGCAAGCTGCGCCCCGCAAATACGACGGCCAGCAGGGCAACCCGCTCTACGACCCCCAGCAAGGCGGCCACTATGGTAAGTCTGCCTGTCGCGTCCACGACGGGGCCCTGTGCTAACCACTGTATCGCAGGCGCGTCGGCAGCCGTATGTTCTCTCCGCGCATCCGCGCCTACTGCAAAACTTGACGCCGCTGATACTTGGTCCAGATTGCCGCGCAAAACCACGCTCCCGATCCGCAGCTCTTCACTGGCTCCTGGCAGAATGTACGCGCCTGCTTCCACCATAGCCACCACCTCGACACGCGCTGACAGCTACAGGTCAACCAAGGACTCACCGGCAACTACCGCGACATCCTCAACACATACTGGCAGCAGCAGGTCACCAAGCTCGAGACGGACGAACATGACTACAAGCTCCACCAGCTGCCGCTTGCTCGCATCAAGAAGGTCATGAAGGCCGACCCAGAGGTAAAGATGATCTCAGCCGAAGCCCCCATCCTCTTCGCCAAAGGCTGTGACATCTTCATCACCGAGCTCACAATGCGCGCCTGGATCCATGCCGAGGAGAACAAGCGCCGCACACTCCAGCGCTCCGACATCGCCTCGGCCCTGTCAAAGTCGGACATGTTCGACTTTCTCATAGACATCGTCCCCCGCGAAGAGGCCCATCCCCACAAGAGGAGTGCGGGCCAAAACGCAGCTGTCCAGTCGTCGGCAGCAGTCGTGCCTCCTGGTGGCATGCCTCAGCCGGTACACGCGCAGCACTCCATGGCTCCGCCAGACTACGGGATGTCCCAGCATCTAGCACAGCAGGAGGACTACCAGCAGCCTCCCATGTACCCAGGCCCGGTGCAAGGCGATCCCAGAGCCTACGCGCAACAGCCCATGTTCGATCCCAACGTCTACACCGGTTACCCCATGGGTCAGCAACCACAGATGTACTCTGTTGGCCAACGTGGGCCTGACCCGAATGCGGGTGACCCACAGGGCTATGGTCGCTATGGAGAGGCTGACCCCGACGATGACGCACAGGGCGAGCGGGTTGATGCTGACAGTTAGAAGCGGGCAGCTAACCCGGTAGTCGCTGAGCTTGTCCCTGAAGATCCCATGGTCGCATGTCTTATCGCCCCTGGTTGGCCTCTCGAGCCCTCCAACTCGCAATGGATTTGTGGATGGGATGAGGCGGACATGCAGATGCAGATGCAACTACCTTTCCAGAGGGTCTTTGGGGGATGCCCTTGCCCTATGACAGAATTTGATACGGCGTTTGGGTGTAGTGATTTGGAACGGCCGCGGATCGGCTACTTTGCGGCAGCCTCACGAGCAGATATCCATGATAGAGTAGCAGCTAGCTTCATTGATTGCCATGTTCGTCCATCAACAGTACAGTGACGCATGTGTTTGCGGCCTCGGCGCGGAAGTGGAAACGTCGTTCGCAGTATCCCGATCCGCCCCGGTAACCAAACTGGCTGACCATGACCTCGGCCAGGGTCCATGCTCCACTTCACTTCACGTCCTGGAGATCTATGCACAAAAAAATGGCCCCAAGATAATCTGCGATTCAATGAGCCGCGTGGGTGGATTGCTGTTCGCTGATTAAGCAAGTCGAAGACGATTTGTTGTTTCACGCAACGTTTTCCATACAATCGCAAGCGGCCGAACAGTTACTTACCGCACGCGGGCTAACAGACCATCTTCTCCAGCCTATGGGTATGTCTGTACCTGCATTCTTTTTTAGCTAGCGCATCATCCGACCTCTTCCGATCGCTCGAGGCACCGAGGCTCATGGCTGTGTGCTTGGCTGTCACGGGCAAAGTATGAAGATGCGCTCGAGAGTTGGATCTATCAACTTGTCCATCGCTGTATGTGAGGCTGGGTTTTCTCTGCTGAGGTCTCCTCAACAAAGCACTCACGAAACTAGAAGCGTCACAAAGCTAGCCAGGCTGCGCTCGCCAGCATTAGACTGCCATTAGCTTGAAGCGCATCCCAGACATACTACTCCCGCCGGTACCCCGCGAAAGTGGGCCCGTGCTCCCACCCCACCTTCCCGGGTCCAACAGAACAGACGCGTGGTGTGCAGCTCTTGCCTACTTTACATCAAGCCACCTCCTGCTCTCTTTCTCTCACCGACTATTCAACCCCTCTCTCCGTCTCTCTTCTCCATCACCACCTCTACAACCCCTCTGCTTCTCAACAACACACATCACAATGGTCAAAGCCGTAGTAGCCGGAGCCGCAGGAGGCATTGGACAGGTACGAGCCCAAGGGAGCAGCAAGGGCTTATATCTCCACACTGCACCTGGTACTGACTTGTCCTCGACAGCCCCTTTCTCTGCTCCTCAAGTCCTGCCAACACGTCACTGAGCTCGCCCTCTACGATGTCGTAAACACACCAGGTGTCGCTGCCGATCTCTCGCACATCTCGACCCCAGCAGTATGAACTAGCTCTAGCCCCGCACATGCGCAGAGATACTGAAGCTAGACAGACTGTTACAGGCTTCCTGCCCAATGATGACGGTCTTCAAAAGGCCCTGACCGGCGCTGACGTTGTTGTCATCCCCGCCGGTATTCCTCGTAAGTCAGACTCTTACTACCACACAAGTACCCCAAGCTGATGGGTGCTCAGGCAAGCCGGGCATGACCCGCGACGATCTCTTCAAGATCAACGCCGGCATCGTACAGGGTCTCATCGAGGGCGTTGCCAAGTACTGCCCCAAAGCATTCGTCCTTGTCATCTCCAACCCTGTCAACTCGACCGTTCCCATCGCCGCCGAGGTCCTCAAGAAGGCCGGTGTATTCGACCCCAAGAGGCTCTTCGGTGTCACCACCCTAGATGTCGTCCGTGCCGAAACCTTTGTCGCTGAGATCACTGGCGAGAAGAACCCTGGAAACCTAAACATCCCCGTCATTGGTGGTCACTCAGGAGAGACTATCGTTCCTCTTTTCAGCCAGTCAAAGCCGAGTGTCAACATTCCCGCTGACAAGATGGATCGTCTTGTACAACGTGTTCAATTCGGCGGTGACGAGGTCGTCCAGGCAAAGGATGGCGCTGGTTCAGCCACGCTTTCCATGGCTTACGCCGGATACCGGTAGGTTTCATTCGCGAGGTTTTGCATGCTCTAGCTAACCGCGGACAGCTTCGCCGAGAAGGTCATCAAGGCCTCCAAGGGCGAGAAGGGTATTGTCGAGCCCAGCTACGTCTACCTCCCTGGTGTCGAGGGCGGAGATGCCATTGCCAAGGCCACCGGTCTTGACTTCTTCTCTGTCCCCATTGAGCTTGGTGTAAGTAGACGCAAACTCTCCGATTCCTGCTTGTGTCGGTAATATGACTGACTCCTCTGATAGGTCGGTGGTGCCGAGAAGGCCATTGACGTTGTCAGCAGCGCCAACGATGCAGAGAAGAAGCTCCTCCAAGCCTGCTACGACGGCTTGAAGGGCAACATTAGCAAGGGCGTCGAGTTTGTCGCAAACCCTCCCGCCAAGTGAGCGTACCCAAATATCGGTATCGCTTGACCGCATGCTCATGTGCGCCGTCCGCAAATAGATTGTAAGCCGCCATGGAGCAAATGAGAGATGAAACCACGAGAACATGGCTATGGACGTGTATGGATCTATGCCAATTTAAGTAAAAAAAATCAATCATCTGACGACACCCTTTGAGCCGTAAAAGTGATGTGCATTGCCTACCTGACTAGATATTGCTAAGAAGTCATGGCGTTTGTCGGGGCATGACATCGTGGACCCTTGCAATTGATCGACCGCGACTCTGAGCAACCCGCGTGGACGTTTGGACTCCAACACCAACACACCGCAATAGACCCCACACTTCGCCCAGGCAGCAATTACAACCTGGCGACCTATAAACAGCTATCCGGATATTGGCGAAACCCGAAAGACTGTATATACCCGTGCCGCCACTGTAGCCCGTTCTACATCGAAGCGCGCGCATCTCCATTGCGCACAAAACCCGCTCCCACCACGTCCTGCATACCAAGCCACCCCGCTGCTCGTCTGAACGCATAAACACGCACACCACTCTTCAACATGGCGCAAGCCAACCCATCCGCGCCGAACGAACCGTCCACATCATACGTCGACCCCACGTTCTCGCTAGTGAACACATCGTGTCTCGATCTCTTACTCATAGAGCTTGTACCTATGGCATACCGCATAACAGCTGATCTTGCCGCGCGAGAGGAGGAGTGGATACATGGGTCGTCGGCCACAAAGCCAAAACGATTATCGGGGACGAGCAACGACGCGTCAAGCACGGCAGCAGGCACAGCAAGAGGAACAGATGGCGGGCCAGTGGGTGGAGGAGGTACTGCAACCGTGGACGAGGAAGAAGCAAGAGAGGCTGTTTTCCATAGATTAGAGAGTTTGGGCTACAGGGTCGGATTGGGCGTGGTTGAACGGTACGTCTGCCCCTCAGGTCATACTTTGGCTCTCGAGATCACTGCTAACACTCGACACAGATTCTCTCGGGACGCACCTCGGCCAACAACACCCCTCGACTGCATCAAATTTCTGTGCAAAGACCTCTGGACGCTCCTGTTCAGAAAGCAGATTGATAACCTCAAGACCAACCACCGTGGCATCTACGTCCTCACAGACAATACCTTTAAACCCCTTGGTCGCATGTCGTTCGATACCAAGAAATACGACGCTGCCATGCAAGCAGCACTAGTAGTACAAACAGGCGATGTAGCGCTAGGACGGGACGCGAATAGCCAGGCCAGGGTCCAGCCATTCCTGTACTTCCCAGCTGGCTTAATAAGAGGATGTCTTGCAAGCCTGGGCATACAGGCGACAGTCACGGCGGAGAGCGCTGCTCTGCCCGGAGCTACGTTCCAGATCCGGACTGCGGGAGCGAAGAGTTAAGAGAATAGGCGGGGCGGTATACCACTTGTTTTCCAGCGGCATCATGCGGCGTTGTAGGGTCCCATCAAGTTGATCTACACAAACGGCCATGGGTCTACTTCAGGCAAACAACTGCTTGGGTTGAAAGGCGGCCTCGCACGCTTGTGCGTGGTTGTTTGCATAGCTTTCCCATCGTACACAAACTGCAGTTAAGACAAAAAACTATGGACCGAGCACACCGATCGTAGTCAGTGCGCCCGTACTATCCAGCGTTGTTGCTTTACAGTCAGGTCGGCCATCAAATGAATGCCATGTTATCTGTCAGTCTACATATCTTCAGTCTGGCGTGTACAACATCCTTTCAATGTTAGCGTACGACAACTCAAGTTTGCTGGCTCTTTCAAGTTTGAGTCTGATAACCGAAGCTGGCCTCCCTCAACAGTACGAGTGAAAGGCATGGTAGCACATCACGACCCAAAGCTGCCATTTTGATACATGCGCCGGCTTCATCTACAGGCTGATAAAATCTTCCCGCATGCATTTTTCCTGTTCGTCTGCATTGCAATGGTCTCAGCCCAAGCACCCGTCTCGGATCTCACGTAATATTCCAGTGGTCTGGCCAGCATCACGATAGTATGCCACAAGATTGTTGCTTGCGATAAAGATAATCTCCCCGATCGAAGACAAGCGGCAGGCTTTGAAGCGGACAACCTTGCGAAACATCTGGCACATGGACTGGGGATCAAGAAAACCATCTTTATGAGGAAAAGGATGTAAGTTAGAGGACTGAGTGGCAAATTCAGGTTGTATAGGATACCATGATTCAGAGAAGGCCAAACATCAGAGATCCACATGGCAAGAATAGTGCGCCGGGGACGGGGAAGAGGTATGAGGAGCCCATACTATCCATTGTGGGACTAATCAATGCTGTCTAAATGTCGGGTATTGCTGAGGAATTCATGTCCGAGCTGGAGCAGCCAGATTTGACAGCTGATACGTGGGAAGAGGGTGGAAGACCGGCGTGGATCAGTTGCGCACAATCTATCAAAGAATCCGGACATGAGGTTGATCTTCCATATGGCGAGCTGTTGGCAGCTGCTTCTCACAAGCCTCGAAGGACTTCTTGCTCAGGGTGTTTGTAGATTGAGTTGTTCGAGGATATCGGCTTCACGCTCTCCAAATCTACTTATCTGACTCCAATTGGAGCTGTTAGGTAGCTCCAACTTGGACCCCAGTTATTCGTCGTTCGCGGGGTAGATTGCTAACCGAAGCAGGGGGGTTATCAACTGCTCGACGTGCCGCTTTCGGCAGCTGCTTCCCTACGTTCAACATGACATCACGGCCTTAGCAACAAGCATCTTTCCGCGGCAGGCCTACTGCTAGCATGTTTCTTATCTCAACTCGACCAGCAGTCATCGGAGACGTTGTCGCACTGAGAGCGTTCCACGCAGCCCAAGTACGCCGCCGCACAGCTAGGTAATCTGATTGGACAGACTATCCGTCATGGTCTCGTTGCATGCGGAGATTTTTCTATTCTGGCTTATCGCACGAGGCGTCCATGTCGTACCGTTGGATCGTCACTGCAACTACTATCTTGCAACCCTTCCTGCCTATCACACCAATAGAGGTTCAGCATCATGTCGTACTATTGCCGCGGAAACACCGTAGGCGGGGAACTACTCCGTGAGCACAACGGCAGTATCTCTACAGACCCTGGTCTGTATTTGGAGTCGGTATGGCTTTAGAGATTATGTTAATATAATCGGTTTCCTGTAAACGGAGAATCTGAGGAGTTTCCTAGCCTTCACATTCAACTTGTTGAAGCCTTCAAGATGGCAGACACAACCAAGATACCTCTCCCAGTGGGGGCCGGCTATGGTACGTTCCTTACAATGTCACTCAATTATCATAGCTGACCCATCCAGGCGTCGTCGTTGGAATCGGCTTCTTCTTTGCCTTCCTCATGATGGGCATCTCCTGGCTCCAAAACAGATACACACGCTACTCGACCCAATCATCCGAAGAGTTCAACACTGCCTCTCGCTCCGTCAAGCCCGGTCTCATCGCTTCTGGTATCGTTTCGGCGTGGACCTGGGCTGCTACCTTACTCCAATCCTCCACAGTAGCATACCAATATGGTGTCGCAGGGCCGTTTTGGTATGCTGCTGGGGCTACAGTTCAGATTCTCATGTTCTCGATCCTCGCATGCAAGGTCAAGCAGAATGCGCCAAGATGTCATACGTACCTTGAGATTGTGAAAGCGAGATATGGGACGTTTGCACATCTAGTGTTTATGGTGTTTGCCTTCGTGACGAATATCTTGGTGGGCAGCCAGCTTTTGTTGGGTGGAAGTGCGGTTGTTACCAGCTTGACAGGCATGCCCGTGTATGCTGCTGTTTTCTTGATTCCAGTTGGTAAGTATCGCTCAGGAAGTCCATGTCGGAGATGTGCTAACAGAAATAGGCGTCTGCGCCTACGTTATCCTCGGTGGTTTGCGAGCAACTTTCATCTGCGACTACAGCCACACTTTGATCCTCATGATCATCATCCTCTATTTCATGTTCAACGCATACGCTGTCAGTCCTTTGATCGGCTCACCCGGCGACATGTATGAGCTGCTCAAAAAAGCTGGGACTCAGCGTCCCGTGAATGGAAACCAGGACGGCTCATATCTCACCCTGAAGTCAAACTTCGGTTTGATATTCGGTGTCATCCAACTATGCTCTGGATCCGGAACTGTTTTCCTCGATCAAGCCTACTGGCAGCGTGCGATTGCTTCTAAGCCTTCTACTGCCGTGAGAGCGTATCTCCTAGGAGGGATTGCATGGTTCGCTATTCCGTTTGGCTTTTCGACAACACTTGGTCTCGCGGCTGTGGCGCTCACCGATAACCCACGCTTCCCAACTTACCCCGAAGTACCTACCTCTGGCCAGATCTCAACTGGTCTAGCGGCGGCCTTTGCTGCAGAGACATTGATGGGCCAAGGAGGTGCTGTTGCACTGCTGGTAGTTCTCTTCATGGCAGTCACGTCCTGCGCGTCTGCAGAACTCATTGCCGTCTCCTCTTTGTTAACATTCGACGTTTACAAGGAATACGTCTCGCCAAAAGCCTCACCAAAGCAGTTGGTATTCGTCTCGCACATCATGATTTGCGTATTCGGATTGATCATGTCTGTGTTCGCTTGCATCTGGAATGCGGCTTCGATCGATCTCGGGTGGCTGTTCCTGTATGTTTTCCCCTGTTTTGCTATAATCATGTCACCCTTTACTAACATGTCGAAGTGTTATGGGTTTGCTAATTGGTGGCGCGGTGTTTCCGACTGCCTTCGCCATAACATGGCGGAAACAAACCAAAGTTGCCGCTATATCTGGTTGTCTTTCTGGTCTTGCCGCAGGTCTCACTGCATGGCTAGCGACAGCAAAGAGCTATTACGGCGAGATCACTGTCGAGACTACTGGCATGTCGTATCCGACCCTCGCAGGCAATCTGGCAGCCATCATGACCGGACTCATCGTAACAACCACGATTACTTTGATCAAGCCGGACAATTTCGACTGGGAATTAACTCGTGCTATAAATGCCGTCGTGACGGATGGCGTAAATGACGCTGCAACGCCTAGGGATGCTTCCACACCTGAACTCTCCGATTCCGGCGAGAAGAAGATTGTAACCGATGCCACCACACAACCTGAAGCAGCCGCGGCAGAACTTCCACATCATTTAGCTCCCCAGCTGGAGGAGGAGGACGACCCTTCTACACTCCACCGCGCTTTCAAGCTCGCCTGCATTTCCGCATTCCTGTTGACCTTCATCTTGGACTTCCTTCTCCCCATGCCCATGTTCTTCTCCCATTACATCTTCTCTCAGGGCTTCTTCACTGCGTGGGTGGTGATAAGCTTTATTTGGGTGTTTGCCAGTAGTGCGATTAGTTGTGTGTTGCCAATCTGGGAGACCAGAGGGAGTTTCGCGAGACTGTTTAGGAAGATTGGTGAGGATTTTAAGAAGAAGAGTTGAACGGTCAATTGCCGACTCTGGAGAAAGCTCATTTTAATTGTAGTCTATTTGAATGGAAATGAACTCAAAGAGATAGTCGGATGTACGTATAGATTCATGTCCTGACATGAGACTGCACGAAGCTGCTGCAATTGTCGTAAAAAGCTGTGAGCCGAACGACGCGGCGTTCAACAAGACAACGATCATAGTCCCATCCGCGACACTGAAAAGATTCTACCATAAAGATCTTGAACACAACATGTTCGTCAGAGAATCCCAGACAGTTCAAAGTATGGTAGACCGCCCTTACGCCCTTCCCAAACCATGGTACTACCAGCTTATGCGTCATCAAGACTCATGGCTAAAGGTTCTGTCACCTGTTGTTCAGACAACGTAGATAATCCTTCTCATCTCAATCGTAGATCAACTGAACAACAAGAACACATCTTCGGCAGATAAAATGGGGAAGCGCAAACCACACCGCTCAGGTCGGCCTCTAAAGAAGTCTGTAGCTACAAAAGAGGAACAAGAGCAAGGAACAGTATTCTTCTACATGCCCAAAGAGAAGCCGTACGGCGTCTTTTGCCAATGGCACACGAGCCCCTTTAGCGTTCCCATCGCGTCACTACAGTGGCTCGTTGACATGGCGCCTTCACCACCATCCCCTCGGACCGCGTCTTCGTCGATACCAAAACCCATCGACTCTTTACAAGCAACACGCGCAGAACCCTCAGGTATCCTCTCTGCCCACGCCATTTCAGACTCAACCATACCATTCACCTGCGCCGAGCAATCCTACATGTTCTGCAAAGCCGTCTATTTCTCGGACGCCAACACCGCCCGTCTCGTTCTCTTGACCCCAGACCCCAAAGGGCAAAAGAAACATGGTCAGAAGGTCCAGGACTTTAATTTTGAGGAATGGGGGAGAGTAAAGAGTAGGGTTGCCAGAGTGGGGAATTGGTACAAGTATATGGAGACTGGAAACAAGCATATGAAGGATGTTTTGCTGGGGACACAAGGAAGGGAGATTGCGGAAGCAGCTCGCAGAGATCGTATCTGGGGGATTGGGTACAGATCAGATGAAGCAGAAACATATAGAGATTCTTGGGGGGAGAATTTGCTAGGGAGGTGTTTGATGGATGTAAGAGATAGGATTCTTGAATTCGACAGGAAGATGGCAGAAGGCGACGTGGAGGAGAGCGTGGACTGGAATTGGGATGGACTGCTAGGTGACAAGGAGGCGTCTGAATGGCCTGAAAATGATGCTCAAGTCCCAGAAAGAGGAGGTTAAAGTTCCTCCACTCCTCCCTCTGCCTCGGTACTACACCGCGGCCCCTGCGTCTCCAGATCCTCAACCACCAACCTCGCCACTATCGCATGTCCCTTTGGCCTCAGATGGAAAACCCTCTTATAACTATCCGGCAACAACCAGTGGATCGAATCGCCCAACCATCCTTCTCCCTCCACCACTCCTCCGTCTTGCCCTCCTTTCGTCTTGTTCACGAACCCCTTGTCGGGATCAAACGTCCAGTCAGGATGCTCCTCTAGCGTCTTGTTGATATCCTTCGCAATACCACCCTGAAACGAGTGTTTCGATACATCGCCACCAGTGTTGTTCTGCAGCGCAGTCTTATTCTCGCCTGTATCGACGGTATTCCACTCGTAGAATGCTAGACCAAGGCGATTGGGATCAGGCTCTAGGACGTCTTTTTCGCAGTACCGACCGCGTGCTGCAGAAATGTGTGCGTCGTAGTCGATGAATCGGACGTATGGGCCAGCGTCTCTGACGGCTTTGGACAGGATGGTGTTGACGCCGCGGACCATTTCATTTAGTTCCCGTCGCAGTTCGCGCTTGAGATATTGCTTTGTCCATTCAACGTCTTTCCAGACGGCCCAGGTTACGTTGTCGCATGTTTCGTCGTCGGTGCCGAAGAAGCCTGCGTAGCCCGTGTAATAGATAAGACCATGTTCTAGATTCATCTTCGGCTTTGCGGCTTCAATGAGCAGCGTGACGTTGTGATATAGTTCTGTTTCGTTCGCGATCCTCGCACGCGCTTCGTCGATGGCTTGTCGACACGAGTCCTCGGCTGACATGTAGAACTGGTACACGCAGTTACTCAGAATGGGTGTTAGCCCAATATCGTTTCCGCCGGCGGACATGGTGAGCAAGTCTAGGTTATCCTGCAAAGCAGGGATCTGCTTTTCGAGGATCTCGGTGCTTGTGGCGCCGGAGCAGGCGAGAAATTGGTGTGTTCGGGTTGGATTGTGTCCGAGAAGAGAGGTTTGGAGGATGTTTGGGTATGATTGTGCGTATCTCGAGCATAGCCAGTCGAGGCGGTCTCCTGAGCCCAGACCGGCGGAGTAGGAGTCACCTACTGAGGCGAAACGTTGAATCCACGGGAATTTGATGACAGCATCGTCGAGAGGAGACTGTACTGCGCTATTGAAGGAGCCATGAAAGATGGCGACTGAGAGCCACTTGGTGAGGTTAGGAAGAAACATGGTTCCAGCACTAGGAATGTATGGTAGATTCGAGTAGAATGTAAGATGCAAGCCCCTCCAAGGGTATCATCAGGCAGTATAGTGATGCATTGTAGACGACAAACATATCAAGAGATGTTTCTTGTCGTTGCCTTACCGTCCCGATGGGGGTCGTCACGCGCCGTAAGCTGGACTCTTCATGCGCGAATGGAGGGCGCACGCGGTGGTGATTGGACAGCGAGTGGCTGGAATAAAGATCTGGCTTCAACACCAATTCTTTTGTACATTCACTAACTTCCGCATGAAGCCTGATACACAAGCCAAGCCTGCAAAGTATGAAACATACATGTCACGAAAGCATGTGGTACCATCCGTATCCGTAGGCGCATATGCGCTAAGCCTTCCGGGCAGCGCCTTGGACAAGTCTTTATGAGTTGAAGATCCTGGAATACAGCTTCTCATGTCTTCCGACCCAAAGATCCATGACTGGCACGCTCTGGCCCGCGTCTTGGACTGTCTTGTCCCACCCCTCATCAACCAGCCCACGTATCCTGTCCTGCAGCTCGGCACTAGCTAGCACGGCCTGCGCTTGGTACGGTCCCATGACGCTCGCTCTCACAGCCGCACTCACTACAGTCCGCGCATGCGAAAAGAGGAACAGGTACGCCGCCTGTTGCAGCGGAACGGCCAGAATGCTCGTGACAAGCCCCCAAAGCGGGGCGAGATGCACGTTGACGAGGTCCGAAGTACGCAGAGCAGCAGAGAAGGACTTGAGCGCTCCGATGGCCGCTTCGCTGCTCATGGTCCCATTCATAGCATCTTGAGACGCGTGGACCTTGGGCGTGTTGTACTGTGTCCGGAAGCTGCGGTCCCAGACAGCAAGTAGAGCGCGCCCTTGTGCTATGCTCGCGCGTCGTGCAACGGTGCACGGTGTGCTCGCGTCAAAGTCATTGTCGAGGGTCTCGATGTCTTGCGGGTTGCGATAGCCGGCCAGGATGTAGGGGAGCGATGTGCTTGCGAGGGTCGATAGCGATAAGCGGAGGAAGGTGTGGAAGGCGGGCAGCTGGGATGCCGACGGCGGCGAGGGCCGGTGATGGGCGAGGTACGACTCTAGTCCGCTGCTGAAGGCAAAAGAGCCGAGTGGTAGGGCAGAGTCTGCGAGCAGAAGAAGGGCGTGCAGTGCTGCGCATGTTAACGGCTGTGGTGGCAGGTGGGCCGCGACGACAACGGACCTGCGTCGTTGGCGGGCGATGCAGGTGTCGCTGCAACATGATGTGGATTCAGCCGGGCTTTCGCATCGTGTAGACGTTTTTCGAGATGCTCAATCTCCTCGCGGAGACCTTGTTCGTCTGGAGACGGTCGTGTCATCGTGTGAGTCGTAACGAAGATGCAGCTAGAGTAGGGTACAACCTGCGCCTCGGCATCATTTCCGAACACAGACGGGTATCCATGTGGGCGCATGCACAGTCTTTACACATGCAGCAAGTCTAGTCTGAAAGTAGGCATGTATTTCATCGTGGTTTCATTCCATCTCGTGGCCATCAGAATACATAGTCATGATAATCGTAGTCAGTTACCCGTATCCAGAACTCCAGAAAGACCTGCTCGTCCGAACGCAATCCGAAGCAGCCGGCATCAAAGCCACAGAGAGGGTATATGTGAGGCCGTTGCGCCAAAAAAAGAAAAACAAATGCTTCATCCGCTAGGCGAGCATAAAGGTAACATCATGCCTTTGCGCCCTCCTCCTTGGCGTCGCTCGAGATATCGACGAACATCAACGTGTTGCCGCCCTTGCTCGACTCCAAGCTCTTTGCGCTTGTCTTCTTAAACAGCGTCTGTGGCTTCATCCTGTACTCGTGTTAGTTTACATTCCAATCTGAATGGCCGCAAAGCCACTTACTTCTTCATAGCGTGCTTGGTCTTGAATGCCTGCAACTTCTGTGTAGCGGGGCTCATGATTTCATCAGACGGCGAAACAAACTTCTGCTCTCTGGTACATCGTCAGCAATGCAAGGTGTGGTGGACTGCATGTCCAAGGAAACTCACGACTCGCTGTCGAGACGCGACTGCAGAACTCGACGGTGGTAGTCGAGGCTCTTGGTGTCCTTCTTGTCCGATCCCTTTTCGGGTGAAGACATGGGCTTGACTTGGGCGTTGGTGTCGCGAGGGGTGAGAACGTTGGAGGCCATCATGCTGGGGGGGTTGCAGTTGTACGAAGGTGCGTATCTTGGTCAAAAGGGTTCAAATTTGATTGTCTGTAGGAGGCGTTGAAAAGCTCGGAATGTTGTAGTTTGCGTTGAAGAGTGAGGCCGGGAGAGGACTTGATATACGTCGTCGTCGTGGTCACAGTCGCCATGTTCAAGGGTGTTTATAGTAGCCTGTCGCGTGGGGCAACGGCGAGGAACGCGTTGCGAACGTCATGGCCTACTCTACCACCACCCCTGCACCTGGTCGTTCTTTTCCCCCTTGGAATGACAGCCCACACATGGTTGGCTGTCACTCCTCCGTCTCGCTAGCGTACCGGTCCAAGGTGGCCGCCCAATCCCATGTGTGAGTCAAAAGGTTATATCAGGTCACAGTATGGCCAAACAGTACATGGTATCTAGAATTGCATTCTCGCACTGGGCCGCTCCTGCGACCGAGCTCCGCGACGCCCATGCAAGTTATCTGACCCCATCCATGAAAACATCGCCAGCCAACAGACAGACAAACTCCGTGAATCTTCTAAACCACGCTAACACATGTCGTCCAAACATGCTCCGCAACTATCATCGTACATTGTCCCGCGCTCTTACGCTCCCGAACATAAACGCCGTGAAATAGGCTCAAGGCCCTCCGGAAAACACAAACGTATCCCAGACTCGCTTCCGTGCTTGACCTCAAAATTTGCCCTGAACCATATTGTGAACTTGTATAAAAGGGGCCCAAGAAAAGGCAGATGATGTACATGGGGCAAAACGCAGAGAATATGAAAATGGGTATCCGGCTTCAAAACTGCTCATAGATGCACGCGCATCGTGTCGTTGCTGCCAAACGCCTTGCCGCAATTCGGGCACTTCCTCGCCCGGTTCGTCAGTCGATCTTGTACGCATTGGTCGCAGAACATGTGCCCGCAAGTCTTGATGACCGTATTCTTGAGTTTGCTCTTGCAAATCTGGCACTGAATCAACAGCTCCATCGTCGACACTTCAGAGCTCTGGTTGGCAGTGCTCTTCTTCTTGTAAATCTGCACTTGCTTCTCCAATCCGCTGACTTGAGCTGCCAGCTTGTCTCGCTCCGTTTCCGATTCGCGTTGAGCGTGCTTTGCCGCAAGACATGTCGCATCCTTGGCTTCGACAACTTTTTTGAGTTCTGCTATTTGGCTGACATGGCCCTCGGACGTGATGGCGTTCTCGCTAACCTTCTGTTGCAGCTGGCGGTGCTGCGTGGAGAGATCGTCCATTTGGGATCGCATTTCCGCACACTGCTTCTCTAGTTTGTCCACAAGTGACCGGCTTAGTGAATCAGCCTCCTTCAGCTGCGCCACTACTTCGGTGGCTTTGGTCGCCTGGGCGCGGAGGATACGGGTTTGCTGTTCTAGTTCTCCTTTGGTCTTCATGGCTGCGAAGAACTTCTGGTCCGCCTTGGCCTTGTCTGCGTGTGCTTTTGCAATGCTCTCCTCCCAGGCAGCAATCTCGGTGATCTTCTTGCTTGCAATCGCCTGCGCCTTCTTCCATGCCGACTCCATGGACGGTAGCTCGTTGCCAAGAATCTTGCATTGGCTTTCGAGCTTGGCGATCTTGTTGCGCAATTGCTCTGGTGTCAAGTCGTCCAGCTCAAAGGACTCTTGGCCTTCTGAGCTCTGGTGTTCTGCAATCTGCAATCGCAATCGCTCGCATTCAGATTCCAGTGCCGCGATACGGCTATCGCATGCACTCACGAGCTGCTTAGATTGCTCAATGGATTCCCTGGAATCTTTGTGGCTGGCCTCCAAGACGTTATTCTTGGTGACGAGTTCATCCCGGGCATTTCGAATGCGAGCACAGTTCGCTTCTGCTTGCGACACGTGGCTTGCACTGTCCGCCAGACTAGCACGGACCTCGTCGTCCACCTTGATCCTGTACGCTGTTCGCTCTGCCTGGAATTTCTGCGCTTCTTCCCGCAAGGTGATGTTGGTGGCTTCCAGGTTGTTGATGCGCTTGATTACGTCTTCGTGCTGGCTCTTGATAGCTTTGAAGAGATCGGTCTTTGCATAATCATCATCCGATAGACCGGTAAGCTTTACTTTGAGTGCCGAAACCTCTTCGGTGAGCTTCTTGTTCTCCTGCTCAATCTGCTCGAGTTGTTCTTTCCTCTTTGCTGCCTCAGCTAGAGCCTGCTTTTTCGCGGTTTCCAACTCTTCAGTGATTGGGCCTGACGATGTGCCATTGGCGGCTTCTGTTCCATTACTGGCAGATGGAGCCTCCTCTTTCACAGCAGCACTAGTGCCGACTGCTGATTGCTCGAGTTTCTGAACCTGGGCGCTCTTGAGCCGGTCGAGCTTCTTCTCAGCAACCAGATAACGATGAGTAGCGGTATCCAGCCGGTCAGACAATTGCTCCTTCTCGGTAGTGACGCGTTGCAGGCGGACAAGATGATCCTTTTCAGTGACCAAGAGTTCCGACAGCTTCTGTTGGAGAGCGGCAACATCGGGACTGCTTGCGGGATATCTCGCAAAGAGGTCGGTAAGGGATGCAAGTATCCTCTCTTTGCGACCAGACAGGTGCTTCTTGAACGTCTGGTTGTCCTGGCACAGGAGCGCAGCGGGCACCGAGTGGGCAGCATCGGCATTGGCTGATGATGCAGGCAGTTTCTCCGCGCCCAGGAGTTTGATTTCATCGATAAGCTAAGCAGCAATCAGCATCATCTCAATCAAACCTCCAGGGGTGTACTGACCTGATCAAACCAAGCGTCGATTATGCGGAGGTGGTCATCGTGGTACTTGGAACGGCCCTCCAACTCGTTTAGTTGCGACTCGACGGTGGCCTTTTCGCGTTTGAACTCGCGCATCTGCCTGAGAATGGCGTCCTTTTGGAACGACTGTAGGTGCGAAGGGTCAGCGGGAGTGTGCGCCGAGGGCGGAGGAGGAGGGCGGTGGTGATCGGGGGGCGAACCTCGATATCATCTTTCCACGGCAAGTCAGCGTCTGGGTGGGAGCGAGCACCGTTGACAGTCACGGCTTGCCTCTTAGCGGGAGGAGCAGCGTCGTCGGCGATGGGCCGTTTGCGGTCCTCCATCTTGACGGCGTCAAGCGATGGGGGTGCGACGGTCCTGGCTTCGAGCCTCATCGAGGAGACACGGGTGTCGTAGATAGGGCAGCGAAGACGCGCGCGCTACCAGGGGGCATGAAAGGAGATGAAGGAGCGGGCTCAGGGCAGGCAGGGCACGGGCGGGCGAAGAGAGACGGGAGGAGGACGGGGTGTCGTGTGAGGCCACAGGGCGGGAGGGTGAGGTGAGGAGAGTCGAGCGAAGAGAGTTCGTTAGCTACTGGCCGGGCTGCCAAGACCTAGTGTCGCGCTAGCACCTGGTCTGTGTTTCCACGACGCGCCCATGTCTGTCTGTCTTGCGCATTCCCCGCCAAATGTGAGAGAGACTGCACCGAAAGCCATATCTCTGGCCTGCACGAGTGCCGACACGCCATGTCTGCCGACGACGCTTCAGGCCAGCCGCCGGCACCCAAACCCGCCGCGGCAACTTTTACTTCCTTCATCAACAGTGAGTCGTCCCCAGTCCAGGCGTCACCTGTGCTAAGCCGCGGGTAGAAAACACGACGGGCAAGAAATTCGCCCCCAAAGCCGCCCGACGGAGACCTGGCGCCACTACTGCTGCTACTACTACTACCACTACTACCACCGCTGCCGCTGCTGCCCCAACCTCCACGCCTTCCTCTTCTTCTGCTGCCCCAGAGACACCGGCGCCGACTGCCGAATCGCAAACTTCACACACCGAACCCGAGACCTCACACGTGCCCGCCACTGAAGCTCTGAACATCCCACAGCTGCCCACGCCAGCTGCCACCCAGGAACCTCCAGCAGAGACTGCTCCCCAACCCGCCCCCAGCACTGCCGAATCGTCAACTGCGCTTCCACAGCCAACCCCAAGCCCGACCCCCGCCGAACCCCTCCCCACTCCAGCGCCGACAAATACAGAAACTCACGCGCAAGCAGACAGCGAGCCCCATGTCGCTGTACACTCCTCGACAGACCCAGGCCTCACCACACAATACCTGGAGGATACCGGCACTGGTGGTAGGTCACCCAAGCGACGTCGGATAGAAGAGCCAGAGGTCGAGGCTACAGTCAGCACACCAGCACCAGCGAACGACGGCGGCGACCACAACATCGACCCCAATCTCGAAGCCGCCACTGCAGATGCCCAGGCCCTTCCGCAACCGCGAAAGAGGAGGAACCTTCCTTGGGCAGCGGTGAACCATCCCCCAGAGGGCGAAGAGGAGGCTGCTGCTGCGGCGCCAACCCGGAAGCCTCGCCAGCCGCGAGGAAAGAAGAACGCCACAGCGGATCCAGATGCAGACCACGTTGCACAGGAAGATGAGGACGAGGAAGAGGCGCAGCCCACCCGGAAGCGACCCGCTGCCAAACCCCGTGCGAAGAAAACGGCCGCCGAACCTACCACCCAGGACGGCGAGGAGGTTTCAGCCCCGCCCAAGAAAGCCAAAAAACCAAGAAAGCCCAGGGGAGCCCTAAGCAGCGAGGTTGTCCAAGGCACAGAAGACGAGGTTGGCCGCATAGCCGACGAGATCGTGGCAGCAGCAGTGCGTCGCAAGCCAAAAGCAAAGAGAAGGAGAAAGGCCACCCCAGACGGCGACGATCTCGATGGTATTGAAGGTGAAGAAAGCATAAGAAAGGAAAAGAAACGCAAGGGGAGGCCACCACGAGAGCCAACGCCATCCGATGCCGAAGACCAGACCATCGACCCTGATGTCACCTACATGGATTCTCTAGCAGCTCGGAGTGTTCGCATTGGAAAACTGTCTGCGCTTGAGAAGCAGATGCGCACCATTGATTGGGAGGCAGTCAAGCAACGACGAAGAGAGGAAGACAATAAAAAGGTGATTTCGAGGGAGGAACAGGAGAAAGCCGACGCGGCCCTGGCTGCAGCAGGGGCAGAGCTGGCGGCTGCGCAGGTCGAACAGGGTCCTAGGCTACGTTTGAATGCAGACGGCGTTATGGAGCTAGTACCTGACTCTGGCGTAATCGATCGAGAAGGCGACGCAGACCGCATCATCAACGAAATGGTTGTCACCGAAGACCAAGACATCACTGCACGTCTCACAACCCGTAGTTTCATGAAGAACAACAAGCGCTTCCCCAATGAGTTCCTCCTGCCTGGCCAGGGACGACGCTGGAATACTGAGCTCACAGATCGGTTCTACGATGCCCTCAGGTCTTTTGGTACAGACTTTCAGATGATATCCCAGATGTTTCCAGGTTTCACTCGGCGGTCCATCAAGACCAAGTTCACCCGTGAAGAGCGCGAAAATCCTGATGGTATCAGGGCAGCTCTCCAAGGTCAATGCGAAATCAACACAGGCGGATGGGACAAGTTTCTGAGGGATTCAGAGAAGACGGAAGAGTCTTTTGCAGATGCAGACAAGATCAAGCGCGAACTGGCCGAACACGAGGCGGAGATGCGAGAGAAGATTGCTGCTGCACAAGCAGAAGCCCAGGAGAGGAAACGGCAACGCGAGATTGCTGGGGTGGATGCAGATGGGAACCCGTTGGGCGACGGAACGAACAAGGAGAATGGCAAGGGGAAGAAGAAGCGAGGAAAGAACAAGCAGGTTGCCTTTCAGGAAGAGCAAGGCGTGGAGATTATCGGCGAGATTGGTGACGATGATACTTGGGGTCGAGAGTAGGCGGAGGGGAGTGTTTCCCGGTATGGACGGCTGGTTGCATTGAGCGGCGTACAACACTGCCAGGTCAATGGTTGACGAACATGATACCCCATAGAATTCACGGCCTAGGAATGCAAACAAAATGCATAATTACACTGGCTTTTAAGCTCAGATTTGTATCATTGTGTGGCAGTGATGCTGGAAAAACAAGCCCAGGTATTCTTCCCGAAAGACAAACTCTACAATTCCTTCGTTGTTAATGGAAACTTACACCAACTTTTCGAAATAATCCACATAGTGAGATCAAGGATTTCACATCAGGAGAGGGACCAACACACATGATTATGTCCTAGTTCCGCAACCGAAATTTGAAGGCATTACCGAAAGGCTCGGAGATATGTTCCCCAGCATATCAGTAGCCACTTCATACGCAGCACCAACTTCTACTCATCCCACCCCGTCCTCGCCTTGATCGCGTCCGCCGCCTTCTCCGCAACAGCATAAACGGTCGTACAAAGATGCGTCGCTGGCAGATAAGGCATCACACTCGCATCGACCACACTCAATCTCCCAACGCCATACACCTTCAGATCCGTGTCCACCACACCACCATATTCCTTTGGAAGCATCGACGCAGTACCCGCCGGATGAGCAAAGGTCGGCGCCGTTGTAGCGCGCAAGTGTTGCTCAATCGCGGCATCACTCGTAACATTCGATCCAGGTGTCAGTTCGACAGGGTCAAGGCCAGAGAACGAAGATAGGGCGTTGAAGCGGCGCGAGAACGGCACCATGCGAGCTAGGGCTTTGATATCCAGGGGGTTGGAGAAGGTTCGCCAGTCGAGTAGTGGACCTGATGAGGGATTCGCTGGATTGATGTTTACGGTGCCACGGCTCAAGGGGCGCATCAATACGGCATTGCCTATGGGCCCTTCAGCGAAAAGAACTTCGTAGGCTGCAGCGTCTTCGCGTTCAAGCAGGTCAGCAGTGAGCTTTTGTGCTGCTTTGGCACCGGCAATGAGCGTTTCGTCATACTCGGCTGGGAGGTAAGGAGTCGGATCTTGGGCTGCGACGGCATCAACGAGCGTTTGCCAGCCTTCTGGGTCGAGGGTTTTGAGGGGAAGGAAGCCAGCTTGATTGCCTCGCGAGACTGTGAGAGGGCCTCCGCGCGTCTGAATATGCTCTTTCTCGGCTTCGGCGTACAGTGTTTGGTTGGTTGTCAGATCCGAGAAGGCGGGTTTGTAAGGGTTGTTCGTCCAGTTCCAGACACTGCCTCCCAGGGGATGGTCTTGGAAGTTTGCGCCTACGCCAGGCAGATGGTTCTTGACTTCGATGCCTGCCTTTTCGAGAATGGCTTTGGGGCCTATGCCACTGCGCTGGAGTAACCATGGCGTCCAGATCGCACCTGCTGCAACGATGACTTCCTTCCTCGCTTTCACCACCGTCTTCTCGGTGCTTCCCACTTTGACGATGTTCAAGCCCTCAGCCTCCAGCTCACCGCCCTCCTTGAACAAGACCTCCGTAGCTTGGTATCCAGTCAGAAGGTGATAGTTTGGCCTCTGTGCATATTGGTCATAATGCGCAGTCCTAGCATAGCTCCTCGTCCTTGTCACGGGATCCAACGCACTAGGTGCCATGATCGCTCCAAGCGCATTCCCCGCAGCAGCTTCCTTGGGCTTCTCAACACCAATCTCCTTCCACGCATTCCACACTGGATCTTGGCCGGGAAACCGGTACGGTGGGAAAGAGACTTGGATCTCGCCATTCCCACCATACGCTGCCTCTTCATCCCACGTGTAATTGTACTTCTCTGCTACTTCCTTACTTGGAGGCGTGAAGGTAACGGATTTCTTGAAATAAGGGAGGAGGTCTTTGAAGCCCCAGCCTTTGTTTCCGAGCGCCTCCCATGCATCGTAGTCAGCTGCACTGCCGCGGTCAAAAAACATGCCGTTCACGGCGCTTCCACCGCCGACTAAGGCGCCAACTAGTACGTTACGGGAGACGTTGTTGAGTCCGGCATTGGGGACGGGAGTGAAGTTGTAGAAGCGCGATGGGTCGAAGTTGAGTGTGTCGGCCGGGAGGAGGATACGTGGGTCGTTATTTAGCGGACCGTACTCGACAACGAGGACGGTGTCTACATGATGTGTTAGTTTACAGCGGCCAGTGACGAAGATATGACTTGCGTTTTCCATTCTCAGTCAGTCTGTTCGCTACAGTAAGGCCTGAAGTGCCTCCTCCAACGACAATGTAGTCATAGGTCTGGTTGAGCGGTGCTTTGAGGTGCACAGCAGAAACACTGGTAGCTGCCAGTGCACCAGCCAGCAATTGAACAAACGACGATACCATCTTGAACTCAACTTGAAGCCCAGCCAGCTCCTCTCTTTCTCCTCAAGCATGATTCCTTCAAATACCTTGCCTTTATAACCCGGCCGAATTATCCATACGCGGTCCAATCCTTCGCATGCAACTTTTGACCAGGGCTGAATGCACCTCCTTACGTACCGCATGCGCAGTCCACGGTCTGTTGCCACCGAGGACGGTCTAACTCTCTCCTCGGATACATCCCCATGCGAAGCCCCACCGCCAACGGGTTATCCGCAAGGCACGGCAGTCACAAAAGACCCGCCGTCTGGCCCAGAGCCGCGAGTTCTCTGCCGCATTTGCAGGTCTGCAGGGTCTGAATTAATTTACATTGCTGGGCGGTTCGGATGAAATACTCGACTCGGCAGCTGCATGGGATTGACAGGGATTGCGGACGCGAGTTCCAATTTAGGAGGAGGATCAGGTCAGGTACTATCGTATGTTCCCAGGGCTATGGAACAGGATCTGTATAAGATGGAACTTGTTAGTGAGCACTTTACTTCGCGCATGGTGAGACCTGCATTCCTCCATTCCGTTTAATCGCGCGAGTCTATAGTAGCAGTCGCATCTCTTCGTCTCGTCTTCCGTCCCGAGTGATGATAGTACAAATAAAGCTAAATAATAAACAGATGAGAATCGGACCTTCCGTCCGGCTATCCAGAAAAGTCAAACAAAACTCCTTAACGATGCATGCGTCTTTCGCTGCCATTTTTCTTATCGCTCGAGAACACCAACTGATTCAGAAAAGGTTGTCCGTCCTCGGGGTATCGTAAAATGCCTCAAACAACCATAGGCATGATAAAAGTGACAAACGCCGCGCAATGCTATCTCCAGTTCCCAAGGTCGAATTATAGTAGAAGAGTAAAGAAGTTGAGATATTGTTGTTGTGGTAGTTGTTGGACTTGATGTTGTTGATGAAGTGCCGGTTGGCATCCCTCTTTCATGTCAAATCGCAGGGCACTGGGAGCGCTCTGGGCGCCCCTAACGCCTCCTCTTCGTTTCTCCATGGCCTTGATCCTGGGGATCGCGACCTCTCTTGCGGCCATCGTCTGTTCCTCCACTGCCTCCGCCTCCGCGGCTCCTCCTATCGCGTTCGTCCCTTCCTGAAGCTCGTCCGTCATCACGAGAGCCACGCTCGCGTCTGCTGCTTTCACGAGGCTCCCGTCCTGATCTCGATTCGCCATCTCGTTCGCGCTCCCGGTGGCTGCTTGCTCCGTCCCCGCCTCGCTTTTCACGGCCACCGCGGTCGCGGTCAGAGCCACGCTCGCCCTCCGGGCGGTCGGAAGGAGCGTTGCGACTGCTCCTTTCTCCGCGAGGTCGGTCGGATCGTTCGGCTGAACGCTCACGTCCTGATCGGTGTCGATGGCTGCGGGACTCTGAGCGGCCTTCTTCCGGTAGAGCACCCTCTATCCTGCCTGGCACATCATCGTTCCGGCTGCTTCTTGGATGCTGATTCTCCATGCGGTTGGGTGTAGAGTCAAGCGACGGCGGTGGCATCGGGCTTGTCATGCCACCCGGGCCTTCCATTGGGCCATTGGCGCGGGTAGCGCCACGGCCTCGTACAGGAGGATTAGAAGGGGGTACCCCGCGTTCACTCGACCGGTCGCCAGGCGCATTTCCAGTCAATACGTTGTTGATGGCACGGAGAGGGTTGCCAGCATTCCTAGGTCCTCCGGGTCCGGTTGGAGGTCGCGGGCCAACTGGGGATGATGGGACGGGTCCTTGCGGACCGCGGTTGCTGCCGCGCGGGCCGCTTGGAGCGTTCGGTACATTGGTCTGAAGTGGGGGCCCGCTTGGTGCTCTACCCTCGATGTTAACGAGCCTACTGGGATGAATACCTGCTGGTAGTGACGCTGCGGGACCAGTGGGTGCATTCGGCGTGGAAGGCTGCGACGGCGCATGTGGCCTATCGCTACGCGGGCCTGACGGCGGTGCCGACTCTGAAGGCTGGTTCAGTCTTCCATAGTTGGGATCTTGCGCGCGTGGTCCAGGTGTAGGCTGGAACATCTCCCGCGATGCACGAGACGTTGCAGCGGCTTCATTGCGCCCACCACGGGGACCAGTTGGGGCACTGGCTCCTGAGTCGTCCCGACGATCTCGGCCACCAGAAGGTGGCATCTGAGGACGCTCATCTCGAATGTCTCGTGGCAGATCGTTTCTGCCATGATACCCAGCAGGCGGACGCTCTTCCACTCGACGATCGTCACCACGTCTATCATCGCTATGACGCGGAGAGTTCATACGAGCGTCTCGCTCGCTACGATTGTCACGATCAGATCTCGGTGGCATGTGTCTGCCACCTGCATGCTCTGCTTGGTTGATCAAGGCAGCACGCGCTGGGTTGACTGTAGGTTCTTCCTTGGCTGGAATCGGTACTGTTGGTAGTCGTGGTGGCCTATCGTTTTGTTCTGCAGCATACGGCGCGTTGACAGGTGGACCGTCTCGCCGGTATTCATTGGCTAGCGAAGAAGTGGAGGGCATCCGGCGAGACTCCATCGCTGCGGGCGTAGGATGACCCCGAGGATCAGAACGCTCACGTTGATCTCTCATATCCCTAGGGTCGCGTGGATCCCAAGTGGGTGGGCGTACTGCTGGCGCTCGCGAATCTCGTGGGGGCCCTCGCATAGCCCGTTCATCGTAGTCACGTTCTCTGCCAGACCATTCGCGATGCTCGGGGGCTGAAGGCACCCTTTCCGGAGTTCTGCCGCCAGGTAGAGGCCGTGGGCGCCGACCAGGTGAAGCCTCACGCAGACGTCCAGCATCTACCGAGCGATCTAGTCGGCCGTAGTCGCCAGGAGGACCTCGACTGTCGTATCTACCATGCGCACTTTCGGGCGTGCGATCAATGATAGGACGTTCCGATTGCCGATTCCTCGGTTGTGAATCTGGCCGCGATGGTAATGCGTGCGATGGTCTGCCAACAGGGGTATTCTGCCCTGGTGTATTTCTGTTATCTGGTCGCAGTGGCACAGACGAATGATGCATCGGAGGACCTGGCTTCGGTGTAGGTCTGCCAGAGCCAGTCTCTTGTTGCGATGGGGTAGAAGGCCGGCTGTCGGATGTTTTTGGCGTTGGCTTGAACGGTTCCTTGTCCCTCGAGGAAGGCGCGGGAGTTGCACTGTTGTGCTTTGGCCTGTTTTCGTTCGATTCTCGTACTGGTGTACCGTTTCTGAAAAATGCCGATCAGTCTCACTGTTGATAATCTCGGAACAATCCGTCCACTTACGTTTCGGACAACGGTTTGAAAGCAGGTGCAGCCGCGTCGAGCTTCGTGTCTTGTGGCTGTGGAGTCTTACCATTCTCCGTAGCAGCTTTGTCGCTTCCGTTCGTCGTGCTCTCTGGTACAGGAGTAGGTGCCGGTACCTGTAGCGCATTAGTTCGCTGTCGTGTGCGAGGCGATGCAGATGGACTCACGTTGCGGAAAACATGGTCCGCCTGCCATAACTTCTCTCCTTTGAGAATGGGTCCAAGAACAGATTCCAGCGATCTCATAAGATCTTGTCTCTTCTCTTCCTCCTTCAGACGCATCACCATCTCCTTCAGCTCAGTGCCCATGCTCGCCACTTTAGGGAAGTTGGTGCCCAGCGCGTGAAGGATGTTGATCGAGTTACGCATTTGCATGTAGTTGCCGCTCTCCAGGCATGTCTTGAGCGCAGCTGCAAGTGCCTTGTGCCACTTGAACAAGACCATGCAAAATTGGTCGTAAGTGAAGAAGCTTGTCGCATTTCGGTCCGCGTCGTAGCTCCTGCCGAAGCCAGGAAGATTCTTTTCCAAACCATGGGCATTCTTGACAAAGGCATCATCCTTGTTCTCCTGCCAGACTTGCAGCTCACGCAAGATGCCACCGAGGAACCTGCCGAAAGACGAGGATTCTGCTTCAGTATACATGCTGATGATTGATGTAAGCCTGTTCGCATTGAAGAGCATGTCCAATAGTCTGCTCATGCGGAACCCAGGCACGCCTGAGCTGTGCATGAATATGAGCATGGAGAACGCATATTGGGCGTCTTCTTGAGATATGCGACTGCGGGGAATGAAGCAGTCTTGGAGCAAAGCGTTGTGCAAGACGTCGCACTGTGGTCCCATCATCGGAACGCCTTCAAACCATCGACGCAATTCGACCTTCAGACTCTGCTGCGTCACAGCATGATTCTTCACGACGACCTGTTGTTCTTCCTTGATCCTGGCTATGTTCTCCTTGAGATTCTTGACCGATTCTGAGTCAGCTTTGGGTACGTTGGGTCGATAACCACGGCGCTCGGGCACAGGAGCGGGCAGTTGTCGCTCCAGGGTCTCGATGGAATCCTTGTATTGTTGATTGATGCCATCGACGTCGACGACAACGTCTATCAGGGACAACTGCCAGAATGCAACATAATAGGACACACAAGGATGATTGCCAAAGGTCTCGGGTAGCTGCTGCTTCAGTTGGTTCGCGAGGATTTCAACCTCTGAATTTGGCACATCAGGCAAGGAAGACTTGTCTGAAGGAGCTGCAGTCGCGGATGCCGAGTCTTTCATTTCCACATCTTCCTTCGTGTTCGAGGCCTCAGCAGACGTGGCATCAGCTTGAGCCCCATCCACAGCTGGCGACTCTTCCACGCCACTCATGGCAATGTCGTCATTTGTCTGCGTATCGGAGAGTAACTTTGAGCGTTGCCCAGCTCGGAAAGCATTGGCCTTGGCCGTTGTGCTTGCACGAGCAATGGTAAAAGCAACATCCGGCTCAACGTGGTAATCCGCGATCATCTCTACCAGTGAAGGGAACAGGGCGTCAAAGTCGTCCACGGAAAGAAATGTGCGGAGGAGCTCCAGGTATTGAAGCATGACGGAGCGCAGCTTATCGACGTTGAACAGTACAGGCTTATCAGGTACTTCCAGCTGGTCGTCACGGTGAACATAGGCTTCCACGTGCTGCGCCAGTGCGATGAGGATTTGTGGACCCAGTCCCGTCTCCTTTAGACACCTGACTAGACGTCTTGCTGAAGAAGTAGCGTGGGCGCGGTTATCCGCTAGACGATGTTGCAGAGTGAACGTACGAAGCGCAGGTCCTGCACAAAGCGCCAGAGTCACCGACTCTGACACAGCTCCACTGACGCTGATGCCACCCATAGACTTGACCATTTGCTCAAGGACGTCCAACATGTACAGCTCGCCTTCAGCAGTCAAGAGTTGGTGTGTGGTGAGCTGTAGAACGGGAACAGGATCCATCAAGTGATATCTTGCGTAAGCTTTGCCGACAAAGGTTGCAATATTCTTGAGCCACGGCGCAGACAGCATACCGTCGTCCTGCTGTGATCCTTTGTCGGGGTTGAGAAGGTATGTAACCAGCGTCCAGGTCAGGACGTCATACCCAAGTAAGGTGAGATATCGACTGCACTCGACCAAGGCAGTGATCATGTTGGGGTAGTTGACCAACTGCTTGACTGTTGTTCGGAAGACGATTCCTGGGCTAGCATACGAGATCTTGGCGATTTTGCGGCCATATTCTTTCGTGTTGGTAGCGGAGATGCGACTCAGAGTCTTCCTGGTTTCAATCTCGACCTGATTGAAAGCCGTCTTGATCGCCGGCTTGAGCATTCCGTTGAACCACTGCTGATAGATGGTGTATCGCGTGGCTGTGTCGAAATGCTTGAACAGATCCCATGCCTCGTTGATGACTCCTGGATTTCTGCCCGTAAAAGTAATCGCAGGTGCAATGAAAGTTGCTGAGAAGTTGACCCATCGCTTTCGGTTCGACTCGGAAGGATCGTCCGCCAGGTTCTTATTGCCAATACGTATGATCTTGGTTAGGAGAACACTATCCTTTCCACATTCTGGTCCTACCAAACCTAGGAGGCTGGTGCAAAGCTTGATGACATCATCCACCTCTTGACATACGGGGACGTTGTCGACCCAGTCTTCCCAATAAAACTTGTAGTCGGTTCCTCCGTCTTGATCTTTCCGGTCCGGCTTAGCCCATCGGAGAGTTCGTCGAGGGACGTAATCACTAGGCCTCATAAGACCCCGATTGTTACCACCCTTGGTAGAAATGACGGGCTTTTCAACCGAGGGCGGTTTGGTTTCCTGGTACACCTTGCTCAGAGAATGATGTGCCAGGCGGAAGATGAGGTCCAGCAGCTCGGGGTACACGTCCAGAAACCAAGGATGTCGCCCGAGGATGAATAGAGCTTCTGGAAGCGCGCCGATGCACAGCAGACTCTTCAACAGCGTGAACTTCTGGTCCTTGGGCTCGGGTAACGCTTTCTTCTTGTCCACGGGCTCATCAGACTTGACAGGCGTGCTCCGTCCAGTGTCGGACTTGGATCTGGAGTCGGCGTCTCGCAGACGAGAAACAGCTGGCGGACCAGGAGTCTCGTCGGGTAGTGCGCCAGCCATGGTCAGAGCGTTGACAACTGCGCCTCGTTCGCTTTCCTCCTTTTCTTTCTTGGCCTTGAGGAGCTTTTCTTTGTGTGTGCTCATGTCTGGCTCTAGTGGATATAGATGAGGATAGAGATCTAGGATAGAGATGAAGCCAATCTTGATCAAGAGCGCAATCAGGTACATGAGATTGTCGGGAAGTTCGTCGGTGGCGTCGCGGACGTCTGACGCGTAGAACTGGAGCTTGAAGCCAAGCAGTTGCGCGGCGATGTCGTTACCTGACGGAGGGAGTGTCTTGGTCTGCTCCATCCACTCGTCGGCCCATTTCCGAGCTGCCTGTTGCTTCGATAGCGGCGCACCTTCGGCGGGCAAGGTCTGGTCTGGTTGTCGGTTGTTCGCAGTGATACGACGGCCTCCGAGTTCAAAGAAGGCCTGGATGCCTGCCCGGTCGCCCAACTCACCAACTCGCTGCCAGAATTTGCGATCGCGCGACTCTCGCAGCCGCAGCTGTTCGTCCTTCTCTTCGTCGGTGTAATACCACTGCTTCGCATCGGGTCGTGCCCACAAGGGCAGTGTCGGTACTTCGGGTTCCTCCCATTTGATGTTATCAAAGCCGCGTAGCTCGGGCCACCATGCGCTTGACCGGAGCATCTTGACAAAGAACCTTCCGTGCTTGACGAGGAGGTTGGCAAACACGTCCAGCGTCACGTCGAGGACTCTGCCAATGTCCAGATCGAATGCGCCAATAAGAGCGTTCACTCGCTGCCAGGTCTCGCCGACGACTTCCTGCGAGGGCGGTTCGCTGTTGACGGTGGTGAAGTACTCGGTCATGAGCTTGGAGTAGCCCTCGGTCTCTTCGCGCAGCAGGTTGTAGTTGGACTGGCGGTACAGGGCGTGCGTGGCTTTGCGAACGGCCATTTTGGAAAAGCTGTCGCGGACGAGGCCCAAGGACTTCAAGAAGTCGTTTTCTAGTTCGGCTCGCATGCGCGACACGTCGATGTCAGTCGCGACGAGCATCTGCCGCACCAGCGCCTGCTTGCCTTCATCTTGGGTGAGCGAACTCAGCGTGTCGAGGAACGTCGATACTGGGTCGACCTGCTCGTCGGCCGGGGCAGATGTGATGTCGCGCACCATTGACCCCAGCTCGCCGGCGTCTAGCAGCTGGTCCATGGACGCCTCGATGATTTCGTGGAAGATGACCGAGAGGGTGAGGGCGTCGCCTGCGCCTTGAGCAGCCACGGCGGCCTTGACCACGGCGTCGCGTGCTTGGCCATTCCAGTGAGCGACGCGGTCTGGCGTCAGATACTCGTTGCTCTCAGGGACCTCGCGCGGCGCAGAAGGCGTCGAAGGCTGTGAGGGGACGGGCGCGGGCGCTGGGGCCGGGGTGGAGGGTGTGGCCTGAGACGGGCGAGTCAACGGGAAGGTGTTTGCAGGCGGAGACATGGCGGTCGGCGATGCGTGTGACGAGACATTGTTGGGGCTCTGGGGCACGCTGGAGCCCCCGCGTCCATTGTTTCTGCTCTGCCGCCTGCCACCTGCGCCGCCGCCGTTGCCGCCTCCGCGCGGGCTGTTGGCCTGGTGCTGCTGCTGGTTATGCGCGAGCCCGAGGTGCTGGGGGCGGTGCGGCGACGGGCGTCCACTGCGGTCGTCGTCCTGTGAGAAGGTGCGCTCGGGTCGCTTTCGCTTGGGTGGGGGAGGCATGATGGCACTCTCCTACGATCGAGAGACCGGCGCGAACAAAGAGTTGAGCAAATGTGTGGGGAGCATGCGGTGGTTGCTCGCGACGGTGCTGGCGATGGGTGTCGGTGGATGTGTGCGCCCGGCAGCCAGCAATTACTATGGGCACGGGGTTGGGCGGCGATGTGATGAGCGTGGGCAGCGCCGGATGGTAGAGTCGCGTTGCGGCGGGTCGCGGTTGGTGATGGAGCGTGTCTCGATTTCATGAGCCTCACACTCTGGGAGCTAGCTGTCCGCTAGCGCAATGGCTGGCTGACGTGAACCTCACACTGACTGCGCCCGTGCACCCTTTCATCCAGCAGTACGCGTCAAACAAAAGGCACCTTTTTCGCTTTCACTCGAGCCTCACAGTACTATGGCTTCATCGAGACAGTCTCGCAATACGATCAACGTGTATCTGCACGGGCGAATCATGACTAAATTTCACCGCGCTACCAACGCTTCATCCAACTACATAGGCCTCAAATAAGACAACGAGCGACCAGACCTCATCCTCACCAACCAACTAACCAACCAACTAACTCCATGTCTAAGCAGCAGCAGCAACAGCCTGTGCTGTCGCCTTGCGCTCGTTTTCAAGCACAGCCTCGAGCACGCCGGTCGCACCCTGGCCTGCCTTTAGCTCATTAATCACATCAGTCAGGCCGAGTTGCTCGTCAGTCCAGAGGGGAGCCACCTCCTCCTTGCCAGCCTCGCCCACGCCGATGAAGCCGCCCTCGGCAGCCCACTCGCTTGTGCGCTTGATTCCCAGCTGCGTCCACACAGCATCAACCGCCTCAACCAGGTGGTCGCGGTACTCCCGGACGTGACCTGGCGTCGGTGTGATGCGTAGCCGTTCTTGGCCTACAGGAACCGTTGGGTAGTTGATGGCCTGCACGTAGATGCCCCAGTCCTCGAGGAGAAGGTCAGACGCCTTCCTGGCCACCTCGGCGTTTCCGACGAGCACGGGAATAATGTGGCTCGGGTTCGGGATCACGGGTATGTTCTTCTCGCTCAAAGCATCCTTGACAGCGCGCGTGTGGAGTTGCTGCAGGCGTCGGTCACCCTGGTAGTTGGCCTGGTACTCAATGGCCGTCTTGGCGCCTGCCATGGTCGCCGGTGGAAGCGAGGTGGTGAAGATGAAGCCAGGAGCGAGCGAGCGGATCGTGTCGACAAGCTTGGCGGAGCCGGCAATGTAGCCGCCAACGCAGCCGTAAGCTTTTCCAAGTGTACCAGTAATAATGTCTACGCGGTCCTGGATCGTGCCCTGGGGCTGGCCGGCCTTGTGTGCTTCGTAGTCGAGATGCTCCGCGACACCAGCGCCGTGTGGTCCGTACATGCCTACAGCATGGACTTCGTCCAAAAAGGTAATGGCACCGTACTTCTCAGCAAGGTCGCAGATTTCCTCAATCGGCCCAATGGAACCGCACATGCTGTACACACTCTCAAAGGCGATGATCTTGGGGTATTCGGCAGGAATCGACTGCAGCTTCGCCTCAAGGTCGGCCACATCGTTGTGCTTGAATACCATCTTCTTTGCGCCTGAGTGACGAATGCCCTGAATCATAGAGGCATGGTTCAAGCTGTCCGAAAGAATGACGCAGTTGGGCAGTTTGCTGCCGAGCGTCGCAAGCGTCGCATCGTTTGCTACATAGCACGACGAGAAGACGAGCGCGGCCTCCTTGGAGTGGAGCTTTGCAACCGTGTCCTCCAGTGCTACAGCGTGTTGGTTGTGTCCGGAGATGTTTCTGGTGCCTCCGGCGCCCGCTCCGTAGTTGTCCAGCGTCTCGTGCATCGACTTGAGCACGTGTGGGTTGCGTCCCATGCCGAGGTAGTCGTTGGAGCACCAGACAGTCACCTTGTCCTCTGGGGATTCCTTGTGTGCACGCGGGAATTCCTTGGCCAGTCGGTTGATGTTGTTGAAGTAGCGATACGACTTGTCCTTGTGCTTCTTGTCGAGCTCATTGTGGTAGAAGCCTTCGTAATCGAACGTGGCGGCTCGCGGGGCGGCCGGAGATGCGACGTGGGAGGGCTTGACATTTGCGGGCTTCAAAGCAGCGTGCGGAAATGGCGGGCCTGTGTCATGTCAGCCTATACTCTGCTTGATTCGTTCCATGCCAGAGATGCGGCCATCTCGGCTTCACGGGCAATTGGCGTACCCTGCTTGCCCCTCAGGCTCTCAATGTCGACGGCCTGGGCTTCCTTGGACGCCGTCGTGTGTAGCCTGGCCCGGTTGACGCGCGTGTGGTAAGCACGCACACCGCCGAAAGCGCCAGCCAGAGCGTTGTTGCCATTGCGCGAGTTCTGGACAGCAAGCGCCTTGCCCATGATCGGGCAGCGACGAGCGAGCACCTGCAGGTTCGACATGCTTCCCGCGCCGGGCGAGACTTCCTGGCGGGCAGCCGCCGTCGTCGTAGAGAGGGAGCGCAGAGTGGCGGGTGACGTCTTGTGGAGGAACGGGCACATGGACTTGGACTGGCGCAAAAGAGCCTCCATGTTGGTCAAAATGCGCGGCGTCTGCGGGTTTCAGTGTGCGTGGTAGGGATGCAAGCAAATCGAGTGTGGTGGAGGGGTGAAGACGGGAGTGTGACAGAGGGAGAGAGAGGGAGATTCGGTTTGAAAATGTGTCAAACATGTACTCCATGATTTACATGCGGTAATAGCGCGGACTCTAGTATGCCCGGCTTCGGCATCAAATGCACTCGTCATGATTGGTTCATCTATATTGGCTGCCGACGCTGCTTATGCCCTTGTGCCCTTGCAGTCAGCGGTACGGTACTCCGGAGAGTAAATGCTCGGAGACCCTTCAAAATCAATCCGACACAGCCCCACGCTATATTCTCTGTACAGTGCTCTCTGCGCACCCCGCCTTTTGCCCGACGACCTGTCTCAACCCTCTATTTCGGAGCCGCCACCGTTCCCGTTTGTGAGGTTCGTCTCAACAAGCCTGTGAGCATCTGCAGTCCGTCAGGCTGGGTAGAACATACATCTCTCCGAAACCTCGGTCTGGATACCTCGGCTTGCCCCCAGTTGCGCTTCTTCGTTAGCGTACAGTGCTGCCGAAACACGCCGCACGTGGTTCGATATTTTCACACGTCGGCATCTTCGAACATGCCATAAGCAGACCGTCTGCCCAGAGGCCTAGGCCTTGCAGCCAAACTGTCATCCCCAGAGAACACGTAGTTGAACAAAGACATGCCGCATGTCGAGCCGCCGACTCAGTCATCGTCCGAGATTTCAATAATCTCGGCCTGAGATGGCTGATCAGGATGTCGCAAAGCTTCTTTGCTGAAAGTCGTTCCCATGATTGTATGCACATAGTCGTAAAAAGTGCTCGTCTCAGCAGTACCATCATCCATACATGCCTTTAGCTCTTCAAGATCTCTCCTAGATGCTTTGGGTCCTCTTGAGTAGTTGCTGCAAAACCACCATGAAAGAAACAGGGCGGTAAAGGTGAGAATCTTGGGCATATCCCGCTGGAGGACGCCTTGCAGCTTTGTCTCTCCTTTGCACAACATATCGACGCATGCTCTGATCTCTCTGATGAGACTGGTCTTTCCAATGTTCTGAATCCGACTACGGATTGTTTCGCGGTCGTTGGACTCCAGTTCTTGGATGACCTTGGATACGACGCGCTTCCGGTCAAGATGCTCGAAGAGATCTTCCCATCTCCAGCGGCGAATCGTAGCAATGGAGGCGTGCTCAGGTTCATCGTCGTGGTTGATAGGTGTGCGCATAGGCAAGGCGCTCTCTGATCCAAGATACCCTGCGTGTGCATAGACGACTGGCTCCACGCTGTCAGCAATGACTGAGTCTGCCGTTGGTGATCGTGTCCGGCCGTCAAACTGGGTTCTGGCTGAGTTGGCTGCAGGACCAAGATCGTTGTCGAAAGGCGGTGCGTTCCCGCCTTCGACATCAGATGGGCATGAAGGTGAGCCTAGGTCAATAATCTCACTTGTTGGCTCGGCTCGATGAATTGACGTATCTTGTTGCAGTCTTGGTTGATCATCCAGCACGCGTTCTTCTTCGCCGTCCTCGACAGGTTTTAACTTGTAAATATCGCGCAACCAGCCCGCAAGCTCCATAGAATCGACAGTGACCTCGAGGTTTTTACATTGTTGTTGTACTTGTTTCTGCAAAGACTGCTGTCAGTTTTTGGTACTGAAGTGAGTTGGAAAGCATGATAGCTTACCGCATTGCTTCCTGGATCCTCTGTGATGTGATTACACAATGTGTCCAATCTTCGTCTGAAATATATATGCTGTGTCTCATATTTCTGTGCAAGCTTTTCTCGCTCGCCTTTTGCTTCAGCCTCCATCCACATTGTTTCCGGATCGTAATCAATTTGCTCATCAAGGGGAATGTCCTTGTTAGGTACCCAGGCATTGCAATAATGCTCGATCTGCTCGTTGATAATCCGGACGATTTCGCCCTGGCTCAGCTTCGACTGCTTGTTCTTCTCTCTGACTGCATCACCTTGCTGGTCCTCGGGTACGTCTCCATCTTCCTCAGCGGAATCCCGTAGCCCAGCCTCGTCCTCATCCTCTAGGTCGTCGTCAGATAGATCTACAATCTTGTCGCCCCCGGCGACATTCTGCCACTTTAGTAGATGACTGTAGTCCTCTGCGTCTGGCTCTGCTTGCTGCAAGGGTCCGCTGGCTGTTGCGTTCGAAGTCGCTTGGGAATTAGGTGGCACACCGTGCAGTGGTGCTGTCGAGAGGTTGGTGAGCTTCGCCCGCTTGTTAACTGCTTTGTCTGTAACGACAACATCGTCCGAGGTTCCAGTTGGTTGTACAGACAGCGGATTGTCTGCATTATCGATGCTAAGCGAACCAACACCCGCGGTGGATGCGTGCTGCTTATACATGTAGGAACGCTGCCGGAGTAGCTCAATAACAGACATTAGTGCTATTCGTTCATTCCGACGAGGTATGCTAAGTGCATTTCTCTCCACAAGCGAGGAATGCGAGAAAGTGGCGAGGAAGCTTCTGCCTGTCAACTGCCGCTTGCGAAGGCGTTTCTCAAGCGTGGCAGCATTGGGAATGTGTGCAACAGAGTATCCTGCATCTCTGTAGAGGGCGTTTGTGTAGCACAATTGTGCGACAAGGTCATCCACTGTCCACAACCATGGATCGCTCGCGGGCATCTTGTTAGTTTTCGAGCAGGTCTGCTGTGGCTCGTCGACGTGTCGCGACACCTAACAGAGTATTGGAAAGGGCTATGGTAGTGAAGGAAGCGACCATGTTTGCTGTGCGCGAAGCAGCTGTGGCGGTCTGCGGCGGATTGGACAACGCGTGCGAGGCAGAGCAGCCAATGGGGCATGCGCGCGCTATCACTTGACCACGCGAGGAGGGGCAAACACCCACCAGAGCACAAAGTGTAGAGTAAAGGCAGAGAGCAGTGAGCCCTGTCGTCTCAGACAATCGCCGAAGACTCATTACAGGAGATGACCAAGGCCAATCGGTGTGTCTCGGGCTTTGGCGGGGCAAGATGAGGCAATCGCTCTAGCGCGGATAGCATTTGTAAGTCTTTCTTTCGTACTTGATCCGTTTGCCCTCTCCACAACAATCGAGCCAGTTCAGCAATCATAAGAAACATGTCGCCTACCGACTACCCGCCGGAGCTTTCGAAACAGGAGGAGGAGTACCTGCTGTCCAATCTCAAGGACTGGTCCATAGCGCATGGTTTGGCTGTTCGCCCGGCTCCATCATTCGTCCAGCCATCACAGGATCCGTCTGGAGTACTCGCAAGCACAGCACCAGTCACTTTGTTCCCAAGCTTGTTCCCCCGCTCCTGTTTCGAGCAAGGACTCTCCATACAGAACGCTTACAACGAGTTGTACTCGGCTATTGCTAGAGACGAGTCGTGGTTGCAGAGCATCGTAGAGGAGCTGGTACATGTTGACGACTTTGTTGCAAGACTATGGCAGACCCATCTTGAAGTCAAGAAGGAAGGCTATGTGCAAGACCTCTCCTTGGGTCTTTTTCGCTCAGACTACATGGTGCACCAAGACCCTTCGCAATCCAATCCGTCTCCCGGCCTGAAACAGGTCGAGTTCAATACCATTGCATCCTCATTTGGTGGACTATCCTCACAAGTTTCCGCGCTACACAAACACCTACTTACCATCGACGCTTACCCCAGTTCAACATCATCCATTATCAGGCACGAGGCTTTGCGACAGAGCCAATCTGCTTCTTCCTTGGCAAGTGGACTCGCTGCGGCACACAAGGCGTACGGAGGATCGCGCACCAAACGCCCTTTATGTGTCCTATTCGTGGTACAGGACCCGGAAAGAAACGTGTTCGATCAAAGACATCTCGAATACGCTTTGCTTGAAGAGAATGGCATCCACGCCTTCCGATTACCTTTCGGGGAGACACTGTCCCACACACAACTCGATACAGACCGTACCTTGGTCTACACGCCACTAAACTCGCCCTCCAAATCCTATGAAGTTACGACAATCTACTTCCGATCAGGATACTCACCAGATGATTACACAAAAGAACAAGACTGGGATGCCCGTGTTCAGCTTGAAAAAAGCCGTGCCATCAAGTGCCCGAGCGTCTTGACGCAGCTTGCTGGCTGCAAGAAGGTACAGCAAGTGCTTGCCACGCCACATTCACCGCATCTAAAGCGATTTCTCCCTGATGACAAGGTCGCTTCGCGCGTGCTAGAGACTTTCGCCCCCATCTATCCGCTAGATAACAGCGAGGCTGGCGAGGAAGCAAAAAAACTTGCGACAGACGCCTCGTCGGCTACAAAGTATGTGCTGAAACCTCAGCGAGAGGGAGGCGGGAACAACATCTACCGGAAAGCCATTCCGCCATTTTTGCAAAAGTTGCCCGAGACCCATTGGCCGGCGTACATTCTCATGGAGATGATCGAGCCGCCTCCACTAACAAACGCCATTCTTCGCAATGGTGAGTTACAGAGGGGTGGCGTCATCTGCGAGCTCGGGGTATACGGTGTGTGTCTCTGGAGAAATGGGAAGGGAGACGACCAAAAGGGCGAGATCCTGGAGAACTGGGAAGCCGGATATCTTCTCCGCACCAAGGGTGACCAGAGCGAGGAGGGTGGAGTGGCCGCGGGGTTCGGTGCGGTGGACAGCTTGTGTCTGGTGGACGAATGAACGTGTTGTTGAGCACGTATGCGCAGCTCGCTGCGAGCTGGTAGGAGCCTTCGGTTAAAACGGTATTCTGAAGTCGTTCGCACGCGTCTTCGATCGTGCTCAAACCAAGGGTAAGCGACGCGATGTGCTGTACATACAGTGTTAGCGCTCTCGCGACGCGAAGCAACGCAGCCAACATCAACACATACCCACCACCACTATGCCACAAACTGCATATCCCTTGCATCCATCACTGCATTCTGTCAGCCAATTAACCTTGAGAGTAATCGGCGACAGCAATCGAGCCTCAGTCGTGTAACTTGCGGAAGTGCTGGGAAGCTTTTCTGCCTGTATTGGCAATCTTAAGGGACCCACTATGATCTTGAAAGAACGCGCAGAGCCCAGCCTCCCATGTGAAGCTTCAACTTGAATCTGTGCGACGCCATATGTGAAACAGACCTGGCAGTGCGACGCTCCGGAAAACCTTGGGGTGCAAGAGGCGAGCACATGTCAGATCTGTTGGGCGCACATGACGGTCGTGAAAACTGTCTGTAGGCTTGGTGAAGCTAGTAACAGGGAGGCCGGTAGTCGCTAGTGCTAACGTCAGAGAGGGAGCACGGAGACGATTTCCCACGCGAAAGTTCGTCAGAACTGGATCGTCGACACTGCGCACGGCTACCTGCAGATCTAGTGCCGCGGACATCTTCGGTTACAGGAGTCTGCATTGTCGGTTGCAAGAGTTGCCGTGCCAGTTGATGCCCGAGGTCGTCATCGCCCCTCTTCGGACAACGCGATGTTGTATCTTTGATTCGATCTGGACCCGACATCTCCTCAGCCGAAGAAAAATGAAAGATCTTACAATTATCGAGACTTTGAGGCTTGAACCTTGCGGCCGTACTACGGCTGAGTCTCCACGTTGGTTATGTGAGGATCTCCTTTGTGGAGGAGCTTTATGCACGCTGCGGCAGCTTATGCATGGATGCGTAGCGCGATCCCTGTCTGCAGAGTTGGCAGCCCTACGAATGGCTGCACCTCAGCTCATGATACGTTCTCCCTGATCGATTGCTCACTGGATGTCAGCGCCAAATGTCTGCTTGGCTCGAGCAATCACAGCTCATCTCGCATGCGTACGCATTCGCTTGTCGGAAACCTCCAGCGCACGCCTCCCGATCGAATCATCAATGGTACTCGGCAACGTTGAACGCCTCATCGTTGTCTTTTGCATGGCGGCGTGGCATCGGGTAGCCTCCGAAGACCCCTCAGGTGTCAATACTGGATCAGGGCAATTGGCTAGGAAACTAGACTGATTTTACCCTAGACGGCTGGAAGGCGTTGCTCGGAAGACGTTAGAATGGCTGTGGCTAGCATTGCAATCTTAATTTCAACTCTCCAAGGACCACACCACACCCGTTGCAGTAGGGGTCATCCCAAAAAAAAACCTGCCGTTTCTGACACTACCAGGCTCTATGGCTATGCTTTTTTCACATTACAGGAACAGGCCCTTGCTCGCTAAGCCTCTCGCGTTTTGCGACCCGCGGGGGGAAGGGGAGTCGTAGATCTCCTAACCTGGCGTGCTGACGCTGGCCTACGGCTTCTGTCGTCCAATATATGCCCAGGTGCGCCTGCACCACCCATTACCTGTTTCCTGCATTCTTTTGCATTATCAGCATCGCGTATTGGCCGTTTGTGCCTATCACACTCCTTTCTATTCGCTCATTCTTACTACTGGTAATCGGTTCTCGCTCGCTCTTTGAAACAGTCCTTCCCAC
The DNA here is from genome assembly GCA_002952155.1 of Alternaria solani. NCBI lineage: Eukaryota > Fungi > Ascomycota > Dothideomycetes > Pleosporales > Pleosporaceae > Alternaria > Alternaria solani. The sequence continues at coordinate 1,011,118 of CP022030.1, read as the reverse complement.
GAGTCAACTTGCTCTTTCTTCGATATCTGTTGGTGCGTCATCTTTGCGCCCACCACTTCACTTCATATCAGGAGCCGCGATTTCCTGTTCGAGCATCTTCGCAGGGACCGTTCATCCCAACCTCCATCTGTGATCGTAATTCCCCTATGGCATCGGACCTGCTGTGCTAGACACACGCACTCTACACGGCCGTCATGCGCTTCTCATGTCACTACCTTATTCTCTGTCTGGCTTTTATTCTATGTCTGCAATTAGCAGTCGCAGCCCCCCATGCTGCAGTCCGTAGACAGGACGACAGTCCTTCCTCAGAGTCGACAACCCAGGGCCAGGACAGTGCTTCGCAAAGGCCCACTGCCACACCCACACCATTAGAAATAATCTCATCACGCGTTGAGTCAGACCGTCTTTCCTCAACACCAGTATCGTCGGTCAAGCCATCAGAGACACCAGCACCAAGGACCACCAACGATGTTCCTACCACGACTCCACCTAATGAATCCTCGTCAGCAACCCCCCAGGGTAAGTTCAACCAGGTCGGTCATGACAAACTTGCACTGACCATGGCTTCAGAAGATGACCCCGCGGACCCGAAAGACCCGCTGCCCATTTCTCCGAAGCTTACCCCCGCCATGGGCATCACTGGAGTGCTCTTGCTACTCTCTGGGCTAGGGTATGCCATTGTCGGTATCAAAAACAAATGGTATGTATATTGTCACTAATCTTCCAACATCAACTAATCAGTTCAAGGGTGTACGTGTTCGGGTCTGCTGCGTACCTGACCGCCCTCGCAGTCACTGTATTGATTGTGTATCTCATGAACCCACCCGTTTCCGATGCCATTCAAGGAGCATTTTTCGTGGCTGCCTTCTTCACCGGAGTGATATTCGGTATACTATCACTAGTCTTTTCAGACATCACCGAAGGCTTTGGCTGCTTGCTCGGTGGCTTCTGCTTGAGCATGTGGTTGCTCAGCGTCAAAGAGGGTGGTCTCATCGCTTCGGGAACCGGTCGGGCAATTTTTGTGGGTTGCATGTCAGCTGGAGGCTATTCGCTGGCTTTCAGCCACTACACGCGTACTTATGGCCTGATCGCATCGATCGCCTTCTCAGGTGCCACCGCTACCATTCTTGGTATCGACTGTCTGGCTGGCTCTGGCTGGAAGGAGTTCTGGCTCTACCTCTGGAGTGAGTAGTCATACGGCCCTTGCAGGCTATTGCTGACATTTACAGACTTGAACGACAACATCTTTCCTCTGAACACCAACACCTATCCAGTCACCAAGAACATCAAGGCCGAGCTGGCTGGTGTTGTCATCATCGCAGTACTCGGCATTGTCTCCCAGATGCGCGTTTGGAAGCTGGTCAAACAGCACCGTGAAAAGGCCGCCGCTCAACAGCTTGAGAGACAGCAAGATCAGGATCGTGAAGAGGAGGAACAGGGACGCAAGGTAGAAGACAATTTCCAGAAAGAACGTGCTCAATGGGAGGCTGCATATGGTGGAAAGGGCGCACCCGAGACCAGCGTCCGATCCTCCGTCTCAGGTCCAAAAGACTCCTCCCACATTGAAGAGAAGGAGGTCTATGGAAAGGATAGCATGGAAAAACTCAACGTACCGAACAGCGGAGTGACACGATCAGTCTCCAACAGCCCAAACCCTGGTGCGGGCGTTACTGTCGGTGTTGTGGACGAAGACGCAATTGAACAGCTTGGCCCGGGAACACCAATGTCTGGAAACCAACTTGGAATCCAGATGGCTGAGGGTGAGAAGGCTTTGCCTGCGGCTCCAGAGGATGGCTCGAGGCAGGCTCTGGTCAGGAGCAACAGCCTGCACCCATCAGCTCCACCGCCTCCTCCATCCGTGATTCCACTCCCGTTCAAAGTTCCCAGCGATGAGGATGCGCAAAGCGAGGGCGACAATGCCTCCGTATCTGCTATTCCTGAGTCCGATCTCGAGGCCGAAGAGTCCCGGCGTCTGTCGAAGCGCGTTTCCGATGTCTCTGCCATGAGACAACGCATTTCCAGGGATATGGTCGCTTCACAAGAGGCTATGATGGGAATGGGACCTGATGAAGACGACCGCGCCTCGTCTCTTGCCGCCACCTTGGACGATGACCTCGATGCGCTATCTGCTCGTAATCTTTCTCCGTTGCCATCACCGACGGGAACCGAGCACGACAACCCACTAGAACGATCTGGACTCAAAAGACAAGATTCCGATACAGTACCTTCGAGGAAGAACGCATCGACCGACAACGTCACACCAACATCTTTCACCACCGACACCGATCACAAGACGGAACAGTCACACAAGAAGCACCCAACGAAGCAAGACTCGGTGGTTGGAGCTGAAAAGAGCATATCCAACTCCAAAGCCAGCAGTGAATACTACTCCAAGTCGAACCAATCGGAATCGCTGGAACAAGGCGGGTCACAGATTGGAAGTCTTGTGGACAATGTGTTGCCAGAGAAGCTGTCCAAGGTAGCCCTGTCGTACCGCACAAACGAATGGGCGAAGCATCTCGAGGCTGCGGACAAACCGGATTACGAGGACATGTTCCGACCCTCATCTCCAGGGATCATGTTGGCGAACGGACAAGAGGAGAAACCAACTCCCGTCAGTGAAGAACTCACGGCGGATCTATACGAAAACAAGCGTGAGTCGCGGAGGATCTCGAGTGGAAGCAGGATACAAAGGAACAGCAGCAGCGGACTCGAACGAAACACTTGGACCTTTTCTCAGGAGTCACTCGTCAACCAGCGCTGCATGACGCACTCGCCTTCTGTCGTATCCCCAGGCATTCTCTCCCGGTCCAATTCCAGCAACAGACAAGACACTCTTTCGCCTCTGCCGAGCAACACACTACTGAGCAAGCGCGAGAGTCTAATCAAGAACCGGGCATCAGCGCTATCCCCCCAAGGCTCGTCGACAAAGCTCCTGGCACAGCATGAAGAAGAAGAGATGACACTGGCACAACGCCGTCAATTGCTCCAGCAGCAGCAACTATTGTCGCCCACTCTTTCGCACCAGCCATCTCTGAGGTCGCCAGGACGAACACCGCCGTCCGCCTCGCAAAAGTGGCAGCAAAAGGCCTGGGCCAGCAATGGTGCTCCCGCAGGTTTCGACTCGCACCAGCCGAAGCGGGCGAACAGCAGCGCTCAATCAGAGCAGAAGCGCGAACAGCTCTACGCAGGCTGGCGCGATACCATGCGCGATATCCAACCGCCACAGACGGCGGCGCACATTGCTGAGCAACAGCGCGCAGCATTGATCATGGAGCGGAGACAAAAGGAGATGGAGAAGCAGCAGCGCGAGATGGTGCAGCAGCAGCGTGCTAGCCAGATGGACAGCATGATGCGCAGCGGCCAGATGATGGATGCACACCGAGAGGCGATGAGGAAGATGCAGGCCAATGCTAATCGACACACCTAATTGTGAACATTTTCTTGGAGTTGAAATATGCAACAATTTTGGAGCCATCGGGCCCGTACGAATATCTTTCTATTTGGTAAAAGTGGTTAGATTTTTTTTTATGCAAAGCCTTTGAGCATTGCGATTGGGTCATGTCATGACATGACGATGGATAAGGGATGGACATGAGGGACGCGGTTTTTGATGTACATATTACCAGTGATGTACCATTTGCATGAGAGAGAGAGAGGGTATTGTTCCTATATCCAAAGAAGCGGCACAAAGTTGCGGCGCTATACCAATATCGTAATCATAAACATGAACATATCAACAAGCACAGAACCGGCAGAACTTTGTGATGATGATGGGCGTGTGCATTGTCGATCGTGAAGAGTAAGTGAGGAGCCATATGTGGGGTGACGAGGTAATCGGCGTCTACGTTAGGGGCGATGCCTGGAGGAGTCTGGCAAAAGTGAGGCTGGAGGATTGATTACATGTAAGCCGTGCCGCAGCCACATGCGTTGCGACACGCACGTCTCGAGGTAGGACGAACAAGCAGGCGGCTGCTGGGTTAGAAGAGCAGCCACTGCACAGACTGACAGGTACTGACATCATTTGTGGGTTAGTATCGGAACAGAGTGTTGAAAAGGGGCCAAGTGTGATGGACGGGCAATGGAGCTAACATGGGCAACACGGACGAACCGGTCTCGATGGAAGCAAGTGTGCGATCCAGCGACACGGATCTGGGAAGAGCTGACGGCGCCGGGGTGGGATGTGGCTTGTGTGGTGGGTAATTCAAGGAGGGCTTATTCGCTACTCATGGGCGTGAGATGGTGAGATGCGGTCATGTGTGTGTGTGTGTATGTAGTGAGATGGGGACAGGGGAGGCATTGATCGGATAGACCGGGGTTGGGGGGTGACGAGCATAAAAGTTTGAGATGTGGTCACGCCTGGGAAAAGACGATGACGATGGTCGCTGGGGCCGTGGATGAGGCCGGCAGAAGCTGGGGCCGCGGTGGGCTAGTGAAAGATGGAATCCATACTACCGTAGTACAGTGCGTGGGCTGGGCTGAGAATAGCTTTGGCTCTGGGACATTTTGTGTGTGCATGGTTGCGGGCAGCGACAGCGGACGGCTGGCAACGGCTGGGCGGGTGCATGTCCAACGTTGTGGTAGCCGGTGGGCGGAATGTAAAACATGGATGGGTTGTCGTCGTCAGTGTGATGTGATGATGTATGTATACTATGCAGGGCTTCATGCAGGCACCCATTGTCGGAAGGGCCTCAGCTGCAGGGGTTACCGTTAATCGACAGGGCAGTCATCAGGGCAGCACACGCCACGGTCCAGCAGTGTCGCGCCCGGGGAAGCATGGGAGCAGCACTGCACTGGCTGGGGGGGGGGGGGGGCCGACGCCTTTTTTTTTGCTTGCGAGAGCCTTGTCTAGGTGGTGCCCAAGTTTGACCGGACAAGGCGGAGGGGGATGTGGCAGGCCTGCTCGTGTCCATGTGTCGTGCGCGTGTTTTGTACAAGAAGAAGCAATCGGCCGGCCTTGCCCCCCCTTGGAAGCGAGATTTTTCTTCCTGATGCGTGTCCAAAGTTTATATCCATGGCCAGAATCATACCGCAGTGGATAATCTTTGTCTCTGCTATTACTGTGGACATTGCGACATTGTGAGACACTGACACGAGACGAGGCGAGCCCATCAGTGACGACGACGACGACGACGACGACCACTACTACCACTACTACTACTGCGACGCCGCCTTTTGGACATTACATCTACACATACACCCACACACACACGCCCATCCGCCGTCGCCCGCGTGAGTTGACGGGCAGTCGCTGCAGGCCAAATGCAGTGAGCATGGACCACTTGGGACCCCTAAGGAATTCATCACGACGCTCGCCTTCACCCCGTTCACCGTCGCCACGACGACTCCACGCCCGCCCGCCGCTGCTTACCCGCCGCCTGCTGCGTCGCCAGTGCCTGCCCGCTGGTCGCTGACGAACCGCATCTTCAGCCTCAATCTGCGCGCGCTGTACCAGGGCCCGCCGCGCCTGCCCGCCTCGCGTCTCTGGAACCCCGTCAACTCGTCGCCGCGCACCCTCCAGGTCGAGCATCCGCCGCCAGTAGTAGCAGCAGCAGCAGCAGCAGCAGCAGCACCGCCCACGGGTGTACTGTACCCCCCGCTGCGCACCACCCCGCGCGAGCACGACTACTACCCGAACCTGCCCATTGAGCGCGACGCGGGCGCGAGAGAAGACGGCCGCGACGAGTACCCTCTGCTGTCGCTCCCCGAGCAGCGCCTCAGTCGGCAGAGCCCCGTGCCGAGCTCGCTCGCCGTCCAACGTTCGACGTGCGAGGACAGCATCAGCCGTCGCACCAGCATCGCCCTCCCGCGCGATCGCAGAAGCCAGCCGCCCACGCCCGGGCCCGCCATGGCGTCGCCTGCGAACCCCAGAGACAGCGTGTCGCCCGCGCCGCATGTCGACAAAGACATCGAGGCCGGCCGCAACCAGCAGCCGGGCATGCTCTCGCGCGTCTCCCTGCCCGGCTCCCGACGCACCTCACTCGGCTCCCGGCAATCAGCGTCTGCGGCCGACGACGATGCCGACGCTGCGTCCGAGTTTCCCTGGGGTCCCTCGCATCCCTGCTTCCCCCATCCCAACCCCCATGTGCCGCTCGACTCGGAGCTGTACCACACGACGCGCATCATCCGCATCAAGCGCGACTGGATGATGAAGGGCGACCTGGCCCCGACGTTTGCCAACCTCTACCCCGAGATACTCGACCCCCTCGTCACCGAAGACGACTTCCGCGTGCTCATCAAGAAGATCAACGACACGCTCATCGACGCCTTCGATCCCTTTACCTTCCGCGCCTGTCTCGACACCGTCATGGGCATCGCTACCTTCTGGCTCTGGGAGGATGCGGGCTTCACCGGGGTGAAGAAGCAATTAGCAGAGCTGGAGCGCTGGATCCAAGACTGGAATCGCGACATCGGTGCCAAGGAAGCCGTCAAGATCATCCCCTTGCGGCGGACCGGATACCTGACAGTATGTACACACGCACATCCCATGGAGAGCTACACTAACCCACTTGTTCCCCAGCTCGATGTGCAAATACCAGACCCGCATCTCGGGCCCGACACGGGCACAAGACCGCATACGCAAGAAGAAAACCACCCCAGCGAAGCGCCACGGCAGCACGACCAATACCTACTATACCCTATTACACCTACCCTACAGGTTAATTCCCAACCGCCCATTATCGAGGCGCAATCATAATACACACATACACATAGCATCAAGACAGAAAACAAGCACAACAGTTCAGGAACGATTCCACGGGTTTAGCGGCATCAGCACCGGTCGTTGAGGAGTTTGTTGGTCACATGTCTGCTGGGGTGGCCGTTTTTGATTCTTCTCTTTTCTTTTCCCCGTATTTCCCGTGTCACGACATACAGTACACATCTGCGGCGACGCAACACACAAGTCATAATGTTTCTTTTCCTCGTTTCTCGCCGATTGGGCTCGCGCTCTTTGTTTTTGCGCGATCGATTCCTCCGATTTCGTCCGCTTTTCCTTTCGATACCCTGCTGCCGTGTTCCTTTGCGATTACCGTATCGCGACTTTTTGTTTGAGCCAGCCTAGTTCCTGATAGACGCCCTGCTGTGGCGTAAGCAAACATGTCCGTTATCAACCATCGTCATTACCATTACTATTACACTGTGCCACGCCGTCGTCTGCCTTTCCCCTTTTCATCCGCAACTCGGCGGCATTTAGGCGCCGTGTCTTCTTGGTGTTGCGAGCCAACTGACTCGGCATCCGCCTCAGCCTTGCATGACCTGCATTGACACCTTCATCTCCCAATACTGGTGTTGCCGTTGTTGGATCTGACTGCATGATCCCGGCGGTGCGCGTTTCAGCTGTCATGACGTGTTGGTGCATGACTCGCTTTACAAAGTTAATATGTTGACGCAATGGCAGGGTAGAGACTCAGCGTTGCCCAAAGTAGGTCCTGGATATGGGGATAGGGAGCGAATGTAAGTAGGAAGCATGTCATTAGTGTACATGCATGATGGGAAAGTTCCGTGGGAGTGGGAGCATGTCGAGTTGAATGGCGAATCATCAATCGCGACATGGCACGGCATGTCCTTGCAGGTTCAACGCATACGTTCAGTATTTCTTGCGCTACCCTTGGATTCTGTTCATGGAACAAGATCCAAAACTCTGCTTCCTAGCGTCACACCCTCCAGTCCTCGCCTCGCTTTCTCACTACCAACAGTTGCACATGTAGACTCGGGCACCTCCCTGTCCGGCTATGCTCCTTCGTCCCTGCTCTCTTCTTGCACCGAACTCATCCGAAGGGCATAGTCGCCGCTTAGTCTTCGGTCATGGCTGTAGTTGTTCAAGATAATGGGCGAAGACACTGATCTTCTACCTTCTCTCACAGGCACTGAATCGACAAGGATGCGTGGACTAACATGACGTGTTACGATCCGACTATCAGTGTTAGCAAGCAGCAAGACACAACAGTGAAATCCAACAAACACGTTTTTCATACTCACCGGTTCGCAGGCAGAGTGAAACACGGATGCCAGCCTACCGACCCCCTCTCAACATCTTCTTGAGACTGCGGATCAACAACCCAATACCATGCCGCGAACTGGGCTTCTCCTTGCATGTCCGTCACGTGCTTCATCACCATGTCGTAGATTTGTGGACAGAATGATCGCGGGATGAGGCCGTTTGCGTCGAGCGATGTGGCGGGTAGCATGGCGGGAACGGCGGCGTAGGAGAGTGTGCGCCAGGTCATGTTGAACATTACCTCTGTTGGCGAGAATTTGGATTCCATTGATTGTGTTGGTGTGAAGCTGGGATTCACTCTGGATGGTTGTTCGACTCGGATTGTAACAGGTAGCGAAGGAAATGTCACAGAGTGATCGATTGTAGTCGCGGGTAGTGGGCTGTGTCGAGAAGTGTATTAGGAAAAGCTGAGCATTTTCATACAAGTAAGAAACGAGCGCTGGCAGTCAGAGGTGACTTGTGAAGTGCAATTTTAGGTGTTGGCCGAACACGCAGCTCAAGGCAACCAGGCTCAACAGTGAGTGACAAAGTGCAAACGAAGAGCCCGGTAGAACATTATCAGCTTTTCACTCAACTGTTGTCTTACATTCCATCTGAATCCATTGTCTTGTTATTACAAAATACATACTTCTTACGCACACTAGACGCTATGCAATACAAAACCTGGGAACAATCCAATCCTCAACACCCTAGAATGCAATACCAGTCGTCCACCATGTATCTCCGCTATGCCACCGCACCAGTTGTCCCCCCCAACACCACCATCCGTCTCTTGCATCAGGCCCGAATCCTAGTCCTCGGAATAAGGAAACAGGTACCGGCTCGAAGAGCCATACACCGCCCCGTGCAAAGTCGTCGCAGAGAAGATGGGCCGTGAAGTAGAACCAGACGTGAACGTACATGAAGGTAAATCCCTGCTTTAGCCAGCCAGGTAAATTGCGACCTAGTCCAGCAGATTTCGCGGCTTGCGTCAAAGTGACTTCAGCAAAGATGCCGAGCGCTTGGAGGAGGAAGAACGCCATCGGCCCTCGAAGTGGTCGGGTGTCGCCAGCGCAAGTATAACTCCCACTACCATGTACGAAGCCGCTCAAGAAGAAAGCGATGAAAAGTTGCAAAGCTTTTGCTGCCGGACTCTTCTTATCCATCCCCAAAACCTCAATGAGCTTGCGGCTTGGCTCCTGGAATGCGAACCGAAAGGTTTGGTGCCACCAGCTTCCCCACCACCCGGCTAGTCCTTTGTTCAGAACGACGCTATACGGTGCCCAGGTTTCGGGATACATCCACGGTTCTGCACGCGCTCCGAGGAGCGATGGGGAGAGTAGACCGGAGAAGAAGAGCGGTCCAAGGGCGAAGATGGTTTGAAGCGCATACTTGATCGCGAGCATGGAAAGGGCTAGGCGGTATATGTGAGTCAGAACCGGACTGTTTGTGAGCATGGAAGGCAGGTATGTCGGTGGCGCTCTGTCCACGTAGCCCCAGAAATAGGGATCCCACATGATTGTCGTCTTCAGTGCATCTAGGATGAAGTACCCTTTTACGAACGTCCACGCATTCGTCCCAAGTAGCTCCTTCCTGTCTGTGTAAAGCTTTACTTGTCCCTCGTGTATCCTGTACGAGTGTCTTGGCACCACATCACCCGAGTTGGCGTGTAGTTGCTCCTGGATGAACTTGGGAGGTGGTGGGAGAGCAGAAGTTCGCCAGTTCCAGCCCATGCCCCGGAAGTTGCAGAATATATCCAAGACCCAGTCCAGGCGCTCGATAAAAGGCCTGAGCGGGTAAGGTTGCCATGCGAACTGGCCATGGCGGTCTCTTGGTCCGGCTGAACTGTCGACAACGTCGTCTCTTGTGGCATGCTCCGTTTCATCTTCGTCATCTCCATTACTGCCCTTTCGTCTGTTCTTCTCTTTTGCTTGGTTTGAATCGCATCCGAAAACGCCTTCCATTCTCTCGATCCGCATAAAGTCCGTTTGTGCATCGTTGCACACTATGATTGCTCCTATCCATGCCACGCTCCATGCATTGATGAGACCAATGCCCAAAGCTGGTGCCAAGGCCCTCGTCCTGGTGTATAGATTGCTGTACGTTGCAAAGCCCGTAAGCCATGCAAACGCTAGATATCGAGATTTCTTGAGCCATGGCCGATTCTGATGTGGGACAAGAAGATATATAATAACAACGAGCGCACCGAGTGTTCCCCATGGATATAGAAAGGGTTGGTATTCTCCAGATGCGACAGCTCTGTCGTACTGAGCGTGGTAGTGGTTGATCAGATCGTGATGCGAGTGCGGCCAAGAATCCGAGGATTTGAACAACATGCTTGCAGTAAGGGATGGAAAGTAGCACACAAGCAAGAAACAGACAACATGGGAAAGAAAGAAAAGGTATTAAGCACTTGCAATCACAAAACAAACCAGCGTGGCGCGAAATGCTGATGGCATTCTGGATGACGCACTGCATCTTGCGTGTGCGCTAGGCTGGAAGAGCGATAGCGCTGAACAGCGGGCGCCGCAACACCAAACCTTTACCATCGTGATATTGCTGGACTGCAGCCGCCACCAAGTGCGATACCGTATCCTGACCCCAGTCCCTCTCTATCCGAGCGCGAAGAGTGCGAATAAACCGCCAAGATGGTGAACATCACAGAGAAGATCAAAGAGTGGGATAGCGCCGAAGTTTTGATGTGGCCTTGCGCTAACGCCCCGCCAGGATTGAGGATGAGATGAGGAGGACGCAGAGTGAGTCGACAGTACATCCATTGCGTGAACTCAAGCTAAATTTTTACAGAGAACAAGGCTACGGGTATGTCTACGTAGATTGGACTCTATTATTCAGTGGTAGTGGGTGCATTCGATATCACGTGCTGACATTGAAGTCCAGAATATCATCTTGGTCTACTGAAAGGGTACTAAACCCATCATTGTTTATCAAGCTTTTGGCGCTAATTCAACTACAGAAAGCTCGCCCGTCTTCGCGCACAGCTCCTTGAGCCCGCAGCAGGCGCAGGTGGTGGCGGAGGAAGCGGATTCGACGTATCAAAGTCTGGAGATGCACGTATAGCACTTGTCGGCTTTCCTTCTGTGGGAAAGTCTACTTTCCTCTCCAGAGTCACAAAAACAAAGTCAGAAGCCGCGTCGTACGCCTTCACCACTCTTACGGCAATTCCTGGTGTGCTGGAGTATGGCGGTGCCGAGATTCAAGTGCTGGATCTGCCGGGTATCATTGAGGGTGCTGCGGAGGGCAAGGGACGAGGAAGGCAGGTTATTAGTGCAGCGAAAACTAGTGATCTCATCTGCATGATTCTTGATGCCACGAAAAAGGCGGAGCAGAGGCGGTTGCTAGAAGCAGAGCTGGAAGCTGTGGGTATCCGGCTGAACCGTGAACCGCCGTAAGTTCATGTTGGACTCGCTTCATGGAGTAGCAAGATGTTGACCGTCATGCAGAAACATCTATCTCAAGCCTAAAAAGGCCGGTGGCATGAAGATCAACTTCCAGGTTCCACCCAAGCATCTCGACGAGAAGATGGTCTACAACATCCTCAAAGACTACAAGATGCTCAACTGCGAAGTACTCGTCCGAGACGAGAACGCGACGGTCGACGACTTCATCGACGTCATCATGAAGGACCACCGAAAGTACATCAAGTGTCTCTATGTGTACAACAAGATCGATAGCATCGGTCTGCCTCATCTCGACGAGCTGGCAAGGGAGCCACACACGGTCGTCATGAGCTGCGAGCTCGACCTTGGTATTCAGGACGTTGTGGACAGGTGTTGGGAGGAACTAAGGCTGATCAGGGTGTACACCAAAAGGAAGGGCCATGACCCAGACTTCTCAGAGGCGCTGATCGTGCGGCACGGAAGCACGATTGAAGACGTTTGCGATCAGGTGCATCGGACGCTAAAGGAGACGTTCAAGCATGCTCTGGTGTGGGGCGCGAGTGCTAGGCATGTGCCGCAGAAGGTCGGACTTGGACATGTAGTGAGCGATGAGGATGTTGTCAGCATTGTGGCGAAGTAAAGCTGTAGTCGAGAGATGAATGACCATCAGCTGTTCACGTCGTACAGAGGGGGCTTTGATTTGATGGCCGAGACGGAGAACTCATGTGCCACCAAGCTTGGAATGACTAGCTCCTCACCACTGCAACTAGCAGTTCCAAACAAAGCCACGGCACAAAACGCGCAATCACGGTTGGTAAGCGCAACAATGGCGTGTTGGCCGTCCTGTAGCCATCCGAGCATGCTCCGAGCATCGGATGAGAAGATCTGATAAGGGGGCCGCCCCTGCACGTTCCCCCCTAGGGCTGTCAGTCCACTTCGGAGTGGGCGGATGCATCATTTCCGTCGCGCGAGATTGTGATGCGAAGTCACGTGAGGCTCTCCCGGCGTCGGATCACGACTCTTGATTGGCACAGAGACAGCGAGTTGAGCAGCCAATGCAGCTATGATGGACCCTGGCGTGCCTCAAGCTCAGGCACGCTCGTACTCGGCGCGCTGAAAAAGTCATTGCCGACACAGCGCTGCGTCCCGTTATTATTGCTACCTACTTGAACGAGGGCATTCGCCTCCCCACATTCGTTTGTTCGCATTGCTTTTTGCATCGCTCTTTGCATCGCTCTTGTTGCCTTTCTGCCTTGGTGCGACACAGTAACTCGTTTCTCCACCGTGTGCGCCTGCTGCTCGTCCAAAACACCACGAATCGCAGCCCTCCCGTACCTGAATCCACCGATCGCCGAGGCATCCCCTCACCCCAGCCACAGCGGCCATGGACGTCGTCCTCGAGTTGGCAGACACGTTCCTCTTCGACCCTCTCTACGCCACTCTCCTTCCCGCCTCTACATCGTCCTTTGCCGGCAATGCGACCGTCTCGAGCATCAGAGAGGAGCCCACCGGGTTCGCCGTGCCCCATGCGACTTGGCAGTACGAGCCCTCGACGCAGTTCTTCTCCATCGAGCCCTCCAAGTATGCCTACATGAGCCAATGGACGCGCGACGACTGGCGACGACAGGCCCTGTCATTGTACCTCATCACATGGTATGCGCTGCCCCCAGTCGCAAAGGCTAAACTCTCCTAACACTGTTTTGTAGGCTTTTTGGCGTACTCGTATACTATGTCTTCGCAGGCGCCTCGTACTACCTCGTCTTTGACAAGTCCACCTTCAACCACCCGCGATACCTCAAAAACCAGATCAAGCTCGAGATGAAACAGGCCAACATTGCCTTCCCCATCATGGCCATCTTCACCGTGCCCTGGTTCCTGCTCGAGGTCCGCGGATACTCCAAGCTGTACGATACCGTCGACCAGGGCCCAGGGCTCTGGTACAACTACCTGCAGTTCCCCCTCTTCTTCCTCTTCACCGACTCGGCAATCTACTGGATCCACCGTGGTCTGCACCACCCCCGCGTCTACAAGTACGTCCACAAGCCGCACCACAAGTGGATCATGCCCACTCCCTTCGCCTCGCACGCCTTCCACCCCGCCGACGGCTACGCCCAGGGCCTGCCCTACCACATCTTCCCATTCCTGTTTCCCCTGTCCAAGTTCGCCTACGTCTTCCTCTTCGTCTTCGTCAACATCTGGACTGTCCTGATCCACGACGGCGAGTACGCGCACAACTCTCCCATTATCAACGGCGCCGCCTGCCACACCATGCACCACCTATACTTCAACTACAACTACGGGCAGTACACTACCCTCTGGGACCGCCTGGGAGGAAGTTACAGGAAGCCCAACGACGAGCTGTTTCAAAAAGAGCTCAAGATGTGCCAAAGCGAGTGGAAGAAGCAGGCCGAAGCCGTTGACAAGATGGTGCAACAAGTCGAGGGCGATGAGAACGAGCGCACATATGCTTCGGAGACGAAGAAGGTCCGCTAGGTCTTCTCTCTGTCTCAAGCACATTGCAAGCCAAGAGGATATTGAAACGCTGTTACGAAAAATTTGGGGGTTTAGGAGTTATGTGCTCGTGTGATCGCAGGTCGGTCTCATTGGCTATTCAGACTGAACGATGCTGCGTGCACACGGCCTTGTTTGCGCCCGTTGCATCTAAAGTTTGAGTACATTGGTCTTGCTTTGAGGACCAAAATCCTTGGTTTTAATATAGGAGAGCATAGGGGCTGAAGAATTACTTCCTGGAATATTAATGTAATGTGGCTGGCTTGGAGCCTTCGTCTTTACACAACAAAGTTGCAAATCGCAATATGATATCAGACACACCGCTCTATTTGGACACGTTGGTAACATTGACCCCTCACCGTACATGGCGGGGTCTGACTCGTGCCACTTGGCCTTAGTCTGCGCCCTTTCCATTACATGTATGAGGCAATGTGCTAACATACGACATCGCAAGTGTGATTATGTTCCATCTGTGGAGCAAGGAAAGAGGCGTCAACGAAAACACATCTGTAGGAAAAGTCGTTCTTACCAAGTCCTGGTCTTTTGAACTCGGCCACATGGCACTTCGTTCGGTCCTATGCAGAGTAAGCATTTAAACAAGCCATACTGGAAATTGCAGTACAACGTGCCCATCAGTGCACTGACCTTTTATAGTAAAGCCAGTCTCTCCTCTCCCTCTCCTCCGACATCTACACACCCTACCATTGCTATCATCATGGTCGCCTTCAAGGAATATGCCTCTCCCATGATCTGCATAACCACAGTCCACGCCGAAGGCGAAATCGGCGACGTGGTAACCTCTGGCATCCCCGACCCTACCCACCTGCCCACCATGTACGCCAAACTATGTCATTTCCGCGACAATGCCGACCACTACCGCCAAATGCTCATGCAGGAGCCTCGCGGCCGCGTCTCCCAATGCATGAACATCCTCCTATCGCCATGCGACCCTTGCGCCGATGCTGGCTTCATCATCTTGGAAAGCGACGAGTATGCTACCATGAGCGGTAGCAACACCATCTGCGTAACGACAGTGTTGCTCGAGAGTGGCAGGCTGGAGATGAAGGAACCGGTTACGAATGTCGTTTTAGAGACGGCGGCGGGGCTGGTGCGCGTGAGAGCTGAATGTGAAGGAGGAAAGTGCAAGACTGTTGAGTTCGACAATGTACCTTCTTTCGTTTACGAACTTGGCTACAAAGTCGCTGTACCTGGTCTCGTTGATGGTGAAGTGGAAGTGGATATCGTGTGGGGCGGTATGTACTTTGTGCTCGTGGATGCTGAATCGCTCGGCCTGGCTATCGAGCACAAGTACGGTAGGGAGTTGGTGGAGTTGGGACAGAAGATTATGAAGGCGGTTCAGAAGGCTTATACGCCGGTTCATCCGCTCAACAAGGGGATCAAGGGGGTTAGCATTTTCGGCTGGACAGGGCCACTAGTCGAGGAGGGGGATGGGACCAAAAGTGCCATCAATACCGTTGTTGTTTCCCCAGGCAGATTTGACCGTAGTCCTTGTGGTACGGGGACTTCGGCAAGGATGGCTGTGTTGCACAAGAAGGGGTTGTTGAAGGTCGGGGAGAAGTTTGTGCATAAGAGCATAATTGGCACAGAGTTCCAGTGTAGCATACTGGGTACGACCATGGTTGGAGAGTACGAAGCGATATTACCGAGGGTGAAGGGGAGGGGATGGGTAACAGGGTATAGGCAGGTCTTGGTCGATAACGGTGATCCTTTTCAGGTCGGGTTTAGAGTTGGAGATGTTTGGGGGATGGATGAGTGTTGAGAGTGAGTGAATAGAAGAAATTCGAACCATTGAGTAATAGTGTTAGGAGCTGGAAGTCTTCATGGCTGATGACACTAGAAGAAGCTGCAACGTTCCTGTTGAAAGAGAAAAATATTGGAACCAACTGCAGCGCTACAGTATTTCCACGAGTGACCGCACTCAACATCCACCGGAACGAGAGGGGTGCGATATATATCGGAGCATATCGATACCCTCTTTGTTCTTTACTTGTCTAAAGGAGAATCCGGATTGGCTTAAGGTGGTCGACATCGCGCAGTTTGAAGGTGCTGGATAGTAACACAGGCGCTCAATGAAGAGACCTGCGTCACGATGATTTCTAATCACACACACATGTCCATGGGTAAAAGGAACTCTGCTTGCATCAATAATTTAGCTTCCAGTCCAATCAGAACCTGCTATCGACATGAATGCTTACGAAAACTACACGCTAACATGACTTCGGCAAATGTACCATCTTCCAATCAAGTGTCGAAGCCACATTGAGGCAACCTCGGCCCCTCAGAACGCTGAAAGGCAGAACTCCAATGTCTCTCAATCTCGAAAAACGAGGGGCATCAGCTTCCTTCCCAAATCTCCAACCCCCCCCCCCTCAACCAACAGAATGCGCGCTGCAAACTTCGCATACAAAACCAGCGGTGAGAAAACCACCAAGTCGCTCTTCGCATCAATGATAATCCCAAGCGCCCGGCTTTTCAAGGATGCCTTCGCTAGCATGTACCAACGTTGGGACGGGACCGAGGCGAGAGATGGGGCAAAAGCAATTATCATCCACACCTCCACTCATCAACTTCCTAAACGGGAGTGGACCCCACCACACCATGAACCTGTCTCCTCACCGCCGTATGGATCAACAAACTACGAGGCTAGTTTTGAGTTTACCAAATGTGCCTGTACATGGGTGCAATTGAAGCTGAACCAAGGCTAATTTGCCGTCCAGCTGGGACATGTGCTTGTATAGGTGGGATGATGTGGCGAAGCGCCGATTAGCCACTAGTTTTGCGGGTACCATGGGAATGCGCGACATCTGACAGCTACCAAGTACTCGGAGATCGTCTTCTGGGGGAGATCTTGAGCAGTTGAACGTGACAACTGTCTTGTCAGATGATCGAGTAGCAAGTGTGTTACAAGTCAATTGGAGGGCGCACAATCACCCCAGTACCTTGGACATGCACCTTGAGATGATCTTCCAGTGCTTCAACTTACATCGGCATCACCGATGAGCCACGTATCTCATTATGATTTACTCTCTCTCACGTATCTTGGTTCAGGGCTGGGGGTAGTCGCATTAGCCAAACCTTAACGACATGCTCAAGGTAAGTATGTGGCGCACGGTCTCGACTTGGGCATACATGACTGCAAACGGTGTACCTACTGTAGCTTGCTGGAATCAGTTTAGTACTCTGTATGTAATAGCAGATGGATTAGATACCTTGATACTTGTACATACACGAAGTTTTCTTGCAAGAGTATGCCTGCCGTGTTGCATGCATGTACAGGTACATGTATGGTGTCGTCATCGTTGTGTACACCACAGCCGATCAGCCATGAAACGGAATTGCTCGCTACTTGCACCAATAATCCTGTCTTCGAGGTTTACCGCACTTTCCAACTAGTAAGAAACGATCTAGGCACTGGTTGGCTTGCAGCGAGCCCAAGCTGCAGCGCATTACTCCAAGCGTCACTGAACGCTATACTGCTTTCTGGCCCCCATATGTTCTACGACTACTCTCATTGCTGTAGTATATGTCCATGCAGTGGTATATGCGAAGTGGTACAGCCTTTAACGCTCGTATCGTGGAATACTCGATGTGTTGTCCATGGTGGGGTGCTCAGATGCCATGTGGTCGTGAAACTACGCCCCAAAATTGAATTCCGATGCTCGTTGTATTCAAAGCTGGTGGTGAAACGATCTACCACGGCTGTCTGTGGAGCTGCATATACGACCAGTGTGTACTATTCGATGCGAGAACCGCAACATGACTGCAAAGAAGAACAAGGTCAAACTTCTGTAACACTGGAATTGTTACGTCAATTGCTCCTAAAGCCTGTCGTGAAAGTGTCGCGGAAGCATCAAAGAGCGGAGAGTGGTCACTGGCTCCGAACCAAGGAAATGAAGCTGTCCGTCCGATATCAGCCACCGAGAATAGGAGTATTGACTCCAACCGGGTGCAGTGAAGTCAAAGGTTGGGCACAGCTTTGGGGCTGATGATGATACATGAGCATTCCCGGATAGTTTGGTACGGAAGATAATCTGTAAAGCTTTTACTCACCCCGTCGGCTAGAACTGCACGAAAGTCTTGGAAAAGTCATGGGCTGGTTTTTTGTCAGTAGTTTTGATATGACAGCTTCCACGATTCTAGCATGACACTTCTGAAAGGTGCCCTTGACACTTGGTGGATGTTAACTTACAGGTTTGAGGGCCAGGCCTGGGCGACTGACATCTCCTGATCTGCAAGTTCCTTAAAACCGAACGCAAAGCGTTAGAGACCATAGCGCCACGCGCGCTAGACCAGTCAGCTATTCATCATCATCAGTATTGGATTGACAGCCACCTAAACCCCACGCTTCTGATACTTACGTTCTCGCCAAGGCCGACCTCGCCTTCCAAATTTCCTATGCTGAGGTAATACAGCTCTGCTCCTAGTACACCAAAGTCCCGTTTCGGCCGGCTCCCTGCATCAGCGGCAGGCCTGTCTCAAGTAACATATCGCCCCGGCTCCCGTTATTCCCTAGAAACTCCCCGTCCACATGCAGCACGCTCTCCCGCATAGCTGCTGTGAACCTATGCACACGTTTTCCTATGCAGACAGGGCGCCCTGGCTCCCGATATTCCCATGTTTTACTCGTATCCGAACGGTCCATTAGGGCTCGATAGCAAGCGTTGTACGACTGCGCTTGTTTTTGCCACATGAAGTCGAGCTTGCAGGGAGGCTGAACTAGGATTTGCGGGAGGCGTCCCCTATATGGTAGTATTAGAGATGAACAGGTTCGGGAGCGGAGACGGTGATGGCGGGAAAAGCAAGACATACGAGAACGATATCGGCATGCCAAATAGTCGGAATCAACCACACGACGTGAGGTGAGCAAATCGCCGTCTCCAATGCAGGGGAAGACGCATATAGACTGACATGCCCGAAGCCATAGTCTCTGAACGAAAGTATGGAGAGCCGAGGGCCAGGGTTGAAGCGCCCACGAGACCGTGCAACCTTGAAGAAGGGAATTAGTTGCAGGATGCATCAACATCCATGATCGAGCTATCCTCGTCTTGTCATTCAGATGCCGCAGGTTTGCGAGCTAGGCTGGTGAGACGGAGCCATTGAACAAAGCAGGCGTACGAATGTATGGCGGTCTCGAAGGGGAAGTGCTCCACCATGTTCGCGTATAAACTTCTCATCTCGCCTAAGCACCAATGATTTGACAGGATACAAGTGAAGACTGCTTGCCTGTCAAAGCGAGACATGCATTAAACTATACGAGCGGTACGTACCAACAAAGACGGAGGCGTGATGTCTGAATACATGCGGCATAGTCCCTGTGTCGCCTACTCGTGACGAACACAGTACTCGCTGCAGAGCCGTTCCATATTCCTCCATGGCTCAGCGCTTAAGGTTCGAGTGCTGTGACGAGTATGCAGAAAAGGTTCCGCCACCATACAAGCCCTGCATTATTCTGGAAATTCTCCGAAGAGCACTGCAGAACGATATTGCAGGCGGCACTTGCGATTCGATCCAGGGTGGAAGGCTGCCCAATTTAGTGAGGTAGTTAATGCCGTGTAACTTTGACGTATGTTTCAGACCAGAGGTTCGCAGCGCGTGAGTGGGGATACATAGTCATGTGTCTGGAAACGGATACATACATTGCATATGCGATGCTCCAGCAAAGATCTCAGGGGAAAATGGGTGGATGAGATCTGAGCAGTGCTGGGATCGGGATGTATGATGATGAATGTGGTCAGCTCCGCGGACGCTGTCATGACCGAGGAGACCTATAGTAGGAGGCTTCTTTCCTTCCAAGGCAGTTTCTGCGCGCTGTGAGGAGCATGCATCTACCGCCTTTCACCAGCCATTCACCTTGTCGTGATCACCAATATGCGGCGTTCTGGGCGCAAATATGGCGGAGTCTCTAACGCCCCCCACCTAAGAGTTTCGCAAATCGTCATCATAACTTGGAATCTGCATAACGCGCTTTCATTCGCGTTCGTGTTCTCTATTCCTCTCTTTCGCCTTTATTTGCCCGTAGTACGCACGACTCAGATGCCTGGCCGCCGAGACAGGCCAGCTCATCAGCCAGACATAAGGTTTTCCGCAGTCAGTTAGGCCTACATGAACTGACTCGAATGACCCTGTGCAGGTACTCCAGGAACATCAAACGAGCGTCCCGGCGAGATGGTAAGCCGCTTTCGGGAGATCTCAACCGAGCGGTCCAGGGGTTGTAAGCTGAGGACCGGCATCTTGACGAGAGGCACGGGAGTACTCCTTACAGGGGCTGTACGCGAACGTAGTTGGCTCAGACAGCAATGCGCGCTGCTGGCAACCTTTGCGGCTGTCTGCGAACGCGGGCCAACGTGAAAAAACAACCACAGTGTCGTAGCGGGAGAACGAAGACGGTGCGAATATGAGTGTTCTGTACCACGTGTCTGGATGCGGACGTTGAGAAGGTCGAGGCGAGAGTGTGAGGTTGGAGGTTGGGCGTGAGGCAGCGAGTGGTGGGCTAGCAGTGACATTGCCGCGGACAAGCACGACCTTGCCTACCAGCGAGAAGTCAACCAACAAGCTTGTCCTCCCCACGCTTTGCAGACAAACACACAAGTATCAAACCTTGCAAGTCAAGGTGCATTGATATGAAACGCTTCCTTCAGCCCAATCGATTCCTTCACGCCAGTTCCTGTCCATGGTGAGTCGGTGCCTCGGTTTCCATGGGTGATAAGGCGTGGCACCCCACGGCGGATTCTCACTCCCACTCGAATCCACATCAGCATCGCGCCCCTATCCGTGTGACTCGCCGAGACTGACCAACTTTGCCTATCGTGAAGCCTCACCTGGGCAAGGCCAAATGTCGCGCAAAGTTGGCGCATGTACGTCATAACATTTCAGAATTCTGGACCTGCGTAGACAAAGAGATCGACGGTTGGCAGAGTGCAGATGCTACCCAATCAACGGAAATGTCCCCGCCCCGGGGCTCAAGTGTCAAGTCTTCCATAGCCTGACAGCGCGCACAAGTGAGGCTTTGGACACTCCCAGCATGGTCGCACCGTATTCAACGTCATCTAGCGACGCAAGACGGCCATGTTACGTACCCCCAATTGTTCACGGACATGGCGACAGCATCATTTGGCCTATTTGAGGATTGCGAAGCCGCCTTGGATTTTGGGCATAACAGTCCAAAGACGATGCCATTGGCCGCTTAGCGATGCGTCTTACGTCCTCTTCAGAACGCCCACATGGTGGTAGTTGGGGAACCCGGTCTGCGATCTGGCGGCGGCGGAAGCGCGGGATGGGCAGCTCCTTACATACCCAACACCGACCCGCGGAGAAGCTCTGCGCAAGATAGGGCTTTGATGGCAGAATTGCCACCAGCTTCAGTGAGGATGCTGCGAAATGTGCAAGTTTGGGGTCAGGCAATCGACAGGATAAATGGGGCCAAGGATAGAACCATGAATGTCGCTGCTTGAGTGTTGGGCGGCATGCCGAACAGTAGGCGGTCCACTCTGCGGCCCTCGGCTTCGTGCAAGCTTGTATAGGCGCTGCGTGGCACATACTGTAGGTAGTTCCACTACCCACTTACATCCGCCAGTGCGTAGTTTGTCGGCAATCGGCGGCAGTAAGCCGTAGTTCAAAAACGTCTGTTCCTATCTTGCACTGCAGCCATGGACAACCCAGCTAGAACTGAACATGTGCCTAGTCATGTAGCTAATGCAATTACAACACTGTCACTTCAAACTACTGGTCTGTTGGTCCCAAGTCTAAGCGAGTGGGTGTTGCGAGCAGAAAGCTGCGGTGAATCGAGTGCGCAGTCGCCTTGCATCTTGCATGTTGCAGCGAACCAGTCGCGTACGCTCTAGATGCTGCGTATAGGTTGAGCGGTGAGTCGTTTTCCACCACACTGCGTTCTGTTGATACTGTAGCGGCGCAAAGACGGAAGACAGTGACTGGGTGGATAAACGTTTTTTTGCTTTCATAATGCTACTCTATTCATACAGTGATGCGCACCGGGGATGCAGCGCTATGATAAATGTTTTTGCGACTGGTTGATAAGCAAGCGTACAGGGGCAAGAATACATGAGACACGAAACGCCGAGCGTGATGGGCGTAGACGAGGATGCGTGAGAAAATATTACTGATGCAGTGTGACTATGCCGTAACGCCAATGTGAACAAAACGATAGAGAAGAATAAAGAGACTATACCCTTCGCTGCGCTAGCTTGGGGAGTTATCACCCGTGCTCCAATGCCCACTTGATTTTAGCGCCAATATCCAAGAACTCCCACTGATTGAACCGAAGTCTTCTATAGTGTTGCTGGTGTACCTTGATCCGAGCTCAGTACATCTTTCGTTCAGGAAAGACCATGTCGTCGTAGCCATTGCCTTGAGGGTGGTGGTACCCGTTGTGCATTGGTGCACTGAAATCGTATGCGCTGTCCGCTCGTTGTATTGGGATAGTGTCTGAAGACATCGACGAACAGCGGCTGCTGCGGTCACTGCTGTGCTGGTGGAAAGAGCTGGCGTAGCCGCGGGACATGGAGGCCATGGGCATGGAGGCGTAGGATGAAGGGTATGAAGAAGCGGATGATGACATGGCAGAGATACGCCTGTCCTTGCCTCGACCTTTGATACCCTTGTTGGAGTTCTTATATAGGGATGCGAAGTACTCCCAAAGCTCCTTGTCTGCTTGAGAGACACAATCGCCTGGGTTGATAGTCGCAAACTTTGTGGTAAGGTACCTTAGAGTGGCAGCGTGAAATTTGTTTTGGTGGGACTACAACCAGTTAGTGACAGAACATACAGCCTTGATGAGAGAAACTGACCTTGAGGTTCCCGAGTTGAGTAAACTGCTTGCCACAGTCGTCTAGCTTGCAGCTGAAGGGCTTGATCTGTTGGTGAACAATCTTGTGTGCGCGAACGTTGCCACGTTGAGCGAATGTCTTGCCGCAGATGTCGCAGCTGTATGGCCGCTCTCCAGTGTGACGCCTTTCGTGTGTCTTGAGGTTACCCAGCTGCGAGAAGGACTGGCCACATCCTGGTGCCTTGCAAGGGAATGGCTTATCGCCGGTATGGGCGCGTATGTGGATCTCGAGATGCGTCTTTTGGTAGAAGCTCTTGTTGCAGTTGGGCACAGTACACTGATAACGCTTCCTGGGCTTCTGAACACTCTTCGACGCGTCGTCCTGAGGAACATTAGAAAGGTCAGATTTGAGGACCTGCAATTGAGGACATACCTTGTGCTCATTCTCTGGAGGCGGGTTCGTCTGTTTCGCCTGGATGGCCCTCATAAGAGTGTCCACATCGGTGGCGAAGTTCACCCCACTACCTTCGGTAGGCTCTGAGGTGGATCTCTTGAGTTCGGTACCGTAGGTCGGGTCCGCGTACATTTGGTTTGACTGCGCCGGTGATGTGCCCTCAGATTTGACGTTTGGGTTGAAGACATGTCGGACATCTGGCAGAGTGGGAAGTGGCTGCATGTCATGTGATTGAGCATATGACACGGGATGTGGGATGTTCGATGAGTAGTAGGAAGCCGGCTGCATGTTGTATGGGTTTACTGGTACCGATGTAGGGACGTCATACGCGTATGCTCCTGCTTGGTATGGGACTGAGCTGGTGAGAGTGTTGGCTGAGTAGAGCGGCATGTTGTTGATGTCCATGTGGTTTGAGGTGGGTTGATATTCGCGAGAGACTGGAGCATTGGAGACGCTCCGCGAAGTGTCGTAGGGAGGCATGATGTTGGTCAGGTGCATGTTAGGAATGTGCATTGATGGTTCTCGTCGGTCTTGCCAAAGTCCAATGTTGTGAGATGCAACCACGGTAGCCATGGCAGATGAAGACGCTGTTGCCACGGGATGGGCAGAGTGGTGCAATAACGGTATACCCTGCGGTTGGTAAGGCGGAAGTGGGAAGCAAGTATGGGCTGGGCCGTGAGCTGTCGGGAGCAGATCTATCAAGACTGCAATAAGAAGATGCGGTGGAGATGGAGGATCAGATGACGTGGGAGTGTTGTAGATTTGCTCGATCGATCTGACTGTGGTATGGGGGAGCGTTTGGGGCTTTACATATGAATGGGCCAACTCGATACACTACCACTGTGAGCATCCCGCAAGCAAGGATGGTGTTTGTAGTGGATCAAGCCGAAGGGACTAGGGTCGCAAGCCAGAACATGGTTGCAAGACGGACAGGGAATATCGCTCTCGCATGCAGCCAAGAAGTTGCTGGGATGGAGGCTTTAGTGGAAGGCTAACCAGCAGAGAAGGGTGGATGTACGGGGCACGACAGCCGACCAGGATGCAGTCTGAAGGCGGAACCGGGGTACGGCCCAAGGTGTGAACGGACGCATGGCTTCGCCGTCTCAAGTGCAGTGTGGGGGTTCCTTAGGACAGGATGCCCAAGCCACACCCCATTTGTCGATACGTTAATGACCGCCAAAATTCACCGTGCGGCCTACCCCAGGAGTCAATGTTGAGCCTCCCTGCATATCGGGTGTCGGCTGTCCGATTGTCCTACCAACAGCAGCAGCAGCGCTGTACAAGTCGAGGCCGCCGGTGAAACATGCACGGCTTGCGCATCGTCATCAACAGAAACGTACAGTCGATTCCGCAAGCATACGACAAAGTACAGGTTCCCGTGTGCTAGGTAGGCCAGGCCGGCATCCTGGTGAGGATCCTCGCATGCCGGCTTATCGTGGCTGGCAATTTCTTGGGTCCTCGGCGCAGTGTGAAGCGCGACTCCTGGTCTTCCGTACATACACACGTGGGTGCAGATATGCGCTATTGCGTCCGATAATCGACGGCGGCGTGGCGGTCCACGCTTCTACCCGGGGCGTTGACGGGTCTGTAGATGAAGCCCACACTCGCCAATCATTGGTGTTTCCAGGCAAGCTCATTACCTCCACCTACGAATGGAACGCCTCAAACCCGAAGTACCTTAGGTAATAGAAGGCGGCGCCCCGACGCTGCACAGGTCAGATCTTGACGTCCACTAGTCTGTATGGGAGTCCCAGCCTGTCATCGGGGAAGCAGACG
Source organism: Alternaria solani (assembly GCA_002952155.1). Classification (NCBI taxonomy): domain Eukaryota; kingdom Fungi; phylum Ascomycota; class Dothideomycetes; order Pleosporales; family Pleosporaceae; genus Alternaria; species Alternaria solani. Next base: position 986,198 of record CP022030.1, on the reverse strand, counting down.
GGTAAGCCGCCCCACTTCGGCTTTGTTTCAAAGCTTATGAGGTCGAGCATCGCAGTGGTCGGAGCTGAAAACAATCGCCTTTCGGACTCGAGAGGTGTTATCGACGTGAAGAGTTGTTTTTGGAGATCAACGTGCTGGAAAAGCATCACGGTTCTCACAGGGTCTCTGCCCGCACATGGACGGAGTCAACAGCTCCCAATCACGTGCATGTGGCAGATAGCGCTAACCCAACTCGAGCCATTAGCTCCAGACATTTGCTCACGCGATTACGGCAATCTTGCGTCAAAGACATCCATCCTACTCCAGCCATTGTGTGGAACCTTTCCCACCCATTGGGGCACATCACCATGTATCCTCTCAGCTACATGGCACCATCAAAGTTCCTGCCTCTGGTATCCGCAACCCCGCCCATCTCTGTATTTGCTATTAGTGCCCCTGCGTTACGGGCGATCAGAAATATTGCTACCCGCCACACGCTGTGGCCCAACCGTGAGTTCCGACTCTCGTGGCGTCACGGTCGGCCATGTCTCTAAAGCGACGCTATGTACGGCTCGCGCGCCCCTACGTATCCACTGTCTCTATTGCGCCATTAGACCTGCCACCAACGGCCCTTGGTACCACTAACCTCTATGCTACAATCCGAAACGCCATCTTTGGAAATTAACTTCGAATAACGCGCTCCGATCTTTAAGCAGCTTAGGTTTCCCGTATCGTCCAAACTAAACTATCTCATCATCCTTGACAGCCCGATTGACGACCGTTTTCTCGACGTGTATTTGAAATACAAAGTCAGTGCTCCCAGGATCTCAAACAGCTGCAGGGGCTTCAGATCGTGCTATTGATCTACATGCTAAGCAGCGGCGTAGGCGACTACGGGATTGCAACATACCGAGATGGCATGGCTGTGCACCCGTCTCTCCACCCCTCCGTGGGAAGCACTGTCCTACATTCCATTACCTGCCCTCGGGGTATCCCTACCAAGAGAACAGAGCTGAACGCTGTATGAATGTGACCAATCTACACCTCCTTTGGGACGAGTGCCCTCCTCCTTCCACTTCCGGCACCTGGAGATCGGGTCGAGATAGGTTGAGACTGGCATATGAGTACTTTGTGTGGCGGACTTCTGTACCGGGGTGCATCGATCGCGTCCAAGGATTTCACCGGATCACTCGAGCAGACCCTTGCGGTATCTTGTCTAGAGCGCGATTGCTCCAACCTCGCACACCAGGATACAAAGATCCGAAGTGCAGGGTTTCGTTGAGCCGCGTGGCTTGAGGACGACTACTCGACCTAAGGTCGATGCTGTTGATGCTGGCAAGTGAGGTTCGGAGGGGGGTTGCAATATTAAGAAATTCTTCTTCCGAAATCGTGGACCTGCAGTAGCCTCAAACGAGTGCAGGACACCATCATGCGGCATCAAATCTCGCACTTCAACCTCCATAAGATGACGGACCACTATGGCATGCTCGTTTGCAACGATACCTGTATCGCAGCGGTGTGGACTCGCCTTACCTAGGTAGTCTTGCGTCGAGCGGTCTCTGGGCAAGATTGTTGTAGTGCCAAGACATCATCATCCATGGCCCCGACTGACTGAGCCACTCCTCTCCCATCTCCCTTGTGGTAACCCCGACCTGCCAGAAGTTCCCATTGCCCGTATTTCCCCTTTACGTCCGGTCCATCGATGCCTTCATGGCAGGCGTTGGCTGTGCGGGCGGCAGCAGCGGCGGCGGCGCACGGAACCAGCGGCAGCAAGCCGCGGTCCTTGTTCGGTGATACCGGTCTGCGATCGCCATCTAGTGGTCTGTCTGTGTTAGTGTCCGCTTCACCAGCTGTCGACTGTCGAGTGAAGCGAATGGTTCGTGAACCTTATACTAGCCAAATGACGCATGCATGTGCGTGATGGTAACCGAGCAAAGATCCCAGGCATGCGGGCCACAGGCGCACAGTTCGTCCTGTCAGACCCACCTGGGTTAGGCGGGCAGGCCAGTCGCAGAGGCCAACTGACCAAACGGATAGGCCCGATCGCTTCCCCGGGGGCCGCCCGTGTGTTTCATCCCATGTTCCCTGCCTTCACCATCGCATCGTGTTCGACACCATCGTACAGCCACGGCTGCTCATGTAGTCCCCTGAACGCTTCCACATCGCTTGGTGCTCGCGTATCTACACCGCATTGTGTACGACCTCGGGAGTGTGGAAGTCAGCACCCTCCTCACGATCCAGGACTCGCTGTCGATCACTTCCTGCGTCCTCAGTGGTCAGCAACATGGTGCTGTACGGTCTAGCTAGCTCCTGGGCTACCTCTAGAAACCTTGACCGTCACTCGGCCGGCAAGCATCGCTACCAGCGCTTTGCTTCCAAGTTGTCCTGCAGTCTTCTTATCTCGGTACCCACCGTGAAGACCAGAGATAGTTTCCAGTATGGTGGATCCCAATATCAACATATAGTTTCGATGGACAAGCTGCAGTTATTCCCGCCTCAACAGTGTCACGCTTCGGAATGTACCATGGGGTATCACAATAAGCTGATCCAGCGCAATCAACGCTTCATATTCCAGTCGCAACTCAACACCCCTCTACTGCCATGTTCCGTAGAAGGAAGGTCAACGAAGCAACTAAGCCTGACCGCCAGATGTCACAGGACTGCTGGCCTGGTGCTACTGCAATTCGAGATGCTGACACGTAGGCTCAACACCATCAATCACGTCAAGCAGACACACTCGTGACGAAGTGCAGCCGTGTGCTTGAACAACACTCACCGCAAGTACTAATGTATATCCAACAGGGAAGCAAGACATAGGATGCTCGCCCAATAATCCCTAACAACAATGGCAAGGCGAAGTTGAGCTCGGTAGTAGCAACCAACAATGCCGATGTAATGCAGCCGCCAAAGCTAACCACGGAAGAAGCACATAAGCCGGTTTTGACATGCACCGACTACGGTTGAATCCTCTAGAGAGTTAGCAGTGGGTTCCCAGCCTCTGTACCTCTCAACATGTTACATCACGCTGCGATACCTGGAACACCCTAGTAGCAAAGCTTCACTGTGTGGAAATGTCACCGCCATCTTCCTACTCACGGTATCCACGCATTCCATGCAGATCTTCATTCTACCGCCACCTTCATCACCTGTCGCCTTCTAGAAAAGATCGATCTGGATGATCAAACAAGCTACACCTCAGTGGCGTGAGGTACAGATCTCTCATCGTTCGCCTCCTGATACAGATGAGATCGTAAGCGATGCACCATACCTCGACTCCAAGGCCACTCTCCTCTTGGAATCTCGAAATGGCGGTAAATCGGTCTAGAAGAGTCTGGTACACTACCGGCTTACGTGCATGCGAAAGTGGTAGCGTGGAGATGCTTGAGCTCTCATGTATACAGTAATTCACGCGTCGATCACTACGTACAATATGCATATCACCACATGGTGTCATCATGTTTCAAAGAAAATCCTGGTCAATCGCTGCGATTTAAGCGCTAGAGTTCCAGAAGTTCGAAAATCTCCAGCCACGATATAGTGCTCTGTAGTGGTGTGTAGCTTGAGTCAGTTTCCCTGCCAGTTCGTATCGGAGTCTTCATCGGATCTGATGCACCTTCATCGCCCCTGCGCCCGGCAATGAGAATCTGCAATTAGAACCATGCACTGCTACATGGCCGACTACACGCTAGTCGGCTTGGCGTGAAAGACAGGCGCCGAGTGTATATCCAGAAAGCGATGATGACAGAATGAAGGTTGCACCAGTAGGGGCGGCGCATGAACTTCCAGGATCAGGTGACTGAAACTAACTCGTTTGAACGCAGCGTGCATGATCTGAGAACGCGATTCCGATGTACCTGACTGGGCGTTCCGCTATAGCGGGTCGATACAATGGCGTCAGATAGCAAGGAATGGACTCGTGAGAGTGGACATGAAAGGCAATACACAGAGCATGTTGTCATCTCAACGGGGTAGTTTGCAATCATCATGAGTCATATCAGACTCAAGAACGAACCTGAAGACTTGGAGATTGAGCGATGCTTTGGTCGACACTCGGCATGCGATGGCCACTCGAGGATCTTGGCGTAACCTATTTACCGGGCGTCAATATAACGAGTTTGAAGTGACAGTTTGACACCGGCAGTAGCCGCGATTGTGCTAAAGGCTCCCTAATCCATCTCTTTGCAAAATGTAGCCTCGACCTGTGACTGATCACATTTGTCCATCTGCACTGATTGATAGTAAAGGACATTTTTGGTTGTGCCGCTGGTATCAGAGTGGTCGGCGAGGTATTTTGACGCGGCCCACCGATCAGAACGCAACGCTCCGTGCCCTCAAGATCTAGGGAACGGCAACTTGTAGCCGCCGTAGGATTATGCACAGCGCTCGAAACGGAACTGTACTAAGCCTAGCGTACCTTTCGTTGCTATAATGCACAATGGTGTCTGCCGACTGTTCAAGATGGCGGGGTGATGGACCGCGGAGAGGTAGCGTCAACCTCCTTAACCCAGATCAGATACTGCCATTGTTGTTCCAGATAGGCGAGCTGTTGTGTCTTTGCGCCTGTGGTCTGTGAGAGCATGAGATAGGGTGGAGCGCAATCGTGCGACGCCACCAGGGACGCTGTGTGCGTTACGCGAAGCCAGTGGCCGCCAGGGGACACACCCACCAATGGCACCTGCTTTCTTAGTGGTGTGAGTATGTGTGTGTGTCTGGAGACTCCAGGACGCTCGCCCTCCTTGAGGCGGGCTCCCGAGCGGCATCTCAACGAGATACGTCGGCAGCATTCCGGCCCTTCCCAGCTACCCAGTCCGCCCCGCCAGCCGCTTCCCCAACTCCAACCAGGAATTTTTTCATCCACACAGATTCGAAAAGAAACGTCAGATCTTGCGTTTCCCTTGGGGATGGATCCATCGCGAGCATTCGGCCCTTCTTGCTATCCCTTCAGATCTTCATCGGTGAGCGTGCCCGCTTCCGCTTCCGCATTCCGTCAATCTTGCATAACAGCCGTGCCTCTAGATCTCGGTAGCTCGTAATATACCGACCAACTGAGTTTCAGGCCAACATATCCATCAACGGTGCAAGCTGACGCTCCTGACGGTGGAAATCACTCGACACATATCGTGGCATAACATGTGGGGTCGCCGGCGAGACCGTCACGTACGCGCATCATGTCAGGGCGACATCGTCGAACCCGCGACCGGCCAGCTTCCGCATCAGCCGATGGCAAATGCGCATCACGTAGCGGCCCGCCTCCATTCAAAGATGTGCGTAAAGAGAGGTACAGAACCGCCACATGATACAAACGCATGCGTTGGCGAAGCATACGACCTGAGTCTCATGAGGCCGTGTAAGGGCCACATTGCAATCGTTCGCCACCCTCGAGGGGTTTCGCAGGCATGCCTCACTGACGCGTGTGCACCCTTCCCTCCCAAGAATAGACCTTCTCTGCATGGCCGACTGCAAAAGAATGGGATGGATCGCTGTGCTGAGATCCCCCTATCCAAGCCCATGTGGATCGCCACTGCCCCATTCCGCCACCGATCGAGCGTTTCCCAACATTATCCAGCTGTAGTGAGGCTGAACATTCCATCAAGGGTACATTGCGACCAGCATCACATTCTTGCACAGCCTCTGATCAAAGTCCTCACTGCGACTCGTTAGTCTTCGATGCCAGCCTTGTCAGCATATGCAATCGCAGCCAAGCGCACGCCATGGGAGGCTAATCGGTATTCCATCTTTTATGCATTCTTCCCTGTTATAGCAGGTAGGATTCTAGCACCTCGCATCGCAGACGGGCCGGTAGCCCTATGTTTCCAAAGGACGTTCGTATCTGAGTCTCCAACGGGAGCTTACTGCATGCTAACATTATTCGGGGAACATCGCTTTCGTATGCACACGTAACGGTCGCTGCTCGCGGTAGAATCTTTCTGCATGCTGACCGAAGAGGTAGAGCTTGGGCCGTACCCTGCAAGTGGAGATATCTGATGTTACAGAATCGACCAAGTCAAATGTGCAATAGACGAGGCTGAGACCTCTAACTAGAAGCATCAGTCATGTATGCAGAGGACCATTCCTTCAATCAGACCCACAAGGCAGGACTGGTCTTAATCACATGAAGCCACGTTTCATGAGAAACGATGGATTATTTGACTAGCTTATATCATCATCTTCACACTCAATACTTGATCTCTCATTGGTCGACGACTCGATCCTGCAGACTCATCGGGCTCTAAGTGCGTGCAAGAAAGTCTAGTAATCTCTCCATGGCTTCTGAAATCCGCAGCTACCGACGCTCGAGCCGCCGGTCCAAGTGCTATCCAATAGCCTCATCGCGTCTGTACTTCAGCGGCACTAGGATTGCGTTCGGACGTGATGGAGACTCTTTCGGGAATGAGGCCACAGATAGCAATATCGATTTCTAATGAGCACTCGACGTCTATTTTACTGACTTAAACGCTTTCGGTGTGTAGGATGAGGATGCGCACTTTCCTATATATTTGGAGAGAGCATCGTAGTCCCCATTATTCGGCCTTATAGTCTCATTCATTCATGGCTGTTGGACCTTAGGTGCATGTTAGCCTTTCCAGTAGTAGATTCTGCCTCTCGATTTTTGATCAATCCAAGATGATCACTGTCACCGGGCAGTGCATCTATGCTGGCGAAGTGTACGACATGACGTCCCTGCTTCCTATCTAATTCCCTCACTTTGGAATGCCGGGAAATCCGTGCCTGTTTATTCACAATGAAGCTACTGTAGAGGACCTTGTGGTAAGTGTGATGATGGTATGGTAAGTGCACCCAAGATGTGTTATTAATTTCGAAAGTGAATGGGATCAGGTAGGGACGGTGGTTAGTACTTACTATACTAGCTCCCGTTTGGAAGCATTCTAAGGTTGTGCACAGCACGAAAGATGTGCTGACTTGCTCAGCATACGCTGCTCACAGACCATGGAATGGAGTTTGGTTGAGAAGCGAAGCTAATTTTCAGCTTCAGGCTCATTCTGAGAGAAGGGTCGGTTGGCCACTATACTCTCAAGGGCAATAACTGCGAGATATATCTCCGATGTATCTAGATAGGTCTATATGTGGGGGAATTTGATTCTTCAAAATAATGTGCCATGGGAAACAATCATCGAATACAACTACCACATGTTGTGCAGCGATCAACATGTAAAGACACATATTTTCATCTTGGTCTCTTTGTCATGGTCACCTGTACATGGATGAACCACACTTCTTCTTCTCCGTCACTAGTCCATCAACTTTTCCGATCCTCATACCTACGTAGGCAGGTATTCATTAACCCGTTGATACACATCAGGAGACTTCACCCCATCAATGAAAGCTGAATAGGTCCAACCTTAAGTATTTCCTGGTAGCCTAACACTTCGCGCCGGTAGACTACTTGTCCATTCACCCCCCTTCGGTCCAACATTACCCACTTCATCAGCCGTTTAAGCGCTCATAGCTTCAGGTCGGAAGTCGACATGCGACAACATTGCACCCACAGTTTGCTGCCAATAGAATCACACCCTAGGCATTCAGCTGAACAGCTCGGTTCAAACAAGCGCGACGATGATTGATTGGACCCGCCGAACCATCAGCACAACATGACGTCTGGATACAATTTGCGACTATCACTAGCTCTATAGACCATCCAAACACTACCGGAGTACTTTCTAAAATAGGGCTGACCGGTACCCAAGAATCCAAATTTTTGGTTGCCGGTACGCTAAGATCGTAGGCAGGTTAGGCGAAGTTTCTATAGAGCAAACGCCTTGTGATACTGCATCGACCAAAGTTTTGACACACGCTGCACACGCTGTCACGGCACGTTATGCTCTTCGCTTACGGCGGTTACAGCGGGGTGCGTGATTAACTCGCGTGGTCGTGCTAATGGAACTACGGTCCTCGTACCGGACGATCGGGTTGACAGGACCCAAGATTCATGGAGCAATTTGTCACTATACTCGAGTAATGCACGTTTGTCTCCAGTAGTCGGGAGAGTCAAACGTCCGGATGTCTATACCCGGCACTTCTAGTAGATCCGTATTTACGGAAGATTTGGGACGACCACAGATTAGGTACCGAGATGATCACTAAAATAGGAACAACGTATCGCCGTGCTGCAGTAAGGTGCCTTGCGAGTGCATGATATCTGATTTCAAATCAGTGTCACCCCTGGTTGATTCCCAGCTAATTCCTGGCATCATTTTGACAGTTTCTGCCTATAGGGAGGCGTCTTCGTGTCTTGATGCATTTTTTGTAGAATGCCACAATAGCAGCGTGTTCCTTGGAAGCACATAGGAAGACTTGGGTAGTATAATAGCTCAGGTTTCCAAAATGAGCTTATAGAGAGCCCAGGCCAGGGGATCCCTATCACTGCTGATACTGTCCATTCTGGTGTGAACCTGTCAAATTCTTGCTTCTCGAGCATCGTGCGAATCCTACAATTATGATGGAGAAAGCAGATCGTAGTGGGTTGATCTCGAAATAGAAGGAGTGAGGAATTGACATTGAACGAGACCTGAAGACGAAAGGCCAGATGATCACTTGCCGCGAGAGACACTTTGATATTCGTCGCTGTTTGTCGAGGCTCCTTCTGGTAACAGGGAGACTCGTCTCATCTGCGACCGTTGGAAAGTTTTCTAGGAAGTCAAGGCAGGTCCTTGCGAAAGCGCCTCAAGGTACTTGATGAACAAGCTTCGTGACACGCCGTGCATGATAGCCAGTCTCTGAACACGTGCGCGTTGGGGCATCTCGACTCGAGTCGCATAATTCATATTGGGTATCTCAACGTCCTCGTTCTCATCTCCGCCCCTTCTTGCCCTTGGTCTTTCCCTTGGAACCCCCACCACCCGTGATACTTTGCACATCCTTCTTACTCAAACTCAGTGTACCGCCCCTGAACTTTCCTATACTGGGTCCTCCCACACCCCTCTCCCTCTTCTTTTCGGGCGCCTTCTTGGTGACTCTGTTTTCCCTCTCTAGAACGATGCCAGCCTCCTTGGCCTCCTTTCGCCTCTTCTCTTCCGTCGTTCGCGCCTTGTCTATCATGTGTTTCCGCTGTGCCATTGGCATTTTCTTCTGCGTGAAGATTGAGCCTTTGGCGCCGAGGGCTTGGAGGTGCAGGTCTTGCGACTTGTGGCGTGCGACACCCGTGGTGGTGAGCGTGGGTGTTGAGGTACCGGATGAGGACGCGGAGAGAAGGTGTGATTCGCGAAGGAGTTTCTGGAGCGCCATGTCGTTTTTCAGATTGGTGGTTTCGTTGGAGTCGGTGTCGTCTTGCTTCTTCTTGGGTTTCACATTCTTCGAGGACGCGGATACTGAGGTAGGCGGTTTCGACGACATGAAGGCTTTCATCTCGGCCCGTTCAGTCTCATCAAGTTCCCGGTGTGGATCTTGGTACTCGATGACTTCGACGCCATTCTCGTCGTCGCTTATGCCTGACCAGTCTGATTCTTCGTCTTCTGGTTCGTCTTGCACGGGTGTTTCCTCTATCTTGGGCTTCTTAGGCTCTACGGGCAGAGGCTTGAACTTTGCTTCGAATGCGCGCCGAAATATCGCCTGGAGGTCTTCGGCGCCAGAGTCGTCACCGGAGCCGGAAGAAGGGGAAGGAGATCGCGACGGTTGCTCGAGTTCTGCGCGCGTTACGCGCTTCCGTTTTCCGAGTGCGGGCGCCATGGTTGCGTCGCGGTGTTGAGCGCGCAAGACGGGCCATCCAAAAGTTCGACATGGGAAATTATTAGCGCCAATTGTTCGCTCGGACCCTCCCGTCTTTCACGCAGCCCCTCCCCCGCAACATCCTTCTGCACGCATCGCACTCCTGCAGATTACACAATGACGCGCTTTCGTCCTTGTATAGACCTGCACGCCGGGAGCGTCAAGCAAATCGTCGGCGGCACGCTCAACACCACAACCCCCGACGTGCTAAAGACAAACTGGACCTCGGAACATCCATCCGCCTTCTACGCCGACCTGTACAAACAACATGGCTTGACAGGCGCACACGTCATAATGCTCGGTCCGGGAAACGACCAAGCAGCCCAAGATGCATTGGAAGCGTGGAAAGGCGGCATGCAAGTCGGTGGAGGAATCACTGAGAAGAATGCAGCCGAGTGGATCGAGAGAGGTGCGGATAAGGTGAGCTTCATGCGATTAAAACGGCATTCACGACTACGAATAAGAGAGTAGGCTAATCGAAGCGCAGTAGGTAATCATAACATCGTACCTCTTCCCCTCATCTACCTTCTCCATGGACCGCCTGCAAGCCGTCCTCGAAGCCATCGGCAACGACAAAACCAAACTCGTCATTGACCTCTCGTGCCGAAAGAAAGACGACAAATGGTTCGTTGCGACGAACAAGTGGCAGACCATCACCGAATTTGAGCTAAATCAAGGTACATACACCCAATACGGATTTTCTTGTCCCCTGAAGAGTGGCTGACACACATGTGTAGAATCGATATCCCTCCTTGAACCGCACTGCTGCGAGTTCCTCATCCACGCCGCCGATGTCGAAGGTCTACAACGCGGGATTGACCACGAACTTGTTACCAAGCTGGCAGAGTGGTGCAGCATACCCGTCACATATGCTGGTGGAGGCCGTTCACTCGAAGATCTAGAACTGGTGAAGAAGTTGAGCAAGGACAAGGTTGACCTGACCATCGGTAGCGCCTTGGACATCTTTGGCGGGTCAGGCGTCAAATTTCAAGATTGTGTCAAGTGGAATGCGGAGCAAGCATGAATGACGAGACTACATGGCTGGCATAGACGGCTATGAGACACACGTAACAAAACTAAACAATGCAAACTGTTGCATTTCTTCGTTCTCTATGAACATCAAACTGCCTTTTTATCAAAGGCGAGCTAAAACTAAGCTCGCTTTAGCTACAGTAGCCATGCATGCATCAAACTCCCACTGAAGAAGAAAACCCCTTAACCCCAGAATCGTGTTACTCAATCAAGCATCTTAAGAACCATGGGAACTCGCCGCAAAATACCATGGGAGCGAGGAACAACGTGCAGTGCGCGCGCAATAAAATGCCTGGAATTAAGCCTCTCCAATCTCCCTCCAGGTCTTGCAAGTTGTACAGGAGGACAAAAACTACATGTGGAGAAGGTGTAAGGTGGTTCAATGCTACGCCGATCAAACCATGTCGTCGATTAAGCGTCGTGTTCTGAAGACATACGTTCTCATCTATCGCTGTTAGTGAAAACCCCCAAAAAAATCTTCAATGCTGCAACCTACCTTCTTCAGACACCGGCCCGTGGTGTACCAACCGCACTCGTCATGGTGCTCATACCACCGCCTTGCACACTACCACCATCATCGTAATCTTGCCACTCCGGAAACTCTGCCGTCGCTTCCCGGAGCTTGTCGAGCGCAGTCTGCTCTATTAGGTTGGCATCTTGGAAGAGCAGTGACGTATCCTCGTTGTATGTGCGGCAGTTGTTGCACAGCAAGCCAAGATCCTGACGGAATTGTTTCACAGACTGGTACTCCTTCTTGTTGATCTTCTTCTCAATCTGCTTCATACAGATGGGATTCTTGATCAGCTGGTAGTAGTCTGGGTAATCCCACTTGTCTGGCAGCTCGATAAATGGGTCGATGATACCGCGGTTGGGGATGTTGGGGTCTTGCGACTCCTCTTCCAGGTCGTTGAGAGCTTCATAGACGACATTAACGACCTTCTGAAGCGACGCTCTCTGGTCAGGGTGTAGCATATCCTTGGCTGGAGCGGGGCGGCCACGCTTGCGAGGTGCAAGGTCGGCGTCAAGAGAGGCATCGTCGGCTTTGCGCTTCTCAGCCTTGGGTTTGCGGCCTCGCTTCTTTGGCATGGGTTCCTCCGAGCTGGCGCGTGATGGCACAGGCGAATCCTCTTCACCTGCCCTTCCACTCTTGTTCCTACCCCGCTTGGCTACCTTGGCTTCTTTGCGGGCGATAGCAGCTTCGATGGTATCTTCATCGTTGTCGACAGCCTCCAACCACTGCTCCTCCGTAAGGCCGTCGTCATACTTGACGCGAGTACGCTCTCGAGCACCACGACCAGCAGGTGTGTCGTCCTTTTCGTCGACAATGGGAGCCTCCTCGTTCAGGTAGATGTCTGGCAACTCACTCTCACCGATCAAGCGACCAAGCGGTTTGCCTGGACCATATGGATCTTCAGCCAAGCGCTTTTTGTCCATCTCTTGGAAAGTTATCAGCTCGTGATCGTGCCGCATCATGATCTGGTTCAGGTCGTCGTCGTCCATCTCTTCCTGTTCAAGGCTTTCGGCGGCTTCAGCAGACTCCAACATGATTCGCAACATGGCATCTCGCTCATCGTCCTTGGACTTGTTGTCGAATTTACCAGCTTGAATAACTTTGCCGTCCATGTCCAGCTTGTAGTTGGCTCGCTCGAGAATCTTCTCCTCAACAGAGTTGGAGGTAATAAGACGCAGAATGCGGACCTCATTCTTCTGACCAATGCGATGGGCACGATCCTGTGCTTGCAAATCCTGGTGAGGATTCCAATCAGAGTCGTAGATGATGACAGTATCGGCAGTTTGAAGGTTCAGTCCAAGACCACCGGCACGCGTGGATAGCAGGAAGCAGAAGTACGGTGAGTCGGGAGCATTGAACAGCCTCAGCAGATCAGATCGATCATCTGCCTTGGTTGCTCCGTCCAGACGCAGGTACATCATACCTCGTAACCGCAAGTAGTCCTCCATGATGTTCATAATCTGCGTCATCTGGAAGAACATAAGGACACGATGACCGGTGGCTTGAAACTTGGGCAGAATTCGGTCAAGCAATTCAAACTTGCCAGCTGCACGCCATAGAAGATCATTGGTACCCTTGGTTGGATTCATGACGTCCTCAACCTCTTCGAATACGAATGGATGATTGCACAGCTTACGCAACTGCATCAGCATATTGCTCAATCCGCGCATACCAGTCTTTCCGCCCTTGCCGTCGCTGACCATAAGTCGGTTGTGTGTGACAAGTTGCTTGTACAGCTTCGCTTGGAGGGTTGAGAAGTTGCACTTGATCACACGCTCGGTCTTGTCGGGAAGATCCTTCTCGACATCGCGCTTGAGACGACGGAGCAAGAAAGGCCTAAGAACCTTGTGGAGACGACGAATGACGAGCAACTGCTCTTCTTCAGTAAGCTCCATCTTATCTTGACCTCCAGTATTTGCGAAGGGAGTGTTGAACCACTCGTCGAAGGACGTGGCCGACTTGAAGATGGTAGGAAGGACGAAGTTCAGCATAGCCCACAGTTCCGTAAGATTGTTCTGCAGTGGGGTACCGGTAAGAATGAGACGATAACGCGTCGTGTAGTACTGTGTGATGGTCATGCTGAGCTTTGAACCGGCGTTCTTCATACGGTGACCCTCGTCAACAATCATGTGCACCCACTTGATCTTGCTGAGAACTGGCCTGTCCTTGATGATGAATTCATATGTTGTGAGGAGAACCTGGAATTGGCCCCAGCGGATCTGCTGTTGGTATTGTTTACGTGAATTGGGAGGACCCTTGTAGACAATTTTGGTAACGCTCGGTGCCCACTTCTCGAACTCGTTGGTCCAGTTGGTAAGCGTACTAAGCGGCACAATGACCAAATAAGGCCCTGGCTGTCGCTTCTTCTCGATGAGGTATGTAATCAAACTGATGGTCTGGATAGTCTTTCCGAGACCCATTTCGTCTGCAAGGATACCGTTCAGGTTGTTGTTGTACAGGGATATCATCCACTGCAGACCCTTCAGCTGGTACTCCTTCAAGGTACCTCCAACCAAGTTGGAGGCCTGTTGTGTAACCTCCTCCTTGACGCGATGAGCAATCTCGTAGTAGTCGGTCTTCTTCTTGCCCGGGCGGTCTTCGTCACCAGACTCGGTGTCGCTCTCCTCTTCCGGCTCCTCCGGCTCGTATGAGTTGTTTGCAGATCGTTGTTGTGCCTTGACGGAGTCGGCGAGCTGCTTCAAGAAGCCATCCGTCTGCTTGAGCAAATGCGAAATACGAGTATCCTTGGCTTGGCCCAAAAGTTTGAGGTAGGTCTCTTCGTCGTTGGACTTGAGAGCCTGCAGACGCTGCTTGGCGGTTCGCTCGATACGCTTCTGCTCTTCCTTCTCGATGTTCTGGTGTGTTGTGATCATGGTACGGCCGAGCTTCTGCAAACGCATGCGCTGAGCGGCGCCAGCTTCCTGCAACTCTGTGCGGTGCTTGCGGATAGCATCGATGAACTCGTGATGCTTCTTCTTCTCCTTGGTCTCGCGTGCATCGCGTTGTTGCTTCTCCAGCTTCTCGGTAAGACGGGCTTCGCGCATCGATTGCTTCTTAAGGCGTCGGTATACTGTTCGGTTCGCTGTCATGGCAAGGTTGTCAGCGTGAATCATTTGCTGGGCAATCTCTCTCCGCAGCTTGCGCTGCTTTTCCAGTAGGTTGAGCTTCTTCTGCTCGATGACCAGAGCCAGTTTGACCTTTCCGTCGTCTTCAGGCGTATCGGTCTTGCTGGTATCCCAGGAACCAATGTTCGCGTGGACCTTCTCCAACTCGGCCTTTCTTGCTGTGAGTCGGTTGTAGAGTAGGATTTCGCGCTCCTTGCGCATTTCCGCCATGCTCTCCTGGACTGCATCAATGTCCACGCCCTGAGGCATGATCGTCGCAAGGTACGGTCGGTTTTTGCGCTGGGTGTGAGATATGTAATTTACATCGCGGAAAGCTTCGCTGCTCCAAGGATCGATGAACGTGTCTGGAAGACGAGGCAAGGTTCGAGTTTCCTGTACCGCGCCACCAGTTGCGCCCGGGGTGCTGCCTGCGCGGGTGGCATTATCGAGCATCTGGGAAGCAGCAGCTACAGCCTCGGCAGCATTCTGGGGCTTTTTAGCTTGGTGATGACCGAAGATCTGCTGCTGCATGTTGGTGGGCAACGGCAGACCCTTGGAGAGGTGTTTGAATGCTCCGATTTGAGCACGTAGCATAAGCAGCTGGTCCTTGGACAGCGCCATTGAGCCACTGGTGGCCGATGTGGGAGTCTGACCATCTGAAGAAGGCGCTTGCCCACTAGCAGTCGCAATTTGCACTGTAGATGAAGGACCACTGGAAGCAGGCGCAGGGGTAGCGACCTTGCCATCAGCAGGAGCAGCAGGCTTGGTGCCGTTTGACATGGCCATGCCGGCGCCGTTTTGCTGAGCAGCCTGAGGATCCATCTGGCCCTGTTGCCGCAGCATCTGCTGTTGCCGCAGCATCTTCTGCTGTTGCTGGAACTGGTTCTGCTTCTGCACCATGGTGAGAAGGTTGCGCGCCTTGATGAACTCGGGGTTGGTCTCGGGCACGCCTTGCTGCTTCATCGCGGTATAGCGCTGGAGGATGATGTTAGTGACGTTGCTATGCATGGGCTATGTCTAGTGGCGCAAAAAGCGTAGAAAGGTACGTACCTGGAAGACATGTTGAATCTGCTCTCGCGTGATGTTTGCGGCAAGGGGTGCCTGCCCGGGCATTTCCGAGTTAGGTTGAACCGACGCCATGGTGTTGGTGGTTCAGTGTTGGTGGTTGTGGTGCGCAGTAAACAGCCAAGAGACGGGATATCCACGCTCGAACGCGGTCGCCGTACGGGGTCGGGGTGGTGGAAGATCGCGCAATTAAGAGGGAAAGACAGTCGCGGGCGGGTTGGGGGCGCGTGCAGCGCTTCTATAACATTATCGTGGGGCGGCGTGGTGGTGGAGGCCGTTTGGTCGATGAAGCCGATGAAAGACCTTCGGGGGTCCGCCGTTGACAGAGTCGCGTTGTGTGGTGAGGCTGAAGGGGGAGCGCGCAATTTCGGTGAGGGGGGTGGCAAAGGCGCAGACGCGCTCGAAAAGCGTCGGCAACCGCTATACGCGTCGTGGACAGCGTGTTGCGGGGATGGCGAGATGCGGGCGCAAGTCTTCGTGATATCGGGATGGGTGGTGTTGGACGTCTGCGGACGTCCACTCTAGCCTGAGCGTTGTTCGCGCAAACGAGTTAGCGCGCTAAACCGCTTGGCACGATCATGTGACGGCTCAATTGGGGCTGGGCCAATCGGCGCGCCGTCGTTCTCCCTGCTGCAGTTGTTCACTCTTCCCCGGTCGCACTCGTGAACCTTCACTGCAATAGCCGTTGTGCTGTGGGGTAGGGAGATAAACAACGCGCTTGACGTGGACTAGTGCCGCAATAAGCCACCGCATCGGAGGCGGAGGAACGAGTGGAGTGCGTGCCACGTCCATCGACCCCTCCAAACCTGCTACCACGGTCCAGCGAACATCAAACCTGTCTTACTTTCCTCCCCAGCCTAGTCCCACTGCTATGGCTTGTACGTAATACCTTTTCGGAATCCTACGCGCCTTCCCCCAACTCTGTGTCCACTACAGCGGCTCTATCAGGCGGAAAGGCCTTTGGTGGTGAGATTTCTGGACCCGCGCTGAATGGCGGTGGGAGGCTCTCAGCGCGCGCTCTAGCCCGTCCATAACGCTCTACTGCGTACATAGCGACCTAACAGCGAGGCCACTGAATAAAATTTCACTTCAGTGCCCACTGAATCCTGTCTGGCCAAATGTCACACATTACTCGCACAGTCATATACCTTAACCCTTGTAAAGTTGGGCCCCTCGGTACCAGATGAACAGCCAGGGTCAATGTTCACAGAGTCATGATTCTGGCAAACAATCATTTGGCTACCAACTCGTTGCTAACTATGTACATGTCGAAGCCCTACTCAGTACCCATCTTTTCCCAAATCCATACCACGAGATTCTAGTCCTAAGTGAGCGTGGGAGCAGTCCAGTCAATGTACGTAGCCGCGTCGGCGCCCGATGGGCCCTTCTCGATGTTGGCAGTGTTCGAGCTCTGGCCGAGCAGGAATTTGTTGATGAACGCAGTAAGTTCAGTCTGCTGGTTGGATGGGAACTGGCAATGGTTGTGGTTGCCGGAGCCTGTGAAGCCCATGTTGTCGGGTACACCAAGAGCCTTGTAAATGAGGCGACCGGCCTTCATACAGGCGGTGGTGGATACAGGGCCAAGCCAGTCAATCTCGTTCTCGATGACGAGCAGACCACGTGGGGCAACCATACCAGCGAGTTGATGGTGGTCGGTGGCGAGGGTGTTGGACTTGGTGCTGAACGAGTTGAACCTCGTGGAGAACCATACGTTCTCGCCGACGATCTGGCTCGAGGTCTGAATGTTCTTTCCTTTGGCTTTCTCAGAGTCGGAGATGCGCCAGCAGGCAGCACCACCAGAGCCAGACTCCTGAGGAAGACCCAGAGCAATCCGGTCAACAAGCGCAGCGGCAACGAAAGCACCCTTGCCGTTGCGAGAGCAACCAGTCACACCGACGCGCTTCGGGTCGATACCAGCACCGGGAGTCGCCTCGAGAGCGTCAATGATACGGTCAACACCCCATGCCCAGGCGGTGAGAGCACCAGCACTGTGGCTGGAACCGTACAAGTCAAAGAATTTGCCCTTTCCGCGACTGCTGCCACCCTGTTGCTGACCGATTTCATCGTTGTTGAAGGTGATTGTCGCAACATTGCTGGGAACAGGGATACTGGCAGCGCCGTATGCGATGATGGCTGGGAAAGGTCCGGTTCCGCTAGGCTTCTTGACAGAGACCGAGAAGGTAACCGACTTTCCGCCCTCGGTTGAGGTAATGGAGAGCGAGGATCCAGAGAAGGTAGCCGTAACGCTTGATGGCTTCTTGGGGAAATCACCAAGTTCTTGTGCCTGTAGAGCAGCGCTAACCTCCTTTTTCTTGCACGCAAAGTCGGCTTTGGTGGCGACAGTCCTTCCGTCGAAGAACTTGAAAGGGTTTGGCAACTTCGCGTTGGCGGTAGTAGGGAACGTAGTCGGCACAGTGCATGTGGCGTCCTGGCGTTGTTCAATGGCCGGCGCCGCAAGGACGGTCGTAGCAAGAAGCGGAAGTACAAGTGAGTATTTCATGTTGGACGGATTTAGCTACTCGAGACACTGGAGAACGATGATTGCTGAGGTACTCCTAACCCTTATATAGTGATTGTGATCTCCACAAGCACTCCGAGTTCCCGCAGCGAAATATAGCCACTAAATGAACCCGTGGAGATGACAAAGTGTATCTCGTAGCGTGACTATGGGTCAATCAGGGCAACACGCCTTGGCTCATGCTGGTCTGCTCTACTTTCGCCACGTACTTGTGGAGTAAAAGCCATCACAACAGAACGGCGTATGCTCAGAACCATTGCATATGAATAGCATCGTTTTACTCCATGTGCTGGTGTTCTGCGCTTGGAGCTCACAAAAGCTGATATGGCTTTCTCTTCATATTATCGATTTAGTTCAACATGAGCAGTGTTGAACCTTCGATGCTTTCCAGGTAACCCACCCAGACAACTGCGGTACTGCTGTCGTCATAGAGTACAGCTTTACCCTGCGTTGATAATTTATTGATGGAAAATCTGTTCGTGATTTGTATAATCAGTACCGTCGATTGGCGTGCAAAAGCTCCCTTGAGCCGTGAGGAAACCGCCTCACACTATAACGCCCTTGGCCTGTCGTGTCCCCAAAACAGAACGTGACCACTTCGTCCATGTTCAGATCCGGGTATTGTAGGCTGGTATGGGCATGGCGCAGTGTAGCGAATGCTGTTCCAGAATTTCCAAATGGACCTCGTCAGAACATGACGGTCAATTGGGTATACGAAGGTATACGCACTCTAGCAGCCCTTGTTCGACCGTTCAACGGATATTAACACCGCGATGGCGGCTCTACATGCTTCCCCACGTTGCGGGGTGCAGTGGGGCACTTGTTGAAGTGCCGTTTAGCCTGTTCGTCACCACGCAAGTTCACCCGGTAGTATATGATCGACACCCTTCTAGCTTCGTGTAGCCTTGACATGACCTGCGCAGAAGCTTGTTGTTACTTGTCTCGTCTATCTGTTGTTCGGGGATTTCCTCGTGCGTAATGAGCTGGTAGTTTGGTCGCGTTCCTTCTATTGCCGAAAGGGCTATGTCGTGGTAGGGACATGACCTGGTTTCACAGCGTCTACACGGCATATGGTGATCTGCAAGGATCGGTATTGCACTCCATGTCTGGTTTGGGGTTTGCAGCATGGTGCTTGGATTACATGCCCCTAGCAGATCAGAACGTTGATGTGAAGTTGCACAATCCTTGTTTCGTAGTCGCCCCTGGCTGGGTGAGCAGCAGCGTCATGAAGTTGATAACAGTCGATAACGATGAACCTGGAAGACGACACCGCCCGCGTGAACTACGGTCATTTCGCTTCTAGACTGCCGACAAGCCTACGGTGGTTGATCCTGCTATTGAGAACGGCTTCATGTAAAGACGCGCACCAAAGTAGTTAGATGGAGATCCGAGTCATGTGTAATATTGAAGAAGAACTGCACCTTGGAGTTTAGAAGGACCCCGGAGCAGGAGGGGCTGGCTAGTCACCCGCGCTTTACCAACCGCAGCCTAAGTGCTTCATAGCTTCGGCACCCCTCTTGCGGCATCGCGGGAGTTTCAGCAACGCTCACGAAACCTTGGGGGAAGCTATAAACCCGAATGTGCGCAATAGCATCCAGGATTTTACTGTCATCAAGTTTGCGTCATCGCCAGGAAGAAGAGAAGGAAGCACATGCTAAAGTTTGACTGGACACATCCAAAGCAAGTCAAGCTGACCAAGCTGCCGCTCATTGGTCAGTCGCCCGTACGCCCTATCCATGTACAGAACCAAAACCAACATATATGAAGAGGCCTTTCGATTCTACAGCGATCAATAATTCGAAATCACTCAAAATGTCAAACGACAGACAAGCGGCGGATGCTATCCGGTTCTATGACTCGAAGTCCTGGGATTATGATGCTACCTGGCACAACGACTTCACAAGGCGATTCATTTCCCATCTCGACATACAACCAGGCCAACAAGTACTGGATCTGGCATGCGGCACAGGGCTACTGACTTTTCGCGAATCAGAGGCAGTAGGGCCGCAAGGGCATGTCGTCGGAGTTGATGTTACCCCTGGTATGCTCGCAGTCGCGACTCACAGGAAGACTCAGGGAGGCGACAAATATGCAAATACAACGTTCCTCAAGGGCGACGCTTTACATCTGGACGAAACGGAAGAGCTCAGGGGAAAGCAGTTTGACGTCATAACAGTGGCTTCTGCCCTAGTCTTGTTCCCCGATCCAAAGGCTGCTATCGAGCACTGGACAGAGTTCCTGAAGCCTGGAGGAGTCATTGCAATGGATGCGACACATCCAAGGAACTTGATTTCCGGCATGGTCCTTGAGAGGGTAGCTCGCAGATTGGAGCTTCCCATTCCATACAATCGATCATGGAGTAAATCGGAGGATACCTTGAAGCAGATGCTAGAGTCCGCGGGGTTGGAGGTGGACCAGGTTCTTACAGTCGAGAATCAAGCTGGCTATGGCAAACGTTTCTACGAAATGGAGCAATGGGACGACTTCTTCGTCGAAAATGTGATTGTCAAGGACGTTGCGCGAACGTTTGCGAATAATGACATCCGAAGAAAAGCGCAAGGCATTTACAAAGAGGAATGGGAAAAGTTGGCGATAGATGGCAAGATTGAGGAGATCGACTCTGTTTTCCTCGGTATTGCAAGAAGACGTAAGTAAGCCATAGCAATGTATTAACACAGAGCTAACGTGGTATGCAGCTGCAGACGGCACAAGATATGTGCCGCAAGCCATTCAAGACGATGTCGTCTTTAAGGGCGGATGCCGTTGCGGTGGGGTGCAGTACACATCGAGTGCTCCTCCGTCCGATATCACGCTGTGTCATTGCCGCGCATGCCAGCAAGTATCAGGCTCTGGCTTCCTTCCGTTTATCCATGTTCCCCGAGACAGTCTTTCCTTCAGCCATTCGGATACGCGTCAGGTTCTAAGACTATCGGACGTTGCGGAACGAACCTTTTGCTCAGGTTGCGGTGCGCCGATATCCATGGTTTACACATCTGATCCCGACGGAATGGGGCTGTGCATGGCCACAGTCGATCTGGAGAGCCTCAAGACTGAGGTGACACCGAAGGTTGTGAAGCATATATTCTTGAGAGAGAAAGCGCCATGGGTTGTATTGCCCGAAGACGGGACTGAGCGTTGGGGAACGTCGGAAGATGCTCACCTGCTCGTGCAGAAGTAAAGTAACTGTAATGTAGGTCTAGGCACAAGAAGATGCGGTGAACTTTTTCAGGGTACGCCATTATTCGGTGTGAACTTTAGTGGGGGCGGTGCAGTGGGTGGGTGTAGGCAGCCCACTGATCGAGGAGGCGGATGTATGATGCAGCAATCCACAAGAGACATGCAACTAGCGTCGTAACTTGTGAAGCTTCTGTTATTGAAAGAGCTTCTCAGGAGAGGTCTTCGCCGCTGACGACAACGCGTACTAGCCGTGCGCTAAAGTTGCACGATGAAATGTTTTGAAACACAAACACAAACAGAACGGATGGGAAGCAGGGTCGAGTGCATCTTACAGCTGGTCTTGCATTAGACCAAGGCGATTCGCAAGGGACCATTGGCTTCTTTAAGCGACAACGGCTACGTGTTGCGGTGTGCGTTGCGTACATGACGGGGCCGCTAGCCCTCCCAGCCTCACAAAATCTGGCTTCCCTGCCACGCTGTTTCCTGCCAACCACACGAAACAGCCTTCGAGGACAAAACCTCGCCCTTTTGCTCGACGAAACTTTCAGCCCTCTTTTTTTTTTGGCCCGTTGGTACACCACAGCTGCAGTCCACTTTCGCACTGCACATTTTACACATTCTACCACCAGACGCTCGTTGACCGCCGCTTTACCTTGTTCCCCGCGACTCTCGTTGCTCGAGGCTTATCGATAAATTGATCGTGTTGGCCGGGTTACCCTCAGCACCCGCCCCGCCGAGCACCAAGGAAAGAAGTGCTTTCGCGTTTCACCCATCTCGATCCGTCTGCTCGACAGATCAGTGGGCGAGTGGTACAGTTCTCGACGGCCAGATAGCGTACCGTCTTGCAATCTCGGGACCGGACGTCTAGCGGCAGTAGTTTGGAATGAGCCGCCACGCCCCTCAGGACCTGGAGCTGCAACAGCCGCCTCAGGCCCCTTATGCGACCCATAGCTCGCCACATAGCGGCGTAAAAGCGCCGTCATACCACACTCGCAAGCAGTCGGCGCCCGTCGTCAGCCAGCAGCGGAACACCTTCGACGACGTGGACATCACCGGACTTCAACCACCACCTTCCGCTTTAACACCCACTACTGCAACTGCATATGACCCACATGCGCCTTCCCCACTAGAGGACTTCCCTCGGACTGGCCGCACTAGTCATCAGCGCACCTTGACCGGCACAATCTTCGACAACTTCAATCGCGCAACATCGACCATTCAACAGCATACTTCAAGAGCATCTTCACCTACCAAGTCTCTGGCAAGCTTCATCCCCTCGCGAGGCGCCATCGAGTCCAGTGCTAGCCAGCCCAAAATCAGAGCCATACAGAACTGGTTCAGCGGCTCCTCTGCGCCCGTCAAGCTAGGTGTCCAGCCACAGGACGACTATTCGGATTCCGGCTCCGAGTCAGGAGAGAGCTACGACTCCGAGTCCGAGTCCGAAGAGGAAGAGCACGAGGAGCAGGAGAGGGGTAACATGATGACCAACCTCTTCAACCGCGGCTCTTCCCTTACGAGGGGCACATCGCAGAGCCCCATGCGATCAGATGATACTCACACCACGAGCAAGGCGCCGAGTCAGCCCACCGCTAGCAGCAAGTTCGCATGGCTGTTGTCCACACAAAAGAACGCCGCCGTCCCCCCTCCACAGCAGTCGCCCACATACCACAACCCCGACGACGAGCTACTCAGCTTGAACATATCACATTCGCTTTTTCCACACGGACCCGCCGATCCCCTAGCACCTTCGTCCTTCCACGACCTTCTCACCAACGCCGAAGCCCTCCTCTCTCGCTACCAGACCGCCTACCGCCAACTCTCTACCGCCCTCGGAGATGCACATGCCGAACAGAGCGCACAGGACGATGAGCTTGACGAGGCCGAGACACGGGCAAGGCACCTGAAGATGCAACTCGAGACAATGGCAGCGCGAGCAGCCGAGCAGGACGAGCAGATGCGCGTCCTCATGGAAGACCTCGCGTTTGAGAAGAAGGCTCGTCAGGAAGAAGAGGCAGCTCGTAAGAGGAGTCTAGCCCTCATCAGAGCAACACCACAATGTGAGCACGCCTCTTGCCAGGAGTCTGCCCGTCGACACAACCGTGTGTCGGGCTCGGAAATCAGCGTCGATTCTGGTTTCGAGTCGGAGACCGAGACCGACGCTGCGAGCGTCTTCTCAAGAAACTGCCTCAGTCCTACCGGTACCGACCGTTCCTCTATTCTCGACAACGATATTCACGACATCACACCCAAGGGCCGAAAGCCTCAATCGCTGCAACGGGGAAGCACATACGACAAGGCCCGAGAAGGCAAAGTCGACATCGCCAAAGGTGGATGGGGATGCGCCAACTGCCAGGGCGGTGCACAATCTGCTGTGTGGGGACGTCTGGCGAAGGAGCGAGAGGAGAACCGCACGCTCAGACTGCGGGTTGAGACCTTGGAGGAGGCCGTTGACGGTGCTTTGAATGCCGTCGCTGGCGCTTGGGGCATATAAATACTCGTCTACGAGCTTGACTTTGGCGTATATTGGCGTTTGGTATACCACTGTTTGACGATTGGATGACTTTCAGGTTGGTTCCAGTCTTTGCAACGTAGACCGCATACATAGTATCGTATAGCATCAACTACTACCCATCACAGTATCACTGTGTGTGTGTGCAGAATTTTGACATCACTTTTGCAAATGGACACACCGAGCGCTATACGGGGGGACTCATTGAACTTTTTTTTTAAATTAACCACTCGTGTCAAGAGTACTCAAAGCTTCTGCTCTCCAGAACAGCATTCCTTCTCAACCAAAACCGACGCATTGTTCTTCGTGCTTGGTACGTCGATGGCCGGGTTACGCTCGAAGAAGTCGCTGGGCTTGAAGTGCACTTGGTAGATCTCAACAGGCATAACGGGCCAGTCTTCGACTCTGCTTATCATTAGTATGCGCGTCAACCTTTGTCAAAGGCAATGGATCTTACCGTGGGTTGTGTGTCAGTCCAAACACGTTCCAGAGGACGAGATCTTCATTCTCGACATCATCCTTTCGTGCAGCCATGTCGTGCACGCCGCCCTTCTCGAGCTGGCTCTGCAGCGTGAACCTACCCGCAGCGTATAGCTCGTCGTCCTGGTACTTTGTCACCCACACGTGGTGGTTTGTGAAGAGCGCTCGTTGCGCTTGGATGCTACCCTGGCTAGCAAGTAGCTTCTGCGTAGGGAGCGGCGCAAACTTGTATCCTACGGGGTTACCAGATTTCGGGTTCGTCTTGGAAGGATTGATAATCTTGAACACGCGGTGGTCAAAGGGGTTTGCGTCGACACCAGATGACTTGTCGATGGTCGTCTTGCGGATTTCGTAAAAGTTGCCGTTGGGATTGGTTTCTTTGTTCCAGGGAGCGGTGTGGGATTCTTCGTAGAGAACGGTGTTTTTGTGTCCGTCGATGGCTGGGTCGAAACGAGCAGCGAATATGTGCTGGTGGTTTTGGGCAAGTACACCGCCTGATACGACGTTTCCGTATTCTGATGTCTTGCCTGGGTCGATGTTGACAACGGAGACGATGCCAGTGGCTCGGACTTCGAGAGTGATGCCGCCGGCGGTGTCGAGCTTGTACGCAAACACATACTCGTAGTTGGCTAGGGTGATGATGAACTGAACGACGAGTTCCCGTAGTCGTGTCACCACTGCGCGTCCAGTTCTCCAGTTCGCTGATTTCCCATGTTAGCTCGTACCGAGGAAATGATCGGAGGAAACTTACTGTGCTTCCAACCAATACCATTATCTTGCTCGTGAAGACAGACCACGTTGGGGTGAACTTTTGGTTCGCCATCGGAACCAACAATGACCGCATCAAAGTATTTAATCACACCGAGACAGTCGCAACCTAGGGAAAGATTGTTGGCACAGTTACCAGCACCTCCGTCACCGAAGTCGAATGCTTGCTTGCGGTGGAAGGGTGGTCGTGCATCTGCGTACGGGACCGACATTTCAGAAATGCTCATCCGGTACATGATGCTTCTACCATCATAGTTGACGTCGTGTAGAACGGCCCCTTCACGCGGGTTGAACGATACCCTGAAGCTCCACTTCTGCCATTCGACTAGCGATTCGTCTGTGACTTTGAAGGAAGGTCCCTCTGGTTGCGTAATGTTGATGGGCTTCACGTCCTGTCGAAGGCCGCCTTCGACCATCTCGGGAACGTACTCCGCACTCTCGCAGTGGTCCAGAACGCGCTCAGCGTGTGTCTGACCGGTAAGGCTATCTCCCTTTCCGCCTGTGGCTAAGCGGTCAACGCGAATGATCTTCCTTGTTTGCGCATCCATGACGGGAATTAGTGGTAAGGGGTAGGCGTAGAAGTTGGAGTCGGCGTTCCCATTCCGTGTGTCCTGGGCAAAGCATAATCCTTGGAAGTATCTTCGGTTCTCTGCGCCAATGTCAAGACCACCGTACGGCCTGGTGTCGTTAGTAGTGTTCCTCGATATCTGAGAAGCAGGTACCTACCAAGGCTCAACAACCAACTCAAATCCATCAGGTAGCTTGATCTCCTTCATAGCATCCTTGAATATGTCGCTCTCCTCGCAGGCCTTGACCAGGTGTTGGAACTCCCACAGGGTCAAGCTGGCCTGATTCTCCTTGCCGACGACCTCGTGTCGCACCCTCTTCTTCTGTTCAACATCAATGACAGATTCGTGGTACTCTGGTATCTTATCGGAACCGATGACATCGTATTGACATTTCGCCAACCGCGCCGGTCGCTTGGAAGCTGGTGACTCTCCTGGCTTTGCTGCATGTTCTAGGTCGAGGTATTGTTTCATGAGCTCCTTCTCGGGTTCTTGGAGGTAGATCTCTCGAAAGTCGACAACGCAGTCTTTGTGGAGAGAGAGGACAGTGTCACGCGCGATGCGTGTCTCCTCTACGTTGAGGATCTTGAAGGGGTGAAGTGCCATGGTAAGGTATATAATATGGATAAAGAATGCTGATGCGATCCTATGCTCATCCAGAAATGTTGAGGCGTAGGTAGGAGTGGGATATAGAGGTCATCAGGTCCGACGGATATCCTCCAATTTATCTACAGGCATGTACATGATGCCGAGCCTGTGTCCTAAACCGTAGAAGCGGGGACATTGGATGATGGAGCGTGGCGATAAGTCCAAACACGTAAAGCTATAACCCCCGTCATACTTTCTGGCGGAATGTCGCATGTACCTACCGCTTCTGGTTAGTACAGTCTGATGGTGATCGAGTGCTGCACGCCCTGTCAAGCAATACACAAAAACAGACGCCTTATCTGATCAAGCTCCTATAATCCGGGGATGTGAACAGGAAATCTTGTGCTGTTGCTGTGTTTCCCGCGGAATGTTGCGTGTGAACAGCGCAAACCGCCCGGCGGAATTGTGTCCGCTGTGGGTCGGGTTACTTGTCTGGCTTGGGTAGGGCGCGATACTCTACCAAACGGAACATTGCGCTGCAACAACATGCTGGGCGATGGGTCTTGCCTGTCTTAGCAGCTGAGTCATAGCTACAGTATCTGAGTGAGCGATCCAGAGCATACAAGGAGACCAATGATACCAAGGTTCAATCGCGCAAGGAGTGCGATTTCGGGAGACTTGTACACAACAGTGACAGAACAATGGACCGGCTTGGCATGGTAGTGTGAAGACTACATAGGCTTGTACTGAATCAGTTAGGTTTATGTGCGCTTATCGTGTATTGCATGGGGGTCTCGAGTTGTTCATTCGACAACCCAGAGGTCGCCCTGTAGATGGCCCTGGAGGTATTCCGCAATGCTAGGAAGATTGCGTAGCTATACCGTGGGCGTCACTTCCTCAGTGAAGCTGCTTCAACATCAGCATCTCCTACGATGCACTAGCGTATGTTCTTCCGGCACTGATTGCCTTGCGGATGGAATCACAGTAGCGCAATTTTCGCTGGGCTTTCCTTGGAAAACAGTTTGTATGCTTAGGCGAGATCTTGCATCAGCATACCGTCTGGGCGCCGGTGGTGGAGATGAACAATCTTTCCAGACGATCTTCGTACGTGGTACGGCTCGCGACTCGTGCACGAGGCTATTCCCCACCCAGACTGCAGACCCACAGACATTGAAAACACTGAAGCCGCTCTTCTTGTGTGCCGTGGAATGTCAATTGGTATATATACGATCCGTTTTGTTTGTTTTCCATCAAATCAGCAATCTCAGTTGGTTCCAGATCTCGCATCGGTGGTTTAGTGGTAAAATTAGCCGTTGCCATCCATCACAGGACAGTTTCGGCTAGCCCCGGGTTCGATTCCCGGCCGATGCATCTAGCACATTCGTTTTTTGCCCGCGGGACGGTCGTATCGTGGTGGTAGTGGAGGACAGGTATGTGTTTTTGAGCGGGCGGTTGGACACGCACGTGACGAGATCGTGATCGCAACGTGGCTGGTAAGCGAGACTAGCGCCGGCTATCTCCGCACCCGCGGCGCGTTGCAACGCGTGGCAGACATTATCGAACAAAGCAGGCACAACTGCCATTATTTTTCATTATTACGGCATTTCCTGGCTTTGATGCCTATGCGAGAGCTCTATCTAATCTATGCTGCAAATATCTCATGTCGCCACGTCTGCTCTGGCTCCAATTACAAAAACTAGTGCCTGCACATGACCGCTGTTTCGTACGCCATACGCACGAGAGCGTGCCTTTGGGTCTGCTGCAGGCCCGGCTTTGTACGAAAATGGTCGTCGAATTGTGCGTTGGAGAACGTGTTGACTGAATGGCTCTGATTGCTGTATCGTACGCCTGTTGCCTACAACGCACCCGATACCTGGCAAGACTACCTCTCATTGCCTCGTATTTCCCGAGATAGTAGCAGCAAGCACACCGCCGATAGCCGCAACAAGCCCAATTCTCCTATTCTCCCTCTGCCCACTCTCTCGCCATCGGTGGTTAGCCTTTGGCACCACGATCCTCTCTGGCTCTGCAAGGCCCATCTGTCCCGGTGGCGCATGTTTGAGTTGTCCATACTGCACTCTCCTCTTGCCAACATCCTCAAGCACCTGATCAAAGTCGCCATGATATGCTCTTGTCTTGTCGGGCGCGATGATGGGCGCACCGAACGCTTGTGATATTTCAAGCGGGCCAAGCGTGACCTTGCGGCCAAGCTGCCAGAAGCCCCAATATACGGGCAGGACGAGCATGACGGTGACCAAGGTTGCTACAAGAGCGCCAGCGACGTAGGCGTAGGAGGTTTTGTATTGCTCGACGATGCCGGTGACGGATGCCGTGATGGTTTGGTGGGCCATGCCGTGGTCGGCATCTAGGTCTTTGTCGCGCAAAGGCGCGCCTGTGATGTATAACGCAGTCACGAAGCTTAAGGTGTTGAGTTTGCGCAACACCTCCACGGCAGGATCGTCTCTGAGTGGGTCGCTAATGTTGTACCAGCAGCGACTTTGCGTTTCATCCAGTTGGGAGTAAAAGGTACTCTGAGCCGAGGCGCCACGAGCGACAATATCCCAGGTGTCGTTGTTGTAGGTAAGATTCGCCGATGATCCGTAGAGATTGTTCATGATATATGTCAAAGCGCCGATAGTAGAGCGTTTGCCGAACTGCTCCTCGAGATTGACAGTGTCCTTTACTTGAAGTCCGTCGATCTGTGTAATGTTGTCGAGACTTTTACCAACCTCCCAAGTGTCAGTATCGTTGAAGAACTTGATGTGTGTGACAATGTTCTTGCCCTTTAGTTCTTCTTTGCTTGGTACCATGACAGTCACGGGATACTTGACGAGTGCGGGCTTGATCTCGCATCTACGGATAGTCATAGTACCTGGACAAGAATGCTCGTCTTCTCCAGCTTTGCTGTCGACGTACATCATCTCGAGATCGATGCTGGCATATGGTTTGGTTTCCGTTGGCCACGAAGCATCAAACTTGACATCCCACAGCGGATACGAGTTGTATGATAGAGGCATGCTCTGTAGTATCTCTGAATCTCGTATTCCATAGCCATAGTCCACCTGACTGGATGTACTGGTGCAGTTGAATGAGAAGCCTAGGCCTTCAATAGTGCCATTGCACTCCTGTCGAAAAGGGCAATCCCAAAAAGACTTCTTGTGATCAAGAGTGTCGTGCACCTTGCCATTCGCAATCTTGCCGTTGTACGCATCTAGCACGCCAGCCCATGCCTTGTCGATGGTCTTGATGTTGCCGTCTGCTCCGGGTATACCACCAGCATTTGCTGGCCAGTCTGTTTCAATGAACCCAGTCATAGTGTGGTTCATGTAGGCCACTTGTTGGGTGATGATAGTCTTTGTCGCTTTTTGAAACAGCGTGCTGTCGATGACGGCGAATTTCGTCATAAGAGCGGCGAGAGCGATAATGTTGAAATGTCTGCCGGAAGTGATGATCGCATAGAAGCTGTAAGAATACGCGTGGTTTCGATGTAATCTCTGGAGTGAGCTTCCGTGCAAGGCTGTCCTCCACCATGCGATAGCCAGCCCCTGACCGATCAATGTAACCAGCCCCAGGTTTTGGACTTGGTTCGCAATGTTGAGTAGTACGTTGGGTTGGGCGGTAAATCTAGGCTGTCAGTCCCCCATCTCACGTCTAACCAGCTTGCTTGACTGACTTCGGAAATGGCCAGTCTTCGACCCTCTTTTTGTCAGACTTAGCCAGGATGGTTATGGCTCCTGCAGTCGCCACGAGGATAACCATCAATCCCGCAAAGCCGATCCATGGAAATTGATGCTTGAAGCCAGGTCTCCAATCAATACCGTCCATATCTGAATTATGTTCGGCATGATAGAACTTTTCGCGATAATCTTGTTGAGACGTGTTTGGCAATTCGCTAGAGCTGCCTGTGCAGCTGGTGGAGTTTTCGCGTTCCTGGGTAACAGCGTCAATTGCGATTTTGAAGCCATCCTTTGGTGAACTTGGAGCAGTCTTCCAGCTGTCTCTATTGTGTCCAGAATGATCGTGAACCAAGTTTGGCGACTGTGGGACTTGACGTATCTCATTCTCCATGGTGGCAGTCTAGCGTGTGGCAGCAAGACCACAGGCGGATGGAACAAGTGAAGCCCAGTAACGACTGAAGCTAGAGAAACGACGAGCAGATGATGGGAAGACTTCGTCAAACAAAGGGAGAAGCAAACATTTTCGCATCGCGTGCTCCTGGCAATCGTAGTACATATAAAACGATGTGGCACAGGATGCCGGTGAACCAGCACAGGCCTTGCCTTCAGCCAGCCCAATGTTCATACTACGTCTTAGCTGTTTGTGGGGGCTGAAGCTTACTAGGAAACCCACGAAGGCTTATAGGCGTGCATGCCGGCGTTGTCGACGATTGGTTGTGAGCGCGTAAGGGACGCAGACGTCAGCCGCATGAGGCTTGCCAACCCACACCTTACCCTTTTCAACCATCACAGACGCGCGAAGCGAGATTGTCCAATCGCGGGGAAAATAAGATCGGACAGTCTTTGAGCCACGCCTTCCGCGTTGAGCTGGAAAGAACGTGTCAACTCCTAAAAGGTGATTGTATCTGGAGATGATATTCTAGTTCTTCGGCAGTCTCTGAGTTCTTGTTCCATAAACCGCGATGAAGGAAAGCTGAAAAGTTTAAAAGTAAACGATAGATAAGATAGACGGTGAAACCTAGCAGCCACAGAGGTCGTCGCTAATGCACATACCATTGGCATATCAGCTCAGATGGCGGAGCAGTTCAACACGAACCTAGTTCCTTCGTGTCTAGATTCCCAGAATAGAATTCACGCAAGGCCTGGTCCTCGAAAACTTACAGTGCTGAAAACGCAAACAATGCGCTGTCACAGTAAGATATCAAGAACGCTTTGCATCCCAGCTTGTCATTTGTCGCATATCTTTGAGCTGCAGTATTTGGACAGTAGGGTAGTTGCAGGAGCGGATGCATGCATTGGGACATGTGTGGTTGGTAGTGCCAATACCGGAAGTTTCCCGTTAGTCCTGCATTTGTTCATCGTCTGGCTCTTGCTCCTCCTTGATGTCATCTTTCCCACCTTCTTCCTCTGGAGGCATGGAAACAGGAAAAGAAAGATGCTTCCAATCTTCGATCTGCGAGAAGTCAGCATCTCCAGTGTAGCGAGAGAAAGTTGTTACACACCTCCTCGGTGATGCTCTTCAGGCGGTCACGAATGCTCTCTACAGCATAACTGCCCAATATCAAGCGTAACGGAGGATAACTACAATGACCCAGTTGCCACACCAGCTCTGCACTCTTTACAGCGCTCACCGGTTGTCTGTCGTTCAGCCATTGTACCATCCGTCGCGCATGTTGCGCGGGACTTGTCAGTCCCGCATAGGGTTCGCTTGGGTTCGGTTTCACGAAGAAGTGGCCATACCGTTTTGGCTTTGGAGGTCCCGTCCCTGGAGCAGGCGCCGAAGTATAACTGGGTGGTAATATATTGTCATCTGGCTCGTCCAGTCGAACATGACCGGGCTCGACCAGCGTTGCTTTGATGTTGAATACATCGACCTCGTACAACATGGACTCTATCAGGCCTTCAACAGCGTACTTGGTCGCACAATACGGGCCGAGTCCCGGTACGCCAAGTGCTCCAGCCGTGGACGAGAATATGAGGTATCGACCAGAGTTTTGGGAGCGGAAGTATGGGAGGGACAGTTGTAGAATGTGAAGTGTTCCGAGAAAGTTTGTTGTGAATTGATTGCGCAGGTCGTAGTCGTCCTGATCCTCGCATGCTGCTATGACGCCGTAGCCGGTGCTGTTCGCTATGACATCCACCTGACCCCAGTATTCGATACTCTTTTTAATGACCCGGTCAACTGTCTCACGCACTCTTACGTCGCACAACAAGCCCAGACAGTTACTGTTCTGCCACTTGTCCATCTGTTCCGGTGTGTTCTCCTCGGTCCATCCGACCGCAGTGCATTGGTCGCCATGCGCTAGTATCGCTCGAACAAGGGAACGCCCCATATGACCGGTCGCCCCGAAAACCTACGTTTGGGAGTTAGCTACCGCTACCAATGTAGTCCATCCAGTGACTTACAATCCATACTGCTCGCTTGGGTGGATTGTGCTCAGATGGTGGGTCGCATGTTGCTGGCAGGATAAGACTGGAATTGCGAGTAGCTGCGCCTGGTGAGAGGCTTTGACTTTGGGTATCGAAATCCATAGGGACGTTGAGGAATCTCTACAATGTTATGCGATCTCGAGCTGGTGCAGAAGGTGGGGAGCTTGGCAGCCAATCGGACTTGCAACTGCCGCTATCTCCGTGTGCTTCAAGTGAAGGAGACGCGTGGAGGGGCAGGGTCTTTTGCGCAATTGATGCACATAATATATCGTGTCGCGTCGGGATAAAGATATCGGAACCATCGTGGCTGGACGTGGCACTCAGGGCATGATGAACCTCCGCTCGTCGACGAGAAAGCGTAGCCCCTCGATGACCAGTTGGGCGGGGAAGGCCTGTTGTCGGTTCATAAAGTTGCTGACCAGAATGAAGAACATGATAAAGATATCCAGGTGCATAGGCGACGTGAGGAAGAAGTGGTATGCGAGGAACAGAAAGGCCTGCGCCCGGTATCTGCTCTTGATGGATCGGATGACTCTGTTCGCCTTGATAGCAGCGGCACGGTTGGTAGGGGTCTTGAAGGTGACAACCTTGGAAAGGAGGGGCATTCTAGGCAGAATCGAGGGTTCAGGCGGCGCTGAGTCTGGGGAGACCTCGGGGTTGCGGAGAGAGAGACTTGGTGGAATGATCAGGAGGCTCTCTTATCGATAGCGATCGGTCCCTGCGCGGCATCCTTCCGATGCACAATTACGTCTGTCTGCCTTGTACGAGCCTCCAACCAACATGCAATTGCTCAACCGATAGCAATATCAACCATGGCCACAGCAGTGCCCACACCTGTGGTGCTGCCGGTCGCACCGGGCAGCTCGTCATCGTAATCACACCTCCATTCTACGTAGGACCCCGCTAACATGCTGTAGACTTTCCTTCACGCAAGGATTCCTGCTCGGCCAGCTTTCAATCGCGATTTTGATGTTTTGCTTCATAAAGTTCTTCATCTTTGGAGAGCCACCATCTGCCGACGACCGCGCGTTGCACCTCAATTCCCTCCGCCGTGCTCGAACCCTCGCACACCAACAATCATACAAACAGCTAAGGACGCGCGCAAACTCAACGTCCCTGTCCCTGCGCCACAAACCGTCAAGAAGCATCATACGAAAGGGCGAAGAGAGCAGAGGAGGACCAAGCATCACAACTATCCTCGCGAAGACGTACTACAACGTAAAGGGGCATCAGCCGGAGAGCTTAGACTGGTTCAATGTGCTCATAGCGCAAACAATCGCACAGCTGAGAGCCGACGCACGGCAGGACGATGCAATCCTCACGTCGCTCACCGAAGTCTTGAACACGGGTAGCAAGCCAGACTGGATTGGCGAGATCAGGGTCACGGAGATAGCGTTGGGCGATGAGTTTCCCATCTTCAGCAACTGCAGAGTCATGCCTGCAGAAGACGGATTTTGGTATGGCCCAGGAAACACAGGGAACGAGAAGGAGAGACTACAAGCACGCATGGACGTCGATCTGAGCGATGTCATCACCATTGGCGTTGAGACGACACTGAACTTGAACTGGCCGAAGCCCATGTCTGCAGTCCTGCCCGTCGCGCTTGCTGTGAGCATTGTACGCTTCTCAGGAACATTAGCCGTATCATTTATACCCTCCTCGTCACCTCCACCGACCGCCGCGCCCATGACCTCGCCAACATCCGAGACCCACCGAAGTCCCTCTCCAAGCCGTCCAGCATCATCGTCTGGCGCACCACCACACCGACCTACAACGTTGGCCTTCACCTTTCTAGACGACTATCGCCTCGACCTCTCCGTCCGCTCCCTTGTAGGTTCACGGTCCCGCCTACAAGACGTGCCCAAAATCGCCCAGCTCATCGAATCCCGCGTCCACGCCTGGTTCGACGAGCGGGCCGTAGAACCCCGCTTCCAACAAATCGTGCTCCCCTCGCTCTGGCCCCGAAAACACAACACGCGAGGCGGAGGCGCCACCGAAGACGCCGACGCCGCAGCCGCAGAAAACGAGAATGACGAAGACAATGAGATTGCCGTCATGGAAGGAAATGGTACCGCGCCAGGTTCAACGTCTTTCATCCCTAGCCCCATTGCGGAGAATGCTACCCTGGAAGAGCGCATAGAAGCTGAAGGCCAGAAAATGCGGGAAGCTGAGATTAGAGCTGGAGTTAGGAAACCCAGTGCAAGTGACTCGCGTAGCCGAAGTCGGAATAATCGAGAAGATGGTATGCGATGGCGGGGCGAGCAGAGAGATCGAGATAGGCCAAAGGGACCGCCTAGTAGACCGAAGTTACAGAATCGGACCACGACTGGTATTGCGGGTGCTATACCTGGCGCTTTGCCGAGATGACAGGGATGGGTATCTGTATGATGAAATGACTAGATGTATATTATGTTACTAGCGGTGATGTTGTGGAGGGAAGCGTGCTCGAGGCATACGTGTGTATATAGTAATGAAGTTCAAGACCACCTCGCGCCATATCTCACAGACACACTGGATTTGCAAACATCACCAGAAGAAACCAGACATTGGCCATCACTAACCCTCACTTCAAGAGCGTCAGTTTTGTTGATTACACCAACTCATCTAGATTTACTAACTAGCAAGGCGGTCTATTCGCCAATAGTACACCTTGCAACACAACGCTAAGCCGACAGACAATGCCTTTGTCCCACAAGGGAACGAGGACGGAGGTAAGCAAAAACGCCATGGGTATCTGTCTTTCTCTAGTCATGACAGGAAAGTAAATAGCAATGAGGTGAAGATCGCTAAACGCGGATCCTCGAGACAGCATGCAGCAAAGCGGCGCTTCAAGGTACGCAGACACAATTACTGCCCGTTGATAGTAGGAGTAGGCGCAGACTGCTGTGGCGGTGGAGCCTCGAAGGTGCTAGCTGGAGCCTCAATTGGTGCCTGCGGCTTTGGTGCTTCTTCAGGGGGGGTTGGTGCAGAGAAGAATCCGTCGGGCTTGGGCAGCGCTTCTGGGTTGCCGGTAGACGTCTGTTGTTGCTGTGCGACTGGAATAACTGGAGTAGAGATACTGTTCATAGTATCTGCAGGGGCGGGTGCGGATGCTTCCTGGGCAGGCGCAGGTTCGGGCTGTTTTGGTGCGCTGGTGCCCGTCGACGGCGCGACTGTCGTAGCAGAGGAGCCATGATCCACGCCATTTGCCATGGGCGTGTCTTGTTCATGAGCAACGGCGCCATCAGATGCGCCTTTTCGGTAGCGTAGAGTAACCATGAGGCTATGTGGTTCTTCCTCTTCCTCCTCTTCTTCCGAATCGTCTGCTGCATCGTCTTCGTCGTCGTCGAGCTCCATCTGGTCTGGCTCCTCTTCATCGTCATCTCCACCATCCCAGGACGTCGCGTCTTCCTCGTCTTCGGAATCTACTGTTCGGTTGAATGAACGACCGTTTGTGGTACCCCTGTTGGCGGCGCGAGTCGATCGGCCATGGCCTGAATATGGCTCTTCCGACACATCAGATCGGACATAGTCGCCAGTCGCAGGGGACGCGTGGTCTGTGGCCTGCCCACTGAGCAATGTTTCGCCATATAAGCCTGTTGCTCGAGATCGGACCTGTCGACCACTGGCGGTGACAGTAGGGCCAGAAGGTGCAGCCGGTGTGTCACGGCCCGACTGCCGCCCTGATCGACGTACGGAGGTGTTGTCTGAATCGAACTCGTTCTCCTCGTCAAACGTGTATCGTTGGCGCTTGCCACGGGTGCGGCCTTCATATAGGGAGAAACCTAGTTCTGGGCGCGTGAAGGCGTCTTTGCGCTGGCGTGTGTACTCTCGTCGCTTGCGTTTCTACATGACTGTTAGCATAAGATAGCAGGGAGGATGCACGGGGCGTACATTTTCCGAAGCCTCGAATCGCGGCACGGCATTAAGCATACGCTCGCCGAGTGCCTTGGCCTCTTTGTGCCCATCTACTTCCTCCAGCTTTGTTGCAAGCGCCTTCAACTCATCAATGGAGCCGGCGACACTGATCCATTGTACGTTCTTGCGGCTCGGGTCGCTCTCGCGGTAGATGCGAAAGTGGGTATCGTTTTGTCCTTCGACTAGATAGTACCGGCGCTTGTCACCGTCGCGGCCCCATGCTTGCACCGACAATGGTATGTTCGTGTCTTGCTTGTCCTTGGTAGTGCGAGACTTGTATGCGTTATTGATCATGGCCTTGACCTGTTCGTTTTGGTTGAGGCTCCAGAGGCAGAGTGAGTGGAGGAGGGTGATCTAGGCGACGGTCAGCATTTGGCGGTATGAGGATACATGACTACTCACGCGCTCTTCTGCCGTCATTGTATTGAAGTTGCGACCGCCACTGAGGGGATTGCCAGTCCACTTTGTAGGCCATTGTGATTTTTGGGTTTGGATGGCTTCCTCGAGCGCGCGACCGTAATGACCCTTCCTATAGAACACACGCGTGTCAGTTTTTGCACTATCCCATCTGCAGTGTGACGCCTACGCGACCGGGGAACGGGTATTTGCGAAGAGCGAAGGGGTCAGACTGACTCGACAGGTTTCTTGCGATTGAGGACGAGGCCGAGCAAGGCGCATAGCAGGCCTTCGACGTCGGCGGACGGCGTCTCTTCCGCGACACCCTGTTCAATGTCCTGAGGCCCTACAGAAGGGGAACCGCGAGGAAATGCTTCGTTGAAACGTGACCGGAACATTACGATGAACTATGGCACATGGCATTAGCGACGGCTGAGCGGACGAGTCGTGCGCGATTGCCGTGCAATGCAGCGCGTCACGACGCGACGGACGCGTCCAATACGTACAGCAATGTCTGGATTGTCCTCTGGTACAGGCTCATGCGGCGGCGAGGGCGCCCGTTTCCTTGGAGGCGGCGAGGGCGAGCGTTTGTTGAAAAAGGTCAAGATTGTTCCGTTCTTCTTCTTTTTCTGAGGTGCGGGCTTTACAATAGCCGCCTCTGGAACTTCAAGGTCCATCTCATCGTCAGTCGGGGGCGCAGAAGATAGAGACGAGTCTGATTCGGCCATGGTTGCGGTTGTTTGGGCGTTGATGTTGGTGGTGGTAAATGCGGCTGCAGTTGCGGGACGAGGAGAGAACTACGAACAGAGCACGGTTAGGCAGGCATGAGGTAATGCTACTTTGGCTAGCACAGAGATCGACTATATGGATCCCTGTAACTTTGGGGTAAACAGGACAATGACAATGACCGCCCAGACCACCTTTGTTTGGTAGAGCGAGTGTCGGCAGACAGCAGCGAGCAAAGAGCGGTGCAGTCAAGGCAAACTTTGTATTCTGAGAGTATCATTCGTCTATGTACATGACGTTGGCGTAGCGCCGCAATCGTGTTTCGATTCGCATAGGGCGGAACAAGAGCGCAAGGAAAGCTATCGAGTCTAACCGTCGCTCTTCATCCGTTATCCCAGAACCCGCTTTGTTGAAGTCGGTCATAAGATTACGGCTTGCCGAGCGTCAAGAGTTCCACAATGCGAAGTACCGGTCGCTTGGGCGTGCCTTGCATCCACTCTGAGGTCGGTCTCGCGCCATATATCATTTTTTCGCAAACCTCTGTCGTCCTGGAACGCACAACTAGACGTGGTGATGCGATTGGACTGATGCGATTCGAGAATATCGTGCCTCTGGTGCTAGTGTAGCGCATCCATGCACGTTGGTGTTCATGTTTTGGGCCATCTTGCTGATCGGGCAGGTGAGCCCTCGAGACCGCCGGTCATGGAGAGAATGCTTCACGGTTCCACGCACGCAAATTGCAACAAGAGCGTGGACTCCTGCGCAAACATCTTGGTGTTGGCTGTGCTGGCGCATGAACCTTTGCTAGCTGGGCCCTTCTCTTGACGTTTTCACAATCCGCATGAGCGGCACGAAGCGAAACTTTCAAAGAAAACATCTTAGAGTGGATCTGTCGAGGAGGGGTTTCCCCAGGTGCGTTAATGGATCGGGTGTTGGCTGCGGGCGTGCACATATGTATCGGGCTTCTAGTCGGAACTTGTAGCTAGCCCGGGCAATCCTGAAGTTGCAGCGCACATCTGTCCACTCCCTGTCGCATACATGATGACAACATTTGCTTTAGCAATGAGAGTATTGCGCAATCGCGTGTCGCAATCAGAAAAAAACTGTTTCCGATCGTGTAAGATCGAGTGTGTGAGAGAGACCTGGCAGTATGAAGAAAAAGAGGCCGAGTCGAAGATGCACCAGAAAAGACTGATGGAATTATCACAAAGGAACGCGAAAGCGCAGATGATGTAGTGTTGACTTGGCTGAGTAGAGACGCGACATTGAGGTTGGTTTTGCACCCAAGCAGAAGAAATGGCGCTTACCAAGTCACGTGCGTCACTATGCACAAGCAGGCAGACGATGACCTCAGAGCCAGCGTTGGATCATCTCAATACTCGCCTTTCTCTCCGGTCGTGGCCCCAACTTGCGCAAAAAAAGAAGTTGAGGGGGGCAAGGCAACGTGGGCAGACGGTGGCTCTGTGACGGAACGTGTGCCTTCGCCGTGGATCGAGGGAAGATAGCGACTACATTGATGGCATATGCCAAGGTTGGTCAACGATATAGAGGTAGGCTTTTCAGCTCTCCGGCGGCGATTGCAAAGGCCAGGTGATATATTACGCCTGCAGACAAGACGCGCTTGGCCTGATAAGGGAAGGAGATTGGAGTTCGCGTCGTTGCTGGCTGCATATTGAGGAGTCTGGAAGGCGCACTAAGACTACCAACATGCGCTTCTGGAGGTCCAAAGGAATCCCATGGCTGCGCGCGATAGGGAGACAAACCGAAGTAGGAGCCTACTGCTGATGCCGGTGATTTGCTCGGTGACATGCGCAGAGGACAGAGGGCAGCTAGGAAGGACGCTTCATTGGTACGGGTGGCGAGGGTGAAACTGCATATCCATCATGATGCTGCGCTTGCTTGCACAAACCATGGCATGGATGGTGCCAAGAATAGCATCAAGCGACGCTGGCAACCTGTCTGCAGTGTGTGGCCGGGCGGGTGAAACGGAGGGCATGGCTACAGAGGGCGATAGTGTGGGTGGGTTGGCTGTGGTGGGCAGACGGAGCGCCGGCGGAAAGGCGTGTTAGGGCGGCAACCCCCGGAATGGCGACAGTGTGTCCCGCCCATGTCGACGACTGGCTGGGCCGCGTCTTTGGGCGACGCTGATCGCCGTTGGAGGAGGAGGAGGCACTTGGGACCGTCTGTGGTTTCTGGAATAATGGGTCAGGGTCGCGCCTGCTTAGTCTGCGATATTGACACGCGTTGGCTCTCGACTTTCTGCCGCAGACCGCCCTCTCCTGCGAAACCTACCCTCCTGCTCTCCTGAGCCCAACTATTCTTCTTGCCTGCGGTGAATCTGCTTGCTCCTTATTCTTCTCCCCTCCCCTTCCTCCCTGTGTCTGTCGCTGGGTGTTGATCGTCCCGCGCCTGCCTCCCTGGCCCGTATCGATAGCTGTTCCCTGCACGCGGCCCATATCTTATTACGCACGCCGCAGCCCCCCTCGTCACTCTGCTTGTTCCACGCTTCCTGACCACGTTCCCTCTCTTCTCTCACCGCCGCAGCCATGAACGTCACCAAGAAATTCGATCGCTTGAAGCAATGGACCAACGAGAAGATGGGTGCAGAGGCCCGCACTGGGCTCTCCGACGAGTTCAAGGCACTCGAGGTAGAAATGAATCTGCGTCATGAGGGTATGCACGAATCCGGGCCCTGCAGCTGCAGTCTCGCATGCTGACAATGTCTCCAGGTATGGAAAAGATGCAGGCCGCCATGGCCGTCTATGTCAAATCGCTGTCCAAGCGCGCAGAGGGCGCCGACAAGGAGAAGCAGCTTCCAGGTGGCCATCTGGGTTCGTCCATGGTCACCCACGGCGAAGACTTTGAGCCCGACTCGGAGTTTGGCAATTGCTTATCCTGTACGTCTTGAGACCAATTGCTTCATCTGCACCGTACTAACTGCCAGCAGCCCTGGGACGCGCCAACGAACGTCTGGCGCGAGTACAGGAGACGTATGTCGCGAGTGCTACGTCATCATGGCTTGAGGGTCTCGAGCGCTCTCTGATCCAGATGAAGGAGTACCAGGTAGGACAGCGTCTGCACGAACATGATTGTAGCCATTGAAGCTAATTGGCCCCAGGCCACCCGCAAGAAGCTCGAGACGCGTCGCCTGGCTTACGATACCTCCCTCGCCAAGATGCAGAAGACGAAGAAGGAAGACTTCCGCATGGAGGAGGAACTACGCGCCCAAAAGGCCAAATACGAGGAAACCAGCGAAGAGGTTTTCAGGAGGATGCAGGACATCAAGGAGTCGGAAGTCGACATGGTCCAGGATCTGACCGCCTTCCTCGAAGCAGAGCTCAGCTACTACGACCGCTGTCGTGAGATCCTCCTCAACGTCCAGCGGGAGTGGCCGGCTAGGTAAGGACTATTCCATCAGCCTAAGACTTAGTACATTGCTGACGCATGACACAGAGACACCAGGGCTCTTCCTAGCCGTCCCGCGCGCTCCCGATCCAACACTGCACATGGCTATGCAGAGCGCTTCAACCCGGTCGAAGAAGAACCCGAGCCCGAAGTCCCTCGTATGACTATTCCCAAGCTTACGTCGACGCGCAGTCGCTCCCCTGGCCCTGAGCAGTCGCCAGGTAACTACTCGCTGCGCCCGTCTCTTAGCCGAACTTCGACCTACGATAACGCCAGTGGCTACCGAGACGACTCCCCTGCCCGCCGACTGGCCCGCGTCCCCACCGATTCCTCTGCCATATCTTCTAGCCGCACCAACCTCCGTCCAGTCCGCCAGGCTAGCGCAAGCCAACAGAACGCTTTTGCTGATGACTACGAGGATGATTATGAGAGATCTAACGGTAACGGGTACAGGCGTGATCGATCGCCACCCAGCCCCGATACATCGTCATCTGTGGGCAGTGGACGCGGTGGCAACATGTCGCGGGCAGCGAGCTGGACAGCGAACGAGCAGGGACAAGGAGGCAACGGCAAGAAGGCACCTCCGCCACCACCTCCATCAAGGGCAAAGAAGCCACCGCCACCTCCACCACCAATGAAGCGAAGTGCGTTGAGTGAATCTCAAGTGGCACGCTAC
Source organism: Alternaria solani (assembly GCA_002952155.1). Taxonomy (NCBI): domain Eukaryota; kingdom Fungi; phylum Ascomycota; class Dothideomycetes; order Pleosporales; family Pleosporaceae; genus Alternaria; species Alternaria solani. The sequence continues at coordinate 944,971 of CP022030.1, read as the reverse complement.
TAGCCCATTTTCATCTTGACTCTGTCTACTTCTTCTTGGCTAACAAGTTTGTCCGTAGAACCCATGTCTTCCTCCGTCAGAGTTTCCAGTTGGTAATGCCGATATTTGACGCGTCGACATGTTGTTCAGGGCTCACTTGGCGGAAAACTGGGTCTGCATTATCGACCGCAGTGCGGTCTGGCGTATGCGGCGTTGTGCTTTGTGGATTCAGTGAACACTGGTGTCGTGGCGTTTTGTGGTCTTGGTGGAGCATTTCTCAGCGACTACCTGTTATGCAAAGAAACAAGTTCAATTATAGCATTCATGCTAGGCCTTGACCTCTAAATCTACCCCTTATACACAACGCCAGCGAGCTTCCGAAAAGATAAAACAATTCGCGTCTATTGCTCAACATGGCAAGGCCGATCATACACACCTCGGCCGTTCTAGAATTGTGGGTCTTGCGTAAATACCGTCGTACCCCGTGTCTCGTACACGCTCCCTCATTGCTGTTGGGGCGGGAAATTCCAGTTCTCCTGCATGGATGTTAGTACAATCAACTTTCCATTACCAAACGAAATCCTTGACTCACCCACTGCTGTAGCCCTCCGTTCGGACTCGTAGTTCCAAACTCGGCATGATGCCCAGTATCCACCGGCACAAAAATAGCACACGTATCCTGACCAGCACCACCGGTCATTCCCCCCCAGACATCAAAGTCCTGATCCGAGCCACCGCCGCCGCCGCCGCTACCACCACCATTCAGGCTACCAAGTATGCTATCGAAATCCACATTCAACCCATCTAGTGTGCCCGTTGTGGGTGTCCTCTGCAACTGGCTGTGAATATTATTACTCGGTGTCTGCTGCGCACCGAAACCCGGACTAGTCACCGAGCCACCAAATGAGGGCAGCGGCTGGAGTGTGGGATGCTGCTGGGGAGCAACCTGCTGCCGTTTCTTGTTGAACCCCTTCATTACATAAAACGCTTCTAGGTTTTCTTTCACGGTGAAGAGGAGATCTGAACAGCGTTCTCGTACACCGACGCCATAGCAATGGCCAAAGATGTGGTCGATAATGGTCGCCATGCGCTCTTTCCGGGGCAGATCCGGTGTACGGTAGAGCTCGGTGAGGAGAAGCAGGACCGCGTGGTATTGTTGGTAGGTGGTCGAGTACCAAGCCCAGGATGAGAGGGAGGGCAGTGTGTCCAGCGTTGCGCCGATCTCCAGTGTCGTGAGCGCTGCAGTGAGGAGGACGTCGCGAAGGCGGTTCTCGGATTCCGAACGAGGCTGCAAGGAGGTTTGTGGAAGGTGGCGGTACAGGAGCATAGAGTCACAGCGGGACATGAGGAGCGTTGCAACCAGGCCTGCATATCGTTGTATGGGCACGGTGGCATCCAGATATTGGAGGTATTTGCTCTGGATCTGGCGTTTCTTGGCCTCCACGCGGGCGCGGAGATCATGGAGGGTGATGTGTTTGCGATCCATCTCGATCCTGCCGCGGAATATAAGGCGGTGTATCTCGTTGCACTCGTAGCGTATCAACGACAATGTGACGTCTGACCAGCCGCTTGTGGAGGTTGGGTGTTGCTGCCACTTCGGACTGCCAAACTCAAAGACATCGTCGTCTACATTCAGCGGAAGAGCAATGTCAAAGTCATCCGACCGGATGGAGGGATGGGGTCCTTGCGCTTCTGCTGTCTTGAAGTCCAAGAAACAAATCTGATACCACAAGAGCGACCGAACATGTCGTTGTAGCGGTGTCAGGCTATTGGCCGAGCTGTGGCTCATACGATGTATGCCTATGCATTGTGCTAGGCGGACCAATGCGCCAACTACAACAGACGTTGCTCGCGATATTTGCGCCCGGCAGAGGGGTATCTGCATGTGTTAGCATGCATGAGCGCTGTCAAAGAGTTCAATGGCGTACCAGGTAGATTGTCAAAGCTTGCAAAGTCCGTATGTTAGATGTCTTTGCCCAATTAGCGCGAAGCAGTGCCCGCTCCGTAGCTTTTTGGAGGCGCAGGAAGAGATCCTCTTTTGTAATCCCAAACTGTGACTTTGCCTGTAATGGCGAGACGGAAGCAGCAGCAGCCATACATACTGCCAATATCAAGGCAGTGCAGGAATTTTGGTTGGGGTTTCCAATCTCGAGATTCATCCAAAAGCGATCAAACATGCGCTTGAACGACGGGAGATGCAGCACGTGCGCAAGTGGGCTGACGGCTTCCATGTACCGCTGTAGTAGGCCCTCGGCTTCCATCTTGGTGGGCAGCTGCGGCGCCTCAACTTCGTTATTCTGATGTATAGGCAGCGAGCCACCTAGCAGCAGATTCAGCGACGGCGCAAGCGATGGCATCTGCTCTGCGGACAGGAGAGCAGATGACTGTGTCGCTCTTTGGCCCGTGACTGACGAAGAAGGCGTGAAGCTCTCCGACAGAAGTTTGCCGAGCTACACAACGTTTCAGTCTGCGGTCATGGAAAGGCAATGCAAATGTGGGATAAAGCATGCGGACAGGGCAGAAAGTACCTCTTCGGCATACTGGGGGCGGAAAAATCCAGTGACATTTTCGCAGATAATCATCCTCCCGATTCGAATCGTGAGATCAGTTGCGATCTGATCTTCGTCGTCATTCTCGTCTTCGTACACGTCGTCCTGTGTCTCTTCAGGCTCTGCAGGCAATCTCTCCCAAGCATCCGCTTCGGGCTCGACGTCCTGCTGGTAGGCTTCCCACTCGTAATCTCGGGGCGGCGTGCCAGGCGTCGTCGTGTCAACGGATCCCGCATTGTCGTATCCATCATGAACACTCGCACTACTCTGCGTGCGCACGGGGAGATTCTTGGTCCAGTCCGGGATGGTTACACCGGCGCCGCTCTTGCTCTGCGCGCGCTCTCGCTGCTCCCTTTCCTTCTTGCGTGCCGCGCTCTCAGGGACGGTAATAAAGACGCACTCGCGTCCGAAGGCTGTGCAGTTCTGGCAGGGATGGGTTTTGGAGCACCGCGACTTTCGAGTCCGACATTCAACGCAGCTGTTGATGGGGCGTGGATTTCTCCGGCGGACCACTCGAGACTGCAAGACTTGTCCTTGTTCTGGCATGTCTCGCAATCCTCATTTTCGCGCCATATGTGGGAGAATGTTGGGAAGGCGGGCTGCGGCTGATGGTGGAGAGAGCGATCGGATGTCGGCCCGTGAGGGCACCGTGTTGCCTATAACACCAGCTGGGCATGATGCACGTGTTCAGCCTTGCCGCGTCTTCTTGGCTGTGAGCAGGTTAGCAGACTTTTCGCCGCCTTCGGAGTCATGCAGGTACCGCCCAACAACTGATTATGGACTACGAGCCATAGGTCAGCGCTGCCATCCAGGGCCGGCTTGAAACGAATGATGTGGGCCTTGGTGGGATGCATCTCGACCCTTAGCGCGGGGCATGCACTTTGCAGCACTCATCGCGCACTTGGCTGACGAACACTATCATTGAGGTATTGCTTGTATTCACACGGCAAGCCTATCGACCCGTAATACCTAAACCTGCATGTGATGCCACTCGCCTCGACGCCCAACTCCGCAATCCCCCAGTGTACTTGCGCAAGACTACATGAGTTATCTACCTATCTCTCTCTTCAGGCGAGCCGCAGCTGATGTAGCTGGAGGCTCGGGCCACGAGTCGACAGCATCTTCGACTTCCTCCAAGAAGGAAGTGCTGTTATGCACAGTAGTGCCGCCGAGCACGACGCGAATACCAGGTGAACTGGCATTGACCTGCGCAACCATCTTAGCTTCCTCGTAGGTCGCGCCGCCGACCATGAAAACGATAATATCCTGCGGTTTGTCTTTGGTCGAGCCGCCACCTTCTACGAAGGGGTACAACTGCTGGCTCAAGCGACCCTTGATCATGTCTTGCAACGTAGCTTCCAAGCGAGGCGAGTGCTGCGTGTAGACGTTCTCGACGCCCTTCAGGCCCTTGAGTCGATCTCGGGCACCCCCTAAGAAGGATCCGGGCTGGAACAGGTCCGGTACCCCGCCTGCTGCGGTAGTCGCTTGTAGCGAGTCATGGTAGGTCAGTAGCTTTGTGATGAGATTGATGCGGTGCCGCGACAGTCCGCCCGCAACGGCGAGCAAGTCGAGGAGCATGGCTGTCGAATTTGAAGAGGCCTTTGAATACCGTAATGCGTAAATGGCAACAAGCCGGAGCTTGTTGTTCGCGGGGACCCTGGGGTCCTGAATGATCTTTTGTAGCGACTTGACGTCGTTGTTGTGATTGTCTGTACATGCCAGACTCTGTTCAAGCTCACTGATGTCCAGCAGACTCTCCTCGCCAACTCGTCTGCTCAGCTCACCAACGAGTGTAACGTGTTTGGTGACGTTGCCGGAGAGCTTGCGGAACTCGGGAAAGTCCTCGATGAAGCGCTTCATATCTGCAATTGAATCGAGCTTTTGCGATCCTTGCTGTTTCGATGCAAACTGCTCAACGTACTCCTTCGCGTTCTGCCCTAGATCACCGAAGTTGAGATACATGTTCTTCTTGAAGAACGGATCCTGATCTTGCGACAACACGATCTCTTTGAGCTCGGGACGTATCTCGGGCACATCGCGTAGGTCTACGCGTCCGTTGTGTATTCCAAGTAGCTCGTGAACCATGGCCTGATATGTCCACTGCGTCAACAGCGGGGTAACCGGATCGTCTCTTCGGTCTACGATCAAAAGGATGGGCCGAGTGTCGGTCTTGCGGAAGTCAAAGAGCTGCTCTTCCTGGGTCATGTGGTATCGGACCTCGGTCGCCAGCTTCTTGACCAGCAGACTGTTCTTCTGATATCTTATCAAGGGCTTCTTCTTGAGCGACAGAAGTAGCGCCATGACTGCCTCTGTTGACCTTTGTAGTGCATCCTGATTCCAGGAGTCCGGGCTCGTACTCCATATCCTATGGTCTGGGAAGCCGAGGTTGAGGGACATGAGGTCGGGATTTATGACGAGGAAGTCGGCGAAGTATTCCTGGATCGCGCGCACGACTTCGTGGTCGTCGGCTTCGGCGAGGCGTTCCAACGCGGACTTTTTGATTATATTGCTGAAGTCTGCGTGTGTCAGCAATCGTTTGTAGCTCTGCGTTCCTCCAAGCGCGTACAGATGTTGTATTCGCCATACTTGGGCTCTCGCAGCTCCTCGATTAGGCTTTGTATAGACTCTGGAGACGGCCGCACAAAGCACAGGCAGCGGAGATGGCGCATCTTCTCCCGCTTTGGATTGTCGATGCGGCTACCGACGTGTTAGCCGTGCATGGCATCGTGCATGGTGAGGGCGCAGTACTCAGTGAGGTAGACTTCATGGTTGAGGAGGGCGGATTGTGTCGTCGCGGTGGAGACAATAGGCACCTTGCATCTGTCAGCATTGTGTATAAGAGTCCCCGGTAGAGGAGACAAACCCACAGTCTCGTTGTCGAGTAGGAGTATCTTCATCTTGGCCGCGGAGGTGCCTGTCGCAGCGGTGTCCCCGACCGACACCATCTTGGTGATGTAGCCGGAGACGGCCTGTATGATATCCATGGTCGCGGAGGAATTGTCTGCAAGTCACTGTACACTTGGAATCGTAGACTAATCGAGTCGTCCTCTTGCTCGCTCTTCCATGTCGACGCGGTCGTTGGTCGGGGCAAGCGAGGGACGTGGCTCAAGCGCAAGAGCTCAGGAACATGACGCCGCCAAGGCACACTCCGCAACCCCTTCGCGATTGCTCTTTATCTCGACATCAACCACGATTCTTTGAATGCTCGCCCTCTAAATTTTGGCCATGCTTCATTTCCTTAGCCTTGTCATCACCTACACAGTAATGGTGGACAGACATGCGGAGCCCCACCGTGGGGCGAATGCATTGTTGGTCTAACACTATCATACTCTGCCTTCATCGGCAACAGGCATCTGCATTAGGTATCCGTGCCCAGGCATGCGCGCACTTCGGCAGTCACGACTTGGATCTTGCTGTCCAACAGGTAGCTGAACTCGTCACAATGCCTTGATATCCAGCAAACTTCTCCACACGGCCGACCTAGTCCAGTATGCGACTACTTCAAGATGCGCCCCTCAGCAGCTTCCTCAGCATGTTGCCTAATGCGACCGAGCGCCTTCGCTTCAGCATCGATGATCTCTGGCAACAGTTCAAACACACTCTTCTGCTTGGGGGTCCAACCGAACAACTTGTTGGCTCGGATGGCTTTGCAGCGAGAGTTGGTGCCTGGAGCATGTCAGCATGTGTCCTGTTCCCGAGCATAGGGTGACTCGCCCCAAAGGTAGCTGCCCATTGGCCTCAACTCGTCAGCCTCCTCCTTGCTCACGTGGTCGACGCCTTCGTGGTTGATGAGCTTGTTCTTGAAGGCAATCTCAGAGATTTTGCTGCTGATATCACCCCACCGGAACTCTCCGCTCTCAGTGAAGTAATACCCTTCCTTGTTCCAGGTCGCCTTGCCACCGTCTGGTGACAGAGCAGCCGTTACCAGCGCCAGGTAGACATTGCTCAGGTCTTGGACGTGGACTTGAGTCCAAATGTTGTCGCCATCACCAACGGCGAAAGCTTTCATACGCTTCAGTGCTGCCTTGGTCATATCGTATACCTGAACACTCTTTTGGTTGTCGGGGCCGCGTCCAGGGCCATAGATACACGGCGGGCAGACAATAGCAGACTGGATGTTGCCTGCCGACACCTCGTTCGATCCGAGGATGATCTTGTCGACATTGCGGTGGAGCGCGACATCAGGGATCGAAGTGACCTCACCGATATTGTCCCAGTCATCGTAGACCTTCTCTCGCTTGATACCATACGTATTGGTCTCAAAGTCCTCGAAAGACAATACGCCAGTTCCAGACGTGTGAATGAGGTACGTCTTTCTTCCGCTTCGAGCAAGTCCAGCAACCAGAGCATTTGCAGAGGCTACATGATCGCAGTCGGCGCAGTGAAGGACAATGTCGGCATTGGAAGCCTCGGTGGTAAGCAACTCGGCGCTGTCGAGCGTACCGTACACAAGTCGAGTCTTTGGATATTGTGCGGCAACCTTGGCTCCTTTGTCACTGTTGCGAACAAGCGCAGTGATCTCAAGGTCTGGGTAGGTGTTTGCAATTGCATAGAGGGCATCGCCTCCGATGTAGCCGGTGGCACCCGTGCTGAACTCTATCAGCGTCTAAATGCTAGGCATCACTGCTTCCCAGTATCGCTGGTGGTTCACGTGTACTTGCATAGGGAATTCGTACAGACTTACATGAAGAGCTTTGGCATGTTTGAGGCGTTAATGTGATTGTATCGAGGAAGCGGATAGAGTCAAGAAAACAGTTGGTATCGGTGACGGTATATGTCGAAACTACAAGGCTCCTGGCGCTTTGAAATCGTGTGGGCTGGCCGATCCACACCTAGCAGGAACGTACGTCACAGTTGTGTACTGGTGGCTGCTTACCCGCCTGTCTGGTGCAACGCCCCGCAGTCGAGCACGCACTTCTGGAAGCTCACGACCTTACATATATACAAGATCCAACACCTGCTGGGCCACACTAGGTATGCTAGTGCAGTAGTCGTGCACAGGAGCCTGCAAGCTTTGTTGATGGGTTCAGTCTCCGAGGCCTCGCAGCTCCTCACGTCTAAGCCTCGGTAAAGTAGACGCAATTTACGTCATCACCCAACCATGTAAACATCAATGTCACATCTCGATCGTCACCTAATGTTATTGAGCCGGAAGAACTAGTCGTCTCGCATCATCAAATACACATCTTTGCTACCGAAATGCCTCTCTGTACGCTTCACCTCCTCGCTCTTCACAGCACCACACCTAACCCAGTGTTGACTTTTCTGTCAACACTAAAATCCGCGAACCTATCACCCCTCGTAGTCTCACGCGTCATACGCTGGATCGTTCTCCCTTCTAAGCTTTCGACCGAACACCTCCTCGCTAGGAACATCCGCTGGGATCTTCTACTTATCCTACCTAGCACCGATGCCCTTCCGTCAGAGCTCGAGAAACTCGTCCAAAACCACTGGAGCGTGACTGCCGGTGTACCATCTCGTTTGGTCCAGGATTTCCCATCGAAGAATGGCAAGCTTCTACATCCAGATCCAGGTTCCGTGCCTAAAGCCAAAAGACAAAAGAGCAACAAGACTACTGAGTCGAGCCAGAACCTAGAACTCAGTGATGAGTTGGATAAATGGATCGAGACCTTTGTCAACAGCGGCGTTGAAGAAGGCAAAGGCGCAGTATCGATGTTCAACCTCCTCGCTTTCAACCCTGGAATGAAAGAAGAGTACCTGAAATACGGTGCGGCATTCGCCAAATCGATCGGCTCGAAACACGGCGGCAATGCAAAGATTGTCGGAAACGCGACACACGTCAACGGTGTGGCCATTACCAAGTCTTCGAACAGTAGTGTCGGTACCAACGGTGAAGCGGGTGGCGGCAGAGATGACTGGGACGAGATTGCGCTGGCGCATTATCCTAGTATTCTGCATTTTAGGGACATGCTGGTGAGTGAGGATTACCAAGAGGTCAATCATAGGCATCGCGTGCCCAGTCTGATGGATACGTGCATTCTTATGACCAGTGAGATTGCGATTGAAGGAATGATGATGGAAGGTAAAGGCGGGGCGAAGCTGTGAGGGTGGTTTAACATGTTAGACACGGAGGGATAGGGTAGTATAGTTCAAACGCGCTCACAAAACGTTATATATACGGTAATATTTCTTCATTTGTAATACCGTTCGAGATTGCTGATACAAAGCTCTGCGCTGGACGGCGCCGCTACATAACTTCTCATATATAGTGCATGTTGTTCATTATTGCACGGAGAGCATTTTTGTTGATCACACGCCATCCTCCGACCTGCAATGAAGAAACCTCATATCCACAGCATACAAAAACTCCCTGCGGCTAAAGGTTCAAGGAACGACGAAGGGGCAGGAAAACCCGAAAAGACACCCGACCAGAAGCCATAAGACAAAGGCTACGACGATTAAGCTCGAGGTGTCCAAGTGCCTTCAAGCATCCAAATCGACGGATAACTCACAGAATGACAGACGTCCAATACCCTCGCCCGGGTGTAACACCGCCTCCTTCTTCATCCTGCCTGGGCGGGTGCGCCATCCACCTCTCGGACTGTCGATATCTGGAAATACCCAGTTCCTCTGCTCTTGTTCTGCAACCCATTTCTTACGCAGCTCCTCAGCTAATTCGACCTTCCGCTCCCAGATTTTGACATTCTCGCCTTTGACTTTGAGTAAAATGGGAGTCTTGCAGTCTCCTGATGCGATAAGATCGAGGGTCTCGGAAGTGAAACGCCGGCGATGGAGTAGACATTCTTCAGCACAGTCGTTCCGCTTGCATCTATCACAGCATGGGTATGTCCTTGAACAGGGAAGGCCGGCGAGTATGCATTGCAAGCAAGAGGTTAGCCAAACAGGTCGCGGTCCGTCTAATTCTTGTGTCGGAAGAGGTGGTTGAGCTTTACGATCAGGAACAGTCGTAAGCTTATCTGAAGTCGAACCACAGAGGTCGACACTGGCCGATGGCACGCTGGGTAGTAGAGAAAAGTGGGGTGGCGCCAGCCGCTCAACTGGACGTTCAGTCTTGGTCGTTGGCTCCCAATCTGTACTACTGATGCTGGTCGTGTCGGAGTCATCATCTTGTATCCCGCATCTCGGAGTAGGGCTACCAAACAGGCATTTGCTGAGAGGCCTATCGAAAACGCTCGACCCAGAGAACGTAGTGTCGGTGGGCGAAACCTCATCCGGTGTTGAACGTGCGTTTGCTTGCTTGGTGGGAGTCGTGGGTTCCAAGGCTCGTATCTCATCTTGGGTACTTTGGTGGCCTTCGCTTTCATCTGTCTCGGAGTCTTTGCTCTCCAGCTTCGCTAGCCAGTCCTCAATACAGTCAGGGTATTGCATCTCCTTTTGCGACGAATCCAGCGGAACACGCCTTGTGGAGTAACTCATGGTGGTTGTGGCTAATTCTGAAGTATCTTCGATGTCCAGAGGTAAAGAGACGCGGAGGTGGTGAGGCCGAAAACGTACGGTGATACCAATTCATGGTGAAGTCGACGACGCTAGTCCGGACGCGTCAGGGAATTGGCTTATGAATTCGGTATGCTACCAGAATGCGAGGTAAAGAGACAGACTATATGCTCGAAAATCAAAGTGCAGCAAAGATTGCTTATTGGTTGTTGTGTGCTTTTGGTGTCGTTCGTGGTTCGTGCCACTCGTAAAAAGTTCTACGATCTCAGATCAGTCTACCGCCGATCAATATGCATTCGTAAATGCATCGCGAGAACGCGGCCATCTGCTCGGCGCTTTTATAGAAGACGTTGACCTCTCTAGCAGTCTCTTCATGGTCATCTCTTCTACGCCTGAGTTTGGCACCTTGAGATGTCAGTTGAGATACAGCGCGATCGATCGAAGGAAGGCTCGAATAGCTAGATGTCCCAGGTGATTCGCCGCCGCTTGCTTTCTGTGTAAGCGCTATGGCTACACTATTACATGCTGGCACCTTGGGGAGTCTTCCTAGAGTGGGTATTGATAAGCTCTTTAACAGACCCGTTGCCCATATGCAACGCCTGGTAATAAAGGCGTTCAAAAGCGAGGAGCGTCTGTCAACAGGCGACTTCTATCTGGCCTCTCGTAACGCTTCGTAGCTGAGCCATACACCGATGTGGGAACTTTCTTCGCTTCTGACCTAGGTTCGTGCCTCCATGATGCAGAGATCTCGAACGATGCGTCATGGACCAAGTCAAGTAACTCCGATGATAGTGCCTCAGACATTTGCTGGTTGATCAGCTTTCAGGCCGGGATCCCGTAGGAGCGCGCACAGGCATCGAATTCTCTGCGCAAGAGGAGGTGCATTTATACAGCGGTTGGATAACCCACTCGTCATTGTCAAGTGTTACGCGTAGCTTTTCCCTCTGATTCGCGTTTCGATCATCGCCAAGTGAACTGTGTCTGTGTGTATCGTGTGGTTGCTTCTTGGAGGAGTGAACAGCTGCATTCAGGTCGGGCTTGCAGCTGCTGCAACTTCGAACGCGTTTCCGACTTGAGTGTGCAGCATTGGACGGTAAGACTATCGGCTGTGGCTGGTTCGCGAGGGGAAAGAGCCACGCGCGGATGTTGGAGGCATCGCGACGCGTCTCGGATGGTGTCATACGAGTCATGCTAGCGTGACGCGTAAGACCTCCCCCCACGGCTTCACTTTATTACTGTCTACCCTCAGTGAAATACAAAAACCTGGGTCAGTAATCTCGAGCACTTTATGTTCTGATCGCGATGACCATCATACCCGAGCAACAATCGTAGTGGCATGCCCCAAAGGTCTTTCCGCCCCCATCATAGTCCATTTTCCACGTACTTTTGGTCAAGAGATTCAAATCTCCGCATTTACAGACCGGGTCGCCGCTAGACAGGTAATGCCCAGGTTGAACGATGCGACATTATGCCTTGAGAAGGCGGGTTGACCAGAACGGCTTACGGAAGCCTCTAACATACTCTCAGTCGACAGGGACGAGGTTTGACACAATTCCAAGAGTTCTCAAGTCAACTTCAGCAATTTACTGTATTGCAAGGCTATTCATGCTGAGTAAAGACGGTGTGAGCAGGTATAGTTCCCGGAGTGGAGGTGAGCTCCATTGCCACGACTCGCGTGTTCGCCCACCCTTCACATTGACATCATTATCACTTCAAAAGCTTCACTCTGGAATCTCTTCTCGTATTTAGAACTATCTTTTTCCATATATACAACATCAACTTTACCAGGTCTCTACACACCCACTCGCACAAACAAACCTGTACCCATCAACACTACAATGGAAGCCTACCTCCCACCAAGATACTACGAACCGCAGAGCGACCTCTTCGCCTTCTCCCTCGTCATAGGCTTCGCCACGTCTGTTTTGCTGGCTGGCTATAAAGTGGCAACGTACAGCACGACCGCCAACTCAAGTCCAGGTAAGTCTTGACAACTATTCATTTTTAACCGAAGGGCCTAATATCGTACCAGAGATCGGCATGGCCAAGAGAGAGCTCCAGGAGCTCGTGAGAAAGGCCGTAAAGGATGAAGTGGAGATTATTAAGAGGTGTATAGCGGCGCGCGAGAGCCAGCTCGACGAAGCCATCGACATGGTACACCAGCACGAAGCCCGCATAGCGGCACTGGAAGAGAACTACGACAAGGCTATGGAGGAGATGGGTGCCCTTCGTGCCTCGATGAGCAGCCCTATCTCCGACAACCTCCTGACCACATCATCGGTACAGTTAAGACCACGTGTCTGAGCCGCGAGTTTCGTTATCACCAGCTCAGGCGCCTGAGGTATCCAGCCCTCAACTTGATCTGGCGCTGGAAGACGAGCTTGCTGAGTTGGGCGGCTGAGGCCTGGGCGTAGAGGCATCAAGTGACGACAGTGGTGGTAATATCACTGACCAATACGCTGAAGGCGATACAGATGATGAGTACGACGAACGGGAAACGTCTTCTCCTTGCCCTGGCGCGCCAAAGGTTGGTAGAAAGCCAATCAGGCCAATCTCAAAGTGCAAGACGAAGGGTGTTGGCACTTTTCAAGTATGAGCAGAGAGGTTATCAGGTATGTTTTGTAGCAAACCCCAACTTCTAAACTACGCTGGTCTCTCATGATAGACTACCAAAGACACGTTAGATACTCCAGGGCGACAAGACGCCAGTCACACTGAGCCACTGTTCCAGTTTTGCACCCCTCGAGCAACTCCTTTGTTCACTCTCCTCGCATCAAGAAGCGCCTACAGATGTCCACCCAGAGAATGTCCAACCCGGTTTCAGCATCAATTTTCTGGGCCAAGCCAAACAACCTCCTCCTTCTCTTCTCATCATTGTCCATCCAAGCTTCGCTGCCGACCTCTCCGACTCCCTCTTCGCTAACCATGAAGCCTCTCCTCTCTCCCTCACTTCCAATAAATCTCGCACAAGGTGGCGTTCCTTTGACCACGAAATCGACAATCGAGTTGCGCCATTGGGAAATTACAGGTCGGTAATGCGAGGGCAGAAGATCTTCATGCACGCCACCAAGTAGTGTTGCGATGTCGAAAGTATGCGTTGCGAAAGCACCGCACTCGCGGATTGACCCTGGGAAAGGGTCGGGGAGGTCGAAGATATGGAAATAGGTGTCTTTGATCAGATCGCTTTCCGCGATGCTGAGTGCGGCAGCAAAGAAGCCTATGTCGCTTTCGAAGAGACAGATACGCTGGAGCGCGTCCGCATCGTCAACAACACCCTCGATGCCGTACATGTCCATCAATTCCGCGCCATGTTCCGAGGACAACACATCCACAGCGATACGATGAAAGGCCTCAGCATGGTTCTTGCGGCTGGCGTCTCTCCTCATCATATTGTAGGAGATGCCGCCGTCGTAGGTAGTGGATCCGACGATTTGGGCTTCGACAGGCTTCGCCCATTCTCTCCAGTCTGGAGGAGCAACTTTGCCCTTCCTAGCCAAGTCCATAGTCGGTCGTTCAAAGGGAAAGAACTCGCTGTTCGTGCACGGTAATCCAACCCAGGCCAAGTCTCGAATCTTCGATACATCAACGCTAATCACGTCTCTAGCGATGGCTTCGGTATCCCGCTCACTACCATCGTCTTCTTTAATACGAACATCCAACTTCTCAGCGTATGTGAGAAAGTTATCATGATGCTCGCCGTGCGTCATTGCAGGCATGGTAACCGGCGTTCCAGAGAACATGATCGCTCGCTTGAACAGCGGCCTACGCATCGTCTGCACCGAGATACTTTCACCCCCTGCGCTCTGCCCAATGACAGTCACATTGTCTATGTCCCCGCCGAACCCTTCGATGTTCTCGCGTAACCACTCGAACGCCATATTCTGGTCATGGAGACCATTGTTTTCCGGTAGTAGGTCCCCAGCACGGTTTGAATGCCAAAAGCCCAACGCACCAAGTCGATAGTTGATACCTACGAAGATGATAGGTGTCTTGCGCTGAATGGCATGGTGCACAAGATTCTCCGGGTTGTAGTATGGTCTATTCGCGGAACCAAGAAAGTATGCGCCACCATGGATGAAGACAAGGACCGGTAGCTTTGTCTCTGAACGCATCTTTCCACTTTCGTCAACGAGTTCCTCCGGTAGGTGTATGGAGAGGTTCAAGCAATCCTCTGATTGCTCTTCGTCTTCTGGCAAATTATCGGTCGGTAACGGGATATTAGATGCATCGGACTTGACGCTACCCCATGGCTGGATACTGGATGCCCCTGGCCTTGTCGCATCGAACACTCCATTGTGATACCGCCTGCTTTCGCCATCTGACAGCCTTTCTGAGAGCTCTGCCCGCGAGAATCGTTGGGGAATATTCCCATATGGTAGACCTAGAACCTTCACAATCGGGCTATTGGTTTCTCGCAGACATCTTATCGCACCGAGTTTTGTATGATGGAGGACAACGTTGGTCATTGTGCTTGTGCTGCTTTGGGCATTCTGTGGAGGGGTTGTGTTCAAAGTCCGGTACGCACATGGTGTCTAAGAGTGGTGACGTCAAGAAAGGACTTCCTATGGTCTATCGCCTGACCATGACATACCGATCCCTCTGCCTTGACATCAGTTCAACAACCCTAGATTTCCTCAACTCATAATCAACACGAAGACCTCTTCATTTACGTGTGGGGCATAAATGCCTATCGCTGCTCGCCCAATCCGGTTAGCCACTTGATCTCGGTAACGATCGCAGCTGTGCGCACAGCACCTGAACAGATGCAGCCGAACCTGAAGAACTGCCGATCGTCGAACAGCCATCATCGAATTTATCGCGAACTTTAGAGCAGAGATAGTATGCACGTTCCTGGGCAAGCGAGACCAGAAACCAGTGTGGTGGGACTGCGCTACCACCACCACTGGTCTTCCTCTGCTAGATCTCGGTGTGTAGACTCGAGAGGTGTTTGATTCCGATCCTCGTCTCATGACTTGGGAACGGCTTTGCTTGCGGCTACTTATCTTTTCATACCGTCAATGGCTATACTATCTTTTCCGCCTTCCTTTTTGGGCTAGCACACCACTAGCTAGAGCCTTCACCACTCGCCCAGTCAAAGCTTCAACTGATATCAAAAAGCTTGTCGTCCCACCGGCAGTCTGGTCAAGCACTATCGACAGGATTGTCTTGCGTTTGACTGAGTTGGACGACAGTTCATACAGGCAAGATGTTGAAGACATTCTTTCTCGCTTCACTCGCCTTGGGTGCGTCGGCTGTCCCCACCGCTAAGTATTACGCCCAACGTGACAACAACACCAGTCTCAATGTCAAACTCTCCGTCGCAAGTGGTCTTCTGGATGCTCCCACTGACGGTCGCATTGTGTTGATGTTCGCCCCCAATGGAACCGATCCTCTCGATGATACCGATGTCACCTCTTCCCCAAACAAAATCTTCGGAAAGAATGTATACAACTTTGGTCCAAAGCAACCGGTCAATCTCGCGGGCGGAAACAACGATGATACTGCTACCGGTGTATATGGCTGGCCAAATGTTAGCTTGAGTGACATCGATCCGGGTACCTACAGTGTGCAAGCCTTTCTCACTCGCTACGAGACAGTTACGAGGAGCGACGGTTCGAAAGTTTCTGTCCGCTTCCCATGTGGGGATGGCGCGCCTAATGTCAACGGTTACGGAAGCTTGATCACATCGCTCCAAGATGTTGAGATATCAGGAGGCGGGCAGACTCTCGAATTGACCTTCAACAACATCACTGCTGTTGAAAACTTCGCTGGCAAGGAGATTGGCGGATGCAACCAGGGCAACTACGAAGACACAGACACACTCAAGCATGTCAAGATTCGCAGCAAGAAGTTGAGCAAGTTCTGGGGTCGCGACATGTATGTTGGAGCAAACGTAGTACTTCCTGCTGGTTACGACGCCAACGACAAGAAGACACGATACCCTGTCATCTACAACCAGGGTCACTGGCCGGCTGGACAAGGCGCTTACAACTATGGCGAAGATGCAGAATTTACGGCAGCCTGGGATGCTGGTGTCATTCCTGCAACCAACACCACTGCAGAGCGACCAGCACCCAAGTTCATCATGGTAACATTCCGTCATGAAGCCCCATACTATGACGACTCGTATGCTGTTAACACAGCAAACCTGGGTCCGTATGGCGATGCTATCAACGAGGAGCTCATTCCCCATCTCGAAGATACCTTCAACACCATTCGCGCACCATACGCTCGTGTCCAGGATGGAGGTTCCACCGGTGGCTGGGAGTCGATAGCCAATGTCATCTACCGTCCAGATCTTTTCGGTGTCTGCTTTTCCTCCTACCCCGACTCTCTTGACTTCCACCGCCACCAGGATATCGAGCTCTACAGCGCTGCTAATGCATACACGCGCGCAGATGGTAGCTCCGTGCCCAGTATCCGCACTCACACAAACGGAACAGAGGTGATTCTCGCCTCTGCCGCGCAAGAAAACCACTGGGAATTGACCTTCGGCACGTCGTCACGCTCGTTCAATCAATGGGATGTCTGGAATGCCGTCTTTGGTGTCCAAGGTTATAACAACTATCCTCTCGAGCCCTGGGACAAGGTCACCGGTGAGATCTATCCCGAGGCCGTTGAGTACTGGAAGCCGTTCGATCTCAGCGACTACGTCGTCACCAACTTCGACTCTTCTCGCAATCTCGGTGCCGCCCTCGCTGGGCGCATCTTCGTCTATGTGGGAACCTGGGACAACTACTTCCTCAACGAAGGTGTCATGGAGTTCCAGAAGCGCACCGATGCCGTCGGAGGAGCCGGTTGGGCCAATGTCACAATCCTACCCGAGAAGACTCACGGTGGTAACTATCAGACCCGCGAGATCTGGAATTACCTCGAGTTGGTAGACCAATGGGTCAAGGATCACGCTCCCGACGGTTCCTCGCCGCTTTCTCCTTCTGCAACTGCACCATCTACACGCGGAAATGTATGGGAGGATGTCATCAAGAATGGTGGACGGCAAGCTGCTATCAAGCGTCAAGCCGATCCTAAGATCCAGGACAAGAAGGCTAAGGTGGGCCAAGAAGTCACGGCAAGTGTTGGGCGATGGGACCCAGGTGTCAAGCTCACCGCACAGTGGATACTGAACAGCAAGCCCGCATGCGAAGCTTTCAGCGTTGAGCAAGGGACAAGTGTCAGGTATGCGCCTACAGCAAAGGGTCACGTTCAGTTGCTTGTTATAGGAGAAAAGCGCAATTACGCGACAGAAACACGCAAGAGTAAGAGGGTGCTCGTAGGGAGGTAGTTTGATCCGAAGAACTATACATAGTTTAATGAATATTGAATAGATGGTTACGGTTACACTGTACTGTTGCTCTCATACACATTCCTACAACTCATGACCCAACAGGGATGCTTGTAGGGATATACCAAAAATTCCTGCATGTTGCACCCGCAAACGCCGTGTTCCTGCATGTCATGGGTGTTGTCCGGCGCCCGCCGTTTCTCCATTTAGTAACGCATGATGCGGCGCCACTTCCGCGCACGGCCTAGCTCGGAGATTTTCATCTCCCTCTACCCTGCCGAGGCACTGTAAATAGCTTGATATTTGTCCATCAGTAATCAGCTTAATCGCAAAAGTCAGGATGCTCCGATCTTCATCATAGGGCGAGCAAGTTTCTGTAATGGCACGACTGCGCGCCAGAATGAACGTCTGGGGGAGAAAGAAGACTGCAAGTCATGGAGAAGCGAATGAGCACGGATGGACACAACTAAGAGCAAGTTAGCCGGCCCTACGACTGACCGCCTACGAATGCTATCCCGTTGCATGTTGGCACCAGACCAAGTACGTACACCGTCTTGTTCACTGTCGTATCTCCACGGCTTTTCTTGCCCCTCCGAGCTTACCACCGCTGCATGTGTGCATGGATGAACGTAAACAACACGGTAAATTGCTCGCCCAACGTCAGTGGTGGTGCTCTATACGAGCGCACTGTCTAGATCCCAGGTCCATGCTAGGGGGGGTTCAACACGAGGCGGTGCAGGAGGCGGTGGGTCTATGTGACGTCTCTTAGACCGCTCTTGACGTCTTAATACGAAGAAGAGAGTGTATATAACGGGTTGTCGACACCACCTTTTGAAGGCCAACACACGACAATCTCATCTACTATCAACCAGTAACACCACCACCACCAACAACAATATCCAACCTCCAAACCATCCATCAAAATGCAGTTCACCACCGCCCTCTTCGCTCTCGCTGCCGCGACCGCCGTCAACGCCGCTTCCGACCTCGGTGCCTTCAACGTGACCATCATGACCTCTAGCGCCGCCAACGGCTGGAACTCGCGCACTGTCCTCGCAGACTACGCTTCCGACGCCTACGCTGGCGACGACGTTATCCGCGCCGTTTGCAAGTACGAGTACAACCCCACGGCCAACCCCCGGGAGTCGTCGAGCTGCGAGCCCAACACCTTCTCTTACGAGTATGATGGCGAGAGTAAGTAATTCCTTGGTTGAGCCTCTGGTATCCTGGTATCAAAGTACCGGGGTGTATACGTGTGTGTGTTTTCCGAGCGATATGCTAACAACAAAACAGCCGTCAAGGTCCAGCAGGTCGTCGAGAAGCCCAACCCCATGACCGTCTTCGGCGAGTCTCCTCTTGAGCTTGTTTTCGTCCAAGGTAGTGCCAGAAGCTACAAGGGCAACGCCATCTTCGACGCCACCAGCGCCATTGCTTAAACACGGCGACATGAAGACGCACAGGAGACGCGTAAATACAAAAGGAAGAACATGACTGTACATACTACAAAACGACAGAACGAACTAGAGATATAATGTAACAACTTCAATTGAAACTACCTTGGCTACTCGCGAAGAGTGCCCGACTATACTGTTCCCATGATCGCATGTACACCACCACACTCTTATGATAACCCATGACATTACGCCGTCTGCAATGAATAGAAAGATTTGGATACTTTGCCAAGTAGGAACGCCTACGCTCCGTGATAGAATCGTGGAAGGACAATGAGTTTCTGGTCTGAAATGTCTGGGGATGATGGGCATGGGATGGGCGGCGCTGAGAAGTGGAAAGCCAGTGGCGGTCCGTGTCCCGCTTGCACTGTAAGAATAGACCCTAGTCAGCAAAGCGCTGGTTGGTTGGTTGAATAAAACATGTCAGTGGGCGACTACGCTTCGCCGAATAGTCGAGCAGTAATGTCTCCCATGTAGGCCTCTTCTAGCTCATAGTCCTCGCCGCCCATGCGGTCGATTCCGACGTACTCAAACGAAGCAACAACAGCTTCGACATCAAAGCCCATTGCAACAAAGCGGTCGACCAGGTCCTTGTTGTAGCCCTTGTACGCGGCGAGCTTTGATTTTTCTTCGTTTTGCTTGGCCTGTTGGGCCTTCTTCTTGATGGACGCTGCGGTGGCACCCCCACTACCCTCGGCAATCTCCCTCTTGGGCGCACCAGCATACGTGACTGCCCACTCGCGTGCCTTGTGTTCAAACTCGGCTGGGTTACGGATGAGCATTCCAGCGACCTCTGCGTCTTGTGGGTCTTTCGGTTCGGGTGTGCTGAGGAGAGATTGGAGCGAGATCAGAGCGGACTTGATGGTCAGAACTGGCGACCATTGCGAAGAGAGGGTGTCGAGACAGATGGCGCCCTGGTGTTGTTAGCCATCTTGAGGCGTGTCCCCTTACTTTGCTTATTCCTTACCGTCTGCGAGCTGACGTTGGGGTGCCAGATCTTGGTCTCGAACTTCATCAGCGGCGGCCGGAAGGGGTATTCGCTCGGGATCCGGATGTCGACATGGTAGGTGGCGCCCTCGTATGGAGTGTCGGGCGGCCCGAAGAACTGGCCTCTCAGATGTGTTAGGTCTTCCCCATTGCCTGCCGGTTCGACGACGATCTTGGAGTGCTGATCGTTGTGGATGTCGGCAATCTCCTTGGCAATGCGCCGGTTACGGTTGGAGGTCATTGTGGTGGACGGTGGCTGGGAGTTTGGGAACGGAGGGGGCGCGGTGGTATAAGTATTGGAAGCAGGCAGCAGGACTGGCGCGATCCAGGTGCTTCTAGGTAGAGAGGTCAGCCTGAGGCTCCGCAGCGTGATCCGGGCTCCACCAAGTCGCGGTGCGGGGATGTGTCATACAGCGTCTTGGGGGGTCTGACGAGGGAAACGGGCCTCTTGTTTCACCTCACCGGCGGTTACTATGGGGTTCAACTTACTGTCGTCCCGGTAGCTGCTGCGATATAGAGTACCTCTTGGCCCGCGTGGGGAGCTGTGAACGGGCGCACCAGCGGGGTCAGAGCTCGGAGAGTGAATTATACTGAGGTTTTGGGGGATGTTCTGGGAGAAGAAGAAGCTATCGTGGGACGAGTTTGCTCCGTGGAAAGTGTATAGCTATCGGACCGGGCCTGACGTGTCTGTTGTTCTATGGAGGTGGAAATGGTGAGGCTTCCAGCGGTTCGAGGCAGTGACGCCACAAGGCGCTAACCCCGATCCTCCGACCTCCACGAGCTTCGGAATCAGCGCATCAACACCTCTTACAAACAACCACCGCCTCACTGCCTCCCCCCACCACCCATCGCCTCTGCCACCACCCTCGCTGTGGCAGTCTCTTCTCTGCCCGTTTCACACTGTCGATCGCCTGATTCGCCTTTCCTCCACGTGATCGCGCGTCATGGTAAGACCGCCTCTCTTCGGAAGCCACGACGGCAGCATGCTAAAGACACACAGGGTAACCAGCAATCGAGCGCTGGAGGCGGACCTCCAGGAGACGATAAGAGCAAGAAGGACAAGGTACGTGCTGTCCACACGACACGGAGTAATGGCTCTCGGGAGTCCGCTCTCTGTCGCCTCACCGCACACCTCACAGACACTGACAGCGACGTCTCTGCAGAAGGAGAAGCCAAAGTACGAGCCACCGCCACAGCCGACGACCCGCATCGGCAGGAAGAAGAAGAAGGCCGCTGGCCCCAGTGCCGCCGCGAAGCTCCCGACCGTCTACCCGACTGCGCGATGCAAGCTACGCTATCTCCGAATGCAGCGAATCCACGACCATCTCTTGCTCGAGGAGGAGTACGTCGAGAACCAGGAGCGCCTCCGCAAGGCAAAGGCGGTCAAGGAGGGCAACGCGCCTGCTGCTGCCAACGCAGGAGACGGCGAAGACCGAAACGCCGATGAGCGCTCGCGAGTCGACGACATGCGAGGCAGCCCCATGGGTGTCGGCAACCTCGAGGAGCTCATCGACGACGACCACGCCATCGTATCTAGCGCCACCGGCCCCGAATACTACGTCTCCATCATGTCTTTCGTCGACAAGGACCTGCTAGAGCCCGGAGCGAGCATCCTGCTGCATCACAAGTCCGTCTCTGTCGTCGGTGTGCTCACAGACGATGCCGACCCGATAGTCTCCGTCATGAAGCTGGACAAGGCACCCACAGAGTCGTACGCGGATATTGGTGGCTTGGAGCAACAGATTCAGGAGGTGCGAGAGGCTGTTGAGCTGCCCTTGCTACATCCGGAGCTGTACGAGGAGATGGGTATCAAGCCGCCGAAGGGTGTTATCCTCTACGGTGCCCCAGGTACCGGAAAGACGCTTCTTGCAAAGGCCGTCGCCAACCAGACCAGCGCAACCTTCTTGCGCATCGTGGGTAGCGAGCTGATTCAGAAGTACCTCGGAGACGGACCCAGGCTGGTCCGACAGCTCTTCCAGACCGCTGCCGAAAATGCGCCTTCCATCGTCTTCATCGACGAAATCGACGCTATCGGTACCAAGCGTTACGAGTCAACATCCGGCGGTGAGCGTGAGATTCAGCGAACTATGTTGGAGCTGCTCAACCAGCTGGATGGTTTCGACGACCGTGGAGACGTCAAGGTCATCATGGCCACCAACAAGATCGAGACGCTCGACCCTGCCCTTATCCGTCCTGGTCGTATTGACCGAAAGATTCTCTTTGAGAACCCCGACCGTGAGTTTCACCATATGTTGCAAACAATGCACATGCTGACCATCACGCAGAAACCACCAAGAAGAAGATCTTCACCCTCCACACTTCCAAGATGTCCCTCAACGAGGATGTCGATCTTGACGAGTTCATCAACCAGAAGGACGACCTTTCCGGTGCCGACATCAAGGCCATCTGCTCCGAGGCTGGTCTCATGGCGCTTCGCGAGCGCCGTATGCGGGTCAACATGGAGGACTTTCGTACCGCAAGGGAGCGTGTTCTTAAGACGAAGACCGAGGGTGAGCCCGAGGGCTTGTATTTGTAGACGTAGGAAGCATGAGAGGTCTGATATCATCTTCAACACTCAAGAGCTATTTGCAAGTGTATCAGTAGAAGTTGCACGTATGAACGACCTGATTATGACAGGTACACGGTACTCACGTGCAGCCAAAGTTTCCCTTGCGCAGTGATGAATTCGTGAGCCTGTCGACGATGAGACTGTTTCTTGCTAGAGATGTCGTGGACTGGCAACTACAACAACTCTACACCTAGCTTTTTAACGCGCTTACAGCGTTGTCAGTCCCCCGCTGTCGCATCGAGGTATTTTGGGCTAGCTAGTGAGCAGCAACTTCCTTTTATGTACCTCGTCCCAGTCGTGGCTGCCTTTGAACGCAAATGGCCGTATACTGCTTGTATCATCCACTATACAATGAGGGAAGCCCCTCGCGACACACCGTCCACAAATTCATCTTCATGTTGCGGTCTCTTCTTTGGCATTTTCGAAAAGCATTTTGGTATAGATCTGTCTTCCTTCTCATCGTACGATCCTGGTCAAATTATGATCTTTGACTGTTGAGTACCTAGGAGTGTCATCACAGCGGCGTCACGTCGCATAGGCACATTTTAGCCCAGATCAAATGTACTAGAAGCCTATGTTTCCGCGGCGACACCGCCTTTACCTAGGTAGAGCGGCTACTAGTAGAGTCCACGAGAGTGAGAGACTGGCACTAGCTCGTCTCCCCAGGGATATAAAAACCCGCTTCCTGACCCCGACTCCATCTCCTGTCTCCCCCACCACACTACACAAAGCCTAATTCTATTCGGGACTGACCGCCTTACGCTGACGTCGCCTCCAGGGCAACGGCGCTCAGTGTTTCCGAACAGAATACAACTGCTTCCAGTATACACTGTCTCAACACCTCGTTCACTATGGAGATGGAGGCACCCACCTTCAACTCGCTCAACAAGTCACAGAAGCGCGCGCTCATCCTTCGCGACCAACTCCGCTTTGTTGATCCGCACCATCTGAATGAGTTCCTCGACGGTATCAGCAACGATGAACCGCCTACTTACACCAAGGTGAACGGTACCATCAAGCCTCCACTAGTTCTCGTCACTCTCAAAGAAGAAGCCACATGTTTCGATCTCGGAAATGTCCAACTACCTGAAGAGCAGAACGCCATATATCGTGTTTACCTAGTGGTAGAGAACGGTCATATTCAGATGCGGACTGAGGATCCGTTGCCACTGGATGAGAACGTTCTCGATTCCCAGCCCATCCATGGCTTCATTGCTCAAACTATGGTACCCATGTTCAAAGAAAAGTTCCAGACTATCTTCGCGAGAATGAACAAGATCAACGAAGCGCGGCGGGCCGCTTACAACATGCCTAACCAGGCGCCAGTCTTATTTCATGATGGAGAGGTATGTTCATTTGCATTTGATAGGTTTTCTGGATCACCTACAGAAATTCATCCCTAAATCAGTTGCATATACCAAGCACTTCTGCTGACTTAGTACAGACACTTGCAAGGCTCAACCCAGTGAAGGCGGAGCAGGACCGGACTCTGGCACATGGTGAGTATGCCAAGCATCATGATAATATAGCGCTGATGAAACAACAGTGGGAAAGTCACGCAAGCGGGAACCAAATGAGGAAGTCGTTCAACATGTCTCCAATAAGCGTAAGCGTACTGGTCTCGATACAATTCCTGAAGATGCAAAGGGCAAGATCTTCGACACGATTCCTAGCCACGTCAAAGTGGATTTGTTCAACTCCATTGTCAACACAGCATTCCCAAACTTTAACAACTTGATGACCGCGGCCTGGAACGTGATCACAATCTACACGTCTTGCGGCAGCGACTTCCCAGATCTTCACAAGGCCATTGTCGATCTCAAAGGAGTCCTCCAGGATTTCGACGAGTCTTTTGGTCAGCGCGTTGATCGAGCCCCGCCTAGATATAGGAATGACTTTGGTGGAACTCCGCGGGACGGTGCGGACGGAGATGGGAACCAAGATCGAAACGGAAGGCGCGACCAGGAGCGTCATGACGACTACGAAGAAGACGACGTTGATCATCATGGAAGTCTCTTTGAATCTTATGTGCCTACTTGGGAACAGGGAGGAGTCGGTGACTCTGATCCCGTGGGCGACATCACTGCTAAGAAAGCGGCGCAGCTGCAAGAGAGCTTTGGTGACTATGGTGACGGCATGGAAGACTCAGACGGAGACGACGAAGAAGATGACCAAGTACCTCCTGTGGATCCTCGTTCAACTCTCACAATCAAAGGCCCTGGTCGTCAATCTGGCTCACACCATGTGGCTGAACATCGTGTCAGGGGCAGCTTCGCCACCTCCGCAGAGCCATCACCCAGCCAGGAGCACACTCCGCCTCATTACCCACGTGGGAAAAAGAATCGAGAGCAGCACGCCGCCGCCGCCGCCGACGACGACGACACTGAAGATCGTCCGCTCATCACACTACGACCAACAAGTCCAGAATTGGCTCGTCGTCATGAGGCGTATGCATCCCCCGTCGGAAAGAAGCGTCATGAAAAGAGCCTCGTCGGTGAAGCTAGTCCTAAGACTCCTCAGAACACCGCCATCACCAAGGAATCTTCTGCAGAAGAAACTGATCCCCACTCAGAGCGCGATCAACAAACACCACAACTACAAGATAGCCCGACCGCAACCCCAACTCCCACTTCAACGCCCAAGTCCAAGAAGAAGAAGCAGCGCGACATTTCCAGCTACACCGTCGCCGAACTCGAAAAGAAGTGTAAAGAACGTAAGGCCCACATCATGACTACATTCGAGAACGACATGAGCAAGGTCCCAGAAAAGTACCGCAAAGCCCTCGAGTCGATGGAAGCTCTGCTCGAGAGCCGCAAGAAGGAAGAAGCGCAAGACAAAACCAACAAGACAAGCGGTTCCCCTGGAAAGATCGGACGTCCTGGTATCAGCAGTGGCGGCATGTTCGGCACCCATCCTGCCAACACTTCCACTACCAACTTCCTCGGCAACTCTATGCTAGGAGCCAAGAAACAGACGGGCGTCGCGCCGGTGGCGCCCATGTTTCCGAATGGTAGCCGCAGGGATCCGAGGAATGGTGTTGCGCAGGGTAGGACGGGCAGTACACCTCCTTATGGGCGTGGCAACTGATGCTAAACCGAACAGGTGCGCCTCGGAAGGAGCGGATTCCCTACAAGTTTTTGAAGAACCGCGTTGACCGCATTGCCGATTGATGCCGGGGAGTCTCCGGGCGGAATTCAAGGTGAGATTTGGGTAGTTTGCTATGGTGTGAGTATTTGACAGCATCGACTTGGTCAAGCATCTATGGGACTGGCGAGGCGTTGGGTAGGCGTCGGTTTATACGCACGACAAATTAATGCGGGAGCATGCAACGGCCTTTGAGAGGCAAGGTGTTGGATAGACGTCGGTTTATTAACACGACGGGGTAATTGGTAATGGGAAGCAGGGCGTCGTGGCTTTTGATTGGGAATCTTGCATAGCCAAATTAGCAAGACTGTGGAATGATTTTGTATACCCCCTTGGAACTCCTTGTGCTACTCGCCTGACAAGCACACTGGTATCTCTAAGAACACCCATAACGCCACCCAATGTCATCCAGTAGGAGCCAACGCCGAATTTATATGCATATCTTTTGACCATCACGATCGTACTACTCCGCCTTCTTGAGTTCAGGCCCCCAGAAAGCATCAGACTCCTTCTCGTACCCTTCTCTCGCCAGTTTTCTCCTCTTGGCCTTGCTCTCCTCTAGCGCATCGCCCTGCACCGCATCCCTCTTCTGCGCCTGATTCAACTTGACCAGATCAGCCTTGTCTGGATCCCGACAGTTCTTGAGCCTCTGCATCAGCGTCTTGATTTCAGCCTTGTGCTTCGCGTCTCTCGCCTCCCGCTCCGGGGCTGGTAGTGTATTATTGACATAAAGACGGTGGCTCGAGATAAGAGATGCACAGTTCCGCAGTGTGCTCAGGAGTTTATCGTAAATCGGACTAGAGGTAGGTACTTTGAGCGACAGGTAGAACAGCGTGAGCGGTTCATCGGCGAGGAGATGGGCGGCCAACCAGATCTGAGAGGGCGTGTACAGGAAATACGCATCTGTCAAGACGGCAATAGTGCGGAGCGTGTTAGTCGCCACACCATACGCACTGTGTATCCTCTCTTCGACCTTCTTCTCCGGCATCTTCATCGCTTGGCCCCCTGTCTTGACCGGGACGGAGCAGATCTTAGCCTGGACGTCCTTTGGTCCCAGTCCCTGCGCCGGCCCCTGGTATTTCCCATGCGCCATGTCCAGCAGTTCCATGTGGCCGGCCTTGATAGCGCGGAACGGATGCCGGACGTCGAGGTTGTAGCGGAGACTCTGGACGATGATGTATTCGGGGGCGAGGACGTCTTCGGCCGTCACGTTGCGGCCGGCGCCTTCAGCGTACTGCGAGACGTGGATGGGGAAGAGCTCGACTTTTGTGGCGAGGAACATGATTGTGCGGAGGATGTTGTTGACGTGGTAGGTCATGGGGGAGTTGTAGAGGTAGAAGCGGCGGAGGAACTGGATGCATGTCGACTGGTGGTGCGTTAGTGGGCATGTCTCATCTGTTTCTTCGTGTAGACGTGTGAGAGACATACGACGACGTTCAATGGGAAGCTGTAATGGTTCCCCAGTGCGATTGCGCGCTCGCAGAATTCGTTGACTATCTTGAGTTCTTCCTCTGCGGTCAGGCAGTTTACTTCTGTTACCGTCTGCATGCGCCCGTCTGGCGTGTTTGTTCCACTCGTCCCGCTCCCGTTCTCCTTGTCTATGCCAGAGGCCACGGCATCGCTGTCGACGGCGTCATTGCCGCGCTGGGCTCGCAGACGCGCAACATTCGCCTTGACGCGCTCGGTGGCTTGGACGTTGATCTTCAGGCGCTGGGCGGCTAGCTGTGGCGCGGTAAAAGACCAATTCCTAAACTGCGTCGAGGTGCGATAGAGGTCGTCTTCGGTGAGCTGCATGGTCGTGGTGATTGGCCGAAGCTGGGGCTGAGAGCGTGGCACTAGGGCTCGGGGTGATGAGAAGGGACGTGATGATGTCGCGCCTGCATGGCAAGTCGAGCCGAGGCGCCTTGCGCGACTTCTTTCCCCTCTACCGTTCGGTCCTCAGCGTCGCATCCTTCGCCCTCTTCTGCTTGATAACATCAAATCCTTCATCTACTTGACGTATTTCCAAGATTTTGACATCCCACATGTCGCTCTTGACACCTCTTGGCGGTACCTGTCCACGGCCTAGGCACAAAGGCATGGCAGTACCACGGCCGTGGTCCTGTCAAGTCACTAGAGCTTGGAACGACGCGAAGCATGCGGCTCGTCATGCGCTGCGCCAATGACCCTGGCCGTGTCTATGTTTTCTAGAATACCCTCAATTGTGCTCAGTGGGTACTGCACGAGTATACTACAAGAGGCGGTCCCCTCCGCGCTCCTGACCGCGTCAATTTCCTTCTTCTATCAGTCGCCACCATACACTCCGCCTCATCTCCGCTACCTACGCTGTTCCACTCAACGAGTGCCCTGCCAAGGCCAACCGGGGACATCACCCTTTCTATTTCTCAGCACTCGTGTTAGTCGAGATAAGGGCCTCGGAGCCTGGGTCAAGGTGTACCGATAGGTCCGCTTTGATTCAACTCCGCTTCCCGTCTTTTGCATGTCGTTGCCCACCGCGTAGACCGGAAGAGCAAGCCTTTCTATCCCTAGTCAGGCCCAAGCACACTACTCGCGGGCACCGGAATGGCGACAGCTGACATGCAGCATCATCTCCATGGAAGTTGCCTGGAATGCCATGGTGTATTCACACACAGCATTGGATCGGCTAAAGCCTACCATCGGCTTATACCATCCAGTTCACCACCTTCTCTAGAATCAATAGTCAAGCTGGAATCTCCTCACGGTTATTTGGTTGTGGCGCAAACCGGGCCCAGTTATTCTTGGCAACCGAAGCAGCTTCCTCTTTAGGTTACGCTATCTACCAATCTCCATCTTCGCTCGAGATGATCCTACCCTAGGTTGCACTGCGTCTGTGTAGCCCCGCCACGGCCTCGACCAGCACGCCTTGCAGTATACTGGGGTATACCAGCCGTAGTTTCATGCTCCCATGCTCGAATCCATGGCGGAATGCTTGCCAAGCATCACACTATTCTCGGCGTACATGAACGGTTGCCTGCAAAATTCACGCCCAAGACTTCACCAAGGTTCGCCCAGCACTCTACTGCATACCACGGCCGCTGTCGTTGCTTCTATACGGTCTTGGTTGCTTATACTAGCTTTTCGGAGTACCTGTGATAGGAAGGTCTACTCATGATGGTCATATGCGGCGTCCTGCACGCGACAGCATCATGGCAAGTCGGTGCTTCCGAGAGGGTGGTACAGAGAGGGGACGATATATAACGTGCTGTAACCTGCTCCCAGGTTCTCGGTTCATCATCAACTGCCAATTGTCAATCCGCAGTCTTGTTCGCAAAGATGAAGTGGGCTACCATCGCCACGGCCTTGCTGCCTTTGGTCGCCGCTCATGGCTTTACTCACCAGCAATATGCCTCTGGAGAGGTCATGGACCTTATGATGTCCGGCAAGGAGTTGGCATGGGCCAAGCAACGCGCTGCTGGCAACTACGACAGCAAGCGCTGGAACGGATTCTCCAGCAAGCGCTCCAAAAAGAACAAGATTGAGTGCAAGAACGGCCGTGTTGAGGCTGTCAAGGGAGATGCCGACCAAACCTACAAGGTTAGCACGTTTGTTCCACAAAGACCCTTCTCAACTAACAACAACAACACAGTGCAAGAACGTCGACCTATACGACTTCAAGACGCACGAGGAGCTTGGTGATGCCATTGGCGAGGGAAGTGGCTCCTGGGGTTGGTCGCACAAGGGCCGTGACTTCGTAAGTAATCCCTGCTATACTATAAAGTCCCCTGGATAAATTGCGAACCCAAACTAATACCAATCAGATTGCCATCGGTCAGACTTACGGTGCTTCTTTCTCCGAAGTTACCAAGAACGGCCAGCTGGAATATCTTGGACGTCTTCCTGCCAACAACGACTCCGTCATTTGGCGTGAGATCAAGGTCGTTCGCGACAGCCTCATTGTTGGTTCCGAGGGTGTCGGCCACCATGTCCAGGTCTTTGACCTGAAGAAGCTGCTCAAGCTTTCTCCCAAGAAGCCCTACACTTTCGATATCAAGAAGGACACTGCTCTTGTCGACATCAACCAGGGTATCAAGGGCCGTACCCACACTGTCGTCGCCAACGAGGAGAAGAACTACGCCGTCGCCTGCGGTGCTGGCGGTCGTCCTGGTCGCAACGACACCTGTGCTGGTGGACCAATGTTCATCAACATGGACGATCCCACCAAGCCTTACGTCGAGGGTTGCAACGGCCAAGACGGCTACACTCACGACGCTCAATGCATTGTCTACCGTGGACCCCACAAGAAGTACTACGGCCGTGACATCTGCTACGGTTACAACGAGGACACCCTGACCATCTACGACGTCACCAACAAGAAGGGTTTCGGCAACGCTGGTGCCATCATCTCTCGCACACCCTACGTCGGAGCCTCCTACACCCACCAGGGTTGGGTTATCGACCCCTTCTGGCAAACCTACATCTTCATGGACGATGAGCTTGACGAGGGCCAAATCGACCCCAACAGGACCGCTGTTGACAGTCCGGCTAAAGACGGCTTCGCGGTGACGTACATATGGGACATCCAGAACCTTGAGAAGCCGGTTGTAACCGGTTACTACAAGACCACCACCCGCTCCGTCGACCACAACCAATACATCTACGATGGTCTGAACTACCAATCCAACTACCAGGCCGGTCTCCGTATCCTCGACATCTCCAGCGTCCCCAAGTTCCCCGACGGCTCCAAGATCAAGGAGATTGGCTACTTTGATGTCTACCCTCCGGATGATGTCAAGCCCGGCGGTGGTGACGCTCTCTGGGACGCTGGTACCTGGTCCGCCTACACCTTTGAATCTGGTTACGTTGTCATCAACACCATTGATCGTGGTGTCTTTGTTGTCAAGCAGGCTGATGTCAAGGGCCTGAGGAGGGGTCGCGGCCAGTACTGGAACAAGTACTAGAGCGATGTGATTGATTATGATAAATACCTTACGCGGTAAAAGCGTTAAGTAGTAATTAAGAATAATGAAAGATTCCAACAAGTCCTCGAACGTTTCCATGACTGCGTGGACTCGGCTTTTTGTAAACACATGGATAATCTTTGAGATGTTTTCGAGGCTGATACTAATGTACAGATTGAGCAGAGATTCCGAGCTTGACACTAGAAAGCATATAAAACCACACGCTGGTCTCACTGCTCTCCTTCTTTGTACATCAATCATTTCTCACATAAAACCAAAACTACAACGTAGACCTTCGATGGTCTGTTCTGCGTTCTTCTTTTAAGATCATAGCAAGCAACTCCTATCAACTCCATTGTGTCAATGCCGATTTCAAATTGTCGAAACCTTTTGGAGACTATTTACATGGACTCAGTTTTCTGCGAGATCGAAATTCCCAACCAGATTGAATATGAGTGGTCTTGCTCGTAGCGATGGTAAAACAGTGTTATGTCGGACTCGAAGAATATGTTGGAGCATGCCGAAAAACACTACACCTACACCTCCAACTATTGACTTTCCTCAAAAACGCACAGTACGCCACGTATGTACCTCTTCCTATCGAGTCCTCTTGTGACAAAAAATTACCCAAAGTCTAAATTTTCATGGTGTGTCTGCCTTCCAAAATAGGCTTACCCGTAACTACATGTGTACTCTTTCCTTGGGCCGTTAAAATTTTGCGCTGCTCGATCGCATAGGCACACTTTGAAATGCTTGACATCGCATGCGATGCGAGAGGGTGTTGCCGTGGTGGTTTTGGAATTGATGTGAAGCTGACTGAGGTTTCCGCTCAGCCAAAATCACACGAGGAACTTTGTATGTGCGGAAAGAGACTTGTGAATCATGACCAGTGAACCAAAACATCATGAATTTACAGAAATTGTCTTCATGCTGTATAGTCATGCCAGGTGCCAGATTGGAGCTAGCTTGATGGGCACCCAAACCCTTCTCGTCGCCTTCCAAGACCTCATTCTTTTTGCAGATTCGGTTGTTATGTTCTGTTCCAAAAAACATCCACGTGCCTGATGCTGATTTTTGGACTTCTCAATTTGCTTCCCCTTGGAATAGAAGAAAATGCGATAGATTGGTGGAGACATCAAACTCTCAGTGAAAAGGACACTGTCTCTCTTCTTCCGGTTGCCCATGAGAAGAGCCAAATGACCAGCTTCATGTACTCTGATTAATATCATGTTAAACTCGATTTCTCATGTTCTCACTTAAATATCAAAAATGTCCCTGCTTTCACATGACCAAAAACGGAAACAATTCACCCCATGTGTCTGTGTGTAGCTCTACCATTTACACTTTATATAAGGCCCTGATGATGAACACGACTGTAGAAACCCTTCATTTATCGCGTATAATCATCGTCGCTGTGCCGTCAAGCATCGTACCCACATATTACTTAGAAAAACCATATCCCTTCTGTCTTACCGCCTTCCCTCCCAATCTTCAACTCATCCAAGCACTTCTTCAGCCGCGCCCCGGTCGCCTTCCCATACGCCTCATGATCATTAAAGTCCGGCATCTCTCCGGCTCTGGTTATATCGGTGCGCACCCATACCATCTTCTCATTTCCGCAAGACTTCTTGATCTCCTCGAACATCTCGTTGTTGAAGCCGCCTCCGAGAGCTACGACAGCGGGCCTGGTGCCGTAGTTCTGTGAGCCAATGTTGGAGGAGCTGTTGGGCCGAGTTTCAGACGAGATGAGTAGAGGAATCGAGGACGTCGCTTCTTCGACGGAGAGGATGATATGGATTACTGAAGAATAACGAGGTTAGGTACATTCCCATGTGCACATACTTATGCGACCGAGATGCTCAAGCATACCATCGTATTCCGGCTTAACGCTCTCGCGAACCGCCTTTGCAATATTTGGGTTTCTGCCACAAATGATGATGGGAATAGGCGGCATTGCGGATGTGTAGAATCTTGTATGCAATCGTAAAGATGACGACCTTGGCGCAGTGCTGGAGAAAATTGATCTGGGCACGGAACGAAAGACCTGTTTTACATACATCGAAGCGAAATGTTAAAAGGCATGTAATAAAAGGGGCCTCAATATATGCTGCGCTTCGTGTTGTAATGCTTCGGCGTTATTGTGTCTAAATCCGACGCTACCTAGGGAATACCAAAAGGACCCTACCAGTAGAAATCAGCCCGTGCTCTCCAGCGTCTCTGTGAATTCAGACTGGGCAGGATCATGGTATTGTAACCCTGTGAAGGCATTATTGTATGAGAGGTGTTGAACGTACCTAGGTAGGTAGAATGCAAGCAACGGCAGGAGCTCTGATGTCATCTTGTCGCTGCGACCGTGCCGCAAACCCCGCGCTTGGCTTCATATGTAGACTGTCTCCCCTCTCGCCAAAAGCGGCGGGGTCATGGGTTATGGATGAGAACTTTCGGCTTTTCGCTCTCTAGGACCGCACAGGTTCCTCTACGATAACCGTGCTTCATTTGACTCCCAAGGGCATATCTTGACAAGGCAAGGCAAAGCGTTAAGAACATGTCTAATGGATTACCAGCTGAACACGAAATCGTTGACTCCGAGTCAGATGATGGCTTATGCGAGGGGTGCCACACGTTATCGAAACAAAAGAAGCCTCCAATCCATGATACTTACATTTACCGCGAGTTGAACCAGCCGAACAATACTGTTAGGTTGCTTGCATTGCCTGCAGAATCCGAAGATGTGCCCTGCCTGCTCGAAGCATCGATCGAAGACCTTCCGCCGTACAAGAGCGTGTCCTACGCCTGGGGCAATCGTGGCACAACTGGTTGGGCACTCGAGGTGAACAACAATGGCGGCACAGCTACGAGCAAAACCATTCATTATCCTTCCGAAGTACAAAAGTCAACCCTACAAGTCGGTGTCTCAGTTGCCCATCTTCTTCATTATTTGCGGCCCACAACTGGCTGGCGCTTACTGTGGATCGACGCTGTATGCATCAACCAAAGCGACAATTCAGAGAAGTCTATTCAGATCCTTATGATGGATCGGATATATTCATACGCTAAGAGAGTAGTAATATGGGTTCAGGAATGTAGGGTTCACCGGGTTGAAGACGCCGAACTAGCAATCGATAAACTCAACAACTGGGAAGGGCGCAAGACCGAGATTCTCAGAGACCTTCAAGAAGGTGCATTCGGGAATGCAGCCTATGATCTTGGAACCGGACTAAGATGGCTGCCATGGAAATTGCCATCTACACACGAGTTCTACATACCCAAAAGATGTGTGATAGCTCTCGAATGTATACTCCGCTTGCCTTGGTTCCAGCGCGTATGGACTCTTCAAGAGTTGATCTTGGCTCGAGAGACGGTACTATGCGTAGGTTCCAACATTCTTCAGTGGGACGATCTTAGTGGTGCATGTCACACAGCTCACAGCTGCGACTTCGCTATAGAATGTAGGAGACTTGCAGAATCCCAAGTCTTGCGTACCCTTGGATCGGGTGCTTCTAGTTTCTGTGGAAGGGAACTTACATCCCACAAAACGCTGTAAGTGCTCTGCTCATGGCTTCAATGTCGGATACTTGCAGTGGCAGGCAAGGACAATGTTGACTGCGCACAGTAACAATATACTGCGTATCACTCGGGCTCGCAAAGCTACAAACCCACGCGATAAGATATATGGCGTGATGGCTTTAATGACTCGATATGACATAGTCGGCCCATCCCTCCGAGTCGACTACAGCCTCCCAGTTCTGGATGTATACCTCTCGGCCTGCATGACATGCATGGAAGTTCAAGGAGAACATGCAAACATTGCATTCCTGCAAGATGCTGGCTTGAGGGCGACGATGAAGGAAGAAAGACAGAACTGGCCGTCTTGGATTCCGGACTGGGCAGGAGCATTACCATCCTCGTCAGGAATACAGATGGGCTGTTTACAAGCCGAAGGATCATCAGTCTCAACTGGAAGAACATCAAACGCCACAATTCTTGCTCAGCACGAGCATGTTATTCGGGGTGGGAAAGCTCCCTGCTTACGTGTGCAGGGAGTACGAGTCGTAACAATTCAGGGCTTCATCCCTCGTCGTACGAGTCACTTGTTCAGCGACTACTATGAACTGCTGGCCAATACATCTTCGCTGTACTGTAACACAGCAATATCAACCCAGAGTGCGTATGAACGCGTCTCGGTTGAGCGACCGCATCCACAAAAAGGTGTGCCAGCGCTGGTTCAACGCACTGACGTCTGGTCGTATATCAAGGATACCGTAAAACCTCCTGGGTTTGATCTCAAAGATAGCAATAGCAACACCCAACCCCAGATTGCAAAAGATACGACAAGCGAACGCATGGTCCGCGTAATGCATGGTAAAACTTCACTGGAAATTCCAGAAACGGTCCAACGAAGACTAGAACAGTCTGCGCAACGACCGTGCGACCAGAACGGAAAACCTATGTTTAAATGTTTTGTATGCACAGCTGGGTTCATGGGCTTGGCTTTTCCCGACGCACAACCTGGGGACGAGGTTGTCATCCTGTTTGGGCTCGAGATGCCCTTTGTGATCCGACCCGATGTTGAGACTGGGCATTACCGGCTTATTGGAGAATGCTATGTCCTAGGTTTGATGAATGGCGAGGCTATGGAGGCAATGGATGAATTACAGGTAGAAGAAATCTACCTTACCTGATGGGCTGCGCTAGAGACTGCACCGTGTACGATAGGGACACGAATTGATTTACGAAGTGATCCTATTAAGTCACAGTGTACATTCGATTAAGATATATATTAGCACCCGCGCATTCATGAGATCCATAGCCTACATAAGCATGGGTTGAGAGCGACCAGAAGGTTTAATAACGTTGTTGGCGCCTAGAGCACGTGTTCATACATGTAACTTATCAGTAAACGCGATTGTAGTAGGCTAGGTACTTACCATCTCCTCCTGCGGGATGCTGGAGAGAACAGTTTTGGCCTACTATGCTCGCCCGCGACGCAAAAAGAAAACTCTCGCACGAGTAGAGTCGGACATCGTGGACCAGCTCCATTAGTCTTGGGGCAAGGGGTTATATGGTGGTCGGAACAAAAACAAAAATTCAGGGCCGAACCGGAGTCGAACCGCCGTCGGCTGCCTACATGACTATGGGAAGAGACCAAGTATCTTGAGGCAGCAAGATACCTAGTCTCTTCCCTTCTACTCGAGTACGGTGATACATGTATAATGGATTTGTCACTACCCTGAACCAAGACCACCATCCCTGCGAACAACAAATCCAGGTCATAGAGAAAACAATACAGACATCAGCCGCCAGACCTCCAAATAGCGGTTACCAGCTTCGGTCTTGAACGTGGGCAGACAACGCGCCAAGGAACGAACAAGCACAGATGCTAAGTTATATGCGCATTGACTAGCTAAACTGTTATTCCTCGGCTGTATCTTAAAACATCTCTACACACGTTACATTACCTAGCGACCTAAACATTACATCACATCACCTACCGCAAACATCGCATATAAACCCGTAGTCATCTTAATTGCACGCACTATATGTGCTCTCTTTCGCCTTAACCTGCTATCTGACTGTCGCGATTTGCCTTAACAGAAACCGCCAAACACAATCCCCATTTACTCCTCAACCTTTATCGAGCTAGCATGTAATAGATTAACATGACAGCTATCCCCTAATTACATGGCCTAGATTGAGCGCCAAGTTATAAAGCGCAAGGCAGGTAAGAGCATAGCAGTGGTTTATAGGAAATACAACCGTGGTTTTGTCTAAGGACCAAAAGTACTGCAGAAAAGAAAATGACAAGTCAACTATAAGTCACACGGCATTCTACTAGCGGCAAGTACTCTCCCTGTGTGCAGCTAATAACCTCGCTAACGGCGTCAGCCTGCGTTACGCTACAGAATAGCTTGAGTCGATTCTGCCTCTCCCAGCCGCAACTGTAACCGCCTCACGGCCTAGGACAAAGACGAGCGAAAATGCGTACAAAGCCTTAGCATCTCTCACAGATGTGGAGCTAACTAGTAACGACTAGTTCTGTTCGAAGTACAGCCCACGGTTGGTCGGCAGGCGGGATATGCAGCGGAAGCTAAAGCCAAGGTAGGGCTAAGCATAGAAAAGATTGATGTAGCTCTCCGCTACTAGCTGGCTTGAGCCTTGTAGCGCATCGCTTGGAACGCTTTCCCCCTTTTACGCAAAGCTGGACAACCTCGACATAATAGGGAGTTGACCCTTGCTAAATCCTCGAATTGATCCACAGGACTCTGCGTATGGCGGCATCTCCGCCTTCTTAGCGCTCCTTACTAATGTTGACAAACTACTTGCACGCGACGAGCGAAAAGCGGTTATTGAGGACGCAGCAATTTATGCCCTGGCTAGCTGCTATTGAGCCACGTTGGCTGAGCTACACGAGACTGGTACGATCGGAGAGACGCATTTAATAAACCTGAGCCAGTCACCTAACAATACAATTAAGGGGAGGGATAGTGCGGCCTTCTAAAGCGCTATGTGGTCTAAAAGACTCTCTGCGCCAACGCATCCTCGAAGACGGATACGACTAGAAAGAACTTATAACTTAGCTGTCTAGCAATTCAGCTTACATGCCTATATTAAGACTAATACGCAACCTACTAAGCGAAGCGTCCCGTACTACGGAAGCCTTCGATGAACCTGACTCTAGTATCACTGCCCCTCGCTTGTATGCTAGCTAGGCAGATGCGGACCTACATTTCTTTTGATTAGAGTAGTAGGAGCAACAGTAAAATTAGCACATTAGTTTAGAAGCACAGCGGTATATATACCTATTAGCTGAATAGATAGCTAAGTAACTACACCTCTTAACATTGTATAGCATTGTGAATCATGCTAGTAGCTAATAAATTAAACACCTTACTAACACCTCTTTGTATTGAGCATATTGTATCCTTTTTTTAGTCTTTTCTATATACACAGACTAACGTAACAACATTAGAGAGATATTCTAATAAATAATACTACTATATTCGCTCGCTGCCTTAGATAGCTAACTTTAAGGCGTCTAGCTAGCCTAGCTTTTTAACCCCTCTAAATATTATATCTATTTAGGATTACGCGAGTTTACCTATTATACGTTCGACTAGGCTAAGATTAAAGGCGTAAAACACTTTATTTATAGTCTAGCGCTATTATTAGTAGTGTAACAGCTACGCTTACGTACTAGAAGTCCTAATTAATTACCCTTAAATAATATTTAGGCTATATAAGAAGATAAAGCCCTTCTTATTAAAGGGTTATATAGGAAACGCTAGCACCTAGTTATAGATAACTATACTAAATAAGACTACTATAATTATTATAATAGGCTATTATATAGTAGCTAAAAACTTAGTAGTATACCTTATTACTTTTAGGAATAGCTATAGCTCTACTAATAGGCTACTACCTACTTACTAAATACTTTATCTTATACCCTTATTACGTCTAGAGACTACTATAATTTAAATAATTAACTATTACTACTAGTAAGCTACTCTTTTATATTAAGTATATTAATACTACTACTATTAAATAAAAGTTAGGTCTACTCTATTATATCTCTAGTAAACTAATTAGATAGCTATAGTTAGAATTATTAACTATTACTATTTACTAGCTACCTTCTCTAATATCTATAAATTATCTATTATCTAACTACTCTAACTACCTTTTATCTTTATAAACTTACTATATACCTTTATAGCTATAATAGGAAGATTTAGCTATTACTATATACTAGACTACTAGTACTATACTATTACTACTCCTCTATAAGGCCTAAATAAAATTATTAATAAGTAGCTATAATTAAAACCTTTAGTAGCTATAGTTATAGGCTTAAGTACTATTATTACTATTACCTTTTCTTTATAAGACGTTTAGAAACCTTTTATTAGTAGCTATATTATCTAAGTATTAGCTATTCTTATATATTAATTTTATTTAATATAGTAAATATACTATAGATTATAGCACTTCGTAGATCTACTATTATCTAAATACTATAGGCTAGAAATATCTATATAACTATATTATAAATACTATTTTATATTCTTATATATATTACCTAGAAACCGCCCTTAAATAGGTATTATAGTAGATATATTATTATTAAATATATAGCCTACTACGCTAAGAGTAGATATATTTAACTTAATTCCTTATTCTATATATTTATAAAAGTAGGTTTTTCTAGAAGTACTAAAAGCTATAACTCTTATAACTTACGTAACTTTAGTAACTAGAAAGTAAAATTTTAATTTTTTTATCCTTATTTAAGTTCTTAAAGCTATAACTTACGCTACTAGTACTACTTAGAAAAATAGTACTACTCTCTTAAGTAGTAGTAGTAAACTAACTATAATTTGTTTCCTAATTAGGACTAGTACTTACTAATATAAATAGAATTTTTAAAAAGCTTTAAAATTAAGAATTAAGAATAAATATAAAATAAAAATATTTTTATCTATATACTAAATACTAAGACTATTACTATAAATAGTGATATAGAGAACCTTTATATTTAAGTAATTATAGTACTAATACTATTATTTACTTAGCTTATCTAATCTTTTTTTTTTAATCTTTAGATTAAACTTTAGATAACTAGCTTAGACGCTAAGGTACTAAAGTAAATAGGGGTCTAAAAAATTAAGAAAAGCTTACTAATCCTTACTTATTTTCGCTTAGGCTCTAGCTAGCTAGAATAACAACGAATTTAATTTTTTTTAAAGTAAAATATCTAAAGTTAGGATTTTTACCCTTAGACTTGCCTAATTAGGGAATATTATATTATCCTATTATTATTTAGACTATTATCTAGAGGATAGTGTACTTAGATTATTAATATCTATTTTGTTTTTAGAGTTATATATTTTTAAAATAAAAAGTTTTTCTAATCTAGCTACTCTAGTAACTCTAGTAACTCTAGTAACCTACTAGCTAATTATTATTAAAACTTTTTAAGTAAGGTAACTTTAGTAACTTTAGTTAAAGTAGGTATATAGTGTAAATTACGTAAATTACTAGTAATTAGCTAGCTACTCTCCTTTCCTACCTCTTATCCTTTTTTCCTACGTTAGGAAAACTAAGGGGGTAGTAGTTTACGTAAGTTACTAGTATTTTACTTAATAGTTACGTAATTTATAATTTTACTAAAGTTACTAAAGTTACCTTACTTAAAAAGTTAAGTTAATAAGTTACTTATAACTTACTAGTAAGTTATATAGTATCCTAATCTTAAGTAAGCTACCTTAGTAGTCTTTCTCTTAGTAATATCTTTAGTAGTAATACTATAATAGGTATAGGCGCTAGCTATATATATCTAGCCTACTTTAGTAAGCTAAGATAGCTTACTCTATATAGTATTCTAGTAATAACTACTTTAAGAGACTATACTAGACTATTTATTACTATCTATTATAGTCTACTAGTGTCTATAGTAGTAGCTATACCTACTACCTAAGTAAACTAAGTATAACTATAGTTATATATTTTTAGTAAATATCTACTAGTCTAACTAGATTACGTAGTATTAACTTATATAGCTACTCTTATATATATAGTATACCTAGTATCTTAAGTAGTTAAAGGATAGTATATTATAGTCCTAGACTATTAATTATTAAATAGGATACTATAATATTATAAATAAAGAATATTTATTTTATAAATATTAATATATAATCTACTCTAAGTCTAATTTATTATCTAGGTCTATATCTCTTTTATATATCTTTAAGAGACCTTAACTCTTACTTAGGTTTTCCTCTTACTCCTCCTTTATAAGAGTATATAGTTATATATTACTACCTACTATATACGTAGTTTAGTATAGCTTAAAAAACTTAGTCTATATAGTAGTACCTAATATCTTCTAAGACCTCTTATAGTTCCTAAACTAGGCTTAGTTATCCTCTTATTTATTATACTTTATTAATACTTATATAAGTAATATTATAATAATATTAATAATATCTTTAGACGTTAAGTATATCTTAATATTAAGCTTTATACTATTAGTACTAAGTTTAATAGCTAATCTAATAATTATTTACCTTATCTATAGAGTTACTATTAGTATTACCTATCTTATAACTTTATAAGAGTATTATTAAAGATATACTCTTAGCTAGTTATATACTAGTAGATAAGTTTTATACTTAGTTTACTATATATATATATTACTTATAGTTAGCCTTATTATAACTAATAAGGATATTATTAATATTATTATTATACTTATCTAGTAGTATAACTACTATTAATCCTTTATCTAGTCTATTAATATATAGTATAATATTACTTTATATATAAGCTAATATAATTACTCTTTACTTTCTATTAAGAGATATCTACTTCTAGAGTATAGTATTATAGTTTTCTAGTATAGTTAGCTTAGTATAAAAAACCCTTAGTACTACTTTACCTTCTACTATATATATTAGGAAAAGTTTAGTTATATACTTTATATTCCTAAGGATATACTTAGAGGTAGCGTAAGTTACTAGTAATAAGCTAAGCTTATACTATAATAAATAGTTTTATACTATCTATAACTAGTATACTTATACTAGTTACTATTATTATGA
Organism: Alternaria solani; assembly: GCA_002952155.1. Lineage (NCBI taxonomy): Eukaryota > Fungi > Ascomycota > Dothideomycetes > Pleosporales > Pleosporaceae > Alternaria > Alternaria solani. Next base: position 904,071 of record CP022030.1, on the reverse strand, counting down.
AGGTTACTAGTATTCTTTTACTTAAATATTATCTTCCTAACTTATATATATTAGTAAACTATTATAAGTAAGTAAAGTATAGTAGCTTTTCTTACTATATTACGTAGTATATAGTAGCGTTTTAATAGGCTAAGTTTATACTATAATAAATAGTTTTATACTATCTATAACTAGTATACTTATACTAGTTACTATTATTACTAAAGTTACTAGTATTCCTTTACTTAAATATTATCTTCTTAACTTATACGTATTAGTAAACTATTATAAGTAAGTAAAGTATAATAGCTTTTCCTACTATATTACGTATTATATAGTAGCGTTTTAAAATATACTATACTATTATAGATAGTATAACTACTAGTAGAGTAGAGGATTAATAAAGTATATATATTACTATAATAAGTCTTATCCTATCTACTATACTTCCTTACTATATTTAATTATAATCTACTATCTCTTTAATTATATATTAGTAGCCTATTAGTCTAGTATATAATATCTATACTTACTTAAAAGTTAACCTTATTACTAACTATAGTATATCTATTATTACTATCCTCTTCTATTACTAAAATTAGATTCTATACTACTATCTTAAATAGCTAGCGCTATAGGATACTAACCTTAACCTTACTTTTAAGGTTATATAATATATAGTTATAATATACTTATATAAGTTATCGAATTTAGTATATATAGAAAAGGGCTTAGTTTTATTTTACTTATTAGTCCTATAGCTTTATCTTAATAAAGTAGCTTACCTTAATAAATATAATTAACTTTACGTATACTATAAATATTACTATAATATATAAACTATTATTATACTACTACTCCTTCTATTATTCTACTCTTATATTATCTAATATACTACCTAAGAAGATAGTTATATTATAGTTTTTATACTTCTTCTCTAAGGTAAGGTAGGTAATAAGCTAGGTAATAGGTTTATATAATATAATAATAATCTTAGTAAGAAGAGTTTAAGGCTAGTTTCTAGTAAGTTAATTACTATACTTTAGGTTTAGGTGCGTTAATCCTATTACCTTATCTATAATCTTAAAAAGTACCTCTAGTTTAGCGCTATCTTTAGTAACTTCTCCTAACTTATTATAAATCTATATATTACTTAGGTTTCTAAGTTAAGGGCTAGCTATATTACTTAAAAGGTATATTATACTTATTTTAAAGTCTACCTTAAGTAGTTTACCTTTAAGTTCTATAAGGTATAAGTATATTAATACTATAATTATATTAGATTAGGTTAGCTTAAATAGATTCTTACTAGAACTATATTTATTAAGAGTATTACTAATAGTTTCTTTCTATATCTTATTTATATATAAATATATATAAACTTAAAAGCTACTAATATATAGGTGTTAGAGTATATAAAGATAGTTATATCTTAGTATTAAAATATTACCTTTAGCGTAGCTAAGAGGGTGTTTAGGTATAAGTATTATATAATAGTATTTATTTAGCTATATAAAGAGTAAAGAAGTATTATTATATATAAGAAGAAAGTCTTTAAGATATTCTAAAGGTGTCTACTATATTTAATCCTTATTTAGTAATAGCCTCCTACTAGCTATATAGAGGAGTATATAAAGAAGTATACTATAACTAATTACTTTATACACTAGTATAAACCTCCCTTTCCTAGAGTTATAGTCTTATTATAACTCCTCTATCTATAAGTATAAGTACTACTATACTAAACTTTAAAAAGAAAATAAAGGAAAGAGTAAGAAGGAAAGACTAAAGTTAGTTAAAAATATAAGAAATAAAGATATAAAAGTATTATAAAAGAGATTTAAGTATTAGATAGTACCTAGTATTATCTTAATATTTATAATAATAGAATTTAGGCTATAACGCTATTACTTAGATTCTATACTTACTTTTTTTTAAATAGTCCTTAACTCTTATTTTACCTACTATAACGTAACGTAAGAGTAGGAGTAGGAGGAATAATAATATCTATAGCTATAAATATACCTAAGTAAGACTAAATAGTACTATTAGTATTTATAAGTAATATAATAGACCTAGCTTCTAATTCTATAAAATATTAAAGCTTATCTAGTTCTAGAGTAAGTTTATTAGCTAGGTGTAATATTATATCTAATTAGCTAATATCCTTATCTTAGTTTAACTAGTTCTCTCCTTTAGGTAAGTATTATCCTTTATTAGTAAATAAAGAGTAATTAGGGATATTCTATTCTAGGATTATAGTAAAGGCTTCTTTCTCTAGTTATTACTAGATTACCTAGAGTTCTTTTACTATCTTAACTACTTACTATTACTCCTTTATAATATATATAATCTATTAGTCTTTACTTATATTTATAATCTTCTTTAACTCTAGTTAGATAAGCTTATTATCCTAAGATAGCTATCTAATTAAGGCCTTTTAGATAGGATTACTAAATAAGATATATAGGTTTACTAGGAAAGCTTACTTAATACTACTAAATTAATTAAGATAACTAGAAGGGGTATATAGAAGTACTATAAGGTTCTAATATAAGTTATAAATCTCTTTATAAGTACTTATAGCTAGTACTTTTATAATCCTATTATAAACTATAATAAACTATAGTAGAATAGTATATTACTCTTTTATAGCTAGTCTAGTTAAACTATATAGTATTAGTAAGGATATATTATAGACGTCTCCTTTCTTATATATAACTTTCTTCTATTAGATATTTAAGTACTTAAATAAGATTACTTTAGGCTAATCCTTTTTATTAACCTATCCCTTAATATATGTAGTAAAAGACTAAATACTAGTTTCTATATACTAGTATATATATTCTAGAACTATCTTATAGAATCCTTTTAGTATCTTAGTATAATTTCATTTATCCTTATTATTAAAAGAGACTAAGCCTTATAGTATATCTTATCTAGTTCTATCTCTACTTACCTATTCTAGGTTAAGATCTATATACTTAAAAGTAGTCTTATCTCCTATAACTATATACTTAGTATAATAAGGGTATAAGATTAAAGTATATTTACTTTATAGTAAAGTATAAAGTATTTAATATCTTAAGTTAGTCTAAACTACTTACTAGATTAATAAATAGTATATATTATAAAGTTACCCTAAGTTCTCTTTACTATTAATATAGTAAAGATAGTAATAGTATATACTAAAGCTATAATTAATAATCTTTACTATCTCCTTATCCTTAAATAGGTAATTAAACTAATTAGTAATAGCGTTACTATTCTTTTAGAAGCTATTACTAAAGCTCTTAAGATTAAGGTTTATTTATATTATATCTTATTTAAAGTTACTAGTAACCTTATTATTAGGAAGATACTAGTAGTTAAGTATATTATCTTTTTAGTAGTTCTTATAGTAGTAGCTAATAAAAAGGATTAAAGTAACTAAGTTACTCTAAATAATATCTTACTAATTATATAAGTAGTATAATTAATATAGTACTTTATTAAGTATAGCTCTTATTATTACTTACTTAAATAGACCTATTATAGTTACTATAGTACGCTTATATAGAAAGTACACCTAGTTATATTTTAGTAATATATTACCCTCTTTATTAATCTTATAATACTATTCCTTAATAACTATATATTACTTAGAATCCTTCATAACGCCTTTCTTCTAGTACGCTTTCTTAACTAATACTAGGAAAATAGAAGCTTTATCCCTATACTTATAATAATTAGCTAAGATTTATAATACTTACTCCTTTATATTTAGTTCCTTATTATTATATTTCTCTTCTTTAAGGATAGTGTTAATAGTATTTATACTTTATTAGTATATAGAGGTAAGTTTTAGTACTTAAGAACTCCTTTTAGGTACTAGTAGAGATAGCTTATAGTATTTAAGATATTTTTCTTACCTATAGCTTTAATTATATTAGCCTTCTTTTATATTACTTTCTTTTTAGCTTCTAGCTCTTTAGATTCTTACGCTTTAATTAATTTATCTAGCCCTAGCGTTCTAGCGTCTAGAGTTACTTTACTAAGAAAGTAAATTTCTAATTTAACCTAAAAGGATAGGTTTTTAGTATCTTCTCTACTACCTTAAATCTAACTAGTTTTATAGTTAATAGGAATAGCTAAATAGTAAATAAAGTATATCTTAAGTTCTTTTAGTATTAGGTCTTTCTTATAGTTTAATAGTAATTAGTAGCGTATTATAGGTACTTTAGTACTAAGAACTATTTCCTAGGAGTAGTAGCTAAATACTTATTTTTAGAAAGGTAGCTTCTATTCTAGTTATATATTAGGCCTAGTTTTCTTTATATTATAAGTAAAGTTATCTTTATCTATCTTATATATATTAAACTTAGCTTATAAATTATTTATATCTTTATAGTCTAGTATATAAGACTTCTTTTTATCTAAGGTGTTATCCTTTATAAATTAGTATATAGTCTTAAGCTTAGTTTTTAGTATTACTTAATCTTATCTATTAATATATTAATTATTAGAATAGTTCTTAGTCTAGATATATATAATAGTAATCTAGTTAAGGAAGAGTATAGCGTCCTTTAATCTAAGATACTTAAGTATAAAAGGTATATCTATTATAGTTTAGAAGGTAAGTATTATATACTACTTTTAAGTATAGAAGTAGTTCTTTACTAAGCTTAGTTCTAGCTTTTTTATAGTCTCTATAGCGTTAACTATCTTATTCTTATATTATTCTTTTACGCTAGTAGTTTTTTTTAATAAGTAAATAATTCTTTTTAAAAGCTTAGTATCTTTTATATTTATCTATTAGTCTAGGAAGGTTTTTATATGTCTTTACTACCTTAAGTATAGAGTTATAGAATAGTTTAAGAGCTAAAGAGCTATTATAAAACTAGATATCTAAGATAACTTACTACTATTATAGAAGTTTATTTTCTAACTAGTTAATAAGGCTATATACTAGATCTTAAATATTTAATAAAGCTTCTTCTACTATATTAATTACTTCCTACTTAGCTAGTACTAGTAACTAATTTAAAGTTATATTATATATTTCTTTATTAGGTAGTATAAAGGGGTCTTCTACTCTTAGATTACTAAAGTTAGCTAATAGACTTAGAGTTTATAGAGGTAACACTTATAGTTATTATAGAGGCGTAGTAGCTTATCCTTTACCTTTATCTTTCTTCCTTAGAGGTATCTTCCTATAGACCTTTAGTAGAGTAGGTACTTTCTTTATAATAACTAGAACTAGCTCTTATAAAGAAACCCTTACTAAACTAGCCTAAGTTATAGAACTAATACTCTTAGAGGTACTTAGGAAGTTATATAAGTATATTACTAAATACGCTAGCGCGCTAGGGTATAGTAGGGTATTAAGAGTATAACACTTTTATTAAGTATTATATAAGTATTTTAGGAGTATTAATTATAGTTAAAGTAAGTAGTATATAGAGAGTAAGTATAGAAGAAAGAGAAGGAGACTAAGAGCTTTAAGGCTTAAATATATTACTTTTATTTATTCTATAGTAGTATTATAGTAGCTCCTATTACTAGTATTACCTAAGTAGCTATATAAGTAAGTAAAATTATAAGTATAAGTAAAGGTATATAGTAATACCTATCTATATATAAAGGGGTACTCTATAATTATATTCTCCTTTAATAAGAACTAGTAGCTAATTATTAAAGGCTATAAGTTAGCCTATTACTAGGGCTATAGATTCTAGGTTTATAACTCTAGTAGTTACTTTTAAATAGAAGAAGATTAGCTCCTTAAAAAAAGAGAAGTTTTCTTCTTCTTATATTTTTAGTAATATATAGCTAGCTTTACTATATTAGCTAATTTTTAGTTAGGTCTTAGTAGCTAAGATATAAAATCTAAGTAGTAACTCTTATACTTAGATTTTATACTAAATTAGTATAAGAGTATAAATTACGTTCTAAATTATTAGGAGTATAGTAAATAGTAATATTATAGTATATATAAGTACTCCCCTTCCCCTTCCTATAGAAATAGACTACCCCTTAGTTTATTTAGATATAGAGGAGTAATTAGAGTTAGAATTAAAATTTCCTTAGTCTTATATATAAGCTTAGTATTCTTCTTCTATTAGTTACTTAGTAATAACTACTCTTAGAACTATTTTTATATTATACTCTTATATAAGGGGCGTCTTTAATAGTACTTAGATTAGGAGTAGTAGCTCTTCTAGGTCTAACGTTACTAGAACGTCTAGCGTAGAGCTAATATTTTCTTAGTACTCTTAGTTCTAGAGCTCTATATTACCTCTATCTTCTTCTATAATATTATCTAAGAGTTACTAGTAGAAGAGCTTTAGTCTTTTCCTTAGTATAGTATAAGGAAAAGTAGTACTATTAAGGTCTTCTAGGTAGAAAATCCCTTAGTTAGGCTTTACCTCTTATACCTTATATAGTCCTAGCTATTTAGTATTAAGTTTATAATCCTTAGATATTTTAATTTCTTATATAGAGTTCTAGAGTAGGATAAGGTCTCTAAGTAAGATATTTTCTTATTAAATCTCTTTAGTATTATCTTAGTATTCTTTCTTTAAGGTATATATATAATTAGTATAAGATATAGCTTCTTTAGTACACTAATCCTAAAGGTTTAGTTATATAGTATAAATTATAAGTAACTATACTTAGTCTTTAACTTAATAGAATAGTAGAGTTTACTATATAAGTAGTACTAGTTTAATAGGGAGAACTAAGTTCTATCTAATAACTAACTAATAGAGAGAATAGCTAGTCTATTCCTAGATTAAAATTTTATCTATAAAAAGTATAGTTAGAAGGTTCTTTACTTATAGGCCTAGAAGTTTTATAAGGGTATTAACTATAAGCTTATACCTTCCTTTAATCTTTCTTATAGCTTATAAGTTATATATAGATAATTATACTTAGTTAATCTTATAGATCTTTACTAAATAGTTAACTACTTTAGTAAAGTTTAGTTTACTATTTACTATAAGTTTCCTAGTAGTACTCTATTAATATATAATATTCTTATAAATAAATTTAGTAATAGTCCTACACTTATTATTTAATAGTATATAGGCCTCTAGCTATTTACTTAAGTAATCCTTTATAAATACTAAGTATTTCTTCCTAAGGTATTATAGTATATAGACTATATTAATAGTAATAGTCTCTTAGATAGTAAAACTATACGGATTTATAAGTATATCTACTATCTTCTTAGATAAATAAAATTAATATTCTAGGTATATTACTAGGCGTTTTTATACGTATTTATATATCCTATTCTACTAATACTATTACGCTAGTATTAAGTATATAGTATTAACTCCTTAGTATCTAATTTATTAATATATATTCTATATAGTAGTAGTTAAAAGGTTTAGATTATCTACTACTCTCCTAATTATAATATTACGTAATATCTTCTTAAATAAGATACTATCTTATATAAAGAAGTTTATAGCTCTTTTCTTTTACGCTTATAGTTCTTATAGGGTTATATTTCTTAGTATCTTTAGGTTTAGTAAGAACTATACCTATTATTCTAAAGTATTAAAGAACTCCTACTAAAGAAGCTTACCTTCTTATATTTACTATAATAGTATATTAATATTACTAATTATATAATTAATAAATTCTTTTAAGTTATCTTTAGGCTCTTTTAGAGGTTCCTAACCCTCTAGCTTAAGATACTAAGAGAGTACGTCTACTACTATATTCTTCTTCCTAAGAATATACTTAATATTAAAGTCCTAAAGTATAATAGTAAAGATTTATTTATTTATTACTAAACTTAAGTTATTTATAGAAGACATATTAAGTTAGGTAATAAGAGTTACTATATTAGTTTTAATAGTAAAGTAGACTCTATAAAGGTATATCTAAAACTTCTTTAATACCTAGAGTACTACTTTATATTCTAGCTTTATAGAATACTATATTTATTCTCTTATAGACTATAAAGTACTCTTAAAATAAACTAAGTAATATTTCTTATCCTCTTTAATTTATTTAATTTATACTCTTACTCTATCTTAGCTAGTATTAGTTATAAGAAAAATCTTTATAGTAAGTATATCTAAATAATCTAGATTAGCTAGTACTAATATAGAGAGAATAAACTACTTTAAGGTATATATAGCCTTATCTTATTCCTTCTACTATATAAACTTAATATTATCTTTAAGGAGATAGAATAATAGCTTTACTACTATAGTAAAGTAGTAAACCTAAATGTAATAGTAGATATAAATACTAATAAAAGATTAAACCTTTATATAGTTATTATATAGTAGCTAGTTTTAAATCTTATTAACTTTCCTAGTATTAGGATATTAACTAGCTAGACTTACCTTATATCTAACTACCTCTAATTATTCTATAAGGAAGTAGTATTTCTTACTATTTATAGTACCTCTAGCTTATTTAATATCTATAAGTACTTAATCTAGCTATTAAATATATTCTAGAATATATTATCTTATACCTAAGAATAATTACTCTCCTTTATAGTCTATCTTAGGTCCTCTAGAGGTAATATTATTAATAAATAGTATAGTCTCTAGCTAATAATCTTTAAGAATCTTTATTATTACTTTCTAAAAGGCTATAACTAAGTTAGTAGTACTTATAACTATAGTATAAGATTAAATAAGACTTATTAGTATCTAGAAAGCTATTATATCTTAGCTATCTAAGTAAAGAGTAATCTAGTTATAGCTTAAGAATAGGTCTATAAAAGATATAATCTTATAACTAGTAAAGTATTTAGAAAACTTATTAATAGTAGGTAGAAGATTAGCGTCTTAGATAGTAATACTATTAAGCTTTTATATATTACTAATCTAGTATACCTTTTTTTCCTTCTTAGGGACTAAGTACTATAGATTATAATATTAACTATTATATCTTTCCTATATACCTTAATTTAAATAAGTATTAACTATAGCTATAACTTTTAGTTTAAGCGCTTTTAGAACTATAAAGCTATATATCTACTAGGCCTTATATAGTATAGTTCTAATCTTATAAGGTAAGTAGATATCTAGATAAATTCTTCTAGCTTCCTTAAATTACTATAATAGAGCGCCTTCTTAATTATAAAGTATCTTAATTATTATATTATATTTTTATATTATAAGTTACTTACTTATATATAATTTAGTAATCCTTTTAGTTATTAAATAGGTTCTTCTTAGAAATATAGCGTAGTATTTTTTAAATAGGTAGTTATAGGGACTTAGATTAGAGTTCTAAATATTAATATATAAATATTAGTATTCTATTACTCTCTTCTTCTAGTCCTTATATCTAAATTCTATTAGTACTTCCTATCTTAGAATATCTATAGGCTTAACTTTCTTATCTACTATCTTATATATTATATATAGGTTATTCCTTTAATAGACTTAAAAAAAGCGTACTTAGTATATTTATTAGTAGTTTAGTTTATATATAATTAAGAACTAGCTAAGTTTATATAGCTCTATAGAGCCTTTAGTATTACTTATAGCTATTATAAAGTTCTAGTTTATTTATTATATCTACTTATATATATCTTCCTTAGTAAAAAGTATACTATACTCTCCTAACCTAGTAGTAGGGTCTAACTATACTAATTCTTAGATATACTTTACTTTAGTAATTATAGAAGAATAGGGTATACCCTCTATAAGGGTATTAACTATAGTAATAATTAGGGCCTTAGTATTAAGTAGGTATAGTTCCCTATTACTTATACTTACTACTTATTTTCTAAGTCTTCTTTATCCTTATTTAGTATTATTTAAGATAAGTAATATAGCGTAGGATTAAAGGCTATAAATATAGTATTCCTAGAGCTATCTTCTAAGATTATCTTATATATAACCCTCCTAATTATATTATATTATATAGTTATCTTTATATAAGTGTACTATAGTCCCCCTAGTATTACTAACTATATAATATTAGTAACTATATAGAAGTTAGTACCTATTATAACTATACTAATTTAGATAGGTATATTAAATACTATTTTAATAAAAGGATTATAAGTACTATTTACTAAAGTTACTCCTTAAGGTAGGTTACTAAGCTTATATTATATAATTTTATATAGTATTTTTATAGCTTAGGCTATACTAAGATATAAGATATTTATCTAAGCCTTAGTATTAATTAGGTACTTTATTAAGTTACTATTAACTATTACTTAATATTTAAGTAAGTCTATTTATACGTAAGCTTATCTATTCCTTTAGTAAACACTATATATAAATTTAGTAAGAAGAGTATTAAGCTCTTTAATCTATATATCTCTTCTTCTAGTTACCCTATACTTAGTCTATATACTAGAGTTATAAAGAATAAGTATATTATATTTTATATTATTATCTAATATTACGTTATAGAGATAAGGTTCTTATAGTACGTTATAAATATTAGGGTTAAGGTTAGTATTAGCTAGCTAATTAGCTAGTGTAGTAGAATCTAAGTAACTTCTAGAGAACTTAGATTCTATACCTAACCTTACTTTTAATATATTAATACTTCTTATATTTTTAATAACCTTACTCCTCTTATTTAAAAGGTTACGTAATTAGTTTTTAAGTTATCCTAGCTAATAAGATCTATAATAGTATTACCTCTTACTTATTAGTAAAGTAAGGTTATTAGGACTTAGTTAAAGTTTATATTAAGTAATTCTTATAACTTTTTATTAAGTAATATATCTATAAACTTTATAGCTTTCTTTTTATATCCTTACTATAGATATTTTAGATCTATAGATAAATTATTATTAATAGTTATAGAATAAGGTAGCTTAATAATAAAAAATAGGTCTTCTTTTTACTACGTCTCCTAAGGCTTATACGTAGTATCTATTAGTTAGAAGTTTAGAATAAGAGTACTAAAGACTATAGAGGTATCTTCTTATAGTTCTTTAGTAATATTATATTCTCTATTATTCTTAACTAGTTTACTTTACTTCCTAAGATCCTTACTCTTTACGTTATCTAAATCCTATACTACTATACCCTTCCTAGGCCTAGGGTGTATTATAGTATTAGTTTTAGTAAGGTTTACTAGGGTAGCTTCTTCTCTACCTTAGATAATATTCTTTAAGTTAATTTTATTTAGTTAATATTCCTTATTAGGTAGAGAGGGTTTAAATAATTAGTCTTAGAACTATTAGAATTAAAGTAATATATTAGGCTTCTCTTTAAACCTATCCTAAGAGGAAGTAATATTAGCTATTATACTAGGGTTTCTTAGTTTAATACTCCTTATAGCTAGTTATAAGTCTTTACTTAGGAACTTCTTAGGAATAATGCTTAAAGCTAGTTAGTTAAGGATATTATTAGTAATATTAAAGTATTCTCTAATCTTAGCCTTAAGCTATTAGAGAATAAAGTTAAGAGGAATAGTACTTAGAATTTCTCTAAGTCTAGTATATAGAAGGCTAAAATAGTAAGTCCTTTACTTAGTATTTAGGTCCTAGTTAAAGCTAATCTATTCTATCTTTTCTAAGTAATTATATAAGTTATAGTTCTTAACTTAATATCTAGATTTATTATATATATTATATATATTATAATACTCTCTACTACTATAGTTAGTAGTATCTTAGTTTAGAGCTATATTCCTAGGTATATTAGTAACGTAAGTACTATTATTCCTTTCCTTAGGAAGCTTAGCTAACGTAGCTTTAGTAATAAAGTATATATAATTACTTAGCTTCTTTAGTATCTTAGATATATCTAGATAAGCTATTAGTATATTAACTATAGCTAGTTTAAGTTTTATATCCCCTAAGGACTTAATTAAATCTTTAACTTCTATATCTATATTTTTTAGAGTAGAAAGAATAGTAACTACTTTCTTAACTTCTAATATAGCTTCCCTTATACTTTCTAAGGTAAAGGTTACTTTCTTATTAGATAATATAATATATTATATCTCTATATTAATATTACCTTTCTCTTAGTAATATATTTTATCTAGACTATTTATCTTCTTATAGTAAGCCTTTAAGAAGGTATATATCCTTTCCTTAGTATATGTAAACTAATTATTACTAGTAGGAGTATTAGTTATATAGTATATAACTACTTTCTTATCTAATCTTAATAGCCCTTTAAAGAATAAAATACTAATCTCTACTTTAGGTAGCTATTTATTATCTATATAAGTATCTACTATAGAAGAAAAATAAGTATAGTACTTAGTAAGACCTAGCTAATCTTAGAAGTATAAGTATATATAAGCTTATAAATAAGATTACTTACTTATTATAATAGTAGTATCTTCTTCTTACTACTATTCTTTTATACTTAACTAAAGCTACTTCTAGTCTTTAGAAGAATAACTAAGTAGTTATTTTAGTATATAAGAGATAGTTTAATTAGTATTAGATAGGTAGTCTAAAAGGATAAAAACCCTTATATTATTAGAGATATTTCTATTATCTACTTATTAGTTAAAGTCTTTAAAGAACTTAATTATATCTTTTTCTATAAATACTATAGAGTTATTAGTAGTAAATATAATATCTTTACTAGTACTAGTTATTATTAATAAAGCTTCTAGGGTACCTTCTAAAGGGTTTTCTAATATTAATAAAGAGAGTAGCTACTATTCTAAACTCTCTTACTACTAAATAACCTTCTAGCTCTTCTTTAGGATACGTAATATAGAAGAACTTATAGATTAGTCCTTCTTAAACTAGGTTATATTAATATAAATAAATAATTAATATATCTAAATAATAAATATATCTAAGTAATAGATATATACTTTAGTAATTTAAGTAGTATAACTAGTATACGCCTCTTATATTTACTACTAACTATTTCTCTTAATTACTTCTCTAGCTATCTATAAGTATTAGTTAGGTTACCCTCTAGGTTTATTAGATTAGTATTTTCTATCTAATATAATATCTAAGAGGGGTTACTATTTAGTCTATTAAATTAGTATCTCTTTTCTAATATTACTAGAATATTCCTAGGTATTATACTTATCTTATAGGTAATAAATATTAGTTTATAGAGGTTATTAGACTATAAGATACTATATTACTCTTTATAGTATCTTCTAGTAAATCTAATTATAATAAGGTCTTAGCTATCCCTTTATAGGATAACTATAGGTGTTAACTACGTATTAGAATTACCTCTTTACTAAATTAAATATTATCCCTATAGGCTTTACTATTTATATAGGTATTAGAGTATATAAAGATACTTATATCTTAGTATTAAAATATTATCCTTAGTGTAGCTAAGAGGGCGTTAAGGTATAAGTATTATATAATAGTATTTATTTAGCTATATAAAGAGTAGAGAAGTATTATTATATATAAAAAGAAGGTCTTTAAGATATTCTAAAGGTGTCTACTATATTTAATCCTTATTTAGTAATAGCCTCCTACTAGCTATATAAAGGAATATATAAAGAAGTATACTATAACTAATTACTTTATACACTAGTATACTAAGTAGTAAAGAAATCTTTTAACTCTAAAGGTTATTAGTAGCTAGTATATAATATAGTATAAATCTTATAAGAATATTTATACTTTTTACTAATAAGTCTTTTATCTTCTTATTATTAAGTATTCTACTAGTGTCTTTTATCTTAGCGTCCTTACTATTCCTTATCTAAGCCTTACTTATAAGTATACCTCTTAGCTTATAATTTCCTTTTATACCTATTCTTATAGCGCTAATATCTATAAAGTTAGTATTATACTAGCTAAGTTTTATTTTCTTATTAACTATTCTCTAAGTTACTTAGTTATTAATACTATAGAGTACTTTAGTAATAAATATAAAGGCCTTACTAAGTCTATTTTCTATTAGTATACTAGATAATACTTATACCCCCTACTAATAACCTTAGTTATAGTTATATATACTATTATAAAATATAGCTATCTTTATACTTTTACTCTTAGTGTTATAAAATTTATTAAAGATTAAATAAACTTATACTATTACTCTATTAGTAATTATTAAAGGCCTATTCTTTATAATATCTCTATTACCTATAGTAACTTTATATATTACTATAATATCTACTATTCTTAGAGGAATAAAAGTGTAAGTTTCTATTAACCTCTTACTAGCTAAAATAATTAGTTAACCTAATATAAGTAATAGTCTATTAGAGGTTACTTAAGGATAGTTTATATAATTATAAACTAGTTCTTATTCTACTTTATTAGAGTACTTTTAACCTTACTATATTTAAAAAATCTTCTTATTTATTAGCTTAGCGTTAAACCCCTTTAACCTAGCTAAAATATTAATAATAATTCTTACTTTAACTATCTCTTCTATAGTAAAGGGTTTTATTCCCTTAACTAGTTCTCTAGCCTATAAGGTAAAGCGTAATAATAGTTTATCTATACTCTTATACTACTTAGACTTAAGATAACTTATATATTATACCTCCTTTAGCTAGGTGTTAATAGCCTTACTTAATATAGTAATAATAGTAGGCGCTACTTATAGGTATATATTATAAAAGGCTAATACTAGGTAATATAAGTAGATAAATAAGTATTTACTCTATAATAGGTATACTATAAAGGTATTAGTATTATTAATATCTAGTAATAAATATTAATCTAGGCGCTACGCTATATTATTATATATCTAAAGGTAAGTAAACTTAATAACTATACTTAGTATTACTTTAGTCTTACTAAAACCTATTATATTCCTAAAAATCCTTTTATTATTCTAAGATAATTCTATCTTATATAGCTAAAAGACTTTAGCTAATTAGTATAGGAACTACTTATACTCTAGACCTTATATAGTAAGAAGTTTTATCTTCCTACTAGTTTTAAAGGTCCTCTTAGGAAAGCTTAAGAATACTTTAATCTTAAGCTATTCTTTCTTACTATATTACTTTATAGCTAGAGCCTTCTTAATAGATATCTTATCTTATACCTTATATACTAAGTTAGTATAAGTAAAAATAGTACTTTATAGTAACTAACTATATATATATTAATACTAACGCTCTATCTTAGTCTTCTTTCTCTTTATACTTCTTCTTAGTCTTTTTATCTTTACTCTCCTTATCTTTATTACTATCTCTACCTTTATCCTTTACTTTATTAGTAGTTTTCCTTAGCTTTTTAACTAAAGTAGATAAATATTCTTTCTATAAGGTTCTTACTATAGAGAAGTTACTATAGATACTATTACTACTATTACCTTTAGACTTATAGTTAAAGTTATTATTAAAGAGTAGTATAGTAACTTTAAGGGGGGCTTTACTAAGGTGTTTACTATAGTATTTACTAAGTTATTTACTAAGTTCTTTATTAGAATTTATAATAAGCCTATACTAGTACTTACTTATTATAAATATTTATATAATTTATAAGGATATAGGAGTATATCCTAAACTTTTCTTAGTTAGTTTCTTACTAGGTAACTCTTTTTAAGGCTTCTAACTAATAGTAATTAGCCCTTTACACTTTATAAGTTAAGGTAGAGAAGGTATACTAGTATAAGTATACTTTTATTATATAAGTATAGTATAGGCGCTAATTATCTTACCTTTAGGGTTTAGTTTACTAGTACTAATTATCTTACTAGTATAGCTAGGCTTAGGTTATTCTTTAAAGTATACTATATATAGTTAATATATTATTCTTATAGTTTTATATAAACTATATAACTTTATATAATAGCTTAGTTAAGTGTTTATTATTAACCTTAAGACTAAGATAGATATAAGGGTAAAACTAAGTTAATAGTTAATACTTAATTATAGTTTCTAAGTTATTATTATTAATAATAAGTCCTCTTTACCCTATATTAAAGAGCTAAGAGTAGTTAGTATTAAAACTAAAAGTATATTTATCTTTACTTAAGACCTTTACTAGCTCTTTAAAAGATATATAGTTAGTATAGATTTTTTCTTTATTTAATTTACTTTTATCTAATATATATTATATTAGAGGCTTAAGTATATTAGAGAGTAAAATATTAGTAAGTATAATATTTATATAGTACTCTTAAACCTCTATAGTAGTATTATATATCTATATAGGGTTTAATATAAATAGTATTTTTATATCTAAGCTAAAGAAGTTTATAGACCTAATAGAGGATACTAATAGTATATAATTATACTTTACTATAGCTATTAGTTAAGTTTAGCTAATAGATTAAAAGCTTTTAGGTATTATACTCTTTTTATCTAGCTTAGTGTTAATCTCCTTAAGGTCTTACTACTATATAGAATATAAAGTTACGTACTATATATATACTACTATAGCTTAGTAAATAGTTTATAGTATCTATCTATTACGTACTCTATTAAACGTAGTATACTCTAACTACTTACTTATAATATCTTTCTTTATATATTTAAGTAGTCTAAACTATACCCTAAACTCCTTAATCTTCTTAAGCTTACTATAACTATATAAAAACTTAACTATATCTACTACTAGCTATTTAAAGTCCTTCTCCTCTAGTATATAGTATAGCTTAAAGTTTTCTTTTAATAGCTAATATTTATACTTAAGCTATATATACTATATAGTATCTTAGTTATTATCCTCATTATTATTAGAGTTCTATAATAGTTTTATTATATTATTATCTATTAGGTCTACTATGTCTATTTTATAGTCTACTATATATATATTATTATTATTATAATCTTTATAGCGTCCTCCACTAATATTATTAGTATTATTATTAAACTAGTTATTAAATTACTCTTCTTATAAACTTAAGGTCCTTCTTACCCTTATTAAATATATATTATATTACTTAAATATTTAAAAGTATAATTTAGGTTACGTATTAAGTAGTAAAGGATAGTTATAGTAGTATAGTTAAAGTAAGAAAGCTATATTTATATTAATATTTTTATCTAACTATCTACGTTTAGATAAGTCTAGACCTTACTATAGTAAATAGTAAATATAAAGTTTATACGTATAGTATATATTATATAAGAATAAATAGTAGTATAATAAAAGTATAAAAGAAATAATAGTATTAGACTTAGTATAAGGTAAAATTTATTCTCTAATATAAACGCTTAGTAGTAGAGGTAATAGTATTATATATAAAGTAATTAGACTAGTAGGTATAGTCTAGTTCTATTAAAAGCTATAAAGTACTATAGAGTATAGTACTAATATAATATATACTTAACTATATAAGCCTTAAGCTAGAATTACTTACGTAGTAAGCTAGTAGAGTAGAGTATTACTAGTATATATTTAATAAGCTTATAGAAGTAAAGTTACTAGTATATAGTATACTTATAACCTATAGAGGAGAAGTATTATATTAATAATTCTAGAGGTAGGCGTAATATATTACTTATATTTAGTTATAGTTATAAAGGGGTAAAGCTACTATATTTTCCTTCCTTCTTATAGTTATAGTATATAGAATATAGTACTTTATAATATTTTATAATAGTAAATAGTAAGTAGGTTTCTAAGAGCTATATAGTATAGTTATAAACTATATACGCCTAGCTTTTATTTTATAAATAAGGTACGCTATAAGTTATATCCTTAAACTTAAAAAGGTTTCCTATACTTTACCTCTTACTTAATATATAGATAATAGTATAATATAATACTCTTTAGCTCTCTATTAAGTAACTAAGAGTTTAGCCTTAGTATTTATTTAATATTAAGTATATTAAGGATTATATATCTCTTCTTATTTTTATTATAAATAGTCTAAGGCTATACGTATCTATTTAGTTAAATTTTATAATAGAATCTAAGTTTATAATTTAAAGATAAAATATATATATAAGTATTTACCTTAGTTATATATCTATTAAGTATAGTCTAAGACTATATATATATCTATTTAGTAGAATTTTATAAGTAAATATAAGAGAGGTATATTATAATAAATAAAGTTAAGTCTAATATTAGCTAGTTTTAACTTAGGTCTAAGAGGCGTAATAAAGTAGATCAGATAGTAGATACTATTACCTTATATTCTAACCCTTATATATCTAGGTTTACTTTAACTTATAAGAGGGCTTACGCTATAAAATAGAGTATATAAATCCCCCCCTTTTAGCTTTAGCCTTTATAGACTTTTTTTTTTTTATTATAGTATATTTAGAGACTTTTTTTAAGATAAAGTACTAACTAAGTAACTATAGGCTTATACTTATATTTAGAAACTACTAGTATATATATAGTATATTATAAACGCTAGATATTAAAGATATATAATAGTATTATATACCTACTAGAGATAAGACGTAACCTTTTAACTTATATACTATCTCCTACTATCTTCTACTATCCTCTACTATCCTTTACTATCCTTTACTATCCTTTACTATCTTTTACTATCTTTTACTATTTCTACTCTTTATAGCTACTACTACCTCTTCTTAAGAATAACTAACTAGCTATCTATAGTATAGCTACTACTATCTAATAATTAGCTTTAGTTAGAAGAATATTAGTACTAGCGCTATCTACGCCTTATTCTCTTATCCTTATAGTATCCTTTTAAATTCCCTCTCTATAAGCCTAAGATATTAATCCTCTATTACCTTCCTAATATTACTTATTTACTATTATAGCTAGGCCTTAGTCTCTTAGCTTAACCCCTTTCTTAGTACTAAGATAGTAAGATAGTTAACTATAAAGACCTTACTACTACTAGGATTATTAATCTAGGCCTTATAGACTACCTCCTCTATATCCTTTAGTAACTATATTCTACTCTTCTATACTATCTCCTCTACTTAAATATTACTAATATTAGAAGTATTAATAATATTAATATTATCTACTATCTTAGTTTATAAGAGGTAGTAGAACTTAGGTAATTACTTATCTAACTTATTAAGGACTACTCTAAGTAGCTCCTAGGTATATATAAGGTAAGTATATTATATACTTATAGATATATTAATTAGTACTTATCTAGCTAAGGTTTTTAGGCTAGGCTAGAAGATCTCTTAAATAAGTATAAAAAGGAAATATATTATATATATAGTAATTTATATATATAGTAATTTAAATATAGTATAAGTTTTAGAGAAGGTATTAAAGCTTATAAGTTAGTATTAGTATAAAGGTTAGAAGTAGCTAGGTTTTATATACCTCTCTTAGTTATAGTAAATATACTATATCTTCTCTCTTTTATAATATATTATAATTATATTACTAGCTAATACTAGTAATCCTTATTAAGCTTACTAAAGTTTAATAAATATCTTTTTTTAGTTACTTTTAGTAAATTATTTTAACTTTAGTTTTTACGTATATAGATATTAGAGCTTTACTACTATAAAACGCTAATTCGTCTTATATTTAAACTACGTTATTACTTTATCTTTTTATTAACTTTTATAACTAATAAGTAGAGGGATAGCTACTTTTTATTTTTTTTAAAGTTCTTCTTTAATAATACCCCTACACTTACGTAGAAAATAAAAAATTATAAATCCCCCTCTT
Organism: Alternaria solani; assembly: GCA_002952155.1. Classification (NCBI taxonomy): domain Eukaryota; kingdom Fungi; phylum Ascomycota; class Dothideomycetes; order Pleosporales; family Pleosporaceae; genus Alternaria; species Alternaria solani. The sequence goes on along the minus strand of CP022030.1, from coordinate 884,627 downwards.
ATAGCTATCTAGCTTAGGTACCCTATATAAGAAATAAAGTAAATCCCTTACCTTAAGTACTACTAAGGATACTTAGGTAGTATAGTAGTATTTAACTATTCTCTATAGTATAGCCTAATAATTATTATTAGACTAAGCCTTCTTAAGAACTAGAGGTAACTATATATACTTAGAGAGAAGGCTATTACCTCTTAGCGCTATAGCCTATATTAGATTAATAAGGGGGGGGGAGGTAGTAGTATAACTATATTATAACTAAATTATAAGGTATTAGTATATACTAGTATAAGCTAAGGTATTTTACTATCTATACCTATTATATACTATCTCTAACTATTATAATATATAGATATATTATATTTAATAACTTTACTAATAGTACTATCTTTACCTTAGTTAAGATTTATATATATATAGTATTCTTTTAAGTAGAATAAGAGGTATAAAAAAGCTTTTATAAGAAAGAAGAAGCTTTAAATAAGTATAAATCCTACTAGTAAAGGGTAAAGAAATTATATATTAGTTTTTATAGAGGTATATAGTAACTAGTAGAATAAGATAGTTAAGAAATAAAGTAATATATCTTTATTAAGTTTTAGACTATATACTACACTTCTTAACTATACTTAACTATTATCTATAATCCCCCTCTACGTATACTAGTTACTTATTAACTTAGTATATAATATACTCTACCTCCCTAAGAGTTAATATTATAGCTAACTATAGTATATTTATTATAGCTATCCTCTTCTATTACTTAAATTTAATTCTACGCTACTATCTTAAATAGCTAATACTATAAGATATTAACCTTAACCTTATATTTAAGGTTATATAAGATATAAGTATAATATACTTATATAAGTTATCTAATTTAGTATACTTAGAATAAGGCTTAGTCTTATTTTACTTATTAGTCCTATAGCTCTATCTTAATAAGGTAGCTTACCTTAACTAAGGTAATAGCCTCTATATACGCTATAAATATTACTATAATATATAGCTTATCCCTACTTAGTTACTCTTTTGTATATTCTACTTATTAACTATTTATTATATTACTTAAGAAGGCGATAATACCTATATTATAATAATTCTTCTTTAGGATAAACTAGGTAATAAGCTAGGTAATAAGTTTATATAACGTAATAATAATTATAGTAAGGAGAGTTTAAGGCTAGTTTTTAGTAGATTAATTATTATACTTTAAGTTTAGGTACGTTAATCCTATTATATTATCTATAATATTATAAAGAGCTTTTAATTTTATAATTTCTTATATAATTACCTTAGTGCCTACGTATCTAAGCGTTATCTATATCTATAAAATAGGGCTTAGCTATTCTATATAAAAGGTATATATTTTTTATATATTAGTTTTCTATTATTATCCTATCTTTAAGCTCTATAAGGTCTAAGTAAGTAGCTATAGCTATTAAGTCTAATCCTATTAGTATAAGTAGTAGTAGGTATTAGTAAAAATATAAGTATTAATAGTCTTATACTATCTAAGTTTATTATTAATAGTTTTCTTCTACTTTTTATTTATATCTAAGTATATATAGACTTAAAAGCTACTTAGTAGTAAGAACTCTTTTAACTCTAAGGGTTATTAGTAGCTAGCGTATAATATAATATAAATCTTATAAGAATATTTATACTCTTTACTAGTAAGTCTTTTATCTTCTTATTGTTAAGTATTTTATTAGTGTCTTTTATCTTAGCGTCCTTACTATTCCTTATCTAAGCCTTACTTATAAGTATACCTCTTAGCTTATAATTTCCTTTTATACCTATTCTTATAGCGCTAATATCTATAAAGTTAGTATTATACTAGCTAAGTTTTATTTTCTTATTAACTATTCTCTAAGTTACTTAGTTATTAATACTATAGAGTACTTTAGTAAGAAATATAAAAGCCTTACTAAGTTTATTTTCTATTAGTATACTTAATAATACTTATACCTTCTACTAATAACCTTAGTTATAGTTATATATACTATTATAGTATCTAGCTATCTTTATACTATTACTCTTTATATTATAAAATTTATTAAAGATTATATAACTATAAACTATAGCTTTCCTAGAGTATATTAACTATCTCTTCTATAGTAAAGGGTTTTATTCCCTTAACTAGTTCTCTAGCCTATAAGGTAAAGCGTAATAATAGTTTATCTATACTCTTATACTACTTAGACTTAAGATAACTTATATATTATACCTCCTTTAGCTAGGTGTTAATAGCCTTACTTAATATAGTAATAATAGTAGGCGCTACTTATAGGTATATATTATAAAAGGCTAATACTAGGTAATATAAGTAGATAAATAAGTATTTACTCTATAATAGGTATACTATAAAGGTATTAGTATTATTAATATCTAGTAATAAATATTAATCTAGGCGCTACGCTATATTATTATATATCTAAAGGTAAGTAAACTTAATAACTATACTTAGTATTACTTTAGTCTTACTAAAACCTATTATATTCCTAAAAATCCTTTTATTATTCTAAGATAATTCTATCTTATATAGCTAAAAGACTTTAGCTAATTAGTATAGGAACTACTTATACTCTAGACCTTATATAGTAAGAAGTTTTATCTTCCTACTAGTTTTAAAGGTCCTCTTAGGAAAGCTTAAGAATACTTTAATCTTAAGCTATTCTTTCTTACTATATTACTTTATAGCTAGAGCCTTCTTAATAGATATCTTATCTTATACCTTATATACTAAGTTAGTATAAGTAAAAATAGTACTTTATAGAAACTAACTATATATATATTAATACTAATACTTTATCTTAGTCTTCTTTCTCTTTATACTTCCTCTTAGTCTCCTTATCTTTACTCTTCTTATCTTTATTACTATTTCTACTATTATCCTTTACTTTATTAGTAGTTTTTATAATATTTTTAGTTATAGCTACTAGATATTCCTATAAAGGTCTACCTTAGTAGTCCTAAGAGTTAGTTCTTAGGAATAAGTAAGTGCGATAGATAGGGGGGTATAATAGTATAATTAGAAGATTAATATAATATTATAAGAGTTATATAAGAATAAAGTATAATCCTTAGATTAAATACTAAAGTCTTATATAAAGTTAAATATACTAAGCTATAGAGGTTTAGTGCCTAAGCTATATACTTAATAAGTGTTATAGTTATCCTATAAGTCCTACGTTATCCTATACGTAGTATACTATAGGACTTAGTAAGATATTATAGGACGCACGTAACTTATCCTATAAAGGCTTTCTACTAAGACTGTAGGATTACGTGTCTACTATAAGGTAGTGTTATTTATTAGTATATAAAGGCCTACCCTTTATCTAGGTTATCTAGGGTCTCTTCCTACTACTATCCTTTATATATAGTTAGCGTCCTTCCCTCCTTAGGTTTATAACACTATCCTCCTCTTCTCTTATTTATATCCTTATAAATCTAGACTAATAGTTTCTTATAGCACTACTTATTATTACGCTATAGGTAATTATATAAATAGTATTAGTGTTTTAGCTATAGTGTCCTATAAATACTACGTAAAGTACGACTTAGAGTGTTAAATATTATTATTAAAGAAAGAGTATAGGAATTATTATAGAAATAGAATAAAGAACTATATTCTAGTAGAGGTCCCTCCTCTAGACTATTTAAAGTTAGATTAGGAGCTAGCTTAGCTAGAATAATAGGGGTCTAAAGTAGATATAGTAGAGTTAGCTACACTTAAGGCGTTACTAGTAGCTTATATAAAAAAGGATTAGCTATAGAAATAATAAAAGTTATTAGCGCGTTATAAATAGAAGTTAATAAAGGAGTTAGGAAAGTTTATAGATAAGGTTAAGGCTTTAGAGGCTACAGAGAGCATTAATTATAAAGTTATAACCTTAGAAGGTAGCCTAATACTAGGTACTCTAGCGTTAGATTAGGGTACTTTCTCTCTAACCTATCTTAAAGGTAATCCTACTTTTAATAACTTACTTACTAAGTTAAGTAGTAATCTTAAAGGTATAGTTAGTAGTTTATAAAGTTTATATCTAGTTCCTATATACTTTTACTACTTAGATAGCCTAACTATTTAACTAGGTATTTAGTGCTATTATTACTATTATAGTATATAAGAATTTTCTTAACTTTAAAGACGTTATCTTCTTCTATTTTAAAATAAAAGGTTTTTTAAAGTAGCGTTCTTAGGTCTACTAGTTCTAATATATTAACGTAGAATTATAGGTAGATTTTTATATTAGCTAGAAGGTTAAGTGTATAAGTAACTAGTCCCTTCTAGTCTAGAATTAAAAATAGTCTAACCTTAACGTTATTAAGCCCTTTACTTAGTCGCTTAGTGTAGAGATTCTTTATAAGTAAATAAACTTTATCTCTCTTCTTTAGCTAAGGTACTATTTTTCGTTTCTTATTAATATAAGAGATACTTTAGCGTTAAGCCTTCTTAAGTACTTACTTAAGTTACTTATATACTATCTTTAGCTTATTAGCTATAGTAATAGCTACTTCTATCTTCTAACTAGGAAATATTTATATAAAGAGATTTAGGTATCTCCTATAATTCGCGTAGAATAAAGTCTATCTTATAGACTCTAAAAGCTTATTATTATATACTATCTATACTATAGGTAGTAACGATACCTAGTTATCTTACTAATAGTTAATATAGATCTATAGGTAGGCTTTTATAGTATAGTTTATTTATTCTATTTATCTATCTATCTATAGATAATAAGCTATTAATAGCTTCTTCTTAGTTCTAATTATAGTAAGTAATATTATCTAAAAGTTTAATATAAAGAGCTTATCTCTATTACTAATAATAGACTTTAGTATACTATAATATTAAATAATTCTATTATAGATAATATATATAAGCTATACTACTATATAATCTTTTCTAAAGGTAATATACTCTACTTACTTAGTAAATCTATCTACTACTATAAGAATTACGTTATAAGATACTTTAGTAATAGGGTCTCTTAAGACTAGTAAGCCTATAATAAAGTTTATAGAGATATCTAACTATAGTATATTAGGTAGTTCTATTACTTATATTTCTCTATAAGGTGTGTAAGTACTATACTTATTCTTCTAATAGTCTATACACTTAGTAATAAAGGTAGTAATCTTATCCTTTATATTTAGAAACTTATAATTTCGCTTAATAAGTTCTATTGTTTATATAATACTAGGGTAACTATATATAGGGTTATTATAGTGTTATCTAATAATTACTTCCTATAATTCTTCTAGTACTTTACTAGCGATTTTTATAATCTAGTTTAGTATTTTAGTAGGTCCTAGTAATCTATCTTTATTAATCTTAAGTAACGTAGAATTAGTAATTAACTTAGTTCCTATAATATTATATTAGTAGCTAAGAGCGTCTACTCTACTATTATCCTTTCCTAGCGTATATATAATCTTAAACTTATACTATCTTAGTTCTTCTAACTATTTTACTTATTATTAGTTAAGTACTTTAGTTATTATAAAGTTAACTAAGTTCTTATAATCTATAAATATTATAAGTTCTAAATAGCTTTTAGCGTATACTCTCTAATACTTAAGGTATACTATAATAGCTAGTAGTTCCTTATTATAGATATTATAATTTTCTTTAGCTGCTATAAACTTATAGGAGTAATAGGTAATAGGGTACTATTTCCTATTAATATATATACTAGTGTATCCTCTTAGTGCGAGGTCTAATACGTCTATTTTAAAGCGTAGTTTATATCCTACTATAAATATATAGAAGTAGGGTAGTTTAATACTTACTTTCTTAAGTATCTAGAAGGTGTCTTTAGCTTCCTTACTCTACTTAAAAGGTATATCTTTCTTTATAAGTCTAGTTAAAGGGATAGCGATCTTAGAAAAGTCTTTAATAAACTATTAGTTAAAGTTTAGAAATCCTAGGAAGGACTATATATCTTTAACTATCTTAGGTTATAGCTATTCCTTAACTATCTTAATCTTATCTCTACTTATTTATACTCTATTAGCTCCTACTATATATCCTAAGAAGGTAACCTTATTCTTATAGAACTTATACTTCTTTAGCTTTAGTTAGAGGTTAAACTTCTCTAAGCACCTTAGTACTATATAGATATATTTAATATAGTCTTCTATATTTTTAGAGTCGATAAGAATATTATCTAGATATATAATAATAAATATATCTAAGTATACTCTTAATATATTATTAATAAGTTCCTAAAATATTACTAAGGCGTTCGTAAGCCTAAATAGTATAATAGTATATTTATAGTATCTATATCTTATATAGAACACTATCTTCTATTCTTTACCTTTCTTAATCCTAATAAGGTAGTATCTATCTTATAAGTCTAGTGCCGTAAAGACCTTAGCTTAAGATAATTAATCCTAAAGTTCTATAATATTTAGTAGTAGGTATTAATTCTTTACTATAATATTATTAAGCTTATAATAGTCTACGTATATCTTTAGTAGTCCCTTCTTCTTTAGTATAAAGAGTATTAGGAATCCTACTAGTAATATAAAAGGTCTTATATAGCTTTTCTTTAAGTCTTAGTCTAGCTTTTCTCTTAGTATCTTAAGTTCTACCTCTAATAGTTAATATATTAGCCTAAAGGGTAGAGTCTTCCCTTCTTCTAGGATAATCTTATAGTCCTAGGGTTAGTACTTTAGTAAGGCTTTACTATTTACTACTTTTATAAAGAGGTACTAAAATTCTTTATACTCTTTTAGGATATCTAGAGTTACGCGTTTCTCTAAAACTCTAACTTATTAATCTAAGGGTGCCCTTCTAGTATCTATTAAGTTAAACCCTTATTTCTTAAGGCTATTCTTATATAAGGTTTACTTTTTTCTAGTAATATTATTAATCTTCCTCTTATCTACTACTATAGTTGTTAGGTACGTAGGCTAGCTCGTAGTTACGTCTATTCTATAGTACTTAAATAAGAACGTCTTTAACTTTTAGTTAATACGTAGGTTATATTCTTATAACTAAGGAAGTCCTAATATAATATTATAGGTAGCTAGTCTAAAGACGTTTAGGTCTATCTTCTTTTAGTAATTTTAGATGCTAAGCGTTACTCTAGTAACCTTATAAGTAATCTTAGTCTTACTTAGTATAGGCTAACTATTAGTAATATATAATATATAGCTATTATCTTTCCTTAGTAGCTTTAGTCTAGCTAAAGATACTACTTAAGTAGAAATATAGCTTACTTAGGATCCTAAATCTACTAATACCTATATCTAATATCTATTAAGCTATATAGTAAGCTTAAGGAGTATTAAGGAGTTTATACTATTAATCTCCTTAGTAGTTCTAGGTGTATTAGGCGCCTATCTAAAAAAGACTACTAGCTATATCTATAGAACTATTTTATAATAATGTATTATTTATATTTAATATTAAGGTATATATACTATAAGGGCTAGTTACACTCTTATATATAGGTTCTATCCTCTATAGTTATCTACTACGTTATATATATCTATAGGGTCTCTTATAGATTATTATATCTATAGAAGTATAGGCTATATCTTTTATCCTATAGATAGATTACGTATATATCCCTTAGATAGTTATACTATTAGAAAATATATATTAGTATTCTTATAAACTTACGTAGAAAGAATCCTAAGCCTACCTTATCTAAGTAATAGATTATATATAAGTTATATAGATATACTATCTAACTTATTTTATTATATAAGGGGTTCCTTAGGTTAAGCTAATAGTATATATTAGTATTACGTTTCCTTTAAGTATTATTACGCTTCTATTATCATTCTAGAGTTAAATCTTTCCTTTAGAAGTTATAGGAGTCTTATTCCTATTCTATTATTAATACTATATAGGGGCTACTATATCGTTTAACTTCTTTATAGAATAATTATTATTCTTCCTTTAAGAGTTAGTATATAGGTTCTTCCTATAATACTTTAGCTTCTACTTCTTATTAGAAGAGAGCCTTAGGGTTAAAGCCTCTTATGCTAGCTTCTTTATATAGGTCTAGGTACTAGCTATATTTCTTACACTAGCTATAGAAGTTATCCTAGGTATAATTAAAGGTAACCTTAGGCTTACTAAGCTGCCTTAGTAGGATATTAACCTTTTTACCTAAGCTATTATATTTAACTTTAGCCTTAATTACCTTATTAATCTATTCTAGCTTATTAGGCGTAGGTAGGAACCTTACTATCTCTATTAAGAGGTTCTCCTTATCTTACTCTACTTCTTATAAGAGATAGTAAAAGTCTTATTATATAGCTACTATAATATCTAGCGTTTTATAAGCGTACTTAATAAGTAGTTTATTAAGGTATTAAAGTAGCTAGTTAATCTAAGACGCTAGAGTCTTTAGCTATTCTTCTAGTATATATAGTATTACTAGTTAGTTCTTAGCTTAGAATATAGCTATATATCTAAACTTTATTTAGTTAATCTTAACTACCTCTATATCTTTATAGAGTTCTAAGTTAGAATTATTATCTAAAGAGGTATCTTTTAGTTTAGTAATTATTAGGTTATTAAGTCCCTTAATAAAGTCTTAGTTTTCTCCCTTAACCCTAATTATTATAGGTTAGGTAATTACGTTCTATTTTTCCTCTAAGTTATTATTAGGTACTATATAGTAAATAATATTAATTTATTAAGTTACTTTACCTTAGCTTTAGTAGTCCTATTTTATATAACCTTCTTTACTATAGGCGTAATAAATAAACTTCTTCTTATTACCTTTATTATATAGAAACTTTAGCTTTCTAAGTCCCTTATTAATATTATCTAAGTGTATAAGCTTAGGCCTATTAGTCCTATATTAGCCTAGGATCTAAAGTACGTAGCTTTACTAACGTCCCTAATTAGGGTATAAACGTTAAAATAGTTATTACTATTAAGCGTTTATATTATAGGTTACGCGATTCCCTTAAGTAAAGAGTTATTCCTCTAGTACTAGCTCGTAGAGTTTATTATCTACTTAAATAGCTTTAGCTATAAGTTTATTAAGTATATTAAGGCTAGATCTACTCCTTATTAGTTCTTTATATATAGTTAGTTTAAGACCTTATTAGTATATCTATATTAAAGCGTTATTATCCTATTTAATAACTATCTAGTACTACTAGAATTCGGTTATATAGTTAGTAGTAAAGTAAGTTTATTATAACTTCTAAATCTTCTACTTAGCGATTATAGATTCTTTAAATAGTAAGAATACTTCTTATATCTTAGTCTTAAATATATCTTAATCTTTAATAAGTTCTTTATTAACTCTATTTATAATAGAGTTATCTATATAGTATTAGATAATAGGATTAGCCTATTTCTCTATATCTCTTTAAAAGAAGGTAGAGGCCTAAATAACCTTATTAGCTTCTTTAATTTTATTATTAAGATAGAAGTATCTATCTACCTAGAGTAGCTAGGCTTTAAGCTTACTTTAGTTACTATAGTAAGTGTCTAGCTTATTACTACGAACGTAACTTCCTCTAATCTAGGAATTAGTAGGGGTGTCTATTATAGTGTTACTTATCTTAAAGGTATTTAAAGTGTAAAGGTCTACCTTAGTAGTCCTAAGAGTTAGTTCTTAGGAATAAGTAAGTGCGATAGATAGGGGGGTATAATAGTATAATTAGAAGATTAATATAATATTATAAGGGTTATATAAGAATAAAGTATAATCCTTAGATTAAATACTAGAGTCTTATATAAAGTTAAATATACTAAGCTATAGAGGTTTAGTACCTAAGCTATATACTTAATAAGTATTATAGTTATCCTATAAGTCCTACGTTATCCTATACGTAGTATACTATAGGACTTAGTAAGATATTATAGGACGTACATAACTTATCCTATAAAAGCTTTCTACTAAGACTGTAAGATTACGTGTCTACTATAGGGTAGCGTTATCTATTAGTATATAAAGGCCTACCCTTTATCTAGGTTATCTAGGGTCTCTTCCTACTACTATCCTTTATATATAGTTAGCGTCCTTCCCTCCTTAGGTTCGTAATAATTCCTTCTCTATAGTTCTTACTATAGGAAAGTCTTTACTAGAGTTTTTACTACTATCTTTACTAGGGACTTTACTATACACTTTACTAAAGACTTTATTTAAGTCTCTACTAAGTTCTTTATTAGACTCTATAATAGGCTTACGCTAGCTCTTATCTATTATAAACGTATATATAATATCTAAGGGTATAAGAGTATATTACTAACTCTTATTTAATAGTATTATAATAGGTAATTCTTCCTAGCGCCTATAGTTAATATAAACTAGCCCTTTATACTTTATAGGTTAAGGTAGAGAAGGGGTACTAGTATAAGTATACTTTTATTATATAAGTATAGCGTAAGTAGTAATTATCTTACCTTTAGAGTTTAGTTTACTAGTCTTTAATACTTCTTCCTAGTATACTATATATAGTTAGTATATTATTCCTATAGTTTTACGTAAACTATATAACTTTATATAATTACTTAGTTATATAGTTATTATTAACCTTAAGATTAAGATTAATATAAGGGTAAAAGTAAGTAAATAGTTAATACTTAATTATAGTTTCTAAGTTATTATTATTAATAATAAGCCCCCCTTACTATATATTAGATAGCTATAAGTAGTTAGCTCTAAATCTAAAAGTATATTTATCTTTACTTAAGACCTTTACTAGCTAGTAAAAAGATATATAGTTAGCGTAGACTATATCTTCCTTTATAGTACCCTTACTTAGTATATATTATATTAAGGGCCTAAGTATATTAGAAAGTAAAATTCTTATAAGTATAATATTTATACTACGCTCTTAGATTACTATAGTAGTATTATATATTTATAGAGAGGTATATATTACTAGTCCTCTTATATCTAGGCTAGAGAAATCTATAGACCTAATAGATAATACTAATAGTATATAATAGTACTTTACTATAGTTATTAATAGTATTTAGCTTATATATTAAGCGCTTATAGTATTATTACCCTTAGCTTTTAGCTTAGCGGCGTAATTAATTTTAAGCCTTAGTTTTATATAGTAGATAAAGTTATATACTATATAAATACTATTATAGCTTAGTAAACTATTAATAGTATCTTACTATTATATATACTAATAAATAAAGTACTATCTAACTATTTACTTAAGATATCCTTTCTTATATACTTAAGCTATCTAGACTATAGCTCTAAGCTCTTAATCTTTATAACCTTACTATAAGTATTTACTTATATAAATATATCTCTTAAGAGCTAGCTAATATTATAATTAGTTATTCTATAGCTACTTTAACTATATAGTCTTTAAGGACGTACCTTCCTTCCTAAGTTACTTATACTAGTTAATATTATTACTCTTATTCTATCTACTATTTATATCCTAGAAAGGTAGTAATATATTATAAGGTATTACGTCCTTATTATTACTACTAAGATTAGGCTCTTAAGGATCTTTAGGAGGAAGGGTATTTTTATCTAAGTTAGACTAGTAAGGGTAAGTATATCTAAAAGGTATTTATTATATATACTCTTACGCTAAGGCTACTCTATTATAGTAGTTAGTATATATTATTAGTAGATTTAACTATATAATTAGAGCTATAAGAAGGGTAATAGAGTAAAGTAAGTATAGTAAGGTTAAAAGTTATAAGAATATACTTATTAGAAGATTTTTATTTATTTACTTATACTTAGCGAAGTATAGACTTTACTATAAGTAAGTAGTAAATATAAGGCTTATATACTTAGGCTAAGAATAGTATAATATAATAAATATAGAGAGGAAATAATAGCCTTATACCTTATAGTATATATACTTTATCTACTAGAATAGAGGCTTAGTAGTAGAGGTAATAGTATTATATATAAAGTAATTAGACTAGTAGGTATAGTCTAGTTCTATTAAAGGCTATAAAGTACTATAGAGTATAGTACTAATATAATATATACTTAACTATATAAGCCTTAAGCTAGAATTACTTACGTAGTAGGCTAGTAGAGTAGAGTATTACTAGTATATATTTAATAGGCCTATAGAAGTAAAGTTATTAGTATATAGTATACTTATAACTTATAGGGGAGAAGTATTATATTAATAGTTCTAGAGGTAAGCGTAACGCGCTACTTATATCTAGTTATAGTTATAGAAGAGTAGAGCTACTATATTTTCCTCTACGTTTTACTATTCTAAGGGATAGAATATAGTACTTTATAAAGTTCTATATTACTTATATATAAGTCTAGCTATAGTAGCTTATTAATATAAGTAATCTTTATTTTTATAAGTTATATACTTAGGTTAGTAGTAAATAGTCTAAGATAATATATATTTACTTAGTAAGTTATTTAATAAGGGGGTATAAGGTAGTAGTTTATAGATAAGGCCTATACTCCTACTATCTACTATAGTCCTAATCCTAGTAAGTACTATTATAAATAGTTAATAATTATACTATTTAGTTTTAAAGAGTTTATATAAAGAATTTTAAATACTAGGCCTCTAATATTATAAATAGTATTATAGTATAAGATAGTCTAATAACTATTAAGGATAGTTAAAGATAATATTATATTATCCTAAAGAGTTTATATATAGAATTTTAGATAGTATCCCTTAACTTTATAGATAGTATAAGTAATAGCTATATAGTAGTAGTAACTTAAAGGGTATTATTTTTTACTTAAAGTTACTTATTTTTAGTAACTAGGGAGTTATTTATAGCACCTAAGGGTAGTCCCTTAGCCTATATAATATTATTTATTATATATTTATACCCCTTTCTCTTTTCCTCTCTTAAAAGTCTCTCTACCTATAACTCTATTACTAATTAATTATTCTTTACTTTATTACTATTAGCTTTAATACGCTACTAATTTTTCTCCTTTATAATAGCCTTTAGGTTACTCTTTACTATTTTAAGTTCTTTTTAAAGTCTTTTTTTTACTTATCTTATAATATTACTAGAGTAAACTTATATTAACTTATTATTACTTTTCTCTTTCTTATAAAGCCTCTTTATTTTATTAAGCTATATTTTTATAGTGTTAAGCTCTTTATAAAGCTACTACTTTTCTTTATTATACTTATACTCTAGCTTTAAATATACTATATAATTTTATCCTCTTTCCCTATTCCTAGAAGATTTATAGTTAAGATAAGATTTACTTTCTAAGATATTAAGGTAGCTAAAAGCCTATATAGGAGCTAGTATAAGAGTAATAAGAGGGGTTTAATTTATTATATACTAATTAGGCTCTAGATTTAGTATATAAGAAGAAATACTAAGCTTTATATTATTATCTTTATAGATATTTATTTTTAGTACACTAAAACTTTCCTATTATATAAGATAAAGTTCTTTATCTTTACTATTTAATATTATAATAATCTTAGTATCTTTATTAAGTTTTATTATAGTAGTTATTATTAGGTAGTTACTTATATCTCTCTTATAATTAAGCTTCTATTTACTATTTACTTTAGTCTTTTAGCACTTAGCTACTAATTAAGATACTAAGTATATAAGTATAATACGCTTCTTTAGAATATTTATAGTTATCTATCTAGTATTCTTAGTATACACTTTATATAATAGCCTTACTACTTACTTTAGGTTTCCTTAATACTATAGTAGGCTTTAATATACTTTAGTAAGCTATCTAATAATTAAATAGTAAAGTAGTAAAAAGGTTATTAATAAGTAAGTTATATAACTAAATTAGTATTACTAGCTATTAGGTTATAAGTCTAGTAGAGAGATAAGGTAAAGGTTAGGATTAGTAACTAGTATAATAACTAGTATAGCCTATAGATAAGCGCTAATACTTATATAGCTAGTAGAGGAGAGTACTATCCTACTACTATTCTTAATAGTTAGGTATAACTTAATACTATCTTTAGGTGTTTATAGGAATATAATATAATATTACTTAGTATATAGAGGATATAGGACTTACTAAGCCTTACTATAAGGCTATAAGTAAAGTAATCTTATCTAGCCTCTTAGTAGTATTATAAAATAGAAGTAAAAAATATTTTACTTAAGCCTTTATTACTACTACTTATTCTTTTCTTTATAAATTATCTTATTTAAGAGAGCCTCTATTACTAGAAAAAGGAAGAATATTCTTAGCTTATTTACTATTATAAGGCTTTATAGTTTTAGATACTATAAATACTACTATTATATAAGTAATAATAAAGATCTTATTAATCTCTTAGTAATAAGTTTAGGAATAGCTAGAGAAGTATATTATCTTTATTAAGTATAAAGCTTAAACTCTATATAACCTTCTACTTAAGACTACTACTAAAGAAGAAGGTAACTCTACTATTAATAAAAAGTATATTAATAACTTTAGTAAAGAGGTCTTAAACCTTATTTACTTTCTTAAGAGGGTATTTAAGCTAAAATATAAAGCTTCTAAGACTATAAAGTTTATAGTAAAGAGAATTAAGTATAAGTATAATTAATCTTTTAAATAGAGTATACTAATCTACTACTTAGTTTATATATAGCTTTAGCCTAAGCTATTAGTTTAACTAGGTTTCTTAGGACTTACTTATATAAGTAACCTTAAATAAGATTCTACTTTATATAATAAGCTAAAAACTTTTTATATATATTATATAAACTTTTCTTTATTAATAGATTTAGTTTTTCTATTAATAGTAGCTTATAGGTTTAGTTATATTAGTATTATTTATCTTTATAGATAGTAGAGGGGTTATACTACTAAAAGAAGTATATATAAATAAAGTAGTTTTATTACTTATATACTTTTACTAGAGGACTTAGAAGACTTTTTAACTTTATAAAATTAAGTTTTACTAGCTAACTAGTTCCTTACGTTAGTTATAGCGCTAAGAAATATAATAAGGAGGTAAATAGTATTATTATAGCCTAGTATAGTATTAGTAGGAAGTAGTAGTATAAGGATTAGAGTATTTATACTCTTACTACTATTATTAAGACTTAGTCTATTCTTAAGCTTATTATAAAGTTACGTATATAGTTACTTAAAGAACTTAGACTTAATAAGTATATAGATAGTATTATAGAAATAATATACTACTAGTATATAGTAGGTTATAACTTAGGCTATAATACTAAGCTCTACTATATATAGCTTATAGTTTAACTCCTCTATAGCCTTAGTATCTTTCTTTAATTTCTCTTCCTCTTAAGAGGTAATTAATCTTTTTATTCACTTAAACCTCTTAGATTTATAAATACTAAGGCGTACCTTAAACTAATACTAGTAGTAAAAATATAGAATAGCTTCTTTTTCTTATTTAAAGATCCTATTATAAAAGATATAAAGACTCTCTTTCTTATTATTTAGACTCTTATTAGCTATAGTAGTATATTATTAATTAAAGTTTAGGCCTACTATCTATTCTATAATTTACTAAGTAGTTTAGTAGAAAGTTAACTCCTTATATTTAGAAAAGTACTTATAAAATAATACCTTAATCTAAATAGTAATCTAACCTTTAAGCGCGTTAAAGAAGTTATTAAGTAGCTATCTCTAATATTTAAAAGATTTAAGTATTAGATTATTAATAATATAAGGCTTAATCTATCTTAGTACCTTACTCTAGGAAGTTTCTATAAGATACTACGTAACTTAGTTAAGGTTAAATATACTCTCTTACTTTATTAAGCTCTAAGCTTAGTACTACTACCTTTAGGAGATAATAGCTATATATTCTTCCTAGTAATAGATATAGAGTCCTATTAAGCTTTTACTTTTTTATATAAGTTTCTAGATTACTACTAGTTAGGGTATTATAATAAGCGTTATCTTTACCTTCCTTAAGGGGCGGCGTACTTAGTTATTATTATTAGTAGTAATAGCTTTACTAGAGCGTAAAAGCTATATATACTAATAATATATTTTTATATATAATATATAACCTAGAGATAAGAGATATAATATTATCATACTTTAAGAGAGTATAATAAGTTATTATTATTTAATTAAGGGTTAAAAGAACCTAAGTAATAGTAAGCGTTATATAAGATACTACTAAGAAGTCTTTACTTTATAAGCCTACTAAGAATTATTAAATAATCTATATATTACTTATAGTAGCCTACTACGTAAGGCTAGTAGAATAAGAAACTAGTAGATTTACTTATAGCTAGGTTTAATAAGTAGTATAACGCGTATATAAGATATATAAGAAATATAAAACTAGCCCTAAATAGAAGCTTAGATTAACTCTATTATAAGATTATAAAGATAATCTAAAACTCTAGTATAAATATAGTTATAATTAAGTAGGCTAGTAAGAGATAGGAACTACTATATAATAAGCTCTAAGCTAAGCTAATAGTAATAATAGAAGACGTTAGTAGACTTAAGAAGTTAATATTTAAGTTAGTAACTATAGAGTTTAAGTAAGAGAGAAACCTTTTCTCTTATATAATTAAAGATTATTATACTTATTATATAGGGTCTAGCTATACTTCTCTAAAATTAGTCTATATTAAGGTAAGGTAGACTAAAGTAGTAGTCTATAAGGTAGTATATAGAATAATTAAGTAGAAAAGAGTTATTATTATAACTAAAGGATAAATAATACTAATTCTATAAATAATAGAATAACTAGTTAATAATCTATATAAGAGATAAACTATTTAAGTTAACTATAATACGTATAATAATAAGATCTAATATATTCTTATACCTATTAATATAGGTCCTATCCTCCTTATCCTCCCTTCTCTAAGGGAGACCTAAGAGGATTATAGCCTCTTAATCCTTACTAGCCTCCTAGAAGCTAGGTCTTAGTAGGATACTATTCCTAATACGTAATTAAAGCCTTACCCTAAATCTATATTTATCTATTATATCCGCCTAATAGTCTTCCTTTATATAACCTATATTAAAAGAAGTAATCTCTTATTACTTTATAATAATATTAAAGTTTTTAAAGTAGTACTTAAAGAAAAGCTACCCCTTATAGTAAAGCTAGGAAAGAAGAAGCTAGTAAAGTAATATATAATAACTAAGCTTAAGTTCTAAAAGAAATATATAAAAGACTTATTCCTAAACCTAGATACTAACTTTATTAGTATTAATAAGATACTTAAAGATCTTAGCTTAAGCCTTTAGATAGTAGCTCTAATTTATAATTATCTTATTATAGGTAGAGTATAATAAAGTATAAGATAACTTAGTCATAGACTATTAAGGACTATTATCTATAGTCTTAGCCTTAGTAGTATATATACACCTCTTACCTAATACTATATACTATACTTATAGTAGCGCGTTATCTATAAAAATAGCTTAATATAATAACTAGCTTCTAAAACTTATATACTACTTTTATAATATCTAACTACTTTTATACTCTATATAGTAAAGGCCTTATAGTTATATACTTAGGCTTAGCTAAATACGTAATATAATATATATATAAAGCTACTACTACTACTATAATAAATAATACCTAACGTAGTAATAGGATAGAAGATAATAATAATTTAAACCTTTATATTTTAAGCCCTATAGTAGATCCTAAGGACTATATAAGTATACTTATACTACTAATAGGTATAAGTATATATTTAAAGTAAGTTATACTAGACTTAGATAAACTATATACTACTAACTTTATTTATAAAAGAAGTAATAAGTTACTATTAGATATAACTTAGTTATAAGAAGAATAGTTTAATAGTATAGAAGGTTATATAGCTAAGGAAATTATTTAGCTTATATAAATAAATAAATTAGTATAAGTAAATATACTATCTAATATAATATATACCTACCTAGTATAGTTATAATTAACTATAACCCTTTACGTCTAACCTTAACTACGTATTTACTATATAGCTTTTAAGAAGTAGAATATCTAAAGCTAATATATAAATACTCTTTAATAACTTATAACTAAGTAAAATATATATATAACTTAGCTTTTAATCTAGCTAATAGTAGTAAAATATAATAATATCTATAAAGACTAGACTTAACTAGGATATATAGATATAAGAGGATATAATAACTACTATTAAGTTAGGTAATATATAGTATAGGCTATATAAGCTTATATACTTAGATATAACCTCTATAATAGCCTTCCTAATTACTTATAGGCCCTTTAAATATAACTTATTATATATACTAATTTAGACGTTTATAAGTATTAACTACTATAGTTAAATTTACTATAAGTTATACTTAGTAGAGTAGTAGTAAGAGACCTAAGAATAGCTCTTACTTAGTATAACTATAGTACTTATTATTATAGTAGTAGATAAGACCTAACTATTAATATATTAAAGGGATATTACTACTTAGCTAGTATATATAACTATTAGGAATCTTAGTTATAAAGCTAAGTATTAGTAGACTATACTTAGTACTATACTATATAGTTCTATACTAGAGCCTAAAGGTAAAGATAAGTAACTTAAGTATAAGATATACTACTACTATATAAAGAAAATACTTTAACGTAAGTAAATACTTATTTAAACTATCTTAAGCTATATATAATACTTTAGTATAGTATTAGAGAAACTAAGTAGTTCTAGAATTAAACTACTATATACTAATAGGAATATAAGGTACTATTACCCTATATTATATATTATTCTAGTAAACTATAAAGAATAGGTACTCTTTACTAGTATTAAAAGTAAGAGATACTATACTTACTATATAGTTAGCCTAGATAAATAAGAGGACCTATTAAGCTTATACTTATAGTAAACTAAAAATAATACTTACTACTTATAAGCTTTAGTAGTAGATAAGAGTAATAATAACTAAGTATACCTTAGACTAATCTTTATATAGAGGTACTAGCCCTTTAATATATATAAATATCTACTAACTAATATATTATACTTATTAATAAAAGGTTTAGTAATAAGATCTCTTAGCTAAACTTAGTTAATACTAAATAATATTTACTTAAGATTACGTAAGTTAAGACTTAACCTAACTATATATATTAAAATAGAAGTTAGAATATACTAACTAAATAAGTAATTCTACTAAGTTATATATTAAACTAGCTTTAAGTAGTTAATAGTTATTAACTATTCTCTAAAGTAGTCTAGTAGACTAGCTATAAATAAAAAGATATTATATAGTAGCTTATAGCTATTATTATACTACTTCTAGTAATAAAAGTACTATATACACTTTACTTCTTATAAGCTATATATAACCTTATTATAATAGCTTAGTATAAATTATAAGATAATAGTACTATTAAATATATTAAGTTATACCTTAGCTATATAAATATACTAAAAGAAGAATTCTACCTATATAGATAAGGGAAAAGAGATATAGAATTATACTTTAACTACCTAAAATAGTACGCGCTTATATATATTATTTATAATATTAAATAATTTAGCGTATTAGATAGCTTATATATAGGCGTGAATAGTAAGGCCTATTATATTAATATACGTAAATAACCTTATTACTTAATAAATAAAAAGGACTTTCTATACTAAATTTATATATATAAGTCTTAGAGACTAGCTATATTAGCTACTAACTATATAGTTATAGTAGTAAAGTCTTAACTATTAAACACTATTAACTACTATAATAAAGTATATATAACTACTTTTTCTATACTACTTATATATAGTAAACTTAGCTAAGCCCCCTCTATAGGTTTACTATACTCTAAGATAATAAGAATAGTAGATATAGTATAGTAGTTAAATATAATTAACTTTACCTAAGCTATTATAGTATTTATATAAGAAAGTTAAAAGAGATACCTTAGATAAATAAGTTTATCCTAGGAGGAGGATAGACTAGAGGTAAATATAATATAAGTAGATACTCTATAAATTAAGGTTTACTTATTAGTATACTATTAGATATTAAGTAGGAACTTTTATAATAATCTAGAGTATACTATAAAGAATCTAGTATACTATACCCTAAACTAGTAGAATATAGAGTAGTAAAGATAAGATTTTATATAAGTATAAGAGTATATATATAGTAATAATAGATAATAGTCTTCTACTATTATAGATAGTTATATTATAGCTTAACTATAACTCTTACTAATAGTTATTAATATAGAATATATTATAAAATTAAATAAATACTTAGAGTACTAAGGCGCTTTTATTAAAATACTACTATTTAAGAATAATAGTAAAGTAGATAATATATTAGGTATACTTAGTATTTATTAGTATTAATAAGTTAGTATAGTTAAATACTATATACTATAGTTCTTTAAAGTATACGCCCTTCTTATAATATTATATCCTACCTATCTTATATAAAAGTAAATAAGCTATACTATAAATAATAATATAGAATTATACTATATTAATAACTATATTAATTAAGATAAGTATAACTACCTCTATACTACTAACTTTATTACTATATAGCTAAAGATAATAAGAAAGTATAAAGTAAAGAAGTAAAGACTAGCTTAGTAGTAATTATATATAATAGGCGTTTTATATAAAAACTATATATATTTCTTACTTTTATATAACTATAGGTGCTACTTACCTTATATAATATAGCTTATATAAGCTAATCTACTATATATTCCTAACACGTAATTACTACTTATATAAAAGTGTCTAGTATACTAATATCCCCCTCTATTATATAATTATTAACCTCTTACTATAAGTACTTATTATCTAGGGTTAACTATATATAGAATATAATAATTTATAAACTTAAATATTTATAACCTCCTCTTATATAGGGCTACTACCCCCTAGGAGTTCTACACCTACTATATATTATAAAGCTTATAATAATATAAACGTAATAATATAATTAAGGAATTATATATATAATACCTTATAAATTATAAAAAGAGAATATAATATAATATATATATAAGTAGAGTAGGGTATAGAGTAAAGGTATATACTATACTTATCTCTTTAGATAAAGGTAGTAAGAGAGTAACTATATTATATTATAGAGTAAATCCTATAGTAAGGTAACTTAGTATTATACTACCTCTACTTAAAAGAAAGATATATAGCTATATCCTATATTATAATTTACTATAACTATAATACTACTTAATAATAACGTAGACACTTAACTAACTATTAAGGAACTATATTACTTATACTATATTATACCTCTTACGCGCTATTAAGATAATCTAAAGATAGTACTATACTAAATAGTTAATTACTATTATAAACTATAGATTAGGGATTAGTTAAGCTAATTAAGTAGTAATAGATAATATTATTAACTATTATACTATATACTTAGCGTATAGAAACGTATACTCTAATTTATATATAGTAACTAATACACCTAAGTATAGATTTAAGTAATATAGGAGTAGAGCTATAAAGTTTTTTATTATTTATATAAGCTATCTAAGATAAGGTTAGGTTTAACTATATATAAGAAGGTATTTTCTACTATATTTAAATAAAGAATAAATAGGGTAGGATATATATATTATTAAAGTTATAATAGTATAGCGCCTTAGTTAATATACTAGAATAAAGTATAAATAGAGTAAGTTTTACTATTAAAGATTTATCTTAATTAAAGACCTACTAGCTTAGGTATTATTTACGCCTAGCCTATCCTAATACTAAGTTATAATAGGCTCTAGTATTAAAGTAGTTATTATTACTACTATTTAAACTTCTTTTACTACTAGATATATTAGTTCTATACTTTAGCTTCTACTTTTACGCTAGTTTTTTTACTAGCTTAATATACTTTACTAAAAAATATTTATAGAGCCTAAGTTTATAGTAGATAATAGAGGCGTAGTATAACTTAGAGTAGTAAGGAGCCCTTCTACTTATTATTTTTATAACTAGTAAATAAAACTAAAGCTATAGTAGTAACTTATAAGGTTAGTTATATTACCTTTAGTCTTTCTTTTCTACTACTACTACTACTAACTCTAGCTCTACTTTAAAGCTATAGTAGTTACCTATATCTTATCTAGTTATCTATTTCCTAAATTATTTATTCTTACTCCTAAATACCTAAAGATAGTAAGACTATCTCTATTAATAGTAAGCCTTAGCTATACCTATAAAATATTAAATTACTAGGAAGCCTAATATAATAATAGTTAATAGTAATTAATAGTATATAATAGTCTTAATTACTATAATAATACTATAAGGTAGCTATAAACTAAACCTAACTAGTAGTGTTAACTTATTTAGACGCTATATAAGTTAGAGAAAACTAGAGTAACTAGCTCCCCTAAGACTAATAGCTCTAAGTAATAAGTACTTATTTATATACTTTTACCCTAACTTTACTATACTATATTACTACTAGAAATTAAGATTATAGTACTAAAGATAAAATCTAAGGCTAGATAAGAAAAGCTAGCTACTAGTATTATAAGCTAAAACTATAAGGAGGGAGGTAAAAGAAATATATATATTATATAACTTATTATAAAGATATCTCTATACTAATATATATTTATTTATAGTAAAGTATTACTATTATAGAAGATAATAAGGTTAATATACTAAAGAGAATTTAGTCTATAACTCTTTTTTACTATAAAGCCTCTCCTAAAATAGGTAAGTCTAAGAGTATAATACTTACTATACCTTATAGTTACTATCTTATATAAGACTATCTAGCTATATTACCTCTTAAAGTATCTTAAAAGTAGCTAAGGCTAAATACCTTATTATAAGAAGATAGGGATTAGTTAGCTATAATATAGTAGTATAAGTAATAGAAACTAAGTAACTATACTTTTCTTCTCTAGTAGCTATAAGTTATAACTATTCTATAGTAAAAACTTTATCTAAACTAAGGTATAAAGTACTAGACCCCTTCTAAATATTCCTATAGAGTAAGTAGAAGTATTAAACTATAGAATAGCTAAAGACTTATAATAAATTAACTCTAATAAAAGTAAAAGCTATATTAATAACTTAGCTTATTACTAAAAGAGAAACTACTATAAGAATAGCTATTATACTTTAGATTAATATATACTATAATCTTATAGTAAATCTAATAAAGAGGGTATAGAAGATAGCTAGATAGATAATACCTTATAAAAGTAAAGTAATAGTTAACTTAAGCTTATATAAAGTCTCTACCTATCTAGTAGGATAGTCTTATACTATATAATACTATTAGTAACTATTACTAATAAACTACTACTAGCTCCTTAACTTAGTAAGTAATCTATATATATATATAATATATATAGTAAGGTTTAAAGCTACTACTATATATAACCTTAAATACTTATATTATTATATAGCTATATATAAGCTATTAGATAAATCTAATTATTTAATTAAAGATTTAATAGATATAAGTATAAAACTACTTATACTTACTTTATACTAGTATACTAGCTAACTATAGTAGCCTCTTTTATTTTAATTCTCTTACTTAGGTATTTTTATAATACTAGCTAAGTATTTTTAAAAAAATAAGTAATAAGGTATAATACTTATAGCTAGAACTATAGACACCTTTTAGGTTATTATAGGTAATACTATAGTACTAATTAAGACTATACTATACTATACTATAAATAAGTACTCTAATAAGAGTATTTATAAGATAAACCTATTTATTAAATATATAGTAGAAGGTAAAGTAGTACTAAGGGTTTTTTATACTAAGCTAACTATACTAGAAAACTATAAAACTATACTCTAGAAGTAGATATCTCTTAATAGAAAGTAAAGAGTAATTATATTAGCTTATATATAAAGTAATATTATACTATATATTAATAGACTAGATAAAGGATTAATAGTAGTTATACTACTAGATAAGTATAATAATAATATTAATAATATCCTTATTAGTTATAATAAGGCTAACTATAAGTAATATATATATATAGTAAACTAAGTATAAAACTTATCTACTAGTATATAACTAGCTAAGAGTATATCTTTAATAATACTCTTATAAAGTTATAAGATAGGTAATACTAATAGTAACTCTATAGATAAGGTAAATAATTATTAGATTAGCTATTAAACTTAGTACTAATAGTATAAAGCTTAATATTAAGATATACTTAACGTCTAAAGATATTATTAATATTATTATAATATTACTTATATAAGTATTAATAAAGTATAATAAATAAGAGGATAACTAAGCCTAGTTTAGGAACTATAAGAGGTCTTAGAAGATATTAGGTACTACTATATAGACTAAGTTTTTTAAGCTATACTAAACTACGTATATAGTAGGTAGTAATATATAACTATATACTCTTATAAAGGAGGAGTAAGAGGAAAACCTAAGTAAGAGTTAAGGTCTCTTAAAGATATATAAAAGAGATATAGACCTAGATAATAAATTAGACTTAGAGTAGATTATATATTAATATTTATAAAATAAATATTCTTTATTTATAATATTATAGTATCCTATTTAATAATTAATAGTCTAGGACTATAATATACTATCCTTTAACTACTTAAGATACTAGGTATACTATATATATAAGAGTAGCTATATAAGTTAATACTACGTAATTTAGTTAGACTAGTAGATATTTACTAAAAATATATAACTATAGTTATACTTAGTTTACTTAGGTAGTAGATATAGCTACTACTATAGACACTAGTAGACTATAATAGATAGTAATAGATAGTCTAGTATAGTCTCTTAAAGTAGTTATTACTAGAATACTATATAAAGTAAGCTATCCTAGCTTACTAAAGTAGGCTAGATATATATAGCTAGCGCTTATACCTATTATAGTATTACTACTAGAGATATTACTAAGAGAAAGACTACTAAGGTAGCTTACTTAAGATTAGGATATTATATAACTTACTAGTAAGTTATAAGTAACTTATTAACTTAACTTTTTAAGTAAGGTAACTTTAGTAACTTTAGTAAAATTATAAATTACGTAACTAGTAAGTAAAATACTAGTAACTTACGTAAACTACTACCCCCTTAGTTTTCCTAATATATAGCTATAATAAAGGAGTTAAGAATAAGTTCTATGTTAATAGGGTTAATCCTTACTACTTCTATATATAACTTTTTAAAGTTCTTAGTATAATTTACTAAATATTAAATAGTATTCTAGTAATAGATAAGTTTAAATAAGGGTTTAAATAAAGGTTATAAAGTAATAGAATAATCCTTATCTAAAGCTACTTAGGTAGTTATAAGTATAGATCTAAGTACTTTAAAGTATTTAGAAGTAATAGTAGATAGCTTATACCCTAGAGTATATATAAGCTAAGAGAGTAGACTAGTAGTAAGGGCTTTATCTTTACTATCTTTACTATCCTTACCTTCCTCTTACTACGTAGAAAGATCTAAGCTATATCTCTTACCTTTACTTTTACTACTAGTACTTAATAATATATCTTATACTTATATATTATTAGCTAAGTTCTACCTAAGAAGTAGTCTACTTACTTTCTTCCCTTTAACTTTACCTTTTCTCTTACCTTTACTCTTATCTACTATAGCTATTTTATCTTAGTAATTATTAACTTTATTAGCCTTATTATTATACTTATCTTTATTATCTTTTAATACTAAAAAGTTAGTAGTAATAGTAGGCTTCTTATACTAGCTATAAGAGCTAGATAAGATACTTACTTTCTAAGCTATATTAGTAAAGCTTTCTTTTACTTAAAACTAAGTAGTACTATATTAATATTACTAGTAGTAGCTATAACCTACTCTAGGTAAGTATAATAGTTTACTATAATAATATTAATATTACTTATTATAATTTTTTTATTTTCTACGTAAGTGTAGGAGTATTATTAAAAAAGAACTTTAAAAAAATAAAAAGTAGCTATCCCTTTATATATTAGTTATAAAAGTTAATAAAAAAAATAAAGTAATAATATAGTTTAAATATAAGAATAATTAGCGTTTTATAGTAGTAAAGCTCTAATATTTATATATAAAAACTAAAGTTAAAAAAATTTACTAAAGGTAACTAAAAAGATACTTACTAAACCTTAGGAGGCCTAATAAGGATTACTAGCTATTAGCTAGTAATATAATTATAATATATTATAAAAGGGAGAAGATATAGTATATTTACTATAACTAAGAGAGGTATATAAAACCTAGCTACTTCTAACCTTTATACTAATACTAACTTATAAGCTTTAATACCTTCTCTAAAACTTATACTATATTTAAATTACTATATATATAAATTACTATATATATAATATATTTCCTTTTTATACTTATTTAAGAGATCTTCTAGCCTAGCCTAAAAACCTTAGCTAGATAAGTACTAATTAATATATCTATAAGTATATAATATACTTACTTTATATATACTTAGGAGCTACCTAGAGTAGTCCTTAATAAGTTAGATAAGTAATTACCTAAGTTCTACTACCTCTTATAAACTAAGATAGTAGATAATATTAATATTATTAATACCTCTAATATTAGTAATATTTAAGTAGAGGAGATAGTATAGAAGAGTAGAATATAGTTACTAAAGGATATAGAGGAGGTAGTCTATAAGGCCTAGATTAATAATCCTAGTAGTAGTAAGGTCTTTATAGTTAACTATCTTACTATCTTAATACTAAGAAAGGGGTTAAGCTAAGAGACTAAGGCCTAGCTATAATAGTAAATAAGTAATATTAGGAAGGTAATAGAGGATTAATATCTTAGGCTTATAGAGAGGGAATTTAAAAGGATACTATAAGGATAAGAGAATAAGGCGTAGATAGCGCTAGTACTAATATTCTTCTAACTAAAGCTAATTATTAGATAGTAGTAGCTATACTATAAGTAGCTAGTTAGTTATTCTTAAGATAAGGTAGTAGTAGAGGTAGTATTAGAGGTAATAGCTATAAAAGGTAGAAATAGTAAAAGATAGTATATAAGTTAGAAGGTTACGTTTTATAGTCTTTAGTTTATATAAATACTATTATATATCTTTAGTATCTAGTATTTATAATATACTACGTACGTACTAGTAGTTACTAAATATAAGTATAAGCCTATAGTTACTTAGTTAGTACTTTAGCTTAAAAAAAGTCTTTAAATATACTATAATAATAAAAAAAAGTTTATAAAGGCGAAGGCTAAATTACTTATTATATAGATCTTATTCTTAAAGTTAGGGATACCTTTATTAATCTTTCTAAGATAAGCTATCTTAAGTACTTTAGTTTTAAGAGTAGTAAACTCTATAAGTTTAGTATTAATATCTTCTATTCTATTTATAATAAATAGTAAGTTCTAAAGAACTAGATATAAAGATTAAAAGATTAGAAGTTAGTAGTTACTAAAAAGAATATTTTTACTTTTTATATCTTACTAATAAGCGGACTAAGCGTTATAAGTAAAGAATATAATTATTATATACTATATTTATAAGTAAATAGAACTATACTTAGATCTTACCTCCTTCCCTTTAGAGTTTTCTTCTATCCTCCCTTATATAATATAACTTCTAGATATAACTAGATAATTTATAACTTATAGATTATAGTAGCTAATACTATACCTTACGTAAAAGATATAAGCGCTTATATATAAGCGTAGTTAATAATACTATAAGAGGATAAAGTAAGTTATAACTATATAAAATATATATAAGATATATACTAACTTTATACCTAAACGTTTATAGGAATTTAGTAAGAAAATATAAACCTTTATAAAAGAGTCTATTTTCTATAATAAGAGCGCTCTAAGTATAGTTAATAGATAAGTATATATAAAGGTAAACTATAAGTTCTTTTATAAGGTCTTCTATAATAAAGATAATAAAGTAGCTATATATACTACTAATAAACTTATTAACTATATCTATAGATTTATTAAGAGTATAGTAAGAACTTCTAAAAGAAAGTTAGTAGAGAAGGTTAAGGTATCTACTTTAATATAGTACTACTAGAGTCTTAAGTAGTAGATAAGGCTCTTTATACCTAACTTCTTAACTATCTAGCTACTCTTCTATAGCTATATTAACTACTATATTTATATAGTAGTAGTAAAATAAGACCTCTCTACTAAACTTTATAAAAAGAATAATCTTAGAGAGTTTAAGCTTAAGCTCTTTTTAAACTAAATTATACTTAAGAATACCTAGATTAATAACTAAAAGTAATATTATACTACCTAAGTACTTATATTTATTACTAGTACTTAACTTAGTTCTTTTATAGTATTACTATACTATTATAAAAGTACCCTTATAAGTAGTACTATTAGTAACTCTATACTTACCTACCCTAAATCTTATATACTATAGTAGTTAGATATCTAATTTAAGTATATAAAAGATAGTATTACTTATAGTATAACTTTTTAATTTATAAAGGGACACTAAGACTTATATTATAGTTAGTATATTATAAGTAAGTATAAATAGTTCTTCCCTCTTAAGACTACTTACCTTTATCTAGATATCTTAATACTTATATTTCTACTCCCTCTTAAACGTAAACTATTTATAGAAATATTAAATATACTTCTTAAGGGTACTTAGTACTATATTAAAAAGGATAAGACTATTAATTAGTAAGTAGTATTTATCTCTATAGATATAAATAGTAAGTTATCTAAGCTTATATTAGTATAGCTATAGAGTTAACTACCTAAGTAAACTTATTCTATTATATAATATAAGCTATAGTACACTTAATCCTAAACTATAAGAGATATATATATTAGTTAAACTCCTAGACTATAATAATATATACGCCTTTTACTAAGAGGTAGCTATTATTACTAAATATAGAGCTAGTTTAGAAGCTATATAAGAACTACTAAACTATATCCTTAGTAATAAGTTATTTTATATTTACTATAATCCTAAAGGCTTTAGCTAGAGGGATACTACTATATTTTAGTTAGGAGGACTAGAGCTATTAATAAAAGATATCTATAAATACTTCTTATAGGCGCTACTAGTATAGTAGCTAAAGGATACTACTAAGATAGTATATAAAGAAATTAGGGCTTAAGTTAATAAGCGCTTACTAAATAGTAAGGAATAGTTTATACTTAATAATACTTTAGAAGGTATACTCTAGGAATATTATTAAAACCTCTAGGTACTAGGAGTTATTATAGCTAATAATAACTATAGTAATATAGGTATATCTTATTAATAGATTTCTACCTCTCTATTACTATATACTAATTTATTCTCTTACCTTCTAGTAAGAAACGTTACTAAGTATACTACCTATATAAATAAGGATAGTATTAATATATAGCTAAGTATTATAGAACTACTAAAGAAGTTATAAACCTATTATACGTACTATAAAATAAGGTGTTAGGATATTTATACTATACTTATAACTAAGGTTATAAAGATTCTAAAAGTAAATATAAAAAACTACTAGCTAATTTATAACTTAGCTAAGGCTATAGTTAATAGGACTAGTAATAAAGAAAGTAATAAAGATAATAATAATAAGATTAATAATACTATAATAGCTAGCTAGGATAAAGAGCTAGAGTCTTAGAGAGCTATTAAAGAGGGCTAAGTTCTTATAGTACTTAATAAAGTTAGTAATAATAATCTTAATAGTAATAGAGATACTAAGGTTATATTTATTTAAAAGTAGCTTAAAAAGGTATATCTAAATATTTCTATTTATAAAGTAGTAACTAATATCTTCTAAACTAACTCTATTATAAAGAGCTCTAGTCTAAGGTACTTTAGATATTAAGTAGATCTAACCCTACTAAAGGGTTTATTATCTTAGAACCTTACTATTATAAACTTACTTACTAACTTTTTAAAGAAGCTAAAAATAAGATATAAGTACTTAGGAAGTATAATACCTATTTAAAGAGTTAGATTTATAGTAAGTAAGAATAGCTTTAGTAGGCGTTTATTATTATACTTAAGAATATAGACCGCGTTATATACTCTTTATACCCTAACTACTCTTATACTAGAGTAAAGGGCTTTATAGCTTACCTTAATAATATTTACTAGGATTAGCTATAGCTTAAGGAGGTAGCTAATAATATTAAAGAGGTTAAGGTAGCTAAAGAGGCTAAGTAAGCTATTAAAGATAATAATAAGATACTATATAATATATAAAAGGAGTAGCTAGAGTATCTATATATAGCTACTCTTATATAAGGTATATATAGCTTCTCTTATATAAGGATAGTAGTAATTACTAATACTATTATATTTATTATATAGTTATACACTGCTAGGTTAAAGGTGTGAAGGTTGTCCTTAGATAACCTAGGGGTTAGTTCTTAGGAATAAGTAAGTGCGATAGACGGGGTTAGTGTGATAGCACAATTAGAAGATTAATGTAATATTACAGGGGTTTATATAAGAACGAAGTATAATCCTTAGATTAAATACTAGAGTCTTGTACGAAGATTAAGTTAAACACACTAAGCTAGAGGGGTTTAGTGTCTAAGCTATATACTTAATAAGAGTTATTATATCGCGCTTAGTACTAAGTATAAGTGCTTACTAACGAGCGATATAGTGTGCGGCTATAGTTATTAGCTAACTAGTCTTGCTTATTGCTAAGCGTCTGTGACTAGACTAGCGCGTCCTGCTTACTACTAAGTAGTTATATGATTAGGGTGCAGCAGCTGTGCTGTAATCCTTTAACTACGCCGCCTAATCCTCTAAAGGTATTACGCTTACCCTGTCTCCTTCTAGGCGTAGATTGTAACACTATCCTCCTCTTCTAGGGATTCGTCCTTGAATTATATAACTAATTTGTAGTTTCTATTATTAACTAAGGTTTGCCCCGCGTTATAAGTAAGGTAATTGTTATGTCCTTTTCTACCTAACGTCGCTTACGCCTTAGCTCTAAGATCGTTTAAGCTAACTATCCTGCTGAAGCGCCTTATAACTATTGTTTTCTTAAAGGTAAGATTTGTTACGTTATGCCTGATTCTTATCTGAAATGTGCTAAGTGCACTTAGTTAGGGTATACGTGTGTAAACATGTCCTAGGAGTCCTTAGATCGAACGCGCGATAAATATTAAAAGAAAGTAGATAAAGATAAGAAATTGTTAGCAACAGTGATTTCGCGTTTATTGCGAAATAAGAAAATTCTGAAGTAGGCAGAAGAGTAGGCGCGTAAGAAGGCGCTGTGTCTTACTACAGACATAGAGGCGGCTAGTGAAACCGAGGTGGCGTAGGAAATGGATTGTCCCGCGGCGTCTATTAGTATAGAGTTCTCGCCTGCTATGTAGGCTACAATAGGCTTAATTAATGCTTCCGTTGCTAGGCATAGTACTTCTAAAGGTATAGTCGACAGTTCGTAAGGTTCGTGTCTAGTTCCTATGTATTTTTACTGCTTAGGTAGCCTAACTATTTAACTAGGTATTTAGTGCCGTTGTCGCTGTTACGGTGTGCGAGAATCTTCTTAACTTCAAAGACGTTGTCTTCTTCTATCTTAAAATAAAAGGTTTTCTAGAGTAGTATTCTTAGGTCTGCTAGTTCCAACATGTTAATATAGAATCGTAGGTGGATTTTTACGTCGGCTAGAAGGTTAAGTGTATAAGTAACTAGTCCCTTTTAGTCTAGAATTAAAAACAGTCTAACCTTAACGTTATCGAGCCCTTTACTTAGTCGCTTAGTGCGGAGATTCTTTGTAAGTAAATAAACTTTATCCCCCTTCTTCAGCTAAGGTGCCGTTTTTCGTTTCTTATTAATATATAAGATGCTTTAGCGTTAAGCCTTCTTAAGTACTTACTTAAGTTACTCGTATACTATCTTTAGCTTATCGGCTGTAGCGATAGCTACTTCTGTCTTCTAACTAGGAAATGTTCTTATAAAGAGATTTAGGTGTCTTCCGTAATTTACGTAGAATAGAGTCTGTCCTATAGACTCTAAAAGCTTATTATTGTATACTATCTATGCTATAGGTAGTAGTGATACCTAGTTATCCTATTAGTAGTTGATATAGATCTGTAGGTAGGCTTTTATAGTGCGGTTTATTCGTTCGGTCTATCTGTCTGTCTGCGGATAATAAGCTGTTAATAGCTTCTTCTTAGTTCTGATTATAGCGAGTAATATCGTCTAAAAGTTTAATATAAAGAGCTTATCTCTATTACTAATAATTAACTTTAGTATGCTGTAATATTAAATAATTCTGTCGTAGATAACATACGCGAGCTGTACTACCGTATAGTCTTTTCTAAAGGTAATATACTCTGCTTACTTAGTAAATCTATCTACTACTATAAGAATTGCGTCGTAAGATACTTTAGTAATAGGGTCTCTTAAGACTAGTAGGCCTATAACGAAGTCTATAGAGATGTCTAACTATAGTGCGTTAAGTAGTTCTATTGCTTACATTTCTCTATAGGGTGCGTAGGTACTATATTTATTCTTCTAACAGTCTGCGCACTTAGCGATAAAGGCGGTAATCTTATCCTTTATATTTAGAAACTCGTAATTTCGCTTAATAAGTTCTATCGTTTGTGTAATACTAGGGTGACTATGCATAGGGTTGTTATAGTATTATCTAATAATTACTTCCTGTAATTCTTCTAGTACTTCGCTAGCGATCTTTATAATCTAGTTTAGCATCTTAGCGGGTCTTAGTAATCCGTCTTTATTAATCTTAAGTAACGTGGAGTTAGTGATTAACTTAGTTCCTATAATATCGTGTTAGTAGCTAAGAGCGTCTACTCTACTATTGTCTTTTCCTAGTGTGTACACGATCTTAAACTTATACTATCCTAGTTCTTCTAACTATCTTACCTAGCGTTAGTTAAGTACTTTAGTTGTTGTGAAGTTAACTAAGTTCTTATAATCCGTAAATATCGTAAGTTCTAAACAGCTTTCGGCGTACACTCTCTAATATTTAAGGTATACTACGATAGCTAGTAGCTCCTTATTGTGGACGTTGTAGTTTTCTTTAGCTACTATAAACTTACGGGAGTAATAGGCGATAGGGTGCTATTTCCTATTAATATATATACTAGCGCATCCTCCTAGTGCGAGGTCTAATGCGTCTGTTTTAAAACGTAGCTTGTATCCTACTATAAATATGCGAAAGCAGGGCGGTTTGATGCTTACTTTCTTAAGCGTCTAGAAGGCGTCTTTAGCTTCCTTACTCTACTTAAAAGGTGTGTCTTTCCTTATAAGTCTAGTTAAAGGGATAGCGATCTTAGAAAAGTCCTTAATAAACTGTTAGTTAAAGTTTAAGAATCCTAGGAAGGACTATATATCTTTAACTGTCTTAGGTTATAGCTATTCCTTAACTATCTTAATCTTATCTTCGCTTATTTATACTCTATTAGCTCCTACTATGTACCCTAAGAAGGTAACCTCGTTCTTATAGAACTCGCACTTCTCTAGTTTTAGTTAGAGGTTAAACTTCTCTAAGCACCTTAGTACTATGCGGACATATTCTACGTAGTCTTCTATGTTTTCGGAGTAGATAAGAATATTATCTAGGTATATAATAATAAAGATATCTAGGTGTACTCTTAACACGTTATTAATAAGTTCCTAAAATGTTACTAGGGCGTTCGTAAGCCCGAACAGCATAACAGTATATTTATAGTGTCCGTATCTTATGCGGAACGCTGTCTTCTATTCTTTACCTTTCTTAATCCTAATAAGGTAGTATCTATCTCATAGGTCTAGTGCTGTAAAGACCTTAGCTTAAGATAATCGATCCCGTAGTTCTGTAATGTTTGGTAGTAGGTAACGATTCTTCACCGTAATGTCGTTAAGCTTACGATAGTCTACGCATATCCTTAGTAGTCCTTTCTTCTTTAGTACGAAGAGTATTAGGAATCCTGCTAGTAATATAGAAGGTCTTATATAGCCTTTCTTTAGGTCTTAGTCTAGCTTCTCTCTTAGTATCTTAAGTTCTGTCTCTAATAGTTAATATATTAGCCTAAAGGGTAGAGTCTTCCCTTCTTCTAGGATAATCTCGTAGTCCTAGGGTTAATACTTTAGTAAGGCTTCGCTATCTACTACTTCTATAAAGAGGTGCTAAAATTCTTTATACTCTTTTAGGATATCTAGAGTTACGCGTTTCTCTAAAACTCTAACTTAGTAATCTAGGGGTGCCCTGCTAGTAACTATTAAGTCGAACCCTTATTTCTTAAGGCCGTTCTTATACGAGGTTCGCTTTCCTCTAGCGATATAGTTAATCTTCCTCTTATCTACTATCACAGTTATTAGATGCGTAGGCTAGCTTATAGTTATGTCTAGTCTACAGCACTTAAATAAGAACGTCTTCAACTTCTAGTTAATGCGCGGGTTATATTCTCGTAACTAGGGAAGTCCTAATATAATATTATAGGTAGCTAGTCTAAAGATGTCTAGGTCTATCTTCTCTTAGTAATCTTAGATGCTAAGCGTTACTCTAGTAACCTTATAGGTAATCTTAGTCTTGCCTAGCATTAGCTAACCGTTAGTAATATATAGTGTATAGCTTTCGTCTTTCCTTAGCGGCTTTAGTCCGGCTAAAGAGGCTACTTAAGCAGAAATATAGCTTACTTAGGATCCTAAATCTACTAATACCTACATCTAGTGTCTATTAAGCTATACAGTAAGCTTAAGGAGCGTTAAGGAGTTTATACTATTAATCTCCTTAGTAGTTCTAGGTGTATCAGGCGCCCGTCTAAAAAAGACTACTAACTATACCTGTAGAACTTTTTTGCGACGATATATTGTTCGCATTTAATATTAAGGCACGTGTGCTATAAGGGCTAGTTGCACTCCTATACACTAGTTCCGTCCTCTATAGTTATCTACTATATTATATGTATCTGCAGGATCTCTTACAGATTGTCGTGTCCGTAGAAGTATAGGCTATATCTCTTATCCTATAAGTAGATTGCGCATATGTCCCTTAGACAGTCGTACTATTAGAAAATATATATTAGCATTCCCGTAAACTTGCGTAGAAAGAATCCTAAACTAGCCTTATCTAAGTAATAGATCGTGTATAAGTTGTGTAGACATACCGTCTAACTTATCTTATTATGTAAGGGGTTCCTTAGGTTAAGCTAATAGTGTATATTAGTATTACGCTTCCTTTTAGCGTTGTTACGCTTTTATCGTTATTCTAGGTCTATATCTTACTTCTAGAAGCTACAGGAGTCTTATTCCTATTCTATTATTAGTACCGTATAGGGGCTACTATATCGTTTAACTTCTTTATAGAACGATCGTTGTTCTTCGTTTAAGAGTTAATATATAGGTTCTTCCTATAATGCCTTAGCTTCTACTTCCTATTAGAAGAGAGCTTCGGGGTTAAAGCCTCTTACGCTAGCTTCTTTGCACAGGTCTAGGTACTAGCTGTATTTCTTAAACTAATTATAAAAGTCGTCCTTAGTGTAGTTAAAGGTAACCTTAGGCTTACTAAGCTGCCTTAGTAGGATATTAACCTTTTTACCTAAGCTGTCGTATCTAACTTCAGCCTTAATTGCCTTATTAATCTATTCTAGCTCGTTAGGCGTAGGTAGGAACCTTACTATCTTAGCTAAAAGGTTCTCCTTATCTTGCTCTACTTCCTGCGAGAGATAGTAAAAGTCTTATCACATAGCTACTATAATGTCTAGTGTTTTATAAGCGTACTTAATAGGTAGTTTGTTAAGGTATTAGAGTAGCTAGTTAATCTAAGACACTAAAGTCTTCAGCTATTCTTCTAGTGCGTATAGTGTCGCTAGTTAGTTCCTTGCTTAGAACATTACTATATGTCTAGACTTAGTCTAGTTAATCTTAACTACCTCCGTATCTTCGTAGAGTTCTAAGTTAGAATTGTCGTCTAAAGAGGTGTCTTCTAGTTTAGTAATTATTAGGTTGTTAAGTCCTTTAACAAAGTCCTAGTTTTCTCCCTTAACCCTAATTATCGTAGGTTAGGTAATCACGTTCTATTTTTCCTCTAAGTCGTTGTTAGGTACTATACAGTAAATAACATTAATTTATTAAGTTACCTTACCTTAGCTTCGGCAGTCCCGCTTTATATAGCCTTCTTTACTATAGGCGTAATAAGTGAACTTCTTCTTATTACCCTTATCGTGCAAAAACTTTAGCTTTCTAGGTCCCTTATTAATGTTGTCTAAGTGCATAGGCTTAGGCCTATTAGTCCTGTATTAGCCTAGGATCTAGGGCACGTAGCTTCGCTAACGTCCCTAATTCAGGTACGAACGTTAAAATAGTTGTCGCTGTCAGACGTTTATGTCGTAGTTTACGCGGTTCCCCTAAGTAAAGAGTCGTTCCTCTAGCGCTAACTTATAGAGTTCGTTATCTACTTAAATAGCTTTAGCTATAAGTTCGTTAAGCGTATTAAGGCTAGATCCGCTCCTTATTAGTTCCTTGCGTACAGTTAGTTTAAGACCTTGTTAGTACATCTACATTAAAGCGTTATCGTCCCATTTAATAACCGTCTAGTACTGCTAGAATTCAGTCGTGTAGTTAGCGGCAGAGCGAGTTTATCGTAACTTCTAAATCTTCTGCTTAGCGATTACAGATTCTTTAAATAGTAATAATACTTCTCGTATCTTAGTCTTAAAAGTGTCCTAATCCTTAACGAGTTCTTTATTAACTCTATTAGTGATAGAATCATCTATGTAGCGTTAGATAATAGGATTAGCCTATTTCTCCGCATCTCCTTAAAAGAAGGTAGAGGCCTAAACGACCTTATCAGCTTCTTCGATTTTGTCGTTAAGATAGAAGTATCTATCCACCTAGAGTAGCTAGGCTTCAAGCTTGCTTCGGTCACTATAGTAGGTGTCCGGCTTATTGCCGCGAACGTGGCTTCCTCTAATCTAGGAATCGGCAGGGGTGTCTATTGCGGTATTACTCATCTTAAGGGTGTTTAAAGTGTGAAGGTTATCCTTAGATAACCTAGGGGTTAGTTCTTAGGAATAAGTAAGTGCGATAGACGGGGTTAGTGTAATAGCACGATTAGAAGATTAATATAATATTACAGGGGTTTGTATAAGAACGAAGTACAATCCTTAGATTAAATACTAGAGTCTTATACGAAGATTAAGTTAAACACACTAAGCTAGAGGGGTTTAGTGTCTAAGCTATATACTTAATAAGAGTTATCGTATCGCGCTTAGTACTAAGCATAAGTGCTCACTAACGAGCGATACAGTATGCGGCTACAGTTATTAGCTAACTAGTCTTACTTATTGCTAAGCGTCTGTAACTAGACTAGCGCGTCCTGCTTACTACT
Source organism: Alternaria solani (assembly GCA_002952155.1). Classification (NCBI taxonomy): domain Eukaryota; kingdom Fungi; phylum Ascomycota; class Dothideomycetes; order Pleosporales; family Pleosporaceae; genus Alternaria; species Alternaria solani. The sequence continues at coordinate 847,459 of CP022030.1, read as the reverse complement.
GAGCAGTCACGTAATCGGGGTGCGGCAGCCGTGCCGCAATCCTTTAACTACGCCGCCCGATCCTCCAAAGGTATTACGCTTACCCCATCTCCTTCTAGGCGTAGATCGTAACAAAAGGTTCTAATATTATAACCTCTAGTAGGCGATATCTTTAATACTAGCTACGAGGTAGTAAATTATAGAATAAAATAGTAATACTACCTAAGTCTAAGTATTAGTGTATATCTAAATACGTAGCTACGTACTAGTATCTTATTCGTCGTACTTAATACTAAAGATTAGGTATACTAATAATATTACAGCCTTAGCGCTTCCTAGAAGCTATTAAATAAGTTACTTAGGTCTAGAAAGTAGTTCTAACGCGTTTATATCTAGAATATATAAGCTTTCTAGTAACTAAATCTATCGCTACGATAGTTAGGTACAGCGGTAAGGACGTAAGTTATAGGACCTAGTAGAATATAAATTATATAATCTGCCGCGCTTAACGTAAGAAGTAAAACTATTAGGATATAAGCGTCCTTTAAGCTAAGCTGTGTCCCACGCGTTACAAGGCGAGACAAAAAGAAAAGATAAACGTCTCCATACTAGGGCAAAAAGAGGGCCGAACCAGAATTGAACTGGTGACTTCGGGAAGACGGTCTTGGTGAACTGCAGTCCTACACTCTACCACTGAGTTACCGGCCCTTGAAGCTGTTTCGATGACTAGTAGTGCAATATATCTCAATATAATCGTCTGGTACGTTGTCAAGTGATGAGGTCGACACTCCTGCGACCGGTTGAGGACATGTCAGGGATGAGGGGCAGTGGGTCTAGCTTCAAAGGTCGGTGATAGGTTGCAGCTTCTTCCCACGTTCTACATCGGAAATGATGCGGTCTCAGAAGACTACTACACAACGCTTGCTACCATCTCAAGGAGGTAGAGGAAATTCATATATGGGTATCATCTTGCGCGTCACATCACCATGCCACGCGAAACTATCTAAAACTCTAATTCCTCAACTTCCATCCCACACTCCTCGCACCTCTTCTTCGTCATTCCCGTCTCAGGGTCGAGTACGCTCCGGCCCCACTCGTGCTCATGCCTATCGTATCTGCCTTTGATCTTCTGCCCGAATTGCGCGTCACCGCCATCACCCGCCAATCGCGCTCGTTTATACGCTTCTACTCTGGTCCGCTTCTTCAGATCCTCAAGCTTGTTCTTGAACTTCTTTTGTTTCCGCTCTTTGCTCACAACCTGTCTTTTCGCATACTCCTCATCCAACGCTTCTGCTGATCCCCATTTCTGTGGACTAAAAGCGTACGCTTCGACTTGGAGACGCAAGAACAGTTGCATGGGGTGGAAGAATTGTTTGTGGGGGTTCGGTCGTTCGAGATGAGGCAGGAGTTCTTCGTCTTTGAGTTCGGGATCGGTAAGGAGGTAATCGTCTCGCGCTTCGGTTTTGGTAAGGAGAGAATATTTGTCCGGGAGCTTCTCCTTGCAGATATTGCACACGCCGATGCCGAATATGTCCTGCCACTTCCAGTCGATCTCGAGACTGTTACATTCCCGACATTTGCCCTTGACGTCGCGCTTGCCGTCGCCGTATTTGCCTTTGAATGTTCCACTCTCAATCTCGGCGTTCTCGGCAGCCTCAAGCAGTGCCGCTTCTTCATCTTCTTCTTCTTTACCATTGACCGTGTCTAAGATGGAGATACCAGGCTCATACGGTCCTGCCCTGTTGGCACGAAGCTTCCGTCTTATACGCTCCCTTTCCCATTCTACCATTGATACGCCCTCTGGTTTCTGTTCTTCCTTCTGTTGTCCTTTCCACATAGCCTTGTTGTGCGGGTCGTCTACGGTGCTTAGGAAACCACCCTTCGTGTCCGTCATTTTACTGAAGTCATAATCGATGAAGTCCGATCTCGCGTACTTCTTCGCCGGTTGAATGTAGTCGTTTGACGGCGGCTGTGTGAAGCCATTCTGATCGCGTTTTGCGGGTGATGCTGCTGCAGCGTTGCGGAGAGTCGCTGGAGTTTGCGCGGCTGTGATAGAGGAGTACGCTCGTTTGGCACCGGCGGCCGGCGCTGGTGAGGGATTTGATGCTTGTGCTTGTTGCGCCTTTGCCTTTGCCTTCAGGCGAGCCTCTTCCATGCGCCTGATCTGCTCGGGGGTAGGAGGATTCGGCGGCAGCCTGCCCGCTGAGCGAGTCGCTCGTGGTGGTGTTGTCGGTCGGCCGGACATGGTGAGGTGATGAGGAAATGGAAGATAGGGCTCTGATGTGCTCGCTCTTGTTCGAGCGAGTAGGTGCAGAGGTTACTGCTCACACGGCTGTCGGGGTGCAGGTGGCGGATGTCATCGGGGTTAGCTAGGGTGAAATGCGGCACCGAGACCCTTGTTCCTGAACAATGATGTACGCCAAGGGACCTCGCGATCTGCACCTTCCGATTCGCGTCTCAAATCACTATCCACATGCTGATGAGCCGAGAAGTTTGCAAAAAGCTATACTTTTCTGATGATGACATATCCATGTCGTCTTGAAAAGGGCGGTTTGCGGTGCTGCGCCCTTACCAATCCACTATGACTCTTACGTGTGGCTGTGACCGAACAATCTACAGCGTATGTTATGACGTTTCACGGCTCACTTCACAGAGCAAGTCCAAGCACAAGGGACCGCCTAGCTTAACAAAAGATCATTCCGCACGATCTTGTCGCGATCATCATTACAGTTCTCTCTTCGTTTCCATATCATGCCAGACGCGACCACACGTGCGCACGTGGCGAGCCCTCCGTCGGCTTTGCTAATCCCTGCCGCCGATCTTCACGAAAATGACCAAGCCTCACTATCCGAAGACAGCGACTACAGCAGCGACGAGCCCACCACAGCAGCCGCCAGACGAAGAAAGCGGAAGCAGCTTCGCAAAGAAGAGCGCAAACAAGAGAAGCAAAGACACGACTCCGCCCTTCCAACGCCCACGCAATCCGACACCGATACTCCAACGAACCAACCCCGCAAACCCTCCAACAAGTCGTCGAAGCAGAACAGCAGGCTTACTGCTCAATCTGACGCCTCGTCCATAGCTCTACCACCAGAAATCTCAATGGCGAAACCCGCTGCCCAAACCGCCTACCCTCTCCTCGTAGCCTCCATCGGCAACCCAGGCTCAGCGTATGCCAACACACTACACTCTGCAGGCCATATCGTCACGTCCGCACTCTCCGAAGCAAAACGCTACGATCGCTTTCAAAAAGGTCTATCAGGCTTGGTATCACGGCCTCCAGCCACACATCTAGCGTTTGGTCTGACAGGGTATCGAAGAGTAGCCACGGACAAAAGCACAGAAGATGACTGGACATTCTGGCAATCCACATCATTGATGAATGTCAGTGGGAGTGGCGTACTCCGGGCATACAATGAGTGGTTACGTGGTATACGGCAGGCCTCCGGAAGTGCGACGTTGGAAGGCAGGCTTGTAGTTGTACACGACGAACTTGAGTCTGCGCTAGGCAAGGTGACAATCCGCGACGGTAGCGCCAGCGCAAAAGGTCATAATGGTATAAAAAGCTGTCAACAAAGTCTTGGAGGAGTAAAGTGGTGGAGAGTAGGCGTTGGGATAGGGAGACCAGAGAGTAGGGATCCGAATGTCGTGAGCAAGTATGTGTTAGGCAAGATGACGTCTTATCAGCGAGCACAGTTGGAGAAGACTGATGTACCGGTCTACAAGGCATTGGAACTTATTGCTGCGGGGAAAAAGTAAGGATTTTGTATAGACGGAGGAGCATTTTCAATGGCGTTTGGGACGATACCCCATGTTTGCATGATAGAGCGCTCTGTACAAGATGCATGAAGCAGCGTATGAATATTCAACTGAAATATGTAAACAAGGAAGCATGTGAAGGTATCGTGCAATGACCCAGAACCAAATAGCCATGATAATCCTATACTCCGGAGAAAATGCAACAACACACTCCTGGTATCCAATGTTCGGATCCACCATCAAGATGCAACAATCGAAGGACCGGCCTTCCTCAACTTCTTCCTCTCTTCAAGCCGCCTTCGTGCTTGCTCTTTGCGGTCCACAGGTAGCATCTGGCTACGATCGTGCTTCACTTGTGCAGAACCTTCTGCATGGTGTGCGGTGATCTTCGAGAGGTCGAACTTGGCATCGGTACGAGCGGAGTGGGACGCGTCAGTCTTGGGTTCCTCCAACTTTTGTCTGTCGACTCTCTTCGACGAAACTGATGTTGCCTCAAGCTCTGAGACGTGGGCGGCCTTCTCGGTCGTACGTTCTCTGCGTCGCGTAGGTTCAGCTTTCCTGTCGCTTTTCTCAGGCACGGTAGCCTTCTCGTTTAGCTTAGTTGTCTCCACTGATTTGACTTGCGATACAGATTTCGACACTCGATGTTGCTTTGGTGGTGGATTCCATTCAGGTCGTGAATACGGCTGACCAGTAGAGATGGGTAGAGCCATTTTGTCCATCTGGGCTATCGAACTGTTGTTGATATCCATCCAGGGATCGAGACCTGGCGATGGCATCGGCAACGGACTGGAAGGCAGAACTATAGCAGGCGACTTTGGCGCATTGTTCTCATCGGCGGGGTCTGGCCTGCGGATTTTCAATGGCGATCTCTGCGGTTGCCCTTGCTGAGGCTGTGCAAGCGCCTTCTCTAACGTGATTTCAAATGGACGTGCGGGTACACGAGGCGCTCTGCCTAGGATGATGGAGGCCTCACCCTCTGCCGTCCCTAGTCTGGACGGAAGTACCGGTCGGTTCAGTGTATCGGGGATAGTACCACGGCGGTGACGGCGGGGCGTAGGTGATGCGTTCTCTTTGGTAGACGAAGCCATGCTGTTGTTCGCAGCGAAAGAAACTCCAGGGTCCACGTTCAAGTCGCGCGCGGGTGATCGTGGATAATCTCTGCTAGCATCCTCGTATATCTCGAAGGGAGGCTTGTTCTGTTGAAGCTCAGAGGAAGGGGTTGGGCCTGACGCTTCTAGAACGGTGATCCGGGCTTTCAGCGCCGCGATTTCGATACTCGAAGACATGCTCTCAGCCATGGCTTGACGTAGCCGTTCTTGAAGGTCCTTGTTCTGCTGCTCTAGATCCCGCTCTCGTTGTCTGTACCGCTTGCGTTCCTGCTCGAGTTTGGTGGATAGTTCTGTGGCCTCGCCATCCTTCTTCATGGCAAACTTCTTAGCAAGCTGCTGCTTGGCAATGACCTTTTTCATCTCCCTTTCGCTGTTTGCCGCGTAGCTTTCGTACTGCTCCTTCCAGTATTTGCCGGACTCGGACCGCGGGGCACCCAAATCTATTGTAATGTCGCTGTCGTCTCGCGCCTTGGGCTTCTGGCCCGACTTTGTCTGTGTCGTCGTTCGCGCGTCGAGTAGGGCTTCGGTCAGGCGGGTGCGCGGTCGTTTGTCGCTTCCGGGGTCAAGCTTCAGGTGCGTACCAGGCGTCCATGGACTAGGGAACTTCCCAGGGCAGTCGTTGGGTATACCGGTCTTGCCAGTGTTGTCGCGCTTGCCTTCGTTATCCACCACCTGCGACCCAAAGGACACCTGCTTCCTTCCCTTGCTTGCAGTGCCTGGCGTCATGAGGATTCCGCCGGGCTGTTTTGACGGCGAGATGGGTGGGCGGCTCTGTTTCGGTGCGGGGAGCTCGAATTTTGCGTTTGCTGCATCTATCCTCGCCTTCCTCTCGCTCTTCTTGGAGGCATCTTTTGCTTCCTCGGGCGCGGGTGTTCCGAATATGGCATGCTTGAAAGCCTTGACGGCGAACTGATGGGCCGGCGTCTCGGGAGGCTCGATAAAGGTGGACTCGTAGTTGTTCTCTGGTCGCTGTTAGCAAGCCACAGGACGCGCATAACACAGTGCGACGTACCAGGCTGGAGATCTTCTATCGCATTGGTGATGCGCGGGCCTGTAATCCAAGAAAACATGATCGAGGGCGGGGCGCCGTTAGAGGCGGGCGTCGTGGTTCAGGAGCGTTGGTGGAAGCGATGGCGATGGCGATGTCGATGTCGCATGCGCTGGGTGGGTATATCCGTGTGTTTGTTTGGCGGATTGTTTACTCGCAGAAAGCGAGGGCCGGGAGCGGATTAGACGCCTTGGTGCACTGGCTATCGTCGCAAATGGCTCGCAAACACGTCCAACACACTATGCGATAGACTGCTAGCGCATTGCCAGAGTGGACGAAGGCGCGATGCTGTTTGTTGTTCCTGCTGCTCCATTTCTCGAGAAACAGGCGAAAGTCGCGTCCGGCGGCTCAGCTTGCGCCTGCAGGGATGGCGCGGAACAGGCCCATGGATGGCGGGGCTTCGCCAACATATCGCCCCCACCGACCGCTACTCGACGTGCGCTGCGCTGGCCACGAAGTCTCTATCGTCATTCTCAACATCTTTCACTGCAGTTTCAACCAGTCGACATGTCTGCAGTGTGAAGGGCAGCGGCTACGGCTGCTAGTCTCTCCGTCGATACCCTATATGACGGCCTTTTCAATCATTCATCACTAGCCCACTATGGCACCGCTAAGAACACCAAAGAATAAGAGACAAACGCATAATGCATCTACGCCGACAGGCACGCCAACTGGCGACGATGAGATGGGCCCAATCAGCCCGTTCGGAGAATCGCGACCTCCGATGGTTTCGCAAACCTCCGAAACCTACGAGAAGGCACAAGAAGATGAGCGCGAAGTCTTGAAGGCCGTCTTCATGGACGACTATGAAGAATCAGAAGCCAAGGGAGCATGGAGCGTAAGTCGTAGAGTTTCGATGTTACCGCGATATATCGATTTGATCCACGATGACTCAGTCTCAGTTCAGGGCATGCGCTAACTCGAGAGCAGAAAACCACAGATCGTGTATTGCGTCTGAAGTTGTCATCCTTTTCTAACGAGAAAATTTCCATCACACTTTGTGCTAAACTCACGGCCACTTACCCAAAGACGCTACCTGAGCTTACTCTGGAAGACGGCGGCAGCCTAAGAAAAAGCACTTGGGATAGGCTCTATGGCCTGCTAAAGAACCGACCTCGCGAACTGATCGGCGAGGTAATGATCTACGACATTGCGACTGCCATCCAAGAGATACTCGAGGACGAGATTGCAGTCCGTGAGACGGATGGAACTTACGAGAACCTGGATGCAGAGCGAGCAGTGCAAGAAGCGGCTGCAGTCGAACATTTGAAGCAGCAGGAAGAAGAGCTACAGAAAAAACAGGACGAGAAGAAGGCCGAGGAGGAGCGCCTGCTGCAGCAGATGGTAGGCGACGAAATGCGCCGGAAAGACTTGATGGCAAAGCGCAAGAAGCATCGTGTGTCCGCCATCACGCCGCCTTCGTACTGTCCCAGCGGCGAGAATGTCAACTACATTTCTTTCGACAGGACTATTACCGTTCAGCATGAAGACACTATAATCCAGTGCAGCGGTGTTGAGAACCCTCTCCCTTTCCATTCTGGCCCTCTGACAGAACAGCTACTGGTCAAACCGGCTGGGAGTTCAGCAATGCTCACGCTAGTATTGAAGCGGGTTCGAGTGGGAGACGGAAATACTACTGCTGACCCTCAGTTGAAGAAGGCTATTATGGGCTTCGAAGACGAGATGGAAGACATCAAACGATTACGACAAGGCGCCATCTTGTCCGTGCTCGACTTTAAAGTTGAGCATCTTCCTGACTTCGGGTGGGAAATCAGTGTTCTCATGGAACACGCTGACAAAGGGTCCCTAGGCGAGCGACTTGCCGACGATGGGCCCTTGCCGGTCGCACGAGTTCGTTCCTGGACCATTGAGCTCTTGGAAGCACTAGACTTCTATCACCGCAACGGTATAGTCCATAAGCGCGTTCATCCGCATAACATCTTGTTCAAAAGAGCTTCCGGTGGTGGTATAACTGTGCTTCTGGCTGATGCTAGCTTCCAAGGTACTTTATACCACCTGCACAACCTGTATCAAGATGTACAACCGACAAAACCCATAAGATCCTTCTACTGGATTGCACCGGAGCTCTCGCAGGATGCGCATCACACTCGCAAGACTGATGTATGGGATTTGGGAGTCACCTTCCTTCAAATGCTGTTCGGGTTCGACGTACCTGGCAAGTATAACTCGCCCAAGGAGTTGTCCGATATCCTTGGCTGCTCGGAACCATTGCAAGAGGTCTTGCGCAAATTCTTCAAACCTGATCCCAAGAAACGACCGTCCGCCTTCGATCTCATCCCATGCGAATTCTTGCGCGACGATGTCGATGTATACGAGCGACCTTCCACGCCTGTACGTTCCAGGAATTCGTCGACATCCTTGGGCCGCTATAGGTTACGGCGTGAGTCCTCGTCCGGAGTTGTCCCATCCTATTCACGATACGCCAATGACTGGGTCGAGCAAGGTCGCCTGGGCAAGGGTGGGTATGGTGAAGTCGTGAAAGCTCGCAACAAAGTCGATGGTCGCCTATACGCCATCAAGAAAATTAAGCAAAAGTCAGCAGCCGCACTGAGTGAAGTCCTCTCAGAGGTCATGCTTCTATCAAGGCTCAACCATAGCTGTGTGGTACGGTATTACACGGCCTGGCCAGAAGCTGAAGCCGATGATGACTACGACTCTGCAACATCGGATGGAGATGATTCTGACTGGGAATCGGACGTTTCTCCAACGACGACAACAACGGATGGCGGTGGTCATGGAAAAAGCGGTGGTGGTTTAGACTTCATCAGCTCCAGTGGATATCCTAAGATCGAGTTCGGGTCCGACGATGAGTCGGAAGATGACGTTGGTGCTGTGATCTTTGGGTCTGATTCAGGTAAGTAGTATATGATCTGGTCTTCCAAGTATTCCCGGGCTGACCTAGCTTAGAAGATGAAGCTAGTCTGGGATCACTTTCGCCAGCGATAAAAAAACGCGCCATGTCCGATTCGATGCCTGCAAAGTCGTCGAGATCAATCCTGTATATTCAGATGGAGTTTTGTGAGAAGCAAACTCTTCGAGATTTGATTCGCACAGGTCTGTACGACGATCCAGACGAATACTGGAGATTATTCCGGCAAATTCTTGAAGGGCTCGCTCACATCCATGATCACGGTATCATACATCGTGATCTCAAGCCCGACAACGTCTTCATTGATATGGCCAAGGTCCCTAAGATCGGCGACTTTGGACTAGCTACTAGTGGACAATACCAGAGATCCGATACAAAGTCTTCCAACGATACACAGGACGGTGGCGATATGACGCGAAGCGTAGGCACAGCGCTTTACGTTGCTCCTGAGCTGAGCTCTAGTGTTATCGGCGACTACAACAACAAGGTGGACATGTACTCCATGGGCATCATCTTTTTCGAGATGTGCTTTCCCCTGAGGACTGCAATGGAGCGCGACAAGGTTATTCGATCGTTGCGCGAACGAAAACATGATCTTCCACAAGAATTCGAAACCCCCGAAAAGTCGTTGCAAGGTGGCATCATCAAGTCGCTCATCAGCCATCGCCCTTCGGAGCGGCCAGGATGCACTGAGCTTTTGAGAAGCGGTAAGGTACCTGCTCAGATGGAGGATGAGGCCGTCAAGGAAGCTCTCAAGGCTCTTTCAGATCGTAATTCGCCACATTACGCGAAGATGATGGCTGCTCTCTTCTCACAGAAGCCTGACACCCAAGCAAAAGACCATGCTTGGGACCTCAGCGCGACAACCCAGACGATAAAGGCCAACGACGTGCTTCTACAAAATCTTGTCAGGGACAGATTGGCCATGGTATTCCGGAGCCATGGTGCTGTTGAGATACAACGTCAGGTACTACTACCCTGGTCGGACCATTATGCCGACAGCAACGTTGTGAAGCTTTTCGACCCTTCTGGAACTCTGGTCCAGCTACCTTACGACCTGACTCTGCCCTACGCACGTAGCATTGGTCGAGGGGGAGTCTTTCTGGAGAAAACATTCACGATCGGTCACGTCTACCGTGATAACTACACCGGAAGCGCTCCACGTAGTAACGGCGAGGCGGATTTCGATATCCTGTCTTATGATACGCTCGATCTTACTTTGAAGGAGGCAGAGGTTCTCAAGGTTGTTGACGAGATCATCGACGAGTTTCCTTCGTTCCGGTCGACGCAGATGTGTTTCCACTTGAACCACGCCGACCTGTTGGAAATGATCATGGATTTCTGCAGGATCAGCGTCCCAAAGCGCGCAGCGGTCAAGGCGGCCCTTAGTAAGCTGAACATTGGGAAGAACAATTGGCAGTCGATCCGCAACGAATTACGATCGTCCGATATTGGCATCCCATCGACCTCGTTAGATGACCTGGCGCGTTTCGACTGGCGCGACACTCCAGAAAAGGCATTTGCGAAGCTGCGACGATTATTCGAAGGCAGCAAGTACCTTGAACGAACGCATGTAATTTTCGCACATCTGAGTTCCGTCATTAACTATACGAAGCTGTGGGGCGTCAAGCGCAAAATTTACATCAGCGTATTGAGCAGCTTTAATGAGAAGTTCTACTCAGGTGGCATCCTTTTTCAATGTCTTTTCGACACAAAGCAGAAAGAGGTGCTTGCTGCAGGCGGACGGTACGACAAGCTGATCGAGGAATATCGTCCGAAGGCCTCTAGTCACGCGCACCCAGCAGCTGCGTCCCATGCTGTAGGCGTGAACCTAGGATGGGATCGGCTCGTCAACTCCATGAGTCGATACATCAAGAAACCTGAGAAGTCAAATTTCTTACGGAAACATGCCGAAGAAGATACTCCATCCATCTCTTGGATGCCACGACGCTGCGACTGTCTCGTCGCTAGTTTCGACCCCAATGTTCTCCGCTCCACCGGTATCAAAATGGTAGCAGACCTCATCGCCCATGGTTACACTGCCGAACTCGCTGTCGATGCGCACTCCATCGAGGACATTCTACGTCACTATCGCGACGACAGGCACAGCTGGGTCATCGTGATCAAGCACGGCGTCGCGCCTGATAAGCCTGAGTTGAAGGTCAAGTCCATCGCAAAGAAGGAAGACACAGATCTACGCAGCGCAGATCTTTTGAACTATCTCCGCAACGAACTCCGAGACCGTGAAGAGCGCGAAGGAAGCGCAGCCCGCCTCATCAAGGCCGCGCCGCCGAGCTCAAACAACACGACCAATGTACCAAAATCGAATGTTGACGTCCTCATAGCTCAGCACCGATCAAAGAAGAGCAACAAGTGGTCCATTGTCGAGGCTGCACAATCGCGCTCCTCAGACCTGCTCTCCGCTTTTCAGTCCGCACCCATCGCTGCCATCGAAACAAAGGAAGAGGTGATGAACCTTCTCAAGGAGACGCGTCTCAGTGACCCAGACTCATGGCGTTCCTTTATTCAAAAAATGCCGCTCGCCGAGAGAAAGTATCTGCAAGAGCTGCATGACCTGCTGCTGGGTTATAGGGCGAGGTGGGTGGAAAGCAAAGGAGAAGGGGGAGCAAATGGGGAAGGACCTGTGGGAAAGGCCTTTGTGTACAACTTTAGGACTGGAGGATGTCTGCTCTATGATTTGGAGAGTTGAAGGGTGCAGATTATGAGCATCAAGCGAAGTATAGACGTCATGAATCACGAATTATAATCAGCCTCATCCCAATACCGATATCATGGTAGTAAGGTAGCCTCTAGGCTCCGCTGGTCTCTTAGCGTTAGGGTCAAGACGTCGTACACATTCGTCAACTCACGTATCGCACCGCTGATGCTTACATGCTGCAGAGCTAATCCCTTGCTATAGAAACCGTATCTACCCAGATCTATATGCATCTAAATATCTTACAGTGGAATCGATGGCTTCTCGAATTATTAGATGAATATACCATGCCGGATTATTGGTGTGGAGGCAATTTGATCCTTCAGGCGCGTCTTGCGTCTAGTCCTAATCCGGCCTAGACCCAGCACTCCTTTCCAAGACTCACAGACGATGCATAGAACAGTCCTTCTAGCCTTCCCTACAACGCCAACATCGTCGCTTGTTTTCCTCCAGCCGCAGCCTGTCATATCTCATACAGCAAACTTCGATCGTGCTCTCAGCCTTGCACCGTACACCCAGATCAAATACATGCCAACCTAGCTCAAGTTAGCGCACTGCCAGGTTCTGCAAGCATTTTGAACTTACGATACCCATCACACTCAACCCACCCAACAGACTGATACCTTTCCCTATGCCCAAGTTGATGTACATTGGACGGGAGAAGAGCACGGACCCAAAAGCGAAGCCCGAGCGACAGAAGTCGTTGCCTGCAAAGAGGGAGGCGGCGTAGGTTGGGTAGGACATGGGAACATATGCTATACAAGGGTCAGCAAAGTGAACAGGAAGCAGGAATTTCTAAGAACAACTTACAAAAGACTGCCTGGAAGACCATAAATACGCTTGTCGAATATATGGTGATCCCGATGGCTGTAGCGATCCAGTGTACGGAGTGACGAGCCGTCCAGCCTACAGGTATCAGTATCAATGTCCACTTTAGCTCCTTAAACCGCGGTCTGAAACTCACCAAAGAGGAACAGTCCAATCGGTACGCCAAAACTTGCGAATATTGCCGGCACAAGTCTGTGTTCCTGCGGTCTCAACCCTCTCTCCAGGATATCCGGTGTGAGATAGAACTTCAGGTATAGAAAGTATATCGTAATCGAAATGAAGCATCCGACGATTATCGATAAGAAGACTATCGACACCTCGCCAACGGTAAACCCATATATCTCAAGGTACACCAGGGGAAAGACTTCGAAGAATGAGTAGTAGATGCCATACGTCAAAGCGGAGTAGACGTTGATGAAGAAGAGGGCAGGGTCTTTTACGCAGATCTCTAAGGGTTTGATGATAGCATCTAGGAGTGTGGCAGAGAACTTGATGCCTTTGCGGTCAATCTCGGTCTGCGTGTGGATGTTTGGGTTGCCTGTCAATGCGCGAAGACGGGCAGAGCGGTGCAGCAAGATGGTAGTAGGTTGTGTTTCTGGCATGAAGAAGAAAAATAGGAGGAAGACTGGGGCGGACATCCACAAGAGTTCCCATTGTGACCTGCGGATATGTGATCAGCATGAGGCGACACGTAGTGGATCTAACAACCTGATGAAGGAATTAGACATACCAACGCCAGTTTTCGGCATAAACAGAAAACCCGGACAAGAGAGGACCGATTGCTGGTCCTGCAAAGGCTGCTGCCGTCCAGAAAGCAAGGCCGTATGGTAACTCGAGGAGAGCATATAGATCTTGCATACTGGCTCCGCCGTTGGCTAAACAAGGGCTTCCAAAGAAGCCTAGCAAGAAACGGAGGAAGAGAAGACCGCCGAGGTTGTCTACTAGTGCAGCTGGTAGAGTGAGGATTGTGAAAAGGGCAAAGGTAGTAATGTAAGGTATGTTTCTGCCGAGTTGTGGTACTAGAAGAACGGTCAGTCAAACATCATCTTCGTGATGGCCACGACTGACTTGGAAAGGAATGAATGAAGACGCGTAGGATATACTCTTACCTTCACTCAGCGGCGCAAACAACAACGGTCCAATCCCATAACCTGAACATATATCGTCAGCCCAACCATGCCGCAAATAATAGCAACAGATTCGAACACACAACCACTTACCCAAAACATACAACGCCAACCCCAAACTCGCCTTAAAAGCACCCACCCCAAACCTCTCCATAACCAACAACGTACTACTAACATAAATCGAACTCCCCGCATACACAATAAACGTATACAGACAGACCAAGAACGCCGTCCAAGCCTTCTTCCCCCGAGACCAGTTGTGAGGGTTCGCTGGGTCGGTATTAGTATACCATTCCGCCAATATGAGACCGTCGGCCGTCTTTGTGGGTGCGATGGCATGAGGCGCTGAGCGCGTACCATGGAGTGCGAGGGTGGCTTCGAGACGTTCGGCTTCGAGGCGCTCGGGGCTGAAGGGAAGGGTGTGCGAGGTGATGGTTGCTACTGGGACACCGAGGTCTTCGTGGCCTGTTGAGGTGGAGTTGCGTGACTGTGGTTTCTCGATATCTGTTGTTCGAGAGGGAAGCTTTTCTAGGTCGACTGGAGGGGGGGAGGTAGTGGTCTGGTCCGGGTGGGGCTGGCTGATGGCGGTTGTGGAGTTGTTGGAGTGCGCTTGGGTGGTCGAGCCTGAGGCTCCAGTGTTCTTCTCAGTGTATGCAGCTGGAATTTCAAAACCGGGCAACTCTTCTGGATACTTGAAGATGCGGTTACGTGTCGCATAACGAACGAGCTGGCCAAATGGCGCGTCGCGCACTATTTCCCTGAGAGTCTCCATACTGTCTGAATGCTAGTAGGTAAATTCTCTAACAAGAAAAGTGAATACTGAGAAGGCTATTGAAAAGTCTCGGCACAACAATGTTATTATATTTCCAGGTGCTCCTTTCCAGCCTGATCCCCAAGGGCGCCTGCAAGGGGTGGATCCCTTACTCTCAGCAAACACACACGAAGCACTCCTCCAAAAACCCTCCTTCCAACGACAAATCAACCCTCAATTGTCAGCAAAAGCCATTCAACATCAATGGACAGGTTTCTTGATTTCAAAGGATGTCAGATAAGGAAAGTGTAAGAAGACACCGGAAAAGGTATGTAAGATCCGAAAGAAGCTTACTTTCAGCCACGTGATTGGTACATTCGATGTAGGCACGCAACCACCAAAGTATCCTTCGCCTCTCATTGACCGATCGAAACCAGATGTTGAATTGTGGTAGGCTGGCCAGACAGACCGGACTTTGCAGCCTCTGGCTTCGTTTTGTAATCTGTGGTCACTAATGTATTATGCACCTGGTCCGCTTCAAGCATCCGCCAAGATCCGATACCACATCTTCTGTGGCTGACATACACCTGCTGACAGACATTGCTGACTGGAACTTGTCGCCTCTGCGCATGTTTGGGCAAATCACGACCCACAGATCTCGAGCACGCCAACGTGTCGATTATGCAGCACAAAAAAAAGCCGATGAGACTTAACTATGTATACATTAAGAGCAGGCAACCACCCATAAGCCCTGGTATACGCCGGGACAATAAACCAAAAGAAAATACGCTTGCGCGATTAAGAGAAGCGGATCTTGATCGCTTACTTTTTTCTTTCCAACCCCCATCTAAATTTTATCCCTCTCGCTTGCCCATCCTGTTCACCCTCTGAGCTTTATGTACAAGGAATATAAGCGCGCGATCATACGTTCGAAGCAACGATCTCTAGTCGGTAGCTGTTTTTGGCTTTGCTTCGTACGCCGTCTTCGCGGTGCTGGTCAATGTCTCTAACTCTCCACTTGTTTCGCACATGGACCGGAAAGAACCACCCTCTTTCCGAACAAGATCGTATGGGTGGCCATATTCGATGATCTCACCCTTGTCCAAAACAAGAACCTTGTCGTAGTCGATGATCGTTTGAAGACGATGAGCGATTGTGATAGTTGTGTTCTTGATCTGGCGAATAGTCTCTTGAATCTTCGCGTCGGTGGCGTAATCGATGGAAGCCGTGGCCTCGTCCATCAGCAGCACCTTAGGTGCCTTGAGTAGCGCTCGGGCAAGACAGAGAAGTTGTCGTTGACCTTGCGACAGATTGGAGCCGGACTCTGATACCGGCGAGTTCAGGTTCTTGAAAGGGTTCTTGTTCTCGGTCTCCATCGCAGCTTGTGCCGCAACCTCATCCTGGTCCGCAGGGCGCCCGTCAGGCATCACCAAGACGGTGTCTTCTTGCGTCTCGCCACGCTCCCAGTCGCGATTTGCGAGAATGGATCCAGGATTGGTGGTAGCGGCTGAGTAGCTGCCATTGACGTCCGCAGTCACCGCGCCTGTTGTGGGAACAGGGATTTGAACAGCGCGTGGTGGGGAAGTGGTGCCGGTAGGTGTCACATTGCCTGATGCCGGACGTGATAGCGTTGAAATAAGGTTGACTTCCCGTAGTGCAGTGTAGATCTCCTCATCAGTAAAGATCGAGAAGGGGTCAAGATTGCTTCGGATTGTGCCTGTGAATAATGTCGGATCTGTTGGATGTTATTACTTGCTGAACCATGATAGAACCTAGATGTACTTACCTTGCGGTACCATGACGACATTCTCCCGCAGATCGTGCAGGCCAATTAAGCCAATATCGATGTCATCGATTAGAATCTTGCCCTTTTCGGCCTCCAATGCTCGAAACAAGGCAAGGGCCATTGAACTTTTGCCGGCACCTGTCCTGCCTACTACACCGACCTTCTCTCCTGGGAGAATCTTGAAGGTCAGGTCCTTGAGGACAAGGTCGAAATCGGTTCTGTATCGTGTACTGTAGTTGATGAACTCTACAGATCCCTTGCTTGGCCAGTTGGAAGGTGGACGGGTCTCTGGGATGACAGAGGGGGCTTCCTGGTCGACATCAAGGTACTCCTTGACACGCTCGACTGAGTTCATGTTCTGCTCGTTGGCGGAATACAGACGAACAAACCACAAGACGTTCTCAGTGAAGGTCACAGCGTAGGTGAGTGCGAGGCCAGCGGCACCTGCATCGATGCGCCCAACGCTGAGCACAACAAAGGCTCCAGAGAAAAAGGCGACCATAGCACCAACGACATCCACCCGGAACGCCAGCCATCTGTTAGCTGCCCAGAGATAGATGAAAGGTCGATGTTGAGTGTTAATCTTGTTCAAGTTCTCGCGAATGAAGCGGCGCTCATCACCGTAAGCTCTGATGGTCGTCATACCAGATAGGGTTTCACCAAACTGCTGATACAGCGGGCTTCGATGCACCGACTCCAATCGTTTCAGGTCGCGGGATGAGTTGATGTAGAAACGACCAATGAGGAAGTAGAGTATTGAAATGAAGAAAGCCGCGACCAGGAAAGCGGGTGTGATGATCGAGATAAGGATGACGATAGTGACAATAGAAGCGAAGCAATGGACAACGCCAATAGCGACAGGCGCCACTTCTTGGTCGACTGATTCAATATCCTTGGAGAATCTGTTCATGAGCTGACCGAGCGGAGTCTGATCGAAGAAGCGGAACTTGGCGTGCGTGACTTTTTGAATAAGGCGTTCGTGGATGCGTTTGGATGCGGCGAGAGAACCACCGAACAGGAAGCCTTCTCGCAAGAATGTGATAAACATGAAGATGAGCCCAAGAATGGCATAGACACCCAAGAAGTACGCGGAATCGACATCTGGGTTCGGAGCGCTGAAGGTGGTTTGCATGGTGTTGTAGGCATACGACTGCTGCTCCGGTTTGGCAGCAAAGAAAGGAATATTCCAACTGCAGGTACCGCTGTTCATGCATGTGCCCATACCGCTCAGAGTCGGCGCATGTGTTACTGGAGTCTGATGATGTGTACCCATGACAGCGTAACCCTTGTCTGCGTATGCGTTTGCCCATGTGCGGATCCAGAGATTGGTAGAGACCGAGGAGATTTGTGCAGCCACGAAAGCAATAGTAGCACCAAGCCAATAGTACCATGGGCCCATAGCCCGCAGATACATCGTGATAATGCTGAGCTTGACACCACCCTCGGCCTTCTTTTCCTCTTGGCTGTTGTTGGCTGGTGTCTTCTTGGCATCAGGCTTGCCGTTCAAGGTGACATTGGCAGATCCATTGGCGTGGTTAGCATCGCCATTCGCCTCTTCGCCTGCATCCGAGGACGGCTCTTGGGAAGGAGGCTTGGAAGCACCTCGTGAAGCGGGCCGTGATTTTGTGAGATCTTCCGTGAGCTTTCCAGAACTGATGACTTGGTCTGCTGTTCCTTGTGCAACCACTCGGCCATTCTCGAGTGCAACAGCGAATTCTGCATGTGGCAGGCAGAGACTGACGTTGTGTGTAACTAGGATACAAGTTCGGTTGGCCATGAGCGGTCCATGAAGTGCGTAGTGGAAGATCCATTTGGCAGTGTGGGCATCGACAGCGCTCAAGACATCATCGAGAAGAACATGACGGGCCTTGCTGTATAGTGCACGAGCCAGTGAGATACGTTGCTTTTGACCTCCGGATAGCGTGACACCTTTCTCTCCTACTATTGTCTCGTCGCCACCATCAAGAATCTCGAGATCTCGCTTCAGAGAGCATGCCTCAATGACATCTTGGTAGCGCTTTTGGTCGAACTGGCTGGCGAATACGATGTTGTCCTTGACTGTACCATTCACAAGCCAAGCTTGCTGAGCGCAGTAAGCGATGCTGTCCGTGAGTCCTGTATCGGGATCGGGAGTCATGTCTTCTCGGCTGAGTCCGCCTGGTAAGTAGACATTACCCTTGAGCTTCGTCATCTCACCAAGCAAGCCCATCAGCAAGGACGTCTTTCCAGACCCAGTGGGTCCAACTACAACGTTCAGTTTGCCCACACGGAAGGTCAAATTGAGATCCATAAGCTTGAAGGCATCAGCTGAAGCCTGGTCCGCCATGTCCGTTCCACCCCAGCTGAATGTACCATTCTCGAATCCAATGATGGCTTGACCATCTTCGTCTTTCTTCTGGGTGATAAGCTGCGCATACTTGTCGGTCTCAGGCTCGGCAAGATACTCCTCAATACGATCGACTGAGACCTTGGATTCTTGAACATGAGCAACCATGTCTGCGAGTTGGTCCAGCGGAATCCTCAGGATTTGAAACAACGAGAGAGCAGTGAAAGCGACAGACGGAATGAGCGCTTTATGTTCGACGTTCGTATAGACTAAGAAGGACAAGAACGTGATTAGGACTGGCGAGCCCGACCATATCGTAGCTGCTACCGCCCACAGGATGTAGCGCCGTCGCAGATGCTTGAGCTCAGTGTATCGCTTCTCGTTGACTAGCCCAATGAAACGCTGTTCCCATGCAAAGAACTTGATGATTCGGATATTGGTAAGGACCTCGTTGGTGGTGTGGATACGAGCATCGGTAGCCGCAAGAATGAGCTTCTGGATCTTGGAGAACTGTCGCGCGACATACATGTTGATGGGAAGCAGGAAGATCATCATGCCAATACCGGCAATCGAGCTGTAGCCCAGGATGCGGTAGAGTAGGAAGACAGCCACGACAACTTGCACTGGAGTGTTTGCCCAAAGGAAATGGAGATAGGCGCAGATTTCGCTGACCTTGAAGGCGTCGACAGCCATGAGATTGATGATGGCGCCGGTCGTGACCTGAGCGTCGGACACGGGCTTTGTGGCGTCTTCTTCTTTGGCGGCTCCATTCGCCTTCTTCTTGTTCTTGCCAAAAGTGAACATGCGCTTCAATCCCTTGGGCTCTTCGTCCTGTTCCTGTTTCTTCTTTTCCTCGCCCAAGGCCTTCTCAGTAGTAGCAGCTGCTCGCCGCTTGAGCGCCTTGGCGTAAATCTCTCCGATGATGACGGCGCGTAGGCGGATGCAGATCTTTCGACCGAGCCATAGCGCTTGACCATCTGCAAGTGCGGACAGACTGCCAGAGACGAAAAGCAAGATGACGTAGAACCATGCGGCATTGGCGGGTGTCAAGTCGGGCTTCTCAACGTATTCCAAAATGACCTTTAGAAGCAGTGTCGGGGCGAAAGTCAAGAAACCGGAAATGGCAGCCCAACATGCCTGGATGAGCAGACCTCGTTTGAAGTGTTTCAGAAGATGGTATGCCAAGCCTGAGGTTTTCTTGACCTGACGGTAGTTTGCGATGACCGCTGCGGCCTTGTCCTTGGAGGGCAGATTCCAGACATCAGCAAGCTCGTATGTCTTCTTGTACCCCGTCCAAACGATTGGGTCCACCCAGCTGAAGGTAGCAAGCGAGAAAACACTGGCGACAGGTTCCCGGGCAGGTGCAATGTCGCCCTCGTACTCCAATTCTACTGCCTTGTTGCCTTTCCTAGAGCACAGAGAAATGAGAAACAAGAGCGAAACAAGGACGAAATCGCCAATCATAAGCTTCTGGTGTAGAGGCGATCGCGGGTGGATAATGGCCGATCGGAACAGGAGGACGCTGAAGAGCCATTGGAAGCCGTAGATGAAGGCAGTGTGGTACCAGAGATGGGGGAATGAGAAGCTGCTCGTGCTAGAGAGGAGCAGGCGCAGCGAGGCTAGAGTGGCGATGTAGGCCCAGACAGCGACATTGGCAATGGCTGCGAGTTTGCCGTGCTTGCCCCATACGTTGGTCAGCAGCACAGCGATGTGAAGTGCAAGCTGTGCCAGTACCGCCAGCTCTTCGAGTATAACGACTGTGAGTTCTCCGCGAGGTTTGTCTACGGCAATGGCGGATACTGTGTTGACTGCATGGAGGGCAAGGTCCTCGTTCCGCTCCAGTTGGTCATCGGCCTCGCTGTCGGCGTCGTCGCCGTTGTAGTGGCGGTTTCGGTAGGACCACACATTGCCGGGATCTTCGAGGATGCTGTAGGCGTGGTAGTATTTGGACGCGGTGGCGGCGAAGTAGAGTTGGACCAGCAGGTAAGCGACGGATAGTCCGCATACGATGAGAGGGAACAATGTTTGAAGATAGCTGTGACGTGTTAGCCGTCGGGGTCGTTTGTGGTGGCGCGTCGCTAATCGGATGGCTGTAGTGGCACATCTGAGACAGGGCGGCGTGGGATAGATGGCGCAAGCCAAACAGAAGCACCTACTCTTGCTCGAAACACGTGGAAAAGTCGTCTCTGCGCCAGAGCGGGCCTCGGCAGTGGGCGAACATGCTGTCAGCCGCTGCGAATTGTACGAGACGTGTTGTGACGTGTGGTGGTGTTCAATCCCTCCAGCACTCGCACTCGTTATTGACACTGGGTGGTGAGGCGCATTGGGACCTTGAAGAGGGGCCGGGGAGTGTATTCGCGCCTTCTGCGTGATTGCGCCGAAGTAAACAAAGGCGGACCGGGGGCTTCCAGGCAGATGCGTCCAGGATACGGTGGTTTGCGAGGACAGAAGCTGCTTCTTCGGTTTGCGCTTCTAGCTGCCGCAAAGAGCCTTTCCAGATGCGCACTGACGTTCGCACGCGCGTGCGCGAATCGACAGATGATGTAATTCGCGATTTGGCCCCATGTGCCACCGACGCCGGTGAGATCTGATTAGATAGCCGTGGGATCGGACAACGGCTGCAACCAAGCACACTTCCACCAGGCGCAATCTCCTCTATCGAAACGGTACTGTGGCTGCTTTGGCGGATTCAAAGGTGCTCGGGAGCAGAGAGCTAGATGGTCACGACATATAGTCGGACAGGGTTCCTCTGCGCATGTGTCACGGAGCAAGCAATGCATCAATCTTACGCCTTTTTCGCGCTCTGCCGCCCTGCAGCTTCACACTACACAGTCACGGCAGCGTCCTGACCGCCTCGTCGCCAGAGAGCCCAAGTGACATGTTATTGAATCAGAATGAGTCGATGATGCCCGCGAGTGCAAAAGGGCGCAGGCTGGAGCTAGCTGTGAATCTCCCGCTTCCCATATCGAGGCATGCCATGGTTCATGTCGCCTGTGCGACTAGGCCTTGTGCACGCTGGGCGATGTCCACATGCCAACGGCGTCCTAGTGGGCGCATCGTCTGGCCTGATGCTTCTCTTCACAACGCCATGGTTACCCGTGCCGGCTGTTGAGGCCCCATGCTAAAGAGCCTCATATCGGCGCTAGGAACCGATAAGCATCAACAAACTCCATCTGTACCTCGTATCTGCCACCAGAGAGCCACCTTTGACCTTCCTATAACACGACAGCTCTATCGCGGCGGCCGGACTTGGAAAAGTCCGGGGTACTGAGGTGGCTGCAAGCTGCCTGCAAGCTGCCTGCGACCAACTCCGCGGGCGGTGGGTAGTGGGACCACGCATTAGCTCCCCCACAGCTTACCAAGCTGCATCTGCCGTGCATGGCAACCTGTAACGCTGCTGACATTGCCAATAGGCCCTTTGCTAGCCGCTTCCTACAAGTCGGTGAAGCCCTCGCACACATGTCACCCCGACATGCCTGCTGGCGCCATCTGAGCACTGCCGGCTCCTTCCCAAGCGCGCTCAACGCTTTGGCCAAGGAACACAGTGTTCAACGACGCGCTGCTCTCGAGTCCCGCGACATGTGAACATTCGCACCACGACGCAACAAATTCGGCACCGCCACTAAGCCTTTGCGCGCAATTCCACCGTACCTAGGTGCACCCAGCTCGCACGCGTGGAGAAGCATTCGTGGACAAATCTCCTTCTCAACATTGAAATGAGAGGACGCACCGACGAAAGCGACATGATCCAAACATCGCCTTGCCGATACTATGGGTAGTCCATACCACAGACATGGCATCCTTGGAAGCTTGCCTGTGCAGATCCATTGCGCACGTGATAGAGGAGCTGTACAAACTCAGATAAACAGCAGCGACACTGCTTCATTCACGGCAGGAAGCTTCAAGCTGCCAGGGCCGCAGGAATCCCGTCGAGACTGTTCGCCGCATACAGACTAGGCACCAACTGCACACGCGCCGCTCTCCTACACTCACATCGCCCACATGAGCTATTGTCGCGCTCCTGAATAGTCATTGACCTGCATATACAATGCTATTGTTGCTATTGAGGTCCCTTCTTCCCTTGGCCATGAGAACAACACGACCGCTACATGGACGCGTCACTTGCCTACGAGCGCCATCAAACATCAAAACGATGACCGCTCAGGTTGTTTCGTCAGCGTCTTTTGTTTCCGAGACACATGTCGAATCGCCGGACATGGCAAATGTACGTCTTGTACAAAATCCACCCTTGCCAAGCAAACGTCAGTGGACGCCATAGACTACGCCGCAATTCTTTCCCAACCACTCAGCAATAGTCTGACTCCACACAACTATTTCAAAGTAAGCAAGATGAGCTGGAAGACGGCTGTGGCATGCCGTGCCAACACACGTAGGGTTCTCGATGCTGCGTCGCCTTTTGACTTTACGCCCCCTATGTAAGGGTATCAGGTGGCATACTTCTGAGGCTTTGGGGCGCTACAATTGCGCTCTTCTATTGGAAAACAAAGTGTTGAAAAGAGCTACTGTGTGCTTTGGCACATGAAGGAATGCTGGATGCAATGTCATGGGCGCAGGATGAACCCTAAGGGGCGTAGCCATGCATCCGCACGTTCGCGGTGTGACCCAGATATGTCAATCAGGATGCCCTCGATGTCGAAAGCACGATATATAAGCTTAGAAGGACCTGTGGTTATTCCGGTGTCGCGGAAGAAGCTGCAGCACTCTGGACAATGCATTCTTCTCTTCCCTCGACGGGCCTCGTAGCCTCACTCTTCGTGTCCACTGCCTTCTCAATCCCCTCCAACTACTCCTCTTCAGCCTTCGACCCCAGTAACATCATCACCCGCGATGTAGCAATAATAGGTGGAGGCTCATCCGGCACCCACGCCGCCATAAGCCTCAGAGACGCCGGCAAAAGCCTGATAGTCATCGAGATCAAGGGCCGTCTAGGAGGACACACAGAAACCTACACCGATCCTGTAAGCGGCCGAGCACAAGACTACGGCGTTCTAGTCTACCACAACGAGAGCACCGTCCTAGACTACTTTGCCCGCTTCGACATACCCCTCGCTATCCCAGAATTCGCCACGAACCGCGCAAACTACGACCTCAGCACTGGCCTCGAGGTCAACATCAGTGCTCCGTCGCCCGAGGAGCTCGGCGCCGGACTCGAGAAATACGCTGCTTTCCTGGCCCAATACCCAGAGCTTAACAGTGGAATGTTCTTGCCGGACCCTGTTCCAGAGGAGTTGACCATGCTGTTTGGTGACTTTGCTGTCAAATACGGCATCGAAGCTATCGTGCAAACCATGTTCAGCACGAATCAGGGCACTGGGGATATCCTCAGCATGCCAGTGTTGGAGCAGGCGCGTGTCAACGGATTGGGTCTGATAGCGCAACTCGCTGCCAACAGTCTCATCTCCACAGCTCGACGCAATAACAGCGAGCTGTATGGCAAAGCACAGGCTGAGCTCCTTGACGCCGATAGCTTATTGCTGTCCTCTGAAGTGGTACACTCAGTACGCCAGGAAACTGGCGTAGAACTCGTCGTCGAAACACCCGACGGCACCAAGTTGGTTCGTGCGAAGAAACTCCTCATTACCATCCCGCCCAAGTTGGATCTCCTCGCGTCGTTTGATCTGCGCGAGCAAGAACGCGACGTCTTTGCGAGACTGATCAACGCTGGTTACTACTCTGCGCTGGTCAAGAACACGGGCCTGCCGGAAGATTTGTTCGTATACAACTACGCACCAGACACGCCATACAATCTACCCGCAATTCCAGGCATCTACCTCATGCAACCAACCGCCATCCCCGGCGTCAAAGCAATCTACTACGGCGCTGATGCGTCAAACGCGACATACCCTTTCTCTGACGATTTTGTCAAGGGAGAGCTTGTTGCCGGTATCAAGAGACTGCAGACTGCAAACCCGGACAAGTTCAATGTTACAGAGCCGGAATTCGTCGTATACACGTCACATGCGCCGTTCTACATCCAGGCTACATCCGAGGATATACAGGCTGGGATTTATGATGAGATGAATGCGCTACAGGGTCTTGAAAGCACGTATTGGAGCGGAGCTGCGTTTAGGGCGCACGATAGCAGTGCGCTGTGGCAATTCAACAAGGAGATAGTTCTGCCAATGCTGATGGAAGGGCTCTGAATTTAGACATCTGGAAGGATTGACAGCATGTGGAACATCCATTTCTTCTCTTGGTATATACAATGCTTAACATGGGAGATGGATCGTCTAGTTTCGGGGCTTGGCGACCGGTGTCCATGGAGAGTACTTGGGCTTGACGCTGTTCACCGTTAGCATACCATTGCCCCAAATTGAGTTCTGCAACGCACGTGCTGTAAGGCTTGTATCCTGAACGGCTCCATGTGAGAGTTGGCCTGTGTTCCTTTGGCTCCCAGACGCGGACCTCGCGCTGCAGAAGCTTGTCTGTGGCTGGTGACTTGTCGACCATGTATGACATCCAGGCGTGCCATCCGGGCTCGATCTGGGAACTGCCGCAACGTCAGTTCAGCTCTGCGCCCCGTTGCTCAATATAACGTACGGATCGAATTCCTTGTCCTTGTAGTCGACCCAGCGGGTTCGGACTGTACCGGTCAGACGCAAGCCTTGATCTTCAAGATTTCTGATTCTTACGGGGAAGCTCCTCCTCCAAGTTCTCGAAGTACTTGTTGCCGTACTTGTCCTGGCCAATTAGGGTTCCGGCTTTGGTATCACCTGTGCCATGTTAACCTCTCCCGTATCCTGCCTGCATGTTCGTTTCCGAGCGTACCGATGTTCTGCACGTGCGGGCGACTCGATCAGTCCATCTGCGATTCAAGGTGAGGGCGCGGGGATGTGAGCGTACCGCCATTTGGTGGGCAAAGTCCTGCGGACGCGTTAGCATTGCAGGCCCAATTCACACAGCAACGGATGTATACCTTGAGGCCGATTCGGCGCAGGTTGCGGAACGTTCTCATAAGCGTAGACATGGCGGCGGTTGGTCTGTTCAGCGTCCGTGGTGCTCGTCGGATGTTGCTGCTTCGCGATTGACGGTGCCAAGCCCCGCTTTCACGCTTTACCCAAACGCGCTAGCTTAAAAGCCATCCTTGTCGCCCAACCCCCAAAGTGCATCAAAACTTCAGGAGTCGAAGCACATACCAGCAGTCGGCGTCATATCAAATCAGCGGACCAACATGATAATACGGAGCTTATTACGTGCTCAGGCCCCAAAGATCGCGGGGAGAAGAACTTTCCGCATCCCCACTCGGTCATTCAGAACAACGAGAAGATATTCGACTTCGAGTGCTGAGATGGCGTCACCAATTCCTCAGAGTCAAGCGTCTATGCTTGCGACGATAACAACAGATCTGGATAAGATAGCGCCGCGATTTGAAATCCAGCCAGATCAGATTGAGATTATTCAGACGCCCGCTGAGTTCTATCAGACCTTAAAGGTAGGTCGGTCTTCACTTCCAGTATCTGTAACACATGGTCTACTCTCTGTTTCTACTATGCCGTCTCTTTCCCTAGAGATGCTCATATTTGCTCTTCATCTCCGTTCGTCACACGTACCGCCATGATAGCACCACTCCCTCCTGTGGTGTGTTCTGCTTTTGTATCTGAATCTGCTCTTTGCTCTCCTGTACTTTGTTTGGGAACAGCGAGTCAATGCATCATCGTCATTGGACGACTCATCCTCCAGACCATTGGGCAAGCGCACTCACAGCGACCACATCTTATCCTAACATACATCAGGATAAAATCTCAAAAGCTCAACACCGTATCTATCTATCAACCCTCTACATCGGCAAAACCGAACACGAACTAATCTCCACAATCCGGGATGCCCTTCAACGCAATCCAGACCTCAAAGTCTCTTTTCTCACCGACGCTCTCCGTGGAACCAGAGAGACACCAAACCCTTCAACCGCCTCTCTCATGACACCCCTCATCTCAGAATTTGGGCCAGATCGTGTAGAGGTCCGCATGTACCATACGCCCAACCTAACCGGTCTTCGAAAGAAGTACATCCCTAAACGCATCAACGAAGGCTGGGGTTTGCAACACATGAAGTTGTATGGTGTCGATGACGAGATCATCATGTCTGGAGCCAATCTGAGTGAAGACTACTTCACGAATCGACAGGATCGGTATCACCTATTCCGATCGAAAGATCTCACAGACTACTTCAAAAGGATACACGATGGTGTTGCAAATTTGAGCTTCGACATCCAGCCCAGCACCCAAGAAGGAAGCGGAGGCTACACCATGTCGTGGCCAACAACAAACGCTGCACCCTCACCTCTGGACTCACCATCAAACTTCAAATCCGCCGCAGAAAAGCACCTTGCCCACCTGCTCGTCCCATCAAACTCTCCCGCCGCCGCCCTCCCTTCATCATCCGCCTCAAAAACAACAATCTACCCCATCCTCTCCCTTGTGCCCCTCCTCCCATCCTCGACTGAACTGCCCGCCCTAACCAAAATCCTAACGCACCTCACCACGCCTCCCCTCCAAAACTCCTCCTGGACCTTCACAGCCGGCTACTTCAACATGACCCCCTCATTCCGCCGCCTCCTCCTCTCCACCCGTCCGTCCTCTGGCACCGTGCTCACCGCGCATCCCCACGCCAACGGCTTCTACGGCTCAAAAGGTGTAAGCGGCATGTTGCCAGACGCATACACACATCTCGCCAAGTCTTTCCTTCGAAAAGTCAAGCACGAGGGTCTAGCCGACAGCATCGTGCTCAAAGAGTGGAAGAAGGGTATGGTGGGGCAGGAAGGCGGGTGGACGTATCACGCCAAGGGGCTATGGGTCACTTTCCCTTCTTCTGATTCTTCTGAGGCTGACAAGGAAGATCCTAGTTTGACGGTTATTGGAAGCAGCAACTACACCAAACGCTCTTATGAGCTTGACTTGGAGGCTAATGTGGTTATTGCGACGTCCGATCCTGGGTTGAGGAGGAGACTGGGCGAGGAAGTCAAGTGGTTGGGTGAACATGCGAAGCAAGTCGATGAGCAAGAGTTTGAGAAGCCGGAGAGGAAGGTTGGGATGAATGTTCGGATGGCCATGTGGGCCGTTAGGGTGTTGGGTGGAGCGTTGTGAGAGAGGGATTTGGGTTTATACAGATAGAAGGGCATAGACTGTGGTGTAATATATGTATCAACAGCCATCAAGAACTTACCACTAACTCAGTATCCATCACGGTGCAAGGAAAGAGCACCTTTGTAACATTGTACTTTTTGTTTGATTCTACATTAGGAGATACTACATAAAAGTGCGTTGGGTATATATGCAGAAGAAGGTAAGGGGAAAACAAATCGAGTGTTTAGCTTGCGCTGCCAGATCTCTTGTATCTTTGACTCCAAGAAATCGAACTACCAAGATTTTCTAATATGTGCCTCTACTCAGAGACTGGTCCATCCTGTTCAGGTGTAGACCAGCAATTCCGAGTAGCCCGCCAAATCACCAGTCCACGATCGCCGACAACGCGGCTGATGGTATTCCACACGCCATCGTCGGCAAAATCCATATCGTCAAGGTTGAGATGCTGGCGGTAGTTCCAGACTTCCTGTAACGAGACTTCTTTTGATGTGTTGGGGCTCTGATATGGTATCAAAGCATGTGCTGATCGTGGTGCTACCACGTAAACGGCGCCACGATCGACCTTTGGTGGTTTCCGTGTCCGGCAAGGTGGTAGTGCTTCTTTGACCTTCTCGATCATTGTTTCAGCTGGACAGCCCATCAAGTCTACAGTCTGCAGTTCCTCGTTTTTGCCGTTCAGCAACCAAGTCGGAGGGCTATAGGTCTTCCACCAGAACGCATGAGAAACTGGCTCGTTCGTTTTGGCGATGTTCATCTGGACTGGGACGATGCCACCTTGGTGGTACACGCCCATCAAGATACCGAAAGCAACGTTAAAAACGACCCAGATAACAATCCAGCTTTTCCTGATCCGCGGAGTAGGTATGCGTATCGAGGATAGTATTAGTGGAACCGCGGGCAGTAAAAATCGTGCTTCCTGGTGTGGGAAGATGCTGAGAAGGGCAACACCGGAAATAGCTGAGACGAGAATCATAGAAATATGCGCCCTGCGCAGGAAGAATAGAAATGGCGTCGCCGGTCCGAGGAGTTGAGGAAGATTGACGAGGAAATGCTGGTATCGTGGGTGTATGCCATGCTGGGCAAGGTTGGCGGAATCGGAGTTGTAGCGGAAATTGTTGAAGGGCGTAATGACAGGCGCGTTGAAGGCTTTTGAAAAGGTAAACTCGCCAGGGGTATAAAACGCCGTATCCACGCAGATAGCAATCAAAGCCGTGAAGAGAGCGAATGTGGCCAGAAAGACCAAAGAAAATGGTCTGTCGATGTCAGTGTA
This sequence comes from Alternaria solani, assembly GCA_002952155.1. Classification (NCBI taxonomy): domain Eukaryota; kingdom Fungi; phylum Ascomycota; class Dothideomycetes; order Pleosporales; family Pleosporaceae; genus Alternaria; species Alternaria solani. Next base: position 818,763 of record CP022030.1, on the reverse strand, counting down.
AGTCGAGAAGACGACAACGACCGAGTTTGACTTACTTGCGCTGGAAGTGAGGTAGCAGGGTTGTCGCAGGAAGAAGCAAGAAGGCCGGAAAGGTGATGCGATTAAAGATGCCTACGATAACCATGAAGCCGAGAATGGACGAAGCCAGGATGCCGGAGCGCTTCTGCACCTTGCGTTAGCCGCATGTCCTAGATCGGCAAGTAGACCGAATCAGACCTACCTTATCGTCTGTTATCCTCTGGATCAACACCAGGCTCCAGAGCACCAGCAGCGTTTCGAGGCTGTTGGAGAAGGTATGTGTCTGGAACGTCCAAGTCACATAAGAAGACGCAACGAGCATGACGGCAACGCGACGCGCGCGTGGCGAAGCGACCAGCTCGTGGATGGCCCAGTCCTCCATGACGACACTCAGCAACAGCATGAGTACACGCAGTGTCCAGTATACGACCGACGGCGAGACATGATAGCCGAAGCCCTCCGACAGCCAGCGCAGGATGTACATGGGCCAGCCATATGCCAGCCATAGCGGGAAAGTACTGCGGATGGGGTTCTCAGAGGTGAATTCCCAGGTTTTGTGGACAGGGTAGGAAAAGACGCGTCCTGGGAACAAGTTAGTCGTGGTGGCAGAAAGACAGGCGGGCAGAGTCGCGACATACCGGCGATGACCTCAGGGCCCTGGAAGTTCTCGTCTGGGTGCAGGTAGCTCGGCGACAGGGCAAAGTAGATGCGCACAAGGATTAGAAAGAAGTAGACTCTCCGCCACATGATGGTGAAAGTTGAGGTGCGCGGTTGGAGAAAATGGCGGGGTTGCGCGGGCGCATATCTGTTTTTGTTGTTGGTGTTGTGTGTTTGTTTGCACAAAGTGAGGCCAGCGAAGGTTTTAGTGCTGGCCTACGTCAAACATTGAGTTGCACGCGGATAGGGGGGCCGATTATCAATAGCGAATGGTGGGTAGAGTTTCGCGACTCGTTCACGGCGATGATCTGCGAACTACATCTGGCGGAAGTCCATGGTTGATATATCGGCCGTTTATCATGCGGCCTGATCAGATGCGATGTGGCAGCAACCGACCATGTCTCGGGCTGTCTGGGCTCTAGGCTGCCGCTGCGGATCCGTTATGGGGGCTGAAAGGTCACGTGGCGGAACATCACTCGAGTACGTACCTGTCTGGAGATGTGCGTGGGGACTGTCTCGAGTCCACGGCATACAGGCACATCTGCCATTTCAGGGCTGGCACATGATGAATCAGAGTATTTTGCTAGTTCACAACGCTTCCATCTCTACTCGTCGTTGGCATACTCGCGTCGACTGCGACACACCCAAGTTCCCTGCATGAGTACTTAGTAGCCAGAGTGCCAATACCAACGACAGATACTCGGTGCGCGCGATTAGTCTTAGGCATCGACTCGAGTGACTCCAAGTCCATGTCGCATTCTGGGACCTTCTGCCGGCCCAAGTGCGGCGTACAGTCATCCTCGTGCTACTCACCCGCGGGGGTCCGCCATAGTTCGTTCTTGTTACGCAAACATGGTACAGCCTGCTGGTCCACAAACGACCGCGCGAATTCACAGCGCCTTCCATCACCCGCTGAGTAGCAAAGCGCGTATGCCTAACAAAGCCGTCTGCGACTGTAGACAAACCGTGGTTCTCGCGTGCATTCACAGGTCTCTTTGACGATTGTAGCCTTGCGCCTTGCCCCATTGGCTGTTGCGCTTGGCACGCCCGAGCTTAGCCTCATTGTTGGTGTGTAGCGGAGCTGTTCGCCCGTGGTTGCCTTTCTCACTCACCAGCGCGCAAACGTGAAAGCACAACGCCTGTGCATATATAACTCCTCACTTCCCGAGCCCGCACTCTCTCCCCAAACACACCTTTTGTATCTTCATCTGCGCCTGCCGATCCAGTCCATCCGCTCGACTCCATCGACAGCTTACCCCACTTCTACAATCACCTTAATACCACATACACTAGCTACCGCAATGGCTACCACTACTCCCGAGGGCGTCAAGCTCATCAGCATCACCACCTCCGATGGCGTCGAGATGAAGGTCGAGCGCCCTGTCGCTGAGCGCTCCATCCTCATCAAGAACTTGCTCGAGGACCTCGGTGGTGAATCCGAGGAGTCCATTCCCATCCCTAACGTATGTCCTCTCCGCGGAATCCTCCAAGAACGCTTACTAATAAGTCGCAGGTCAACGAGGCAGTCATGAAGAAGGTTGTCGAGTGGTGCGGCCACCACAAGAACGACCCTCCCGCCACCCAGGACGACGACTCCGACTCGCGCAAGAAGTCCACCGACATCGACGAGTGGGACCAGAAGTTTATGCAGGTCGACCAGGAGATGCTCTTTGAGATCATCCTTGCAGCCAACTACCTGGACATCAAGGCTCTTCTTGACGTAGGGTGCAAGACTGTCGCGAACATGATCAAGGGCAAGTCCCCCGACGAGATCCGCAAGACCTTCAACATCCAGAACGACTTCACCCCCGAGGAGGAGGAGCAGATCCGCCGCGAGAACGAGTGGGCCGAGGACCGCTAAAGACGTGCGCTTTCTCTCGCTCGACCTCTCTCTGTACGTTTATATCGCACAGGTTTACGGACTGCGGATATTTGATGGGTTTTGTCTCCGGCGCAGCGGAGTTCATGGGTGTGATATTTGGGCGAACGCATGATGCTGCAGCTGTCCCTGGTATAGGACTAGTGGGCGCCAGCAGGTTACGAGCATCACGGTGGCTTAACTGCACGGTGCAATCAATACGTCTGTTTGCAACCTTTTGCAGGTACCCCAATCAAAATATGAAATTTGTTGTCTGCTTCCTAACTGTCGTGATTGCGCATGTTGCACCGGCTCCACCAATGACGTGATTTGCGACACTGTGAATTGGGTGTCGCATTATAGCGAATATTCAGCTCTGTTGCGGTCACAGCGATTTAGCCATGTTTCGATCACACCAATTGATGACCAACACATTGGGAGTTGGGTAGAATGGCATGTTGAACTGATCATCATTTCGAGTTGAGCTTAATCTTCTATACATTTTCGTAGCCTACGCTCGAGCTACATTTCCCAAACGCCAAATAGTAATCATGGCTGCCTCCAAAAGACGCCTCTGATATGATCTTCATGCTCTACCACCCCCTCTTGGCAAGCTTCTCCTCCTCGCCCATTGTACCACAGTTGATACCAACCATGGCCTCACCCAAATCCATGCTGACCTCCATGAGCACCTTGGGGTCCTTGTAATGCGTAACAGCCTGGACAATAGCCTTTGCCCTCTTGGCCGCATCTCCAGACTTGAAGATACCGCTACCGACAAAGACACCATCGCAACCCAACTGCATCATCAGCGCAGCATCAGCAGGCGTCGCAACACCACCCGCAGCAAAGTTGACCACAGGCAGCCGACCCAGCTTAGCCGTCTCCTTGAGCAGCGCATAGTCGACCTGGAGTTCCTTTGCATAGACACGGAGCTCCTCCTCGGACATGCTCTTTGCGCGGGCAATCTCGCTGTTCACGGTACGCATGTGGCGGACGGCCTCGATGACGTCTCCCGTTCCGGCTTCGCCCTTTGTGCGGATCATGGCTGCGCCTTCGGAGATGCGGCGCAGGGCTTCGCCGAGGCCCCGGCAGCCGCAGACAAAGGGGATGCGGAAGGGGTGCTTGGAGACGTGGTGGATGGCGTCGGCTGGGGTCAGGACTTCGGATTCGTCAATGTAGTCGACGCCGAGGGCTTCGAGGATCTATCCGTGAGCGTTAGCGACCGGTTCCTCAGATACATACTGAAAGTGCGGATCCGCCTGATGCCCTCGAGACTATGGAAAAGTTGGAACGTTGGAAAGAGACGTACCTGGCATTCGACAAAGTGTCCGATTCGCGCCTTGGCCATGACGGGGATGGTGACTGTGTCCATGATCTCCTTGATCATCTTGGGGTCGCTCATACGCGCGACGCCACCCTGGGATCGAATGTCTGCGGGCACGCGCTCGAGGGCCATGACAGCTGAGGCACCAGCTTCTTCTGCTATCCGCGCCTGTAGAAGGATATTGGTTAGCAATTGGCCTTGGTTCTCGAATTACTTAGGTGCCAGCATTCGAGAGACTCACTTGCTCAGCGTTGACAACGTCCATGATGACTCCGCCCTTCAACATGCGCGCCAGACCGGCCTTGACAGCAAAGTTGTTCTCGCCATCCTGTGCACCGTGGCCGTTTGTGGTGGGGAGTTCAGTTGCCATTGTGACGTGTTGTGTGGTAAATGAAGTGATGTGGAAATAATGTGAGGTAGGGTCAAGTCAATTAGTAGTCTCGTAGAGTAGAGTGGTATCACAGACGATGAAGAATTAAAGTCCAAGTAAGAGAACACGAGGTGAGATCGTGAGTCAAAGTCAAACGCGATGTATTACCTGTACATGTATCCGCGGCATCGTAATATTTTTTTGCCTGTCTAAGGTCCCTACATCCCGCCGCCCTTCGCAGCTCGGAGGTTGCCCCGCCATGGTCCGCGGCGGCGCGACAACGTCTAGACCCCGCTGCGCGCCTTTTGACACATGCGATGCCTGTACGCCAATCAGCCGTCGGGAAAGTGTGTACCAGGGCCGTGAATTGCCGTCGCTTAGTCAGATGATTTGTATGGTTTCATTTGGTCTGCAGTGGCCGTTGCTGAGATAGGTACAGGTTGAACCGTCATCTGATGTTATTTCGGGCCGAGTGGGGGCAATGGCTTATCCTGGACCCTGAGAGAACACTGGAGACGCTGGTAACGCCAGGCTCCATGCATGCTGCTGTATACACTACTAACGCTGTAAGTACGCCAATGCCGTGCCAACCCCGAAGACGCCCTTGATGCTGGCACCCTAGTTCTCTAGTATGGCGCCGTCTCGCGCTTCAACCACTCCAGTGTCAAAGAGTCATTCTCGAAGAACTTGCTCGTCTTCTCGTAGACCTCCTTGTGGTATTCGTTGATGAAAGTCTTCTCGTCTTCTGTAAGCAGGCTCATGTCGACGAGGTTTCTGCAGTGTGGAGTCATTGTTACATGCTCAAAACCCAGATATGGCTTATCACCGAACTTGTGCTTCGTCTCGACTTCGCGGACCATAACCATGTTCTCGATGCGGATACCGAACTTGCCGTCTTCGTAGTAACCGGGCTCATCAGAAACCACATTTCCCACGGCCAACGAGACTTCAGAGTACTGGACCCTGGTGCCGATGCCGATTGGGCCTTCGTGTACGTTGAGGAAGGATCCTACACCGTGTCCGGTGCCGTGACGATAGTCGAGACCCTCTGCCCACAGGAACTGGCGAGCCAATGCGTCTAACGCGAAACCGGTTGTGCCCTTGGGGAACTTGACACGCTCGAGGGCCATGTTGCCCTTGAGCACGAGCGTGTACGCTTTACGCTCCATCTCGGTCGGCTCGGTGAAGTGCAGGGTCCGTGTCGTGTCAGTGGTGCCGTCCCGGTATTGCGCGCCAGAATCGCACAGGTAGATAGCTTTAGGGTCGATGACGGCGCACTCACCCTTCTCCGGCTTGTAGTGGATAACAGCTGCGTTCGGGCCGGTGGACGAAATGGTGTCAAAAGAGAGGCCCATGAACATGTCGTGCTTCTTGCGAATTTCCTCCAGCTTATCAGCACCGTCAACCTCGTCCAGTGTGGCCTTCTTGTTGATGAGCTGATCCTCCAGCCAAGCAAAGTACTCGCTCAATGCAGCTCCATCGCGGATATGGCATTGTCGCATGCCTTCTAGTTCGACCTCATTCTTGACCGCCTTTGCATCTCCGACCGGGCTGCGGGTTTCTTCGACCTTTTCGTCACCACCAAGAGCCTTGTTGAGGGCCCATGATGCTCGGTTTGAAGTCAAGAACTTTTTTTGTGCGTCTGCCTTGTCACTCGCCGCGAACAGCTCCTGGCTCAGCGCTGTAACGTCTCCGAAGATGGCCTCGTATGGTCGGATCGTGACCTTGTCGCCCAAGTGCTTCTTGACGTCTTCGGGTAACTTGCTCTCGTCGACGTAAAGGGTTGCTGCGGTGGACGTGACAACGGCGTAGGAGAAGAACACGGGGTTGTATGGGATGCTGCATCTTGTCAGTAGTGTATCCTGATATGGGGACAGAGTCCATACTCGCTGCCGCGGAGGTTGAAGAGCCAGGCGACTTCGTCCAGCATAGATACGACGAAGCCTAGGCTCTTCTTCTTCTCCAGCTCCTTGCGCAGGTCCTCAATCTTGTCTTCGAAGCTCTTGCCAGAGTACTTCTCGGGCTGGGTGATGACCTTCTCGCTCGGCCGTGCTGGTCTTTGGTCCCCCCACACCAAGTCTACCAGGTTGTCGTCGATGGCCTTGTACTCGCCGCCCTTCTTCTTGATCTTCTCCGCAAGTTTGCGGGCGTCTGCTGCTGTGACCACGCTTGGATCTACACCGACGACCTTGCCCCCTTCGGCCTGGTCTGCGGTCCACTCCTGGATGGTAGGTACATCCTGAATGCCTTGCTTAAGGAGCTCCCAATTGCTGTCCAGCTGCTTCTCGGCCTGGTTGAAGTAGCGTCCGTCGGTGGAGAGGGCGGCCTTGTCGTGTGTAATGACGGCATATCCAGCAGAGCCGGTAAAGCCACTGATGTATGCTAGGTGGTGTCAACGGGTGCGATGCGATAGGTAGCGGGGGCCTGACCTCGTCGTGCGTCACATGGGGCGATGTACTCGCTCTGGTGGCTGTCCTCGGACGGTACCACTACCACGTGTTAGCCGCCTGTCTGCAAACGCCCAATCGTGAGCGCGCTTACTGTAAATGTCGACATTGCGCTCCTTCATGAGCTTGCGGAGGTCCGCCAGCCGCTGGGTCGTGTCTACTTTGGCCATGTCGATGGCACGCAGGGCAGCAGAGGCGTGGAAAGGTCTGACGGGAAATGAAGGCGTCTTTTTAGCTACATATGCTGCAGCTGTCGCGTGGGAGCGCCCAAGGAAACGCGGGAGGAGCATAAGGTATAGCACTGCTTCGCGCCTACGGTCGGTACATGCACGACACCCCGCCTACACGTCTCCAGCGCCGCACCCATTCCCGCACTAAGCGCAATCGCCCAGGGCTCCAATCAAGCCTTGCCAAGCGCAAGAACTCTCACGCTCAGGCACCAAGGGCTGGCAGATGTGTATTTAGGCCAGCATCAAGTCGCTCGAGGTCTGACAGCTCATAGCATGGGCTCACATGGTCGTGGGTTGCTATTAGTTTTGCCCCACCCTACGTGAACGGTAGAGGCGACTTCGCGCGGGCTCACCCCAAGCCCTGGTCCTGCACCTCTACATTTCTGCGCCGCCTAGAGCAGCCTGTCTTCTCAACCTCAGAACAACAGCGAGTCATGTCGCCAGCGTAGAGGACACAGCGCCGTCGTAGCAGGCAATCACCAAACACGCCCGCAGTCGCCTTTGTGCGTCCGTTTTTCGCGCCTTGCACCTCTCTGGTCGCACCTTCCCACTTTCGGTAATGCTCGACCCGGGTTCTGGGTACCCTGCCATCTGACAATATCACTAACAACACCTCGTAGTATAGCGCCTTTATACCAGCTAGTCTCAGCATGGCGAGCAACGGCACTTTTCCTCTGCCCTACGAGGAGATCGAGCGCCTAGTAAAGTCCATATACGAGCCTGGCCAAGCAAAGAAGATTGCCGAGACGGAGGCCACCCTTCGTGTTCTCCAGCGCTCACCTCAAGGTTGGGAGATTGCAGATGCTCTCTTGAAAAGCGACAACGAGCAAGTCCGCTTCTTCGGTGCCCTGACTCTCACCGTCAAGCTCAACGCCGATTCGGCTGAGTTGAGCGAAGCGGAATCTCAACAACTGCTCTCAACGCTTATTCACCATCTTGTATCACGCCCTAGCTCATCTATCGCCACCCGCAAGGTCAGCTCGACTCTGGCCCAGTACTTCACCAAGCCCATCTCCGTGTGGACCCATTGCATCAGGGGTCTGGCTGCATCGTTTGCTGTCCAGCGTCCAGTTCTGGATGATACGTTAGATGAGCATCCTTCAACATGGGATCTCTTGCCTCAATTCTCCGATGAGCAGCTTCTGATCATGCTTGACTTTGCCATGAGTTTAGCTGACGAAGCCAAGAAGCCATCCAATCTCCCAGACCGGAAATCAGCAAAGCGGATGGTAGCAAACGTAGAGAGTGTCGAGATCCTCCTCCATGTAGCATTCGGCCGTGGTATCAAATGGTTGTCGGTGTCCATTGACGACCCCAACTACGCAGAGTCGGTGCAGCAAGGGGAGAAGATTTGTGTGGCCGCTCTGAAGTGCTTCACGGGATGGATCTTCTATGCCCAATCCGAGTTCAAGGACGACCTGGAAAAGCTCCAACACCTCCGTTCGGTGAATGAGCTCGCTCTGACATGTCTGGAATACCATGTCGAAGATGCTATGGAGCTGGTGGCTGAAATCCTCGAAAATTATCCTACCTTTTTCGAAGCAAAACATCAGGAAATGTTGTGGTCAGCAATCTCGGGTCCATGGGGTCTAGAGATACTTAAGAACTCTGATGCCGAGACTATTTCCCTCGCCCGGATCATCGTCGCATATGGGCAGATTCTGCTTGACACCAAAGCCATTTACAGTCAGCCAGGAAGTACGCATCATCAGCAGGTCATGTCCTTCTTGCATGATCTTCTCAAGTACCCCGAGCCAGTAGGCGCCGAAGATGAAGTTGCTCCGGTAGTACTTGACTTCTGGAGTAATTATGTCAGCGCTATCGCCGAGGAGACCTTCTTGTATGCTGCAGGGGAGCAACAACCAGACTGGATGGACACTGCAAAAGCGAACGTGCTTCAAGCCGTATCGGAGCTTGTGCAGAAGATCATCTACCCACCTGCTGACGTCACTGAATCGTGGGACTCTGACGCAAGAAAGACATTCAAAGTCTTCCGCATCGATGTCCGAGACATCATCATGGAGGCATATGAGCCCTTGCGCGATGTGCTCACTGATCAATTCGTCGACTTTGCTCTGCGTGGACTGAGTGCTGGCAACTGGTTGGAGCTCGAGACTGGACTCTTTGGTCTGATCGCCATCGCCGACGCTCTAACTCGAAGTTCTGACGACCGTCTGATCAGATTGTTCGAGCAGCCAGTTTTCTCAACCATTTCTGGTACCCCCGGTGTTCCCGCGATCACCCGAAGGACGGCCGTCGAGCTTGTCGCAGCTCTGAACCATTTCTTCCTCCGTAACCCTCAGTTCCTCCCTCAAGTTCTACCCTTTCTGCTCACCGCTCTTGCTCAGCCAGCTATCGCTCACGGAGCTGCGAAGTCGTTTGCTTCTCTCTGCTCAGAGTGCCGGAAGTCTTTGATTGGAGAATTGCCTTCGTTCTTCCAGATGTACGAGCAATTCCTTACCTATCCGACGGCCGAGGAGTTCACTAAGAGTATGGTCCTGAAAGGTATCGCCGCCATAGTACAAGCCCAACCCACAGAAGAGAAGCAGTTTGAAGGCGTACGACAGCTCTTTCAGTACATTACACGCGATGCCATGCAATCACTAAACATCACAAAAGAAGGGGGAGATGCAGAAGTAGGCCAAGTACTTGCATTGACCACCTTGAAGTGTCTTGCGAGCGTCGGAAAGTCAATGCAAGCCTCGGACGAAGAAGTGGTGGACCTGGAATCCGACAAGGAGCCTTCCGTGTTCTGGCAGCAAGGGCCTGGCAAAGAGATCCAGAATCAGGTCATCAACCTCATCAACTACATGACTTCAATGTTTCCTGGTAATGACGAAATGATCGAAGCGGCGTGTGGTGTTCTTCGCACAGGGTTCAAGGAAACCGTCTCCGGTCCCTTTGTACTACCACATTCTGCCGCTATCGACTTCATCACCAAGACCACAGTGCAGACGCCGCGACTGCCATTCGTCTTGGAGACAGCTTGCTGCTGGATCTCGTCACACAAACATCATAAACCGGAAGGCTTCCAAGTCCAGGCTCAGCGGTTGCTTCAACATGATTTGAGAATCATGCAAGCACTGGAGCATCCACGCAATGACCCTGAAATCGCCGTCGGCTGCATAGAGCTCGTTCAGAATTTCATCAACACCGATCCAACAATCATGACGCAAGAGTCACCAGAGAATCTATCAGGCATGTTCGGCTTCACGGTTGAGTCTATCAAGTCGCCAGAAGTGTTACCGAAACGCGCGGCCGCCAAGCTGTGGAAGGATATCTTCGAATTGGCGGGCAATACTCATAGCCCTCATCAGGCCACGACGCAGGAGATCGTAGCCCACTTTGGTCCTGCAGTAACGCTTGCTCTCATGGCTAACATATGCGGAGAGGTGGACTTTACAAGTCTAGAGCATATCATCGCACCCCTTCGTGCTCTAATAAGAGCCGACAAGAACTCAAGGACGTACATCACAAACTCATTAGCAGAGCAGCCGCTTTTGCAGCGCCTTCAGCAAGACCAAGGCGTTCAGGACATGGTGCGCAAGCTCATTGAGAGCATGACCAGGTAAGACTTACTCATGACTGCGAACTGTGCATTTGATGCTGACATACGTACAGAAATGCAAGAAGCGCGACAGCTTTTAAGGAAACCGTCAAAGCGTTCTGGCAGACTTGCAAGCAACTGCAAATGCAACTGCAGCCCCAAGCAATGAACCCAGCACATCGTTTCGTCCAAGGCTACCACCAGCCGACTGCATACTGAGCAAAGACACCAAAACCAACATCTTAGAATTCAGCAAACGCTGCCATGGCGAAAGTCAGACCGAAGGACAACTTGAAGGCTACGTTGTCGCGCACTAGCGACCGGACATTCATCGACTTTACCCGGCGCTCCAGGAATGAATACGGTATGACGTGAATACCCCGCGACTCGATGAACTGCCATATGTCAACTTCATTCTCTCGAAAGTTTAAAGCATGGCGAAGGGCGAAGTGTCTTGCATATAGCATATAGATATCCCAGTCCCGCACCCTAGATCTCAGTCGAACTTTCACAAATGGAATAATAAACGTACCTGCAGAGCAAAGATTCCCAATCCAATTAGCACAGCCAGAGGTTTACTGAAAATACTGACTCCCAGCCCTCCAATCACACCCAGAATGCTTCCCATGCTGATTTGACGGACTGCTTTTGGATTCATGGCACCTGATTGAGTGATGACTGGTGTTCTGGCTTCGGTTGTGTAGTTGCTTCCGAGGTCTTTTGTGATTTTGGTGATGGGATCCGGGCCATCGCATCGTATGAGCTGTGCATTTCGGAACTGATATGCGAGCAAAGGTGTCGACAAGATGAGTGGCGTGCTGAGCATCAAGCCCCTACGAAGGCCGGGAAGGATGAATGACATGTTGGATGCTCGAGTTGATGATCTAGGAGTGTGTGAAACGTGTTGCTGCTGGAGGTACGCGAGGAGTTGCTTTTCGAGAGCTCGGTCGGAGTTCGGAAAGTGGCTGGCGGAGCGTATAGAACGGATCGGTAGGTAGATGTGCGGAGCCGGGATGCGGACAGGCAAGCTCGATCTCGTTAACCCAGCAAGTCCCAATGGCGTTGGATACATGAATGCTTGCTCGGAGCAGATGCTGACATTTGGGAAGCTCGCTTTCCGAGGTAGTGATGTCATTGGCTCCATGGCGTTCCTCACTAGACTCTCTTCGGACTAGAGCTTAGACCCTGGGTTTCCCAAGCCGCAAACGTAACGTCGCGTCTCTGGACACCATGTTGGACGCGTGAACTTTTCCTTCCGGCATTGGAATTGCGCGTCATGCTATGAACGCGCCCTGAACTCTTCACCAACTAATCCAGAGTACATAGGTCACAATGGCGCTTCGAACGGTCCTCCTCACGGTTGCGAACCTCCTCATCCCCGTCGCGATACTGGTCTTTGCGACTGGCTTCTTCCCGTACAAGCCTTTCATGCCCGGACTAGCCGAGTATGAAGAGCTTGCATGGTCTGAGAAGATGGGTGAGGATTGGCAGAAGCCACCAGCGGCACCTTTTGACAAGGTCGTCTTCATGGTTGTAGATGCGCTGAGAAGCGACTTTGTGTATGGGGAGGAAAGCGGCATGACTTTTGTGCAGAGGTACGTCTCTTCTCTCGAATCTCGCGCAGAATACCACGACTGATAATTGCTTAGCCTCATACGAGACGGCACTGCGCTTCCGTTCACAGCTCACGCTACCTCTCCCACCATCACCATGCCCCGCGTCAAAGCCATCACCACAGGCTCCATACCCTCCTTCGTAGACGTAATTCTAAACTTCGCCGAATCGGACACTACATCCACACTGGCGACGCAAGACACATGGCTCGCGCAAATAAAGGCAAAGGACTATGACCACGGGAAAGGGAAGCTGATCATGTACGGCGACGACACCTGGTTGAAACTCTTCCCCAACGTGTTTGAGCGCGCCGATGGGACAAGCAGCTTCTTCGTCTCGGTTAGTCATAAGTGTCCCACTGCTGTACATAGGAGCAATAGAATGTTGATTTTTAAATTCGCAGGATTTCACAGAGGTTGACAACAACGTGACGAGACATGTTCCCAATGAGTTGCTGAATAGTGACTGGAATGCCATGATTATGCATTACCTGGGCTTGGATCACATTGGGCATAAGGCTGGTCCTAGGAGGTGCACAAATCCCAGCAAGCAACTCAAATCGATGCAGGGTACTGATCTATGTCTAGTCCAAATATGGTTCCTAAACAAATCGAGATGGACGGCATCGTTCACGACATCTACTCGGCCATCGAAAACGAAGACCACCTCTCCAACACCCTGTTTGTACTCTGCGGCGATCACGGCATGAACGATGGCGGTAATCACGGTGGCTCATCGCCGGGCGAAACCTCTCCGGCACTCATCTTCATGAGCCCGAAGCTCACCAAGATCACTGAATTTGCTGATAAGCGGAGTCCGATCCAACCGAAGAATGAAGGGGAGTTTGAATATTACCGGTTGGTTGAACAGAGCGATATTGCTCCGACACTGGCAGGGCTGCTCGGATTCCCTGTTCCGCAGAATAACCTGGGCGTCTTTCTGAAGGAATTCTTGGGTTTCTGGGATAAGCCAGCGGACCGCATGCAACTTCTCTACCGCAATGCTAAGCAGATGAAGAAGATTGTCGAAGCCAAGTATACCAGTCTACGATTCGACGAACAGCCACTGACGAAGGCCGATTTGGGGTTTTCGTGCTTCGAGTCTGAGGAAAGCCGATCGCATCTGTCAGACGGGCAGTTGCTCGCATGTCTCTGGCAAGCAGCTGTGGGCGCGATCAGTAATGGTGCTGATTTTCAAGGCCGGGTTTACGAGTTCATGCACGAAGTCCAGGAGATGATGTCTAGCACAGCTTCAAACTACAACGTCGCTCGCCTCCTGTTGGGAACCGGATCAGCTTTCCTCGTCTGCGCCTTGAGCTATTTCACGCTTCCTGCTTTTCGACCTGCCACGCCTGCTGGCCTTTACTATGGCTTCTCCCTCGTGCTGTACGCTGCACTCATGTTTGCATCCTCATACGTCGAAGAGGAGCAAAACTTCTGGTACTGGGCCACGTCTGGTTGGTTCTTCTGTCTTTTCTTGAACAACATGCGGAAGGAGTGGTACAGCAACTGGATCTTCCACCCTGCCATCATGGCACTAGCTATACATAGGATTGTCAGACGATGGAATCAGACCGGGCAGAAGTACGCCGGAGCCGATGACATTGTCAACAGCGGGATCTTCCACGGAAACTCTTCGGTCATCCTCTGGATTTTGATCAGCGCTACGTACATGGACATTACAATCCGGTTAGCCAGACATGTTGCGCGTTCTATTGCGACGTTCGACACGGAACAGAACCACCGCAGTGTGGAGCTTGAGTCCACAGATCAACATCGCATGTTTGGAACGATTGCCGTACTGCCGCTTTGTGGTACGGCATTGATATTCAAACTTACCTTTACCGTCAAAGATGCGCCAGAGCTGACCTATGGCCTCAGCGCAGGTTTGGTGGAGAAGGTCGAGATGTTGGAGCTCGTTGGCCTTGCTCGCATGGTATTTGGAGGGTTGCTTCTGAGCGGGACCTGGATCGCTTTCTCCGAATGGACAAGGTCGCAGCAGAGAAAGAGACGTGGGAAACAGGGTAACGGTCGTACGTTGACAGTCTCTTATATGGGTGTCATCACATTACTAACAGCATCGCAGAACTCGCCGTAGCCTTCTTCGACCTAACGACACTTTTCCTCCTCACGCAAACAAAGGCGCAGAACATACCCCTCTACTTCCTCTTCCGGCTACAATACTTCTTCCTCAGTAGGTCATCACATTCCATACCTAGACCATATTCTTCCCTTGCTTTCCGATCTCTAGAAGCTAATCCACACGACACAGCCCTCCTCGACCTCACCCCCACAGCCGTAACCATAACAACGCTCCTCCTAACCCAAACCTCCTTCTTTACCCTCGGGAACAGCAATTCAATCTCCTCTATTGACCTCTCAAACTCTTACAACGGCATCTCCGGCTACAATGTCGTAGCTGTTGGCCTTCTAGTTTTCTTGTCAAATTGGGCTGGACCCGTGTACTGGTCTCTAGCTGGGATCCTTCTCTTAGGTTCTCACGGTCGCACCGAGCGCTACATTAATACCAACGAACTTCATGTCGCGGACTGGGTAGCTAGGGAACGCGAGTGGTTGAATGAACTTGCAAGGAAAGAAGAGAAGGGAAGAGAGATAAGGAAGGAGAGGAAGGAGTGGGTGGGACATGTTTCCTTGTTGACGTTCTGGACTGGGGCTATGCTGGGTGCTGTTATGCTGGCTTGCACGGTTTTGAGGCAACATCTCTTTATTTGGACGGTATTCAGTCCGAAGTTTCTGTTTGCCATGGCTTGGGGTTTGGCATGGCATGGTGGGATCACGTTGGGGGTTGGAGGTTTGGTTTGGTGGCTGGGTAGCTGGTAGAATGGCTGATGATGTAATGATAGACGGCCCTAGAACGTATCGCTATATCCGTCTGAGAGCATCTCAATCATCCCCGCATATCACTCATTCGCTTTCGTCTTCCCACTCATCGTCATCGTTTCCCGCATCATTCCCCGCATCGTTCCCTGTACCATTTCCTGCATCATTTCCCGTACCATTTCCCTCACCCTGCTCTTCTCCTGGGTTCGTATTCTCTTCTCTCTCCGCAACAATTGCTTCTTCCTCTTGGTTCCCTGCATCCACTCTCCGCCTGACCGCTGCTCTACGTGCTGCTCCAGCCCTAGCCCTCGGTCTAAACACCCGTCTCAACACCTGTCCGATCGTCTCGGATTGATGTACGTTACCCTATAACACACCATCCTCGCACGGTTCACGAACGTCGTACGTCGTATTGTTGGCATGAAGCCTCTCTTTACAGTACCCGCATTCTGTGTAAGATAGGCTGGACGATGAAGGACTTTGGACACAGAATGGGTTTGTCGGTCTAGAAAAGTGTTAGAAAGAAAGACGACCCCAGAAGATATACGTACGCTCGCGATGGCCCAGCAGCACCGATCCTCGTGTCTTCAACATTACGTATTACTGCTGCCATCTCGGTAGTGGTTGAATCCGGTTTTGTAGTTGTCTCGGTCCCTGTACCATTCAGTCGGCCGCAGTACTCGCATCTCCACCTATCCGGCGCCCTGATGGCTTCTGCAGTGGTTATCTTCTGACCACTCATGTCTCTCTTCATGTACGCGTCTTCGCGCCATGTATCTGCCACTGGATTGCGAACGGCGCCCTTTCCACGTTTCTGCGTCGGTGAACCAGGGTCGTGGTAATCTGGTAAGCAGGACTGCAGATGTGGAGATGCGAGGTCAGTGTATAGATTACATGTGTTTCGTACAGGCCCAACTAACCTTCGGAGAGCGGTTCCGATCGTGATCGGGCGTGTGTTCGATTTGATTAGGCAAGGTGGAACTATGCGGTGGAGATGGGGGAGCAGGTTGGCGTGGTTGAGCAGAAGCGAGTTCAGTGGGCGACATGGCTGCGATGCCTGACGATATGGACGAGGTGCGTCTGTATGGGTTCGCGCTGTCGAGACGTCAGTTGAACCATCAAAGCTTAGGTGCGTGAGGTCGCAGAAATCTCGCAAAGTCCGTCGTCAGGGATTCGATACGTACGCAGCCTCCTGTACTTCTTCCACGCTCCTTCGCGGAAACTGTCGCCCATCTTGCTGAACCGAACCAGGATCCACAGCAACATTGAGGTTCTCTTGTCTACTACAGTGGGACGCGTCAGTGATCATGGAGCCTCCGAACAGCGTGAGGTACATCATATCTTACCTGGTACTACTCTCGTTCGCTTCTTGTGATTCGCCAGATGAGTCAACCCAGTCGTCGGAGTTGGTATTACTCATGATATAGTCTTAGTCCAGATAGGTCATAGTCCTGTGTAGCGATATGTGGTTGCGGCAGCGAGTGAGGAGGAAGAGAGAATAGACTGCCATTCGTGGAGAAGTCATGTCTAAGGGTGGGGTGCAACTGCTGCCATTCGTTGTTCACATCTGGGAAAGCGCGTCACGGTGTTTCCAGAGTACATCCCGAAGGGACCTACTGCACTCCTTGTTGCAAAACTTGCAGGGTTTTTTGAGAGAACGTTTTTATATCACCCTTGCCGGCACGGCGGCGGTTGCCACCCATTTCAAACTATTGTTTTACGATCATCCATAACTGATAACGAGCCATTTACAACTCCCTCCACACATGTTATACCCTACTCATAAGCACCTTCTCGCTACATGTACACCAACATCAAGACCAGGAAGATACCAAATACTCGCAGACGAACGTTTTGAGACTGTATGGAGCTGGTATTGCTCAAAGTCACTCTTTTTTCGCTGTGCAACTGATTGCAATACCTCAAATTTTCTGGGATGTAGACCGGACAAATTTCAGGAAGGTGAAAAGGACCACGATTAGGTGATCAACGTTCATCCTCGCTGCTGTCATCGTCACTACTTCCGTCCAAGTCCAGAAATCTGCCGAGGATATTTGGTAGTACTGGCGCTGGTGGCGGTAAGGGAAGGGGTATAGGAGCAGCCCCGGGAGCGGCAGCAGGATTATCAAGCTGAGCGCGTGCGTGCGCAATCAAGTTGTTAAGCTGCGTGTTGGTCAAGTTGTTCTGAGCCCAGTTGCCAGGCTGGTTAGCAATACGAACTCGCGCATGAGGACAGTCGTCAAGGTGCTGGATGTCGTTGGTGTATTCAACGAGACACATCCAGCAGAAGTTGTGGCGGCATTTTGCGCCTAGAAATGTTTGTTAGCATCCAGGTTCGCGGCTTGTAAATGAGCTCTGTTGACACTTACACATCACATGATCGCATCCTCCCTGCTTCTGGAGATTCAAGCCGCAGCTTGGGCATGCTTTGGCTCCCATCTCCTTGACAGCATTCATACACAACTCTTCCTCTTCCTTCTTCGCCTGGTCACAGTTGCCTTTTCCGTGCGACTTCCCCGGCCTGTTACACTCGAGACAGATATCATAGTCGCAGTAGGGGCATGCAACTAGCTGCATGCCACTCTTCTTGCTCTTGCAGTCATCTGCTGAGAAGTACAATCCGCAGGCTGGGGAGAGACAGGCCACGTACGACTCTCCCGTAGAGAGAGCGTGCTTTGTGACGGCATTGTCGTAGCTATAGCGGGTTAGCACATGGGCCAGTCGCATCATGGAGAAATGACTTACTCTTCGAAAGCAGCTGTGCTGACAATGACTTTGAGAGCTGCATAGTCTAGCAGCTGGTCGCATTTGGGGAAGGGGCAGCTCAGCTCAGCCTCCCCAAGCTGGCGTTCGGCGACTCTCGTTTTGAGCATCTTTGCAACGCACAAGTTGCAGATAGACCGAAGATGTTCACAAACGTCATCAGGCGCTTTGAAAGAACGGGTCGGGACCTTTTCTGTCGCGCAGATCGAACACTCTCGCTTTGCCGGCCGCTCCTTCTTCTTGGGTGCCGGTGCCTTCTCGCGCACCTTTGGTCCTGATTTTGGCTTGACGACCGCGCCAGCCTTGACACGAGCGACGCGTCTAGGGGCAGTTGTGAGAGAGGCATCCGGTGACTCAGCCGAGGCGTGTATGCCATTCACGCGAGCAGCAGGCTCACGCGGTGCTTGAGCGCCAACCTCGAGTCCTGTGTTCGATGTGTCAGTATAGTTGATGCGGCGCTCCGGCATGGATCGTAGTCGGGTTGATGGGGCCATTTTCGTTGTTCTAGCAGTCAGTTGTGGTGAGTATGAAGTGTGGTAGACGTGGTATGGGGGATGCAGACAGATATATCTGCTCTAGTTTTGATTATTGTGGCGTGAAATGTAGTAGAATCGTTCGTTCGACCAGAAGCTCCTATGATGCAGCCAGAGACCCAGACTCTTACCCCGCCTGAATGAATTTGAGGCTTTTCGCACGTTTCATTAGACCGTGGCACAGATCTAGATCACCGACAAACGGACAGTGAAGGAACGCCGAGAGCGGTAAGTAGGCGATGCGCAGAGCTGCACTGAAGAAATCCAAAGTCTATGCTCAGTATTACATCAAATAGGCAACGAAAGAAGTGAAGGAAAGGATATAGACAAATCAGTCGTGGCACTTTTGTGGAAAGATTGCTGCTCTGTCTAACCGATCTACTCAACCATGGTTTGGCGATGACCCATGACCGACGAGCCACTCGCAACATCCGAAGCCCATATGTTCCATACGTAAAAGAGGCTCTTACCAAGATACGTACCGCACATGAAAGAATTTGGTGTGTCCAACTGCCTGTGGCATGTTGCCACTTAGCGCTTGAAGCTTGATCAGAGCCGTCGCTCGGTGTCTGGGCCTACATACATGTACTGCTGAATCGTTTTAGTAGCTTCGTGTCAGATGGGGTTACGAGTAATATGTGACGTAATGCGCTCGGCACATCCCGTGGTACCGGTACGGTACAGTAGCGGAAACAGCGCGTCGCGTGTAGAGAGGATTCTACTTCGACCACCACGTCCGCGCCTGCGCGGGCTTCATCCAGCCTCTTGATTTGACGGAACAGCCTAGTGCATTATCTTACCGCACCGGATAATCGCAATCGACGGTCGGCTTGCCCCACCGCATGGAGAATCCATCAATCTTGCGGAAGTGACAAAGATCTCGATACCAATATGCATTCGACCATGTATCTCATTCTAGCAAATCAAGATCGAAGAAAAGCACAAAGTCAAGAAGCGAACCTGATCTGATGATGATCTTGAAGCCGTCTAGCGACTACGCCTTAGTACCCTGATATAAGCCTGTGAGAATGAAAGAATACTAAATAGAGAACGCCCAAAACCCAGAGCCTTCAAACTCCTACCCCGTACATAGCCAATCCTTGTCCCAATCCCCCATGTCTCGTTCTTATAATGCCCGCAACCAGAAACACCCCGATTCCCCATCTCCAAGCTATACGTCTCCCACACGTCTTTGAACGAGAGGTAGAAGCTGCCCCTGAAAGAACTACGCCACGTAGTAGAGCTTCATAGAGCTCAACACGCGCTTCCTACACACAGGGCAATTCTGCACCTCCCGTGCGCACGTCAAGCAAGCTACCACGTGGCCGCAATCGTAGAAAGCCGCTTCTGCATCCCCATCCCAGCAGATTCTACACAATCGCTCGGATTCCTGGGCATTCTTCCAGTGCGTAACACCTTCGCCAAATTTCTTGTCGTTCTGCCATCCGCCGACATATGTATTGCCGTTTGCGGCTTCGACGTAGGTGCCGGTGCCGTGTTGCTGATTGTCGACCCAGTCACCGTCATATGTATCGCCGTTTTGGAAGGTGTACAGGCCATGGCCGTAACGCTGGCCCAGGCGGAAAGAGCCATTGTAAGTGGCACCGGAATGGTAAATCTTGGTACCATGGCCATGCGCGAAGCCCTTAACAATCTCGCCCTTGTAGTATTCGCTTGAGAAGTAGTTGTAGGTAAAGTGACCTTGCAACTTGTGAGGGAAATTGCGTGCGAAAGCGCGGAATTGGAGGTAGCTTTGAGGATCTGCAAAGGCAGCGCGGGCTGCGAGTGCGTTACGCTTCTCAGTCGAGAGCGGTAAAGAGACGATGATGATACACGCGTTGTGTAGGTCCACTTGCGCAAAGGTGCGGCGGTGCTTTAGAGACCGTGTGTTAGTCAGCTCATCCTCCTCGCACATCTCCATCTTCTTCTTGTCTTCCAGGCCGAGCAGTGCCACAACCGTCTCGTCTACCCTAGCAGACTTGAGTGCAATGTGCGATCCTCGTCCCTCTAGGGCTTGCTTTTCAGGGTTCCAGAATTTCAAAAAGAAGTAGATCTCGTCTGGAGGTGGCTCAGGTGTGCGGCTGCGCATTGGCGGGGGTGGTTGCAGATGCTGTACAGGCGTTTCGACTGGTGGAGGTGGAGGTGGAAACATGTCTTCTTGCGTACCGCCCATCTCGGTGTCACCGGGACCGGCGCCTGGAATTAAGACATCAACGGCTGGTGGGTCAATGGCGGGAGTTTGCTCCACTTCTAACATAGTCATGTCATTGCTTCCAGCGTTGTTTGCAGGTGGCGGGGGTGGTGGCACATCAACTTCCGATGCGTGAGGCTGTAGTTGCTCTGATTGCGCAGCAGCTGGCTCGTCAGAATCGCGCATAGGTGTATCCTCCAATGGTTGAGGGATCTGTGGTGGCGGTGTACTCGAAGAGGGCTCGACAGCACTTTCAACCACTTGGATCGCATCCAGTTCAGCGCCAACTCCCTGTAGAGATGAAGAAGATGTATTCTGTTCGGACACCTCCGGGACCTTCTCTTCTCCATTTGGAAGCTCAGGAAGCTTTTCGAAGTCGGTGATATGCACCCAGATCGTCCGACAGGCAGACGGTGGCACCTCCAAAGTCCACCCATTGGTTTCCGTGTATCTGTTGTAGCTACCAGCGGAAAACTCAATGATTCCAGTGCTGAGAAAGTTTGGTCGATCGAACGCTCCACGTGTTGGATCAAGAAACCAGAACTTTATTTGGCGCGGGTCCTTGACATCGGTCAAAACACCGGCCAACTTCTCACGAATGTCTTTGCACCCGTCTCTGCTTGAAAGCGACAATGTATGAATGTGCTTTGAGTTGTCCGCTTTCCACTGCGCATCAAAGGCGTCGAAGACACCCGGGCCTTCATGTTCCAGGTATGCTCGCGATTCGATGACACGAAAATCAAGCGACTTTGGTGGTTCTGCAACTACTTCTTTTCGCTTTTCTTGGTCGAGCGCAGAGATTGGCCCACCGATCGGTGGTGACGGCATCGGAGGAAGGGAATTCGGATTCTTCTTGGATTCTACTTCCAACTTGAGCCACTCTGGGACATTCCACTGCTCCGACTCAGCATCTGAGACGAATGCCGAGCGAGCTACATCATCTCGAACATACATGGCAATGTATGCCACGGGGTCGTTTCCAATGATCTGGGTGCTGCCAGCTTTGCCTTCATGCGCGTCCACTGCTTCGCGTTTGGCAAGGCATCTGACATGATTCTCATCCTTACTGTCAGAATAGCTGTACCAGCGTGAATTGGGTCCTTCGGGTCGGAGTATCGGTTGGTATACGTAGGACTGAAGTGTTTGCTTGTGAACCACAAACCCATATAGTATGTACGGAGTGTCGGCGACTACTATCCGATCGTCCAAGGTCACCTTGTTCAGAACCTTGATATGTGAACGCGTCTTCACACTGTCGAATTTATGCCGATCCAGCTCAATGGTCAATAGTTCTGGCAGAGGCTGTCCTGGAATGACGAGATCAGGTGACTGGTTAACAGCATCCTGCATGCTGTCCACACCTTCTACAGGCACGCGGTAGCTTGGCCTACCGGTCGAATAGTCGCGTTTCGGTCCACAGATGGCTTCGAGTCGGGCAGCGTAGGGTGTGCCTTGAAGCTCTTCCTCGAGCTTGAGGCGCAGGACTTCCCATGTCTCAATCACATCCAACTTATCGAGACCCTCATGTATGCGATACCACTCTAATGCGTCGATGATATCATCGAGAGCGACAGGACCAGCCCCAGGCTCGACTTGAGTTCGTAGCATGTACAGGACTTGCTGCAGAGCACTGGTGAGTGGCTTCGGCCGAATGAATGGTTCATCGCTAGGGTCTGGCACGTTGATGCTGTACAAGAGATCCCGGAAAGGCTTGAATAGCATCCACGAAGAGATTGCAGAGATCATGTTGCCGCCAGGCGCACTAGCGTTTTCTCCGAGCATGAGACCTTGTAGTCCTGTCATCGCGAAGCTATCCCACGGGTTCTCCCTGATCGGATGCTCCCATAGGCAGTCGGTTTGGTCTTCCACAACCCGGATGTAAGCAGTGAAGGCAAGTTTGTCGTCACGAAGGAGTGCCATGCGCTGGCCGGGTATACGGCGAGAGATATCGTAGTGCGGCCCATGGAAACGCGTCCAACCCCAGTCAGGAGAGCCGTTGCAGAAACGATGCAAGGCAGTCCGCGAGTAGTTTACCCGGGGTTCTGTCGGATTGTAAAGAACGACCGATATCTGCGCGGCAACGCTATTCCGCTTAGGCATCCTCTTCGACCCGAGAAGCGGAAGAGGTGTATGCTGAGTGACCATTGGTTTCTGAGCACCTCCAGATGCTGACTTGACACTGTCACGTCGTTCTTGTGCAAGATTCTCAACCTGAGCAGATGGCTTGGTTGCTCCGTCTGCTGGGGTGTTTTCGGCTGTTACCGTGACCTCGTCTGCCTTCTTCTCTCCTTTTGGTGTAACTGCTTCGCCGCTGGGCGCGTCTTTGGTGAAATCATCACCGTTGTTGTCCTTTGAATCCTGGACGCTTAGGCATTCGAGATAGACGCTGAGATAATCTGAATCGTTCCCCTTAGGGTAGAACTTGATTTGCCATTGGTGGCCTCCAATAGTGACGATTTCAGATTTCATGACCACCTCATGGTTTTGCTTGTCCTTTGTGCCATTGTATGCATCGATTGCCCAGTGGATGCGTCCTGTTTCGCCGGGAGTGTACTCTGGATGTTCCAAAGGCTTGAACGCCTCGCCCTCCCAGTATTCGTGGTCCAGAGCACTGTGTTCTCCCCGCTCCTCGATCTCCTTCAGTTCCCCCTCGTCAGGTGACGACAAGTCTTCTGGTAGCGGGTGCCATGGAGGGAGACCATCTTCGTCGTCGTCAGAAGACCCCGAGTCGGAGCGCGGGGGATCGACGGGCGGAGGAGGAGGCGGAGGCTGTGTGCTGGGATCGATGGGTGAAGGTAGCGCGTCGGGGTGAACGGGTGGAGGGGGGTCTGTGGGAAAGACTGTCTCTGTCTGGGCTGTATCAGTGGTGAACATGCGGGTGGGCGTGCTCCCGTAATGGTGCAGAGGCTGACTCACGGTATCGTCTGGCACAGGCGCAGGTGATGCTGGTGTAGTGATGGTAGCCTCTTGCGCCCCAGACGAGCCATTTGGTAGTAGCAGTTCCGCCTCGATGTCCGGTGTGACATCCATGGCGTCTTCGTCTATGGCCGATATCTCCACAGCGATGGTGTTTGTGGAAGCGTCGCGACGGGCGGGCTCATCTCCATCTTGCATCTCCGCATCGCCCCGATCATGGTTCTGGCCTGTGGACGGCATCGTGTCCGTGGAAGTAGAGGCATTCATGTCTGATTCGGCAGCCGGCGGTGGTGGTGGGGGCGGTGGTTGAGGAGAAGCTGGCGTGTGCGCATGGAGTACGTTGTCTGGTGAATGCGGTGGGCTGGAGAGCTGCTGGCTAAAGTGCAGCGCTGGCTCGACGCTGACGCTCATGTTTGCTGTGTAGGTGTAGGCGCATGTGAAAGTGGAGCGGGAGCGTTTGGCAATGGCAGGTAAAAGTATGGCTGGGTAAAAGCGCGAATGGACAGATTGGTGAGAGAAGCTATGCACGAGGCTGCACGACGGTGTTGTGTTGCTTTTGATCGGTAAGTGTACCAGGCTAGTAGCGTTATCGCGTGGATGAAGTGTATGGATAGTTGCGAATACAATCAGCAAGCGATGGGTGCTTCGGCGGGGGTATGGTTGGATATGAGAGAGTTGATGTGGACAAGGGAAGATTGGACCTGGGCGTGGCTGGAGCTTAAAGATGGCTGCAGCCTACCAGCATGCGGCACGATGCCGACAGAAGGACAGAGTGAGGCGGTAAAGCTGCCTGGGAATCGGCTGGCCCACGCGCTGCGCTATCCCGCACCGCTGGAGCCTGAGCATCGGCGCCGTCGACCTGGAGGCTCTGCGCCCTTTACAGCCCCTCCGAAGACCCAGGTTGCAGGTTGACTCATTGCACAAGGCTGCGCGGGCATGGCGCCACCGTCATCATCATCATCATCATCGTCACGAAGCTCAGCTCCCCTTATCGATTAAACGCTCCACAGTGACCGGCTAGGCAGTCACGCTAGAGCTTTGAGACTAGTGGGGAAGGTGGGCCCGACCGCGCCTTCCCTGCGTCAGCTCTCCGCGCCCACAACGTTGCTCCATACAGCAGCCATGGCTCTCATGCCAGCCCACTTATTTCGGTCAACAGCATGGTCCTCATCGCGATGACACAAGCTGTTGGTGTGCTACCTGTTGCATTTTGTCATTGCCCTTGCGACCGCTGCACTCGTGCGAAGGTGGCCGCAACGATGAGCGGGAACACGACCGTCGCCTCTGCGTATACTTTGACGCTATCTCCATCTAGCCTGATCTTCCCCCAGCTGACAGCCTCGTCTGGGCGTGCTCCCGCATCGCTCCCATCGAACTCTTGCGCCGTGTTGATGTACACCGCACTGTCGGCTCCATTGCGCATCAAGTTTGCATTGGCGATGTGATGCTTCACCAGTCCGCCACCCAGGACAATCATGCCCGTCCTCTTCGCCCTTACTGCGATTGTGTTGATCTTCCTGATGTCCTCAACGATGTCGACGCGTAGCTGTTCCGGCGACGACTTGAATGTGTGAAAGTACAACATGTCACCCAAGCTTCCATCGGTCAGCGCCGGGCAGAAGACGGGAATGTCGTTCTTCCAGGCCCAGTAGTAGACGGATCGCTCGTCGTCAATCTCCTTGCCCAGCCTGTGGATGATTTTGCTTGGCGTCCAGTGCAATGGCTCGTCTGTCTTCTTGCTTGCTTCCTGCTCCTCCAGCATCTTGTCCAGAATGGGCACTACCCAGTCCTCGAACGCGCAGTAGTTGCTGTTGGGAACGACAAGATTACCGATGCGGTTCATGCCCTTTGCTCGCAGCCCGGCGCCAGGCGTGGAGAAAGCGCCGAGATAGGTCGGTGCAAGACATTTGATAAAGTCTTCTTCGACACCGCCTGCAGTCGTCACGATGGCGGAGACGTGTTTATGCTGGACCAGGTACCGCAGCGTCTCGCGCAGTCCCGAGGATATCAGGTTCGACGTGTATCCAAGGAATATCGTCGTCGACTCGTTCGTCTCCGTGTCCTTCCATGCGCGCTGCTTGTCATCAGCAGGAACCCCAGGCTTCTCGATACAGTGGTGTCGCGTCACCGAATCAGGCTAAATGTTTCGTCTTTCGGAACAGCGCACGGACGGGAACTTCCCGGCATACGCAAGTGCTGTCTCCGCACTTGACGCTGACACGCCGCAGCACGCGCATTTCGGATCATCCGGGCAGAAGCAACTTACCATGTCGTTGATGATTCGCACAGCCTCTCCCACTGAAGTTGCCTGGAAGCCCATGTTGGCGTACCCGCCCACCAGCTCCTCGACTGTGATGCTGCGCGACGCATACTGGTTGAAGTCGATGCCCTGCACCTCTTGCGCACCCTCAGGCACGGGCTCAGATGGCTTCAAGACTGCATCAGTGGCGCCGGTAGGGGCCGAAGAGCTGCTAGCCATTGCGATGGGCGTTTTTGTGGTGAAGAGTCGTTGGCGCAGCACTGCCGCGGTGATTTTGACCTGTGTTCGGGCTGCTCGGCGTGCTTTGAACGGTTGCAGCTTTCGCAATGTGCTCTTTGTGAGTCGGTGCGGCGGCAGATTTTGAGAAAAAGAAGCCCCCACACCCGTGGACTGGAGCTAACGCATGGCAGTCTAATCCCTGCCACTGTGTGGCTCGTTCTCGGGTCGATCCTGCTAAGGAGAGTGCCAGCCCTTTTGCCATCAACGTCTGGAAGAGCCACCGTGTCGCGCCGTCACACAGCGCTACAGACGGCCTTGCAGTCGTGCATCGTGTCCCTCAGCTGCCACGCAGCCGTGTCTTTGCCGGTGCTGGTGAAGGGCCTGGGTGGGATCGTCATCAAATCCCCTAGTGGAGCCAGGGCTGGAATCTGAAGCAAAACCAGCCGCTGCCACCCCTGCAGATAATCGAGAATGTTCAAATTCGGGCCCAATCAGCGACGGGCTGTCATGCTTGAATGGATTCCCCTCGCTAGGCCGTTGCAGGCCAGCCGGGGCGCCCATTTTGACTTGCAGGCATCCGTCATGGCTGCCCAGGTGCAGGTCAGTGCTTCGTTCTCGTGTCTGGTCTCCTCGACGTTCCCTTTCTCCTACCTTGCGACAACGACACCCGACACACCACCATGCTGCCACTGACCACCGGCGCGCTGTCTGGCTAAAGAGCCGCTCTACTTTCCATTCCCAGCACCAACGAGGTGCAGTCTCACGTGCCCGGGCCTCCCTCACAAAGAGACCCAGCGCCACGTCAACGGGCTGCAGAACATCTTCAACACGGCTCCCGACGGCCTTTGTTGACTGCCACGCGCTTCTCAACACTCACGGCCATCTTTGGACGACTTCACCTGACCTCCAGCACCAGTTTGACGCGTTTGCAGCACGAAAAGGGCGTTTTGGGCGTAAAGGCGACAGTAGCAGATCGAATCTCAGCTCCCGGCGCCGAGAAGCTGCACCTGTTCCACCGCGGATCGGGGGTTTGGCGCCTTCCCTAATTCCCTGGTTTCAAAGCACGGGCCCTGCCGCTAGCGCCTCGTCTACCACGGCTTGCAAACACGAACTTCGATTGACGTCCTGTAGCCAGCCTCAGTCTCGCACACAGCGATTCTCTCGACCAATTGTACGGTACCCATTGAGATCGACATACGACACTGCACCTGGCCAATTGCTCTTCTCCGTGCGACAGCTTCCCTTTGGACGTTATTGCACGCGATCCAGACCTGCTGTCACGACGGAGATTCGTCATCTGCTTTGATATACGATCTTTACCCGTGCCCATGCCGCAGTCGCAGGTTTCTTTTACAGTAAGGAATCACCAACATGTCTGCCTCGCGGTACCCGGAGAACGGCAGATATGCCCGCGACAGGTCTCCGCCCTATCGGGACCGAGATCGAAGACCATCCAACTTTGGCGGCGGATACCCCCCAAGGGGTAACGAGACCTTTAGGCCAAACGCCGAGCCAGGTGGCTTCCAAAGAGAGATTCCCAAAGGTCCAAAATCATCAATTCCTGATCCGCCACGTGGCCCGCCTGTGGGCCCACCACCCAGTGCGTCTGCAGCGCCACGCGATGAAAGAGGCCGAGGATTCGCTGGACGTGGCGAAGCCACGCCGCTGCGAACTGCACCTCCGCTGAGTAGCGGCCCTGGGTTCCCGCACAACTCTCAAAACTCGTGGAGAGCAGACCGCGATCGAGATCGCGACTTTGACCGGCGTGAGAGACGGCCAACTCCACCCAGGCGGTCACCTATTCGGGACTCAAGAGACTCCCGCGATCAGAGGGACTTCGGACCGCGGGATCTAGATGTCAATCGCGCCCGACGGAATTCACGAGACGGTCCCCCTTCTGCAGGCTCAACTTATTCTGATCCCCCGCCTCCTGGTGCAGCGTCATCTTATCGTGGCAGTGGGATTGGACGTGGACGGGGCGGTTTCGCGGGACGCGGCCGCACCTTTCACAACGACGACCGGGACAGACATCACGACTCACGTGATCGCATTCCAGAACGAACATACCGGCCACGGAGTCGGACGCCCCCAAGACGCCTAGAGAGAGATGTCCGTGAAGATCGTGACTTTGACAGGAGAGACCGCGACGACCGAAGGTTTCCCAGAGAATACGATTCCTACATTGGCCCAGCAGGTGCTGCGAAGCCTGGACTGCGAGCACTGGATACACATCGAGGTCCAGGTCCCTCTGACCTGCGACATCTACCTGGTACACCCACAGGCCCAACACCGCACTCTGCTCATCACGCGTCTCCGTCTGATAGGCTAGGACCACAAGGAGATTCTTACTCAAGACGATCTTCTCTCGCTATTGATCCTCTTTCTGCCAAGGATCCTCGCCGCGAGCCAGGTAAAGACGAGGCTCTCCTAGCTAGCCGTGCAGAGGCATCTAGAGAGAGGTATGCTCCGCGTGCTTCGTCACCTCCTGCTTCCATCCCAGCTTTTGGCGGATCCAATGTTTGGAGGGCACCTATTTCGGACAGCAAATCGAGCGCTGCGCCAGTAGCGCCGTCAAAACCTGCTCCGCCTGCCCCTGTTCCTACTCATTCCTCTGCTGCTCCGCTCACTCCTGCTACCCCTGTTACTCCAGTGAAAGCCACCGTAGTTCCTACCGCACCCAAAGCGGCGATACCCCCAGGCCTTTCAACTTTACCACCAACTGGACCAAAAGCCGATCGGGCACCGGATCGTCCTTTGCTTGCAGATGCTCAGAAACAAGAGAGTAGAACAACCCACCCAGCTCCAGCACGTATGGAACCACCTTCTATCCCACTCCACAATGTTACGCCTCAGGCCGCTGATGCACCAGCTTCAGATAATATGGCTACCAAGATTCCAATGCCGCCACACATGCCTGCACCCCCTAAATCTTCATCCGTTATGCCACCAGTTCCTCCTATGGCTCCTAATCCGCCATCGGGCCCGGCGAAATCCCCTCCCCAGGGTCCCGCTCCACGACCGCGTGCACCACCTACAGCTCCTCAAGCAGCGCACCGTGTCAACGTATCGCCCTCGTTCTCTAGAGCAACTCTACCGCAATACGCTCCTCGAGATGCATCTCCTGGTGCAAACCCCTCAGGTTTTGGTCCACGTGGCGGTAGCGTAGGAGGCTCTGCGTTGAACACATCGCCACAGAGCTTACCAGCGAATATCCCTACAGGACCCAAAGCTGATCGAACACCGATGGCCCCTAGGCCGCTTCCATCCTATCCACAATCTGACCGTCCTGGTTTTCCCCCCGCTAGAGGCCCACTGAATGGAGGACCTAAGAGCATGCAATGGGTGCGACCTGGTTTTAATTCGAGTCGACCTTCGGTTCCCACTAAGCGCGAGTTTCCGGCGGAAGATCGGGAACGACCACCATTTGGCACTGCTCCCAAAGCCCCTCGACTTGAGAACAGTGTCTCAGCAACGCAGACTCAACGAATCTCGCAAGCAAAATCGGTGTCGCCATCATTCTCGCGCATTTCAACTGAACCCGAGCGGCCAAGAGAACGTGCGGTGTCTGCAGAGCGCCCTGCGGCGCCCTCACCCAAACCTACTTCGATCGAGACTAGGCGGTACTCTGATGTAGTCATGGCAGAAGCGTCACCTCGCATGGCCAAACCACCTATGTCGGCTGCGTCATCCGCTCCTGAGGCTCTGCAAGACTCTGATGACGATCTTGACCTCGACGAGGACGACTTCGCTGAATCAGAGGCGAAATACAACCGAGAACGAGCGCGTCTGGAAGCGAAACGGGTTGATCTGAGTGCCCCACACCTCCGAGCTACGACACCTTTGCAAGAAATTGTTTTGCTCTCATGCCTGAACGTCGATCATCTCCCACAAACACAGCCCGATGTGGAGCTTGCCGAAGAGATAAACACACCTTTGCTTCAAGATCAGGAACAGGAACAAGAACAGGAACTAAGACAGAAACAGGAGCAGGAATATTCACGTCCCTCACCTGCTCAAGAACTTCCTGTGAAGCCAGTCTCGGTCCAGCCGCTTCCGGATAGCATCACGGCAGATTTACCGACTCCCAAAGCTGAGGAGTCAGAGGATGTCGAGATGGAGGACAAAGAGGAGACCGAAGAAAGATCGGCCGCGCCCGCGACCATGGCACTACGTCTGCGACGTGAGACTTCTGCCGAGGAGGAGACCCTGCCCGACCTCAGCTCGTTGCCCTATCTAGGATCAGGTCCTCCAACACCCCTCTCCGACATTGGACAGGACCGGCCGAATCTCTCCGACGATGTCATGAATGCCATCCGAAGCAAGTTACGCAAGAGCATCGAGCCTGAACTAAATACCGATCAGATACTCGAAAGATATGCAGCTGCATACAGAGAGTGGCGAGTGGCCATCCGTCCTTTGGATGAAGAGCGCGAACAAGATGATCAGGACAGGCAGCCATCAGCCGAACCCACACTTAAAGCCGTCACTCCCGATGTGCAGAACGCTGCGATGACTGGAATTCTGGATGGATCGCTGGCACCTACAGGCCGGAGAAGTCATGCAAGTCGGTGGGCTACTGAGCTTGATTTGGAAGCCGTTATTAAAGAGTCCTTGAAGACTGCTGAGGAGGAGAAGCTGGGCAAGAACAACAAGGAACCAAGGAAAGCCATGGCTGATCCGGAAAAGGAAGCCGATCTACCTCTGGAACTCACCGAGGCTGAGGCTCAGCGGAGAAGGTTCATTGACACCAATTTCCAACGCGAACCCGGCCAAGGTATCTTCGTGTTTCATTACGAGCCACCAGAGGATGACTTCACTCCCGACGAACATCGCGTTATGGTGCAGAACTACAAGGATCAGTACGCTAAGAAATGGGGTAAGCTGGCTGAAGTCCTTTACAAAGAAGTTGGAACCGAACGCACCTACAAAGACTGTATCAATCACTACTATGCTACCAAATGGGGCAGAGAATACAAAGGCAAACTCAGGAAACCGCGAGCTTCCAGGAAACGTGGTGGAGCGGTCGGTCGTGGCCGTGGAGCTATCGCCAATATGGACCGGCCCGAAGGACCGGGAGAGGATGGTTTGCCCTTGCCTGTTACTGAGACCGGACGACCTAGGCGCTCAGCAGCACCCAAATTTGGCCCAACAGAGACTGAGTTCGACCCGATCACAGGAATTCCCATTCCAGGCCGTGCACGCAGGCCGACTGACGCCGACGATACACAGGAGAAGGCTATGCGGCGCGGAAAGGCTGCGAAGGATAAACTTGGTCGGAAGGCAAAGAACATGCCACTTGCAGCGGCTCCCATGGGCTCACCTGTCAAGGTTGATCGTAAGGACAAGAACATGGGAGTCAAGATGGAGGATGATCTCAGCAAACGGCCGATGGGCGATATGCCCATACCTATGCCCCTCATCCCCATGGAAGACCAGTTGATGCTGTCTGGTGATTTGCAACAGCTGTCCGGATTGCCAAGTAGCCTCATGGATCGACCGAAGACACAGCCTGGCGCGAGACCCGGTCCGTCTAGCTATTGGTCCGTCTCCGAGTTACAAGACTTTGACAAGAATGTTGCACACTTTGGCACCGACTGGATAGCAATCGCAAATCATATGGGCACCAAAACGCACACCATGATTAAGAACCAATATCTGCGTCTTGTCGAAAGTGGCAAGCTAGACTTGGAGCAGGTAGCAAAAGAGGCAGATACCCGAAGAGAACGCGGTGATGATCTAGGGCCACCGCCAACGCCAACTCCAGCACCCAAGAGACGGTATGAGAGTACGCAGGCGGGACCTATCCGCCCCATTGCACCTACACCTGAACATGGTTCGCCACCTCCAAACCCGCTTGCGCTCCCCAAAGCATCTCCTCCGCATTCGACTCCCTCTTCGAGGTTTTCCACCATTGCCCAAGCACCTATGCAAACCAAGCCGATGGTGCCTCCACCCGGATATCCTGCCCTACCAGAGACTAGCCTTGCTTCTGTACCCTCAATACCACCACAGCAGTCGCCGCCCGCTCCACCTCAACGTGCACAACCACAACATCATCACCAGCATTCCCTGTCGCAGCACAAGCCTCAGCCACAAGGGCCACGAGCTGGATACTTCTCAGAAGAGCCTTCCAGGTTCGAGGCCCGACCACCCTCGCAACCATCGAACAACCAACAACCACATAGGCCACTACAACAGCAGCAGCAGCAGCATGCCCCACCCCAGCCTCGTGCACAAGAGCAGCATCATTCACCTCTCTATCGCGGGCTCCAGTACCAAGAACGAGACAGTGTGGGTAGGTCCGAAGTTCAGCAGGAGCAGGAGCATCAACGCCGGATCCATGAACACAGACGCCAGATATCACAGGAGATGTCACAACATAGACCCTTTGCTCATGGTGCGGCACCGCCAATCATACCGCCAGTACGTTCAAACTCTGTGCTGAGGTCACCAGAACGTCGTTCGTTGCCGTTCTCACATTCCCGCCACCCATCGCAAGCGCAATCACTCAATCAAGCTGCAACGGATGTATATTCTCCGAGTCATGGCACTAGCCACGCTGCGCAACAACTGCCGCCCAGATCAAGTATTCTTACACCGCCTGTCAAGGAGGAGCCTAGAAATCCTCCTCCGGTCAGCCTTCCTCCAGCACAACCCCAAGCAATGCTGCATACACAGATGCAACATCCTCAGCGTGGTCCACCGTCTATGCAAAATACGCCCCCACCTGTAACATCGAAGCCAGCCGCGGAGCCACGCAAGTCTAACCTGATGTCGCTGCTCAATGACACCGACCCTGAGGAACCTAGGCGCAAGAAACCTAGCGAACAAGGCCCACCATCACATTCATCTACGCCTCTGCAGTCAGCACCAGTCGCACCTCCTCCAACAACGCAAAGCTACTCATCTTCGTCCAGACGTTCACTTTACGAAGATCCAATGGCTGCTCAACCTCCCTATACTCGTCCATCCTCATATGCTCCGCAATCCTCGCTTCCAAATGCAGCACCAAGCAGGCCGATCGACTTAACGGATGACAAACAACCAGTGAGTAGACCGAGTCTGCGTGACAGTTGGCAAGCCCAACAGCCGTTCCACCGAGGGCTGTCCCAGACCCCACAACTCACGCCACTTTCGTCAACACCGTCTGGTTTGCCTCAGCCGCCTAATGTGAACGAGAGGATTTTCAGCAACCACCGTTCTGTCTTTGCTCAGCATAATACCCCGCGCCAGAATCCGACGCCACCGCCCCTTGCCGGTTTCAACAATTCTCCGAACCCGCA
Source organism: Alternaria solani (assembly GCA_002952155.1). Lineage (NCBI taxonomy): Eukaryota > Fungi > Ascomycota > Dothideomycetes > Pleosporales > Pleosporaceae > Alternaria > Alternaria solani. The sequence continues at coordinate 785,690 of CP022030.1, read as the reverse complement.
TTCGCGCACGTCAAGCATAAGTGGACCGCCCGGATCTATGCCTCGGCACGGTATCCCAAGCACCACTGCGGCGCAGCATGCACAAGCAATGAGTGCATCAGCGCAGATCTTGCAGCCTAATCCATATGCCCAGGTCGATCCTCCAGGAAGCGGTGTAACGCCCTCTGGACCTATGGGCATGCGGCCCAGTCCGCATCTGTCAACAAGCCACATAGCACAGCAACGAGAAGCATCTAGTCGCAATGACCACTCCCAAGCTTCCAACACAAACCTGTCGTACTCGAATCCGCAAACGCCCAACGAGCATCCAGCGCATCCTTTCCAAGGACTGAGCAGACTGACTGAGCCTTATCGTCCTCGCGATCCTCGTGATGCCCACGATTTTGACCCTCGTCACTCGGATCGCGACACCAGTCGAGAACTGTCGCAAAGGACTGAATATCTACGTGAACAACTTTCCAATCCTGCGTTGCGTGCGAACGGTCCTCCCATGCACGAAGATGTACGATTTCAGCCTCAAGATCGAGGATATCTCTCTCAACGATCACAGACCCCACTTTCTAGGTCGGAGCATGGCCAACCTCCACCTTTGCAACATCCTCCGCACTCATCACTTGGCGTAGCAAATCAGTCACTCTATGGCCAGCGTCCTTCCGAAGAACCACATCGTTTCATGCGCGATCCTCGTGATCGCAGCATGACAGACCGTATCCGTGAGGAGCAAGCCCAAGCTCAACACCAGGCAGCGATGAACCGAGACGAACACATGCGAAGAGAAGCTGAGCGAGATGTGAGGGAACGGGAGATGCGCGAAAGCCATGCACGAGATGCGCATTACAGAGATAGTATCATGCGAGGACGAGCTGAAATGAGGGGTCCGCCGCCATCACAAGCGCCGACCTCAGGACCAGGATCAATGCATGATCCACGGCCACCTGCAGGACCCATGGACTGGGTAAGCGGAGTGCGACATCCGCAGGGACATCCACAGGATCGCGGTCCATGGCAGCGATAAGGGAAATGCCGGATACGAGGTTTTCTGATGTTACATGCTCTACGCATATAATTTCTTTTGTGTGTTGATAGATATTCGAGCATCTCGGTGTCATGTTTCTAGATGCCTTGGTTTCTCATGTTTGAAGATGAAGACGCTGACGATACCGTGCGGTAGTCATGCTTCGGCGTTTGGTGGTATTCGTCCTGCGCTGCCTTTTGTTATATCCGAGCGAATGATTGGAGCGTAGAAAGAGAGGGCTTTTGACCCTTTCTTGTAGAAACTCGTAGTGTATTATACGTAAACTAGCTGTCAGGCTAATTGAGAACCCTTGGATGAACACTTTGATCGATTGACTTGATACTGCTGTATACATATGTCTGACGCATTAGCATATTGTCGTCAGTCACATCGTTCATTGCGACCACTATGAGAAACATGATTTTTCTGCTCATCCGCACTATGGGTCGCATTGCAAAATTAGCGGAACCGTTTCATAACACCAAATCTTCAAATTTAGTTGGAAGGCAGAATCGTTGCACTATCATTGGAAGACCTCCATGTTGTAGCCGATCAGGCTGACACGCTAATATGCTGACTGCGTACGCCACATTGCTTACTTTTATTGGCAGTGGGAAGGACAGCAAATGCGACGCTCTTTCTGCAAATGCACCATGATCTTTCCATGATCAGCACGGATGAAGGCAAGGAAGAGCTTACTGAGGCTGTCGTAAACCTTACTCATGGCTATTTTCGAGAATCCAAGGCGCTTTGCAATCGTCCATGCGACAGAAAGGCTGTAGATATGACCAAGACTCTAAAAATTGGCGGACATTATAGTAAGGCGTGTGGCACATCGTGTATCATAGACCTTGGGAAGCTGGGCACCCTCACTTGACACTAACATCCTCAGGTAATAGTGGCCATGCAGCTTCGTCCGTCAGTACCGCCTGGAGCTCTCAACGGCGATAAGCCTCAGCAACAAAGCCATCCCACTCCTCCTTCAAATCATCCTCCAAGTTCCCGCCAGCCATCCTGCTGCCCTCGAAAACCACATCGCCAACACCCGGCACCTCATACAGACAGCCATCCATCGTTCCATCCTTGAAGAACGTCATCGTACCAGTGCACTTACGACCAAACGTCAGCTTACCGGTTTCGAGATCACGAAGACGCCATCCGAGTGAACACGGGACACCTAAGCTGTCAGAGTCACTAGGACCAGGGTTCATCTGGATGATACCGTCCCAAGCGCCCCAGCGAAATGTCGCCCACCATAAGCTATGAGATGGGTCACGAGAGAGCGTGAGGTCGAGGTTATGGTCATTGAAAATGGAGCTGGCACTCTCGCAATCGATGGAGTAGGTACCGCTGAGGAGCAGCGAAGGCTCCGGCTGATAACAGTTTTGATATGGGTCTGGCGAGATGTATGGAGAACGATGCATCGGGGTTGGATCGTACTGCTCTTGCTTGAAGCGAGACCGTGAAGGGATGGATGGCGATTCTGGGATGCGGCTCTCTTTCTTGACGGTGGAGACGGATCGCGTTGTGGTGGCCTCCTTCTTGACTCTTGCTGCTTTTCGTGGAGTCGCTACCGGACTGGACACGTCGCCGTCCGCGCGCTTACGCTTGGCTGGCGATTGATTCTTTGGGGTATCTGGGCTGTTCTGCTGTGTGTAAGTATACAGGTCGTATGGTGATCCTCCGGAGGCCAAGGTTAGGTTGACTATAGCGTAGGATTAGCACTGGAGAAGATATCAAGGGTTAAAGCCTACCGGAGACATTGACGCCGCCAGTTACGCCATAAGAACTGCCGATACTTGGACTGTGAACAATGTTGGACTTGGTCGCCTTCTTGCCCTGCAGAGATGAGAATACGCAGTCAGTATGTCTCATACGTTTTCCATACAGTCACGACTTACCATACCGACGCCCTTCTTCAATTTCCTATTTTCTGACTCCCATTCGGCTTTGAGGTCGCTCTCTACCTTCAGGATCCACGCCGGTACCTCAAGCTTGAACTGGTTCATGGCATTCAGGAGTCGCACTTTCGCCGCATTCTTGTCCTTTGTGACCGGCAAACCATAGTGGATGAGCTGGGCAGCATAGAAATGCCACACCTGATCCTTGGCCGGTGTCGCGACTTCGGGCTTTTGACCCTTGCTGTAGAGATTGGGCGCTTCCGGACGGAGGAGAGCCGCAAGCTCAGCGACGCTCGCGCGCGCGTGGTGGTTCCCGCCAGGGTCTGCGTAGAGGACGGAGGAGTAAAGGAAGTCGCCGCGACGGGCTGGAGGGGCAAAATTGGCCATTTTTTCTTCTCCAATGAGTGTCGAAGTAGGCTCTAGTCTGAGAAGAAGATTGTTTAGGGAGAGTGTGTTTGAGAAGGTGGGGTCATTGGTGGAGTGAATCTCGCGACCCGTCGGTACCAGTGGAGCTATGATCCGTACCTGGTAAGACTAACAGCCAGGGCTAACACTCACACCTATACATTCAGGGCGTCCCTAGCGATTGTCAGACGATCGAAATGCTGAACCGTTACTCTGATTCGGCCGTCGGCCTATGCGTTTGTCCTGATTATGAACCCAAGATTACGTTGCTCTCTATCTGTCAGGTTTTTGGTCACTTCCTCAGTTTCAATCCCTTTCCCATCTTCCGTCTCATACAGACTCTTGTATCTTGTTTCATTATAGGCTATAAGGTTAAATATGTAGCGCAAAAGCTTAATATAGAACTGCGTGTCATATGCTTGACGTTGTTGGCAGTCCACGGGTTGGTCTTGCCCTCGTCGTTCCGGTACTCATGCAGACCACAGCCGTTTTTAAAATCATCACGTACACTCTCGTTTCGAGGTGAATGTTTTGGTTTGAGTGATATCATCCACGGTGTTTCTGCAATCTATGATGTCCACCACAGCAAGTGGGCCCATGGCGAGATTAACAATATCACGGGCACACTACTTCCGGATACAAACTCGGAATTGCGAGTTTGGGGGAAGAGATATTTCCAAGGCCTTGCTTTGAATCTATAGCTTTGGGAATCTTGTGTGCAGTGTATGAAAGTTAACAAGTAAACTTATGATTTCTTGCACTAACTGCGGCACATTATACACGTTTGAGAAAACCATAAAAGGCGAGGAACAAGTGGTTTTAAATCTTAGAATGAAGACAGGAGTTTTCTAGGTAAACATATGTGAAGCCGCAAGCCAGTGAGAAGCATCTACGTATGCGTAGCATTGTACTTTCAAGATCAGCTAAGCATGGTAATCGGTAGGCATCATGGATATCTTGATGTCTCTCTTCCTCCGCGGATTCGGTCGATACAAGCTCTCCTGTCGTGTCGCTTGTGCGTACAGCCAGTCTCGAAAGAAGCGAGATATTAGCTAAGCGCATTGTACTAAGATGACCTGGCTACCTCGACTCGATCGCGCATTCGTTTTCGTATAATTTCAATCTGCTAGCTCGAAGACAAGTCATACATGATCTCTACCTTGCGGCCGTACTTGGGCGACAAGATTACAGCTCGCATGTTTTGGTATACCAGGTCTGGGCTGTTTGTTACTATCATCTTCCCTGCAATGATTCTCATGGCTATTTCCTCATGGACACACTACGGAACCCATTTAGATTCCAGATAAAACAAAATGATGCATACAGAAACTAACCAAGAGACGATCACGTAACATTCCAAATAAGTCGAGGTAACATCGTTACATTAAAATGAACAAGGATAAGCAAGTCACCCAGCCTTTGACGAGGGCAAGCTGCGGCTGTAAAATCATCTTCCACACGACCACTCACAGATCGTGTATTACTCTCCTGAATACATCTACAGGGTATCCTTACAACCCGACTACACAAGCTCCTAAAAGAGAAAACATACGGCACAAGCAAGCTGCTTCCGTAGGCGTACCGCGGAGCACGCCCACCCATGGCACCAACGTTCCTGTAAAAAAGAAACATCACAACAGACCCCAGGGGTACTTCTTCGCGCTTTCTAGCGCGGGCCTACACATGCACCCTGTCTTTTCCCTCCACTTCGCGCATATGATTGCGAGATCGAACGTTACGGAGGCACTTGGACCGGCATATTAGCGAGGCGTACCAGTCGGCAGACATCCGAAAAGCCTATCCAAGAGAGCCCGTGTGCATGTCCCCATCAACTCACGTGACCGCTCTCCAAAAAAAAACCCCCATCTCACAGATTCCCATCTCCACTCATCCACATCACCCGCACAGACGCCGTTCACGCAAACCAACAAGCACATTATGTACGTCCATGTATGTACATGTATGTGTGTGTGTGGATGCCTCTCTCCACCGCCCCGGCCGCCACCCCGACCTCGTCCGTCCGGCAAGCCACATGCAAGCCATCAGTCAGCCGCACGTCCTTCCCAGCCTCTTCTCCGGTCCTACCTGAGTTTGCTTTGCGGCACGGCGCAGTTGCGGCACAAGTACTATGCATTTGCGGCATGGCATGGCAAGTGTACGGCGCAGCACCTTTTGAAACAAGCGCGTTGGCCATACATGACGTAAACATGTGCAGGAGGCGAGGGTGAGGTTAGGTGTTGGTTTTGAACAGGGGTGAGAGGGCAAAATGTTGGTATGATGATTTGTGAAGTGCGCGAGGTGGGTGTTGTGTGCTGATGTTGTGCTATGCTGTTCAGTGGGGCATGACAGGTTTTGACATTTGTACTGATGGCAAGTGTGACGAGATGAAGTGTTGTTTCATCTTAAGCACTGCTTGTGAAAGCATTGATGTGATGTGACTGAGGGTGCAATGCAGGACGAAGAGTATGTTCATGATGGCTACTGTGATCAACGGACAGGCGAGTGTCACGGCAGTAAAGACAAGGCTGCAGTTATGCGTTTGCATTGAGTTTCGATATTATACATACGCCGCCTCTTGCAGAGGACACGCGTAAACCACCAAGCTACCGGCATATCCTCAGAGATACAACGGCAACGACATGCGTGTGCGTGCGCTTCAAATGGTATCCAAACTTCCCAGTCGACCATCAAACAACTTTTGCAATAAAGCAAGCCATGCCGCCAAGGATATATCCATCAACAAGCGCTGAGCTACAGATCGGAGAGGGCAGAAAAAAAGAAAGATAAAGATAAAGAAATGTGAAACGATGAGACGGAAAAAGAAGTGGTACTCATGTTCGTAGTGTTGTGTCGTCACCTAATCCCCCAAAAGCCGGTGGTATCACACCATCCCCTAGCTCCGAAGGTAGGAAAGGAAAAAGAAAAACAGATGGAGCGCAGGCACGGAAAGTGTATGCCCGTAACACAAGAACAGACATCGGTCTAAGAGGATTAAACGCGAAGTGAGACAGGAAAATGGAACAAAAAACAGCAAACTGGTATCCCTCTAGATGGCTGCGCCCTTGATTGCGCCGAAATGCTCATGTCACGTGTGTAACGTCGTGATGGGTTATGCTCAGTAGTGGCTGCCAGCCATGAGGCTGTGTTGTGGTGGCGCCATGGTCATGCCGAGTCCTGGGCCGGGAATATCGTTGATGGAGTGCGACAGGCCGAGGTACTCGTTGCCAGACTCGGGCGAGAGCTCGTCTTGCAGCGAGTTGAGATGGTCATCCTCGCCGTCAAGATCTTCTTCCTCTTGGTAGTCACTCAGCGGCTCGCCGTCAGCGCGGGGCTCGTGTGTGCGACGATGTCTAAAGAATTAATTAGTATAAGGTTTCTGGTTGGATGCTGACATGGGTACTTACTGGGCAAGGTTGTCTGAGCGCGAAAAGGCCTTGTTGCACAATGGACAAACGTATGGTCGTTCTTGTGTGTGGGTGCGTACGTGTCTAAGCGCCAGGGTCAGCGTCTATGCAAAACAACAAAAATAGTGGAGATTCAAGTGACTTGTGTCACAAAAATAGCATGATGGGGAAATTGTGAGCGCTTACCTCTTGAGGTGTTCTAATCTCTTGAAGAGACGACCACATGTGGGGATCGGGCAGGAGTGCGACTTCTGGGGATACGGGCCGATTTCCATCATGGTGGCACTGCGGGCGCGTCGGTAAACGGGTCCGGCACCGGCGGCACGAGCGACTGCGCTGTGCTGGAGAGGGCTCTCAAACAGCTCACCGTTGACCAGGGTGTTGAGGTCGTCGTGGTGCAGCGAAGCTGATTGTGGCTCTGGGCTCTCTTCGACGGTGTTAAGTGGGGTACCTTGGCGGGACATGTCCATGTGGGGCTTCGCGTCAGGCATCTGAGGGTAGCTCGCACCGGTCTGGCTGTTGGGCGAATTGTGGTTCGACTCGTCGACCTCAGCGAGGGGAACGACGGAGCTTGACATTGATCGCCTCAGATCACTTGGGCGGTGGACCTGGTGAGCACCGGCACCGGAAGCGGTGACAGCGGCGGCGATACCCGCGGAGAGGGACGAACGCCTCCTGCGTTGCTTGTAGGTAGGCGAACCTTCAATGACGGAGTAGACGTTGCCAGGAGCGAATGGCCGCGAGACACCGGGGTAGCCGGATCCCATCAGATTTGATGGCGGCATGTTCATCAGAGGGTTGAAAGTGTTGGGAACTGGAAGGTCTGGGATGGCGCTGTAAAGACCAGTGTCCTCGTTCGCGATGTAGGCAGGCTCAGCACCAAGGCCGATTTGGTGCTGAGGAGGGGTCAATGGCTCAAAGGACATGCCGCGAGTGCTGTAGTCCTCGTAGTGAGAAGAGACGAAAGACGGCGCAGGCGAGTACTCCATGTACGCAGGCATGGAGCTGTGGCGCTGGTGGACTTGCGACAAGGGGATGCCATTGCGGTCGTACTGGAAAGACTGGCTGAGCTCGCGGTGCTCTCGGCTCTTGACGACTGTGTTTTGCATGGAAGGAGGCATTGACATTTGCTGGTGGTACTGGGCCATTGGGTCCTCGTGGTGCATTGGTTGCTGCATTTGCTGCTGCTGCATCTGGGGCATGGGTTGCGGAACTGGGACCATGGTTGGTGGGGGCATGGACATTTCGCGCATATCGGGCGATGTGCTCTGGTACGAGGGCTGTACGTTGTTGTTGAACGACGACGAGTTTGTTTGTTGCGCCTTGGTGAGCTGCTCAAAGAGCGACTGTGAGGAATCGAACTCGAAAGAGAGCGCGGGCTCGCTGACTGCCATGGTGGTTGCCTCCTGGCCCATCTTCTCGCGCTTCAGGTCGCGCTCAAGGGCGTCGAGGAAAAGCCTGTCGTGTGGTACGCTGTACCAGTAGAAGACCTTTTGCTTCTTCTGTGTGCGGATGCAGTTGTTCTTGTAGAGAAAGTCGAGGAATGCGCTCTTTGGCTCTTCTAGTGATGCATCTGTGCCGGATTTCAGGTTGCGCAGATCTGAGAAGATACCCTCTTCGAACTTCTTCGAGTTCTTGACTGGGCGGCCAAAGGCCTGGAATCTGAATGACAGGCATCGTACAATGTCTGTGCCTGAGATGTGGAAAAGGTTGTTCCTGCAGGCAATGGTTAGAGGCGGGAAGAGAGAGTTGGGGCAGCAAGCAGTGGGCGTACCATAGAACACACGAGACGTATTCGCCTGTTGGCAGCAGAAAGCGGCGGATGTACTGGTCGGGTTGCCAGTCGACGGGCGCTGATATGAGGAAGTACTTGACTGGGGCGGGATTAGCAGGCTACACGACGAGGTCCATGCGCGGGGCGGGCACGTACGGTTGTCGACCTGCTGCAGGGCAACGACACTGTCCGGCGGGAGGCTTTGCTGTGCGTCCTGGTCTAATAAGAAAGTCTCGGGCGCGACAGATCGTGCCTGAGGCGGGGGCATCTGTTGGTGGTGTTGTGAGGGATACATGGTGCGCTGCAACACGTTCCTCTATACAAGCGTTTGAAGTGGGAACGTCAGACGCGGTGGCCCGAGGATGGGTTGGAGATGGAACACGAGGGTCTTGCTCGACGAGGACCTGCCAGGATCGAAAACGAAAGAGTGTCAGGCTATGTTTAAAAGGATACGACAATAAAACGCGACGGTGGGTGCGGATAATAAAACGGTGAGGAACCTGCCTCTGATAGCAGTGTCAAGAATTCACCAAGAAGGTACAGGTCTGGGAGGGGGATACGAAACGCAAATCTGAGGGGGCAGCGGCAGCTTTAGGTGTGGGAAGGCGTGTGAAACAGGAGACTAGTGGTCTCACATTGATCTATTTCCGCACACCAGTCAGCGGCCTGGCCAGTGCAGGTAGCGCGGCCAATTGGGGCGCCGAGGCGAGGGCGAGGGCGAGGGTGAGGGCAGAGGCCCGCTTGGGCGTGCAGGGGTGTTGGCGACTCGTGTGCCACGCCCGTGCATGCCGTGATGAGGGCGCGCCAAAGCCTGGCTAATGTGCTGGCTGGCTGGCTGCTGGCTGCTGGCCGCTTGGTTGCTGGCTGGCCTGGCCGCCGACGACGACGACGTGGTGGTGGTGGTGGAGAGCGGCTTTTTTCCTCGCTCTCTCTCTCTCTCTCTGGCTCCTCTGCCCGGGCGCATGTGACCGGGACGCGCATCTGCGCTGCGTGCCTGGGGTCGCCCTTTCCTCGCGCGCCTTGTTCGCTCCTGCCTTCCCTGCTGTTGTTGTTGCTGCTGCTGCTCGCCGCCCGCCGCTCGCACCTGCCCTGCGCGCTGCCCTCGGCGCAGAGGCCACATCCGGTCTAGCCCCGCCTTTTCCACGACGCGCAAAAAACCTTAAGCCTCGCTTGCAGCCCACCACGAGGCCCTCGAGACACAGACGTCCAGTTTGCCCATCTTGAGTATTGATCATCGCGGTCCGATGGCTGCCGCTGCTGCTTCATGCCATGGGCAAACACGCTTCTTGCGTCAGTCTAGCTCGACGATCCGGCCAAGGAACCGCCGTCCACGTCCACCGGCCATCGTCATGTGCGCCTAGCATAGTACCACCCAGTAGAGCCATCGCCCTGCAGAGGCGCAACCTCTGGAGCCCTCTGGACGCCCGCCGTCTCTCTTTCGTCCCATGGTCGCAAACACAATATCTCGCATTCGGCACAAACGTCGTCCTGCCATCTTGCGACATTTCCTCTTCGCCGCATCCGCCCGCTGTCAAATGCACCCTCCGCTCACACCTTTCACTGCTGCTAGCTCTTTCCTGGTGCTGTCGTGAACCATGTTTGCCTCTCTGCCATCATGACGCCAGCAATCGTGTTGCGCAGAGGGCATCCATCAAACTAGAGTGCGCTACGCATGCAGGAACATCACACCCTGAACCACTGCTCGCTGCAGCTTCGTGCCAATCCGGCCAAAGCGTCACGGGTACATGTCGTCAGTGACCACCACCCAGCCTCGTCGCTGAAGTCATCACTTGTGGCTGGCCAAGTGTCCATGTGAGGTGCGTCTAGATGCAGGAACCAGCAGAAGCAGCACACTGGGCATCGTTTGATCTCCATCTGAAACACGCTTTTTAGCCAGCGTGCGGGAGCGGCCATCGTTTCTTGCAAATTTCAATCTCATCGCGGAGCTGCATTCCCATCCAATCTGTCGCCATGTGCGCGTCACCTTTTCAACCTCCGTACTTGTCGTCCAAACATTAAGAGCGCGCGCCCTCTGCCATGGACTCAAGCCTCGCTGCTCGGCGTCACGCTCCGCTCGCAAGCCAGTGAGATAGCGGAATTCGTTTCAGAACTTACTTTTGGCTAGCCGTTATCCACTCCATGTCTGCGCTCATTGGCCGGGGAATGAATCAAAACCTTCGGCGGCATTCCCTCTCGCGTACAAGCGCTGTCTGCTTGGCATGTAATAGGGCACCATTACTTGGACATTCATGCGTTGTGAAGATTCCATGTCGCAGACACCGCGTACATACCTGCGCTCCAAGCTTTTGCTTGCGACTCACAAGGTGGAGATTTCTGCTGGTGGAGCTGCACATGAATGCTGGCCTCATAACACCCCACCATATGCATCCAATGAGTCGCATCTCTACACTAATCAACATTTCTCGACCACGTGCGGGTGGTACGATGCTTTCGGTATATTCGCGTCGGATACGATCATCGGGCGAACCCATATTCCTAATCTACGACACAATCATCGGCGCCGTTCCTGCGGAGACTCGTGCTCGACCGTAGACGTGCAGTACCGTTGCCGAAAACTAATCATCGCGGGGATACAAGTGTACTAGTGATGACACGCTTCACGGAGCAAGCAACATTTCGGGTTGGTGGGAAAGTGTACCTGCGTTAGCGGAGGCTGGAGTCGCTCCTGAAACTCCTGGCCCTCAGGCCGACTGCCGGAACGGGACACGAGATGCCGGTCAAAAGTGGAATGCCCTTCGCTTCAACCTCGTCTGTGATTAGGACCGGCATGCAAAATCTGCGCTTGTCCTTAACATGCCATTTTATAGTACGACTAGATCAGATGCATGCGGCGCAAGCTACCAACTGAATTATTGAATAACCGTTAGTGCTATTGGAAAGTCATGACTTGCAGCAACAAGATAGGAAATCCCACCCCACGAAAGGGGATGTGGCGGGTGTGCACTTCCGTCGATAAGGCGTCTTGAGTAATATGTTTTGGCGACCTGGTCGAGCAGCCGACGGGAATAGAGTACCGGTAAGCCTGGCAAGTTTAGCCGTTGCAACCGCATCGATACTTGATGGACCCCTTTTAGTCTGCATCAAGCGACCGGGGCAAAATCCACAAGTCAAGAGCTTTAAGTTCGCCCATTGCGCAAGCAGACTTGCCAGGCTCATGTTGCACGCTTGAAGCTGCTCGATTCCGGCAGGCGTAACGAGGCAAGTCAGTGCACCTCTATGCACATGGCAGCGTGGGCAGAGCAGCCGAAGCAGGATCTTTTCCGCGTTTGGATCGTTGATCTGCCATCCGTGTATCAGATATCGGAGGCCGGGTATCAGAGTGTCGGCAGTTTCATGTCAATTTGTCACTCTGCAGAAGGGTCCACGACAACGACGACGACATTGCCATTATCAGCATATGGCGGGGTGATCAAACTGGCCGTGAGTAGTTCTCACCGGCTCGAGGCTGAGGTGATCTGGAGATCAGTAAGTGCTCGTTGAAGATCCAACGCTAGACAGACATGGAAAGTGTACCTTGGTCGTATAAGCCGAACAATTCCCGCAAACTGTGCAGAGCTGAATCCTGCGTTTGCATTACGTTCTTCTGGAACGTTTCTACGTACCTTCCGCCTGGGCCCCACTCCGCTCGTCGTAGTTGCGCAATACTCTCAGGTGAGTTGACGGCGTGGACGCAGGACGATTAAAGTTCCTGAGCGGATACAGTGGGCTACTAACGAAGCGAAGCCACCGACTATGTCCTAGTGTCGTGATGCACAACGCATGACACAGGGCATACCCAAAGTCAATGCTGGAGACAAACTACTGCAGCCACTCAAAAAGGCGGCCCGTGGCACACAGAGAAGAGAGTCACCCAGGATTGCCGGAGCTTTCGAGTGGCGAAAATAGCAACACCTGTTCCAGTGCGCTTAGGGGCAAAGGCTACAGGCAGTTTCCTGTCTCAGAGACGTGCTATGAACGTAGGCCAAGATTATCTCCGCCGGAGATTGGCAGAGGGTCTCCAACCCCGCTGGAATCGATAGTTTTTGCCTCCGTTTTTGGACTCTGCAACTTCACGATAGCAAATCTCCAGTCTCTCACATGGCGCGTGATTCGACGGCTCATTCCATAGCTCGGTAAGATCCGGGCGATCAGTAGATCCCGTTCTCGTGACGCCTTGCGGCTATCGCGACATACTGATCAAGGGAGACGAGTGGTCTTTGGTTCAAATGAGGGCCATACGGTCCCGAGGCTGGGAAGAACCTGACCGGAAGACAAGAGAAGTGATCTACGCACCATGACCTTGCAGCAGGGAAGTCTGAGTGCGGAACTTGACAAAAGTCCCGCGGGCCAGTCTGAGACCGACGATGCGTGGAGAAGCGGCGGAACAGCTGAACCAGGCGTCCGCGGTGTCTGAACGCATGATACTCCCTGCGAGCGCGGATTGTCTTCGGCGATGTCGAGGTGCGGTGGCAAGAGCGCAAGCCTGCAAGCATAGATGTCCAGCCTGTGGAACGGGGAGTCGGACTGATTCTCGCTTCAACTGAGCCTCGAAACCCGGGAAGCTCTGCCGAGCTGAAGCTTCTCTCTACCTATACTTTCTCAGCCGTTTCAACTGCTGCTAACGTGATTCCAGTTCTTTCAAAGCGTAGCCTAGCCATCACGACAGTGCCGAGCAGCCGTTAACACTACCAAGGGTCAGATCCGTTATCGGTGCATGTGGCGTCGTCTAGGATGCGTCACATTGTTTAATGTGGAAAGTTTACGAGACCCTAAAGATGCATCTATCGCCATCTCCAGGGTTTCGCCCGCAGTGTCGCCGTGGTGGCTAGGCGCTCTTTTTGACGCGCTTGCATGGACGGCCCGTAGTCTCGAACCAACATTCTCTGGTGGCAAAACACTATCGGGTGCATGGTCATGCTGTCTGCGTGTGAGTATTCTCAGGGTTTCCGTGGCCAGTGTAGCACTGTAGCTTCAGTCGCCGTACACTTTGTTCATTTGGCGCGAAGACAAGGTGTGTGGTGAAGATGAGTTCGCGCTGAACCTTCATGTGCCGTTTCGCACAGGGCGGGTGTCGCATGCCCGTACAATTAGAATTGAGGCCATTCTCCTCGATCGTTACTAGGAGTGCAGAGAGGAAGTGAAGACTGCGTTTGTGAGGCGCCTTTTGCTTTTGTCGCTAGCGGGCCTTGGCAAACTCCAACGGCAGCCGCGAGCCTCAAGCTGACCTCTCAGCGCGACAATGAACACACGAAGGCACCAGCATCAATGGTTCCTTCATTCACGGCGGGGGCCAATGTGCCTTTCCGTACCGTTGCAGCTCTCGCAGACGCATCTGCCAGCCTAAGAACGCTTTCGCGGCTTACACAGCATCGACAAACGCTGTGTTCAGTCTCCTCACGTGCCTCTTGTACCTGGACTCGCGATGACGTCAAAGCAAGCCGACATACTTTTGTGTACAAACCATACAGGCAATGTGGTATTCGGCCCGCTAGTCTGTTCAGTACATCAACCACACGAAGACTGAAGCTTGAAGACGAAGTACCAAATTCTCCGGCGTCTAGGAGCAGCACTGAGGTAAGCGCGCAATTTTCTTCTAACAACAGTTTGTGATTCAGCCATGTTCAAGATTCAATATTGGATCCCAGATCCAAATTGTATTGCGAACTTACATGTACTCATTCTTTTCCGAATCGATGGATTATGGAAGTTTTCTCAGCTCGACACCTTCACTCATTTCGCTTGAAAAACTTGATTTTATCCCACACGGATAGCACCAAGTTGTATTACCGGAATTTCTATCTAACTGCATACCAGCAGCCTCTGCTCGCCTCAACTTCCGCCAAACTCGCTACAACCCTAAAGTCCACCCTCAAACTCGACAAACCGCGTCACGAGCAAATCTGGAACATCCCCAACATTCTGACTTTCTCGCGCCTGATCGCCACACCTGTTGTTGGATATCTGATAATACACAACCACCATCTCTATGCCTTCACCCTCTTTACCTACGCCGCTTTCTCTGATCTTCTCGATGGCTGGATTGCCCGGCGTTGGAATCTCCAAACCGTTATTGGGAGTGTCGTTGACCCCATGGCCGACAAGTTCTTGATGACAACTCTGGTAACGTGTTTGGCAGTAAACGGCAGTCTACCGATGCCACTGGCCGCGCTGATCCTAGGAAGAGATGTCAGTCTGGCGCTGAGTGCGTTCTACTATCGGTACGCCAGTCTACCGGCGCCCAAGACGATGGCGAGGTATTGGGATTTCAGCTTGCCAAGTGCGGAGGTACACCCCACTACAATCTCCAAGTTCAACACTTTCTTGCAGTTGAGTCTTCTGGGCACGCTGCTCTGCACTAACTTGCTACACGATCCTTCCGCCACCACGTCTGCAGCGGGTGGTTTGCTCCTGTCGATTCAAGATGTGCTGGGTGGTGAAGAAGGAGTTAAGACGATGATTCAGGGAATTTCGGCTATCGTCGCTAGTACGACATTGTACAGCGGCCTCGAGTACACATGGTCGAAGAAAGCAGTAGTCATCTTGGGCGGAGACGAGGCCTTGAAGAGAAAGCAGGGTTTCCGTGGTAGGATGATCATGGCAGGTGGATACGGTTCTTTCATTGCGCTTGCAGCGTATCTGTGGTTCAATGGGGAGGCCGAAGAGGACTTGAAGAAAGAAGCCAACAAAAAGCTAGGAAACAAAAGTGCTTGATCAGTGTTATTACAGCGTTGTTTTATCGTCCTGGATAGCAGGTGTTGAAAGTCAACGTCGAATGCATCAACGCGAAAGAAGAATGTGTAGAATACAATTCTAGATTCCTCGAAAACCAATAGTTCTCCCATCTACAACCAATTCCGTGTCACCGCCCTCTCCACTGTCATTCTGTTCGTTGCGGTGCGTATGTAAATTTCCAGTATCTCGCAGAGCAAGTGGAACAGGTATATTGATCAAAGTGGAATACATGCCGCTTGGTGTAAACTACTATATTTGTGCATCCAACTAACCATTTCAATAAAAAAAATCGCTTGTTATTCAAGCCACCATGACTTACACATAAGAGTGATGTCAGATCTTTTTTCACGTCGCTCCTCGACTTGTATAACAATGGGTCATTCCTACGACTCAAGTCTATCATGAATGACATAGAATGGCTCTCCTGTCGCCCTATATAATACGCTCTGTTATCAGCGTTCCTGTTCTGCGAGCCCATGTAAGTTCCTAGCTCTTTTCTACACAACATTTTAGTCCCGATGATGAAATGGTTTTTTCACTCGCCGTTCCTACTCTACATGAGGATATACCATGGCATGGTTTCGCCCATCTGATCACAGGCAGTTTCAAACTACCTTAAAGCTCAAAGATTTCATGGATAGCCTCTAACTTTCTTGTAACGGTTGGTGAATAGGCATCTTTGCTTTGTCAATACATGTGATTGTGCTCGATGACTGCGGACGGTCAAAGTATACCCACACTACCCCCAAAGCCTACACCAGCAAGTCTCTCAACTCGTCTACGATGCTTTGTTCTATGTTGCAATGGGCATGGGAAACGATATACGCGTGCTAATGGTGTAAATCTGACGTGCGAATAAAAGGCGACATGGATATAAGAATTGAGCAGGGAGAAAACAAAGCACGAAGAATAAGACCTAAGTATTCATATGATTTTACCATCGAAGCGGATAGTACAGTCTGAAGCAAATTTCAATTCCTCGTAAATTGTTCGTAAATTTTGATGGTGTTAACAACGATAATATACAATACATGATACTATACTACACACCATCCTGTCCACCTTCCACTCTACTTCAACACCGCCTTCCCCTCATACGTCTCCACTGCCTTACTAAATAACTCTTTGCACGGAACTCTCGACCCTAACCTCGCACAAAGTAAGAACGCCCCCGAAAGTTTCCGATGCAGTGAATACGTCTCTTCAGGCGGCGGCGCAAGCCGCTCCTTGACCATGACCGGAATCAGACCACGCACTCGGTCCGTAATGGTTTGGTCTCTGAAATCGTATATCTTGGGTCCACTGCCACTGAACGGCTCAGCAAGCGTGAGCACACTCTGGATATGTGCGTCGAGCATAGCGGGGCTCTCGCCACCGGTTAGGTAGCCAAGTTCAAGAGAGAGGTCGCGGATAGAGTCGCGGTCGCCTTTGGAGGCTGCAATGAGAACCTTGATGTAGGGCTCAACAAACTTGTCTGGGTAGTCTCGTGAAGCGCCAAAGTCTAACAGTTCGATTCTCTGCGCAGAAGCGTTGTAGAGGAAGTTCGTCCAGTTCGGGTCTGTTTGCATGAACTTGAACTCTACGATCTCGCGTAGACAGAGCCGTAGGATTTGGGTGCCGATCCAGTCGCGTTGCTCTTGGGTAAGGGTTTTGAGCTTGGTGACGCCGACGCCGTGCATAAACTCTGCAGTCAACACAGTAGGACCACAGGCTTCGGGGAACACTTTGGGAACGGTGAAAACGTCTGTGTCGTCTTGGAGGAGGTCTCGGAAACGAGTTTGGCATTCAGCCTCGCGTGTGTAGTCGCACTCCCAACCCAGTTCTGTTCGAGCGTTGGCAATGGTCTTGTCTAGGTATAGACCCTTTGGCAAAAGACGCGATGCTGTCAGCAAGAGGGAGAGATTGCTGAGATCAGAGTCGATCGAGTTGGCAACGCCAGGGTATTGAATCTTGACAGCGACTTCCTGGCCGTTGGACTTGAGCACTGCTTTGTGTACCTGTCCAATCGAAGCGGCTGCTACAGGCACATCTTCGATGGATTCGAAAAGGTCACGCCAATTTTCACCAAGGTTGCTGCTCAAGACCTTATTCCGTTGCGAGGCCGGCATGTAGTCTGCACTGTCCTGCACTCGCTGCAATACATCGTGGATCTCGGGCGGCAGCATCTTCATGTCCTGGAAACTGATCATCTGCCCCAACTTGAGAGCAGCACCTCGCATGCGCGAAAGCTTCGCGACTAGTATTTCCATATTCCCAGGACTGAGCATCAGCGACCCAGTTGCTGACGCAGCACCGCCGGTCGCTCGTCGGAAACCTTCACCAACAGCTCCGAGCGCCATGCTTGTGCCTAGACCAGCATACTGCCATATGCGACCGAACCGTGATGAAGGGACTCTCGATTCTCGCAGCGCGTAGGAGGTTCTCTCTGGTTGTGTGGCTACCTCATTGGGCGACTATTGTACATCTGTCAGCAAATCAGCAGGCTTCAGGCAAGCGGACATATGTTTCATACTTCAGACGCAGCCGCGCTTGACTGCACGTCCTGGGCCAATTGAGATGCCAGGTCCTCCATCTCCTTCGAGGTGGTTGCCGGCTGAGGCGATTGTGTCGACTTCGGTTGTGTCAAAGGCTGACTTTGTTGCTGCGCTGGCGGTATGGGTCTATCGTCAAGTGGATGCCTGCCGCTGGTCTTTGGCACCGGCCTGTCATCGAGCGGGTGTCTACCACTGTTCTTTCGTTCCGCATATTCTTTTCTCGAGAAGGAATCGCTTCCTAACATCCTTGCAACCTTTCTTGAATGGAAGACGTCTGTGTTGATGCCCTCTGGTAGATCCTCCACTTGTCCCTGCCCAGGCTTCGGAGGATTATAGAACACATCCTGGTTTATTTGCTTGTCCTCTACATGTTCATCGCTTTGTTGACTCGTTGCTGACGTCTTCGGTATTTTTGTTTGAGGTTGTGATGAGGTTGTTGGTTGCGATTCGACCGATCTCGTGTAGAAGACGTCTCTGTCGTGCCCTCTCTGAAGCTTCTCAGCTTGCGGTGATATGGGAGTTCGTTGTGGGTCGTTCGCATGTGCAGGGAGGGTTTCAGCGGCTTGAGTCGAAGCACCTCTAGGATTTCCGGGTAGTGGTATCGTAGTCTCTGTAGACTCTACCGGTTTGATGCCCTCGTCTTTGTGACGGACCGATTCACCCTGGTCCTCAGCCAAAGGTTCCTTGGGCGCTTCGTGTACCGGCCTCTCCGAGAATGTATCCTGACCCTTCTCCTCTTGTTCGAGGGTCAGGCCCTGGGATGGTATCGTCCCATCTGGAAGTGGTGATCTGGGAGCCTTCTTCTGCTCAACCTCCAACTCGTCGGTGGGCGGGGGTGCCTGGGCACTGTTCTGGGCGGATCGATCGTAGTGGTGGTCTTGCTCCACGCCTTCTCTTCCACCCTGTTTTGGTGTTTCCTTCCCCACTGTCTCTCTTCGAGGTATGTCGGCCTGCTGCGTCCATTGTGTATTCGTCGCCCGGTCCGCTGCGGCTCTCGCGTAGGAGGGGGCTTCTTCGCTGAGGCGCTGTGAGAGGGCAATGGCAGCCGCTGCTGTGAGGGTGATGCGGTCTGTCTGACTCTTGACGGCTTTGGCTAACGACGAGGTCTTGTTGTAGGCATCCCACTGGCTCGATCGGAGCGCGATGTGCTTCTGTGCGACGGACCTCGAGGCATTGAAGAGTTTGGCGGCATCAACGAGCCGTCTGCCTGCCATTGCGATCGGATGGAACGACTACTGGGAGACGTGACACATGACGAGGGGTGCTGGAGCGGTGCGTCAGATGTCGAGGCCTGGGTGAGTTCATCGAAAGTTATGCGCGTCATAGCTGCATCGAGTTAGGCCCAAATGCGCAAATGGCACGATTGGCTGGCTATCATTCCGAGCAAGGGTCCTGATCGTCTAGTGGGGCATTCATACCCTCAACAGAGCGACCGTCTGAACTGCCATACTCACGCGATCGCATTTCCTGAAAGCACACCATCCACATTAGTCACTGGACCCCGGCCTTATGCTGCTTTTTGTCACCAATCAGGAAGCGTATCCATCTAGTGACACGGATAGACCACTACTCGCGCCTGGTAGCACCAATCGGCACATTCTAGACGGCGCAGGAAACTAACAACTATTTGGCCTATCAGTCTGGCCTGATTCAAGTGAAAGATACAAGGCTTCTCCTGGAAGCCCTTAAAATACCCCAAATTCGCCTCGAGAATTCTACTCCAGACGCCCAAGTAACCCGAGTTCAACCCGAGGCAACGGCAAGCATGAAGATCGCCTGTCTCCAATTCGCCCCGGAAGTTGGACGCGTCCAAGAGAACATTCAAAGAGCCGATGAAATCCTCCGATCCACCGCCATACCCAGCGACCTAACCTGGCTCGTCCTACCCGAACTCGCCTTCTCAGGCTACAACTTCCAATCACTCGACGAAATCAAACCCTTTCTCGAGCCCACCACGTCCGGAATCTCTACGCAATGGGCGCAGCAAGTAGCAAAACACTACAATTGCCACGTGACTGTTGGGTATGCAGAGGTCACCATCCCCGATACCAATCCAGAGGACAGCCAAACGCAGTACAACTCCACCGTCACCGTATCACCAAAGGGAGAGATACTGCACAACTACCGGAAATCCTTTCTCTACTACACAGACGAAACATGGGCGTCTGAGGGCCCGGGGTCAAGATCGCACAAACTATCTGACGCCTCATCGCCAGACTCGCCCTTCTACGCTGGCCAACTAGGCGATCTGGGGAAAGTAACTATGGGGATATGCATGGATATCAATCCCTACAAGTTTGTCTCTCCATGGTCTGATTACGAATTCTCCTCCCTCGCTCTATCGTCGCAATCGCAAATTGTGTGCATAAGCATGGCTTGGTTATGTCATCTTACGCCCACGGAACTCATGCAAGAGCCATCACAACCAGATATTGCGACAGTAGCGTATTGGGTTGAGCGTTTCCAGCCGCTGGTTGACGCTAGAGGGGACAAGCCTATATTTGTTATCCTTGCAAATCGGTGTGGAATGGAGAAAGGTGTCTGCTATGCGGGCAGTAGTACGGTTTTACGAATTGAGAGGGGGCTTGTTAGTTTGTACGAGACAGCGGGCAAGAGCGAGGAGACGTGTTTGGTTGTGGATCTGACGGAGAGGCCAAAGTTCCAGGTGAGAAACGGACGGTGATGGGGCAGGGGACGTCGATATTAGGGCTTTTTTTTTAACAGCTTGGCTAGCCCGGACATGTGACGCAGGGTGTCCAGAGTTCATTCTTCGTGACGCCCTGGGTCGAAGGAACTTCTGTAAAGGTGGCTGTTGAGGAAAACGCCTTAAAAGGAGCGGCTATTGGTCTTCTGGCACTGTCGGGAGCAGACAAGAGCATAGGTGGTGGTAGGAGTGTTGAAGATATTGTTGGAGAGATTTCGTTTGGCAAGTCTGGAACAACGTCAATATCACGAGCATCATTGTCAGATACGAATACCGCAGTAATATACAGTCCTAAAGAGAGCACAGTGTAGGTGCAGTTTACACAGGCTCATACGTAACGATAAGCCGAGAATGATCCAAGTGCCACCCCGCACTTGGCGTTGGTGACAGAAGCGACGCCTGCTAAGCATTCCGCATCTACGTCTTGGATGCGTAAAGCTCCACATCACAATCATCAGGACTCCAGGAATCATTTGTTGCGACCCAGCATGTGGTTTCATTCGTCACTGCCTAGGATCTAAACCATCATGAATCGATTCCTTTCATTCCCATTTACAGACCCAAAGCGCCATGAATGAGAGGTAGGTAGGTATCCGGTAACGTGAAAAGAAATACCACCCATAACATCCCTCGTTTGTAGATGTACTTCGCTTAGAAGACTGGTCGCTCGGTTCCCGCCATGTGCGGAATTCCCAATGTATTCGCTCGTTTTGTGGGGAGAAGATTGTCGATGCAGGAACAAGTAGTGATTGGGAATCGAGAATCGAGTGAGGGATGGTTTGTCGGGGGCGATACGCTTAGATACCGAGACGGGTCTTGCGCCAGTGTCGTCGCTTGGCGTTGTACCTGTACGTGGAATGTCAGTCTCGTGCTCTCATTATCGTATTATGAGATTCTCGGGCTATCCAGCAGCGATGATCGAAAGTAGCGGGAATGTGCGTGTCGCGGGCGGTGCGTACCTGATGGTGTTGCCGGTCCTCAGGCGAATCCACTGAGGGATGGGGCGGTTCTGCTTCTGCGCGCGCGCAAGCTTCTGCTTGGTGCGGAAAGACTTCTGGGACTGCAAAAGGGTCAATAACGGGCCCTGGACACGTTCGCAGCCGCGGGGAGTGATATCATACCGGCATCTTGACTGCTTGTTGTGAGTAGTCGGATGTCGAAAGGTGGTGTCGTTGTCGGAAAAAGCCTGGAATATTGATCGATGTTGGTGCGCTTGGCAGGCGGCAGCAAAACTGGCTAGGCTGTGTTGGGTGCGCTAACGGGGCTCTAGCGTCATTGCCGCCTTTATCGCCTCACATGCAACAACATTGACGACGCGCTCCTGCGAAGCCTTGAATTACGGGAAGGAACGCAGTGCTACTACGAGCGGTGCCTTATTGACAGCATCGGCCCCGAATTCAGCCTTTGCCGCTTGTACTGGGCTCTCTACGTGACACTGCACGAACATGCATGTCAAACGCGGCGCAGAAACGCAGAGCTCGCAAGGTCTGGGGCTTGCAATGTATGCTTCAGTAAGGAGACATGACCACACGCCATACTGCGGCGCGATACCATTCAAGTTTGCGGTTAGACTGTACCTCGCCGATATATGACATCACTACGTAATGAGCAACCCATACCCCAAGCCTCGCCCTTTGTTCACGACTTATCGTTTCGAAATAGCGCTTTGATGCTCTATCCCAAAGGTGTTTCCTGCGCCCATATGCAAGGTGTTGTTAGCAATAAAGCCATCTGATCCCTTCCTTAGACCCCTACGAGAGCGCCACCGACAACTGTTTCTGTTGCGTCATTCCGATCTGAGCATGGAACAAAGCCAGGACGGTATGCTGGTCGTTCTATGGAGGGTTTTGGGCGTGGCTCATCTGTTGCCCGTCCGCAAGAACAGTGCCTTCGGATTCTACGAGAAGTACGCCTCAAGCCGGACAAGGTACACAGGAGTATCTGTATGCCTAACAGGGGGCGCTTGCAACTTGAAAAGTCTAAGCGGCAGTCGTAGATAGACATGTGTTTCGAGAAAAGCGGCGGGATATACAAAGATGCGCTCAGCAACTGGTTGTCGGATCCAGCTCCTACCACGACATCTCTCTTTCGCATCAGAAGTTCCCTGAGGCACTCAGTCCACTTCTGACTTCTACACATTCTCCTCATAGTCGTGGAGTTCTTCTTGATCTACGCGTCATGTCGACACCCATTACTGCAGACTTCGTCACTCTTCTTCCAGATCGACGCTTACCATCTGGGTTCGAGAAAACTTCATGGGCGCTTAGTTACGAGTTAAGAAAGTGAAGTAATATGCTTCCAGCTTCGAGCTAGGTTCATCCTATCTAAGGGTTTTTTGTTCAATACTATGTGCATTGCCGGCTCAATTGCCGGGCTTATCTTCAGCTCACTCCTGCTGCGACATATGTGTCGGGAAGTTGTAATCCGTGTAATCGATATGTACAAACGCGCGATCAACGTACGGTACACTTTCTATGCGCTCATTAGCTCATGCATCCTTGAAGAGAAAGAAATGGAGGAGAACTTACCAAGCACATACTGCAAACTCTCGCCCAAATCATGGCTATCCCTCAAACTAAGATTCTCATCAACCACGATATCTACCTCGACGTTCAGCTTGTCGCCCGCATGGTAAGCCTGCAATCCCTGAATCCTCTTGATAGACTTTGCAAAGCGCATTGTCATATAGAGGAGGATGTTACGCTCATCCGCCGTGGCACTAGCGCCAGTCAAGTTGCGAATGTGCTCCGCGGAGGTAGCACTCCAGTTGATAATAACGTAAGCGGAGAGCAAGATACCACCGAGTGAGTCGAGCCACCAAATCTTCGCAAAGTAGCCCACAAGCGGGAAGAGGATGGAGAAGGTGTTGAAGACAACATCGGTCTTTGCGTCTTGGGCTAGTGCTTGAACGGAAGAGTTGCGGATGAGGCGGCACCAGAGCCAGCAGAGGCCTTTGATGACGACTGTAGCGGCCATGATTGCGACTGCCGGTACGGTTAATTGTACAATGGTGTGATCGGGTCCGGTCAGTCTGGAGATGCCTTCGATGCCGACTTGGAAGAAGGATGTCATCATAATGACAGAGAAGATGAGTACTCCGATGGGCTCGAGACGTCGACGACCGACCGGGTAGGCGTATCTGTCTTGACGCGCAATCATCCAGGATGTGAACCATACGATGGCGGTGGAGAGAAAGTCGAGGGCTGCGTCGACTAAACTAGCCACCACGGAGAGCGACGAAGTCAAGACTGTAACGACGATCTTCATGATCAGCAGGGCCGTGTTTGCACTGAGATTGACGTAGAGCGCTAGCTTGACAATCGGACTTTCAGTGTCTTCGTCTTCTTCGGGAACCCAATCTTTTAACTTCGAGTTGGCGAGTTCTAGGTCTTCTTCGTCGTCCACCGCGTTGTCGTGCGCGAGAAGCGGGGTATTCTCGTCTGCTTCGGGGACCTTGTAGAGGTTCTTGGGTGTGCGCTTGACCATGGGTTTTTGTGCGCCATTGCCGTTATTCAGACTACCCGACGAACCACTTCGCCCATTCTCGCTGTAGTAGCCAGGTGTGTTTGTGCCGTTCGTACCGTTACCGGGAGTAACAGCAAGTGGGGTGCTGACGACTGACGACTCTTCGGTAATGGTAGTGGGGATCTTGACGGCGCCGGATTCAAGATTGGTGTACTCTTGGATGAGATTGTGCGGCAGTGAGGAATCGAGCAATCGGTCGATATACAAGTAGTGCTGCAGAAGCTGGTTGTTGCGCTCATAGTACTCCCGTATTGGCTTCTTCATGCCCTTGAGCTCTTCTTCCGTCTTGTAGTACTTTTCCCACTTGTACCTGGGGTTGGAGTTGCCAATTAAGCGCTGGCTCCTCATCTGCGGCGTGTTGAGCACATGCGCGCCTACGCTGCTCCTCCGATCCGAGTCCCGATCGTAAGGCATCATAAGCCCGTTTCTGTATGCTTCCAAGTCTTCATCGTCCGTGTCGCTGCCCCGGCGCTCACTGCTGCGTATGGTAGACGGCCGACGCGCGCTGCTGAGTAGCGAAGGAAGGTGATGTCCGCGCGTAGATATCGCCGAAGCTTCGTTCTGTGTGGGGAGAAAGAGCTTTGAGCTTGCTAGACGCGGGAGGCTGGCCGAGCGCGGGACAGTCACTGGCGAGGGCGACTTGGGCGGTGGTGTGGATGGATAGTCTGGCATGGCTGTGATTGGAAGTGCCGTCGCTGGAGAGGCGTGATCAAAAGGCCAATCTCTTCGACTCCAGATGCTGCGCGCAGACGCGACAGAAAGAATCAGCCAACCTCGTGCCGTTCTCTTATCTCAATGGCGCACCGCGATGAAGCGCGGCAGAGGATTTCAACGGGCAAATGCGCGCGCCAGCTGAATTGACTCGAGACAAAGGGCGATGCGGAGTGTCAGAAGAAGATGTTGCGAAGCATTTCAGCCGTGTCAAAAGCCCAAGAAACTATATAAACCGTGGTGCCGCCGACGCGTGCGCGAATGCGACGAGCAGGTTCGCCGAAACAAGAGGGTCCTGCACCGGAGACGGGATCGACACATCTGAGGCCCACGAATCCTTGCACCTGCATCCACTTTAGCTATGGCCATAGCTTTTCACTAGCAATCTGGGGTTCGTGAGCCGAGACTCCATCACAGGATTCGGGCCTGGCTTCGTCTCGTAAGTTTCACCTAGTCACATATAGCTTGTCCAGAAGGCCATTTTGATTCGTTTCTTCTACGGTGTATCCCACTGAAACCATACTCGATGAAATTTAGCCCATGCGGCCGTTCTGTGCCGCTTTGCTGAGGACCCACATTGACCGGCAGTCTCAAGTAATGTATTCGTCCCCACGGTGGTACAGTAGCGCTGTTCCAGGTCTCAACCTCCTGTCTTGGCTGTCTGTCACATCTCAGAGGCCGGCTTAGCATCTTGAACCCTTGACACTAATCTGTTCGTCATCTTCTGCGTGCTCTGGCACATATCCCAGAATGCCTATGCCTCGTCGCACCGCTCCTTCATGCCCAAGACGTCTTGCACGCACGCATCAATGAGCGTGGTGAAGATGTATGGATGGTCACGAATGCGCTTTCGGCATGGCTGTTTATCGTGGATTAAATGCTCATGCAAGATGCAGGAATGGGGCAGAGTCTCTTGCCACCAACGATAGCCATTGCCCTTCGCCTTCACGAAAGCACTGTCCGTGTATCTCTCGACCTTCATGACAGCGACATCAAAAGCGAAGTCTTGGTGCATCTCTTTCAGCTGATACAGCCTCTTGGCAGCATCCTCGCACGTCAGATCCCAAAAGTTAACCGCGGAAAATACCAAGAAGCGAATGAACTTGGAAGACTGCGGCAGATTTGCGTATGCAAACTCGATGAGGTCTCGGCAAGGATCGCAACACCATTTCCATATATGCAAGTGCGTGACTAAGGCAGTCAATATGTCTTCTCGTAACCGGGGGATGTCGTACTTGTCGGCGAAAACGTAGAGGCGCAGGAAAGAAGCAAGCATCAACTGGTAGTTGTCCTCTGGCTCCAGGTCCTTCCAAAACAACCTGTCCATCTGTTTGCCGTTCGGCAAATCACCATGGTAGCCCTCTTCGTCGATTGAAGGCATTGTACTGATCTTGTCCTCAGATTTCGTTGTGGGTTTCTCGACGAGTGCATTAGATGCAGGCTTGGAAGCGCCACCAGGCTGGGAACTGATTTGTACGTTCATCCACTGCAGGAACATGCGGAAAGTCTGTTCCGAGACGTCTGTCATGGGCAGATTGCGATCCGTAGCCTCTTTGAAAGATCCCTCAAACGCGCCACGAAAGTACGGCGAGACGGCCGAAAGCTGATCGCGATAGACGGGGATGTTGACGGCTGCATCTACTTCGCCGACGCGCACAGTGACCATATCGAAGCTCATGGTTCTGTCATATATGTTAACTTGATCTCAAATGTTGTGGAGCTGTTTGTATTCCGTGTTCCTTACAGATAGTCTTGGGGTATCTTGCCGCTGGGCACATGACCAGAGGCCATTATAGCGACTAGAGTTGAGCTGCGTTGAGCGTACTGATTACTTATGATGGTTGGCAAATGTGGAATGACCTGTGTGGTAAAGTCGTACTCTATCGTTTCGCTTAAGCGAGAAAGTGGCAGTGAAAGTGAGTGATCAAGGCCTCTACACAACACTTATTACTCACTATATCCCAGGTCCGTTTGTTTACGCACAGCCTCTTTCTACTCTTTATGCAAAATTAGGTACCGCATCGACGATGATGGGAGAGTTTCATAACTGGGTATGCCAACATCCCTCTCCAACCTTTTCCACCTGCACGTTACTCTTATCCCAACACGCCCAGTATGTACAAGAACGCCGCCCAATGCCATATAATACATCATCTTTTCTCCACACAACCACTCGGCCTACAGTCCATCCACACTCAACCCCGGAGTCGCACCTCTATACTTCTCTTTCCTCGCCTCAATCTCCTCCTTCATCCTAGCCTGTCTCTCCTCTTTTCCCACGCCCCTAACATACTGCAGCAACCTTAGCGCACCTGTTGGTGTGACACCCTCAACTCGCCTGGCCATGCCTACGCTTTCCGGTCTGGCTACCTCCAGCGCCCTCTTCTCTTCGAAGCTCAATCCAAAGATTGATTCGTACTCGAGGTCAAGTGGCAGTTTGAGGCTCTCGTCTTTGAGCCACCGGGCCTGTGAAGCAGTCTGAGCGGCGACGTATGGAGCATATGTGGCTTCGATATGTACACGGTCTTGTATGCGTTGTGTGAAATCTCTAACCTCAGGGAGAAGACTTGTAAGGCTTGATGGGGTCGTGTTTGGTAGACGGAGGAGATCATATGCGGAGCGTTTGGTGCTGTCGTTTCTAACAGGGAAACCTTCTTTGTTCCAGTCTGTCCATCCCATGGTCTTGGATTGAAGAACCTGTGTCAGAGTGGCCATCTGCTCGGCTTCGTCTTCGAACGCTTTCCAACGCGAGTCGCCAACTACTCCGGCGGCTCGACCCATGGCCGTGAGACGCGTGTCGGCGTTATCGGCGCGGGCGGACATACGGTATTCGGAGCGGGAGGTGAACATACGATACGGTTCTGAGACGCCCTTGGTGATGAGGTCGTCAATCATGATGCCGATGTATCCATCCGCTCTCGTCAAGACCATGGCTTCTTTCCCTAAGCTCTTCAGGCCGGCGTTGATACCAGCGATTACACCCTGACCTGCTGCCTCTTCGTAGCCGGTTGTGCCGTTGATCTGCCCTGCTAGGAAGAGCCCTGAGATATTCTTTGTTTCAAGTGTAGAGCGAAGATGTCGTGGGTCAACGTAATCGTATTCTACGCCATAACCGGGTTGTAACATGCTCACGTTCTCCAGCCCCTTGATAGTCTTGAGCATTGTACTTTGTACATCTGCAGGGACTGTACAGGAGATTCCATTGGGATAGATCACATCGCTATCGAAACCTTCCGGCTCCAGCCAAACGATGTGCGATGTCTTGTCTGCGAAGCGAATTACCTTCGATTCTAGCGAAGGGCAGTATCGCGGTCCCTTGACGGTCTCGCGAATGTGTATAGATTTGTCGAGGTTGTTTCGTATTATGTCGTGAGTCGCTTCGTTTGTTCGTGTCTCGTGATTCAGTAGTTGGTTCTCGACCTGTACACGCTCGTTCATATAGCTGAATGGCATGGGTGGATTGTCACCCTCTTGCGCTTCCAGAACTTTGTAGTCGATCGTCTTCCCATCCAGTCGTGGTGGTGTCCCCGTCTTCAGTCTTCCCATTGTAAAACCGGCATCCTTCAAGCTCTTACTAAGTCCAAACGTCGCAGCTTCGCCCATGCGACCTGATGGATATGCTTCAAGCCCAATGTGTATTTCGCCACCAAGAAAAGTGCCAGTCGTTATGACCACATTCCCTGTCGGTATTATCTCCCCACTCTCCAGCCTCACACCAGTAATCTTCCCATACTGGCCCCTCGATCCCTCCTCTTGCGTCCTGTCCACGATGATATCCGCCACACTGCCCTCCACGACACTAAGCCCCTTGTATGCTAGCATCTCGTCCTTCATGTATCTCTTATACAGGGCCCTGTCAATCTGCGCCCTGGGTCCCCACACTGCAGGGCCCTTCTTCCTGTTCAGTACCCGGAACTGTACGCCGGCTTTATCCACAATACGTCCGACCACACCGTCCAGCGCATCGATTTCGCGAAGCATAGTGCCCTTTCCGATGCCGCCGAAAGAAGGATTGCAGGAGCAGACGCCGAGGTTTTGGACGGAAGGCGTGATGAGGGCTGTTCGTGCGCCGGAGCGAGCTGCTGCTGCGGAGGCTTCACATCCTGCATGACCGCCGCCGATTACTATCACATCGTATGGTCTATATCAGAGTCAGAATTGGTCGAGTGGTGGGGTTTGGAAGCATAGTGGCGTACCGATCAGCGCCAGACACAGTCGCGAATGTGCGTGGACGGCGAGTGAAACGATTAAACGACCGTACGCGAGGCGCGTGGCCCCAGAGCTGACGCGCTGGCAATGGCACGACTCTGTGCATCATGTGGAATTGCGGTGTTGGAGTTGAGACGCCTTGCTACAAAAAGTCGGGATGGGCCAACTCGGAGGTCTTCGTTCGCCGCATCATGTCCGTGCACAAGTGGGTAGTTTTTAAGAATGCAATACTCAAGTTGCTCAGTCGATGTCTCAATATCGGCGTCGTGGTAAGAGAGGCCTTCTTACCGCAATCGCCTGGATGTGGGCAGATTCCCAAGCGTTCTGAAGAAAAAAGGTATCATTCCATAAATCCCAAGACACGCCACAGCCAGAGTAGAGATCGTACAAAGTGAACTGTCAGTCCATAGTCGTACATTCAAATATCGTGAAGGGAATTCCCATAAAGAGATGCTACAGCGCCACGCAAGACATGCTTCGTCAAGAAACCTCAATCCAGCATGCTACGTCTTCCACTTGCGGGTATTATAAGAGAACTATCGTTGCGGAATATCACGGTCGAACTAGCAGGCAAACCCATTCGTTTAACCGGAACCTTCCTGAACAAGACCCTCATCGTTGGCCTCCGTCTCTTCAGTACGAGCACGGGTCAAGACGTCGAAGTTGCCTGCACCGAAATTAGCAATCCATTCCCTCGCTCATCCACTGCTCGGAAAACATACGTGCAACCAAGCTCAGATTGCTCTTCTTGTTGCCCTCGCTGTCCAGGTACGTCTCCATGCGCGCATCGGCGTCGACATAGAGCATGGATCCCTTTGGCACGTTCATCAAGAAGTCCTTCTGTGCTCCCTGTACGAAACTCGCAATCCGGAACCAGCTGGTCTTCTTGTCGTCGGCCTTGCCGTAGCTCGTTCCTACTACGTATCGGACTAGAGTTCTGTCGCCGGATACAGTGACTTCTTCTGGGGCAACACCTAGACGGCCAATGATGGTCATGCGCGCGACTTGCGAGGGCCGGGTGGACGAGAAGCTGCGTGTGAAGGCCGATGTGGGCGCGCGAGCTGCAGCGCGGAACGTGGAGGAGAACATGGTCGCTGTTGTCTTGGGGCGGAATTGGCGGGTTGCACACTTTTCGGCGGTCGAATTGACGGTTGTGGGGCGGACGTTGTTGTGCTGCGAGGCGGGGGGCGCGACGCGGTTTGGGCAAAGTTGGGCTTGGACGCTAAGGGGCGCTGACACGTGCGCCACTCCCTGCCGTTCATCTGCACATCATCTTCCATTCATCTGCCATTGGTCATCATCTGCTCATAGGGAAACCTAACTAGTCCATGGTCTCTTTTGCTACAGGGTATATGCTTTTGTAATTCAAACACCTCCTGTGGACAGCCCAAGTTCTTCATAGTCGCTCATCCAGCGGGCTTCGTCCTGTTTCGACTATCGCTTCGCCTTCTTCTTCTCCCTCTCATCCTCTTCGCTATCATAATCCTTGTAGATTCCGACTGGTTGAGTCTTCTCCCATGCACCCGTAAAGACGGCCTTCTCTCCCTCTTTCAGTGCATACTTGAGTAGCGCCTCCCGAGGATCCTCGTCCCTCATATCACTGCCTTCAATCTGCTCCATGACATACTTCTGGTCAGGCGTCGACTTGGCAAAAGGCGTCGTAGCTGGAATATGCGGTCTCCGTGGGTCCCTGCTTTTGCCTGACGCTGTGAGACCGATGGTGGGATGACGCGCGGAGAAGGAGGCTGCGTTGCCCGAAGGATCATGCGCTTCACCAGCCATGCCGAGCGGGTCCATATCTACCGTGAGAGACGGGTCGTCATCGAGATGCCGCTTCTTAGGTGCCTTGCTGAGGATTGTGAGAGCGCCAGCGCTGGAGAGCTTGGG
The DNA here is from genome assembly GCA_002952155.1 of Alternaria solani. NCBI lineage: Eukaryota > Fungi > Ascomycota > Dothideomycetes > Pleosporales > Pleosporaceae > Alternaria > Alternaria solani. The sequence continues at coordinate 754,889 of CP022030.1, read as the reverse complement.
GTTGAAGAGGATTGTTGTCTGACCGTTGGCTGATCCTGTGAGAATCTGATTGAGTCTGGGATGCCAGTTGACTGTGATTAGAGGAGAGCCTGGTGTTACTGGCGTAACAAGCTCCGGGCGAAGAGTTGCAGGGTTGAGGATGTGGAGGTGGCCAGTCTCTGATCCTGTGACTATGCTCTGCGAGTTGGGCGCAAACTTGATGTTTGATGTCGGATATTGCGAAGACGTTGACGGATGTGATGTGCTGTTGAGGGGAGTCTTGAACTTTCTGGTATCCCACAACTTGATCGTGTCGTCTCCTCCTCTTGTGATGACCAGCCTGCCGTCTGCGCTAATATCCAGCCCACTTGTCCAAGTATCCCTTGCATGCGCTTCTTTGATTTCTGCTGTTGGTCGGTGATATGGTCCTTCACCGCCCCACATGACCAGACTTCCGTCTAGTGCTGCTGACACAAGCATACTGCTTCCGCCCTCGGCCGCAGCGCCCCATGCGATGGCTGTCATCCTTGTCATGCCTGCGCTGCCGGCAGCTCTCGACTTGTGCACAATGACTTCCTCCTGCTTCATCCTCTTGTTCACGTCCCATATCCGCACTGTGCTGTCTGTGCCTGCTGTAGCGAAACGGTCGCGATTCGTCGGATGCCATGCGCCGCTCGTGATTTCGGCTGTGTGTCCTTTTGTGTTGTGCTTGTCCCTCAAGTACATGTCTCCCTTGACGAACTCCGATATGAGTTCTCCATCCCTGCTGAAAAGTCTCGCTTGTGAAGTTGCGGTGATGCATAGGAACTGGCCTCCAGAGTGTGGACCGAACAAGACCTGATGTACCGAATGCGATTCTGCGGTTTGGGATGGTTTTGTCGTGAAGGGGTCCACCGTCTTGAATGCGCGGATCGTACTCGGTGTGAGCGCACTGAGGTCGTGCAGCTTGAGTGTGCAGTCGTTTCCTCCAGTCACCAGCCGTGTCCCAGATGCATCGAGCGCAATCGTCGTGACTGCGCGGTCGTGGGTCTTGATGATCAACTCGTGAGACACTGGGTATTCGTCCTCCTCTTCGCTCATATCACTGTCATCGTCGTCGTCGGAATCCTTGTCGTTGTCGGAACCGGCCTCTTTCTTCGCCTGCTTGCTTTCGTCGACGACTGGCCTACGGGCGCGCTCGATTTGCGCCTCAACGTTTACGGAGCCATCCTTCTTGCCAAACTCACTGGGAAGATATTGCTTGAGAGCTTGTTCGTCGTCTGCGGAGAAATCCATCATCGTCTGGCACGCAAGGCACCGTGGCTTCAGTTATTGTCGAGTCGACAGCTGTTCGCGACGACAAAGTTCGCGGTGCAGACGGCAGCATGACGCGCCGCGCTAAGGCGCCGCCCGAGAAGTCGGGGGCTGCTTTCACACATGCAGGTGAGGTCTGTACTTCTTCAGGTCACACATCAAGACCATCTCCAAGATTCCTTGATGTTCCAAGTACCCATCGACATATAAGTTAGAGTTTGCCTAGATTCTTCCACCCCGCTCGTATTACGCATCTCGACATGCCATATGCGGAGGCGTCCACGCCAGAAAGAGGTCATGTAGACGTCAAACGACCGGCATTATGCTGACTCCGAAAAGCACACAAAACGTTCATTGAATGAGCAGCTTGCCCATATGATCATGTACACTAATATCCCTATCCGAATATGTCCGGGTTGATCAGAGGATCACACCAGCAGCAGCCCACGGGTGGCGGCATCGTCATGCGCCAAGCAGCTCCGCCATGGTTCAGCCACAGACTTCTGCATGAACAAGTATTTTAGCGGGTAGAAGCCTCATATCGCCAAGAGCTCCGCTGAGAAATGAATGGCCAAGTTGTGTGATGTGATTCTAGATTCCGAGTTGCCGTGCTTCTGCACCACTTAGAACGTTCCAAACTCCGATAGTCCCGGTCCAACGTCATGCGCTCCATTCAACACCTGGGCACCATCGATCCTCCTTGGCGATAGCTTCACGCTCCTGTACCTCAGCCTCTACACGTAGTTCCGTCTCCTCGGAGCCATCGTCTCGCTTGGCAAGCATCGTACCTCCAGCATATAAGTAGACTGGACCCCGCCCAACTCCCATCATGTACCTCATCGAATACATACACCGTTCCATACAGATATCACAGATTCTACGCGAACGATATTTACCATGCCTCACCACCACCCCGGAACCTGGGCCAGCAAGAGCAAACTCGACCCCACCAACCTCCCGTGGGCAATCACAGTCCATCTCCTCGCTATTAACAACGAACAACTGCACCGCGTTACCAGCCACCCCTTCCTCGAGCGTGCCGCAAAGGGTACCCTACCAAAACCACTGATCGCTCAATGGCTTGCAAATGACAGGCAATACCTTCAAGGCTACCTCTCTATTATCAACCACACCCTCAACCTCGTTCGCAGCACACATAAATCGACATCTGCGCCTGGTGCCGAGCCAGACATCCCAACACGGTTTATCGCGTGGTTAGAGTCTGCCATCAAGAACGGGGAGAGAGAGCTACGGTTGTTCCAAGAAGTAGCTGAAATCTACAAAATCGATGTCCCGCCCACACCATTACAAGAGAATGCCAAGTCAGAAGGCCTTCGTCGCTACGAAGCACTGTTCGCCAGTGTCGCCTCCCAACAACCAAACACATTCCTACCATGGCTCGAAGGTGCCGTCTTGCTATGGGCAACCGAAAAGGTATACTACGAAGCCTGGTCCTGGGCTCGCCGACAAGACGCCAAGTCTTCTCCTAGAAACTACGACAACGACCAGGACGGCGGTGCAATGCGCAGAGAACTTATTCCCAACTGGTCAAACCGCGACTTTCTTATGTTCGTGGAGCAGCTTGAGCGCATCCTCAATGAAGGCGTAAGCGACGCCGTTGATCGAGATGATAGAAAATGGGCAGAGGTCAAGGCCAGGGCTGACCCAATCTGGAGAGCGCTGCTCGATGCTGAGGAGGCGTTCTGGCCCGATGTACCCGGTAGTCACGGCAGTTTGATTGAACCTGGCGTTCAACGGGGCGTCGATGGCAAGATTGATGGAACCACTTTTCGCAGTACTGGAGACAACGAGATACTGAACCACAACCAGGGGGTCCGCAGTGGGGACATTACCACTTTACGTAGTAACGAATATGGTCAGGTAGTGAACTAGGATAGCTGGTCACTGAAGAATAGGTGCTGTGTAGGATAGTCACGTTGTACTGCTGCTGATGACCTTTTGTACGAATAATGCAACACCATTATAATAAATTGACGCCTCGTTCCTCTCCGTGATATGCCGTAGGACTACTGCCACGCTGCCGAATATTGCAGTCCAGCCACCTCGCACATCTGATGCATGGCCAGATGACGGCCCGATAGAAATTCCGTGGGAAGTGGTCCATGCGTCCAATAGAATGGATTCCGCCAAAAAACCTCTGCAAAAGTTCGAGAACATCGCATCGCCAATTGCAACACCACCACCCGACACAATAATCGCCATGGCTCTCGTGCAGACCGACCCCGACGCGTATGTGATCAAGCCAGCGGCGTCCGCGCCTGCCATCGACACCAGCGACTGGCCCCTGCTGCTCAAGAACTACAGCGACCGTATGCTGCAGCTTCCCCATAGCTCCAGAATGCTTTGCTAATGCGCGTACAGTGCTCGTTCGCACATCGCACTACACTCCCATCCCCAACGGATGCGCGCCGCTGTCGCGAGACCTTAAGTCGTACATTAGCTCTGGTGTCATCAACCTTGACAAGCCCTCCAACCCATCCTCTCACGAAGTCGTGTCATGGATCAAGCGCATGCTGAGGTAGGAAGAAACTATGTGGTTTTTCTCGTGCGCAATCAGCTAACACGCTTTGAAGAGTCGAGAAGACTGGCCACAGCGGTACTCTCGACCCCAAGGTCACTGGTTGCCTCATCGTCTGCATTGATCGCGCCACCCGTCTCGTCAAGTCCCAGCAGGGAGCCGGAAAGGAATACGTTTGCGTCATTCGCCTGCACGATAAGCTTCCCGGAGGCGAGGCGCAATTTGCGCGTGCCCTTGAGACGCTCACCGGAGCTCTGTTCCAGCGTCCCCCGCTCATTTCCGCCGTCAAGCGTCAACTCCGTATCCGAACTATTCACGAGAGCAAGCTGTACGAGTTTGACAACGAGAGACAGCTCGGTGTCTTCTGGGTCAGCTGCGAGGCCGGAACCTACATCCGTACTCTTTGCGTGCACCTTGGTCTTCTGCTTGGTGTCGGTGCCCACATGCAGGAGCTGCGCCGTGTCAGGTCTGGAGCCATGGACGAGACCAAGGACTTGGTCACTCTGCACGACGTCCTCGATGCCCAATGGCTGCACGACAACAACCGCGACGAGGCCTACCTGCGCAGGGTCATCGCACCTCTCGAGAGTCTTCTGATGAGCTACAAGCGCATCGTTGTCAAGGACAGCTCTGTCAACGCCATCTGCTACGGTGCTAAGCTCATGCTTCCCGGTCTGCTGCGATTCGAGAAGGGTATCGAGATCCACGAGGAGGTTGTCCTCATGACCACCAAGGGTGAGGCTATTGCGCTCGCGTACGCGCAAATGTCAGCCGTGGAGATGTCATCGTGCGACCACGGTGTTGTTGCGAAGATCAAGCGCGTGATCATGGAGCGCGACCTTTACCCCAGGAGGTGGGGCATGGGCCCTGTCGCCACCGAGAAGAAGAAGATGAAGGAGGCCGGCACCCTCGACGTAAGTTACCAATGCTAGATTCGCGAGTGCTATGCTAACAGGTCCAGAAATTCGGCCGCCCCAACGAGAAGACTCCTGCCAAGTGGAACACCGAGTACAAGGACTTCAACAGGAACGACGTTGAGGGCGCTTCCGCACCTGTTGCTGAGACCACGTCCACCTCCGAGGTCCTCGCCGCTCCTGCCGTCCCCGCAACGGGTCTCGCACCTGCCGAAGAGGCTGAGGCGGAAGCCGAGGTCGCTGACAAGAAGAGCAAGAAGCGCAAGAGCCGTGGTGAGGGCGACGAGGAGGGCGATGAAGACAAGGCCGAGCGCAAGCGCAAGAAGAAGGAGGAGAAGGCTGCGAAGAAGGCCGCCAAGGCCGAGAAGAAGGACAAGAAGAAGAGCAAGGGTGATTCTGACAGCGACTCCGACTAAACGATCAATATCTGAACGATGGACGTCCGAACAAAGCAACGGCGCGCATCGCTGTTTGCCTGTAAAAGCGCTGTACACCACAATCGTGTACATGTCATAGTTACTACTACTCTATCCTTGGATACCAGCTCCTTCAAATGTAGCATACCGGAAAATGGCGTTAGGGATCATGGGCATGCCGGCGTTTTTTGGCGCGTCAAAGCTTTCTGCGACAAAGGTGGTCGATTGCGTGTTGACGTGCGATATAGCTTATTGCTAGTCATGTTCAATTCACTGTTTAAAACTTCATTCTTCTGACTCTTCTTCATGGTCATTGCGAAGTGCAATGGTGCGTGCGGGCTGTACTAACACTGCACGAGCTATTGACATTGAGGAGCTCTTGCAGCGTGTCTATGAGCTGTCGTTGGGTCTCTTGTGTTGATGTGTCACGGCCCCAGTCCTGCATTGAGTAGTAGAAGATGACAGACATGCAATCTGACCGTCACGTCCGTGATGATGGAAATATACTAATGCCATGCATTGCTACCCAGGTATGATGGATAGGTTTATGCTACTAGCAACACGGCGCTATCAAGCAATTCTGTGGATCGGGCGGGTATGTGTCCCAACTACCTTGCTCTTCCGCCATACAACTGTACATGCATACTGTTTCGGAGATCGAAAAAGAACTCATCCAAGACCATGCATGAAGAGCTCGCGATAGTTGCGACGTGCTACTCTGTAAAAGTGAAGCTTCTGGGAGTGTAAAAGCGGGGCGCGTCGAGGCAGACCACGAGGAACAACAAGCGCGCGTCGAGTGGAGCGCGACAGCACATTGCTAGGTACCCGTGGATGTCGATTCGGTGCGACCCCTGCGATAGAAATTCAGGTTTCTAATTTTGAACCCAAGCGCGTGATACACGACATTGATGGTTGTGAAGGTGTCGATATGGCATGGTGGTTGAAGCTTCTCGAACCTTCTCTGTGTTGGTTCCGCATCAGGGCTCGACGTCACTGCTAGCGCCGTTTGACAAGTGGAGAGACATCCAAAGCTCGAGTGATAAATGCGACCCAACCTCATAAGCTACCACGCTGGACATTTACAAACACTAATTGCGCATACACGAGACATCTTTCTCTTGTAAATACCGGACTTCAAGATGGTCAAGGAGTCCAAGCTCTACGATTCATTAGGTATGTTTGCCTCGGATATACCCCTCCACCGCCCTGTCCTGCTAGACGGCAGGTATGCCAGGGCCCCGGGTACTCGGGTAGGCACATGAACTGGTTACTGACTTATTTCTAGGCGTATCGGAGACTGCGACGCAAGACGAGATCAAGAAGGCATACCGGAAGGCGGCGCTGAAATGGCACCCCGACAAGAACAAGGACAACCCGCAAGCTGCTGAGAAGTTCAAAGGTACGTACACGGCATGTCTAGCTCACTTGGATCAGAACGAGAGTACTAATAGCACATCCAGAATGCTCACAAGCCTACGAGATCCTCTCCGACCCCGAGAAGCGCAAGACATACGACCAATACGGTCTCGAGTTCATACTACGCGGCGGCGTACCACACCCTGAAGATGCCGGTGGTGCTGGTGGAAACCCGTTCGCAGGCGCAGCAGGCGGCGGAGGCTTCCCCTTCGCATCAGGTGGTGGCATGCCCGGCGGCACACGATCGTTCCACTTCTCGACAGGCGGCGGCGGCGGCAACGGCTTCAACTTCTCGAACGCCGACGACATCTTTGGCGAATTCATGCGCAGCAGCGGCGGCGGCGATGACTTTGACTTTGGCGGCTTCGGCATGGGCGGTATGCCTGGTGGAATGGGCGGTGGAATGGGCGGGATGCCTGGCGGCGGAGGAGGAGGTGCAAAGGGCGGCCGATTCCGAGGCGGACGACGAGCACCAGAGCCCGAAGTCACAGTTGTGGAGAAGCCGCTCGCGGTGAGCTTGGAGGAGCTGTACAACGGCACCACAAAGAAGCTCAAGATCAAGCGCAAGACATACGACCAGAGTACCGGCAAGCAAAGTACGCAAGACCGGATTCTCGAGGTGCCTATCAAGAAGGGCTTGAAGGCCGGCAGCAAGATCAAGTTCTCAGATGTGGGCGACCAGGTGGAGGGCGGAACACAGGACCTGCACTTCATCGTCTCTGAGGTAAGTACATTTTCCAATCCATTACACGCAAGCTGATGCTAACGATACTATAGAAACCCCACGCGATGTTCATCCGCGAAGGCGACGACGTCAAGCACATCATTGAAATCGACCTCAAAGAAGCCCTTACCGGCTGGCGCCGAACCGTACAGACCATCGATGGCAAACAACTCAGCGTTGGCAGCGGCGGCCCCACAGGTCCGACCTGGACAGAACGATACCCCAACCTGGGCATGCCCAAATCCAAGAAACCCGCAGAGCGCGGCGACTTCATCGTTGGCGTGAAGATCAAGTTCCCTACCAGCTTGACAAGCGCACAGAAGGAGAAGCTAAAGGAGATACTGTAGTTGGCTGATGGGCATGCGTCTACTCTGCGCACACAAAGATGCGTCAGGGCATGACGATGGATGACTTTGATTCTCGTATATCTTTTGTATTTTCTTATCTTTGACATTGGGCGGAAGCCTATATATGCTCCAAGCGAGCGCAACGAAGGCGTCGGTGGAGTTTTGATATCTTTACTACAACTTGAGTGGAGGAGAGGCCGGACGAACGGCACACTGGACTGGACAATGGGGACGATATATGAAGTAACGCGTCTATGATAGACGAATCAATGAACTAGTACACTGTGTGCACAATATGGTCCGTCTATGCGTGATGCCACCCCGGTGAGAGTCTGCGGCTGCGACTGCTCCTTCTGCGGCGATAGAATGACGACTTCCGGTAAGGACACTTCTTAGCGCTCGCGGCTCGCAGCAAGCCCCTTTCCATCTAATTTACCAGCCACCAACCGTTCACAGACACCAAACACAAGCACTCGCATCTAGCTCGGCCATTGGCTTTGGGAATCCCTACCAGCATGTACTACAAAGATACACCACCCGTTGCAGCAAGGCTGCCCACTGCCCCGCGTCTTGGCAGCCTCTCAGCTGTTGCCTTCCTGAGCGCGACGAGATGAACTAGATTGCAGCCTCGTCTGCGTTTTTTTTTTTCGCCTTTCATATACTTCTTCTTCCAGGATCTTTAGTCATGATGGATGCACAACTTCAGGAGCGTGGATCTGTGGATCCGGTTGAGGAATCTATTGCTGGGCCTGGCTTCGGTTACCAGTACTGAAACCGAGGACGAATGCCACCAACCTTGCGACTTGCTAAAAGAAGCATGGACTCCGGATGCTGTGACATTATCGCTAAATCTCGACTTGGTTTTGCGGCTGCTTGCCAAAACTGCAGCGTTGTGCTTGATGCTATCACCACCTATAGCAGTGGGCGACTATGCGTGGATAGCGTAACATCAGTCTGGTTGCTCTCCGGAGATTGGCGCATAAACTTAAACTTCGAAGAAAGAGAAGATGTGTACCTGGAGCTATTCGATCAAATGGCAAGTAATAGACGTGTCGCTTCATTTGCTTTTAAGAGCCGGGATAGTCAAGAACGTTAATCACGGACATCTCATCGTCAATGTAAGTTTCCACTTCTGACCAGAGCCTGGGTATACCAAGAACAACTTTTGCCATCGCGGATGGTTCATATTGGCAGGGATCAGGTAAGCCATCAACTTCTGTATCTTCTGAAGATTTATCATCTCCAAATGCCAAAGCATTTCCGAAGTTCTTTGAGGTTGAAGATGAGTGGGACGATGCGGTATCTTGTCGTTCCGACTAAACACATGATGCGAACGCCTGATACAAATGTAGATGCATTGGCAGCGTCTCACTCGATTTATCTGGGAAAGAGAAATGACATATGAGGAAATCTACCCACGGAGCTATACTCCAACAGATGCCCTTTTGAGGTCATTGAAAACCCAGTCCACCGCTGGCACAATGTGGTAAACATGCATTCTGGTCTGAAGTCAACCTATGACCGTCCTCTGAAACGAGGTTGGATCTTACCGCATCTTTCTCCAGGCTCAAATCCTTTCCAAAGCTGTTGTGCTGGTGGTCTCGACTTTTCACCTTCACCTAGCAATGCCGTTTGTCGTTCGCTCACCGCACCATCCGGGCTGTTGACGAACGCCGGCTATACGTTTGGCCGGCAGCAGTAAATGCTACATCGCACAGGATTGCTCTTTTCTGCGCGGAGACACTGCCGTAACCGCAACCTGATCATGCCGGACTTTACGAAGTTGCCGTTGCAGAAGAAGTAAATATAGCATTACACATTTTGCGCGTTCGCCACTAATAGAGCCAGGGCCGACGACATTAAGCTCGAAGAGCTCCTCACAAGACTGCACCGAAACGATCCCGTCTCGCCATCGTTGGTCACAACGATTGCGAAACATGCGTCGCTCCTCAGTGACAGCATCTGCGCCGACTACCATACGCTGAATGCTATACTTCTCCGACACGAAGCTACGATACGAAAGCGATGGATCAAGAGGTCTTCTGCTCAGCGTCGGAATATCTTGCTAGAAGCATGGCCGGGTATGCCAGAGAAGCATCGTCCAGACTATGCTGAACTTCTCGATATATTCAAAAAGTCTCGGGATCCAGCGACCCTCAAGAAAGCCTTGACCGCTCAAGACAAGCAAGTGTTGCCTTCAGGTTCTAAGATGTGGCCTTTCATAAATCTGGAGGACCTGCTGAAGCCAAAGAGTCTGCTAATATTCCTCAATGCTCGTGGTCGAAACGTGCCCTTGACCTTTGCACCCACTGAGGAGGAGTTCAGTCCGCTGGCACAGATGTCACCGTGCGGCCCCGAACCGGAACTTGAGAAGTACCTTCTCCAGTTCTCCAACGACCCGAATCCCACAGTCTACGGACGGGTCAGCCCTGTCACTAAGCCTATACACAAGTACGTTTCCGATAAGAACGGCTATGAATACTGTCCTCGGGTTGGTCTGCATACCCTCTATATACAACAACGGATCTTGAAATTTTTGGTCACATGCAGTAAGCTCATTTTGCACGACTACACTGACGATCTGCTGCTGCATGGTCTTATCCAAGCCGAGCCGCCATCTATCGACCTCGACATCGGAGGCGACATCGGACATATCACGTTCGCTGACGCACTTGCTATCTCACCCTACCGGAACCGAGGATCCATTGATTTTACCAGGCTACGTGCATACTTCAACGCTCTGCGCACGAATGCAAGAGACCATATCTTAGCACTACGCGAGGACCCTTCTTACTTCGCGGAAGTCTTCATCGATATTTCCGAGCATAGCATGAAGATGGCGCGCGATGCGAAGGGGCAAGTCCATCCAGCTTTAGGCAGCACCGAGTTTCTCATGGTGAAAGCACGAGAGCTCGTCATTGAGGCATACACTATGTTCGTCGCCTGGCAAGAGCTATACCAAATCGTGGACAAGCTGGCAGAAACCTCCCCGGAAGATTCCAAAGACCGCTTCTCGTCTCTTATGAGTGAGCTCAACTGCAGGGCTCACAAGACATCAATGCTGTTGCATCGCATGCTTTCTGCTTATGCTGCTTGTACACCTAACACACGGAAGTTCTTTTATCGTATAGACGACTCGGAAACCGCTGGGAGTGTCATGCTCATCCCGTCGAGAATTAAAAGCTTCGAGGAATTCCGTGCAGTTTCCTCACTCTTGTGTTTCGCACCAGCATCGGATGCCACTCTCTCGGACACAAACGTATACCATCTGCTGGATGATATGGCTACGCTGTTTAGGTCTAGTCACTCTGCAAAGGACTTGATGTCTACTCGTGTCTCGGAGCTCTTTACCCAAACGTCTGTGGTTGGAGAGTGCATTATGCAGCACTCAGTGTGGAGCGATACGCCACAGGCTTACGAAATTGACAAGAACGCACCACACTCTCACAACGAAGAGTTCCTCAATTGGTTATATCACCTGGATCATTGCCGGCTTCCAGTACATGCCGTCAACCCTTTTCGTGGTAAGCTGGCGTATCCTGCCCACAAAGTCCGCAACAGGAGCAACGTTCAGAGTATGCGTACGGCTGAAGCGAATCTCGATAGATTCTGGGAGTGTGTTGACGCGTTCTACGAGGAGAAGACTGGAGTCTCACAGCATGAAGCAATCCGTCGATGTATCTTGGAAGGTGGACAGATGCAGCGCACACCGCCTTGGGAGGAGCCTTTGGATATGAGACCCAAGTCGGCGGAGCACCCGGCGTATGTTTACCAACCTTTCTCGAGGATCATCCACAACAAGGCTATGCAGATCACGGGAGCGTTTGATCGCCTAGCGATCGAAGAGAAGATCAAGCCGAAGACGAAAGGCATTACAACTGCACCTATGATTGATGAGCCTGGCGACCATGCCCCGCCCGCTAGCGAAGGAACGTCTCAGCAGACCTTCACCTTGGACAAGCGTACGTATAGGACAATGAAAGCACTGTTTCACATTGCTCTGTCAGAAACCGAAGACTTTCCCAAGGCCATCAAATGGGACGAGTTCAAACGCGCTATGGTACGCATCGGCTTTGCTGCGGAGAAGCTACAAGGTTCCGCTTGGCAGTTCACGCCTGGTGAATCTCTTGATGTCGATCGTGGCATTCACTTCCATGAACCACATCCTGACAGCGACATTCCGTACATCATGGCAAGACGGTTTGGACGGAGGCTTGAGCGGGTGTATGGCTGGCGAAGCGACATGTTTAGGTTATTTTGAATAGGAGATACGTCGGTGGGGCAGGAAACTTGGTAGAGATTACACGATGGATACTGTTCCCAGCGCTCAACGCTTGTATGAGACGCCTTGAGAGACTCGGTGTTATGAAGGGATTGCCAAGTATCTACCCTGTTCTGCTGCCAGATGTCAAAGATACCAAGTAGATACACTGTCACTAGCAGGGCCTGGCGACAACGTCGCAAATGCTTGGTGACATCGCCTGCCAATTCATCAATCTGCGGTTATATTTCAGTTCAATTGATTATATGCTTGTCCAACAGTCACCCCAATCTTCCAGGATACATCGCGTCCAAGGATACGACGCTACCTCTAGCACTTTCGACGTCGCCCTTTCTCGCCATAGTGAGTGCGACTGGTGAAACAAAAGCTGTAGTATCTTTTGATAGCCGCCACTCGATTGGCACATTGCGCTGCATGTCCTCTACCTCTGATATCTGACATGGTATCAGTTTTTTCATGTAGATCTGGCAACCCGGGTTTGACGGAAGTGCGGCGACTGAACTACCAGACTGCGCACGATCTTGCATGACGCGGACGATCTGGCTAAGGACTGCGAACTCAACCTTGAGTTTGAAGCTGTATACAAGAGATTTGAAGGTTGTCTGTATCATGTACAGATCCAGAAACTCTGTCGTGAGCAAAGCAATATCCAGTATCAGGAGGAGTACATTCATTGCAACAAGTTGCCACATCCACTTCCTGGTTTTACCGTCGAAAATGAAACGCATTAGCTTGCGGGTCTCTAGTAGATAAACGCAGGATATGAAGATCTCCTGAATAGTGAAAAGGGTCATTTGGATCTTTTCCATGACTACGTAGCCGCGTGTGTATGCCTCCGGGTGCTTGGTGTATTGCCGTAGATTCAGCGTTACGGTAGGTACACACAGACATATTGCCGAGACAACGATCATCCAGAAGATGAAACGCAGGAGCTTGAGGTTCGGCGAGATCAAGTAGAGGCGAGAGTACAGTACGACGGATTGCCCAGGGACCATCAAGATCCACCCAAGCGTAAGGAGGGTGTTGTAAAGGTAGGGATTGTGCGCAACGTTGTTTTGTTTCATCCATGCTCCTGTAGACTTTATTAGCCAAGGCTTTCTCGACTTTGGAATCTAACCATACCAGTCGCGTAAGGTACAATGCTGATCGCATTAACTACAAGACTCCAGAAGTACAAGCCGGAGTACCTCCTGAAGATGACGAAGGCGAGGATGAGTAGTTCGATCGAATTGTACCACGCAATAGCTGTGAACGCGGTCATTGCTCGGGGAAGTACGCGGTTCGCGCCGTATATGTCGAAGTTGGCGCCTGTGATGCCGTTGGTACTGGTCACGTTCGCCATGTCGTTGAAGTTGCTGTACGACTGAACTCAAACACTCATGTTGCACACTGGGGACGTCGCATTATACCACGAGTATGCATATTTCCATTAGTTTTGCGGTCTGCACGGCTTATGCGATGTAGTGGTGACCGGGGTAACATAAGCATGTGTAAGCGTAGTGTCCGACGTCAAATCCAGTATAGCGTCATCGCGTATCGCTATTTCCGTACTACATGTTGCCATGTATGGTCGCCAACATTAGATGGACCAGAATGGACACACAAACTAGTTCTGTCTGTCGAAGTACGGGGTCATGTAGGTATCGTGCCGCGTCAACTGACATATCGCTGTAGGTGCTGCGGGGAGATGGAGGGGACCCCGGCCAAGCCATACAGCTGGCCCCAATCGCTATGCTGAGCCTTCTCGCATCGCAGTATACGGAGTATTGTACCCCTTCTGAGGCATAGAGCAATTGACTGAGATCCTCTGTTGGAAGGCGGAACGTTCTACAGCGCTATGCGTTTAATGATGATTGTGGTTGGGGAGCGGAGTGCGGTAGTGAAGCACATCACGCGCGCCGACTATGAAAGAATCTCGCAAGCTGTGGAGATCAGAACAAATGGTTTCGCAAGCGGCCATACGTTGCCGGTGGTTTGCGTTGTAGGCTGGTGGAAATTGGGATGAAGAAAGGGGCGATAGACGAGACGCGCGACAACACCCCAGCCTGATTACTCAGATATGATGTCATGCTCGGACTAAAGCAAAGACGACGCGTCCTTCCCAGCCACGCTCTTTCGAACATCTTTTGCGCAACGAAGCTATCTCTACATTTCGTCATTTATCACCACATTTTTAATGTCGACAGTATTGAAGAGACAGGACTTATCTCGGCGAGCTGACAACAAGTCAGGCGCCGTGTCTTATGGCGTGCATTATGAGATGGCGAGAGAACAAGCGGATGGCGATTGAAGGTACCCTCACGGGTAGCGAGTGAAATGAGACTCAAAAGGCACTATAGGCGCCCAACTGCATGTATAGGCTCCGATATTCACGGCGAGAGCCGGCTGTCAGAACCCTCTCAAGGTAATACTTTCACCAGCGTCTGAGCAGAAATATCTCTCAGATGTATCATCTATCTCATTACCCTTGATAGAACTTGTCCTGTTCATGTGGTTCCTTCGTTTTGCGTTCTGAATTTCGGGATACTCCTTCGCATTTCGCCATACCCAAGAAGTGGATCGACAGCAATATCATGTTCCCAACGGTCGGACGGGCTATGGCTACGCGTCATCTCTTCTTTCTGTTGCAATGAGTTCCCATTCTGTTTCAAGGGACTTTCCAGTTAATGGAACGATACAGTCGTTGAGTGTCGTTCGTTTGCGAGGTGACCGATGTGTTATATGGCTTGGCATTATGACCGTTTCTCCTTCACTTTCACTTTCACTCTCACTTTCTGGAGCCTTATTGACCGCTTTCGTGACGTCGCAATCTCGCTTGGCATTTGCGATTCTCTATTTTTCATGACAAAGTCAGAGCTTTTGCTCGAGACCTCTCATCAACTTCTACCCCACCTCCGCAGTGCACCAGCAGTACGCAGCAACCAACTCCAGCCCAGTCAACCACGATCATACCCAGCAACTTCGATAATTTACCGCTATAATGGCGTGTCACGATCAGCCTATCGAAGTCGAGGAATTGAAGCGACGATTCTTCGCCCATTGCCTACGCCCTCGCCTAGAAGCCGAGTTCCAGCAACAGGTCGCGATCTATGCTCAACAGTTTGGCGACGTATCTGTAGACCACGCTCGTCGCACTGTCATAGAGAACGTCGATGCCTTCTTCCGGAGCCTCCAGAGTCTCTCCCATTCCTCACCTCCCTCACGACCCCATGCAGTTCAGAAAATTGCATTGAGAGTGGCAATCGGCGCCGCATATCAAGACAGCCTCCAGAGCAACCTTCGCATAAATCCTGCCGCGATACTCCACCAAGCCCTATCCTCCCCCGATCTGCTTCAGCTTCTTCAGCGTCGGCGCAGTACCCCTTCAAAATGTCTGCCATTGCAACATGTCACGGTATGTCCTATCGTTGACAACGCAAGGAGCGTTGGCCGTGCGATTCGCGTCGGGATGGCGTTCGACAAGATGATTCGTGTCGCCATGAAAACATTTAGCTATCGATTCAGTAACACGAGGTTCGGAAAGCTATTGACGCACCAATACGCCCGCCACATGATCGGTCTCATTCTTGAGCGCGAGTGTGCGAATTTCGGACCCACTTCCGCCTTTGCTGATCGAGCGCATCTCTACAAGTTGCGACTCCAAGACCTTACTCACTACCTCGTCAAAATCCGGCATTGCAAGCAAGACATAGCCGAGTTTGTCCACAACTTTCGTATTCCCACTGTCTTGAACACAAGCCACTCGAATGTGTTTATTCGACAGAACAACATGGGCATCAGTATCTACGCCGCGCACAGTACGAGCACTGTAGCCTCCCCAAGTACCGTTGCTGCTTCAGCATCCGCCATCCAGATCGCTGAACCCAAGCCGGATGTCCTGAGACAGGATTCTGCTACCTCAGAGTCCAGATCTGACACGGCACCTACCTCGCAGACACCAGTACCAGTGGCATCAAGCATGGATGTGTTGCAGCATACAACACCGGTGCAGCCAGCACAAACTGTGACAAACACCCATGCTGTGAGCTCCAGTTTCCAGGCTCAGCCTATCCAAACCCAAGTGACACAGCTGGTGCGCGACACAGCACCCAGCGTCCACACTAACGAGCCGCCCGCCATCCATGCAGGCTTCCCGCAGAGTGATGCAATGGAGGATTGCACTCCAGAACCCACTCGTGGCGAGCAAGTCAGCACTACGGATTCACAGGCATCGCTTCCTCAAGCTATGAACGGGGTAGAGACCTCGTCCGCTTCTAGTCATGGTATCAACACCGGACATGATGAGATGGATGACGTCCAGCACACGAACCAAACGACTGTCGTTGCGCCCACTTCCAATCTTGTGCAAAGCGAAAACCAGAACATGCCCGATGCGCCTCCGCTCGCGAACGTCACTGTCGGATCGAGTGGAGCTCCGTCCAGTACTACTGTTGGCGAAACAAAGGATCAGGACATGCCTGACGTGCCTCCACCAGTGCACTCCACACCCGGGCTTGCTACTCAGTCAAACCCAGCTCCGCCTACCACTGTTCAGATGAACCTACATCTCCCTGCTACTGTCCAACCGAACTTAGCTCCGCCTGCTACTGTTCAACCGGACTTAGCTCCACCTACTACTCTTGCCACGGACACCAAGGACGAGGATATGACGGACATGCTTCAGCCATCGCAGTCTACACTCGGATCCGGCCACCAGGTTTCTGAAGCACCCACCATCACGGTCATACCGGTTTTCGTTCGATCCGAGCGATCTACTTCCACACACCCTTCGGCTCCTCCAAGATTTCCATCTTCGGTCATGCAACCATTAGCTCCCCGTCCAACATTCCCATCGTCGGTCATGCAACCTTTGGCTCCTCCTCCAACATTTACATCTCCGTTTATGCAAACTTCGGCGGCTTCATCACCGTCTAGTTCGACCAGTGCTGAAAGCACTATCCAGTCACGGGCGAAGTCGAAGGCGCAGTCAAACCCGCACAACCATTGGTCTAATGGCAAGGCCCACGATCTACTCTTGGAGGTCCCTGAACTTCATCGCGCTCTCCAACAAGCTCTTCCAAAGACGGACGGTCAAGGACCTAGGGGTCAGTTTCGGAACGAGATTCTTGACTGCATTGACAATGCGGAATCTGCAGCTGAGCTGGCTCGTCATATTGACCACGCAATGCGAAATCACCTGTTGACCAATGCGGAGTTCAACAAGCTTACAAGACATGCACAAGAAGGACAACACGCTAGGCGGCGGGAGGCGCAAGAGAACACTGCCATACAGAACATGGACAGTGCGCCGCAGGCAAACAAGCCGACTGGTCTATCTCAGACCGCTGATGATGGTACTGCACAGTCAGGCATCTCTATTCCATTACTTCGCTCATCGCAAGCCGCGTCCGATATCATTGCGCAGCCCACCAAGCTCTCCACTCCTCCTCAGAAGGGCAACGCCGGCGGTGCATCATCGTCAGGCCCTCCCGCAAGGACAGAATCGGCAGCATCGGACCCACAATCGAGCAGAGAGGAACTGAATAGATTGCTGATTGAAGCGCAAAGGAAGATGACGAACAAGAAAGATCACGCCTGGTCTTTGTTCGCAGGCATGTTCGACTACTCGTGGCGGAACCCGTCAGATAACGACGTCGTGCTTGATTATGTTATCAAACACCCCAGGTTCCAGGGCCTCGACAGTAGCAACCACAAGAGGGTTAATATCCAATGGACTATCGATATAGTCAGGAACATGGTCGCCGACGAAGCACCATCCAGCTGCGAACTCTTGGTCTGGACATGCAACGAAGCATTAACTGCTCAAGACGTCAAAGTCGAGGTTGAGATTCCCGGTTCGTACGCAAACTGCAAAGACCGTCAGAGAGAACTTGGGCCGCTCTTCAAATGCATCTCTAACACGAACTTTCAACTCATGAGAGAAGTCTACCCGAACGGCTGCCTGACGTGGGACGAGATGAAGGATCTTGCGATGACACAAGAGCTTGATTACTTCAACGGCAAGAAACCTGGGCCCTACGTCCCATACATGAGGGGTCAGAAGGAGCACTGGCACAACAAGGACAACATGAAGAAGCTCATTGTTGACCGGATTGCTGCTCAGAGCATGGCGGCCGGTGAAGAAGCCACGCCCGGCCTCACAGGTTCGTCAAAACCAAAGCGCAACATCACAGAGATCTCTCTCGATCACAACAAGGTTTCGAAAGGGAAAGATGTTCCGGAATCCAACGGCCCGGTTTCGAAGCGCTTTCGAGACGCACCCACCGAAGAAGAAGAACGTGCGGCGATGAAGGAGAAGAAGGGGCGTAGAGCTGAGGACTCTGGTGATGGCGAGCGGATGAAGAGGAGCCATAAGTGATTTGGGGCGGAAGTGGGATTTGGAGCGGGTTGTCTGTTTTTGTGAGTGTTCTTGTTTTCCTTGTGATCCACATGGCACACATTTGTGTCATTGGTTTAGTTTCTAGTTCCCGCGTAGCATTCTACCGGGATACTATTGTAATTTTTAGCGTTTAGTTAGAGATACCCATACAGATACATAATTCACACTGAGACCGTCATTACGGTCCAGGATGCCAACTAAGTACTACACAAATTCTCCAAGTGTTGACGGGGTTGATACGAAGACTATGTAGTCATAAACTCACCAATTCATCCCTCCTATCTTGTGAACCTTCATAGAACTTGTGTATGTAGGGCCTCGCACTGCGTACGTTGATCATAATGCGTTCTTCGAGAACTTCCCGAAGTCATAACGCCGGGTGGGAGAATATGCGGTAACGTATGGAGGAAACGATTTCTCCAAAAAGTGATATTGAACAATGCTTGTGGTACTGACCGAATTCCAGGCATGCTATGCTGAGAATAAAAAAACGGTTCCGAATGTACATTACTAGCAGGCATGAGTCTAGCTAACGGCATGGCCTGTGGGACCTTGGGAAGTGTCTGCAAAACATTAGCTCCGAAACCGAAAACGCTCGTCTCTCGATCAGAATACTTACAGTCCATAGTTACAAAAGCGCGGTCCACCTCATTCAAGCCTTCTAGACAGTATTGCAGCGTCTCAGCGATGTCGTGACATTTGTTCAACGGAGTGTCCTCCTTCATAAGCACATCAATCTCCACACAGACGCCATCACCCGCGTGGTAGCACTTGAGGCTCTTGAAACCCTCAACGAGGGGCGAGAAGCGGTACGCCATGTACATCATCTTGCGCTCCACGCGGTCGCTGGCTGCCTCACCGGTTAGGCGAGTGACATTCTCAAAACAAGTGCAAGCCCAGTCATAGATGATGTATAGCGAAAGGCAAGCTGCGCCAAGAGGATCGAGCCACCAGACGCCAACGTGGCCGCCAATAAGAGGGAAAAGAAGGGAGAGGGTGTTGAAATAAACGTCTGTGATCGTTAGCAGATATACCCAGTTGACGGGATACACGATCGTACCAGTCTTGCAGTCTTGGGCCAGGGCCTGTACTTGTGTTGTCTTAACCCTTGCGCATCCAATCCAGATAGTGCCCTTGACGACGACTGTAGCAACCATGGCGAAGATAGCCGCGGGCGGCAACTGGGAAACGCTGTGGTCACCGCTTGGCAGGAGCTTCTTGACAGATTCTTGCAGAATCTGGAGGAACGAAATGACCATGATGATAGAGAAGACCAGAATTCCGATGGGTTCAAGGCGTCGTCGGCCGATAGGAAACTTCTTTCGTAGACTTTGCAGACGCCAGCCCACGAGCTTGTTGGTAGTCCAGATAATGATGGTGCATAGCAAGTCAAGTGCAGAATCAACAAGAGACGCAATCAGCGACAAAGAGCTGGACCAAATGGCTGCCACACCCTTGGCTGCGAGCAGAAAAACGTTTACGATGACGTTGATCTGGAAATCGTCAGCTTTGGCCACAACTGTCGTCTTTAGAGCTTACATTTATCGCCCACCTTGCGTGTTTGGCAGATCTCGCTCTTCGGTCGCGCTCTTCTTCCGGGAGAAAAGGTTCCAGTTCCTCGCCGCTAATGCCCAACGGTCCACGGTCTTCTGCTACTCCATCGCCGTCAGTATCTCGTGGATTCATACTGTCGACAATGTCGTCGGCGAGCGAAGAAACAACCATGTCTACTTCTGCCCAGTCGTCCAAGCGCGAATTCTGCTCTTGGTAGAAGCTGCGTACTTTCTTGTTCTTGATGGATTTGAGCTGAAAAACATGTGTTAGCATCGTCGCAAGTAGATGGATTCATTGGAACACACGCTCTCATCGCTCTTCCTATAAACTTCGAGCGCTTCGTGGTCGATGTTATCGATCAACTTCTTTTTCATTTCGTTGGCGCGATTGTCCTTCACAGTTCGGTCGATCGCATCGCGAAACCGCTTCTGTGGTTTAACAGGATTGACGCCTCCATATCCGCTTTCCAGGTCGACACGCCGGTACTTGTTGAATTCGTTGGGGTTGCCTCTGCTGTGAATGTCGCCGTTGCTGTTGTGGCTATTGAGAATGTTGCGTCTGGTTCCGACCATAGCTGCGTGATTTCGGAAGCTTCCGGGACACCTAAAGGGTATCGTTGTAAGGTTCGAGAAGGGAAGAGATGGCAGACAAGGACTGACAAGAAAACCAAGCTTACTAGAAGGAAGACGCGACGCGCTGTCAAATCATGGCAGCCAAGATTCCGAGAAATGGACGACGCCAATGCGTAATAGCGTTGGAGAGCGCATCATAAACTGGAGACACCTTGCCCTATGTGGCAGTGTCCCTGCATCAAAAGGATATTCTCGGTGGTCTGCGTCAGATGTCGCTGAATGGATGCTATGACATCACCTCTCTAGCGTCGTGCGATGGACACGATCCTGGCGCCTCCGCGTCAACCATCGATTTCATCGCCTTGGCAGGTACCGTCGCGGCACATCACCCCGCAAAATCGTACAAGCTCCGATCGATCGAGTTAGGCCGTTGGCTTGCTCTTTCGATGCCAATAGGGTTGCTATGTGAACAGCAATAAGCATCACAGAATGGTGTGCGACTCGATGAGATGATGCGTTGACGTCATGTCTAAAACCGGGTGGCCTCTGATCACCAGCGCCGTTAAAACACGTTCCGGCCATCGCAATGTGCCGCTTAGCCGAAAGGGCCGAACCAGGCGTCCGGTATACTTACCTGGGATCAACCATCGACGAGTCGCAAGATGGACATCCGATCTCATCCTCGTCAGTTTTCGGCTCGAATTGAGTTTAGAATCTCACCCGGCCAATGCCCCTCTCGATTGTCATCGGCATTTTGCCGAAGAGGCAGGGTCATTTATCGGTCACGTGAGACACCACCAGTTTGTTTGCAATGAACCCAAAGAGGAATCAAATCATGATGCCTTCCCATCGGTACCACTGCATCGATATCAAGATGCAACAATCTCCTGTCTTAGTCGAGAGATGACGACTCAGATGCTGCGATGAGGCGCTTCGTCCTGAGCCGCTTTACATAAGCAGCCCCGCAACTACCGGATGAAATACCTACCCGAGCTGACCTTCAGGCCTGGATAGGAGCAGGAAAGCTCGCCAAGTTGTGCTTAAGGCGCGCCGAGGGACGACAAACAAAACCGCGCTCGTCTGCTACCACGCGTTGTTACCCCGAGCGCCAGCATCTATCCATCATGGCAACACCAGCAGCACGCGTCGGCCGCCCGAACAACAATGCGCTACTGGCTGTACTGGCAGTTTTGGCCGGGATCGGGTTGTACACCATGCGCATTACGACTGCTCAAAACGACGTTCCCGTTGGCTTCCTGGACGCAGCTGCGTCGGGTATTCTGCCTAACGGCGTGGCCCTCAAGAAGCACTATACAGGTCTCCGTATTCTGGACGAAGGACTGTCCTTCTTGGTGGCTGCGTTCTTGTATGGGCCCACAGGATGGAGCGAGACCTTCTACTGGCAACAGCTGCATTTCCTCTTCCAGATCACTCCCGTTCTTGCGGTGCATGGTGTCGAGGCATCCCGTGGGCGAAATCAGAATAGTTTGATAAAATAGTAAGTGAACCATCACAGGGGGTTTGGTGAAACTTGATGCATAGCGCTGACAATGTGAAGTATCTCTATATGGGCCTTCGTCTACCAGAATGTGGGAGGTGCTATGATAATAACTCTCTGGTGGTTAGCCTTCCATCGCATCTCAAGCCCCAAATCATACTTCCAGACCGGGCGCACAGTTCCGTTGCCTTATGCGCGGGCCATCCTCCCAGGGATTCTCATATTCTACGTCATTCCCACCGTTGCGTTGTTTGTTCCAGGCCTTAACTTGGACACGATGCAAAACCTTCTCGCATTCTGGCAGTTCACACCTATTTTCGCCAACATCCCGCTGTGGTTCGTTTCTCTCTCAGGTTCCTCGACCGCCATCACCGCGAAAAACAAAAGTGCGGATATTCGGAGTCTCAAGATTCTCTACGCTTTTGCTTTTGTTATCTCTACAGCGGCACACTGGTTCGCTATCCGTGGCATCTCCCTATCCGACAACCCCGATGTGACTTACGCCCGCGTGTTCATCCCTAGTACTTACACATGGAAGAATGGTCTAGATTGGGGCGTCCTATTCATCTTTCAGTGGGACTGGCTCATCATTGGATCAACGTACATCATTTCATCTTGGGTCGCTATATGCGATGTGCAGCGGATGAAGAACGGAGAAGCAACACTCGAAAACATCTTTGAGAGTTTTCTAGTCATTGCAGCGGTGACGGTCATGGGCGGACCGGGCGCGACACTTGCCGCCGTTTGGTTTTGGCGAGAGGGCAAGATGGCGGAGATTGAGAGTGCATCGGGTGAGAGAAAGATGCAGTAAGCACTAAGACCGTAGGCACGTTTTGATCACGGGCTATCAGCAAGAACGTGCAAGTGGATAACATTATCTGTGAAAAACAGAGTGTACATGCAGCCTATAGCCATTGACCAGGCAAGCTAGCATCACGAAACCATGCATGGTATCTGGATTGGGCGATATGACTGGGAGGTTCTATTTGCGGGCCGCATATGACGATGGATAACAGATTCGATAAACGGCATGGCAGAAGGTATCTCAAGAAGCTGATGAAATCATTGCGGAATCGATATCAATTTTGTAAGCATTGTTAGACTGGAGATATCTGTTGACCTTGGAATGTCATCCTGTTCTACGTGCCGTCTTCAAGGTCGTGCTAATAGTGTAGCATATCTCTCCTTCACGTCTCCCAACAACGGTGACTCCAACAGCTTTTCCCAGTCCTCTTTCAGAATGTTCTCCAAGGTAGCAACGCCTATTTCAACAAGGATCTTAGTCTCCTCCTCATTCGACCATTTGACTCTAGTGGGCCAGAAGGCAATATGGACTGCCCAGTGCACAACCATCCTTGTCAACCACGCTTTGCCAAGCGCCTCTGTCTGTTCCCGAGCTACCAGATAGGCGTTCAAGAATGCACTAAGCAAGCCCCTACCGCCACGAAAGCGATCCAGGAGGAATGCTTCGGCAGCGAACTGACCAACGTCGGTTGCACTGGTACCACGGCGCACCAGCTCCCAATCAACAATCGTCAGCTCGATTGGCTCTTGTTCAGAGTCCCGCACGAGAACATTGCCAGGCCAAAAGTCGCCGTGGCAGATGCACTCATCATCTATCGCGACTAAGCTCCCGAATCTTTCATTGATAAGGTCAGCCAACTGACGGTCGTAACCGGATTGCGTCAGTGCCTCGTGCAGTCCGTTGTAAGGATACCGGTATATGTTGATCGCAATGGGGTTATTGTTGGTGCCTCCATCTTGCCCCGGGGAAGCGAGCAAGACATTTTTCGCGGATAAATGCAGTGCGACAAGCCATCTTCCAAGCTGCTCGCTGATGTGTGGTATGTCGAGCTTCAGGTCCGTATAAGCGTCCTTCAAGTTCCGACTACCGCCATCTTCGATTTCGAGCAGCTTGTTGGCCCTGTCGTAGTTGAACAGCCGCACTGTGTGTACGTTCGACCCGGAAAGAGTTGCGGCTAAAGGGCTCTCGGAAGAAGATAGAGTCTGCAAGATTTGTGCTTCGTAGTCCATACGCGCGGGATCGAATGCAAAGTCTTTGTTGCTATGCAAGTAGGGTTCTGCGTGTTTTAGGATGCGCGTCGAGCCATCATTTTTCGTGACGCGATAGACGTAGTTCGCAGTGCCTCCTGAGAGTAGTTGTATGCTGGTTGGTGTGAATTGATGTGCTTTCAGGTGTGCTCTAACACCCTGCTCGTTGGTAAGGTCGTGGGAAGACATGCTGGTGAGAGACTGCTAGAGACAAGCCTACATCGCCTTTTGTAAACAAAGACCGCATCGTGGCTTCCTTCCCTGACTCATGACAGTGACTTTAATCGGTGAAGCTGTACGCGGTAGTAACATGATTCCATATGAGTCATTTGCCAAGAGCTGAGCAGTGAAGGAACACAAAGGCACTGCCATTGGAGGTTGTTAGCATTGGTGCTCACTACGCTAGGCCGAAAGCGGAATAACAACCGCCCCCACCCCTTGAGGCATCGATTCTACCCCGCTCCAGGACAATACATCTGTCAAACTTACATCTGTCAATGCTACATGAGCGCATACCGGAGACTGTCAGTAGTCCCATCTTTGGCGCAATATGTCGATATCTTGATCAAACTTCCGGCTGTTGGCCTTTCGCTCACGGTACAGCGGTGACTTAGACGAACCCAGCGAACCAAAGCCCTACACAATCAACCGTTCCCCAAAGCTCAACCCCAATGATTATCGCGATACAGTAGGCCTCCACCGAGACCGAAAAAGCGAACTTACACTCTCGTAGTTGGCCTTTCGCTGCGCTTTACTCGGTTACGCGTTCTCTACCACTGACCGGCATCCACTCAACACGAAACCGCTTTTGGAGTCGTGATGAATACACTCTATCCCACACGTCTGTCGAGCAGTCAAATCCGCCTCTTACACATACTGCCCTCTGGGTGCCCGGAGTCCCCAGTCTCGTGTGAGCTTCGGCAGTACGAGATCGACGATATTCCTGCATACGAAGCACTCTCTTACTGCTGGGGCGACTCGGCTGAACGGCGTGAGATAGTCTGTAATGGTGTAATATACTCGGTCACGACGAGCCTGCGTGATGCGCTCGTTAGGTTGCGACTGAAAAATGAGGCTCGAGTTGTCTGGGCAGATGCATTATGCATTGCACAGTCTGATGAAGAAGAGAAGAGCTCTCAGGTACGCCGCATGGATTCGATCTTTCATCGCGCTGAACGCGTCGTCGTCTGGCTGGGTCACGTCGAAAATAAGCATGCTTTGGACATCAAGCGTCTTTTCGATTCACTGGTATGCGTCGATGCCTTTGAAGACGATCCCGACGACTACTGTTCCGATTGGCGTATCCCGAATATAAATGCAGTCTTCGGTGGATCGCTACCATGGAATGCGCTCTCTCTTTTCTTTAGTAGCCCTTGGTTCCGTCGGACGTGGTGTATACAAGAGATAAGATTGGCTTCTGATTCAATATTCTACTGGGGAACTGAGGAATTTCCAAGGCACGCTGCCGTTCGCTTAGCCGCATGGACGATGGATGGCTGCCAAGACGAGATACGACACTCGCCCTATATAATCTTCGAAAGATACGCTTGGCGTATGAACAGTCCAATGTATCCAGACAAATGTGGCATTCTTTCAGCTCTGAAAACCTACAGAGCTTGGGAAGTTACAGATCCTCGAGACAAGATCTATGGCATTCTTGGCTTGATGGAACTTCGTAAGGAGAGACATATCATCGAAATCAATTACGAGAAGTCAGTTCAGGATGTCTATCATGATTTGGCGACTGCGGTCATAGTATGGACAGGCGATCTCGCCCTTTTTGCCCATGTACATCATGGTGAGGACTATGAAGATGGACTAAGATACGAATCTTGGATCCCTCAATGGGACCAGTCCCTACATGTGCCGACTTCTCGGATAGGACAACTTTTGTACCCCTCTTCCATACCACATGGGACATCTAATACGATAACTCCGCCCGCAGGCACCACACAACCTCATGGCCGACTATTAACGGTATCTGGTGTGACTCATCAAACAGTCTCGTGTACAGGACCGCTGATGCAGAGGGTTTTTTACGACTTGACGAGAAACTTCGAACATGAGAGCATAGCCTTGGAAAGCTATCCGCAACGGATACTTCTCGAGTACTGGCGCGAGAAGGTGTCCGAGGGATCACCTTTAGGCCATGATCTGAGTCCTGGAATGATATCGATGGCACGGACCTTGACCACAGGAGAGGTACTTGAAGCCGGAATGCTGTATGAGCATGCAGACGAAGACGCGATAGCAGCATATTCCCGAGGTTTCTTGGCTTATATTCGCCTCCTCCACTCGATTGACGACCATGAGAGCCGAGGTAACTTGACGAGAGAAAAATTGAACGAGCAAGGCCATGCTTGGGAGTCGTTTGAATATGTCATGTCAACGTGTTGCTATCGACGAAAATTCTTTCGTACCAGAAACGGCTCACTAGGCCTCGGACCTGCTTGTTTGCGGGAGGACGACATGATTGTGGTTCTAGAAGGGGGCATATAACCCTTGTGCGCTGCGACCAAAGGGCGACAACTACCTGCTGTTGGGTGATGTGTACATGGATGAGATTATGCACGGAGAGCTCATCAGAGAGATTGAAGATGGGAAAAAAGAACGTCAGTATTTCTGCCTCATATAAGAAATTGTGCAAAGGAAGTACCGCCGGTACTGTTCCATTACTGTCGCCATATAGACTGTCTGTTGTCACTGGCGGGTATTTGACTTTACCACCCTCAACGAAATTCCCTCCCGCCAATACCAAACTCCAAGAGGCGCGCCTTGCCCCTCCGCACGACCAATCGCCTAAACGCGTCGAAATCATTATATTTAGGCAATTCCCCGCTCATTGGAAGGATCTGCTTTGCCCGCGGTACATCCATCACTTCTCTACAATTATCTTTAATCCGTATGAACATTTGGTCGTCGAACTGTCTGCGCGAATTGAATATTTCTACCACACACGACGACAAGGATTGCAGTCATGATTGAGGCATGTACGGTGCTATCGAGGTTAAGTGAAGCTGGTCTGGAAAGGTGTGTAAGATGTTTTGAACACTGACCAGTTGAAGCGAAAGATTCGAACGCCTAGTCTTCTTGTCTCGTTCTTATACTAAATTGAATCGCGCATTCTCCTCTGTCATCATTGATATCCATCAATTACTGCGCTTTATACTCAACAGTTCCAGTACCAGACAACGCTCAGTGCTTGCGCAAATACAAAACCACCCATCCCAGCAGCCTGTACACAGCAACGATGACCAGAAGATAGCCCACATACTTCCCCGTGTTCCCCGTCCCAAACCCATACACGCTCAAGACTGCCTTGCCGTCGACCAAACACTGATCCTGCAGCGCACTCGGATACATGCACTGACATCCACCTCCCTCTAGCCTCTCACAAGCATAGTTCCTCTTCCCAAACTCATTGACCATCATCCCACGGAACACATACGCCTGATAATCAATATAATGAAAGACGTACCTCCAAAACACATTGAGCGTACCAGGCTGCACCATGAACCCATTAACACACATCCAAAGCCCATTCGCAAACGCCGTCGCCGCAAGCGCCACAACAAAAATCGGAATCAAGCTCGAAAGCAACACAACCAACGACTCTGCAGCCAACAGATCCAGAAACAGCCAAAGCACCCACATCCAAAACCCTTCTGCACTCGGCCTGAAACCTCCTAGCCAGTAACTGACCACGCTAAACAGCACCGTGATCAGGAAAAGATATGGAATTCCCACGATGAAATTGGCTAGCATGAACGCTGTAGGTCCGTAAAGCCCGTTTGCGCGTTCCTTGGAGTAGATGGCGAGGTCTTCGAGGTACGCGGGGATGTAGGCGACGGCCATGAAGGACATGAAGGCGCCGCCGAAGAAGATGGCGTTGGTGAAGGCTTGGATGTTGGATTGCGTGGGAGAAAGTCGTAGCCAGACTGTGCCCATCATGATGGCGAGGCCGAGGTACATGGCTATGCGGATGCCGTAGGCGACGATGTCGCGGTGCGATTTTATGAACGAGCGGTGGACGAGGGGTAAGAGCGTTGAGAGTGAAGAGACGTGTGTGCTGGAAGAAGTGGTTTGAGAGGATCCGGGGGGACTGGCTGGCGTTATGGCGGCGGTGCGGAGGTTCGTGGACAGTTTTTCTGCGGCAGTGGATGTGGCCCAGGAAGTGTGGAGATGGGCGAGGCGTTGCGATGCGGCGGTGTTGTCTTGGGAGAAATCAGTGTTGATCAGGTCGATAACGAACTCGGCTGGGTTGGTGTATAACGGCATCTGTTGACAATCATATTAGTTGTCGTCTTCGAAGTACAGCACGATGTACGCTCACATTATATCCCAACCCCTCAAACCACTCCTTGACACCCTCAACCTCCCCGTTGTAAACACACTTCCCCCTGCTCAACAACATCAACTTGTCAAACAACCCAAAAGTCGCAGTACTCGGCTGATGAATGGACGCAATCACCAAGATCTTATACCTCTTCGCGATACCCTGTACAAACTTGATGACTTCGTAGCTAGCCGCAGAATCCAGTCCACTTGTCGGTTCGTCAAGAAACAGTATCCTAGGAGAAGTGATAAGTTGACTAGCAACGCTAACACGTCTTTTCTGACCGCCAGACACGCCTTTGCGGATTGGCGTCCCGATCAGGGTATCGGCTTGGGCGGTGAGGCCAAAGGAGGAGAGGAGAGAAGATATCAGGGCCTTGCGGGAAGAGGCTGAAATGGAACTGGGGAGTGCGAGTTCAGCGGCGAAGTAGAGTGTTTCGCGGACGGTGAGGGAGCCGATTAGGGCGTCTTCCTGCTCGACGTAGGAACTCATTTTGCGAAATGAAGATAGTGTTGTTGGGGCGCCGTTGATGCGGAGGGTTTGTTGGATGTTGGCATTGGGGATTGCGGCGCGGTGGGCGAGGATGTTAAGAAGGGTGGTTTTTCCAGAGCCACTGGCATTGCTTCGTTAGATGGCTCTTTATAGTCTGAGCGAGGATAGTGTGAACGTACCTTGGACCCATTAGGGCCATTACCTCGCCTGCCTCAACCATGCCGCTAACGTTGGAAAGAAGATCAATTGGCTGTTTTGATATTCTGTCTTTGACTGTGACTGTTACATCTTCCCAACTGAAGCTCTTAACTTCCCCGTTGCTTAGATGCGCATAGTCTGAGCCTGCATTGCCTTTCTCAACGTCTGCCATGATGCTTGATGATGACATGATTGAGGGATCAAGTCTGAGTAGTGTGCTTCGTGGAGTCCGCTACACGACCAAAGTGACCTGTCTGGGAACGAGTTGCAAGACCAGCGGTATGTCTTACAAAATACAAGAGTGCATGAATGATTAGTAGGGAGGTAGGAGTGAAACCGCAGTCACAATTTTCGACGAACTCCCTGTTGAAGAAGAGGTTCAAGGCGAGATGGGATGAAAAATATCAAGACCATACAAAGACAGCTCCTAGATATGAGCAAAAGCAAGGGGGCCAGAAACCCTACCTCCATCTCCTTCTCAAGAATTCAGAATACCTAGACCCCGATGATTCGTAGCATCAAGTAGTCCCCGACGGTCCGATATCACTGTCATCGGCGAATATTCGCCGGAAGGGGTGGCCTTATTCACAAAGCCAGGCTGCTGAAGTCCAATGCGGAGATTGTTCTAGCCTATGAAGCTCAGGTTTCAAAGATCAGTAAGCACTCCATACCAATCAATTCTTCGTGTCATCATATTCAGCCAACGATCTCGGTATCATGATTCTACGATGTGCTGTCGCGCCGCTTGGCGTAAGGCGGCCGGGAGGTGGTGACATGCAGCTTACTTCCCCGTTATTGGTTTCTGGAACACACAACCTGGAGAAACCATGTCCGAGTAAAGCTACAAGACATCGGTTTTCGGGGTCTTCATAGGAACGATGTTTAACAGTGTAGTATAGTACCGCACCCACTTCTATCCAAGTCTGGCTATCCGGACGAGATAGCGGTGGAAAGTCTCGAAACTGCTCATCATGCAATATCGGATCAGCGAATTTGCTGTCCATCTGTCGTGGGGTGCGCAGCTGAAGGCTCGATCCGGCGATCTAGCTGCGTCGCTTGCATCTTCCACCCCTGCCATCTCGGCGACGTCGTAGAGTGCACGGACGCCGCCTGGTGCAACCTCGCCGACTGCATTTGAGGCTGAAGATGCACGTTGCTGCTACACGAAAAAAAATTATCATCAGCAGATGAGAGGCGCATGTGGCGGCTGACGTGGAAACACCCTTCCATTCTGTTCAACACAGGGATGACATGATACTATGGGCTCCGCCTTTGTTCTTCTTACACAGATGGTCGTTACCGTCCATCTGGAGTTATCGAAAAGACGAGAACCAAACGCAATCTTTAATACATGAACTCACTAATCTCGAGTAACTGCGCATCCAGCGCCCTCTTCGCTTGCACACTAGCCTCCCTGTTCTGATCATTAAGCCTTTCTTCATATATCATCTGCAGCAATTTCTTGACCTCCTGCTCTCCAAAGACAATACCCGGCACACCAAAGCCCTTGCCATACTCTCTCGCCCGCGCAACAATCGCATCCGGGCCTGCGGTGAAGAGGTCGAAGAACAGGGCTGCATAAGGTAACGTAGCGCCGTCCTCGATGTTCTTGAGGTTCTGCTGGAGGACGAGGATGTTGAGTTGCATTAATGCGCACCCGTTGGTGTTCATGCGTGTTATCTTAGTGGTGCAGAGGTTGAGGAGGTACGTGTCCATTAGGGCTGCTAAACCGCGCGTTATGTGCATGTAGGATGCGGCTGGGATGTAGGTTGACACTTCGGTGTCAAAGGAGACGAGGGTGGCGTTCAGGGCGAGGATGGCGGGGTCGGGGTCGCTGAGGAGAGTGTCGATGTAGACGTTGGGTTGTGTGCTCGCGTTGAGTGAGTGTAGGATGGTCGACCGGATTGAGAGGTGCAGCGTGCGTAGGACGCGGGTGCTGAGGGCATGGTAGGTTTGTACTACTGCATCGAATATGCTGTGGGTTGGTCAGCAAAAGGGATGTTTTGCAGGCATCGGGAATACTCACGCAGCAGTATCGGCGCTCAATGGGAGATACACCTGAGCGTTCTGTGGCCTGGGGTCGGAGGAGGCAAGCTGTGTCCAGCGTCTGTTGTGCCTCTGGCCGTTTGATTCCGCAGCAATCGGGTCGGACGCACGATCACTGATATGCCGTAGTTGCGCAGTCTTTGTAGCCAGCCACTTCATACTTGTGTACAACAGACAGAGGCTGACAATGCTCTTCTTGTCCTGGATCATATCCGCCTGATCCAGGGGCTCATCTGCTTCAACTGCTTCGATCAGAAGAGCGACTTCGCTCTCAATGGCTTTGTTCAGCTCTTCGTGGTTTGATGGATCTGTTCGCACTAGGCGGGCAATGAGCTCCTCCATTGCTTCAGACTCCGCCCACACGGCGGGAGCCTTCATAAGACGACCGCTTGCCGTAGGCTGCGATCGACTAACAAGAGCCTTGTACCAGCCAATGCATTTCTGGGCGTATGTGTCCATTTGATTGACGATGAGTTGGGAGAAGGCTTGGTCGTGAGGAAGGTTGTCCAGCATCTTGCAGAAAGCAGTGATAAGGGTGAAGAATTGCGCAGTCCCCTGTTGAGTCAGTATAAAACGTACACACCATCAGTGCATGACGTACCTTGAAGATGGGCTTCTTGGAGTGTCTCGACCAGTGAGGGTCTTCGTTGAAAGAGTCGACCTCAATAAAAGTTTGAGAACACAACTCAATAAGGGTCTCGTCTAGCTGTGGGTGGAAGACGTTGACCAAGAAATCGTCCAAGAAAGAAGTCAAAGTACTCATGCTGATGTCAGCATTTGAAGGCACAACCTCCTTCAATCGATTCAAGAAGTCGAGAGATGGTGGTAGCAGAATGCCCATGTTGAAGACACTTGGCTCAACCAAAAGTTTGTGTCCGGTCGCACTGCCGTCGAGGTTGGTAGTTGTGTTAGTATGGACATCCTCTGGTCTTTTTAAGTCGGACACGAGTCCAGGCACGGATGTCTTGAGAATGATCTCGAGATCCTCTCGTTCTTTGGAGAGCTCGGTCGCTTTCGTGTCCACGTCGGACAGCTTGAACATGCGCTTGTTCCGGTCTCGAGGAGTGCGTGAGAACGCACTGCCAATGGAGGCCTGACCCTGACCGCCTCTATAAGACGCTTCGCCGTCAGTAGCAAGATAGTCGTGGAGAAGTGACCGCATCTCGCTTTGGTACAACTTCCACAACTCTTTGAAGCCGCGCGTCAATGCCGCGCTTGACGCAGCCCGGTTCTCGCGTCGAACGATACCGGCCACAACGTCGTGCACAACTCGGTGGCTTTCTGCAATTGCCTCGAACCGGGCATAAAGAGTCCACATCAAATCGTTGAGAAGAGTTGTCCGGACATCCTCATTCTCAACTTCAGTCTTTGCTTTGCCTTTCTTCTTAGCCGAGTAGGCTCGGAGTATGCTCGGGTGTCGCTGCGCGACTTCGTTGTTGGACTTGTCCACAACTTTGAAGAGTTCGACTGGCAACCTTTGTTCGATTGTATCTACGGCCATGTCCAGACGGCTCATCTTATTCAGCGCCTCCATGACCAGTCGTATATACTGAAATGTGTCTGTCTCGGGATTGTGGGTGGAGTCGTCCGTCATCTAGGACTGTCAGTAGGGTACATGGGACATGTGGGCATACATACTGGCTCTGACGTATCTAGACCGTCTAAGAAATAGTAGAGCAAACGGCCCCTTGCATCCGTCTGGGCGCGCTGCGACAAGTCGCCTTTGACTTGGTTCTGAGCATACTCCTTCCATCTGTCCTCGCAGTAGGGCGATTTGAGGTAGAGATGGCTGTGAAGTTCTTCGATCAATATGTCGGTCAAGGATACTTCTTGGTTGCTAAGATATGTGCGCAGGTCAGACAGAGCCCCAATCTTCTCCATTTCGGTCCTTCGTATCATTCGCAGCGCATCCTGTAGAATGTCTACAGCTGTGAGGAACCGCTTCTCGGATATGCGGGCCTCGAGCCTCTCGGGGACGAGTTGAAGTTTCTCAATAGTATCGAGCATTTGCAACATCTCATCGTAGTTCTGGGAGGTCGTCGCAAACTCTTTGAGTTCTGGCTTGGCCGTGGAGAGTTGTGACTTGGCCGCGACAAGTGAGCCTTTGAGAGTTCTGACGCGGTGTTGGGAGCTTTGGAGGCTGGACTGGATCTGATGGAAGGTACCGATGGAGCTGTTGAAGCCCTGATGGTGCTCGTTGACGATGCCTTTGAGAGCATTCTGCAGCTGCTCGTGTGTCTGCTGGAACTGAGCAGCCTGGTTTGCCAGACCGAGCGAGCTCGAGTCCATCAGCTTCAGGGCGACTTCGATAGGGACGCATTGGTCTTTGGTCATGAATTCCCAGTTTTGCTGTATGTATTGCAGAACCTCCTCGATGGCCTGGCTGCTTTGGCCATAGTTTGCATTCCTCCCGTTCTGCCGCTCTCCGCTGCGACGCTTCGCTGGGCTGCGTTCGATGCTGGCAGGCCGTGTGACGTGACGGGGGCTCTCGTCACGGCCTGCAAAGCCGCCTCCTCCATAGCCCGCAGGTCGGCGCTCCCGGTCGGGGCTGGGTCTTCTTTCCATGTCGTCTTCCTGGGCAAGGCCGCCATAGCCGCCGGGCCGTCGGGGTCGTTCGCGCTCGTTGCTCGGCCGTGGTGCATAGTCGTCCTGCTGCGCGCTCATGCCACCGTATCCGCCCGGCCTTCGAGATCGCTCTCCACTCGGCCGGCCATCGTAGTTGGCGTCGCCGCCCGCGTATCCATTATATCCTCCGCCAGCGTAGTTGCTGCTGCCGTTGCCGTTGCCGTTGCCGTTGGCATAGCCTCCACTGGCACCCGCCCGCGAGTAGCCTGGATTGCGCGACATGGTGCACTCAGATGTCGCGCCGTGTCGTGTTCCGTGTGTTTCTTATCTTTGCATTCATGGCGCGCAATCCGGAGGTTTGCGCGTCACCGAGTATGCATGTGGTGCATGTGTACTGTTGCGGGGAGCTCGGGGGTGTGTTGCAGCAGGGATCACCGAAGTCGCGAATGTCAATGTAATGCCATTGGGAGGGAAGGACCGAAGATGAGCTGGAAGGCGCGACGTGAGATGCGCAGGGCTTTGTTATATAATATTCGAGTCTCACGATACATGCGACATGGTGTGATCTACTTTAGTTGCGCAGCTGGATTCTACCAACAAGTCGTTTCGTCTCCACCGTCGCTGCCGTCACGCATCGAGGTCGCGCCAAGGCTCCCGTTCCGCACGTTTCGCCGTTCCGCGCTCCCTGGAAGCTCTCACTCGCGATTCTTTATCCAACCACCACCGCAGGCACGCACGCAGCCTCGCGCCTTTACCTCTCCACGCCATTCCCCCCCTGCTATGTCGCGCTGATCTCGTCTCCGCGCCCCGAATCACTCGCGAAACCATCTCCCCCGATCGCGACCCGTCCGCAAACATGGCCGCAGTTTACGCCAATGGCGCGAATGGCGTGAACGGCGCCGGCAGCATGTTCCCACCGCCACGGTACTCGGATGTGCCCAGCTCCATTACCATCTCTGTCGCCGACGATGAGGGAGGCCAGCTCGACGTCGAAATCCCCTTGGACGAGCAGATCCAGGACGACCCAACCGAGCTGTGCGACATTCTGGAGGCTGAGAAGAGCGCGACATCGACATGGGTCCAGGTCGCCGTCGCCTATGCGAAGCGCAAGAGGATAGAGACGGCCATCGACGTGCTGAGGCAGGCCACCCAGGTCTTCAATCGCGCGCGCGGCGAGGACAGGCTCAGCATCCTCAACGGCCTCTGCTGGCTGTACCTGCTCAAGTGCCGCGAAGCACCGCGCGTCAGGCCCCGTACGTCACCACATCATGTCCGTGTACGCTCACAAGACTGACATACTCTAGAAAATGCAGAGGGAGACGTCAAGCTCAAAGAGTTCTGGATCCAGTCGGCGACTGGCGTACTCAACGATGCCTCCCGTATCAGCCCCTCGCACCCCCCGCTGTTCCTCGCCCGTGGTGTCTTATACCTGCTCAAGGCTTCGCTCCAGGGCCCTGCAACTACTGCCGGCTCCACCGTCAGCCCTGAGCGCATGGAGACGCTCAAGCAGGCTGCAAAGTGCTTCGAGGACGCGCTCCGAGCCTCCAACGGCAGGAACCTCATGGCCAAGATGGGCAAGGCCCGTGTCCACTACTCCATGGGCAAGTGGGCAGACGCCCTCAAGGGATACCAGAACATCCTCGAGAGCTCTCCCGACCTCCTCGATCCAGACCCGCGCATCGGTATCGGCTGCTGTTTCTGGCAACTCGGTCACAAGGACGAAGCTGCCACCGCCTGGCAGAGGTCTCTCGAGCTGAATCCAAAATCCAAGATTGCCCTGATTTTGATGGGTATCCACAACTTCCAACAGACCGCCAACCTGTCCACCTCAGATCCCAAGTTCGCCGCACTGATCAAGAAAGCAACCGGTGAATACATCCAGCCCGCACTGAAGATCGACAACCAGTACCCCTTGAGTTGTGCCACGGTCGGCAGCTATCTTTCTCTGAGGAGGGACCTTGCCAAAACTGAAGACGTTGCAAAACGTGCCATCGAGCTTACCGACACCAATGCCATAGCTAGCGACGGTTGGTATCTACGAGCCAAGGTCGCGCATCAACAGGAGAACATTTCACTTGCCGCAGAGTACTACCAAAAGTCCGACCAGGCTCGAGGAGGCGAGGAGCGAGGTTTCATACCAGCCAAGTTCGGACTGGCGCAGATGAACGTCTTGATGAACAACTACGACGGCGCCAAGTTCCGCCTCGAGAAGATTCTCCAGCAATCGCCCAACGTCGAAGCGCAGACCCTCCTTGGTACCTTGTTCGCCGAGGACGTTTTTACCGCTCAGAACAACAAGTCTACCGAAGACAAGTCTGCAGAGTTGAAAAAGGCACTCAAATATCTCGAAAGCGTGCAGAGCGCGTGGAAGGACCCAAAGAAGAAGGTCACTCCTGACCAGTCGGTATTACTCAACCTCGCCCGCCTCTACGAGACCGAGCACCCTGAAAAGAGCCTGAAGTGTCTTGAGGAGGTAGAGCAGATGGAGATTGAGGCCATTCCAGAGGAAGATTACCCAGAAGGAGTCGAAGAGGGCCCCGAACTCACAGCAGCACTTCGCCAACTCCTGCCACCACAACTACTCAACAACATGGGATGTTTCCACTTCCAGGCGGAACGCTACGTACGTGCTCAGGAGCTTTTCCAGGTGGCCCTCAACGCCTGTGTTAATGCAGAGAACCGCGACGATACGATTGATACGGACGCGCTTGTTACCTCCATCAGCTTCAACCTAGCCCGGACTTACGAAGCCGAGGGCCAAGCGGAGGAGGCCAAGAAGGTGTACAACAGTCTGCTGCAACGACACCCCGATTACGTCGACGCGCGCATCCGTCTGACCTACATTGCGCTAAGGGAGAACCCACAAGACGAGGGCCCCAGGGCTATGAAGGATCTCTTCAAAGAGAACGAGGACAATATCGAGGTGCGAGCCTTGTACGGCTGGTACGTCAACAAATCGAAGAAAAGGACATCCAACTTTGCAGCGGACGACGAGCAGCGCCTCTACAAACACACTCTGCAGAAGTCTGATAAGCACGACCGCTACTCGCTCATGGGCATGGGCAACATTCATCTCGCCATCGCGCGTGAGATGCCCCGGAGTTCAGAACAGGATAAGGAGAAGCGACGGAAGGGCTACGAGCGAGCAGTGGAGTTCTTCGACAAGGTGTTGCAACTCGACCCCAAGAACGCGTATGCTGCTCAGGGTATCGCAATCGCACTGGTAGAAGACAAGAAGGACTACTCAACAGCCCTGCAAATCTTCACCAAGGTAAAGGAAACGCTCAAAGACCACAGCGTCTTTGTCAACTTGGGTCACACATACTGCGAGATCAGGCAGTACGCGCGAGCCATCGAAAACGTATGCTTACCTATCCTACTTCACTCTGGTATGATATGCTAACACATTCTAGTACGAAGCAGCCCTGTCCAGGAACAGACACAATGACCCAAAGATTCTGGCTTGTCTAGGACGAACTTGGTATCTCCGAGCCAAACACGAACGCAGCCTTGCCGGATTCCGAACAGCCCTCGACTACTCAAAACAAGCACTCAAGGCCGCTCCTGCAGACCTCAACTCTCAGTTCAACGTCGCCTTTGTCCAGTTCCAGATCGCCTCGCAGGTTCACCAGCTCAAGGAGACGCAGCGCACGCTTGAGGAAGTTGACGAGGCTGCGACAGGTCTGACTGAGGCGATCGAAACACTTGACAAGCTCGCCAAGGAGGAGACGCCACCATTCCCACGTGCAGACATTACCTCTCGTGCAAACATGGGTCGCAACACCATCGCCAAGCAGCTTGAGCGTGATCGCGAACAGCAGGCATTGTACGAAGGGGAAAACGCAACTAAGCTCGACCAAGCGCGCCGCATTCGCGAAGCTGAAGTACGTCGCCGTGAGGAAGAAAAGGCACGCGCGGAGGCAGAAGCTCTGGAGAAGAAGCGCAAGTACGCCGAAGAGCAACAGCGCCTTCT
This sequence comes from Alternaria solani, assembly GCA_002952155.1. Taxonomy (NCBI): domain Eukaryota; kingdom Fungi; phylum Ascomycota; class Dothideomycetes; order Pleosporales; family Pleosporaceae; genus Alternaria; species Alternaria solani. The sequence continues at coordinate 717,314 of CP022030.1, read as the reverse complement.
CCAGCGTGACCGCGAGCTCATGGAGAAGCGCAATGAGGAAGAGCGTAGGCGCATGGAAGAGGATGAGGACAAGGAAGTCCGCAAGGCAGAGCGGAGAGCGCGTGGTCCCAAGGGCCCGAAGCGGAAGAAGAAAAACGCTGACTCTGATACCGATGACGGCCTGCCTTCTGACGACGACGAGCCGCGCTCAAGGCGTAGAAGGACCACGGCTAGTGGCACCGAGGACCTGTCCGACGAAGAGCGACCCCGTGAGAAGAAGAAGAGGAAGCTGGCTCGTAAGAGCGAACCTGCTGGCAAATACAAGTCGGCAGAGTTCATCGATGACGAGAGCGATGAAGAGGCTGCCGCGCCTGCCGACGATGCAGACAAGGCCACCGCGGCGGCGGGCAGCGACGATGAAGGTGCCGCAGCCGCAGCTCCTCGTCCCCGCAAAGCCCGTGTCGTCGACGATGAAGACGAAGATGATGACGCTGTCGCTGCACCGAAAGCGAATGGCGACGTCGCCATGGATGACGATGAAGACGAGTAGAGCCGTCTCGTGTCAACCCATGGTCTAGTCTTGTAGCTTTTGGGAGCTGGGAGCTGAAGGAAGGCCCGCATTCAGCGTTTGAGTTATCTTGTCTAATCTTCTGCATTGTCATAGTTTTTCCATATCATATTCTTGCATCAGCGCTACGGCGTCTTGGGGGCGGAAACAGGAATCATCAGCAGCTCGTCTATTTTATAGCACCACTAAAATTTGTATACCATACGCAAGGGGGGCGGAATAGAGTAGCAAGTCAAGTAAATGTACAATAGAACTTCCGTTCGGAATTCACTACTTGACCTGAAACGACCGCTTGTGATGCCAACGTGGTAGTAATCTGTTTGTTCTCAAAGCGCCCATTCATCCTTGTCGTCCGTCGCGCTAATAAAAGGTTCGTTGACGAGTTTAACAGCAAGTTCACCGCACAAGACACTATCCACGTTAGCAGTCCGTCCTCAAATGACAGCAAAAAAAAAGAACTTACCAGCTACTCCCAACCAACGCATCCAATTCCCTAATCGCCCTCTCCCTCCCCTTGCCCACCTTGACCCCCCTCTGCACCTCGGCCTGCAACTCCGCAATCCTCTTCCCCCTCGCAATACCCGCGAGCTCCACGACCCTCTTCGCCAGACAATCACTATGAAACGCATGCTGGCAAGGAAACACAAAGAACTGGCGAGCCAACAACGGTAACCCACACACATAGCATCGCTCGCCCGGCTCCACAATCGCATATCGCTGCTCGAGGGCTTTGATATCAGATTTGATGTGCGTAGCCGTCGCCTCACTATCATCCATTTCCTGTTTGAGGCTATCAATCTTATGACTGTAATCCTCGAGCGCCGCACAAATCTCCTCTTTGAAATCGTCAATGACGACAAAGTCGGGAAAAAAGGGGATCAGGTCTTCGATGCGGAGGAGATCGACTCTCCGCAGGAACTCGATAGCCGTCTTGATGCCGCTGGATTGCGAAATCACCTTCTTGGCAATGGCGAGCCAGAGCTTTTTGCGCAGAGGAGGCGACGTGTTGGAGCGGTCGGCGACGGTGGAGGCTAGGTCTACTTCGTCGTATTTGAGGGCGAGGTCGACGGCTTGCACGTATTGTTGCATGGAGCTGTAGATGTGGACACAGGATTGGACGCGTTTGTGTTGGATACAGAGGCGGAGGGCAAAGTCGGCATCGTAGTTTTGCTCGTGGGCGAGGGATTGGCCTTCGAGGTAGGCGAGGAGGGCGGTTTCGTCGGAGGTAGGGTGCGAGGCGTAAATGGAGATGAGGGTGTTGTGGACGGCGGCGTCGGTAGAGTTGTGTTGGTTGATTTCAAACAGGAGGTAGCGGACTGCTTGGTTCTGTGCAAGTGAGGCTTTGGTGTGGTTGTTGTAATTGAGGAAAGCTGGGATAAGCTTTTGGGCGTCAAACGTCGAGTGGCGCATCATAATGTCGACTAGCTCGACGGGCACATGTGCCATCAGGACGGAACTGTATTTGTAGAAGATCTCTGGATCTGTCTGTTTCTTGAGAACAGCCAAAGACTCCTGCCATCGCTCGCGCTGCACCCAATACGACAGGACGTAGTTGTAGTCGTTGACCACAGTGGCAAAGTACAGCAGTTCCTCCTCGCGGCCATGGCTGCTGATGATCTCGTAGACTGTCTTGCGATCCAAGTCAGCCTTGTATTTCGTTACAAAGTCCTGATACTCTTTGCGGATCATCGACAGCTGATCGTGAGTTTCGGCCGTGTTCATGCTTTCCGACAGCTCGGCCTTTGTGGTGATTGTGTCGTCGAGGGTGTTGAGCTTAGCCATATAGAGCTCGATCAACCAGGTAGCGACCATGGTCCTCTGCATGATTGACGACTTTTTGAGTGTGGAGAGCTTCGTAACCAAGTACTTTCTCAGAGCGTCTTGCTCACCGTTGTCGATAAACGTCAATGCAACCTGCTCAAAAGGTTTCGTGCTTCGACCGTAGACTGTTGCAGCCTCCATCCACTGGCTCTTGCCAACGAGGTAGTCACCAGAAGCCGTTGCCACTGCATCCTTCTGAGCTGGCGTCTTGGCATACTGTGAAGCCGCCTCGAATTGTTGTGCCCTGAGCAAGATCTTCCAGATATCTCTACTCTCGTCGGTCACCACAATTTCGAAGATCTGCTGAGTTGTGAAGAGCCAGTAAGTGTTCTTCTTCAAGTCGGCGACCAGGCCAAGCGCACTTTGTCCGGGCTCGAGCACAACCTGGTCAAGGACCACGGTGTCGTCCAGACGGTTGATGGCTACGATTCTGCCTTCGACGAGCTGAAGGATATGCCACTGGCTCAGGATCATCGAGCTGACTGCATCCTGTGTTCGCCGTGTGCGTCCGCTAGCGGTCTGTGAGGGTGGCACCTGGGATCTGGGCAGCATCTTCGAGTCTGCTAGAACTTTGCTGCCCAACTCGGAGGTATCCTGCGATAGGTACAGCTTCCCGTGTAACACGCCTTGTGATGTAAGCCAACCAAAGATCCTCTCCGCGTTGGCTTCCTCGCGATTGGGGTTCTCCTGGTTCTCTGGGGAGACGGAGAGTAACGAAGTTGCTGTAGGAGCCACGTTCGACACCTCGTGCACCGTTGCAGATTCACTCTCGAACAGCTTCGAGAATATAGACCCGCTGCCTTCGGATCCTTGGCGTCCGACTTTGCCTGCGAAATGTAGGAAAGTCGAAGGTGTCGCGACGATGATGCGCCGCAGATCCGTCCTTCCTGGCACCGTGTCCGTCCAGAGCCCCGTAATAGGCCCATCGTTTGTCCTATACACGCTCTTCAGATATCTCTCCTCCCTTCTGTAGAACTCGGATGACGGCTCGATGTACACCTCGTACACATTGCCGTCTGACGCTCCGACGAGTATCTCGCGCGTTGACGCTGTAGGTTGGGAGGGGTTCCACGATATGCTCTCTACGACAACACCTTTCAGCCGCGATAGCGCCTTGGGTGTCCGTGATTGTGTATGGAGGTAGTAGTTCTCGGCGAGGGTAGTGGTTATGATGAGATGGGACGCAGAGGGGTCGAGGAAGAGCCGTCTGATGACGCCGACTTCTGACGGCTTCTTCGGCAGGTCAATGTCTTGAATCAAGTAAGCAGTTGTCCGTCATTTCCCTTGTATGTGCGGCTTTGCACTACGAACCGTCTATATCAGCGGGACTATCCAAGTCTATACGCAAGATGCGCCCAGTCGACAGGGCCAGGACCACGACATTGTTCGCTACGGCGGCAGCCACAAAGTCGGAGGAGATGTTGAACTGTAGAGTAACGCGCTCTATGTTGAACATGGGGCCCGACGCATCCTCTTGCATGTTGCTCGTGCTCGGCGGCGCATACCCGCTCGAGGTATCGTAAGCCATGGTGGGCTTGGTGTGCAGCTCTCCGCTATCGTAGGTCTGGACTCATTATCTGCGCGACAATTCACGGCCCCTGTTCTCTGTCTCACCGTGCTGCCGAGTTCCGCTACAGCTATGAGCGCATCTGCTTGTTGGTGACGCCTAAGCTTGGAGCTTGGACTTCGGCGATGGAGCGGAGATAGGCCGGGGTTGGCGTGGCACCAAGTGAGTTCGCGTCGCCGCTCTTCATGCTCTTCCGCGACCCTTTCATCACCTTCATCAGTGAAACGCTCCGCATGGCCTTGTAACACTAATTCCCAACATGTAACTGTACCGTTCGTGCCTGAATGACGCGCATCGCCAAAATGCTGCAGGTCTCCCGAGGTCCTCATTCAGGGTGGAAGCGGCTGTACTAACGAATGCTTCACCGTGAGGGCCCATCTGCTCATCCGCGTACAGTTTCACTCTGCATATTAGACTACTTAGTTTTGATCTTTTGTGAGCTACAGCTCTGCACCTCTTCTCCCACTACCTCTTCGTCCGCAACACACGCACGGCCAATTCCAATACGGACCCGTACATCATGTAGCTTACACCCTCTACCGAATTGAAAAGGTACTAACAAAGGCAGGGATCTCGGCAGTGAGATGGTACAAGTCATCGTTGGCGCTGAAAAGAAGCCTTTCATATTCCACAAGAATCTCATTCGGCAGCACTCAGAATACTTCTCTCGCGCATTCGGACCAAATTTCAAGGAAGGCGAAGAAGGCATTGTGTATCTTGCCGAAGCCGATGAAACTTCCTGTCGTCTCTTCCAAACTTGGGTTTACTTACAAATCGCTCGTTCGCTACACCCTTTGCCTGCCACTTACCAGAAAGACGAGGGGCTGAACAGCATTTTCGGCGTAGATGCACCAGTCAGTACCGGTGCCCTGCTCTCCACAGACACCGAAGGTGCTCTCCGACGTCGTCTGATCGCCCTCTATATCTTCGCCGACGCCTATGAGTGCTTAGCACTACGAAACGATGTCATGACTGCTTTGGTGCGCATCGACATACGATCAGCTACCTATATGGGCTGTAATGTAGCCCCCTTGATTTCTAGATCCGTTCCGTCTTCCTCCACGCTTTGTAGGTACATCTTCAGATCCATGGCAATATACTGGCCTCCTGGTCATGACGTTAGCGAGGAACAGGAGTTACAACCCCATGACCTCATGACCGAGCTGTCGGCTATTGAGTCACAGCTAAGCCCCAGGGACTTACCCAGCAGATCATGATGATGGAGAAGGTATGTATGACCCTTGCAGCTTCCACGAGCATGCTAAGGATGAAGAGATGGAACTATGCGATTCAATCACGGCGAAAGGACTAGTTTACATCGATGCTCTCATCTCAGAATGTCTGAAGGTCGTTGATGCGCAGTCATCAAACTGAAGGTTGCCAGCAAGGGTCCCTACCAAGGAGGGGAGTGGGTAGAGTTCCTGGGAATGAATAATTGGCGAAGGTTACAAGACAAGCAGGGATGCATGATTCGTGCATACCGTATGCATGTCGATGCGGATATAGACCAACAAAATATTATGATTCGGTCTTATCCTAAATCTGTAAGATTGACATCATAGACGTTGACCATTGCTGTGTTTTATGTATCAGAGGTAGTAAAGATAACATAATGCTCCCTTGATCGTTGATTACGCCGACCTAGCTCCACTATATCAACCAGCACTACGATGTCTCGAAATCACATCGGCGATCCTTTTATCATTTTCGCCATCGCTTTCCAGCCCCTAACCAACTTGTTAGCACATCGTTTCACTCTGATCCACTCTATGCTGGCTTACCCTGCGAAACACTGTCTGGAATTCTTCTTGCTCCATATCAAAGAAGTGCGTAATATCCCGTGGACATCCTATCCACGGGCAGTGGTTTCCATGTGAAAGAGACATTCCCTGATATACCTCTAATCTGCCGAAGCCCTCGGTGCGCAAACGATAGACATGTGGTGCGATCAACGCTAACATGGATGACAGATACCCACACAAGGCGCCGCTACCCCTCGACCGATAGTAGTAATTCTCCTTGTCCATTTGGAAAATAATGACGCTGTTCTTGTTCGATATCGCGGACAAGTTTTCCAGATCGGCCTCCATGGAATCAGTAGGAACAATGTACGGTATAGGATTGAGAGTTATGCGGAGGTGGTGGACAACGTCCGCAGGAACGATTCCTCGATGCCAGACATCTGTCCTAAGAAACTTCTTCAAGAGACAATCCTCAGCATCCAATATAAAGCGACTAGTACGATACCAGTGCTCTGCGATCTCTTTCCCCACTGCTTCGCCCGTGTACTCGACGAACTTCCACACCTCGCGTCGCATACCAGGATCTTCCGGCATGGGTGATTGGGCACCAAAGAAAGAATGGTGTATCTCTCGAGTCCCGTCGGAGAAGGCGTCACGCGCTTCCACAATGTAATGTCGCTTGTGTGGGGTAACGATATGGTCGTATACCATGTCCCGTAGCTCACGAGGGAGGGCTGCATGGAATGCAGAGCAGAATGTAAGTTGATGTTGACGATGCTGCTCGTAAAACGCAGTTAGGCGTTTTTCCTGGGCTATCCTGTGTTGATTCAATTAGTCGTACGTTGCTAATATCAGTGTGTGAGACATACTGGACCGGACTGTGCTCGGCATCCGAATTTCGACGTGGATATGTCCTTGCTACACTCAGTGACATCCATGTATACCTAGATTCTATGCCACATGACATACAGTTCGCGTCGCATTGCATGCGAATAGTCAGGATGACCAGCCTTCATCGTGGACAAGCAGAAGAGGATGGTTGGTGCGTTAGTTCTGATTTTATATCTGAGCCTAGGGCGTTGAGGAATATTTATCTGCTATGTTTGAGCGTTCATGGCTTCGATTGCTTCTTATTCAAGAAGAGCAGAACAATAATCATGGCAGAGTCATTGACGTGTAGGCAACAACACGCGAAGGATTGCGCTGACTCAAAATGAGTCATGATGCAGGTGCGAGAGATCAGCCATACGGTGATCACATCCTCAAAAAACATGTAAAGACTGTCGATGCTAACAGGGAGAAAAACGAAGATAGAAGATCTCACCTCCAACTGCGAGATGCGCAACATAACTCGAATCGTCTATCAGCAAACTGGTACATAACATCGCTAGGGTATCTGCTTTTATCCAAACCTCTCCAATTCTCCAAGCGCCACGCGCAACCCGCAACCACAGTCCCCCTAAGCACGTTCAAAATCCACACTTCCCCTCAGTCTGAACCCCGTGCTTATCCTCTCAATCGGACTCTGTCTCTCAGCTCTATCCACACTCAATCGACCAGCCATCGTAGTCGTTCCACCCAGGCCATTCAACCCCTTTGAAACACCCTTGTCCGGGCTCCTCCCAGTACTCCGGCTAGCAATCGGAAGCAACGAGCCCCCGTCAGTCCTCCTTGCACTGCCGAGGTAGCTTTCAATGCTACGCCTGCCATCTGGACGATATGCCGTACTGCGTCCGCGGCTGAATGCCTGCTCAATTGTGCGTGTGTCGAACGAGTATTCGAAGTCCGTCTTCTCGATACCGCTATAAGGGTCATTGGTATCGGGTCGTGTTTTCTGGTTTTTGGTCTTGCGGTTGCGAAGACGCTGCTTTATTTCGCGGAAGAAGTCGCCAATCGCATCGAAGGAAAGCGCGATAGCGATGAAGGGTATGGAGATTGCGAAGCCGATGCCGAACATGTATTTGCTGACATATGATAGAGGGAGAGAAGGCTCGCCACCTCCTGGCTGATGTGGAAACTCTTGGATGTTGATAGTGAACATGGCCGCGATGAATGACAGAGGAAGGAAGATGATGGTGACAATCGTAAACACCATAATGGTCTGACTTTGCCTTGCAGTGCCAGCAGCCTGGTCGCGAGCGAAGCGTGCTTCGAAAGCGTTGGCATGCTTTTGCTTCAGATCGAGCAGATCAGTGATGGATTCATAGATGCGCTTGGCTTGCTTGTCCATGCGTTCGAGATCCTTGATATGTGTGTCGATCGTCTTAAGCATGTCTTTAAACCGCTTCTTGAGGTCCTGCTGGCTCTTGTGCTCTTCGCGATATATATCTGTAATGCTCGCCTCCATGTCTGGCAACACATTGCGCTGGTCTTCTAGCACCTTTGCTATCATGTTGAGTTCGTCACGAATGTCCTTGGTCTCCGCCAGCAGGTCAGTTTCGGCGCCGATGTCCAATAGCTTGTCGACAAATAGTGGGGCATGAGCAGCTGTTCCATTTCTGTCGTCGTACTCGAATGCTTCCTCTCTGATCGGGGGGTCGGCCAACGCATGCGCGTGTGAGTGATGCGATGAGTGTCGACGATTCAGGTGTTCTCTCTGCCTTCCTTCAGCCTCTAGATGTCTCGAGAATCGATTGGGCCTTCTGTGGTGATGCAGCCATTCTGATGCTTGTGCAGATGCAATGTTGAAATCCTTGAAAAGCATCGTTTCCATCTCCGTAGCATCACCAATGCTTGACTCAAACATGTCCAGAAACTGGTAGTCTTCGTCACCAACGCGATGTCTGTCGAAAACACCACTACAACGACCAGTGATAATCATCGCAAGGTCGTATACACTGCGCACCGGATCTCTTGTCTTGCTGTTGATATCTTCAATGACACCATCAAGAACATTGAGCGGGTCATTGCGAGGCTGCTGCCACCGTTGAGGAAATGCCGTCACTATCAAATCTTTTCCGAGTGTCCACATCCACAGCTGGTCAACCATGAAAATCTTTGGGTCGACATGTTGCGGCTCATTCGACTTGCATTGGTACCGATAAACAACTTGATCTCGATCTCGCGATTGCGTATCAATATTGTGATAGAAGAACTGGTCCAGAGTGCGTCGCACGTGCAACGAGACTTGCGAGGATGTCAAATGAGCTCTGAAAAGCATTTCGTCGTAAGTTGACGCGCGGTAATACTGTGCCTTGGACGTGCCCCCTTCGTTCTTCTCGCGTTCCTTCATCTTCTGCGTTCTCGAGATTGCAGCTTGCATCTCCTGCCGCCGTCGGTCGGTTTCGAAATGTAGGTACGGCATGAAGGCGAAGATATTGCCTTTGGCTATAGCTGTTGGGTCTTTGCGTCCTGGACTGCCGGGTGACCTGAGATGGCCGCTATTGTTGAGAGAAGAGCTAGTATCCGTTCGTCTTGCATGGTGTTGCAGGCCTCTAGTCGGTGTTTCCATTCCACCAGGTCGCTTGCCAGCTTGCTTGGATCCGGTCCACTTTGGCGTCTTTTTAGGTCGATCTTTTGCCTTACCTTTCCCTTCTTTGCCAGTTGCTTGTCCAGAGCCCGTTCCTGCAGTCCAATCCGTTTGATCTGTATCTAGCGTATTGGTCCGCACAGGCGTGCGGGAAAACGGTGTCGACGTTAGCTCTTGCGAACCAGCTACTGTATCAAGACCCAGACCCAAACCACTAGTTACCGTGATCTGTGGTATCTGGTCGGCTCCATCAGAAAGGTCTGAATCGTCGTGCTGCTTCGGCGCACGTGGTGTGCTCTGACACAGCGGTCGCATGAAATGCGAGTGGATCTGCTGTCCTCGATGCTGGTGGCTGAAGGACCGTTCGAGCGCCTTGAAGCCCTCCACGTCACTGGCGCCCTCTTCGATAAATGCTTTTGTGAGCAGTGCCTCGATCCAGGCCATGTTATTCGCAGGAAGATGAATCCATCGGAACGTTGTCGCCTTTGATTCCTTGGGCAGAATTGAAACAGCTGGCTTCCTTGGATTGACAGCATCACGAGCATACAGCAGCTCGAAGACCGACCTTCTTGAGACATTGTTTTCGTTATGGAAATTGCCAAAATCAACGATGGTAGCATGGAACCCGTTCGTAGCGCCCAGTGCGTCCTCGCTAAGTGCTTCGACTTGGTTGTGGGGTGCTAGAGCGTTGATGATGTCTTTGCGCGCAGGGCTCTTGCTTTGTGCGGCACGCAAGAACGGCGTAATACCGAAATTGTCTTTGGCTGCTCGTTTCACGTCCTTCCTTTCCAAGAGACACTTGACGATATCGAAATGACCAGCCTGCGCCGCGACATGCAAGGGTGTCATGCCATTGAGTAACTTTGCGTTGATGTCTGCTCCAGCGGCCATGAGTATCTTTAGCACCTTTACACTTCCTTGCTGGCAAGCATTGTGTAAGGGTGTCCAGCTTCCATCACTCTTTGCCCCCACGTCTGCGCCGTGGGCAAGCAAAAGCTCGATGATGTCGTCTCGGCCGTGTGCGATTGCCAGGTGCAGTGCTGTCTTTTGTCTGATCTCTACAGCATTCACGTTCGCCCTCGGTGGCCTGGTTCGTCTCAATAGCATTTCGCATAGCTCCTTCTTTCCAGTACTGGCTGCCCAATGTAGCGGGCTCCGCTTCTGGTCGTCCTGGCCTTCCGGTCCATCAATCGCAATGTTTTGCTTCAGTAACTCTGCGATAACATCGCGCCCCCAGTTGCAGTGCTTGTCTGCCGCCAGGTTGTGAAGCACGTTCCGTCCCGTGTTGTCCTTCTTGTTGACATCGGCACCGCACCTTAACAGCTCATGCATGATGTGGAAGTAATTCTTCCAAGCAGCCGTCATGAGCGCAGTCCGTCCCTGCTTGTCTTGCGCATCCACGTTGCCCCCAAACTTCAACAGCAGTTGTACGGTCCCAACATGATTCTTCTCAATTGCTTTGAACAGAGGCGAAACCCGGCCGCCTGGAGCGCCGTCCGGTTTCGCACCGCTCTTGAGCAAATATTCCGTCATGTATATGTTGCCGCGCTCGGCTGCGCGCATGAGGCCTATGCGCAGGAGGTGATCGATGGGTTGCGACTTGGCTTTCGCATGCTCGATAATGGCGATCGCATCGTCGTGTTTCTTGTCCTCGATAGCCTTTAGGAGACGCGGTTCGACGCGCGCATTCTGTCCAGAGTCGGCGCCATCGCTCGATCGTGATGGTGAACGGCCCATATTGGCTACATGCTCTGGTTGCGACAAGTATTCGTTCACATGCGCGTAAAGGTACGAGGGTCGATATACGTTCGAATCGGACGGGATTAAATATGCTTCAATGTCGATAAGGTCGGTCGCAGGTGTCGTTAAAGGCCATTCTTCCCCGGTTGCCCCTTGTTTTTCGGTTTGCGATCGCTGCCTTCATGGCGGTGGATGGGCACATCAGCCGCAGGCCTAGTTCAAGCTAAAAACATCCCCGGCTGCGTCGTGCATGAACACACGTGATGATCGGCGTCGCGTGCAACATAACAGACATTTTTGTCAAAGTATGAGGAAGCTGGGATTTACTGAGGATCTCGCGACAAGAAGTGGAAGAGCCGAAGCTTACGATCGCCGGGTTGGGGCTTGTGCCTGGAGATCCGGGTATTGCGGGGACGGCACGCCAACTCACAGCGCGGCGTTGACGTCGGCGCGCCATCACTGTGCTTTTTGAATGACTCGACACCGCTTTGTGTGCATTTCTCATCCAGTGTCACACCGTTGGTTCCTGGTACACGACCGTGAGACGCGGTCTTAGCGCGTGTTTTGCGTTTGCCAGCGGATGATGCAGGAGGTTCCTTGTCCTATAAACAGCTATGGAGACCGAGGACTATAAACCGCGATCGACATCTAGAGCTTGTCTACCAACTCCATCTTCAACACTTACACACCGGAAGCCGAAGAGTTCAACACTCTCCTGGTGCGTCTTGGTTTTGATAACCAGCCTCGCTTTCTTCGCCATGTACAACGGCCTAACTACCTTGCGCCCCATGGCCAGCGGATTATCACGGTGTACGAACTCGATCTTCATCCCATTCATCTACAAGTTCAGCCCCAAACATGTCCCACAAGTCATGTGTAGCATCGAAGGGGTCGACATCAAGATGCCTGTAGACACGGGGTCCACCGGCACGTTGATAGGAGCTCCAATACTTCCGAATATACCGTCTACCGAAGGCAAGCCAGCACACCACTTCTTCACAAGCAGCAAGATCCTCTACGTAGGGCGACTGGTGAAGCTACCAATGGACTTCCATGGTGAGAGTGGCTCCTACGCGACCGCGAATGTGCCTGTTTTGATTGTAGACAAGAGCTGGAGATGCCCTTGGTACAACCCCAGTAAAGACCTGTTCGAATGTCCACCAGGCCCAGGCGGAGAACAGGCCGAAGAGAGGGACACCTCGGAGATCACCTACATGGGTGTAGGTTTTGGAAGAAACGGCCCGAGAGACGGTATGCCGTACGCGACACCGAGCATCAACCCATTCTTGAACATCGATGCCATCAACGGAGGACCGACACCCGACGGAGCGATGCGAGCTGGATATATCATATCGACCGAGGGTATCCAGATAGGATTGACGCCAAAGAACACAAAAGCCTTTGCATTCTCTAATCTGGAACCAGGCTTGAATCATGGCGAGGATGCGAGAGATTGGGCAATGGCAAAGATGTCCTTTAGCATCAACGATGAAGGGCGTAATGACGGTACTCTTCTTGTTGATACTGGCGTAGCGCAAATGTACATCAGAGCCGAACGCGACATTTCGATACCGACTGTTGTCATCCCAAACCCCAACCCGAATGGTCGCACAAAGATGGTGAAGCGCGTGAGGCCTGGTACCAACATCACTGTTGGATTCCCGTCGCTAGACCAGCCAGCAACATCCTACTCGTTTGTAGTTGGCGAAAATTCGCCCATCGAACCCAATTATGTGTTTCCGCAACTACCAGAACATCCTCCATATATCAACACTGGACGGAACTTGCTGTTTGGCTACTCGATAGCTTTCGATGCGGTAGGAGGGCGTTTCGGCTTTCGTTCGGTTGGCAGCCATAGCTCTTCGTCTGTACTGTAGTCTTCAATCATGCCATCGAGCAGACTTCACATTGCGCGCTCAGGTCTTTCTCTCTTTGCTTCTTCCCACCCTCTCATCGATACCAAATGTGATGCCAAGTCCATCTCCTTTGCCCAGACCATCTAGTCATTTGACAGTCATGCTCCTCATTGGGCTCCGGAAACCTTCTCGGAGGTCCTTGTACTCCTCGACTGCCTTGACGACGACGCCATGCGCCTGCTCACTGTCCACGCCCAGCCCGACCACGACGATTGCGCCAACGACGCCTTCGACGCCCTTGACAAAGACGGGGTATCCGCCGCCCTCAATCGTGTATCTTGACCACTCGTCGCCGCTCATGGCGTTGTGCTCGGCGAACCTCTTGTAATCGCCTTCAAACTGGCAGCTCATGAACCAGGTAGAGTGTCCCCATCTCAGCACAGTGTTGCGCTTCCTCTCCGACCACTTCTCATGGTCGGGCATGATGCCAGGCAGACTCGGCGAGTGGAACAGCGTCTGATTCGCAGACGAGATCTGGATAAGCGCGGGGCATTCGGCGGTTCTCAGCGCGTTTCGGAGTATGTTTCCAATGACCCAGGCATGCTCGCACGTGAAGTGGTTGAAGGTAAAACTCCTCTCCTCTTTGGCCAGTTCGATCAGGTCGCGTGTTGGTTTGGCGAGCGTGCTGAGCATCTTGTTCGTTGGTTGCGAGGACGGGAGGGACATGGAGGGCGCTTCGGTCGGGGGGTGGCTATAGGTAGGGAACATTCACATATAGCACCTGTAAATTGTCGCGACCCAAAACTCGGGCCTGAAAGATAGGGGATGACGCGGCAATGGCGCGACGGACGGAAGTCGAAACAAAGACACTGGCGGCTGTCTGTTCAGATGCGGCAAGGACAGCCGGCAGTCGGGTCGTGCCGCAGTCTAGCTCCACCTTTGAAACGAGATTGTAGCGCGCATTTCGGGTAGACATTCCGTACTTTGATCCTCTTCCACCTAGACACTGTAATAATGTTGGAGGAATGATTCTATTCGCTCATCATATGCGCCGTTAGCGTACCTCACAAAGATTCCTTCCAGTCAAGTGTCCACAGGCACGAGTTCACAAAGCCCCCATTTCCTCATTTCCTCCCTTTGGCTGCCCTTCGTCTTCGATTCTCTCCACGAACAAGATACAATCTGAATCTGAAACCCCACCGTTCACACGGAGCTATGCGTAGTTTTCCCTTCCCCATCTGCTTCTCCCATCTTCTTCCCAATCCCTCCGTAGTCTTCCAACTTCTGGCGCGAGTCAACGGTAGCACACACCAACCACTTCCTCAGCTGGTCGAAACCGTACCAGTCATCGTCTTCTTCTACAATGTCTACTCCCACTTTCTTTTCTCGCGTCCAGAATGGAGTTCCGTATTTACCGTCAACCACCGAATCTTTCCATTGGGTGCTGTCAAAGTCTCCTATAACATACCGCATCGACTTCGCATCATGTGCGCTGTTTGGTAATTTGACCAGTATGTTCTCGGGCTTGATATCCCCATGGACGAGTCGCAGGGAGTGCATGTGTCGTATACCCGCAGCTACCGATTCCAAGCAATCCCGAATCCGTACAGGGTAGCCGCGTTCCATTGCTTCCAAAAGGTCACAGTCGTATTTATCAAAGACTAGGCTCAAGACGCGCTCTCTGTCCATGGGCAGTTCGATAGTTTTGTTGCGATACTGGAATCGGAGCACCCTGGTGGTCTCCACACCATAATATTTGCAAATGTTTTCGTGCGGCTGCAGACCAAGTATCAGACAAGCATCAATTTCCCGCGCAGTGGTTTGTGCTATAAAGGTCGTATTGAGGGCGTGCCACAGATATCGATGATCTGGTTTCAACATAGTACAGTGTTTCTTATACAAGGCCCTCTCGTCTACGTATTTGTCGGGATGGAAGAGGTTGTAACGAGGCAAAACCTTTGGGTATAAGTTTGCCGGATCTAGTTCGGGAGGGGGCAAGCATGTCTCCGGATCTCTCCAGAACGAAGGGTCAGTGCGGTCGATTTCACTATCGGATATGATACCTTCTTTGATTCCATGATACAGTCGTCCGTCTTGGTGGGCCAATATCCACGTCTGGGGTATAGAGTTCTCCTGATAGATACGGTGTTCTACGATCTGCATCGACGGCCAGGGCAGTTCTTCCTTCTCTACGCCTACGAGTCTACTGATAAACTCCAACATGACGTTATGGTTTTTATACCAAGCTCTTCCGACGTATGCAGGAGTTTTTGAGGTAACGGAAGCGCTACAAGTAATCGGTGAGCAAATGGTGGGCTCGCAGGGAGAGTAAGTCTGGCATTATGAATGGTAAAGTTGTCTTGTACCGTACATTTACAATTTGATGATGTAGGCACAAGGAGAGTCATTCAAATGCTGCTCGAATCGTCGAGACAGAAATCACCGCCAACTCCGACAGAGTGAATCAGTGAAATGCTGTGCTAACAACACTGCGCTACTGTGGGCCAACGTACATTCACAGTACATCCGCTTGCCAAATACGCCAGCAACTCACAGCCTCTTTTCTCAACCCCTTCTACTGTGATTCCAAGGTCGAAAAAGCCATGCATGCAGCCCCCCGTCCTCCTGCGGCGCGCAGCCCAGCCAAACCTGCGCGACCCATCAAGAACGGCCTGGTACTCCACAGGTCGCGAAATTATGATGGGACCATCCGAGCAATCTTCCACTCTACAATGTATCCCAACAGTATTTGGTACGCAGAGACTGAAAAGCCCGACGACAACAGCGCTCCCGATCCTGACCCCTATACCTGGGACACACCACCGCGTCTGATCAACCTATCAAACACCCGACCGGTCTACTCATCCCTCACAATGACATCAACCAAATTCTACAAAAAGGACAGGATGTACGCCAAAACAATGGATTATCTCCGCTACTCCCGCGAGCTATTCGGACAATCACAGTTTCTCAAGGACGTCATGTTGAGAGAAATCGCAAACTGTGAGCTGCTGCGTAAGAATCCGCATCCAAACATCTGTCGATACTACGGTGTAGACTACGACACAAAGACAAAAGGCGTCACGGCGCTGTTGTTCTGGAAGTACGCCATGACTCTGACCGAATTCGTAACTGAGAAGCATGTCTTTGATGCCGAGAAGTGTGTGCAGGATATCAGACAGGGGATACAACATATACACTCCTTGGGCTACGCACACGTCGATATCAAGCCTAGTAATATCTTTGTCGATCTCAAAGCCCGACCCGTCCGTTTCGTCGTCGGTGATTTTGATTCCATGCAGCGACAAGGCTCGAAATTGAGTTACAAGTGTGGTACGATAGGGTGGAGACCAGAAAAAGCAGATAGTGAAGACTACAAGGTGAGCGTCGAGCAAGACTGGTTTGGGCTAGAGATGGTCAAGGCGTGGATTAGGGAGAAAGGAAACGGGAAGCCGATGGTGGGAAGGGTGTATCCGAAGACGAGCAGGATTTTGAAAGAGGCGAAGAGAAGGGTTGAGAGTAACGAGAACGCAAAATCGAAGGAGAAAGCTGAGATTGCGAAGAAGGCTAAAGCGATACCTAAAGCCGACGCCCTGAAGAAGATCTCAGCGGCGGAGAAAGCCAGTCCTCGAAAGCCAGCCGCTAATAAGAAACCACAAGAGCCAGCTTCGTATAAGAAACGCCCAACCTCGCCCAAGAAGAAGCCGGGTGCGCCAAAGAAACTGAGGGCAGCACCACAGTAGCATTGTCAACTGCACATGCTATGACACGCAAAAGAACGGGTATCAATTAACTATGCCTACGCCATGAGATGCTTCCTTTCCATACTCCTAGAGTTCTGTGCAACTATACGTACAATACATGCCTCTCTCTTTCTCACAATCTTCGTGACTCCAATATGCAAATCCCATACTCAATCACTATCGCTGCCATAATCCACAAGCGGCCCCGCAACAGGCGCAGGCCGTTTGTTGCTCGGCGTAGCCTTGAACCCCTTGAGCGCCGCCAATGTAGACCCTGATAGAATGCCATTGCTCTGCTGTGCAGCCAAACTCTCTTGGTCTCGAACAGTATTCTCGCCTTCTTGATAGGCCGACTCCGCGCTCTCAATCATCATGCGGTCGCCCATGCCGCCTGATTCCAGCTGCTTGGCCGCTTCCCAGTCGCTCTTTTCCTTTGCGTACCACACGTCGTCCGGTGCTTCGTAGCCTTGCAGACCAAAGCTGCCTTCGACCTTCCTGCGCTTCTTGCCCTCTGGATCTCTGCCTTCTAGTTCGGCGACGTAGGCTGCAGGAAGGGCTTTACGGATCGCCTCGGCGGCTTGTTCTTCGATGCGGCGGGCTTCGCGCTTCGCGGCTTGCGGGTTGGGGTCTACGGTTGCCCAGCGGACGTTTAGGATTTCGTTGTGGTCGAAAGACTGGTGCGCCATCGCTTCTTTGGCAAACTGCGAGTTGGCTTCGTTGGTGTAGGTTACAAAGGCTACGCCACGGGCTGTGAGGACACGGGTTCGTTCGATTTCGCCCCATTCTTGCATGTGGCGCGAGACGACTTCTTCGATGTCGTCGGTGGGATGGATGCGTCCAATATAGAGGGTGCGGTTCTGTCTTTGGAAGGTTCCTACTCCGCCCATGTCGTCTCGGTAGTCGGCATGCTTGTCACGTCCGAAGCAGTCGACGTTGCTTGGGAAGATGTCGGTGACGGTAGGCAGACGATGGAGGTACTCGCAGTCCACACCCTTGGGGCAGATGCCACGCGCAAAGAAGAGGCAGAAGTAGGATCCGGGAGTCTTGTCGGCTTTGGTGTATCCGCTGTCCTTTGCGATGTTGCAGCGTCCCTGCGCGGCCGTCTTGGAGAGGTACTTGTCCTCCCTGTCGCCGCCCGACCACTTGTTGTACCAGACATTGTAGATGTTACCCGTCTGCGCGACTTCCTGGGGCTTTATCGTCGCAGGGTCGACCTGTGGACGCGCCGGTCTCCGCTTGCGACGGATGATCTTCTTGACTTTTTTGCCCTCGGCATTGGTGGTGATGATTGTCTGTTCGCTCGTCGGAACGAGCTCGGTCGACGCGGCGGGTTCGAGAGACGTGTCTGTCGCGAGCGACGTTTGTGTGGGGGCTTGTACTTCTGTCATGGCTGCGGTTGTGGGAGTTGTGGTGAGGGATGGCGCGATGGAACTTTCGACATGCGACAACCTTGCGCTAGCGTGCGGCTCTCCACATCACGTGATCATGCTTTACGATATCGACTTCTCATTGGATAGTCGTAATATTGAGCTTCAAGAAACGAAACTCTACCTCAAGTTCAGCACTTGGAATGCGATCGTTAAATGTTTCTTGAAAATGCAAGACGCCCGTTGATGGCATCCACATACCCTCTCACTTACTCGTAGTACTACTCATCTTGATTGCACCGTCAATCTCCACAACCGCTCCATTAACATACCGCGCTCCCTCCCCAAACAAGAACGCAACAACATCCGCCACCTCTTCTGGCTCCCCCAGCCTCTCCAACGCGTTCCCGTTCCTCATCCTCTCCACCGCCTCGCCTCCCTTCACAATACCCGCATTCGACGGCGTATCGATATAGCCCGGACAGATAGCATTGACTCTAATTCCCCTAGGACCAAACTCCAGAGCATGCGATTTCGTCATACCGATGAGTCCAAACTTTGTCGTGCAGTACACGGATTGCAGAGCTGAACCTCGTATACCGGATATACTGCTCACGTTGACAATGGCGGACCCCCGATCCAAGTACGGTAGACAAGCCTTTGTCACAAGAAACACGCCCTTGAGGTTCGTATTGACGAGCTTATCCCAGTACTCTTCACTCGTGTCTTCTAGCTTCAGGCTCGTGGGGTTCACGCCAGCGCAGTTGAACACGTAGTCTAATCGACCCAGTCCCTTGACGGTGCTGTCAACAAATTCCTGGACCTCGGCAGCGGAGCTCACGTCGACTCTGCGTATGAGTGTGGGTGTATCGCATTCCGAGGCTACGGCGCTGAGGCTGGGGAAGTTGATGTCGCAGAGGGAGACGGAGGCGCCGAGCGAAGAGAGTTTGAGCGCGGTGGCGCGGCTGTTGTGCGTGTTAGCGGAATACTCGTACTCGGATACGTGGGGCAAGGGGAGAGAGGGAAAAGGCAGAGATGTACCCGATACCGCTCGCAGCACCCGTGACCAGGACGACTTTATCTTGGAATTCCTTTGCCATGCTGTGCGAGGTTTGTACAAGGTAATTCAGAATTTCAATGCGAGCAGAGTGCGAGTCTTGGTGCACAGTTGCATGCGTACACAAGCGTGGTAGGCATGGTGACGGATGTGATGATGGTTGCTTGAGGTAAAGGTGGGGTGAAGTGGGATGTACTATGCATGACTCGAGCGACGGAGGAGCCCTTGCATGATAACCTCCACCCTCCTGCAGGATCTCACTTCCTGCTACACATCACGAACATTGCTACTAATCATGAAAACAGTGTGTAGAGATTCGACTTAGCGATACCACAGTCATAGCGCGAACGCTCGACCCTGCCTACAAGGGAATTCAGACAGTACATTCATCTCTCTTCCAGTCATGCCACTCGTATCTATCCAGATGAACGGATCCAGAACACCTCGCAATGCAATCCCAAATCGATTGTCCCAGTGAGGAAAACACCATCTAGCCCAGAGACGACCATGCCAATGTGTCTTGTCTCTCCGTCAGCAGAGACCGCCAATCTTATGATTGATTAGGGTGCGCTGCAGACTCATTGTGGTGCGCTACATTCCCTTTTCTTATGCTAGCTCGGGATCTTGACCTTTCGCCTCCTCGATCTTGATTTTCTCGTTCGTTGTCCGAGTGCGCCTTGCCATCCAGTCTTTCTGCATCTCGTGGGTGCAGACCGCCGCGCCTGTCCTTCTGAGTGTCACTCTTATCATCCTTGTTCGTGCTTGAGGAACCGTTCGGCCTGTTGTCGTGCTTTGACCCGCCGCCACCGTTCAGGACCAAGCCGTGGACTTTTTTGACAAGATCGTCTACCTTGAACGGCTTGGAAATGACGTCGTCCATGCCGGCTTCACGCATGCTGCTGGTCTGCGCTTCTCGCACGTTTGCAGAGACACCTAGGATATGACTATATCCAGCCTTGCCCATATCTTGAAGTTGCCTAATCTCTTGTGTTGCAGCATTGCCGTCTTTGATAGGCATCTCTTGGTCCATGAGTATGCAGTCGAAATAGTTGCGGTCGTCGGGGCCATTATCTGCCCGTTGTCCACGCTCGGTCACCGCGTCGATCGCTTCCTGACCGTTGTTCGCTGTAAAGACCTGGAAGCCGCGGGATTGAAGCTGCCGCCGGAGAACCTTCTGATTGATCAGATTGTCTTCGACAAGGAGAAGAGTATGTGCAGGCTCAGAACGTTTGTCGCTCTGAGATCTTGTGACTTCTAAAGCGTCCTCTTCTTGCCTTGACGTTTCGCCTCTCCTCAAATCGGGCAGCTTTTTCTCCACGTTTGGTTTGATTGTCTTGATATTTTCTGTGGCCTTCTCTGTCTCCCTGTAGCGCGAATCTTCGTTTGACTCGGGATGTGCCTCTGGCAGATTTTCTACCGGCGGATCTTTAAGTGAGGGCTCCATGTCGGCAGTGTCGACACCATGATGGCTGGCCAGTGTCTTCGCTTCAGGGCGCTCGTTGTTCCGTTCTTTAATGCTTGAGAGATTTGAATTTGCACGACTCATACTTGGGCGAGGTGGTCGCGACCCAGATTCGCCTGGACGGGAGGAAGAATTGGAAGTTTCCGAGTTACTTCGTGACTGTCCCGCCGGTCGTCCCTCAAAACTTTCGCCAGTCGCGCGACGCACTTTGAAGAAAAAGCCAAAGGTTGATCCCTCTCCCTCCTTCGAACTCACGCCTATATCTCCACCGTGTAATGTGCATACTGTTGGCAAGTTAGCTACAAAGCACTTGCGATAGACACACAAGCTCACATTTGCGTGATATAAAAAGGCCGAGACCTGAGCCGCCGTATCTTTCCTGTGTTTTTGGTGTCGCTTGCCTGTTGTATGGTTAGCGCGGTGGACTTTCTGTCTCCAAGAGCGCTGAGCGTACCTAAAACGCTCGAATAACTTGGCTTGGCCTTCTCTGCTAATACCTATGCCGGTGTCTTTAACAGCTACCATCAAGTACATGGCCCCCCAGCACCCCATTCCGATGTCATGGTTGAGTCCAGATGGAATGCTTCTTTCTCCTCACTGAAGTAGATGACGTTGGGTGGGTAAGACGTAGGTCGCTCGACGGATGCGCCCATGGATACAGTGATGTTGCGTTCGCCGTTTTTCTTGGACGTGAATTTGATTGCGTTGGTTATCAAGTTCACCAAAACTAGAAATATTAGTAAAAGTCAAAAGGGTATGACGTGTTCTATACCTTGCTTCATGCGATTGAGATCGGCAACAACACTATCAACTTTCTGTTCTTCAAAGGAGACATCCATAGCGTAGTGAAACGTAATGTTCTTCGCCTTGAATTCGGAATGGAAAACTCGAAGCGCTTGGGAAAATTCCCACTTCGGTCTTGTTGCTACGATAGTTCAGCAGGCAAATCACATAGCATAGTTGTGGGAACACTGACGCCGAGGTACCAAAGACAACATCATAGAGTCGAGCTTGGAAAATGATAAAATGTCGTCTACAAGAGTATTCTGGTGTGAGACGCAAAGAAGTATAGTGTCAGCAGCGTCCAATATATCGGCTACCTGGTCGCGAACGTCTTCGTGATCGGCCCCAATCTCTTTCGTAATTTCTCTCACTTCTTCAGCCAAGTGCAAGACGGCCGAAAGGGGATTTCGAATCTCGTGCGAGACCATGTCGATGAATCTCTCTTGCTGCTCCTTGCGATCTTTGGCGTCATTAGCGGCTTTCTCTTGAGTTAGTTGGGCCTGTTTGATGTCGGTGATGTCGATTACGGCGCTGATAAATCCGGCATCGGCCTCGTCACTCAAAGGCTTCAGCAAGAATAATCTCCATTGCTCTCCCTTTGACTTCATTTCTTCGGGCGCTGCGACGTCACATCTAAACTCTATCTGCAACTCGGTACGGCTTACGAATGCCTTGCGGTAGGCGGCCATGACGTCTTCATAGTCATCAGGGTGGATGCTCTCTGGCCACGAGCGAAACTCGTTGTTTCCCTTGTTGGTCGTCAGCTTAAAGAAGCCGTCGTTGACGAAGATGGCCTCGGCGTCCTTGTCAAGAATGGCCAGTCCGTTGGGCAACAGCTCGGCGAAGCGCTGGAACATGCTGGTCGACAACGAATCGGCCCGCTCCGTGTTCTTGGGCTCGCCTTTCTTCTGAGGCTCCTCATCCTTGACTCGTCGTCCTGGGTGCTTGCGCGAAAATTCGTCTATGCCCTCAATGGGCATGTAGCGGTCCACGTTGTGGTTGTCAAGGAGTTGGGCCAGTACGCCCTGTCGCATACCGCTTTCGTCTAAGATAGTGCTGAGGAGAAGCTGCCGGTTCTTTTCTTCCGCAAAGTTCTTTAAGAAAAACCTGGCGGCTAGACAGTCAGTACGTCATATGATGTGCGCATGAACATGGTGCGATGCTTACCTACCTTGACCGTTCGTCCCCTCAGCACCGTCCGCAGCGTACCGAGTGCTTCATGGGTATAGCTGTCGCGCGCGCTCGTGGCCTGGCCGTCAAGTCCGCCTCTAGCCTTTTCCCAGGCCAGGTTGTGGATGACTATCATGTCCTTGCCCCAGAAGATGGCAGCGCAGTGGGGCATGGGCAGCACACATGTGTTGACGAGACATATCAACGCAGCAGGCCACGACTCGCGTGCGCCTACGGGTGTTTTGGACCTGAGGCTGTGAGTAATGGCATACAACAAGAGCGCCTGCACAGCCGTCGTCTGCTCACCAGTCCTTGCGCTGCAAGTTCTCCTCGTTGAGGTCGAACACTGGTAAGCCCGTCGCCGAAAGTTTGTCGAGGTTCTCCATGGCGCTGGTTGCGGCAATGCGCTCGGCGTGTCTCGAAGCGAAAGCAGCTGGTGAGAAGAAGCGTGCTCAGAGACGGGGAGATTCGCGTGACGTCATACCAGGGCTCAAAGAACACGACCCGACGAGTGCGTGCCAGTGAAGAGGCAACCTGAGACTCGGAACGTCGAGTCGCACCGCTGAGAGCGTGGAACAGGGCACATGAGGGAGAAGAGTCTACGCGGTCTAGGCCGGCAGATCGCACTCGATTGCGATCTTTGCAGCGCAGTGGGTGCTGGCAGAACATGCATCGGGTGATGCGCTGAATATCATCGCCGATTGCGGCATGTCAGTCTAACCCGACTGGGAAATCACCAACGGCAAGATGCGTCATTGGCCTAGTAATAGATTTTTGCAGGAAAACATCAAGCATGGGTTGGTTAGCCGTCCCCTGAGAGACACAGTGGCGGTACGCCCAGCCTCGCCTACCTGTCCAGCCAGCTGAACATTGCACTGTGTGCCCAACAAGGCACGGCGAAATCAAGAAGCAGCGCAACAACATTCATAGTACCCCAAAAGCGATCGTCAGAGTAGAAACTAACAATCCCGTCCCTGTCGTCGAGTCGTAATAATGCCCGTCGCTCCATCGATACCCAATTAGAACTGCGCGACACCTTCCCTTTCACAACCTGATAAGAATTGATTCCAATCCATGACTAACCGGCGGCCAGCCCAGATACTCGTGCCACACTTGCCCCCTTCGTTGTCGTAGCCACCATCACTCGCGCCATCAAGACCATATTCATGGCCCACGTCTCTCTCAACCTCTTGATCGTCTTCCATCTCTTTCCCGCCCACAGGACCGACTTCTTCGACTTCTCTGAACAGTCTCTTTGCAGCGGCAGTCTCTCCTACATTTGCGCCACCGCACCCGAATCCGCAGACGCGCCGACCGCAGGGTCGCCAGAAGCGGTACTCAGCTACTTGGGGCTCAGAAAGAGGGTGGACGCCCAGAAGGCCTGAGCCGATGCTCCGGTTGGACGTGTAGAAGAGCATGGTACCACAAGGATCAATGGGTGATGTGGCTTCGGATTCCACTCCGTTGGCGATAGGGAAAGACGGAGACACTGCTTGACAGTACGATGCTGACGAGAAAGAACGGACTGATGAAGGCGGAGAAGTAGGGTACGCGTTGAGGTTGCCAGTGTTGGAGTGGAATCCAAGTCTAGAACCCGTATTGCGCATGGACTTTGGCGAGAGCTCCGGGAAACCCTGCTTTCCAGCCATCTTCTTCAGCATGGCGGTACGTGGGGATACACATCTTGATGGACTTGTTGGAGGAGTTGGAAGACTTCTAATACTCTGCGACGACGCTGATGGAGTATTGCAGCCATTGCGTGTTTCCTTCGTGAGAACGCCGTCAATGAGACCCATTTGTGGTGAGCACTGGCCGTATCCATTCAAGTCATAATCGCAAGAGGGCCCGACTATACTTGAACTGCCGACACTCATCGGGCTCATCGTGCGCAATGCGGAGCTCAGAGCGCGAGGTGTTGCAGCCCTGCTTCCGGCATCGGACGCGGGCGAAGGGTAGATTTCTCTTGCCGTCAAAGTAGGAGACAATGGTGTAGGAAAGCCCGGATACTTCCTTCCAACGTCTGTAAGGAGCGATAGATGTGGTTTTACAGGACTGGGCTGGGGCAATGCGGTGCTCAAAGCACCCATGTTGTAGACAGGGCGGCTGCCAGCGCATTGTGATGGGCTCACAAATCCATTCGTAGATCCATCAAGCGAACCCACCCAGGAAGGAAGCCGGTCACACTCGTCTGTTGGGGTGTGCTGAAAGCCGCTGTTCGTGAAGAAGCTTGTAGGACTGGTTGGACTATTGGTATTACTGCTGGAGGACCCTTCGCTCGTGATTCGACGTAAAGCCAAAGCCGTAAGAGCGTTCATCGGCTCCGCTCGGGCAAAGCGAGCATCATCACACGACCAGAGTCCGCCATACAGCTGCCACGGGAAGTTTTGGAGGAAGTGATCTTCTGGGTAGACGTCGTATCCGAGGGTACGAGCACGGAAAAAGGCGTAGACGAAGCGACAGTCGGGGAACTGGCGAAGCACCTGGAAGAAAGATCTTTAGTAAAAGTCATTCCAGAAGAAGAATGAAAGAGACGGAGGGATTTTAGAAGCGCCGACGTTCGACTGTGCATGGCAAGGTGCTGGGAGTGCCAATTAAATATCTGTATGGAAGCGAAGGCTTGGAGATGGATGCTCATACATCCCAAGCAGGGAACAAAGGCGGTGTCGCTGTGAGCCTGCGCAAAGTTAGCATGCAACAAATGGCTCTCGACTAGTGAACATACATCAGAATCTCATAAGCAGCGTATTTCCTGAGCTTTCCAACGCCACGTCGATATGCATGCAAGACTTCGGGTCGAGCTGTCCTGATATTCTTCCGACCAAGCAGCTTATGCATAGCAGGGCTCGTGTGATACATGGGATCGAAGACTACTAGGTTGCATGAGTCGTTGAAGTGACGCTCAAAACCGATGACGCTGATAGAATGACCTGGTTGCTGAAGATAGATAGGCGGCAGAAGAGTCTTGTTGACGTTGGATCCATCGCTGACAGCCGCTCGAGCAAAGTATCGCTCCATGGCGGCGAGGAGTAGTTCGTGGGCTGCAATACCACGGTCTTTGTTGTCGCTAAACTGCTCGACAGCACAATTGATCTCTGAGTTTAGGAAGAAAGCTTGCGCCTAGATCACATCAGTCGGGCTCGATGAGGCATGAGGGCACAGGACTTTACCTCCGGTGTGCCAATATACTTTCTGGTATCGCGTATGCCGCCAGTCTGAACACGGCCAATCTGGTTGATGCCTTTGTCCCAGGCGTCCTCGATATGGTCTTGCATCTTCAAAACCGTTGGGAGCCGCCCAGGAAACTCTTCATAGCCCTGAGCCTTTGCGCCTTGGATGTAGGACAGCAGCATTTGTATATTGCGATAGCCACAAAAGCCACCTTCGCTCGGTGTTTTGCCAACATGGAGTGTTGATGGGTGACAGTAGTAAGCCTGCTTGACGGAACGATCGAGAGCGGACAACTGAGCAAGGATGGGTATAATGCCTGGTGTCTCGTTTTGAACCTGATCATGCTTGATGAGGCGGCCGTCTCGGCCAATACGATTGACTGCAGTGATCTTGGGGCCCGCCTCAAGCTGATCGTGCAGCCACCTAGGCATTCGGTTCTCCCAAGCATAAGGTCCGAGCTCGGATTTCTGGAAAAGTCAGTTATGTCTTGCTGGGAGGATGATTGACTAACCCCCAAACGGGCACTTTTGATTGGCGGCTTGACGGTCGGGTCAGCTTTCGCAAAGGGGTTGAAGCCTAGGATGCTCCTTCCAATAGTGCTCTTCTCGCTGTCGTTGGTATCACGCCTCGGACGATGGGAGTGCTTCTTCGACTTGCGGCCATGAGCCTCGGTCTTGTTCAAAGCGTCTGACAAGTCTGTGCTGACACTTCGCTCAGATGTTGTTGTCTTTGCCCGGCTCGCATGTGAACGACGAGAGGAGGTCGAGCTTTGCATGGTAGCGGATGAATGCCGAGAATGATACTTTCCTGTAGTCTCGTCAAAGGATAAAGTTTCTGCGTTGTGGTATTCGATATGGTCGTTCAAGTCAGAGAGAGGAACGAGTTCGCCGCAGTTGGGGTCAGGGCACTTTACAGCGCTTTCCTCTTCTTCGGAATCCTCAGAGGAAGGCGTGTCCTCAGTGTCGTGCCGACTTGAGGAAGGATTGGGGACCAAGGATGGTGGTAGCGGTTCAGGGTCGTCTTCGATGACGAAAGGAGAATTCTCGGTGTGCACTTGCTCAAAGTGTAATTGAAGAATGTAGTCATCTTTTGGAAGCACAGTGAAGTTGCACATGGGACACTCCAAAAGCTCCATCTGGCTCGTCATTCCTGTGCAGGTCAAACTCTGAACGTGAAGACGGCGGCCAGCTCTTTCTGGACTCCAACACGTGGAGTGAGTGACGGTATGCGGCGTCTCGCTGTTCACATGTATGGAAACCGTCACCTCATGCGCATGCGGCTGACTCTGCTGTGGCAGTCGCTGTCGGCTTCCGTGGCTTAGCATGACGAACGCAGTGCAGACGCACATGAAAAAGTAACGCACGAGTTTGGCAAGAATCACACATACTGAAGACTGGCTTATAAGCCAAAGACGTTGTTCGCGAGGGAGTGACGGTGTTGGCGGTGAAGACTAAGCAAGACTGACGTGAAGAAGGTGCGACGCTCGTGGACAGCCGAAAGAGGCAACCAGCCAAACGCGCCAAGATGCGTGACGCGAGTTCAACCCGATGCAAATTCAGAGCTAAGATATCTTGATGCCATGTCGGTGTGAAGACGATGGATTTGGTGCTGACAAGTGGGTCGCAGCGAAGCGGTCAGGCTCGCCTGGCATAGGCGGATGGACGAACAGGAGCGCTGCATGTTCGCAGCTTTCCGAACGTTTGCCTTGGAAGAGTATGCGAAATCCAAAGGCCGACCATGTCCGATGGTGAAAGTGTGCATACGTGATGGAATTTGGAGAGTCACGTCGCCCACGTCATGATGTCGCCAAGAGCCGTCCAAGGATAGCGTCCACCTCGGATCTGGCTTTGCCCGCAGATTTTCCTCCCAATGCTGCTCCGCACGCCGTGTACACCTCGCATTGCCAGGATACACACAAATCGCATACAATGGCGAAGAACACCGCGGCGATGTTATTCTTCAGCCGCCTCGGACGATCCGCAATGGTTCCAACAGCTGCGGAGCGAATTGCTGCAGCGACCCGTTGCATGTATTCCTGAACGCTTCACCTTCCCGCATGAACAAAAGCTCTCGAAAACACTTGCAGGATTCTTACCTCATTCGTGGTGCTATCCTCCGAGCAAAATTGATCGTACAATGCCCTTCGGGGATCACTTGATATGGTTCAATCCGGCAGCGCCAACTTCCGAGTTACTTCCAGATGGGACAGACGCGTCACATAGCCCGGGCGGGCCATGGGTGCGGCGCATGTGGGCTGGCGGGTCGATACAGCTGAAGCCCGATGGCTATCCCGACTACGCGCGCCACTGTACAATAGACGAGGACATGGTTGGTACAGAGCACATAAAGCAGGCACGACTACATGGAGAGGGCGATACCGCCAAGATCTTTGTCACAATCGAGCGGCGTTTCGCGACCCTTGACAGCATCGAGAGGGGACACGAGAGGGGGGAGCATGGCACGAGACCACTGGGCAACCGCCTAAAGCATAAGAATGTGCAGAGATACCTCCAGTGGCAAGTGCGCGCCCAGGACAACGACGGTTGGGGCCACGCTCTCTTCAAAGAGGAGCGCAACCTGGTCTTTTTCAAGGAACGCACTGCTGCAGAACTCGAGGCTGTCAAAGCTGGTAAAATGGCCACTGTCAAGTATTTAGATCGTGCGTGTCCTCGCAGACCACTGAGCTGTCTACTGACTCTCAATAGCCCCTGGAAAACCCGACTTCTCACACACCCTCACTCCCACCCGCGCCCTTCTCTTCCGCTTCTCCGCTCTGACATTCAACGCCCATCTCATCCACCTCGATCCCGACTACGCTCGTAACGTCGAAGGCCACCGTAACCTGCTAGTTCACGGACCACTCTCTTTGATCCTCTTGTTGAAAACGATGAATCATTACGTGCACACCCAAACGGAAGGAAAGCAGGCGCTGGAGTCTATAGAATATCGCAACCTAGCGCCTCTGTATTGTGACGAGGAGATGCGCATCTGCTGTTCGAAGAAGAAAAAGTTGGAGAATGGCAGTGTATACGATGTATGGATAGAGGGGCCCACTGGCGGTGTTGCTGTCAAAGGCACTCTCCGCACCACAGAAAAGGATCCTGAATCGGCCGATAAGCAGGAAACACAGGGGCATTCGTTCAAAAGGCCCCAACACCCGGCGCTCAGATACAAGATGATCAAAACTCGCGAAGAAGCTAGGAAGATGGCCAAGAGTTCTGAGGATAGTCCTCAGGGTCACATCGCGTCAGAAGATCAGCAGTCATCGACAAGCCATGAGAGCTCTGCGATCCCCGAACCCTCGACGAGTTCTGAGCCTTCGTCTCAGAACCAAGGTGAGATTCCAAACCAGTCTACTTCTAGTGGAATCACTTCTCAACCACCATCTAGAGAAGTAACTTCCGCAATCGCACACGAAACAAGCCCAGCGTACCGCCGCAACCGTGCCACCAACACCAAAGCCTACAAATTCATCACTGATCCCCCCAGCGACCCGCCACCTCTGCGTTTCGTCGAAACTCACAAGCCTGTAATACCGACGCTATCGGAACAGTCGAAGGAACTTTTGCGCCGCGCCCGTCGAAGTGCGCCAGCCGAGATCAAAGTCGAGCCTATAACGTTGGTGCGCAAATTTGGCGCGAAGCCATATGTTCCAGATCCAGCTCGGACGGCGGCGAGGCATAGCAGGTTTCTGAGAGAAGGCGCTAGGAAGATGGAGAAGCTCAAGATTCGGCATGTCGCCCCACTATCTAATAATGCTTCGAAAAGAACAGGGCGGTTGTAAAATATCACTAGAAACGAATGCTCCGCTTCATAGGCACTGGGAGTATGTCACAAGACTTTGTGAGAAAGTGAAGATGTGGAGGAACATGTCTCATTGAAGCGCGTCGCATGTATATGTGTGAAATTTGTCTGACATCTATGAATTATGCGATACGGTATGTACACGTGCAGCAGGAATATGTCCTGATGCTGTATGCTTTGCGTTACAACATATTATATTGAGTGCCCAAACGCCGATGCCATGGGTATAGTGCGCCAACTGCGAACTGCCAAAGTCTATAAACCAACGCAGTATATGTACAATGAATAGTAAGAATGGACGGGTAGCGACAAGCGCTGGGTATCGTAGCGTGTGGAGAGAATGAGTAGCAGATTTGGCTGTGTGAATAGTGGCATGCACTAACGTCTTCCTGTCCAGTCCTCTAAATTCGACAGAGAAGTAGAGGAGCGATGCGATATTCGCGACGGTGATCGAAATAAACTATTGGTTGGTGAGAGGGTAGCTTCCTCAGCTCTGTTGAAAGTATCGAATAGATCAACGAGCTTCTTGTAGTCGTACAAGATGGGTTCTTCGTCGGAATCCTGTTCGTCAAGGTAGCCTTCGATGCTTCCCTTGAACATCTTGTCGACTTTGGCGCGCCATGAGCAATGGTCAATAATGTCCCTCAGGTTATGGGCAACGCATAAGCCGTCATCAAGCGTTTGTAATCGAGTTCTCTGGGCCTCTTCGTCGCCAAATCGAATGAACTGGATGCTAAAGTGTCGGTTGCCTGCATGGGATTGATCTTTCTCGGCGATGTCGAGAATGGTTTTGTTCAGAGCATCAAGGTTTGTGTTAGACCAGACGCCGTCAGTAAGAACGAGTAATGTCGTTGCGGGTTGGCCGGTCCGGTTCCAGTCTTCAGAGATGTTCTTGAAAACCTGGGCCATATTCGTGGTGACATGGTTACTCTCTTTGTACTCTGGCCATGCCGCCTTCAACACCTTCTTCAGCTTCTTTCGGCCCGAGTCACCCTTTAGGCGCTCTTGGTTATGTGTATGCCCATCGACTGTGAATTTGAGATCGAAGCCGCTCCTATCTAGACCAGCGGCGTTCTTGGCGAGCGTTTGTGCGACGAATGTGACAATCGGCCAGTGTTTGGACATTGTCCACCCGTTATCGACAACGAAGATCTGAGACATGTTAGTTGAATCAGTTAAAATGTGGGATCAAACGCACCAGTTCGCGCGGATCACTAAAGGTCTCTTCAAGTCGAGAATCTCGCGCTCTGGTTTCGATGCCAAAAGTGCCCTTCACTCTCGCAAACTTCTTTGCCAACCCCTTCGTGACTTGCTCGTCCAAATCCTTCCTCCTGACACAGATGTCATAGGGTAAATATAGTACAGTTGGTGGGAGTGTCAGTAGAAAAGGATTGTTGGATCCTGATGAATAGTGTCCGTGCGGGGTGTGATCTCCTTCTGCGAGCTGCTTTTCATGAGCATGAGAACTTGTTTGAGATACCGTCGATTGGCGGTGCGGAGACTCAGTATCCTCCTTAGACGATATTGTAATCAAAGGACCCGTATACCCCACCGGCTCAGACATAGTAATCGCCTTATCGATTGGCTCTTGTGTGTGTTGATCGTGGATGGTGAATCCCAAAGGACTTGTATCAGTGGTGATAGGAACGTCTCCTCCACGGATCGGGTGAGATACTTGGTCTGGGGTGAATGAGTTCTGATCACCCAGGCCACGGTCAATCGCGCTCTGTTCAGGTATTTGCGGATGAGATTTTGATGTGTCAGCAGTCTTTTCTGGCGCCGATACGCTTGGAGGACGGTGATTGGGATGCTGAATCATAGGTCTCTCATATCCTGATGTGGGCGGTAGCTTTGGCGCATCATCCGACTGTGCGAGTCTGTGAGGGAACTTGGCCAAGGGTGATTCTGGTGTTGTGAGACGCAATACAGGTCTTTCCAAGTTGGGACTAGTTAGCAAATCCATACCGACTGATGGCGCATGCGAATTGAAATCGTCGCCGCTGTGAGGCACAGTAAAAGTGCCAAAGGTTTTTCTGTTATGATCGGATGAGGGTGGGGTCGCTGGAAAGCCCGATATCACATGCTGAGATGGGCCGTTTGGTGTGTGTTGGCCTCTATCTGACGGACCCTGGCCAGGTGGTTGGAAATGGGGACGTCTAGGTTTAGGTTTGTGGTGTCCGGGATGCAATTCCTGCTCAGGGGTTTTCTCGATCGGACTGTGCGTAAATTCGTCATAATACACAGCCATCGGGGGTGGTTTGTTCTCGACCTCACTGTCATCGTAACCATCAAGCTTCTCTTCAAGGATCTGCTTGCGGTGTGCTGTTTGACCAAGCGGCTTTTTTCTGATCAGCTCTTCCTTTATTATTTGCATCGATGCCCTTTCCCGAGGATTGACCTGCAATAGAGGCTGTTGTAAGAGGTTTGTCTTTGGCTCAGACAACCTTTCGACCTGAGCTTCTTCCTCTATCTTCTTGAGAGCCTTCATGACCACGGTATCCGTGTTTTTTGAATGCTTCTTGAGACTCTGTATCTTGTGTTTGGCAAGATCACTCAACTCTTCCAGCTTCTCACAGAGGTCTTCCATGTTGTGTCGTACCGTTGGATCTGCTCGTAGAAGCTTGAGCTGTATCAAATCCAATACTAGTTCTGTTGTCGTATCTGAGAGACGGAGATGTCCTCGAAGATATTCATGCCACTTCTCTACCTCGGGTAGAACATTGGAGCCATCGTGGAAACGGTCGAACGCTACGCCGTCTTTGTTGTTCGCTGGAGCGAGTTGTCGAAGGCGTTCATATTGACGGACACCTTGAAATCCCAGGACAATCCATGTTGCAGCTACTGATAGTACGCAACCGAACGACCAGGCATCAATAGCCTGTGAGACTCCTGTCAAGGTCCCGTCTGGTTGTTTCATGCGTGAAACTTCAGGTGCCCCTGTATGTGGTTAGTTCTTAGCCGATTACTCTTGGTATCATGTAGACGTACCGTAAGTGTCTGTGAAGCCGCGGACAATATCCCTTGGCTCTGAGCCACCGTGGCCCTCGATCACGGGAGCGAAGCTGGAGAAACCGAAGTCAGCCAGCTTTAGCCGTCCGCGAACGCTAAGGATATTGTCTGGTTTGATGTCCGCATGCCATCTCGTTCCTGTTAGCGCTGAAGCGCGTAGATCTTCGTAATTACATACCCATGGAACCTCCAGGGTTGGTCCTTGCCCCGCCGGATTTCGAGATGATGAACATGATGAATAGCTTTGGCAATATTGAAAATCGATTTCCAGTTTTGTAGGATCTCCTGGGCTTGTACGGGGGGAACGTTGGTCTCGTCGGCCCATGTTTGATATAAGTCGTATTCGCCATATTCCAACAGCAGATTGTACGTCTTTCCAGATCCCTTGCCCTCGCCGTAGTCATGGGTGTAGGCGCCCAGGTATTTCAGTATGGGAACTTGGTCGTTCGACTGCAAGCCTGAAAATGCTTCCTTTTCCAATTCGAACTCCCGTCGCTTGTTACCGCAATAGGATTTCAAAACCATCTGGTAACACTGTGAGGTGTTAGCTTACTCCCATAGTGCGGTGGAGGGAATCTGACCTCTCCAAACTCATCGTCCGTATAGATCGAGTCTTGTAAAGCAAGTGCAAGCGCGTTGTCCGAAATCAGGTCCTTTTGCACAGCCACCCAGTATATCGACGCCGTGCCTCCCTTTTCAGAAAGTCTGGTTTTCAAACAAAACGGGGGGATTACTTTTGTCCCATGCAAGTTTTCGTCCATGTCTAGAGTCAAGGTCAACGGACACCATTTCCATTTCTCTTTGTGAAAATCTCCAATGATAGTCTCCACCTCCTTGTGGTGTACGACGCCAATCAGCTTTTCGCGAAGGTTCTCGTCACTCTCGCTTCGCGTTAAGTAATGGTCGTACATGTTTGCTTCGTAAAATCGGTCGATGAGATGGTCGCGCCCCTGGTTGAGCAGGAGGCTCAGAATGCGAAGACAGGACTGTCCACTTCCGGAGATCTTCGTAGGCTTGATTGGTAGATTTCGATGGGATGAGACTGGCATATTGTGCACAAAATGGTCCAACTTCGTATTGTTGGGGCTTTCCGACGCTTGCTTCTTCCACCATGACTCCACAGCGTGAACGTGGACAATCTTGCGCTGGCAGCTGCAAGATTCAGCCGGGCACACGTTCTGACACGCTACTTGACGTGTCCATTCTGACTCCAAAAGGCTGCTGAACTCTTCCCTGACGGACAGGGAATGACGTTGTTGCTCGTTCGCGCCTGGCATATTGACGTGGTCCCAACCAAGGATCAGGCTGTGGGATCTAATCGGAACGTATGCATCGCACGAGGCTGAGGCAGCGCTAGGTGCACTGGTGTCAATGTTGCGTCCGCCGGTCTTTGAAGTTGAAATGGGTGGGCTGCGCAAAGTATGCGCGCGAAAGGGATCGTTAGATGAGACGAAAGGCAGGAACTCGAGGTAGCAGAGCCTCAGTGTTGTGAGCGGGGCACATGTTAATTATGACTGAGCATTTCCAGCCTCGTGTAGCCGAGGACAGGGCCAGCTTAAAGGCTGCGCCAATAGACCCATGGAGGACGATTGTGGCTGCAGCGAGCTGACGGCCCCCAAGGCAGCAAGGCTGAATTCCTACTCAGCCACTTGCACATTGTTAAGCTGGCTGTGCACTCGACTAGCGGCTGGTTTATAGCAGAATTGATATCGTGGCGTGCGCCATATTAAGAATTTCGCGATCGTATGACGAAGAGATGTAAAGTAAAGGATGTTGGGGGTGAGCCGCCATGATGAACGCCTGTTCGCTAAGCCCGGCCCACCCCACCTTACGTACCTTGACGGCTGCCCGCCCATCCGCCCCAACCGAATGTCAGCCTATGACAGTGGGCTCTGACACATGTGTGATGTGTAAAGCTTTCTGATGTGGCACACCTTCTGAACCCTTAGGCTCGCATTCTAGGCCGCCACGCCAAAAGAACTTGTGCTTCCCAATACAACAGTTATATTACCCTACCCAGGTGTGCTTCGCACTGCGACTCATCAACCAGTCTTAGCTGTGCTGCCTTCAAATCGAGGAAGTATGGATCTACTGTTTCGAAATCTTTGTAGACTCGAAGTGAAGCGAGATACTGAAGCTCTCAGGCGCTTTACTGGCTTCTCATTTCTTGCGTCTTGGTTACCGGAGAGACCGCTGGGTTGCATCTCGAGATGAGAACTTGCGTCCGAGGGAGCAACGTGCAAGACTGCATGCTTCAAGCGGGGGACCAAGGTTAAGTGTCTCGCCGATACGTCATAAAATCGATATGTCGACCATGCACCAAGCAGCGTCAAGGCGGTTAGTGGCACCGTAACCTGGAGCCATCGCTCCAAGGCGAGTGTGGAAAACGAGCCGTTCTCGTAATTGTCAGAATTTTGATTCTGATCTTGAAACCTGACGATGTCGGTACTGAACAGTGTCTGCTATTGATCAGAAAGCGTATATAACACGAGGAGACTCACTTACTGAGACGAACGTGGCCGGAAGATATATCAAGGTCAGAATTGTAATGATACGCATGACGACTGCCTCTCGCTCGAGGTTCTTGTTCAGCTGTTCAGTTCGGTCCGAAACTTGGGTCTGCAGATGCTGCAGAACCAGCTGCTTTCTGTCATTGATGATACTGACTAAAAGCTTTGCTCTGGCGAGTTGCATGTCGAATTCGCTGGTGATCTCGTCGAGCTGTGAAAAGAAAGCGTATAAATGATCCTCGCAATCCGTTTTCAATGTGTTGGGGAAGTCCTTGCGTATGACCAGGTTCGAATAAAACTTGCGTATGGCTCTCAGAATCTTCGCATTCGCTTCCAAAACCATGACTGCTTCGTTGGTTTTGTCTTGCCAATGTTGTAGATCTTGGATTTCCCATGCCTCATACTGTCTGTATGCGAGACCCGAGACACGGAGCCCGTCGACAGCCATGTTACTCTACAGGGCTTGAAGTTAGCACAGATGATTGTAAAGGTGCAGACACTTACTTCTTGTTCAACCATCCTCTCGAGCCAAAGGATATACCATCTCCAGTCCTCGGTAGACCACTGGCAGTAGAGCAAATGTGTCATCAATGTAGTTCGAAAACAAGACGTCGGATCGCTATACATGTTGTTTTCTGGCCGACTTGTTGGTGTGGTGAGTTCTGCGTAACGATCCCGTAAGTCTCTGCCGCCTTTAGTGACAATCCATAATGCAGTCCCGTACTCCACGTCGAATCGGTGGTAGATTGCAGCGTCTCGAATCGACCATTCGTCAAGCTTGGCATTCTCGGCGTGTTCCTTTTTGTGTTGTACGCCCTTCAGGTTGTAGCAAATCTGGAAATGCTTGCCACTCCGGGCCAACTCGGGCACTGAATGCCCGCTGTCAGGAGCCTTGAGACGTATTTGCTCACGAAAGCCACTGAAACGAAGGTCCTTGGCACCACTCTGTCCACCAAAGACCAGCATAAAGTCTAGGTATACGGGCATGATTTGATGGTACGATAGGATCTGGCACAGGCTTTGTCGAGTTGTTTTTAAGTTGTCTCGCGAGCTTTCGCCGTGGAAGTAACTGCGCCGTCAGTATAATGTATCCATGAAAATATCAACAGCACATACATGAATCGGCATTTTGGGTCTCTCTTTCGAGCAACAATATGTTGTACGTTGGGATCGGTTCTGTCTTGCACTCTGTCTGCAGCAAGCCATTGTGTAACCTTCTCCGGTGTATGTAAATAAAGCTTTTCGCGTACTGTGCATCATTTAGTATTTACTCAAGCATCGCGAGAGCGTGTCTACCTTTCCCGTCGGCGGTGCCAATGTCGATGACAGGGATTTCGAAAGCACCGATAACCTCATCTTTTTCGGTCATGAGACAGAAGTCATTCTCAACATTATCGAGCCGCTTTCTGTAGGAAGCGAGCTTGGACTTGTCTGTGAAGATGTCGCTGGGGATGAGGTTCTCTGGATAGTTGCTGCTGTTTACATATGAGTTCTGCAGCTCCGCAGGTATTTGGTACGTCATCTCAGATGATTGAACTAACACACGAAGGATATGAGTCGCTTATTACAGAAGGGAAACACACTAAGAAGAACATATTTATGAATTGCAGGTGAAACAACAGTGCCTCGGAAGGCTGATTTCGTTGCGGCTGTGTTTATGCGGCAGGTGCGACACGATGCAGCAGGTTTAGCCCCGCGCCACCACACTTGTCGGCGCCTTGCCTATTTCTTCACCGGCAACAAAGGCGCGGCACAAACACTGAAAGCAACCTTGTCAAACGTGTTTTATCAAGGACTAAATCTCAAATTCTATTGGCGTCTAAGAGGCTGAAAATTGCCCCTACTCTGGCTCTGGCGAAACCGATGGTCTCTGTGTGCGATTAGGAGCATCTCGCAAATTTCTTAACGCCCTTCGATCGCCCTAGAACAGTTCAGCCACGTTAGCGATCACACAGGGCAAAAGCACAAGACTCACCTCCGTCAGCTTCTCGGGCACTTCGAACACCCACTTGTCATTGAACTTCGCGACTGGTCAGCCGTATCTCTGATGGGATAAGAGCGTGACGTACTCGGTTCGGCTTGAAATCCCATTTGGGCCATTTGGCTTTCAGGAAATCTTCGATCTTATCCCATGGGAAGTCGTCGTAGGCTGGGTATGTATCTTGGACACGAGAACTTCTTCTTGTGGATGGCACAGTCGGTATGCGCTGAGCTGCACGCGCCTGTGCTAATGCTGGGTCGGCTGGTCGATGACCGGGCGCCATCTAAGCAAGTGACAAAGGTAGCGAACTCAGTTGCAATGGGCAGTCGATGCCCGCAGTGTGTTGTGTCTTTCCTGGTGTCAGACGGTAGCCTGACTGTTATCGTTGTGATCTTCCAGCGATGCTTTCTCGGGGTCAGGCAGGGAAGGCTGAAGTCAGAATTATATGCACTCGCCTCCGAGCGGCCTCAGCCTTATAGCTCCATCTCAAGCACATCGCAGGAAAAGTGGGCCATCACATCAAAGTAGACACCGAGGTGTCACCTACATGAGTGATGCGGATTCTCTGATAGTCGGCAAATCGTGGATCTTTACGTGTCAACCTACATGCAGTGCTGCTAGGCAACTACGCAGCTGAGAGTCCAAGGGCGAGCGGTACAACTTGCCTTCTTTGCCTGTTGCGCGTGCTGTGTCACACGGCTATGTCATTGGTCAACTGCCTCCGCCACTTAATATGCTAATATGCATCTCCATCACGTCGCATATGCCAAGTGATCACTTAGTTCATGCATATGATCTGATCCTCTGAGGCTCTGGCAGAGCCGCATCACGTGACAGAGAGCTGTGGTCTCCAGATTGCGGCAATTCACACACCTGCCGTAGCATCATCGAAGCGCAAAGTCAATCGAGATTGCGGAACAATAGCCGGGCGACATCAACTTTTTGTTTGTGTGAAGTGACATGACCCAATGTAGCCATCACGCAGACGCGGCGGTTGACTAAACGTGAAGACAGCACGTATATTGGTGAACGTGAGGTATTCGCATGCTTGCTAACACACTTTCCCGTCCAGCCATCGAAATACCGTTATGCCACGAAATGCGCACCGAGGAGACCCACTCGAGAATTATGGGCGAGAGAACCGCGCAGCTCCGAAGCCAGGCCAACCACAAATCCACAACTTTGCCAGGACTGTTTACGATGATGGGGCGCCTGCGCAGACCCCTCGAAATATAGATCCAACTCGACTTGCGCCTCCAGGACCAGGTGGTAGCGGCAACGGCGCTGATGCAGGTCAAAAGAGCTTGACGACGGAAGAAAAGGGCCAGTATCCCTTTGGCGATACACGCTGGCCTCCGCCTCACGTATCGATATCCAAGCCCCTGCATCTCTTGGGCGAAAAAGGTGAGAAGCCAATATATTACCACTTGGTATATGAAAACAGCTCTCCTCAGGCCGACTTCTGGAAGGGACCTTTGAAGGCCCAAGCTATTGCAGCCTATGCAGAGAAGGGGCTTGCCTTGTCCATATCGAAAGAAGGAAAGAGCAAGAAGGAAATCAAAGCTGCAAAAGAGAAAGCGCTTGAGGAAGAAGCTCCGAAAGCGAAGATGGAAATCCTACAGGCTAGGAATACGAAGGTGCTCAAGGAACTAGGCAGCGGGCCGAGGGGAACGATCTGGCAGCTTGACGAAGGACATCTGCATGTTTGGAGATGCATCGAAGTAGTTCAGAAGGCAATAGGAGCGGTGAGCCTTAGTGCAGACCGGCGAGAAATATTTTCCATGTTTGGTGTAGGCCTCAAGGGTATCAATGGCGATATGTTGCTGGTCAGTCAGAAGGTCGAAGCACGTACCTAGGTAGCTGACGCGGAGAGCTCAGCGTACGATCAACGCCCACCGTACTCTCGACAACAAAATTCTACACGATCTTCCGTGAGCCTACCGCAAAGTGAAATTTCAGATGCTGACAAACATGGAAAGGTGAGGCTTGAGATGGAGTTACGGAGCAAAGCCGAGGCTAGCTCGCGGATGTGGTCATAGCGCCTTCTCGATGATTCCAATGATCGAGCGACCCAAATTTTTAGAGGCATCGAACATCTGCGACCACTCTTCTCCGCATCCTCCTCTACATCAATCCTATTCCTGGTTGTCTTGCATTGAGCTGGAGTCTAGGAGCAACATCTGAGCTTCTTTCCTCTACCCACACATCCCCAATTCCCTCACAATGCAAAGAGCTTTCGCATCGCGGGCGCGGACTTCGGCCCTCAACTCGAGCTCTAAGCTCCGATCCACCAGCTACAACCTCCAGCAACAGAGGTTTGCGCACAAGGTATGGCCGTTACGTGTCTGGAACATGCAAAAAGGCAAAAACTAACAAATATACAGGAATTGAAGTTCGGCGTCGAGGCACGAGCAGGACTGTTGAAGGGTGTCGACACACTTGCAAAGGCTGTATCAACAACACTCGGTCCCAAGGGTCGCAATGTGTTGATTGAGTCGAGCTACGGCTCACCCAAGATTACCAAGGGTATGCAGGAATTTTGTCGCCATTGTCAACACTGCCCGCTAACATTACTTCAGATGGTGTAACAGTCGCAAAGGCCATTACCCTCCAGGACAAGTTCGAGAACCTCGGAGCCCGCCTGCTCCAGGACGTCGCTTCCAAGACCAATGAGGCTGCTGGTGACGGTACCACCACTGCCACCGTCCTCGCCCGCGCCATCTTCTCCGAGACTGTTAAGAACGTTGCCGCCGGATGCAACCCCATGGACCTGAGGAGGGGAACCCAGGCCGCTGTCGAGGCCGTCGTCGAATACCTCAGGGCGAACAAGAGGGACATCACCACCAGCGAGGAGATTGCTCAGGTTGCCACCATCTCTGCCAACGGCGACACACACATTGGCAAGCTTCTGTCCAACGCCATGGAGAAGGTCGGAAAGGAGGGTGTCATCACCGTCAAGGAGGGAAAGACGACCGAGGATGAGCTCGAGGTTACCGAGGGCATGAAGTTCGACCGTGGCTACATCTCGCCCTACTTCATCACCGACACCAAGACCGCCAAGGTCGAATTCGAGAAGCCCCTCATCCTTCTCTCTGAGAAGAAGATCTCCGCCGTCCAGGACATTGTCCCCGCTCTCGAGGCCTCCCAGCAGCTCCGCCGTCCTCTCGTCATCATTGCCGAGGACATTGACGGTGAGGCTCTTGCCGTCTGCATCCTCAACAAGCTCCGTGGCCAGCTCCAGGTTGCCGCTGTCAAGGCCCCCGGCTTTGGTGACAACCGCAAGTCCATCCTTGGCGATCTCGCTGTCCTGACCAACGGTACCGTCTTCAGCGACGACCTTGACATCAAGCTCGAGAAGGCCACCCCCGACATGCTCGGTTCCACCGGATCCATCACCATCACCAAGGAGGACACCGTCATCCTCAACGGCGAGGGAAGCAAGGACCAGGTCTCTCAGCGTTGCGAGCAGATCCGTGGCGTCATCAACGACGCTACCACGTCCGAGTACGAGAAGGAGAAGCTCCAGGAGCGTCTGGCCAAGCTCTCTGGTGGCGTTGCCGTCATCAAGGTCGGTGGCTCCTCCGAGGTTGAGGTCGGCGAGAAGAAGGACCGCATTGTTGATGCCCTGAACGCCACCCGTGCCGCTGTCGAGGAGGGTATCCTGCCCGGTGGTGGAACTGGTCTCCTCAAGGCCTCTGCCAACGCTCTCGGCAACGTCAAGGCTGCCAACTTCGACCAACAGCTCGGTATCACCATCGTCAAGAACGCCATCACCCACCCGGCCCGCAAGATCGTCGAGAACGCCGGTGCTGAGGGCTCCGTCATTGTTGGCAAGCTCATTGACGAGTACAAGAGCGACTTCAACAAGGGATTCAACAGCGCCAAGGGCGAGTACGTTGACATGATCGCTGCCGGTATCCTTGACCCCTTCAAGGTTGTCCGCACTGCTCTTGTTGATGCCAGCGGTGTCGCCTCGCTTCTCGGTACCACTGAAGTCGCGATTGTCGAGGCGCCCGAGGAGAAGTCCGGTCCTCCAGGTGGCATGCCTGGCGGTATGGGCGGTATGGGAGGCATGGGCGGAATGGGCTTCTAAGCAAAGGAAGCCTAGCCGTCTGTTTTCTTCTTCTTATACCCCCATTCCGTTATAATGACTTTAGTCTTATGTCTTTCCCGGTGATGATTTATGTACACGATATTGGGTTGGTCTCCGCTCTTCACTCATGATTTCTCAAAAGCGCAGCATTGTTGGATATTTGTTTTATTGTACAATATTGTGTAAGGATCTCCTGGGAAGGACAAGATGTATAAAGCGATGAAGGAATACGAACAATCAAGTCAAACCTGTATTTACCATGCACAATTATGCTTGACTTATGAATGCAGTGAGGGCTAGGATTGGCTGACAGCCTGACATAACTGGGGCAGGCGGTTGCTGTGGCGCCGCAGAGGGACAAACTAAAGCTTGGAATGGGTGCCGTGCTGCCATAGGTACGTCGCTTGAAAATAGCCCCTCTGCCACCCCACTACGACGACTTCGCTCAGCCTCAGCAACACAACACCGCTCCTCCGCCTCCGCCCTTTCTCCCGCATTCACATTGACCATCCACCACAATCAGTTTTCTCTATCCACGTAAGCTGCACCCCCGTCCGTCACCACGCAGGCAGCCGTTGGCCCACTGCTGCATGTGCGCAGACGGCAATCGCAACGATGACGACGACGCTGACAGGCAGCCACCAGAACTGATAAAGCTACCCGGTGCTGCAATCTCCCTTTAGCATCCTCTACCCTTCACATCTGACATCATGGTAAGCACCTCGAGGATGCATGGCTACAAGGACTGAACTGACAATGTTCGCAGGCTCAATCCGGGTACGTAACTGCGAAACAAACATGAGGGCATCAACAGCTGTCGCTGCCCGACACCCGCCCCAGCACAACCTCCTCCATAGCTCGCTGCTCGACCCCCGTCCCGCCCACCCCTACCTCGCACCCGCTCATACTAATATCGACGCAGTGTCTCCGTCTCCCCCGAGTGCATCAGCACCTTCAACGAACTTAAGCTTGGCAAGGACATCAAGTGGATCATCTACAAGATCAGCGACGACTGGAAGGAGATTGTCGTCGAGGAGACTTCCAAGGAGGCCAACTTCGACGCCTTCCGCGAGAAGCTGCTCAACGCCAAGAGCAAGGACCGCCGCGGCAAGGAAGGCATTGGTGGTCGCTACGCCGTGTTCGACGTCGAGTACGAGCTCGACAACGGAGAGGGCTCCAGGAGCAAGATTACTTTCATCAGCTGGACGCCAGATGATGCGCCACAATACGTACGTCACAAAAATGCAGTCCCAGGAGAAATGTTTACTGACGCCCAACAGCCCCGCATGATGTACTCGTCCTCCAAGGAAGCCATCAAGCGCGCCCTCAACGGTCTTGCCGCCGATATCCAAGCCAACGACGCCGACGACATCGAGTTTGAGAACATCAAGAGCCGCGTCGCCAAGGGCCGTTAAGCGCTTCTCTTTCCTCGCCCGCTTCCGACCCATCGATTTCGCGCACCTGTTGGTATGGAGGAAGGAAACTATAGCGGTTGGTAATGACACATGACGAAAACGAGTCGAGCGGTTGATTGGCAGCGATCATGGCATAGCGAGTTTTTGCGCATGATGGTTATAGCATGCATTATGCGAATATGTGGGCAGCGATAGTGCCGGGTGCTACTTGCATTATCAGGCTTGGTATGCTTTTGATAGGCTAAAACTGGTCACATTGTCTTCGATGGACATTTCTTGACACCGAGCGCTCGTATGGTGTGACATGTGCGGTCTTGTCTGTAATGTTTGTGCTTGATACCTGGCGATGTGTACTACTCATTCCCAGCAAAATACGTCGGCCCGCTACTTGTTGTGTTCCCACGCCTCCCTGAAGACACCCAGCAATCTCTCGCTCTCGTCGGCATCCTTGGTTCTCTGCATGACAAAGTTCTTGAGATCGCCCCAGAACTCTTCGGTCGCAACAACCTCCTTCCCGCTCTCAGCCGTCGCACCTGCTGTCCCAGTCGCCGTACCCGCATGCGTCTCCCCCGCGCTAGCAAGTCCCTTCTCGCTCTCTGTCGGCGGCGCAACGGCAGGCGGACTTGTCACCGGTGTGCTTCCACTTGCGGGACTCGCAGCCCCACTACCACCAGCAAGCGCAGCGCCCGCCATGACCATGACGCCAAATTCCACGTCGCTGCCTGCATCTGTGCCGATGACTTCGAGCAGCGTCTTGGAATCTATGACTGGCTTCTTCTTGTAGAGGATCTTGATCTTGGCGGGCTGTAATGACGCTTGTGTTGCGTATTGGTGCTTGAGGTCGTAGACGGAGGTTTTCGAGGGGTCGATTGAGGACAGGGGGATGGTTGGGGTGGTCGGCTTCATGGGCTTGAGGGTTACGGTTATTGATGACGGCGAAAAGGTGGCGGCATTGTCGCCTGCGGCCGGCTTGGGGTTTGGACGTTGTGGGTGGGGTGGGTGCGGGAGGCGGGGGAGCGTGTACTGGTGGGTGGTTAACTTCTACTCGCGATGGTGTTTGGAGGACATGTTTTATGAAATATATATATAGTAGAGAGACCTACAGCGCCTTGTGCGGGATATTGTCGTGCGTCTGCGATGTGGTCGCTGCTGAGCTTCGCGGGGCGCGCATCCAGTGCGCTGAGGAATGATTTGCAGAATGCGAGTTCTGACATGTTGGGCTATCACTCGCTTGTTGCGTATGGCGTGCAGGTCGGTTCGTCGTCGTCGCGCTCGTCGAGATGTGTATAGCTCCAATGCGATGACGCTGTTGGTGTTGCGGGACAGCACTGAGTGGACCGCACCTCGACCAGGGCAAAGACGCGCTATGCCCAAAGGAGGTCCGTAGCGTGGAAAAAGTTCCCATCTGCTAGCGAAAG
The DNA here is from genome assembly GCA_002952155.1 of Alternaria solani. Lineage (NCBI taxonomy): Eukaryota > Fungi > Ascomycota > Dothideomycetes > Pleosporales > Pleosporaceae > Alternaria > Alternaria solani. The sequence goes on along the minus strand of CP022030.1, from coordinate 673,592 downwards.
TTCGCAGTTCGCGCAGGCGTCTCGTTGCAGACTCTCACATTATTCGACCCTTTCTTTCATACTGCCCACCGCAAATCAAGCGGTAAATCTGTCGCCATGGGTCAAGGTCGCCGCATGAAGAAGCAGGGCATGCCCGATGCCCTCGACGAGTCGCTGGTAACCAGGAAGCGAAAAGATGCGCCCGTCGCTGTAAACCCAGAGCGCAAGAAGAGGAGCAGGACAGCTGCAAGAGAAGCAAAGGAGGCCAAGGCGAAGGCGACACCCAAGACGAGAGTGGCTGGAAAGCCCGTTAAGCAGCCTCTCAAGACGGCTGCTGCTGTCGTAAATGGAGCCAAGGCAAAGGCGAAGAAGTCCGCACCTCAGCCGCCATCGGATGACGAAGACGAGGTCTCAGATATCGAAGACTCTGATATGGAGAACATCAACGTCACTGGGCTCGATGCGCTCGGTAGCGCGTCCGAAGACGAAGACGACGAGGAGATGAACGACGACGAATTCGACTCGGACGTTGTCGACTCGGACGACGACATCAGGAGGGGCGCGGCCATGTGGTCAGACGACGATGACGAGGAAGATGCCCAAGAGAAGCTCACCGCCGCCAACATTGCCGGATTGTCCACACGCTTGGATATGCAGAAGGCGATTGAGGAAGCGGAGGCGCAAGCTGAGTTGGAGGAGAACAACATGCAGACAAACATCGCCAATGAGCGACCCAAGATTCTGGAGGATGAGGAGGACGAGGATGGCAGGCCGATTACCAACCTTGTCAACCAGGACATCCAGCTGCTGCGCACAAGACTCACAGATACGATTCGTGTACTGGACGACTTCAAGAACCTTGCCGAGGAAGGCCGGAGTAGAGCAGAGTACAGGGCGTCGCTTCTGAAGGATATTTGCGCCTACTACGGTACGTTCAAGTCCGGACTTGTCATCTGGAGCCACATTAACATTACGAACAGGCTACTCCGAGTTTCTTGCAGACAAGCTGTTGAATCTTTTCCCTCCCCGCGAAGCCCAAGCCTTCTTCGAAGCCAACGAGACCCCGAGACCAGTCGTCATCCGAACAAACACCCTCCGAACACACCGAAGAGAGCTTGCGCAGAGCTTGATCAACCGTGGTGTACAGCTTGAGCCCGTTGGAAAGTGGTCTAAAGTCGGTCTACAGATTTTCGACGCACAGGTGCCTCTGGGTGCTACACCCGTAAGTGTCATATGCGACTGGTGCAGTGGAGTTTCATACTAACCCACGCAGGAATACCTCGCTGGACACTACATTCTCCAAGCCGCTTCCTCGTTCCTGCCCGTCATGGCTCTGGCGCCCCAAGAAAACGAGCGCGTGCTCGATATGGCTGCTGCCCCCGGTGGAAAGACTACACATCTGGCTGCTTTGATGAAGAACACCGGATGCATTTTCGCCAACGATGCAAACAAAGATCGTGCCAAAGGTCTGATCGGTAACATCCACCGTCTAGGTGCAAAGAACGTCATCGTGTCCCACTACTCGGCTCTCGAATTCCCCAGGGTTATGGGTGGTTTCGACCGTGTGTTGCTCGACGCCCCATGCTCCGGTACTGGTGTCATCGCCAAGGATGCCAGTGTCAAGACCAACAAGACTGAGGCAGACTTCTTGAGGCTGCCCCATCTCCAGAAGCAGTTGCTGCTCGCGGCCATTGACTCTGTCAACCATCACTCCAAGACTGGAGGTTACATTGTCTACAGTACTTGTTCCGTCACCCTAGAAGAGAACGAGCAGGTCGTACAGTATGCGCTGAACAAGCGATCGAACGTCAAGCTCGTGGAGACCGGACTCACGTTCGGTAAGGAAGGTTTCACCAACATCGGCGGCAAGATCTTCCATCCCTCAATGAAGATGACGAGAAGATACTACCCCCACACTTACAACGTCGACGGTTTCTTCGTCGCCAAGTTCAAGAAGATTGGGCCCACACCTCCCAATGCCGTCGGTGTCAATGAGGCCTCAACTGCGAAGATCAACAACACCGCAAACACCAAGGACGCAGCTACCGAGGTCGAAGTGGTTGACCGCACACCCATCGGTGCGGAAAGCGACGAGGAATCAGACTTTGGTGGCTTCGACGAGGAGGAGGACGCGAAGTACATGGAAAAAGCAAAGGCCAAGACCATGCGCAGAAAGGGCAAGGATCCTAGGGCCGTCGTGCCAAAGGGTGAAAAGCCTACAAATGGCACGCCAGAGAAAAAGGCGAAGGAGGCGCCCAAGGAGGCCACCAAGGAGGCCACGAAGGAAGCACCCAAGGCCAAGAATGGTGATGCAAGTGTCAAGGAGAAGTCGGGCAAGAAAGAGAAGAAGGGCGGTGGTGTTGAAGTCGCTACTACCTCGAATGGTGTCAGTGCAAAGGAGACCAAGGTGGAATCCAAGAAGGCGCGAAGAAAGAGTGGCGAGAAGAAGAACAAAGCGTAGGTTTTTCAACTGCGAGATTCGAGGGACAAAAGCAGGAGTTCTGGCTCTTACTAGATACCAATACGTGCTCAGAAGAGTTTTGTGGTCGATGAATCAGTGTTCCCATCTGCGTGTGCGTTTCTCAATTCTGTTCTCTTGTCGCCGTCTCCTAACTATCGGGGCAGATGCCTGTTTGCACGTGTTGTCGTGGTCGCGGTCCACCTAACAAGCTTCTCTAGTGGTAGCCTTGTGAGGTGGGCCACGACTGACCATGACATGCATTTGGAATCCTGGGTACACCATCAGCACCGTGATCGACACGTCGCTGTGAAATGGGCGCTATTTTCTCCAAAGAAATGAGCGGCTCTATTCGGCACGGTAATGCTGCTCTAGCCACCTACTTAGCTTCCATTGTCGCGATCGAACTCCAGTCATCGCTTTAATTTCGATTGTGCATTTTGGTAGCCAATCTTTCATCTTTCAACCGTGGAGAAAGCTTGATCGCAAGCCTTGATTGCAGCCTCAGGCAAAAAGCTTGCTAAGCGCGCGATCAAGGCGATGGCGCAAACGCGTCTTCGCAGCGTCTAGCGATGCAACAGTGCCCTTAGGGGCAGCCGGCGCCACCAACGGGCCTGTCAGCCTCCGCAACTAACCCCGGAGTACCTCCACAATTTATCAACCTCAACCCTTGATTGAACCATCTCTCCATGCTCCGAGAATCTGCCTACAGCAGAGACACCCATTGATACAGTAAGACCGAAGTCACGGCACGGCACATGTCAAGCATGATTGCTCAGTCGGCCATTCATCATTGATCACGCTATCCAGGTGCTGCGCCGAGAGTGTATTCGAGTCAGAACATCGGTCCAAGCAATGCCGAGCTGCAAAAAGCCAAAGGAAGCGAAGGCTTATTGGCTCAAAGGATCGCACGGCAAGCCACACACCTGAGCAGCAAGACAGACATCACGAGCACATGTTCCAATGCCTCTTCTGACGGCGTTGACAACAAGACAAGGTGGCGTTGCATGCGACGTCTGGGGCATCCATCTCCACGGTAAGCATATTGGTGATGCGCGGGGCAAAGATGCCTGAAAAATGTGTTGCTTACATTGCACCGAGAATCCTACCGGCGAGATCTCCACTCTCCAGTTTTTGGGGTTGCAAGGAGGCAGTCGGCCCATTGCATCTCGTCATGCCGAACGCCTGACCCGATTACTGGGGAAAGTCAACCTTCTGGAAAAAGAGCCTTATCCTGCGTGCAGAAGAGGCGCATTCCTTGCATAACGGTTCCAGGTAACCTGTACGCGCTTACACCGGAGGGACCACTGGCACGATAGTGCGTGTGCAAACTCGTCCGGCTTGAGCAATCCATCAGTCTTTGCCTGATCTGCTGACGATGTGCCATTGGACGACTGCACAGGCGTTTGCGATCCATGTCTCATCCTCAGCCCCCGACGTAAGTGGTGTGAGGGAGGTCAGCCCGTCGAGCACGGGATAATAACCAGCTCGGGAACGCTCAATGGTGCCATGCGGGGACGATCCATGCAAGCATAGCTGGCATGGGAAACGGACTGGGGTTAGTAGCCTGTGATGATGCACTGAAGCTGCAGCGGCATGGAATAAGGATTTGTCGGCAGGGCAGGCTGGATGGAGAGATACTCGGGGCTGGCATTCCGAGATAAAGAGTGAATGCGCGCTCTTCTGAACGGCCATCACGGCGCGCCTCGAGCTTGCGATATCCTCAGCCAACGCGTATATACCGTCCAAGTGAATCTCGGCATCATGGGTTTTTTGCTGAAGCCTCCGCCAGACACTGCTGGTAAGGCATGGTAGGCTCCATCCGATCTCCACATCTAGTGCTTGTCTAACGCTCGTCAAGGCCTGCCATTGTCATCGGTCTCTTCGTCGCCTTTGGTGGTGTTCTTTTTGGGTAAATTTGTATCGTCGCTGTGTTCAAGAGTATATGTTGATTTGCCCAGATATGATACAGGCACCATCTCTGGCATCATTGCCATGGACTATTGGAAGAGGGAGTTCTCCACCGAGCCAGACTTCAGCATCACAGCTGCCCAAGATTCTCTGATCGTATCAATTCTATCAGCTGGTACCTTTTTCGGCGCTTTGACGGCTGCACCCTTTGGCGATCTGCTTGGCCGACGTCTTGGATTGATGGTTTCTGCCGGCGCCGTTTTCAACCTTGGAGTTATTCTACAAACCGCTGCGACAGCGCAACCGCTGTTCATCGCCGGTCGTTTCTTCGCTGGTTATGGCGTCGGTCTCATCTCAGCTTTGAGTAAGTATGCTCTTATCTTATTGCTTTCGCTTCGTCACATGTGATGTGGGGTTGATCGTCATGGTGGCTTGAACGCCATCTACCCCGCATCCTTGAGGCTCTGCGGGGAATTTGCCACGCTTGGATCAAGGCTAACAAGACGACAGTTCCTATGTACCAGAGTGAAACGGCGCCAAAATGGATTCGAGGAACGATTGTCGGAGCCTACCAGCTTGCTATCACGATTGGATTGCTGCTTGCTGCTATTGTGAACAATGCGACCAAAGACCGTCAAGATTCTGGATCATACCGCATTCCCATCGCGGTGCAATTCCTCTGGTCCATCATTCTTGTTGGCGGGTATGTGCAAATGAGTCTCGGTATAAGACATGTAACGGCTGATGCTAATTCGTAACCAGACTTTTCTTCCTGCCCGAGACACCGAGATATCTCATCAAGATGGACAAATATGAGCAGGCCGCCAGCAGTCTTGGCAAGCTTCGCCGCCTGCCAGTCGACCATCCAGCTGTCGTTGAGGAGTTGACCGAGGTCCAAGCGAACCATCTCTATGAGATGTCTTTGGGCAAGTCTACGTATGCCGACTGCTTCAAGGGAACGCTTGGCAAGCGTCTCGCGACTGGATGTCTGCTCCAGGCGCTACAACAGCTTACTGGTGTAAACTTCATCTTCTGTATGTCCCTCCAATCAGTGCTGTTATGGCTTTTGTCTAACTTGTTCAGACTACGGAACGCAATACTTCCAGAACGCTGGCTTCCGCGACCCCTTCATCATTCAGGTCATCACCAACTGCGTCAACGTCGCATCTACCTTCCGTAGGTTGATCATTCTCGTACTGTAATTCACAGAGTACTGACGCTTGACTTTCCAGCGGGTCTCTACATGGTCGAACGCCTCGGACGACGTAACCTTCTTCTTCTCGGGGCGATTGGCATGTGTGTATGCCAGTATATCGTCGCTATCACGGGAACCGTAGCCGGAACCTCCGATCTCGCCGCGCAACGAGCGGCCATTTCCTTTGTGTGCATCTACATCTTCTTCTTCGCCTGCTCTTGGGGCCCTGTTGCTTGGGTCGTGACTGGTGAACTATACCCCCTCAAGGCACGCGCCAAGTGTCTGTCCATGACTACCGCGAGTAACTGGTAAGCAAAATCGCTTCTTTGGCATAGTTTCAATAGACTAACGACTTACCTTAGGTTGCTCAACTGGGCAATCGCCTACTCAACCCCCTACATGGTCGATGAGGACCACGCCAACCTCCAGTCCAAGGTATTCTTCGTCTGGGGCTCCTTCTGTTTCGTCTGCATCGCCTTTGTGTGGGTCATGATTTACGAAACCAAAGGTCTCAGTCTCGAACAGGTCGACGAGCTCTACGGCATCGTCAGCAAAGCGTGGAAGAGCAAGGACTTCCGCCCTGCGGTTCAGTTCGCGGACATGGATCCTAAGAGTGGACGTAATATGAGCTTGAGCGAAGTGGCGCAGAACCAGGAGAGGAAGAGGAGTGTGCAGCATGATGAGTCTGTTGTTGCACCCAAGGTCGAGATCTAGGACAGCACGGATGAGTGGGACGGTGGATGGTGGATATGGTGATGCACAGTAATGGAAGGGACGGGACGGGAAGTGGGATATATGTGATTGGGGAAACAGGTGAAGAGATGGACGCCAAGGGAAATGTTATGAGCACAAAGTGGTACGCAATGTTTCGCTGCCGTAGTGATATGATATTCCGTAACGTACACACACTATTTACTGTTTATCACGTGCATAGATCTTTGTAAAGAATCTGGTCAGGTGCAACAAGTCGATGTCACAGTTGGTATGTTGCAGACAACTACAGGTAAATTTCTTGTTGGAATGCTGGATCTCGCTTGAAGACACTGAGAAGCTCTTCGATAAAAACATTGAGTGTGGCTCATCTCGACATACTAAGGTACATCTTCTAGGTCAGAAATGAAAACATCACTCGACCCAATCATCACAACTGGCGCAGTGTTGTGCTAGACTACACTTATGTATCATATTTGTTGCGTAGCTGATCTCTTCAGATACCTTCGTCATCTACGCTCATTCTTCTTCCGCAATCGGTCCAATGTGTGCATCAAGTCCCAGCCTGTCCCGGGATTATCAGCGCGCTCCCCAAAATCACTCACCTTGATTCTTTCCTGACCTGACACATACTCGCGCTTACCATAAGAACCTAGAGGCAAAGCTGATTTGAAAGGATTCTGGAAGGGTGGCCGATTGGAATCACGAGCTTCGACATGTTGAAGCTGTACCAGTGGTTGCGCACGAGGCCGGCCGTGACCTAATTCGAGTTGCTGACGCTCTGCCGGCGGTCGAGCACCATGTACGCCATGCTCTACTTCCCATCGGTGACGGTCTGCCATTCGGTCCGCCACTTTCTTATCCCATGCAAAATGTTGTTCTATTTGTCGTCGCACATGCGCTGGCATCATCTGCTCCTCTTCAGGAAGATCATTCTGAATCGCCATCATACGACGCGTATGAGGTTCTCTCGTTCCTGGAACGTGCCCACCTCTGTGACCCCCGCCGCCTTGTGTATCGGCTGCTGGCACTACCTTGTTGTTCTCGTCGATACAGAGAGAGTGCTCGAAGCCGTTGGGGTCGTAATACTGGAATCGGTAACCTGGTCCCCTTTCTATTGCCTTGGAGGGCAGGTGCATACGTTGGTCATTCAGCAGGTCGCATAGATGACGAGCTGCGTCTGCTTGTGCGGATCGAGAGTGGTAGGAGAACGAATGTTTCTCTTCCTTTTTTCTGCTGAATAAACCCATGTTGTGGTGTTGGGGAGCGTGAACACTAGTTGAGAGTTGGGGTTCGGAGAGGGTGAGGACAGCGGGTCTTTGTAGTGCGTGTTGTGCTGTTACCGTGACTACTGACTTGATTGACGTGCTGGTGATGAGACGGAGGAACAACGCTGTTGGGTTGCACTGTATCGTACAGCGGTAAAAGTACATCTTCCAAACTCCTGGCTTTGATTCACGGTATGCAGCTGTATAGTGACGATGAGCATGTGATGAGTAGCAGTGCTATTGACAGTGGCCGATTGGATGTGAAGGCGCATCATGTGATTCTTTACCCTCACATGACGGTGAAGATTGCCTGAGTAACCGGCGAAATTGGAATCATTAGCAGCATCAAAAGTCTCGTGTAGGTCCCTGGGTAGTTGGCCAAGGGAGGTAGTGTCCTCTGAGTAGGAGTTGAGCTCTCCCATGTAGGCATCATTATGACATATCATCACCACCATATCCCTCCAAACTCACCATTGTGGTCATCAAACAGGACGTCAATCATGTAACCTAACTTTTGATTTCATGCCTATGGTATCCATCAAGCTATGTTACCCTATCCCAAACCTGAACCGCCCAAAGCCATATAGCTGGCAAAAGAAATCCGTGCACTGTGAAGTTTACCATGCCGTCACCATGTCGCCGCCTGCCCCCCTAGTGTCCTGCGTTGAAGCCGTACTCGAATCCGCAGTTGGAAAATACGTCGTTTGCGAAGAGGTCAGGGAATTGGCCGACGTCTAGGCGAGGCGATAGCGGTAAGGCTCCTTGGAGGCCTTGCTGCGACGGGGAACATGCATCCAACGGGTGAATACCTGACGAGCCCTGGAGAAAGAAGCTATAAGGAGATTCATAAGTATGGTCCAACGGAGAAGACATCTCAGGAGGAAACCCACTCATTTCAGCTTGATCAGCCTCAGACTGAGCAAGAAGATCCTCGGACTGAGCAAGAAGATCCTCATGTGAGTCGTTTCCAACGAAATCGTACTCTCCATGGTCCTTCACATCCTGCTCATAGGCTCGTGCATCCATCTCCTTCATGGGCAAGTCGAAGTCGAAGTCCATGCCACTGGCGCGCTTGTACTGAGTCGGAACAGCCTGCTGAACGATATCAGGGAGGTGGGGACCGTAGATGCTGGGGACGTTCGGAAGACCGCTGGCGATGGTGAGTCCTTGGCCACCAGTGGAGTGGATATCGTCTTCCATAGGGAAGGTAAGTCCGAATCCGCCGCCCCGGGGAGGGGTGGGTGCGATGTACTTCTGGATAACACCGCCTTGAAAGTTCTTGGCAACGGGAACTGTAGCCTTTAGCTTGACGATGAGAGACGGACGGGGCTGAGTCGTACGGCCTTGACCCTGACCCTGACCTTGACCCTGACCTTGACCTTGACCTTGACCTTGACCTTGACCTTGACCTTGACCTTGACCTTGAGCGGTTGTCTGCTGAGGGTTTGTGTTAGCACTGGACAACGAAGAAGATGCACGCTTTTTCTTGCGCGTCCACGCCATCCTCAACGGTGGAATCTCGTAGCCCTCTTCGATCTGTTTGCCGCGCAACTTCAAGATAGCCTGCTGGAGTGCGCCAGCAGTGCAGCTTGGTCCGACGACCTGAGCAGCCTGGTCAAACGGTATCTGAACGCCAGTCTCACCACAGGCCCAGACGATACCTAGGACTACGTTCTTCCAGTCGCTGTCACTCCACTTGAGTAGCTTGGGACGAGGCTGGCGTGGCTTGCGGGGTACACCATCCTTGTTAATCTTTGGGACCTTGGATGGTCGCTGGTACTCGCCATCGCTTTCGGCGTAATCGCTGTCATATGTGGAGGTATAACTCACAGGGGCAGCACCATCCTCAGTCTTGACTGTAGCGACGGCAGGGGTCTGACCAGAGGCGACGCCGCGGAAGGGGTTGTTGGACTGAAGACGCGCCATGTCGTAGGTGCGCTTGTTGGAGAGGGGTGAGTTTTCCTCGTCAAACAGGCTGACCATGTTTAGCTGGTTGTTGTGGAAGTGGGACATGATATCCAGTACTTTAACTGCCAAAAACGGCGAAGATATGCGGGAAATTGCGGGAGGCCAAAGACCAAAAAGCTTTCTGGTTCGCTGTTAGTGTGAGATCAAGCGGAGGTTCATATGGAATGCCAGAATTGGCGAGTGATGTGGGGGTCGGGTGCGGAGGGCAATCAACAGCACACTACAGCGCCTTCGAGAGGCTGCAAGCATGTCGCTTGAATAGATGCAGGGAAGGAGAGACAAGGAAGCAGCAGCTGAGCCATTGCGGTACGTACCTGATAGTGGGGTGCAAGTTGTGGATGTGTTGTGGGTAAAGAGGCGGAGGTTGACCAGCTACAAGAGGGACCTTTAGAGAGGCAGATGAGGCGCTAACGGCTTTGAGCTCCTGGACAGCCCAGTAACACAGGCGACCAGTTCGTTAGCAGCGCGGACGTGCTCAGCATACGCTCAGCCAAGACCTCAGCAACACGACCCTTGCTCGATGCAACCAGAGAAAGACGGCCTGAAGTACGGGAGACGCCGGAAGAACGTTCACAATGGAGCTCCTAACCGTTGCAGTCTGTATATCTTCTTTGCCGCCTTCTGTTTGGTTAAAGCTTCCAAGAGTTCGCTGTTGTGGTGGCTGAGGATGCTCAGCTAAGCCACAGGAACGACGCTCGGTGACTACGAGCAACCCAAAGTAGTCCAGATGGTGGTGTTGTAGAGCCACATGCGCTTGGCTCGTTTCGAATTGGATGTCGGTTGTAGAAAAATTGTTGGATGTTATTGCTTGTTTAAATCCAAGAGGTTAAAGGATGTTGGGATATCGGACAGGGCGCGGGTTTTCAATCAACTCGAGAGAGCAGTGCGAGGTACTGTGGATGAAGACCGAGGTATCACTTGTGAGCTCTGAGTAGTCGATTAGGGTCGGATGTGCAATTGACTTGTTGAGCAGTATAGGCGACGATGTTGAAGTGAGAGAGAGACCTTGAGCTTTTGGAATCTTGATCGCGTAACCGCAAGATCTTGGGTAGAGGAGAGGAGGGTAAGTTCACAGGACGGATATAATATATATCCACAGGTCTCTGTGACGCTTGATACAAGCGGTATCGGCCCGGAAAGATGGTAGCGCAAAGTCGACGTGAACCACAGATACGTAATAAGGCTTCAGCAACTACGCCCTTACCCCGCGTATACAACTCTTAGTGACGTGGAAATCTGGGTGGCAAACCGGCGGTGACGTTAAACGTTGATTTGCGTTCGAGTTGAGGTAGAACCCGCTCTGGTCCGTGTCGCAGTTCAAGCTACTTGCCGTGAGACTACGTGAGATGCGTATTCGTTGAACCAACATAGCGAATCCTGTCCAAAGATGTGGATTATCGGGGTGTTTGGTTCCCGATGTAACATATGTGATCATCTTGTATACTTCCAGCTCTTTCACGTCTCTTATATGGTGTGCCCGATCAACCATGAGTCAATCGTGTTCGAACATGTCTTGGGCGAAGTGGTTGAGGATGCTGGAAGTTTAAGAGCGTAGCGGGCTGTTCAGACAGTTGTCTACGAAGTATACCAGGAATAGACGAAACGCTGCCTTGGTGCGTGAGGGTATATCCGATGGCGGACAGCAGTAGGGATGAACCGATTAGGTGGTAGACAAAGAAAACAATAGACAAGAGAGAATCCCAAACTCGATCCTGGAACCCTTTCACGTAAGCAGTTCTATCCCATGAGTAGAGCTGGTCATTGCCGTCGAAACTCTCAAAGATGTATCTTCTCTTGACGGTTGATGTGTTGACATCAATCGAACGTAGGCTGGTCAAGAAGGCTGGAGATCTACAAGAAAAGACCAGGTCGAATTATTTTAGCATGAGGAGCGACTTCAGGCGATAAGTCAGTCTGTAAGCGCGCATCGAGGCGTCAAATAATGCTTTCTGGATATAGTACTGGCAACGATTATGCGGCGAGGGTCAATCGGCGGAACTCAACGCCAGTGTCGACAAAGCTTGTGCGGGGTATCAAAAGGCCAGGGTAGGATTGTGTTACAGACTGGAGTCTTTCATCGAAGTGGTCTTATCACCAACGCGGATGGCAGGCGAGTTCGCGGAGCGTGGAATTGATTTCGATGTCGAGAGAATAGAAGCCGAGCGGAAGATGATCGCATCGTGTTACGTGCATGATAACGGGCCAGTTTCGATCCTGTTGATGATTAGAGTGCAATGTTTGCCCACGAAGAGCGTGTGGGGCGCCACCGGGCTTCCGCGTACGTCAGACTGTAGGAACGCATCGAGGAATGAACAGGGCAAGCCTCAAGCTTGCAGTGGTCTGGAGAGCTCCTTGGGCGACCGAAAATCTGATAGGGGATTTAGCAGCAGGTATGTAAGTGCCCTGACGCGCAGTGACTTGACATTGCGACGCACGCAGCCGACGCGCTATGCCCAGAGAGTGATATGCAGAGGACATGAACCGGTAGGACCTGTATATGAGATTCTCTACACCAGTGCTGGATGTGCGAAGGAACTCAGTCGAGAGCTAAGTCGTAGAGGATGTTGGGGGAGTAGACAGGAGGGTCTGAGGGGAGTGGACAGAAGTGTAATTAAGGTTTCAGACGCTAGGGGAGTGGTTCCGCAGGGACGATGCCCCATCAGTTCGTGGCCTTGGCAATCCTGGGTGGTTCAAGGCAGGGAGGTGCACAACATTGGGAGAATAACACAGTAGAATTGTTGGACTATAGACATGCTACCGAGTCTAGGAAACTATCTGCTTGAATGTTAGCAACCGCTGCGTCTGTAAAAGAACTGCGCTAGGGCTGACTTGCCTGCACACAAGCCTTGGAGCGTGCGTGTTACTCTGAGCTCACTCATGAAAATGTCAGACCTGTTGATTCGCGTCGAGAAACAAAATCTCAGTGTCGTGATCCTTCTTATTTTGGTCCACTGCTTGGGATGTCAGCGTCCTGCTGCCTCATGATAGCTCCGCGGGGTGGCTTCGCTAAGGCTTGCGCGAAGGATTCGGTCCGATATCCTCGGACGTGTGGAATTGTGTCCTCACAGCAGCTCTGTACGATACATTCTGGTGATGGAGTCGTTGTTCCAACAGCTGTGGTACGTACCGTGCGACTGCTCGTGTTTCTGAAGTCCTTGTGTGCATGGACCTGAACCACCATCGCGCCTCCCTCCTGAGTTTCTCGACTCAGCCCATCCACCGACCCAACACCAACCACCAGCTCCGCAAAATCGACTCGATTCTGCCACGACGCGTCCGTTGTACTATACCGAGATGGAGACTCGAGCCAGTGAGATGGATAGGGCTTCCGAGTCGCTCCTACTTCGCAGGCGCGGAGATGACTTCGCACCAGAAAGCTCCTTCCCACGCCCAACCCGTCCATTACGACGATGACGACGACGACGACGATGACCTCCATCGCGACTCGCACCCTCTTCGCAATGGCCGCACAAGGAGCGGGCATGGTATAATGGCTTTGAGAGCGGATGCTTCAGAGCAGGTCAATGTGCTTCAGCGCGCCATTCTCGCCTCACGCGACGGTCTGCATCGCGCTTCCTGGTCTCACTCCTAGAATCGCTCATGAGCAATACTACTAGGCAGCATGGTACAGGCAGGTGAGGAACAGCTTGCTTGCTTCCCTCACTCGTGCTTCTAGGTTTGCAGTTCCATACTCGACAAGGCCTCGAAAAGACATCGAATGTCTCCGAGGGGCGCCTCCACGACACGCAGCCCGTCTGCCGAACATCCCACCAAACCACCATACGCATACGATCCTATCGCATTGCCCGCTTAACACTGGAAGTCATGGCTGCCCATCAGTCTTACTGTGGAAAGCCTGGGACCTCCGCGGAAGAGATAGCCCTTCCACCCAAGAAGCCATAACAACTTGCAAGGGCGGATGGCAAAACGGAAAGACATCGGCTATGGTTTGCTCGGCTGTTTCGACAGTGCTACCCGTCTCCGCTTCCTGTGCGATATATGACGAGAATCCATAGTGAGGCAGCGGCATAGTCTTGACTATGTTGACCACTGGACCTCCCGCTTTGCGCTGTTACTCTCGCCAAATCTTGTGGCCATGTTCTGGCAACAATCATTCGGACACACCACCATAAACGTGTCAGCCGTACGCACACTGGCTGCCATGCCCCAAAGCATGACGACCATGTCTCATCTGGGCTTTAATACAAACGTTATATGTATCGACGTGCGCGAGATCTGGCCTTCTTGTTCCGTCAACATCGAGTTGGCGGGTACCAGCGTTCCAGGCTTCTGCCGTCGCGGAGCGACAACGTATGCAAGTGTCCTACAACGGATCTGGCAAGAGAAGATACTAAGCACGTTACAGAACGTGAGCAGACCTTCGGTAGCTTCTAGTGACTACCTGTCGAGTGCATCGCTACACTACTTTGCATCAATCTCATCTTCGGTTGCGACCCGAAGCTTATAATGAGCCTCTATCCAATTGGAGCTTCTTGCTTGCCGAGAGCTCTGCTGCACGAACCCTTCCATACTGGTTCTGCGACAGTGGAAGGACTGGGCATTGCAAGACGTTGACCTTGTTTCGACAATACCAGCTGATCGGAAAAACTGGACTGCGTCCAGAACAAGATGCAGCCTTGTTGCGAACCGCTTGACCGTTTCAACAACAGCGATATTCTCATTGACGACTCTTCTGGCTCGCCCCAGATTAAGTACTGAGAAAGACTCGGCGGTGGATGCGCCCTTACGATTCTACCTTGAGTTTGAGCAGGCATGACTTGTCCAACGCATCCTCTTAACTCGGCTTCGTTGCGGGACATCCATTCAACGATTCATACGCTGTCGTGGGGCTACCAACCCCAGTGGGCGGACTTAGCCCGAGAAATGTCGTGCCAACAGAGTTCAGGCCTCATCAGAGATACCTTCTGGCAGTTGAGGTTTAGCTGTTTATCACATCAACAGCCCTAATCTCAACGTTCTTGGCCTAAAGAATGTTGAACTTGAAATACGATCTTGTTCATGATAGCAATGATCATCAGGTCCGAACGCATCGATCTGCCTCTTTTGGGAAGGGCTTATCTGCGGGTCGATGGCGTTCTTTGAAAGGCGCCCGTCGCAACAAGACCTGCAATGCTCGCATGCAGATGCCTCCTTCGACTAAAGAGAAGGCACATATCGAAGTCAGATATCTCGGGCCGGCAATTGTTAGGGTAGATCCTCTTGGTTGCAGGCCTCGCGAGACTGCCGTACCCGGCAAATCTTTCTGGCCTCACTTCTCCATCGACGTTGGTAATAGTACCGAATCTTCAATGGATGAATGAGTTCGACCATTCAGGCGTGTAAGCCTGATATATTGGTCGTCTATCGTGCCTGGTTTATCGTTTGCCTGGAAACCACATTAAGCTTGGTGTTATGGCATCCATGGCCACTCGTCTCCGCGACATCATACCACGTGTGAGGGAACCTCGAACCGCAAGACGTTGGGGAGCGATGGATCGATGCCCACATCGTTCTGTAGGATTATGAACGTCGCAATCCCGTGTGTTACCAACCATCGATGAAAGTTCCATCTCACAGTCCAGCGGCTGATGAGGCAGAAGCCGAATCGCCAGTGAGATGGCTTTTCATGATGTCGGACGCCACTGGGTATGGCTTACGATGGCTATTACCTCGTTGAGGCCTGTTTTGAGCTTCCGCCTCGATGTGTTCCCTTCCCACGCATCTCCTCAAGTGGCCAATCCAGAGGTCGCTTGAGGCATCTTCGGTTGAGATCGCCTGCGTGGCAGCTCTGGATCCCAAGGTCCACTCAACCGAGCTGCGAGTAAGCTACCAAGCTCATAGCCCACGTTTGTTCGTTTGTATCGTGCTCGTCTGGTGTTCGCGATCGCATTCGTGGTGGCTCGTGAGGCGGGTCTGGTTGCGACCAAGTCTGAACCAGCCGTGGCAGGCGTTCATTATGAGTGGCGCCAGATCGTAAGAAGCTCTTATTGTGCGGCCGGTCGTCGAATCCGGCTCTAGATGTCCAATGCTCGACCCTACCTTTGCGCCTGCTGGGCAGGAAGAAGATTGGGACGCCATGATCGCCCGTTGCGTGCTTCGGAGATGCTGCGGGCAGTCTGCGTTACTGTATGCCATGATTCCCCCTCTTCCCATCGCCTTCTGCCGTCTCCTGCAGTATGTCGCGTCGAATGGACGATATGTTCGGGGGGTATTTGGCGGGGCGATGCAACTTGTCGATGTCGCTCGCGCACAGTCGTACTGCCGCTGCAAGGCAGGCGTCACAGAAGCGCTGGTCTTCAAATGCTCTGCACCCAAACACGCGCCCAAACCCTGATGTCGTGGTGGAGTTGACCGCGGCGATAAAGTCTTCTCGAACAGGCGTCGTAGGGATTGTTCGACATCTACAAGTGCCGCGACAGTGTTAGTCCCACGGAGAACAGCTGTCATTCTTCTTACCTCTATCCCTTCCACGTCAGTTGCCTATCTTCGCTGGCACCGCTGTCACGTCGCTGTGGTAGCTAGTGTTGGGGGTGGTCGAAAGAATGGGGCGTGTGCGCCGCGGAGGTCAACAAGACTCGCCTTCATGAACGTGAGAATCAGGATGCGAGCGCCACAACATCGGCAGCTGCATATTTGGTTCTCTATACATCACACTGTTCTATGAGCATGTCACAAAGACAGCGATGCAAGGGGGTGAAGACTGCTCTTGGAGTTTGTGCACTTGCAGTCCCTATGCAAACATGGAACAGCTCCATCTTCCACTACATTCATAGTGGCAAGATGAGATGTAGCAACTATCTTGCGGTCTTTAGACAAGCATAACATGGCGCTGGTGTCTTCCCGTTCTACGAATCGTAAGAGACCTCAGCGTGGCTGGCTGGTGCAGCCCCCTCGCCCAACGACATTTGAGAGGCTTGCACGAGACTGCAGCTCAGTTTGGACAGGTCACATTTAGGATCGAGATGCTTCAGGACCTCTTGAGAAGAAATGCGTGTCGGGCTGCAAGTCTTGATACCAATGTGGAGATCATGCCTCGCAGGCGCCCTTACATGGTTCATCATAGTATCCGGAAGGAGAACAGCGATTGTGCCAGGGAATAGTAGGAGAGAAGGAAGTCTTCGTTGGAGGCTGTCTCACCGGTCACGCAAGGTGCCTGCATAGAAGCCCTGCCGTCGCTCCGCCTGCCCCACTTCCCCGCAATACCACTGAAATGATTGTTGCCAAAGTCCTATACCAAACCTCCGGGAAACGGAATCCAGTGGCTATATATACCTACAAGAATTGCAATTCTTTCGGTGGTGGTACGATCCTGTGCGACATGAGTTCGTGTTATTGGACTCATGGTTGGGATTCGTGCCACAGGCTGACCACAAACAGGTTTAACAAGAGTTCGATTCTCCATTGAAGTAATGACTACCATCAAGGTAGTCAAGTTTTTTTGCTTTTCTTTCTGCCGCCCATCCAGCACATGTCGCCTAGGAAGAACATACGCAGACAGCACACCCTCCCGCACAATAATGTGGATTTTCAAGTTCACTTTTCCGCATGCATATTTGCTTGTACACCTTCCTAGAGAGGCCAAGTTGGCATGTGGTGCAGGCGATGGTCACATGGTTGTGAGCGAGCTTCTCACCATTGCTGCATCTTCGATTCTTTAGCAACCGCCTTAGAAGAGATGCCGGTATGGTTGTGATGCTTTAACGCCTATCTTCCGGTGATAACATGTCTGCCATGCGTTTATCACGGAGACCCGCATGCGAAAGGCTTGCAACAAAGCAATCCTGTTATCTGGCTTGCGTGATTGATGAACTGGCCATGTCCCTTAGCGAAGTTGGGATAACCAGGATCAATGAACACAACGCTGTCATGCAGCAGTTGGAAGCGAATCGGATTGGAACGCCTCTCTTTACCAAGCCTTGGGCGAAGTCCGATCGTCATATGTTCTCATCGAGATGCAAATCTTTCAAGATGCTGTTTCGATTCACTGGATTCTGTCGCTTGTCGAGGAGCAGGCATTACTGGAGCTGTTGAGAGCCCAGCGTCAGACTACAGACACTAGGGCGACCTACGTATTGGCACCAAAACAGTATACGGGATCAGCATACTGCTACTAGGTGATGCGGTCACGAAAGGTGCGCGAACCTATATATTGCTCAAGGCAGCTCGGATGCGCTCCGCTTGCTTTCGCCGGATGATGAAGCCCGATCAGGTCCACACACTTCCGAGTGTTTCCGGGCATGCACTCATTGGCTCTCGAAATACTTTATGGCATTTGGTGCATCTTTATGCGCTTTCATTGGGAAGTCTGGCAATGTGCGACGATACCTACTAGCATGACCTGAGACGAATAGCTATATCAGGAGGTGGGCGGTTAACATACCTGGAGAGGGCGCGTGGATACCACATGTGCCGGCTCCAAACTCTTACATGTCCGCTACCGGTTGTTCGTCGTCATCACAATCTTTCACGACAGGTTCCTATACGTCACATGCGTCTGACACGCATCATTTCGACGGCCTCGCAAATAAATCTTTACCAACTTAGCCGACGCGACACATGCAATTAGTTCAGGGGCGATTGACTGCCTCACTCCGAAGCGCCGTCGCGCCATAAGAGCCATGGTACAACACCAACAAGCCTCACAAGAGTCTCACAAGTTCAGGACAAAAAGCTGCCAACGAGAGGTCAAAGATACAAACATCATTTCATCGAAGTCTTGAAGATCAATATTCGGCCTTGAATATATTGTCTCTTGCTCGAACGACAACAGCTTTGGCTCAGCCAGTATCACAACATGAGTGCTCACTTCCATCATACTATCCTTTCCCAACACATTCGGCACCTACATTATGCTGTTGCGGAGCTATAGCTCAGCAAGTCCTAGTTCCGGCCGTTGAATCACCACTATGATCATACCCTGGCAGTAGGAAGGAATGCCTCACGACAAGTCACGGAATCTTGAAGCCAAGGACTACGAGCACAGAGACGAGCAATACCGGATATCGGAAACTGCGACTCACAGCACCATATACCCCTGGCAAAATATGCGCGCGACGATGTCGACTCGAGTTGGGGTAACATACCTCAAGACACGGCCGGGCTGAGCTTATTCATCATCTCAAGTCGGTCCAAATACCACCCAAATTGCGGAATGTGATTGCGAGTCTCAAGCCTGAGCAGCTTTCAAGCATCACTGTCGCCATGCCAATGAATTTGGTTCGCGTCACGAGAGGAGGAGTCGCCACCGTCGTGAGCGTGGACGGGAATTCGTGGACGCCCAATGCTATGCATTAATCACGTAAAACCATGCTGCTAGGAGGCACATATGGCATGGCATTAAAACAACCTTAAGCCGCGTCAGTAGACGTGCGACGTCCATGCATGCTCATCACTGCTGCCAGGGACTTGTATGTCGTCGTCGATTGTTTATTTGGCCTCAGATGTGGCATTTGCTGCAAAACATCAAAATCAAGCTGCAGGGACTGGCCCAACGCGACGAGCGAGCTTCAGCGCCTAAGCGGAACTCCACTCTAACAGCAGACCCTGACCTCCTCGTCGCCATGGACGACGTGAAGGTGTCTCCGCACGCGTTACCGCCACCGCGCCCCGCGTCATCTCCGCACAGGCACGTACCCCTTCACCTCTCGAAAATCAACAAAGGCCCCCCAGGTATCCTCCAAGTCTTTTGGCTATATATACGCTTTAAATCATCAAAACTTTGCCTAGGCCCGTGGGCGGACGGGTATGGCGGCGGGGTGGCGGTCGGCAGCCACCAATGGTTAACTCGTGTTGATCACAGGGCTAGGTTCGACTCCTAGGCAGGGTGGAATTCCCGTGGATGAAAGCGATGCCACCATTTTTGCACTTTTCTTTGGCATTCTACCGTACGGTATGAGTATGAACTAGATGCATATGCATATGCACTTGCTTCCTCTCTATCTGAGAGGCCTGAATCGGGCATGGGGAGTGTGCAGAGGTAGCGGAGTAGATGCAGGCCTCTGTACTTGTGCAGAGTTTCTTCTTATGCTTTTGCCCAGAAGCAGGACGGCTGTGGCGCGCCCGCACTCCTCCGACGTTTTCACCACTGCCGTAAGTCACCGGCGCAGGTTGATTCCCTAGGCTCTACACTTCTGCTTTAGCAAATTCGCCTGAGGAGATGTGTAATTGGGCTGGCTGCATTGCTTAAGCGGAAGCCACATCTGCGACAAACACGCACTTGTGAGCTCGAGACGATACATGAAGCAATCTGGCTTTGATGCTACAAGCTGACAGTAGGTTCCTATATCGAGTGGCTATAGGCTGCGACGAAGCAGCGGGCTTGTGATCCTCCAAGTGCGGCATCAATATCTTGCGATCCGCTCACCTTGAACATAACTACTGCGACATGGTTATGCGCGTCTTGGAAGTGTCGCACAACTTAAGGCTGCAATGCTCAGCTTGCCTGGCTTCAGCAGCGTCATATTCACCTTTCGCCAATGCAATGGCTGCTTGTGACACCGGAGATATCTCATAGATTGCACGATACAGATGCATAAACATCACGTAGGGCTCAGGATACATTATAGCAGCATGCAGGTCTCACATCTCTCAAGCCGGGTCATGCACGTATCTCTGTAAAGGTAGGATTGGTCTCTCCTTTCTATTCATGAATTCGTCTTCCTTCGTTATCTCGTCATTCGGTACCAACATAGCGAGCCCAAACGCGCCGCTCTCAAGTCGACGAAGAGCTAAAGCGCAAGGTTGAATCAAGGTGCTTGTCACTGGACGACTGAGCCCGTCACAGCACCTATCAACGCGGCCTTGCAAACCGCATCTGCGGCCGCCATTCTTCGTTTGTAAATAGCGAAGATCCTCCCATGCTCTCCGCTATGTAATGTCGAACACTCGTTGTTGAGTCGAGCTCATGATCGAGCAGCACGAAGAGTATGGTGTCTTCCAGTTCATCTTCGCCATGTCCGTAACCAATGTATTCGTCTTCGGTGGGCGTGATACCGAGCTGCTCTTGAAGCTCCTTGCGAACGGCGGTTATACCCTTGAGCTTGTCAATCTGAGTCGCAAGATTGTGCATCTTTTTCGCTGCCTTCAGCAACCATGAATCCTGTTATGAAGAGTCAGCAAGTCGCCATTCTTCCGGCAACAAGTACTGGAGAAACGAGGAGTCGCAATACTCAGCGGTACGTACACTTTGTCCGTCAGCTTCTCTCATGCGAGCCACGTTTTGCAAGCTACGTCCACGCGTTGTGAAGAAGTCAAACTCTTCGTCGAAGTGTTGGCCCTTCTCGCAGCAGGCTGTGACTTCTACCTGCATGTCATCGCAGAGTCGCATCAATGCCTTCTCCTTGCGCCTCATGTTCTTCCATTTCTGATGTTTGGCTTCGTTCGTTTCGTTCTGCGACATGGCGGTGGGGATTGGTATGACGATCGTTCGCGGAGATTGATTGATGGATTGGCACGCGGTTGGAAGACTGAATGGGTGATTAGTGGTTTATTTGTAGGAGATCCCAGACCGCGGGACTTACTCCTGGGCATTGTGGGCATTGTGTCGAAGCTTCGTGTGTTCACAGTGGCGCAGAGTCGAGAACAGGACAGTCGGAGCGAGGCGCTGTCCATTGATGGCATTGAAAGCTTGTGAATATGCGAGTGTATCTGTCTGCGCAACGGGAAGCGCGGCGACCACGGTGGTGGCAGCATGAAAGACACTGTTGTGGTGACGAAGGCGTATGGGTGTGCCAGGTTGACGCAAGAGAAGGATGCTAGGGCGATGATGTCTCCAGGAGCAGATCGGTGTTCTTGTCATGCATGGAAAGCACGATTTGCTTGTACGTCCTCTTCGGGTGATATGTGGTGGATGCTATGAAGGTTTTCAAGCCATCGACCATTTGACGCAGTTGGCGCACCGACCCTGCGAAGCGCAAACCACAACGCCATCCACGTACTACTCGCCTCACCAGACAGCAACAAATTCTTCTCTCAACGTACTATTTCGCTGGCAGATTTCCTTGCCTTCCATTGCCTTAAGTCGATAATGCCTTAGGTGACCTCCTTACATCGATCCGACCCGTCTTTCGGCCTTGACTTCAGCGCACGGGCAGCCGGTCTACGCATGGCTTTATACGTGCCGCTCTGATTGGTATTGAGCTTCAGACCGGAAGAGCTTGATTAGAGATGAGCTCGTGCTCATCTGTGGTCCTGACATAGGTGTGATTGGCGTAAGGCCTGCCGGCCTCAGGAGCACGAGACAATCACACGTATACAGAGCAGAACTCTGGGGAAGACTCTGGGAACATTTGCAAAGGTGGAAAAATCCATGGAAAGTACAATACGTATAGACATCTGCGGAAGGAATAAAATACAACTGCGGGCCTCTTCGCTGCCTTGTATATGATAGGTATGTTTCGCGCATCCAAGTGAGTACCCCTATGCTCTAGTGTGATGATCTGCATACCGACTGCAGACGACGCCATATCACTCCCAGACATGCTGTCTTGATACGCCTGTCGGCTCAACCTAGACTAGCGTAATCCAGTCCAACAGCCTGTATACTTGATGTATAACTACCTCGAGTGTAAGAGCAGAAGCACACAGTCTTACGTGTGTCGAGGGAAGTGCGTTGTAATGTGGCCGGCCAGTGCGATCCTTCCGGTGAGTCACCGAGGCGCTCTCCAGCACAGCACGGCTACCACACCAACTCGCAAACATGCAGCATCACCAAGTTTCAGCCTTCAGCTTACGCTCTTGATGTTCAAATAAGAATCCAGCTAAACAAGGGCAGCAGGGCCGAATGACAACTGTCATGCATGCCGATCCGCGTAGTATCTCTCGGCTCGTCGGGTCAAATTTGCGGGCGACACTAAACCGGTTTCCCGCCTAGCCTGTCTGCCATTGGGTGTCTTCGCCCACATGCCACCGCGACCCTCTTTACCCATTCAACCTTAATCATACTGCATTGCGACCGACCGAAAGCGCCAACTGATAAAGCCCCATTATGCCCTTCGCGCCCAGTCGCCGTGATGTTCATCGCACCCGTGCCCTCCTCCACTACCGCCTAGGTCTCCCAAATGAACTCGTTCTCGATGTCCTGGATAGAGCCCGCTACTGGGTCGAGGTCGTACACCTCAATGACCAGACCACAGTACTCCTTGACGAGGAGTTCTCCGACAACTTCTCTGCGGCCCAGCCCTTGTTGAGGATAGCAGTTGACAGGCCCAAAATCGCGCATCGCGAAACAAGCAAAATCCGAGAAATTGAGTTCCTAATCGTCAGCCACGACCAAGGCTGGACTACGGAAAATACGACTGGCACGTTCGAAACTTCTTCCTGGTTTGAGGTTTCCATTGTGCGCCCGCTTTCTCCGCAAGACGACATGATAAGTAACATGGTCGCTGATAGCTTCGACGAACCCGAGTATCCGCAAAGCAACATCCACACCATGTTATATGATATGTGCGGTAAATTCGGCTACAGAAATGCGCTGCGCCCTTCGTCGAAAATAGAGCCGCAGAGGCTGCACTGCGACGAGATGCAGGCGATGACGTTCTTGCACAACGATCCTTCACGCCCAATGGGTATCGAAGGACAACACGCCTGGTATTTGCAAGGGAACGAGGTCGCAAGAGCCGTTTCAATCTTCGAAGGCGATTATATTCGTCGGTACCGCGTCATCTGGGGTTGTAAAGATAACCCAACATGGGAAGGCAACGAAGGTGCGGGCCGCGGCGAGAATTTCATTGACTCGCTAAAACACGGTGACTGGATTTGTGTATGGGCGAGAGCAAAGGTGAGCCAACTCATAGGGACAATGTTCGCATTGACTAATTCATGAATTAGAGACGAGGTTGGGAGAATCACGTCCATGGCGTACGCGTCACTATGCGATACACGATATAGACCATACCAACCTGCTCACCCAAACTGTTTTGGTGCACTCGCATCTAGCCTGCTGTTCGCATCCTTTGGTGCATCTACCCACGACAAGGCTTGTGTTCGAGTTCACGCTTACCAAAACATTCGTCTGCCTATAGCTTGGGTCCTTCCTGCACACCTTCATCGGAGACATCAATCCCATGCGACAACGACTCCTGTTGGACCTCTGAAGCGATAAAGTCCTTGTCAGCCGTATCGATGCCAATCGGTGCTCCGCGCACTTTGGCTCGAACTTTGGCGATATGTTCAGCCTTCGCACGCGCTCGATCCTCCTCCATCGCTTTCTGCTTGTTTTTCTGTGCGCGGGCTAAAGCAGCCTTTGCTTCGAGCCTGGCCTGCCTGGCGGCCTCAATTTGAGATTTTCTTTCCCTGCGTGCTTTGGCTCGGGCCTCAGCTTCCTCGGCCCGCTTTTCTTCGGCCCTTCTACGCTCGTCGGCTCGCGCCTTCGTATGGGAGAATGGCGTAGGCGTAAGCGAGATGTCACAATGGGAATGTCGTGCGGCTACGTCCGATGTTTGTGGCGAATGTGCAGGTACAGCCGTGGTAGACTTCGTGGGCGCTTTTGGCGGCACTGAACAATGATTCCCAACGGCCAGCGTCGTGGGTGTCACTGGTGCGTGACCAGATCCTGACGCCCTCTCCAACGAGTCCTCATAGTCTCGCTCGCGAGTCTCGATCTCCATCAAGTATTCGTAACCACGGATGACACATTGAGCCTTTATTGAAGGATCGGCTGAATTTTCGTTCTCCAGATCCCCCCAGATCATCACTAGACTCTCAAGGTCAGCCACGCCCAGACACGCCTCCGCCACCTGTCGCTTGTCCCGTAGAACTCTCCAGTGTTGAATTTGTTGACGTGCTTGTGCACGCATCGAGCTGTTCTGCTCTTGTATTGTGGGCAAAGACTGGGTAGGGTAATGGAAGGCAGATACTTCGTCATCGACTTCGCCCTCCTCCCTGGCCAGTTCAGCGTCGTAGGCGGTCTTACGAACTTTGTCTGTCAACACGACAAATGCCTCTTGGATATCACGAAACACCGTAGTACGTGCAGCACGTTCAGTCGGATCTAGCTCCAAGGTCTCGTCAGGATGGTATATCAACGCCAGCGCTTTGTACGCTGCGACGATGACCTCCTGGGGCGCAATCGGGGCCAGCCCGAGTGTCGCATAGTGTGTCTGCCTCTTCATACTGGGATACATGTTGTCTTATCAGTTCTTCCTACGGGCGCAAGCATTTTGTGCCAGTATCGGAACAGCATGCAGGTACCGTCTTATACTCTTGCGACTGCAAACAGCGATGACATTGTGGGTAAACGACTCACCTGACACAGCGGCACGTTTGGTATTCGGACACACATCACAACATGTCTCAGACACACTGTGTAACAAGGGAATTTTGGAGAGGAGCAAACAATGTGCCGAAAAGACTGCCAGCCGCAGTGCATCGACGAAAAGCAGGACAGGATTGTGATGTACGAAGCCTGGACCCCGGGTCAAATGTCGCTGCGAGCTCGCTGCAACCACTAACGCATCATGCATTACCCGCCCCACCGAAGTACCGGTCGTCGTGATTCTGGACACACGAGGAGAGCCCGGGAATACCGCGCACTGCAATTCGGCCAGCTTCCGCGGCGCGATTTAGGCAAAAGCGTGGGAGGGTTTTGACAATCGGATGAGAAATATGGCGCCATCAGACGCGATCGCCATTCCAATGGGTGTCAGAAGGCGGTTCTGGCAGTGGGGTGCGCTGCCAACAAGCGCATGCCGGGGCATTTGTGTGGTTCTTATAGGGCGGCACACCATCGCCGCTCCTGCAGGAAGGAACGTCAATCCTCGACCCTCCCCCAAAAAGGCCCGGCGCGAAGCTCAACAACGAACATACATCAGACCTTGAGACCGACGATCAGAACACAAACGACAAAAGGAAAGACGCGATCGCGCGAGAACGCATGTTGCCGATGGAGAGTAATGTCGGAAACTTATCGTCAGCAAGCTTTTGGGCAGCCGACCTTCACCGAAGGACATGCGAGTGGGAGTTCGTCTGGACATGATCTCTTCGATGTCCTCGACGCCGCCGACCTTTACCACAATCACGAATATCATCCCGGTGAACAGCACCTACAACCGCTGCAAATTCCTACCCAAAGCAATATTGCGCAAAGCCAGTACTCTGCGTATGCATTGCACAGCAGTGGTGTGTCGGCTCCAGGTATGCGCAACCCCTCTATTTGTCTGTACCCCGTCATATTCCATTTACTGTATTCCCAACGAATTCCTTGTACTTCTTTTTTCGGCCCGTTGGCTGCCCGTGGACGCAATTCCAGTGTTTCTGAGTTGCCGGGACGAGATGACGTTTGTTCAGAATGGAATGGCGTGCTCTCGCTAGCTGCACGTGATCACTCGCGGTGACGGGGCTTGCGACGAGTGCATCCCGCCTAGGGAGGTGTATATGCAAGTTGTGCACAGACGCCTGTTGTTGCATCGAGGGTTTCCGTCGATCAAATACGCAGCGGTCGTCGCGTATTCTCTGTTGTTTTCCTTTCTCTATATGTCATGGTCACTAACATCATCTTGAGGCCTGCAATACACCTCGCCCACAATGCCGACCATAGCCGCACGTATTCCGCAGCATTTCGAGCACGACTCTACACTTCAGATTGGCTTCGACGATCTACAAGGCTTCTCACCCGTTACACAAGGCTTTGGCATTAATGCTTATCGCACGCCATACCCCGACAGCAACGCGACATCCACATCTTCAGCCACATCTCCCGATCCGACCCACACAAACCTTCTCAGTGATCCGGTTGTGGTAGAAGCGGAGGAGGATAAGCGGAAACGCAATCAAGCTGCTTCGGCACGTTTTCGCCAGAAGAAGAAGCAGCGCGAGATGCAGCTCCTGGAGACCAGTCGCGAGATGCAGGACCGGACCAAGAAGCTGGAAGCCGAGAACGAGGGGCTGAGAAAGGAAAATATGTTCTTGAAGAAGTTGCTCGTCGAGAAGGTGGATCACATGAGCGACGAGGACCGGGAGTTGCTGAAGAAGGCTGCCGAAGGTGCACTGAGTGGTATTCTGACAAAGGGCTGATCACCATGTCTCAGGTGTTGTTACTTTTGACTAATGATTTGGAGGGGAAGGGAGGGGTAATATCGACGAGGACATCACAAGGCCCATGAATTTCCTATCTCATACCTTTGCGACGGCGCCAACGGGTCTGGATTGATTAAATGGAGTTCCTACAAGCGTATATGCACATTCGGTACAACATCGTATTTCCCAAATATAGTGTTCATCCGAAGCTGAGTGTCCGAGCAATTCGAGTTCCGAACAGCGACGTGCACCGCAAGCTGCAGGCTCTATGGTCTCGACCCCAGGAATGAATGCATAGCGTGACAACGGGTCACGGCGATCGAATATCTTTTGACACCAAAGCCTCGGTATGTAACTTGAAGGGGCATACGGCTTCCAGTCCCGTGTAAGACTGAAAGCCACCCACATGTCCGGGTGCTAAGTATGGACAGGCGCACAACACCTCAGACCTTGCCGCTTGCACGCCTCCCTGTCCGCCTACCACCTCGTGACGAAGCAAGGTACTGTGCTCAGTATCTGCGGGGTCCACCAAAGTGAAGACGTACTTCCGGATGCCGTTGAAATGATCGAACGCGTCGCCCTCATCGAGCGACCTTGCATAAACCTATCCGCCTCCAGTTCGTGACATCGTGTCTTCTTAGCAAAGTCGGACACGAATACGTCATTACGAACGCTATCGCACGTCTGCTCTCTCTACAAACTAGCAACGACGAAGCTGAGCTATTCTCAACACGGTTATAGTACATGTCTGGTGGTCCTAATATTTGCAAACATGCGGCCGGATCGAGAGAAGGGACAGATTAGACACAGGGAGGTGTCAAATGATCTCGTAAATGCACCGGCTGGCATTGATCATGTTCCGGACAGCCTATGAGCACTGAGCTGATGTAGATGAAGTCATAGGGTCATGCGAACCACAACTACGCGCGGTGGTTCGACGTGTAAGGATTGCATCAATGAGCAGACGGTATCATCGTGACTATTGTCTAGGCGATATCCATGAGCCCTCCCATGAGTTCCTTGGGTCTCACTATCAAACTATATACCTCATGGGGCACTCATGAGTACTGGGGTGCTTTCCAAGGGCTTGTTCATACTCTCTGGGTCCGTTTCTGGATTGTCAAATGGCTGTAAGACAGTAACACAGAAGATGAATTTGGCCGGCTAACAACAAGATGGGTAAGTTAAGGGCAGAAAGACGCCGCTGTGTTGCGCTATTCTGTAGAGTTGTGCCCTGAAATACAGGATTGGAGAAAATACCGCTACGTGGTTTTCTTTTCAGATATGCCTCTGCGTCCTAGAAGCCTATCATGCTACGAAATGCGGTCTGGCCTAGGACAAATAATACACTACACGTCGTAAGTACCCCTAGAGTCTACATCAACTAATAGACTTTGATATGACGATGATCAAACTGGCCCTAATGATGTGCTGATGTGCTTTCGTGCAGTAAAATCATGGTACAGGTTTAGTCCCTGTTAATATCGTTTGTGCATTCCCGATCTTGTACCTAGTGGAGAGTACAACCACAGTCAGCCGACCAAGTCGATATGTCTGGGGAACGGCTTTCAGATGTTTCCCGATATCAGAACGATGGTCCTGTTCTATTCAGATTCGTGAGATGTTTCAAGAACGAGCGAACCAAACGACAAGGTAGAAGCCAGTCGGCGGCTACACGAGGGGCTCAGGGGTCCTCTTCACGGTTTTGGCATCCAAGATACGATATTCGCGCATTGTGCCCTCTCGATCCGCTATGCACACGCCCACAGATAGGTAACTAGATGCTAACCGTTAGATGGCATCGCCAGAGCGCCTAACCTGTAGTTACCAGAAAAGGCGAGGACGAAATTATGGCTCGAATTTCCATAGGGATAAGGCTCCAGAAATTGGCGGCAGAGCGCAGCAATCTTGTCGCTCGGAACGAGTGCGATGCGCTCGATCTTATCGACTACACCTGGGCAGCGTGAAGCAATTCGGTACTTCCATGGATCTCTGAGCATGTGAGTTTCCTGGCATTTGACATGATGGGCGGAACAAAGTGATAACGGAAAATCTCTTGAGGCGGAAGCTGGGCAAGCTCCTTGATGTGGCTTGCTCGGCTTCCCTGGCCGGCGCAGGTGGGCAGTGTTAATCCTTGTAACGATGGGACGCTACATAGCCACCTGTATCAACATTCACCTTCAATCATCCGTTCAATGATGAACTAGCCTTGCAGGCCCATGTTAGAAGCTGAGAATCACAATTGGGAAAACAACCTCATAGACTTCCTTTGTGTTTAGGTGATACCGGGAATCTCCTCGGACAGGCGCAAACCCCGCATCTGTCAACAGCTAGCCGAATTCGGCTAGTGCTATCAGCATTGACCATTTGTCACCGTTGGTCTTACGTCAGATTTCCCCTCGCTCTCGCGAACGCCCGACTCGCTGTTCAAGGAGGCTGCTTACTTGCAGGAGTTATCATCGCAATCTCCATCTTATCATCGCTCGGCTTCGGTGTTTGATGCCATTTCATTTGACAATCATGAGGCTGACCAAGCTCGCCCTGCTCGCTTCTGCCACTCGCTGCGAGGCTGTGATCCTTCAAACTCGGTGGGATGAGGGCGAAGATACCTGCATCGCGCTGTTGGATTGAGTATATATACAACGATAGCATCGTTGTTCTTGCATATCATCATCATCATAATCATCATCACTCACATACAGCAAATACACTCCTATCAATCCAACTCACACGTATCTCTATATCTCTTAGTGCGACTTCAACCCACAACTACTATCCCCTACACAATCTTAGCTACACATCATTTCTCAAATCTTCGAAATGGCGACCACAATGCGCGGGTGGCAGTTCAAGTCTGGATCTGGACCAATGGAAAAGAACCTTTCAATCCCATCGTCTGGTATCCCAATTCCATCTATCAAGAAAGACGAAGTTCTCGTGGAGAGCCATGCGACAGCCCTCAACCCAATCGACCACAAGATCCTCGAACTTGGTCTAATAACACGCATGGTCTTCTCTGGTATTACCCCAGGCCTCGACGTATATGGCCGTGTTGCGAAGGTTGGTAGCAGCGTCACAAACTTCAAGGAAGGCGACACAGTATACGGCTGTCTTGCTCCAGGAGCCAAGCATGGCGCCCTGGCAGAGTACCTTCCGGTGCCGCAGAATCTCTTAGCAAAAGTGCCGCAGGGCCTCAAGGGTGATGACATTGTGTCCATCGCAACGGTGGCCATGACAGTATACGCTGGACTGGAACCCTATGCTAAGCCCGGCAACAAAGTATTCGTCAATGGTGGCTCCGGAGGGACTGGTACGACTGCTATACAAATCGCCAAGATACTCGGCTACCACGTCACCGTCTCTTGTTCGACGAAGAATATCGACTTTGTCAAGAGCTTGGGAGCAGATGAGGTGCTAGACTACACGACAGCCCCGATCATCCAACAACTAAAGGACAATGGCACGATCTTCGACCTGATTCTTGACAACGTCGGAGCACCAGCGAACTTATATCGGGCATCGAGCGCGTTCCTACGACCAGAGGGCAAATTCATCCAAGTGGGTATGGATACAAATCTTGGCGGCGCATTGCAATTCTTCGGGAACAAATTGTCTAGTTTCCTCAGCTGGGGACAGAGAGAATACATCTTCGTCGATGGAAATGCGAGAACTGCAGTGTTTGAGCAGCTGGCGGCATACATGGAGCAAGGCAAGCTCCGTGCGATCATCGACTCGACTTGGGAGTTCTCGGAACTGCCGCAGGCTTATGAGAAGTTGAAGACTGGGAAGGCGAAGGGCAAGATAGTTGTGCATGTCAAAGATTATTGAGGCAGCTGCAGGTGTATGCAAGTAGATTTCATTTAAGCGTGTTGGTACTTTCTCGGTTTTACATAGTTTATTAGTAGTATTTTGATAGAATTAATTAGTGGTATTGGTTTCTTCTATTGACCAACCCGCCGTTATTGTAGCCATCTAAACTAGACGTATACATCATTGGCCGGCAGCACAGAACGAACTATACCAACATTGAGCCATGAATCTGTTACCATGAATTTCACGACTGTAAGCTGGCTCTACAGAAGGCTGGAAAAGATGTCTTTACCTTCCCCGCTCACCTGTGTAGCTCGATAAGGCAAATTTAATATGTGTGACTTGGCAGCTGAACTGCGAGGAATTGTATGTAGTACAAACATTGTCATCTTGGTGCACAATGCGAAAAACCCGACGCCTTCAGACTTTAGCTCTATCGAATCAATATAAGTAAATTGTGGACGTGAGCATAGGGTAAGAATGCCTAGAAGCATGCGGAGAAGTTGCAAATTGTATGGATCCACGGCAGGAGACTGAAGGAAGAGAAAAGAGCGAATGTCGAATATTTAAGTCCAACAGCGTCGACCAGGCAGTAGATTCAACAAGCCAACAATCAAACCCTCTGGAGATAGCCTTTCAAACTTGCAAGACAAATCATCATGAAGCTGGCCGTCTCCGTCATAACTCTTCTTCCCCTAGCCGTAGTCGCGACGCCGATTACGTCTCCCAACCCTTCCGCCGAGGCGATCACCAATCTCGTACCACGCGCCGATACTTGGTGCTGGCTCAACTCCGATGCCATCAGAACCCAACCCCAAGGTTGCGATACTACACCCTTCAGCGGCACGCGCAGTCGGGGCGTAACGGGCGGCGACCGCTTCGGCGTACGTTGCACAGCCCGTGGTAGGGTGGTGAATGGTGTCGACAAGTGGGACTGGGTTCCAGGTTGGGGATGCTGGATCTGGAGTGAGTGGACTCAGCTTGGATGTGAAAGTAAGTGTCCTGTCATTGGGATCGTTTGGCTCAAGGCAAGGAGTTACAGATATACTGATACCAACAGGCGGTCTTCCATATTATGATGATTACAGGAGGTGCTTGTGAAAGGATGCAGGGAACATTTGTGACCGTGTTCGGAACAACAGGTTGCGTTGCGCAAAGTGGAATGTTAGGTTGTGGTAAATAGAGATTCCACCTAGGCTAATGAATACGAACAATTCCTATATCCCCAGATGGAATCGTGTGCTGGGTGTGGTGTCTTGATCGATCACTCGTTCAGATTGTTCTTTGCGTGTTGTCCTCAGCCTTTGAGCGTTGTGCAAGGCCAATGTTCGGCTCTCATTTTGAGTGGCTGTCATGCATCTGCCCGCCCTCATACCTGAGTAAGCACGAATTTGATAGACACTGTTCGATGTAAGTAGAGGGTATGAGATTGCTGGGTGGAAGCGATAAGGAAATGCCCGAGACCGGCAAGATGCGGCATGACGTTCGGCTTGGCGAAACAAAAAGTTCGGAAGCTTTCCGAAATCCACGATGATCGTCAGCTTTTCAACATGCGCGTCTTCACCAGAAGCATACAACCTCTGTCCGCAGCCTACACTCTCCCGAAACGTACCAATCGCATACCGATTACGAATGCGACTACAGCGCCAACATGGACGCGATCATTTCACGCATCGGCGAATTTGAGGGTCGTCGACCTTGCGTATCGGCTTCATGATGACTCTGGCAAGGCCAATGGAGACCCGATTGTGATTGTACATGGCTTGTTCGGGAGTAAGAGGAACAACCAGGGTGTTGCAAAGTAGGCCTCTTTCTAAGGAACTTTTTGTCTGAAATGCAACTAACACCGTGATTCCAGTGCACTCGCGCGCGTCCTCAAGCGTCCCGTATACGCCATCGATACACGAAACCACGGCGAATCCCCCCACGATAAGGTCCACAACTACACTGCGCTCGCCGAAGACGTGGAGGCTTTCCTCAAGAAGCATGAGCTGAAGAATGCGACGCTCATAGGACACTCGATGGGAGCAAAGACAGTCATGACCATGGCGCTCAGGAACCCAGACTGCTGCGCAAACATTATACCCGTAGACAACGCCCCAGTCGATGCTGCCTTGTCGAGCGACTTTCCCAAGTACGCAGAAGGCATGCAGTACGTCGAGAGGTCACAGCCCAAGAGTCAAAGAGAGGCAGACAAGCTCATGGAGCCTTATGCAAAGGACCTTCCAGTTCGCCAGTTCCTCTTGACTAACCTCATGAGAGGTGAACCGGGCGCGCCTCTCAAGTTCCGTATACCCGTGGGCATTCTCACCAAGGCGCTCGGCAACATGGCGGACTTCTCCTTCACCAATCCGGACGAGACGTCGTTCAACAAGAGAGCGCTCTTCATTCGAGGCACCAAGAGCCACTACGTCAGCGACGAGACGCTTCCGATCATCGGTCGTTTCTTCCCAAGGTTCGAGCTGGTCGACATAGATTGCGGGCACTGGGTCATCAGTGAGAAGCCTGAGGAGTTTATTAAAGGTACGCAGGCATACCCATCCTATCGCAAACTCTGCTAACACGTCACAGCGGTCGTGGAATTCTTGCAGGAGAAGGAGTAGATACCCAAGCAGGACACAAGCAAGAACACATCATTTGCAATCATCCAAAAGACTAGCAAAACGAACCGTGTTCCTCAATGTTGAGCAGCCCAACGCCCATTGCCAGAGACCATGGACGCGTGGTTTCGGAAATAGAGTTTGATTATTAATGAGTGACAGGTATACCTATAACTAATCCATGTGGCACAACACGTCCGTCTGCGAACCTCTCTCACGCCGTACCACGCACCCATTTACCAGTTCCTTGCGATCCATCGGCCACCTGATATTGCGTCTACAGGAAGCTGTATGAGGTCACTGTGCCGGCAAAGCACTTGGTCTCCCCAGGAAGAACGTCGATGTAGTTTCCAGGCCCAAAGCCATTGCAGACTGGGTTGACGAAGAAGCGGGCTGTCACCCCACATTAGCCTGCGATCCAATCTCCACGAGAAACGCTACTACATACCTGTCCTAGTGAAGCCGTTTTGTTGTACCCTAAAGCTACCATACGGCCTTGTGTACTCGTTGCTGAGACACCTGTCGCCTTGGAAGAAGACGGTGTCCTCTAGCCATGGTTCTTCGCAGCCGGAACCTGCGTAGAAACGGATTATGCCAATGCCGGGTGACTGGCGCTCTACGATGGTGGAGGGGTTGGGAAGAGCGTTTACGCTCATGGCCGCAAGGGCGGTGATGAGACCGAGGATGTTTGTGAACTGCATTGTAGATGTTGATAAAGGATAAGATATCCAAGTAGTGGACGCGAGACTGGAGTGGTGGAACGGGTTGGTGGTAAGGAGATGTGTAAGATGGTGAACCTGCTCTTTATATATCCTCGCTCTTTTTCCAAAATCGAACATCATTTCTGGGCGCTACGTTAGTGGCATGGTATTTGGTAAGACCTAGGTCAACTCCAGCTTCTCGGTTTTCGGCCCAGCCCGCCACCAACTGTTAGTGTTGAGGTCATACACTTCCAGACCGCTTCGTAGAGCCTCTTGAGGTGTCTGGAGAACATATGAGCCTCGTGCCTATGTCTCACTACCTGAAGGTTGGGTTGGGACATGCGAACATCCCACGGCGTAGTACGAGATGCGATCTCACATCGGCACGCAGTGTCTCGAAAGCGACGATATTATTGGGTGGATGATCCGTATCCAGCAACTAGTGCTTTCTGTCCAGCATACCTTAGTTCTTGCACGTATGTTGGTGGATGATGGAACGGAAGGCCACCCGCACATATGACGGAAGACTGACTCGCGATTACCTAGACGTGCAGCAATCGCGCGCCCAACATAGCCTCTTCATGCGACTTCCCGATACCCTAGAGTGATATGTCGATTTCTATGATGGAAAAAGAAGTTCCATCTAGTATTTATCTAGCTCCATTTGATGCATCGGTTGCACACAAGTCGTCGCCACGGCCGCTACTACCACTTTCGTTTCTCCGCAATGCTTGCGCGGATCTGGCATATCCTTGGCTATATATAAGCTGACGCAGATAAAGCCGAGCTCATTGGTATACAAACTTACCTGTGCACGTGGCTGCTCACCAGAAATACAGCCAGTGAGCCATCCCAGTCCTTGACGCCGCGTCAACACCAACAACAGTCATCGTCCCAACAGATTGCATGATTGAGAGCCTGCTGAGCCAGTTCCAAAAGTAAACAGATCATCGCTGCCCGAACGTGGCGACAACAAGCCGGGTAAACATTGAATTGAGAACGCGGGCCGCGGTCGCTTAAGCAACATGCATGCACGTCCACGGCCCATCGCGCTGACACCCCACGGGATGTTTACCTTCCGCGACCTTCCGCTCCGAGCCTAGACCAAGCTGTGATTTGTCGGAGTCGAGGTTGGTGGGCACCAAGGTTGCAGGAGGCGTAGTGAACTGGCTCTCTGGCTCTCGCGATTGGGAAGCGGCCTCGGCCCGATACTTGGTTGAAAAATTCCCCCAGATAATACCGACACGCATATGCAAGGAGTGTGTAGGGCGGGAGGCATACCAGATGAGCGGGCCAGTGGAGTCGCTAACGTTATGATGTATGTGGTGGGCATGATTGTGATGCATTCAAGTAGATTTTCAAACTTGTCGTTTTTCACACAACTCCCCTGCTTTCAACTTTACCCACATCGCTCGACCACCTTATATCTCGAAAGCCTCTAGGTCTTCCGTTGCCCGTCCCTTCTCCTGAACCTTCACTCGCTATCCTCATTTCTATAGCTCCATCTGGACCAAAGCCAGCGCCCAGGCTTGTTGTTCTGGAGCCTAGAGCAGGGTTGCGTTGGAACTTTGGATTACGCGCGGCATGCACCAGATCCTGCATCTTCTTGCCTGGCATGGCGCCGTCGCGGACGTATGATGTTAACCCAAGAATGACGCAGACAAGGGCGAATGCATTAGCAAGAGCGTAAGGGATGAACAAGCCGTAGGCTTTGTAGTCGTAGCGATTCACGTCGGTGGTAAGTTTGACGGTCGTGTTGGCCATGTCACTAGACGAATCAGTATTCGTGCGCTTGGGCAAAATTCGTTTTACTTACGTTAGTAGGCGGTTGTGCATTATGCTGACTGTCAGGTTGGAGCTCAATTCCTCTATCAGGACTTCTAGCGTTCGGTTCCTCGCCATGGCTTTATCCTTCAGTCGCTGATCACTCAACTTGAATGCTGTTGACATGTTTTGATCTTTGTACAATTCCTTCTCTTCGTCAAACTCAAAGTATGCATCCAAGTCCATGGAGCCCAATAAACTGGTGTGCTGGATGGGCGAGTCGATGACACCGAACTGAGCTGCTGCTTGCTGCTCATCTTCGATGCTTGTATCAACCAACCATGCTAGCTTCCCCACAAGTTGATCGCACACAACCCACATGAAAGCTGTGTATGCATGCTGGGTCATGTTTGAGATCTGATCTGGCGTTTCGTTCGGAAAAGGAATTGTTTCACCGACTTCATATTCGACTGATACATTCTGCAGGCCACGGTACTGCGAGATCTCTAGATGGTAAGATGCGTTGTGTGGGCGACAAATTTGATAATGACGTGTCTTGACTCGCTCGCCTCGGCCGTCAATTTCAGGCCGCAAAAACGTCATCCAGAGTTCGTTCATCGGTTTTGAAGGTATCTGTCGACGAGGGTCCGATACTGCCGTAAGTGCCCCAGTACGATTGTAGGTAGGGACGAAGCTGAAGTATGCACTAGCCGTCTCATTTAGCGTACCACGAGTGGCATTCATTTCTTCCTGCAAAAGACCGTCGATGGTATATCTTTCCGTATCATTAGCGTCTCCGCATTTGATCACAGGAGCGTAGAAGCCGACGGAATAGGCCGAATTGTTAAAAGGCAAGTCTAGAGGCAGTATTTCACCGAGCGACGAAGTGGCAGTAGCCAAGAGGTTCATGACGGTCCTTGGCCCCGTGAAGATTCGGTTCACGTCGGTTTCGTACTGTTTTGTTCCGCGTAGAGAAGGTGGCGAGTAAGTAAAAAGATGCGCCGCGCTGACGTTCGCGATGGACGGGTACGGCATGGCTGCAATGATGTCTTCAACGTTCGTACTTTCGAATATGAACAAAGTCGCAGGCGTGAAGAATGGTGGTATCAATAGACCCCTGGTTCTACTTTAAAAGAGGTGTAGCAAGCAGAGCGGGCAACTTACCATGCGAGGAAAGCTATGATCGATCCTACCTTCAGCCGCCTCCACATGTCGACGTTGAGCAAAGACAACACTGATGTATCAGCCCCGAAAGCTGAGTTTAAGACTTTGATTGTCAAGTCCTTCTTCATGAGGGTCCTCCAAAGCCACTGGGTGTACGCGGTCCACACGCTTGCGCCCAGGCAGATCTGAGCGAGGAAGGCAAATGCAGTGCCAAATCTGACACCATCAGTCAACTGCAAACATGTAAGACAGGCACAAGCTACCTTATTTTCTCCTCTTGTTGGTCGGATTTGCCAACCACCTGGCCTTTGAGCTTCGGGTAAAAGATGCAATGCGCTGTGCTCATCGCTAAGCCAACAATGAAGAAAAGAACCATGAAAAGCGGAGTTTTCCACGTGTGAATGCGACGTCTCTTCCACTCAGGAAAAGATTGTGGATCATGACGTTCTGTTATTGGTCTAATTGCTGGCGACGGAGGCGGCTTCGGGAGCAGATGCGCATTGGATCGCGTGGAACGACTATCATCATGGACCTCTCGCTCTTCGAGCAACGTGGTCTTAACTCGTCCAGGACTCTCCATAATACGGTTGTATGAGACTGTGGTTACGACTTAGACAAATGCACTGGAATAGTCAGTTTTCATAGTCATGTAGACCCTGATCTTAGTCCGCTATCCTCAGTCACGGGGAGGGTGTCGCATAGAGTTAAGAAGAGTGAGCGCAAATTACATAGTATGAGAAAGCCGCGACCGTCGCTCCGTTAAATATCAAGTAAATGTTTGGGGGCCTCTCTGTCGTGGAAGCACTGGTGACGGCTGGTGAAAGTAGTGGCGAGGCTGAGTCGATAAAGTAAGACGATGACACCCTTGTGAGTAGATGCTTGCCTGCATGTGCCTAGCCTCTGGACATGGCGTCAAAAATAGCTGCAGGATCGCGAATATGGTGTTCGTGAAAGGTCGGTAGTAATATCGACACGCGACCAGTGGAAGGATGCTAAGAGGTTCCAGTCCCAATGACGATGCTTAACTGGTGTGACTTCCATAGCACGATGCAGTAAGCGTGGGAAGATCAAGTCGAGATTATGTACGGGTGGACATTAGATCAAATTTCATCAGCATAGTCTTGAGCGGCATCGCGCTGTGTTCACAAGGAGTTCGTGCCTGTCAATCATCAAGCCTTATCGGCGAGGGGCATCTGCGGCAAGGGTTAGCGATGACACTCAGCCACCCTCAGGTGAGACAAATGAGCAGCACTTACACCAACTTGGGATACGAAATATATTGTGACAGGGCGAAGTACTGAAGACCATTAGGACGGTCTTTTGTCGCAGTTGTGTGTCCAGTCATAAAGCTTTTCGAAGCAACGTGTGACTTCGGAGTGATATTGTTGGACGAATAGATTCGAGGACGACACGAGATGACTCATTTTCGATGCGATAGATAATTACTGTTGGCAAATTATGTTCATGTGCTCAGCCCTACTATGTAGTGGTATTTAGCGCGACAAGGGGCTGGTAAAGGGACAGTGGAGGCAAGATCAACGGCTGAACCCCAGAAAAGAGCGGTGCGGGCTGTACCCGTTGAACATGACAACACCGGACGTATGCACTTGCTTGGTATATGCTTGCACCGATACTACGCCCCTTTTCAGACGGCTTGTAACATCTTGAAAAGATCCCGGCGATCAACACGAGTATTTTGCAGAGATATTGGTGTGTGCAGGCGGAAGGCTCCTCAGGGGGAGCTGTCGGTTAGCGTACCCGCGAAACATTGGCCAGGTAGGGCGCCACACACGTAGCAGCAGTCTCGTATCCAACGCCTCAAAATCTTGGCATCCGAAAGACAGCGGAGGATGTTCGAAGCGAAGCCTGAATTAAGCCCAATGTACAGCTATGCCAGATGGACTTGCAACTTTGGGTGTTGAGGTATCATCTTTGTCGTTGAGCAGATCGGCGAGTTAAAGAAGTCTCGGTCTCCAGACCAGAGCGATATTGATTAGTAGTAGTTGTTGTCTGTATCCCCCAGTCGTGCGTATCATCGCAGTGCGCCGGCCACGTCCGACAACGCTGCTGTATGTGCATACTCTCGGGTCGCAGTGTACGAATGCCCATGCATTACGAATGGTTCTTTTTCTGAAAGACTATATCCGTCTTCTGGATAATATTTCAGCCGGCAGTATTCTGTGACAGACACCCGAGCAGTAGCTTTACCAATAGACTTCTATCGACTGGCTTGGCGATATACCCCGTCATGCCTTTAGCAATGTAGGATTCGGCCTGTCCTCTGAGGGCGTTTGCTGTCATAGCTACGATTGGCACTTGTAGCCCTTTTGCTCGGATGTCTTTGGTAGCGCTGAGACCATCCTGGATAGGCATGTTGACATCCATCAAAATCAGATCATATCCGGGTCCTTCTACAGCTTTAGTGACTGCTTCCTTGCCATCTGGTGCCGTGTCTACATTCTCAAATCCCAGACCTGCAAGCATCCGTGTCATGACTTTGCGATTGATAACGTTGTCTTCGGCGAGTAAGAGGCGTTTGTCGGCAGCAACCGTTTTCAATGTTTCAGTAAGGTCAACCGTTGCGGGGGATGCGATCTTCAATCCAGCCATACCTTCTTGAAGAACTTCAAGAGCTTTTAGCTGTTTGCATCTTTTGAGCTTGGCCGTGAACCAGAAGACGCTGCCAGGACCCTCGGGGTTAGGATGGAAGCCAATACTTCCACCCATGAGCTCTGCCAAAGATTTGCAGATACTCAGACCTAGCCCTGTGCCTTTGTATCTCTTGGTGGCGGAATTGTCGATTTGTGTGAACGGGGTGAATAAGGATTGTGAGCCGCTTGCTGGAACACCAATACCAGAGTCTATCACTTCGGTCAAAATAGTGGAACAGTCCTGGTCCTCCTTCTGTAGGCGAGCTACAATGCGCACGTAGCCTTTCTCGGTAAATTTGGTTGCATTCGACAAAAGGTTCTGGATTATTTGTCGGTAACGCAAAGGGTCCCCTTCGGCGGAGCTTGGTAGGTTGTCATCCAATTGGATCTCCAATTTGACATCGGGGTTGTGGCAAGTCTGATGTGCTCGAAACACAGACTGTATTACATCCTTTACGCTTATGATATCGTTGCTGATGGAGAAGCTACCCGAAGCGAGCTTGCTGAAGTCCAAAAAGTCGTCGATCAACTGCAGGAGCACGTCACCCGACTCTTGGATGATGCGTGTAAGCTCGAGCTGGTTGTTGTCCAGCTTTGTATCAAGGAGCAACGTCAACGCAGACAGCATGCCGTGCATGGGCGTGCGGATCTCGTGACTCATATTGGCCAAGAATTCAGATTTGAGCTTCGATGCTTCCTCGTAGGCGGCGATAAGGCTGTTCTCTGCTCTTTTTC
This sequence comes from Alternaria solani, assembly GCA_002952155.1. NCBI lineage: Eukaryota > Fungi > Ascomycota > Dothideomycetes > Pleosporales > Pleosporaceae > Alternaria > Alternaria solani. Next base: position 633,664 of record CP022030.1, on the reverse strand, counting down.
TCTCCGTTAGATCCCTTGTGACTTTGGAGAATCCGAGCAGAACGTTGTCTTTGTATACTGGGGTGATGACCACGTTTGCCCAGAACTTTGAGCCATCCTTGCGAAAACGCCAGCCTTCATCTTCACATCTTCCGTCGCGGAGGGCATCTCGTAATTCTCTCGATGGTTTACCATTATCGCGGTCTTCTTGGGAATAGAAGGTTGAGAAGTGTCTGCCAATAATTTCGGAAGGCGTGTATCCCTTGAAGCCCTGGGCTCCTGCATTCCATGTTGCCACATGGCCAGCCGGGTCTAGCATGAAGATGGCATAGTCCTTGATAGTGGCTACCAACAACTGGAATGTCTCATTCTGATAGGAGCGTTCTCTGAATTCAAGCTGGCGCTTGTGCTCCTCCGTGATGTCGAGAAACTCCATTTGGATGCAACGCAGGGTTCCTTGACGTAGAATTGGGACCGCTCGTAAGTTCCAGGCAATGCCTGTATTTGTCACAACCTTACTCTGCTGAAGCTTGCCAGTTCGACATGCGGTGTTCACTAGTTCACGAGCGGGAGCGAAAGCTGGGATAGTAAAGTTGACGTTCAAAATGTCGTCGGCATGTCTGCCTACAAGCTCGACGCGATCGTTTGCCTCTGAAACGGTCACATAACTTAGAAGTGTTAGCAAGTCATTGAACTCTCGGACGAGGCCTGTCTCGGGCTGTACTAACGAATCTGAGACATGGCGCACGAAGAGCGATGCATCTAGAATGACAGTCGGCGCTGGCGTGAACCTGATCAAGTCGTATGCAAGGCTGCTGGCAGCGCAGTCGTCGAGTGTTCCCAAGGGCGGGAGATCGTCAAGCGCAGTAGGCGACGGCGCTGGCATGACGGCCATAACTCCGAGACAGGTGGGCTAGCCTCCGCTAGGGCAACAGCGGAGACGTCTGGTGTGTTCGAGGGAAATCGTACGAGTTTTGCATGGCGATGGAATAACAGCCGGGGTCGGGCCAGGCTTTTGAGGTCCACAATTGGATCGGGTTGGCTCTCTTACTACGGATTTCGTGTGACCTCCGCGGTGGATCTAGAATGAGCGAGACCGTGACGTCACTTTCAGCCCCTCGTCCGATAGCGACCCATGCGCTTCTCAGGTCATGAAAATACTGGCAGTGGGCAGAAACGCCCAATTCACTGTGGTGCATGCTATTGTCAAATCTGCACAATGCAGTTGGCTGCATCAAAGGCATGCGTTCATGTGGACGTGTGCTACCTGGTACGCCCCACTCTTTTGAACGCTACGGCGCTGTTTCCCCTGCATCGGGCGATGATCCAGAGCTTCCATCAACAACAACATTCATCCAGCCGACGGATCATCACCAGCGACGGCATGCGACAGTACAAAAGGAACTATTGTTGTGAAATACATGCGGTGCTTGTTTATCAGTATTCGAGCAGTATCCAGATCACTCCGGCATCGGCGCATCGGCGCATCGCAAGAAGCACGCCAACTCATGACAGTAGAGAAAGACACTCGCTAATGTGTGCCTAACGCAGCCTGGCTGGTATCGAGAACAAGCTTTCGAGCACACTTTCCACAATGCTGGCGGGGGATTAGTAGTTGTCTGCATACGCGAACGAGCTAGACCATTCCAGACAAACTACCCTCGGTAGCCGCCGCGACCAAACATTCAAAGCACCTCATCAACACCATCGGGATAGGACCTTCATGTAATGCGCGAAGACCAGGAAAAACTTGGATGTCATATCTTATCACCAGATAAAGAGGCACATCACATGCCGAGGACAACGGCTTCTACGCCCATTGACACATTCGGTCGAGACCAGGGCTTCTGTTTCAAAAAAAGTATCTGGCCAAAGATGCCGATACATAGTACACGCAAGTGTGGTTGGTCTCTCACCTTGTCATCGTCAGTCAGCTGGAGACCGCTACTTTTCGCGCGCTTCCGTTCTGCGACCGCTGCAGCTGTACCAGGAGAGCTAATCACAGACGGCATACTTGCGTTGAGCGTCTATGTCGCAGACTTACTGGATCAACAACATACCGCTCATAGCCTGCCCACCTGACTCTTACCGATATGTATATGTTTACATATACAAATACTTTTATTGCAACTAACATTACCCCCAATCTCCTGCCATCGCCTTCACACTGTGGGTTTGAGAATAAAGAAGACACTTGTTGTATTACCTCTTACTTCAAGTCCTTGCTACACCTCGATGGACAAGCGCGACCGTTCACAATCGCCGGCGCAGGCGCGCAAACGCCATTCTTCAGCAACGCCAATCTCTAGCCTCACAGGCTCACAAAACACTATCGCAAGCGACTCTAGCAGTAACACGAAAGACCGCGCTTCAAAATTGAGCTCGTCCGAACAATCTTCAGGAACGAGATCATTGTCTTTCAAATCAGTCTCTAGTTCTTCGCAACCCACCGACGATGCCGACAATTCCCTCTCACTCGATCATCCTCAACAACAGAATCCGGCTACAATCAAGCCTCTCGAGGAAGCTTCGATCAGTACTCCAACAGCGTCAGCGGTGTCCACCTTTATGGGCATGCTCACGCCAGGCTCTTTGACTCTGAGTATCCATGATGAGCCGTGTGACCATGGCACAGTGGTGCATACCACCCACTGCTCTACTACTTGATCCTCGCTTACATACCCGCAGACCCCTACATACATTGCGAATGTTTCCCAATATCCGCCACTTACATCACTGAGGAACAACACGCCGGTGGAGTTCTTTCCCATATTCAAGAGCGGCGATGTCTTTATCAACACAGAATTAGCTACTCCACCGAAACAGTGGCGATTGCACGGTAGCATCCTTGCGCGATTTTCATCATGGTTTGCCAGGTCTCTATCAAGCATGGCGGCTACCGCGGTAAGGCCAACATGGGCCTCGTACACTATTGAAGAGGCCAACGGCAAGGTCATGTTAGTTCAACAGCAAGCCACTGGAGAGTGGCCAGTCATACAAGACACCAACTCTGATCTAGCCGGTGACATCGCGATCAAGATTGAAAACGAAGACTCACGTTCCGAGGGTACCTTCGGAATCACTCCAGATCACTCGGCCACCATCGATATGTACAACCAGGTCTTCAGCGCGATCTACAACGTTATGACAAAGCTCCCAACTGCCAACGTTGCCGCCTCGATCAGTCACTCGGAACAACTCATCAAGATCGCCGATGATTTGGGCTGTTTAGAAACTCTGCCGAACTTGACTTCCCATATGAACGCCACGCTCTTCCAACACCGCCATACACTCTTCCGCGCAATCAAGAATGATCCCGCGCGATGGCTGCTGCTATCGCTCTCACTGAAGAACGAATCCATCTATAAAGAATCCCTCATCCACATGTGCGGCGCCCACCCCTGCTGGCCCTGGCCTACACCGCGCTCCAGCCTACCCGAAGGCATCCTCCGCTTGATCACTACGAAAAGCTCCGAACTCAATCAACGATGTACCGAAGTTGAGCGCGACCTCCTGCTCTTAACAATCCATATCGGTCATGACTCTAACAACCATGCCGTATCCCCCTTGACAAACTCAGAATTCGATACCTGGTTCATAGTCTCGACATTCCGTTCCATTCTCGGCCAAGAACTCACAACGTTAGACGACCACCGCAAGAAGCCCCTTTTACGCGGGAACATGTTTCGGAAGATCAAGAAAGCCGAAGGATATATGCCGTACGAAGATATGAGACGCATGATGGAACAGATTATGCCGTCTGCGGTGCAGAACTTGAGCGAGGATTTGGCGATGCTGAAGAGGGCGGCGAGTGCGCATGTGGAGGACTTGACGCGGAACGAGTGTTTGCTTGACGTTGAAGGGCAGAAGGTGGGGTGGCTGACTTGTGTCAAGATCGAAAAGGAGGATATCCCTTGGGGGACTGGAGAGTGAATGGAGTTGCGAGCATGGCGAGGTTGGAAGCATCCTGGTCTCTTCTTGGGCATACCATCGTGCTGAAAAGGTAGCCTGAAGATGTACACCTATGCAAGAACTTCAACAGAGGGTACAACAAATACCTGTACCGCACACTGTGGTTCAGCAAAAGCAAGCTCCTGTGTACGGCATTTCGGAATTGTTATCCTCCGTGTTTATTGCACAAGCCAATTGTATGAGTAATAAAAACTTCCTCTCACAATGTGTAGATAGGGTATCATTCTTAGGCCAATAGAGAAATCTCCAATCAACTCATCATCTGCGTGATGTCCCTCCAAAGCCAGTGCTCTCATGCCTGGGGCTGGAGAAGCTGTCACCAGATGAACTTCTTGAGCTTCCTTCACCACCATTGTTCCAGCGACTGCCACTGCCACTACCACTTCCAGCGCCCCAGCCACCAGTCTGGTTGTTCCTGTTCCCTCTGTTGCCAAACTGACCAGCAGCCCATCCGGCCGCAGCACCTCCTGCAGCACCGGACCAAAAGCCAGGCCGCCAACCCTGTGTCGCGCCGTAGCCTGCTTTAGGATTGCTAGGGTTGTTTGGGTTGTTCGGGTAGTACGGTGGAGGTGGGTCGTCGTTGTCATCGTTGTAGCCTCCTCCCCATCCACCGCCGCCGCCGCCCCAGCCAGGTCTGTTTCCACCTGCTACGCCGCCATCGGGGCCTTGTGCGCGGTTTCTCAGCGCAGAGTATATCATCCATAGCACAACACCCCCGAACAGCATCCAGAATAGTCCCCCAGCGATCTTCTCGCCCATGGTCTTCGGCCCATTACGCCGGTCTTCGTCGTCGTCGTCGTCGTCGTCGTGCCATCCTCCTCTTCCCTTTCCATATTTCTCTTGCCCCTTCTCTGTGAGTATGAGGCGGTACTCGACACCACAGCTGCCTTTCAGGATATACGGGTCTTCGGGGTAATCGTAGCCTTCGCAGATGACGTCGGTAGAGCCGAGCTTGAACTCTTCGGGGAGTGAGGCGGTGCAGGTCCATTGGATCGAGTTTTCATCGTAGTCGGAACCACTGTTCTTGCAGCGCATTACGTCGGGCTCATACAGGCCGCGTGCCGAACCGCCGATGCATTTCAGCTGGAGCGTGTCAGTAGATTGCACGGAGGGGTACAGTAAGACGCGTGGAGTGGGTGCGTACCTGGGGTATCGGATCAACGCGTCGCGCAGAAGTCTTCTGGTCTTTGCGCAGCGTAAGACTCTGGATGTTTGCGAGCTTGACTTTGTCAGAGCGGAGGGCATCAGCGCCACTCGCTGCCAGCAGCGCTGGACAAAGAAAGTTGAGGAGATGCATGTTGCGCAAGATAGATCAGAGGATTATCGAAAGGGACAACTAAGGCACTTCAAGTAGCCCCCAAGTGGCGACAGCATGTGAAAGGACACGGTGGAGATGTCTTGTGCCTTGAGGCTGAGTTCTAGAAGCTGGCAGAGCCAGTGAATGCCAATGACGCAGCGCCGAGGCACCAACAGGGTAGTCTTGCACTAGCGCCGAATGCAGACTAGAGCAGCCCTCTCACATGGCATCGCGAGCATCACGCGTTGGGTAACATCGAAGCCATCCTTCCAGCAGCCATGAAACAGCGAATCACCTATGTGGTCAAGAAACCAGAGGAGTTTACTCCCGATCAACTTGAAGTCGGCAAAGACAAGCATGGCCCGTACTTTGCTCTGGACAGTGTCGATGCAGCGAAAGAACACCGTATCACTCTCGGCCTAGATGAGCTGCCTGAAGAGGTGTGTACTTTGGCATCGCCATTTCAACTTGGAGGTTCGTTCCAGCCCGGCTCACATCTCATAGATTAGTAAAGTCTTCCAGCAATGGCACGAAACACATCTACGCTGGACGTCCCCGAGACCTTACGCATCCACTCCGCCGTTCACGTCACGTGTTTCACCAGGTCTACATGTCTTCTTCACGCCTCTACCAGATACGTCTGAAGACGCATTATGCTCAGGACTTCATCTTCTCATCTCTCCGGATCTGAAATGTTCATCAACATCTTCCAGTTCCACCAAGATGCCTATTCTCTCGGAACGATTCTCAATGTCGACCACCTCGCAATACTACGATTACTTGGATGAGATTGACAGATTGAAAGGCCCGTTCCAGCGGACATTTTGTGGAGAGAATGGAAGTCATGCGTGTCATAACACGGTGAATAGCTTCGCTACGGCAAGCTATGTCGATGTAGACTACGACACCATCTCGAGGAGCGTAGTCCTCACAGCTGGATGGGCCCAGGCTGTGGACGATGAAAAAGGCTGGACTCAAAAGATCAGGCTGCCGAGTAAAGATGCGACGGTCGAGATTGGTGTGTTGAGTCTGGAGGGAAACGCAGATCCCGAAGACATCCAATTCGGAGGCTTCTTGACAGTGCTAGGACAAGACGAGAAACCGAGTACGTCTTTCCATCTTGCACATTACCCTCATCACAGTGTAACAGCGGGACACTAACAACGCACAGAACCCACACGGTTCCAGACACCAACTCGCCACTACCCCCTTCTCCAAGCCGCCGAGAACCCAACAGCACAGCCCAGGCTCCACCCCCTAACATACAGCACCTCCTTCAATCAACCCACAGGCCTCCATCCAACACTAACCATCACCTTCCCTGCGCAAGACCTCACACCTCCTGACCGCTCCTGCAAACTCCACACGCACCTGACGCTCCCCTCTTACCTCTTCATCGACAAATACCAATTTTCCGACGCCCTCTTCCTCAAGAGCAAGCACCTCAAGCGTCTCCGCAGTCTATCTGGCGCCACAGACCTCGAAGCTCCCAACTGGGCCGTCCCAGCCTGGGGTTCCGCCGCGCTCTTCGAACTCGGCGTGCCCAAGCCAGAAAAGATTGACTACCCCAAAGTAGATGTCGGTGCTGGAGGGGACAACGTGTGGGAAGACTTACCGACGCACCGTGAGATTCCGGAGGGGGAATGGAATGTCAGTATACCGCTGCATCTGCGATATATGCCGGCCGGGGAGGAGTCGCATACTAGATTGCCGGTCCCATGGCCTGTGGTCTTTTGGGCTTGTCGGGCGGATAGTGGGGCTCAGCATACGTCGAATCCGTTTGATCGCGCGCATTTGGGGTATGAGGGCTTGTTTGGACCGAAGACTAGATTCATGCATGTGGAGCCTGCGGTACGAAATCAGACGGAAGAGGGTGATGGGTTGGTGGAGTGGATCGATGTGCCGGTGCTTGATACGAGAAAGGCTGGGTGGGTCGAAGCGGGTACTGTGGGCGTGGTTCTGTTCGCGTTTGTGGGGTTGTGTTGGGTGTTGTTTGGTAAGAGTGGAAAGGGGGCCGTGAAGGAGGAGAAGAAGCAGCAATAGATAGACACAATCACCACGAAGTGTTGGGGGAGTTTCAAAGAATTTGTATCTTTTTTGATCTTTCGCTGTCATTCAGCAGATTCAGTTGGGTATCTCTCAACCATGTGTTATGCTCCCCACATGCTTCTACATTTTCTTTCGTATGCATCTCCTATCACCGTCGTGCAACCGTGCAATGCAAGATTGTGCCAACTCCATCCCACGTCGTTGCCGCTAAAGCCTAAACTATCGTGATCGGCGCGCTGACAGGCATGCTCGACATGATGGGTAGCGGCGTGCCAGGAAAGATGGGATGAAGCGCGTATACTGGTCCTGCACTGTCCTCGCCATCAAACAACATGAGGTTCTGAATGGGCTGTTCACGTTGTCCGAGTACGTTGATGACGTCTTGCGCTAGCTGTCCGCCCAAGAAAGCTGTAACGGGTGCCAGCTCGCTACCCAGGTTCTGCAGGAAGCTACGGAGGAATTCGGCCTTGAGGGAGTCGGCGGGGAGGAGGAGCTCCTTGTGTTTGATGTTGGCGAGAGTTGTAAAGATCTGTAGGTCCGTCGGTGTATGCGAAGGGTAGACGCCGTGGCCGTTGCGCTGGTACTCCCATAACGCGCGCACGCATGTAAGGAGTGGATGGACCTTCTTCAGTCTCCGCGCATTGTTCGCAATGTCTGCTGGGAGCGGGCTGTCCTTGACCAGCATCAACGGACTGTAGAGCTCCTGCTTGCTGACCAGCTCAACCACCTTTCCGTTCTCCTTCTTGACCTGGACGCCCTTGACGCTCCTCGTTGTGCTCTCAGCGCCAACCTGGGTGTCGCGGTTGCTCTTCTCGCGCTCAATGACGAAGTTGTGCTCAACCAGGTCGGCGAAGATGTAGCCGTACATGCCGTGTGATGCGCCCGCGTAGAAGGGTTTGCGTGCTATGCGCGCACCAGCGTTGACGGCGGAGGTGGAGAGAAAGTCCATATCGGTGCATATGATGATGTCGTAGGCGGCATAGAAGTTTGGGTCTTGCTCGTTGCGGATGTCCGTGGTGAGGGCCTTGACGGTGACGCGCGGGTTGAGCTTCTGCACTTGGGGCAGCGCTGCTTCGGCGCGGTTCTTGCCCACGTCGGCGTCGCTGATGAAGAATTGGGCGCCCAGGTCATCCTCGGTGACGACTTGGTGGTCGGCGAGCGTGATGGAGCCTATGCCGGCGAGGACGAGGTTCTTTGCGATTTCGTTGGCGAGGGCTTTGATGGAGACGAGCAAGATGTTGGCGGTGCGGATCTTCTGCTGCGCCTGAACGCCCCAGAGGCGAATCTGGCGGTCGTAGAGGGCGATCTCATCTGGGCGCAAAGGTTAGTGTTGGTGCTGTGGTTTCCAATGGCATCGCCCTTACCCGCGGAGATGTTGTCGGCTTCAGCAATGGCGGCTACTGTCTGGCCAGCTGCATCCTCGGTCGGCAATGCGGCTGGCAGCGCGCCATTGGTCGCGGGGGGTTCGGTGAGATTGGTCATGGTGTTGTAAGACGCGCAGCGGGTGTGCGTTGGAGAAGGGAAGGCGCGCACCGGACGTGACTTGTCGACTGCGCGACCAGTGCAGGATATAGAATCGACGGCCAATCCGGGGTAGGGCGCCGTCTTGCAGGAAGCCGACGAGTAAAGACGGCTAGCGGTGACGGCATTACCTCGTAGCTTGGCCCGTACCTTGTGAGGCTCTGCTCATGGGCCCGTGCGGCTAGCCTGACCTCGCCCCGCGTCAACTACACGGGACCCAAAGCGGTCGCCTTTGCTTGTTCCACCCTCTGCCTCGACAGATGCCATCCACGCTATCCTTGGCCCTGTCTACATAGCGCACACTGCTAGTCCCGACGCTGCCCGCAACCCGACCACGGCGCCATCTCTCGTCTCCTCAATGGGAGCGAGCTTCGTCGACGTCACCAATGCCCAGACCGCCCTCGTCCCCGTCCCCACCGCCCGCGGCATTCCCCTTCACCATCGGCGGCTTTGACTTTCCTCATGCCTCGCCGTCTCCTCCGAACGCCTCCCGCACGCCGTCGAGAAGCGCGGCGAGGAATGCGCTGCGCTCCCTAGCTGAGCCGACGCCCGCCGTTTACGATGCGACGTCGTCACCCAGAGACACCGCCAGGCGCGTGCGCACCCGCACCTCCAACAGAAGAGGCCCACTCCACCGCCTGTTCGGCCCTCCACGTGACATCGATGCCGCAGATAATCTCTCGAGGCGGCCTCCCACTGCAAATCCCAACCGGCCCCGTGCTACCCCCAGCGAACGCTACCTCCGCCGCTCGCAGGCCCGCACACGAGAACAACGCTTAGCCGACATGGACGCTACCAACGACGTCCTGGACTCGCTGAATAGCCTACCCATCAACGACCCCTTTGCCACGGCAAACACGCACACGCGGCCCCGCAGCCCCATTGTACACGTCAACAGCGAGCGCAGACACAAGCGGAGGAAGCTGGAACATGACACCAGTGCAGTCAACGAGTACATGTGCTTCAAGTACGGCCACAAGGGCCAGGTCGTGCCCGGGCGCCTGCGAATGGAAATTGTGAGCTGCGACGGCGGCGAGCATCGCAGGGACAATCCACCCGGCTTGTACAGGGTCCAAAACGTGTTGAGGAACGACAAGAGTGTATACTGTAGCGAAAGCTCACAGTGCAACCTTCTCCTGAAGCATATTGGCGAGGCCCCTTTCGCTCTGGAGAAGGTCGTCATTCGAGCACCGGACCGTGGATTTACGGCTCCGTATGTGTCTCCGTTTCGTGTTTGATCACTGCTAACCTACCCCCAGTGTGCAGGAAGGTCTCGTTTTCGTATCCATGTCTGCAGACGAACTTTTGTCCGGCACCGCCGCCTACAGCCTCCGCTACGACAGCTCGCCGCCCACGTCTCCTGCCCCCAGCTCTCCGATCGAGACCAGCGAACACATCTCGCTCAGAGAAGCTCTCGAAGATCCCTCGGTGTGGCAGTATTCGCGCCAGGGCACTCAGGAAGACATGGAGGAGCGCATCGAGAGTCTCCGACTTCGCAGTGAAAGGCTGAATGCTGAATCTGAAAATTGGATATCGTCCTTGCGTTCTGATTCTGAACGTCGACGCATCATGCGTCAGATGGTAGAGCATGAAGACGAGGCAGATGGCGACAACTGCGATCACACAGCCGACGACACGCACAGCGGCATCACTGGCATGTCCGCACCCACTCCCCCACCCTTCACCGTCACCACTGCTGCTAGCGAGGATGAAGAATCAGACTCGAACGAAGAACAACCTAGTGCTGCGATCATGGCCGACCGCATTCGGAGAAACAATCGCTGGGAGGCCGACAGCGACGACGACGATGAGATTGTTCCACGCCTTGGCCCACTGCGCCGCGCACCCGCTCTCGACTACAGCACATATAGCGAATGGCGAGAGCGAAGAGAGCGTTACATCGAGCCCCTCCGAGCCGCTCGTGTAGCTACACCCAGCCGCATCGAACCCTCCGAACCCACCGCCGAGCCGGTCATCCCTCCGCATGCCCGGTTTTTCATCAAAAAGAACAAGAACAAGATCACAATAAAGTTCCATCCTGCAATGTAAGTTGGAATGCATGGCGTTGAGAATCACTTGGACATTAACACGTCTTGCAGTTCTGGAAGACATGTCTTGCTCAAGCTCTGGAGCCCGAAACACGACGGCAACATCGATATTGAGAGCGTCCAGTTCTACGGTTACTCTGGTCCCCGTTACTTTCCGGCTGTGCAGCCTCGATAGAGAAAAGATGTTGTTGTAGACTTCTGCTTCATGCTTAATTGATCAAGGGTCATGATAGCACGAGTTACGAAGACCATGCCTCTATACCCAACAGATGCCAGAGAAGCGTGATTTTTAAGAAAATGCTCCATCACTAGTGTGTGTGATGGTTGATTAGCAACGATGCCCTGTATACGACGCACGAACGTATGGCCATCAATATCCAGCATGGGTCTGGGCTGACACTTGGGTAGCGGATACAATCTATTCATCACCCGCCCTTTTTCTGCAGAAATTTACACATGTTCGAGTGAAATCTATGCATCAATTTACGTTGATTGTGCACTAATTTGTCACTGCCTTTGACTGTTGAGGTAGGAATGCGCGGGGATAAGAATAGCGCTGATCATGATATCTCCGAGAGAGCGCGAAGGGGAGGTCCTCATCTGTGGAAAACCTGGGCTCTACCACTCAACTCTAAACAACGTCCGACATCCGTCATTGCGGCTGTCGCATCTCCTCCGCAGTAGTCACAATACAATTGAGCCCTTCCCATCGTTTCCATCTCCGACTTCTTCGGCGTTGTGGTCATCTCCGAGGCCAAAGTCCGAGATGACCGTTCAGTGTTTCTTCCTCACACCCAGTATGCACTCTGCTTGTTTCCGATTGCTGCATCGGAAAAAATGAACAAACCCCAGACTCAAAGGAGACAGCGAGCTGTTCTTTCATGCAACGATTGTCGAAGAAGGAAGTTGAGATGCGACAGGAAACTACCTTGTGACAGATGCATCAAGGGTGGTATTGCAGAGGCGTGTGCTTACGAAACGGAACACCAGACCCCTCAGCCAGAGGGCTTGACCGAGCGACCATCCAAAAGACGAAGAGATACTGTATCCTATACAGCAGCTGCCAGAGCTGAAGAAGCACCGCAGTCGTACCTTGACGTTCCAAAATTGTTCAACCCATCGGAGTTTGCGAAATCGGATATAACGGCTCAAGACCGAGTAAAGCATCTTGAACGGCAAGTCGCTCTACTGGAACAGCAGTTACTAGTTCAGAAAAGTGTTTCACTAGAAGCATTACGCTCCACTGGAAGAACGACTGATACCTCGTCCAGTACGACTTCCCCGAGAGGTTTTCTTAAGGGGCGTCATTATGGAAGCTTCTACTATGGACCTTCTTCGCCAACATCCATAATGGCTTATGTGAGTGCATCATCAAAACCGGGCTGTAGAGTTGCTGACCCGGACAGTTCCCGGAACTTCGCGCTTTCATGAAAAATGTCTACCACAACTCGACCGCTCAGCGATTAGCTCAAGATATGAGGGTTGTTGGTAAGGTGACCAGCACAGACAGATCGTCTCATCGAATTGTAACCGTTTCGAGCTTGAGAGATCTTCTTCCGGATCGATCAACTACCGATCGGCTGATACAAAAGTATCTCAATACCTTTGAGACGACGTACAGAATTGTGCATATACCAACATTCCAAGACGCATACGAGCGATACTGGGACGATGAAAGGCCTGGTGTTACAGACATGGATGCTATCGTACTCTCAATATTAGCGTGTACGATCTGCATCTCTACCCACGGAAGCCCACAGTATAGCCGCAACGGTTCGACACTTCACACCCAGGCAGTCTTGTGGATTAAAGCTTGCGAAGCTTGGCTCAGGAGGCAGAGCAGCAAGCACCGATCACTCGCCTCACTCCAAGTGAGATGCCTGCGTTTGCTGGCCCTTTCAGCAACCTCACACAAGGCGAAAGACTATTACCACGAGGTACAAGCACACATCGGAATCATAATCTCATGTGGAATGCACAGGGATCCTGTTCACTTTGGTGACCGCTGCTCTCCGTTTGAAGGAGAAATGCGGCGAAGGCTGTGGGCAACATCTGTTAGTAGATTGTATGAGCAAGAGGATCCGAGAACCATGCTTATTTGAACAACTTACTTAGGTGGAAATAGAACTACAGGCATCCATCGACCAAGGTAAAGACTTCTGAATGAGTATTGAGCTTCCTAACATTCTCGCAGGTACTCCATCAATGGTTTCCAGACTCGAATCTGATTGTGCCACACCTGGTAACTTTAATGATGTGCAATTGTCTCCCAGCTCGGAGGAACTTCCGCCATCAGAGCCAGTGGAGGTGTTCACCGATACATCTTTCCTCTTCATCTCCGCAAGATCGCTTAATTTACGTTTGAGCCTATGTGCTCTAACGAACAGCTTGCAGTCAAGGCTCAGCTTCCAGGATACTCTGTCACATGCCAACGCTATCCAGGAATATATTCAGAACATTCCCAACTGGGTAGATCCGGAATCTCTCCAGGCGCGCACACTTCTCGACCTTCAGCTTCGACAGCTGTTAGTGATCTTACATGCCGCGAATACTGCTGATGCAGGAGCGACACTAAACACAGAGCGTCGATACTCGAGCATTGCATTGCTGGAGGCCGCTGCTGCAACAACTGATCTGCACACGGCTCTGACGGCATCTTCCAACCTCGCACTATGTTGTACCCGCAGCGACTACTATAGAGCTGCACTATTGGTTTGCCATGTCGCTTACTATGCGAATGAGGTCAATGGTATGTTACTTTCTCTCCGCCTGCATATGCGGCTAATGTCAGTCTAGATATTATGGTAGCGCAGGTTGCCAAGATTACACTGGATAGTTGTGCGCAACAAGCACTTCGTCTGCAAGAAGAGAAAGTGATGCTAGCAGGTCGTGGAGGCCAGCAGCAGTGGGTGCTAAGTATGTATCGCCCCTAACACGACTTCTGTTTGTTATGAGACTCATAAGCAATGTACAGGTGCTGCAGTGGGATTGGCCAGTCTACAATTCGAACCATCACGATCCGATGCGATCAAGCTTCAGGCGATAGATCGTGTATCAAGCTTGTTGTACAAGATGCTTTCTCAAAAAGATACTAGTGAAGAGCCTCCGGCAAATGAGGTGAGTTTCTGACAGTCTAGGCAGCTCTATCATGTTGACGCCAGATAGGTTTTGCTCCAAGATGCACCACGCATAGCTCAACAGATCAAAGGCCACCCTAGCCACTCGGCTGAAGTACTATCAACAGATTCTTTCGCCGACGCTGGGCTGCGCATCGATGCCTTCGACTTCGGCGAGACATCAGAGTGGATGTTGGACGACTTCTGGTTTCTGAACGAGTCGTTTGTAAGCGATGGTCACACTAACCACTTGTTTTGAGAAAAGGTACGGAACATGGAAAACCTACTGCATGCGAGCGGAATTTTGCATGTTGATGTTAGAAAGGAGTAGCAGATACCATACAGAAGTTTGCCACGGTCCCACTAACGTTTGCCGTGCCGCCCGATGGTCCACATTTCATGTGATCTAGAATCGCTCTTCTCCAGTTTTCTCTCCGCGAATCTGGCATGTTTTGGAGCAACGGCAGGCTTCTGGACAATCGTTATGATCGCCCGGCTGCTCAGTTTGATCTTTTTATAAGCGCCAAGCACCTATGGCATCGAGCAGTTGAGTCTCCACGACCATGGCGTGGCCAGAAGAACCTTCACGCGGCTTGAAGTATCTGGTGTAATGTATCTGCACAGGGAACAACACAAGCATCATGATCCCAAACTTGAGCCACTCAAAGATATCACAGCGAGTGGGAAAAATCGATCACATGATAGCATACAAGGAGTAAAAGATAAGAAAATAATGCTACTTCATTGTTGGAATCTTGTAGCAACAGCAGTCTACGCTGCAAGAAATATGTACAATGAAGATAATTGGAAGCGAATCAAGGAGGAGTGAAGAAAGGTAACCATCAAACATCATCCGCCATCAAAAGAGTAACTCGTCATCCAAATTCGACGTAAACCCCACCGTTTTAAACCGACACTTAGGCAAAGTTGCTTCCACCAGTCTTCCTGGTGTTCGCAGCAATGCTAACGCTCTTGACAATGATGCTCTTGCCACTGTTGCTGGTAACCTTGATATCAACGACGTCCGTACCGAAACCAGTCTGCTTCTCAAAGAAGTTGTACGGACGGCGAGTGGTAGCCTGCCAGGTCGCGCCACCATTGGTGGAGACTTCGAGCTTGGAGACGGGCACGTTGGAGTTCATGACTTGCATGCTGAACCACCACCTGCTGGTTCCTTCCTTGTTCTTGAGGACGATGGGTGTGGTGATGCCACACGGTACGACGTCCCAGGAGACGTTGATGATACCCTTTTGCATCTCGGCGAGCGCACCGAAGGCATCCATGTAGAGGTCGAGGTGGTTGGGACCGCATCTAAGACTGGAGTTGGTATGGTGATATTTATCAAGCCTGTTGGTAGAAATGACTTACCCAGGGCATTGGTCGGTAACCATGGCCTTGATCTTATTTCCATTCGGGCCTGTTACTTGAACGCAGACACCGCAGTTATTGGCACCTTCCCAGTTGGAATCAGAGAGCGCGGTGCCGTAAACACCAGCGGGGAGCGTGTAGCCGGTGAGAGAGCACTTGCCGCCCTGAGTGTTACCGCCGTAGAAAGTGGCCACGCCACTCTTGATCGCACGTGAGGCTAGGGGAGCGGCGGGGGATGCGTGCACCGCGGCAGCAATGGAGAGGAGAGAGAAGAAGGTGGACTTCATGATTTCTGACGGAACGTGGATACGCAGCGACGACTTTTTGGAAATGAGTGTGGAAGATTGTATGAACGATTCTTAGCACTGAATGGCAAGAAAGAGTGACTGAAGTGGTCGAAGCTCGATTGCGTAAGTGAGAGTATCTAGAAGCTTGATACACTTCCAAAGAGCGTCCTCGCCCTACTAGATATAGCCCTCAAAGAGCGCTACCATCTCGCTTTACTTGACCATCTTAACTGGAAACCAAAATGTGGAGATTTGTGCCCGGAAGGAAGCGCATCACGAGTTCTCATCACAAGTTCAACTCGGGTGGCTGGACCCACCGGACACTGTAGAGAAGAGCCCCGTCTCGAGCCCGCGCGCATCTCGCCTCTTGCCGGCCTTGCCCCAGTGATATGCGTCCACTCATAGACCGGCGTTTAGCGCTAAAACAGATCTGAGTGTGTTTCAAAAAAGCTTGTGTAATGCTTGGTATGATGGGTTAAAGGGATTGTGGGTGATGAGGTGCTGCGAAGAAGAATGCGCTAAATGGAGACCAGACATGAAGGAAATGAAAAGGTTGCAACACAACGAGCAAAATTGAGAGGCGCTGCGAAAAACAAAATGCGCGTTTCAAACACTGGAAACGATGTTTTACAACGTTACACAGCCGCACGATGGGGCGCTGAGCACAGAGCATGATGTGGTGATGTTGTGTGGAGATGCGCTACCATCTCGGTAAGGAAGCCCTGTACGCGTTACAAGTAAACGGTTTGTAGCACTTCGCGTCTTTTTTCGGCGGGCTGATACATTTGGTCCCTCACACTAGATCTAGAACCCGCCCATTACACAAAGATACCGAGGGTAGTCCGGCGATGGTCCGACGATGGTCCGGTGGATATTGTCGATTCGGTAGATACCCACGACATTGTTGAGTGACGAGGTTCTCAAGTATGATTCTAGCTTTGACCACGTCACAGTCCTAATTAAACTTTATTTGTAGACTATAAGCCAGTGGTCTTGTAAGCAAGTAGAACGGGACGGAAAAAGCCTATGTAGTGAGGAAAATGCTCTGAGTAAGAGCTCATTTTTTAGTTTTCTTTCTTTACAGAGTATAGATACTGCTAGTAAGGGGTACAGAGATTACATGTAAGCTCTAGTAGAGGTACACAGCAGATAACAGAGAAGGATAGTAAAGAAAAGGTAATACGCATCTTGACTGGAGAGGACTGTATACTAAACAATTGTAAGTAGAGACGCTAGCAAGGCATCCGAACACGGACCGATTCAGCGTGTTTCCACTCACAATCATGTGGCCCAAGACCATAGTAGGGATCTCCATGGAGCCGCATGCGGTCGACGGAACGCTTGTCATCCTGGGGCTCACCCGCTGTCATGTAGCCCGTTCGCCGGGCATGACAACCTGTACGCCAACGTGTCCAAATGCATCTTCTGCGCCGTAATAAGGCTCCAATCGGGACGCCAACTACAAGAAACCGATAGTGTCTACGACTAGCTTTTTCTTGGCAGTCATTCCTTCGCGAAGACACGAGGTGTTATCGGGGACAGTCCTGCAGCCTTGGACCCCTCAGTAAGTGATGTAGCTCGGTTTCTTCAACACCGACCTGTATCGTACGCTGCAGCCCCTGTTTTCATCTCTCGTCTGGTCGGCGGAAAAACGTCGGGTAAACGACTTGCGTTCGAGCGCACATTGGTCCTTCTTGAGCGCTTGCTGTAATAGTGACCGCCAAGTACATCCAATCTCGTTCTATTGTTGTTGTTGTCGTCGTTCCGAAATTCATTCCACAACAATACAGAAATTATTCATTCCTGGCCCGTCTCTGATCTTCTTCTTCTCGACCCTCTTGACTTGCGGCTCACTTGTTAAAGTGAATAGGTAGTAACACAGCTTGGAAGTGTTCTTGCTCAACTTCATCGTAAATCCCAAGTCGCCCATGATCCGCAAGAACAACTGTTCATCAAGGTATCGCGAGTTGTCGACACATGGTAATGGCAGGACAAAGAACAATGCTGGCAAGAATAGTGCTGAGGTCTCTGCCGGCACACTGCTCTTTCTCAAGAACTCTGTGATGCGTTTCAACATCTCCCCTCGACCAACAGCATCCGGTACGTAGTTGAGCACCAATGACAGGGAAATGATATCGAAGCGCTCGTCGTTGCACGTAGGAAGTGGTCGCTCCATGAAATCCTGTTTTTCGATACCTGGACCCTGGCTGTTCAAATCGATTCTGGTCATGTCGACGGCGCTTGAGTACTTGGAGATCTCATTGTTGGTCGACAAAGCTCCAACCTCGAGACATCTGAGTTTGGCGTTGACAGTATTGCGCCGATCTCGTGCTTTTGGGTCCAAGACTTTGGATTGTTGCAGCCATTCCACCAACAACTTGCTGGAGTCACCTCCCCTGTCTTTCGCCTGGCCTTGCTTGCTTGCAGCCTGATAGGTCTTTATTCCCCCATTCCTCTCGATAGCGCGTGCAATATCTTCTGCTGACTTCAAATCTCCTCTTTTCAAAGCCGCCGCATGCTCCTTCTGCAGTCGGTGATGGGTGCGGATAATGGTCCTGGAGCGCTCAGAGGTCATGCGCTCCTTCGGTTTGCTGATGGGTGGTCGGCCATGCGACAGAGTCTTTTGGCGCTTTTTGACGGCCATGCCTCTTTTGTTGTTGCAGTCACATGGCCAAGTAGAGTGATGGTTGGGAGACGCCGAGCGTTCAGATGCAAGGATTTGGCGCTAGTGCGCTAGCGTGCTTTCTTCCCACAGACGACTTTCGTCTGGAGCAAAAACCACGACTTTTCGACTGCGACTCTCGACACTAACACCAGGACCAACCAAACCGCCAAAATGGGACCCAAGGCCGCATCCAAGAGTATGTCCACGCAAACGCCACAACCGCGAAATCGAGGAGGAACGTAAATGTCGTAAAGTGACACCGGACCGTGGCAGCAGCCTGTCGGAAGGGGAACTTTGCGAATGCGCCTCGATTAGCTACCCTCATTTTGCGCTCATGGCTAACATCAACCGCAGCCCCTACCAAGACTGGCAAGCAGGCCAATGCTGCTGCTAAGGCCGCTCTCCGTGGCGTAAGCCTCCCTTGATCCTCTTGAGTCGTGTCAGAAACATACCTCTGACGGGCTGTACTTCTCGTGTGATGGGCACAATTAACGAGATGACAGTCGTATGCGAACAAGAAGCGCGCGATCAGGAAGAACACCAGCTTCCACCGGTATGCCCGATTCTACTACAGCAAAATTTTGCCTGCTAACACCTGCGCAGCCCCAAGACCCTCGAGCTGTCCCGCGCCGGCAAGTACCCTCGCAAGTCGGTCCCCCATGCCCCCCGCATGGACGCTGAGAAGGTTCTCATCCACCCTCTCAACACCGAGTCCGCCATGAAGAAGATTGAGGAGAACAACACCCTCGTCTTCATCTGCAACGTCAAGGCCAACAAGCGCCAAATCGCCGCCGCCCTCAAGAAGCAGTACGACGTCAGCTGCGTCAAGATCAACACCCTGATCCGCCCTGACGGCTCCAAGAAGGCTTTCTGCCGCCTCACTGCCGATGTCGACGCTCTCGACATTGCGGCTACCAAGCTCGCCATTGTTTAAAGAGGTGGTCTCTGTAAAAAGGGAAGGCAAGGTTATGATGGGGTCTGGTTATACCCGGCAATTGAAAAGCGATGTGATATGCATGGCGGGCGTTCATGGGATAAACGTAGTCACGGTGACTCGAATGAATCAGATTTCCACATGACGCCAAGTTGGACTTGGTCCTTAACCACATTGCTACTCTTGACTCGTGATGATCTGTGAGCTTGTGTGTGCATTGTGTATTGATTTGAAATGCAAGATTTACCAACGGTTGAATCATGAACTTCGTCGAGCCCATGCTTTGTTTAAAGTGGGTATTCGTTATGCATCTCATACATTCCTTTGCAATGCTATGCAACCGATATCTCCCGCCATACAGTGTTGTACAGATCATAAGTCGCCTCGTTATCATACACCCTTTCTCGTCGTCTTGGCTCTTAGCGATCATTGCATGTCCCTCTTCGCATCAACGCATCTTCCATGCCATCCTCTGTCTTTCTCTATCCCCTCAATCTCTCCAACTCCCTCAGCACAACCATGTTCGCATCCAAGAAGCGATCCACACATTGCCTCATGCACGGCTCCTCGTATTTGTCCAATTTGCCGTTCTTGACGGTCCCTGCAGGGATGCATTTGCGGAAACACGTGTCGGTCAGGGAGTGTATCGCTATATCGAGAACGCGATAGGTTAGCTGGCTGTTACATGTGTACTACGCGCGCGCACTGGATTTGAGGAAGTGGGTGTAGAAGAGAGAGAGAAGGCAACGCGGGTTATGAGACATGACAGAGGACAATGGTGACGTCAGGGTGAGGTGCTGTAAAGAAGAACAGAACGCGGAACATACATGATTGGATCCTAGCCTTTTGTCCCTCGTTCATGGCGAATTGCTGGAGTTCTTGCTTGTCGCGATCGGACAGCTTGCTCAGGTCTGCGTTGGCGATGCCGCCGCCTAGAGAATCCATTATGTGTTTGTGAAGGGTTTGGTCGCGGGGTTCTTTGGGCGTGTGTCGTAAGGGTGTGTAGTGTGTAGAGGAAGACGTTGTGACGGTATGCGCTGTGGCTGGAGTTTTTTCCTGGATTGACGTACTCGAAGCTTTGCGCATCGGAGGTTCTGAGGCGGAGGGACCGATGGGTGGTTAGTCAGCTTTGCTATTGGGGCAAGGTCGGTCTTTAGCAACTTTGTGTTTTCTCAGTACATTTTGCATTTCTTGGAAGTTTTGACAAGTTTCTAAGAACATCAATTCATTTGATTGACTGCGCTGGGGTATATGAAATCATCGTACGATATATAGCGGAAGCTCGGCTTCTTAACTTTGGTATTCACGCCCTCATAACATGCTCTCGAACAACATGTTTGCCATCCTCACTTCTTCGCATTACTCTTGGCCCATCATACAAACCCGCTATCCTCGTATTATCCACTCTCAGAACCCCGAGTGGTGGGAGATCCTCAACGTAGAACAAAAAGTAAGGCCAACTAGCCTCCTTTTCCGACTTGAACACTCTGGCCTTTGAGATCCATTTACTTCCACCCAGTTGCCGCTTGTGCTGCATGAGAAAGTATCCCGCCCACCGCCCAACGGGACTTCCCAACAAGGCTTTCCCCGCGTCCGTGTCCATACGGAACTCATGTCCCGGCCAACCTTCCACGTCCTCTTTTGGCGGCGTCAGCGTACCCAACGCACGAGTAATGTGTTGATTCGTCTCTTTGTTGATTATCATGGTAACAAACAGATACTTGATATTCTGTAAGCTCTCCACGTCACTATGCACGCGATTCCAAAACGCCCACGCGATATCCGAGACGCTGCGTATAGCAGGGAGTTCATCTGTAAGAGCAGCGCGTTTCCAGAGGCGACGGGCAGCTTTCGCGGCAGAAGAGAGGTTGATAGCGTACACGGCGCCCGCTTCTGCGTTGACACCAATTGTGTGCTCGGCGCCGGTGACACGGTATTCCTTGCCGCAGACGTCGTATCGTTGATCGCCTTTCAGGGGCATCTTGCCATCGTCGCCTTTCTTCACGGCCAGGCTGTCGTAATGCTCGATTAGGAAACATTGGTTTGGGCCACCCTGGCTCTTGGGCTTGGTTTCAATGCCAAGGTCGCTGAAGGCTTTCTTCAGCATGTGTCCGTTTGAGCTGTCGAAGTTGCATTCGGGATCTGCTTGTTTGGCGAGAGCGTCCGTGGCATCATTGTAGCCCCACTCACGTAGCTTGTCTATAAGGTCGCCGTCGAACGGGCTCTCTGCGCTGACGCCTAAGTTGTAGAGAGCTGCGGCTTGTGCGTCGGTGGCTTTCATGCCTTGAAGGAGTTTTGCACCTCGGGCGACGGCCAGTGTCCATGGGTCGTCATCGGCCGTTTTGATTGTGTCATTGAAATGGTTGTCGTTGGCGACAGTGAGGGTGAGTCCAGCGCTAGTGTTAGAGCTGGAAAGAGCGTTCGCGACGGCATAGGCTAAGTTGGAAGTTGCGAACAACAGTGGTAATCTCATTGAAGGCGATATGCAGTGAGTATATGGTCTGAATCAGTCAGTTCAGCCGTGGGTAGAATTATAGTCGGCAGCCTAGAAGAATTAGTAGACGCAAGCTCACAAGCAAAGGCCTGAGTCGCTGCAGGTGAAAGAGAAAGCAGATACAAACGAGCTTGGATCAGGGCCACCTTCAAATGACTCTAAAGAACTCGGACTCACTGAACGATATACATTGTAGTGTGAGTAGCTGATGCTCAAACAGCCTGCCAAATGCAAACAAGAACGCCATACTTATTAAGCCCGGGTTATCAAACCCTTTACAAATCGAATACATACTACTAGATAACTTTTTTCATCCAAACATTGTCGTAATCTCCACGTCTTCGTTTCTAAGCCCCAATCATTTCTTTGGGGAGGCATGCAAAAACAGTACTGATAACGGCCATGATAGTGCTGACAACAATCAACACCCAGTTCATGGTCTTCTCTCCGCTAGATATCTCTTTTCCAAACAATTTCAAGTGGAAAGCCAGGGGGAGGATGATACAAATGCTGAAGCAGGCGACACTGCCGAGAAGGGTCATGATGCGGTCGAACGAAGGGAAAACGATGGCGATGATAACAAACATAAAGATGGTGAAAATGCGTAGGGAAATCTTCAGCACTCCTCGTGTGAGGCCACTCATGCCATCAATAGACGAGGACATGGCGAGAGAGCGAGTGTCCAGACCGAAGAGTACCTCGAGCGTGCTGACAATGGGCCTTGCGTTGAGTGGGATCTTGGTCAATGGAATGATGGCAATGCAGATAGCGATGAAGACCGATATGCCTGGTGGAAATCCGGGGGTCAGAAAAATGTTGCTGGTTACTTCCTCCCGAACGCCGTCTCCAAACATGAGAATGCCCGCACATGCCATACCGACATCGATGAGGTAGGTGAAGATGTACGTTACGTTGACTGCCTTCCTGTACTTGTATGGGTGGCGCATATCACGGTAGATGTTTGGGAAGACAGAATGGCCACCCCAGGGAGACATGAGCAGGCCAATAGAGAGCGGAACGGTAAGCCAGTTGTCCGGAAAGAGGTACTGCGTCATGGGTTGACGGATTGAGCCGGGAGCGTCGGGCTTCGCAAGGCCATCGATCCAGATAGCGAGTGTGACTATTGAATATTAGCTGATGTGGATGTATGCGCGCAGTTGTTGACTCACTTCCAAAGCAAGACATGACACCCAGGATGGACGTGAAAGACAGGAAGCGCAGGGGCAGGAAGCTCAGTGGTATCAAGATCAATCCACAGACGATTTTCCACTGAAATACGTCCCAGCCCGGGATGAGAGCGTCCATGCTGTCAGCGAAGAGCACGACTAACGCAACACATGCTGCAAGTAGCTCTAGGGAGAAAAGAATACTAGTAGCCACTCGTGCCTTGGTTCCAAAGGAGACATATGCAAGGTCAGCGAAGGTGATGAGAGAACCATCAACATCGAGACATTTGGCAAGCAGCTTTGCAGTGTAACCGGTGACTACGGCCGACCACGCCAGGAAAACCATGCCTATCAGCCATCCAGAGTACTTGAGCGCCAGTGGCAGGGTGAGCAGCCCCACACCGACCAAGACGTTGACCGAGTTGAATATCGTCTGTGGCAGGGTAGACTGGCCAACGACTACGTTGATGATGTGTCCGTCTTCCTCGACTTGCTTGACGAGGAGCGGCTCTCGTTCCTGTTCTGGCTCAGCGACGCCCTTGATTTGCTGCTCTGTGAAGAGTCGGCCAGCATGGCGCATGGACGACTCGTTGACGCGCGAAGTCAGACTGCCGTATCCCGTGCCGTAGCTGGCGCCGAAAGGCGAGGATAGCGAAGGCTCGATCTGGAATATGCTCGACCCTCTTCCCCTCAAGCGCTGTTCGACGGTGTTGGGCAGCAGCTGTGTCCGCTCTGTCGCGCCATTCTCCTCGTCGGTTATGGCATTGTCGGATGCGCGTCGTCCGCCTTCCTGCAGCGCCTGTCGCAGGGCCGAGCGTTGGTCTGGTACGGGTGTGGGAAGCCCGCTGCGTGAGAAGTCGGACTCTTCGGTGTCGTCGCCGTCTTCGTCTTCGATACGGAACGAGGGTCGCACGGGGGTGATCTCGAAGAAGCCTGCCGCACGTTGCCACGACCGCGCAAAGTTGTTGATGCTGTTGACGCCTCCAACCTCGCCCAAGGCGCTAATTTGCTGACCTACTGAAGACCTGAAGTTTTTTTTTTGTTTAGTTATCTATCGCATCTCACGAAACGCGTGATAGGCTCACCTGCGCCTGCGCAGTTCGCCAACCGTGCCAGTCCATCTCCCTGTGCCGGCATTGCTCTCCCCGCTCGGTCGTCTCGAGAGCTCGTCCCATTGAATGTGGCTCTCCGTGTCTGAGTCCATCGAGGGGCGGTTGCCGGATTCGTAGGCATCCCAGGCGGATGGCTGCTGCCCTCTGTTATCCATGGTGAGTAGCGACAGTCGCGGCAGACAGAGAAGGCGCGACCAAGAGGTAAGGGTGCAGGGCAGGCGATGGAGAGTATAAAATGCCTTGATTCAAGCCCTGCAGGGAGGCGGGAGCTACTTGAGTCGATGGCTGGCTATCGTCGGGTTGAGATTGCGCCTTGTGGATTGCGGGTGATAGCCGCTATCCATGACCGTCGCGATTATATAAAGAAGCGCCGAGCATGGCACGTCTCGCCATCGAAAGACGCAGAAGCGCAAGACGGCCATCACGAGCATGGCATGCGGCCCCGCAGGTCTGCCGTCATAGCTGCCCACAGCCGGAGCTACCCAAGGCACGAGTCTGATAACGGGCCATTGCAGCTGCTGCTTCATGCCCGTTGCCCGCTGACTGGCCCTGCAAGCGAGCCTGTGTCAGCCTCCTGTTCGCGCGCCCATGGGCCATTCATTGTGCTGCCTTGCTGGAGGAGCACAGTCACCGACAAATTAATCCACATACGCCCGGTTGGCACATCTTTCTTCACTCGCCACACATCTATACACAGCGCCGGCGCGCATATCGCTACACGCCGCCGCATAGCACGCTCTCCACCCGCCTCCCGCCGCCAGTCGGCAGCTACGTCGCTTGTTCTTGCCCCTCCGCTGAACAAGAAAATCTCTCGACCCCACCAACACCAATCCCCCAACTCTCGACATCACCGCCGCGACCATGGCGCCCGGCCAGAACGAGCAGCCCAACGAGGCTGAGAAGAACATTGAGATCTGGAAGGTCAAGAAGCTCATCAAGCGTCTTGAAGCCGCTCGCGGAAATGGCACATCCATGATTTCCCTCATCATCCGTACGTGACGCCTGCACGCCAAAAGAGACGCGACCGGACTGACCATGTGCAGCGCCCAAGGATCAGGTCTCCCGCGCTGCCAAGATGTTGGCTGAAGAATTCGTGCGTTTTTTTCCACTTTGTGTGCCATGTGGTATGGCCGAAACTAATTTTCTCAGGGTACTGCCTCCAACATCAAGTCGCGCGTCAACCGTCTCTCCGTCCTGTCGGCCATTACCTCGACCCAGCAGCGTCTCAAGCTCTACTCCAAGGTCCCACCCAATGGCCTGGTTGTCTACTGTGGTGAAATCATCACCGCCGAAGGCAAGGAGCGCAAGATCAACATCGACTTTGAGCCCTTCAAGCCCATCAACACGTCCCTATACCTTTGCGACAACAAATTCCACACAGAGGCACTGAGCGAGCTGCTTGAGTCGGACCAGAAGTTTGGCTTCATCATCATGGACGGAAACGGTGCCCTGTTCGGCACCCTGTCAGGAAACACCCGTGAAATTGTCCACAAGTAAGTGCGACCAACACGCCTCGGCATGCACGAAACTAATCCGCCAAGGTTCTCAGTCGATCTTCCCAAGAAGCACGGCCGTGGTGGTCAATCCGCTCTGCGTTTCGCTCGTCTCCGTGAAGAAAAGCGCCACAACTACGTCCGCAAGGTCGCGGAACTGGCGGTACAAAACTTCATCACCGCCGACAAGGTCAACGTCGCTGGCATCATCCTCGCTGGTTCCGCCGACTTCAAGAACGATCTCAACCAGTCCGATCTTTTCGACAACCGTCTCCAGTCCAAGGTCATCAAGGTCGTCGACGTTTCCTACGGAGGCGAGAACGGTTTCAACCAGGCTATAGAATTGGCTGGTGAGACGCTCAGCAATGTCAAGTTCATTCAGGAGAAGAAGCTCATCAACGAGTACTTTGACCACATCTCCAAGGACTCTGGCAAGGTCTGCTACGGTATTGACGACACTCTGAAGGCTCTGGAGGCTGGTGCCGCTGAGACTCTGATCGTCTTCGAGAACTTGGAGATCACTCGCTGGGTCCTCAAGAGCTCCGAGGGCTCGGAGATCATCCTCCACACTACCAAGGCGCAAGAAGAAGACCGAAGCATCTTCATGGACAAGGAAACCGGTCAGGAGATGGAAGTCATCGACCAAGGCTCCATGCTCGAGTGGCTCGCCGAGAAATACCGCGACTTTGGTGCCAACCTTGAATTCGTTTCCGACCGTTCTTCCGAGGGTAACCAGTTCGTCAAGGGCTTTGGTGGTATCGGCGCCATCCTCCGCTACGCCCTCAACTTTGAGCAACTCGCCGACTTCGACGACGATGAAGATGAATTCTACGATGATTGACGGTTGTGCGCCCTCGCTGACTGCGAGGTAGCGTCCCCACTCGGTTCGAGTGACGGAACGTCCGCTACCCGCGTGATAAGTCAAAATGACGTGTCCAAGATCAAGGCCGGAGTAGTCGAAGCAACGACGCTTCGCCTTTCCAGATTGTAAGATGGGAGTGCCTACGGAGGGTTTGCAATGTATGTAACATGTTTGCAGCAACAACCACTTTGACTAATTCTCCCAAGGTCGACCAATACCATTCTTACCACGACCCACTCTCGCTTGCACGGAGAGCCAGCAGCCTCATACAGGCTTGACCTCTCCAGACCTCGGTCCGAGAAGCTCTATCTTAGCTATAACAGGGACTAGAAAGCATAGGGATCCTAAAGGATGGCTGCCGTCAATTGTCGATCGCGGACCTCTTGAAAAGTAGTCCTTGACGGAAGAAGGATTGGCAGATTGTTCGCTCAGAAATGCGTCAGCTCGTCGCTCGCTCAACTCCAGCTGAATGAAAATTGTTTTATGGATCGCTTGACGCCTTGTACTGTGCACATGATTCGCAACATGTCGAATTCCCGAGGCTTTGATACTTACAGTAGGGCGTGACACGCCCCATGAAGTACAAGGCAGGCTTTGCTTTTGCTAGTATAGCGCCGATACCGGGTTCCGACGTCATTCCGAGATTTAATGAACTATCCGCCCAATTGTTTCGTGCATTTAAATACCTTTAACATTTCAAAAGCCACAATCAGATATGGTAGAAGAACAGAAGCCAACCGTGGCCTTTCTAGGCCCAGAGGGTAGCTATACGCATCAAGTGAGTTTCTTTTCCAACTTTTAAAATCATGATTGAGGTTTTCCGTTCCTATTCTGCACTCCCATGCAGGCATGACTCGCCGCATCTCCACCACTACACCATGATGCATTGTCTGTTTTCAATTCCTCCCTGTCCAAACACGATCTCAAATCGTTTCTTTATTTCGTACGAGAAAACCAATCTCTCAATACACAAAACACGCACCCCATATATATCTAACAGTACCCACAGGCAGCCCTAGACGCCTTCCCCCCATCCACCAACCAAGTTTCCCTCACACCCGAAATCACAATCGAAGACGTCTTCTCCGCAGTCCAATCCGGCACCGCACATCGGGGCGTCGTGCCCTTTGAAAACAGCAGCAACGGCAGCGTAGTCTTCACCCTCGACCTCTTCGCCGACCTAACCAACAAATATCCCGATATCCTCGTGTGCGGCGAAGCCTACGTACACGTCAAACATTGTTTGCTGGGCTACTACTCACCCAGTTCTGCTACCGAGGACGACGGCAAAGCGCCGGATTACTCCAGCATCAAGAAACTTTACTCACATCCCCAGGCCTGGGGCCAGTGCACAAAGTTCCTTACGCGGTACCTCAAGACGGCTGAACGGCATGACGTGAGTTCTACGAGTAAAGCGGCGGAGATTGCGAGTAAAGACAAAAGCGGAGAGTCTGCTGCGCTATCTAGTTTCATCGCCGCGGAGCTATTTGGCCTGGACGTGTTGGCGAAAGAGATCAATGATGTAAAAGGGAACAGTACAAGGTTCTTTGTTATCCGCAAAAGGGATGACAAGACGCCATCAACAGGTTCAACTGAGAAGACAGGTCTCGACGGAGATAATTGGAAATCTCTCGTCACGTTTACGGTTGAGCACTCTAACCCCGGTGCGCTGGCGAATTGTCTTACGGTTTTCTCGTCGCATGGAATCAATCTGACGAGCATAAATACACGCCCGAGTGGGGTGAGGAACTGGAATTATGTCTTCTTTGTGGAGTTTAAAGGGGGGAAGACGGAGGATGGACAAGGGGAGGTTGATGCAGCATTGAGAGAATTGGATAAAGTTTGTAGGGGGTGGAGATGGTTGGGGAGTTGGGAGAACAGGCTGATTGAGGAGCAAGGGTAAACGAGGTATCTCATTGAGATGAGCATCGCGCACATCACGTTTGCACAGTTGCAGATCGCAGAATCGCGTGAACTGTCTCACTTCCATATTCACCGCTTGTGAATCAACATCCTAGTCCACCAGAATCATATCCCAGTGTGAATCTAGTCCCCCATGTTGCAAGTATCCCAATGGTATACACTTTGCATATCCATCCTCCCACCCCAAGCCGGACACGACGGACGTCTACTTTGTCCGGTCAGGCAGCTCCTTGGGTGCCTTCCACTCCTTGACAAAGGGCAAGAAGTCAGGCTGACCAGGAATGTACTTCCTCAGAACCTCAGGGACAACGAAGCCTTCGGGTGTCTGGTAGTTTTCGAGGATACAGCAAAGCGTTCGTTCGGTTGCGCAGACTAAATACAAAAATAAATTAGCTTTTCTGAATCGTTCATGGAAACCGTGGAAAGGCTAGAACAACAGAAATGGACTTACGAGTGCCGTTGAGTGCGTGAACGTACTCCTTACGAGTAGCGTTCAGCTTCTTGATTCCATGCCTGATTTCCAGCTCGCGCGTCTGGTAGTCAGTGCAGTTGGAGATGGAGACAAGCTCCTTGTACTCTCCGCCACCTGTGACGGGGAACCAAGCCTCCAGATCGCGCTTCATGCTCGCAGCATTGTTCAGTGCGCCCGAGACAATAGCAACGACCTGGTAAGGCAGGCCCAGGCTCTGGTAGAACTCTTCCGAGTTGGCCAACATCTCGTCAAAGGCTTCCCATGACTTCTCGGGGTTTGTGAGGAGGAACTGCTCAACCTTTTCGAACTGGTGTAT
Source organism: Alternaria solani (assembly GCA_002952155.1). NCBI lineage: Eukaryota > Fungi > Ascomycota > Dothideomycetes > Pleosporales > Pleosporaceae > Alternaria > Alternaria solani. The sequence continues at coordinate 604,590 of CP022030.1, read as the reverse complement.
CCTGAAGATTCCCCATGCGTCTTTGCCGTGCGAACCGGCTTCTTTTCGGAAGTTTGTTGAGTAACCGGCGTACTTGATGGGTAGCTCTCTGTCGTGTAGCCACTCCTCCGAGTGAAGAGCGGAGATGGGTTGTTCTGAAGTAGCAATGAGGTACTTGTCGGTCTCGGGCTTGTCTTTACTCTCGGTGACCTTGTAGAGTTCCTCGTCAAAGTCGGAGAGTTGCGCTGTCTTGGCCATCTGATCGCGGAGCATGAAGAAGGGCGGTTGGTTTGGTGTGAAGCCTTTGCTGAACTGCGGGATTATCAAGTCAGTATGGCGCTCCTCAGAACTCGGCTCTTTGCACACATACCAGGAATTCCAGGCCGTAGTTGATCAGCGCTTGGTTGAGGAAGACACCGTATCCAGTCAGGCAGTATCCTCGGTGACCAACAATCTTGGTACCCCTCTCCGGGTCATATCCATTCAACCGCGCAAGTACACCGTGGTGTGGGATACCGTCTTGCTTGAACTCGGCTTTCCTTCCTTCAGGTGCCCACGTCTTCTGGACCGCGTTGTTGTCCTCGCTATCGCTGACCGGGACGTCCTTGTACACGTAGTTTCCAACCGACTTTGCCTTTGCAAGCAGCTTCGCCAATTTCTCTGCAGCCTCGGCCTCCTTCTCCTTCTTCTCGGCCTCGAGTTTCTTCTTCTCCTCGAGTAGCTCTAAAGCGTCTTCCTTGGCCTTCTTCTTAGCACCAATGTTTTTCTGGACCGCGTTTATCTTGGAGCCGAATTGGGTGGCATCGTATTGTGTGCGACGGTGGTCTTCAAAGTCGGCGATGATCTCGTCGACGATTTCTACGGGGGCGTATCGCTTCCTCTGGGACTCGCGGATTTTCTAGTCATATGATTAGCTTGTGTGCAAGATCAAAGGTCGCGCGAGTCGCAGTCGAGGAAGACTTACTTCTGGGTCGCCGCCGCGCTCCTTGATGAAGTCGTTTCTGTATAAAGACACATGTCAGCCCGTGTCTTTTTTTGTCCTATGACCTCCCCGAATCTCGCTCTGCGCCCTCCATCTCTGCCACCTCCAAGTGCAGCCCCTCCAACCCAGACTCTAGCGCGCGCATCCAAGCAACCAACACTCTTTGCCCGTAGAATAGAAAGCAACATACATGTCGAGCATCTTTTCAGTCTCTCAGCAAATGTATGCTGAGCAGAATTGGTCGCGTGTGGTGGTGTAGTCTCGAATCGAGAAGATGTTCAAAACGCGGGACTCATCAGTGTCCCGCAACACACTCAAACACGGACAGGGATTAGATTGAACGGCCCGCACTAGATCAAAACGGAACTAGACTGTGCGCTTACCACTTTGGCTGGAATGCACGGGAATCGAAAGTACTGCACTCAACAGATGTACTGCAAACCTGCCTCTTTGGGTAGGAAAGATGAGTGATGTGGGGTCGATACTGTGAGATAGATCTACATGTTCGAGATGATATCCCGCTGGATCTCAACTTGAAGGAAAACGGGGAGTGCCAAAACACATAGTGCAACCATGGGGAGCATCAAAGCGCAAACTACCAAATACAGTAGGCTGCACAGACTGCACACAATTGCCGTCGAACTCAGTGGCTTTTCCGTCAAAGCTTCAGAGCTTCCTAATCAAGGTCTGTGGGTAGGATGGTGGGTGGTGGTCGGTGCATCCAAGCCAGGCAAACCAATGTGGAGCAAGTTTTGCCAGTCGAGAATGCAGGGTCTACACAAACATGTCTACGAGCGGTCATGTACCCGACAGAAATGCGTACGCCAACGTATGTCGTCTATTGTTGAAAGTGACATAAGATGATACGTAGTACTACAGCCGTGAAACATCGTGATTGAACCCCCAGAATACCAAATACGACGCCGTTACGCCCGCCGCTCACGCCATTACGCCATTACACACTCTTGCCTTCCGCTAGGATAGGCGAAAACCATGACCCGTTAATGACATGTCGTCCGCCAAAAGCCAGCCACTGTCTATGCCATCTACACCAAACAAGATGAAAGTACACCTCCTCTTACCCGCTCGTAAACGACTTCTTGAGCATGTTGGTCAGATGATCAATCGGATGCCTCAAGAGGTGCGCGTTACTCCGCCGCTTCTTCTCCTTCTCCTCGCGCTTCTTCTGGAGGGCTGGGTACTTGTCCACGCTGACACCTTGGAAGAGGCGCTCATGTCAGTCAAGAATCTTGCAATTACATGACTGTACATTTGCTCCCGCCAGCGGGCTCACCAGGGTTCTGAGACCGCTCCACCTCGGCGATTATGAGCTCAAAAGCCTTTTGTACGTTCTCGTTGTAGCGCGCACTGGCTTCAGTCCAGGCACACTTGAACTCTGCGGCGAGGGCGCGACCGTCTTCGGGCGTAACTTGGCGTTGTTCGGGGCGTAGGTCGGACTTGTTGCCTACAATAACGAGGGGAACCCACTCAACAGCCTAGTACAAAGCTTAGTTAGGCAGTGGCGCTGAGAGAGTCACATGTCTACTCACGAGGTGGTTCAGGATCTTATCGCGAATGATGCGCGCCATCTCGAAGCTCTGCTTGGAAGCGACCGAGTAAACAATCATGTAGCCATGAATGCCGATAAAGTGCTTCGAGTTGAGAATGCTGTATTCATCCTGGAAGGTGATGCCCTAGTCAGCGGATGCCTCGAAAAAATCGCTCGCTGTCGAGCTGGGGTGTACAACGAGGCGTGCACAACTGCGAGACGCGTGTGAAGCACGGCGAAGGTGGGGCGTGGACCTGGGTGTTGCTTCGCGACGCGGGGGAAAAGAAAGCCTCATGTACCTGGCCAGCCGTATCGATAATCTCAGTCGCATAGTCCTGATTCTTGTACTTGATCATCTTGCTGAAAGTATTCTCAATAGTCGGGTAGTAGCTGTCGACAAAGTGTCCGTCGACGAATTGCACCGTCAAACTCGACTTGCCTGTTGTTGTTGGGTCAGCATGTTGTTGGCTGCTACTTGCATGTGATGGCAAGCTTGCGCAAGCTGCACTCAACAATCACGTACCGACGGCTCTGCTGCCGACAATGGCCACCTTTCTCTGCTTGGGTGGGGGCGCCATCTTGTTGCTGTTGCGGTTGCTGTGCTTGGTAGGAGGTCGGGAGGAAGCTGAACGACTCGCCAGGGTTGAGGTTTCGTCGTCTCAGTTGACCGCTGAGATGTAGCTGCCTACTGCCAATTGCCTGTACGAGCTAGCTCCCAGCCCGGAATGACGCCGTCTAGCTGCAGGTGATGGATGCGCGCGTGTGGGACAAACAAGCTGGGTCACCGGCCCAAGCGCTATACCTGCCGTCGAGAAGAATGAGTTGTTGGCTTTAGCAAGAGTCGCAGGTAAAGAGGTACGTTGCTGAGAAGAGAAAAGAAAAGAAAAAGTCCCCGACCGCGTGGTGATGCCGTCATGTCTGCCGGCTCATCTCTCGATGTAGCAACCACACATCAAAGTTGGGCAACCATGATATATCGCTTTGGGCAAAGCACCGAACGACTGGGATTGGGTTCCCGAGTTCTAGCCATGCACCCCCGAACAGTGCACGTCGAGGCCGACGAATCCAGAGCTTCTCGAAGCATTGCCTTACGTATTGCCAATCGTCTCGAGTTTAGCGCAAAGCTGTCTAGCACACCACCCGCATACACGACAAATTCACCAACTACCACTCAAAGCGACAAGAACGTCCGAAATGCCAGAAACTCTTGCTGCCCTTCCCGACGCCCCCGACAATACAGCTTACCCGAAATGATTCCGGGCGTTCTTGACTCAAGGCGGAACAATCACATGCACGTTTTTGCTAATGCGGAAAAAAGTTGCTTTGCGCCGGATATTACACAGCCGCTGCATGGAACTTCCATAGAAGAATTCAGATAAATTGTCCCGACGGCAGAGACCCTCCACTTGCCGGCTGCTGCGTCACTAGAACCGGCTTTCTGGGTCGCGTGCAGCCTTACCAACGTGGTGCGTGCGTGGTTACAAGCCTTGATTTAGCCTCTACTGCCTACGCGATGGGATACGAGCATAAAACAGTCACGGATAGATGATGCGTTGCTCAATTGGTGCCATTTCGCATGTCGTGAGTGTAATTGCTACTGGATATTCCCCAGTCTGTAGAGCCTCAATGTATGACAGTATTATCCTTCCTTCCTTCCTTCCAAAGTGCTGGGTATCGACATCATCCAGACTACACAGATGAACCATTTCCAGTCATGACCGCATATCGTAATCCAGGGTATCATGCCATAGTCGCCAAAGACCAGACCAAACCAATAAAGAGCCTGCCATGACGGAGGAAACAGGTCCGTGCCAGATGGCAAATATCCCGAGAATAATTCAAGTAGAGAATGGGTACGTGAGTCAATGCTGAATCAATGCCCAATTTCGCACCCCAAGTCAAGCTTCCATCAACCCGCAAGATGATCAAGCACTCGCGTTCTGCAGCTTCTCCACGACGAGCATGATACGCGCGGTATAGGTTTGCAAAGCTTCTTGGCCTTCTGCTCCATCAAAGTCTTCCTTCTGGTCAACGTGCTGATGCACACGAACAAAGTCCTTGATGCTATCCACTAGCGTATCGAGCCGCTTGTTCGGTAGCAGCGTCTGGACCTTTGCTCGTATGATTTCGTTAAGACTCAGGTTACCAATGAGGACACCAAGATACCCAATGGCTACACCAGAGTAAGATTCTTCTACAGAAGTAGCCTGTGAAGTAGTTAGCATTTGTGAACCATCATCGTGCACAAAGAACATACCCGAGAAGCACGCTTTAGTCCCTCCAGGAAGATCTCGACCAATGTGTCAATCTCATCAGCAGCGTTCAGCCTCATTGGATCGCTCAGCTCCGCAAGATTGATGGCGGCACCCAAGCTCAATACCAGACTATCCAAGATCTCTGTCCGCTCCTCTAGTGCCAAACCTGCGTTGATTGACCGAAACTTTTCAACAACAGATTGCATGAGTGGCTGGACAAAAGCCTTCGTTGAGAATGGCGGGCAAGCTTTTGGCTTGTTATTGGTCAGGTTCATGCAAAGCCTGACTGCAAGCATAGTTGATGATGCCGTATCAGGTCGAAAGAATCTAGGCATAAACTCCGCAATGCGTTGAAGCACACCAGTTGACCAAGTGGCTTGTATCTGCCTCGTAGCTGAGATAGATTCCAGTATTGAAAGTACCATCCCTAGTATCGCATCGTCTTCTGGCGCTGCCTTGTTCGACTCTGATCGGTTGTTCGAACTTGACGCGATCTCGACGAGTTGAGAAATCATTGTCTGGTTGAGAAGCATATCGGCGTTGCCAGCCTTCCGCAGCCCAATGATGAGCAACTCGATGGCTTTCAGCGCCACTAGCTGTGGTGATACCTTCTCGATTACTGCGGGCGACCAGATAGAAGATTGCTGGACCAAGGTGCGAAACGAAAAGACCGACTCTTTCGCAATCTTTGACAAATTCGTCTTCCGATCTTTGGCAATCTCCTTGATGTCTGCGCCGTTCTCGGCAAGTTTGACAAGGTTGCCGAGACTACCTGTTTCATACAGCTGGCTCAAGACAGAGTAGGCAGGGTTGGTGCGCAGAACGAAGACAGTGGCAACAGCAGCAACAAACTCGAAGATGATCTCGCGGCTGACGGAGATGTTCTGGAAAAACTGATGGGCCAAGGCGGAGTCGAGAAGCTGATCGCAAAACTTCTCGTCGGCCATCTTGGTGCATAAATCAATCATTGCACTGCGTCGTATATTCTTGCTGGTGGTGGCAGACGTCTCTTCAATCATCATCTCTGCTTCGTGCTGGAGGACTGCGTTACGGCCCCGGGTCCTGAGCTCATGAACTTGCTGAGCCTGTGCTTGGCTGTTCTCGGCGTCGCTCTCAGATACAGATCTAGTCTCCCTTTGGGACTGAGATCCAAAGCCGTCGTCCAAATCCATCGAGATCAATAAATCATCTTCTGGATTATCCTCCCTCAGATATGACCGTGCCATAGCGTAGGTGAGTCTTGGGCGCACACCAAATCCAGATGGATTTTGCGATGTCTGTGAGTCACCCTTTACTTGATTGTCGACGTCCATGTTGTCGGGAGGCGCACTTGAGGAATTGACCTTTCCAGGTTCCCGTGAAGATTCTCTTACAGACCAGGAACGATTTGAGCTTACTTCCGAGTCGTCTCCAACCTGGCTGCTATCTTCGTCGTCGTCGTCGTCGTCTGAGCTGGGCTCTGATGGTTTGAGTGTGTCAATGAGTCTGGTCTTACGAGCCTTGGCACTGTGGGTGACATCGGATTTTGACCTGGCTAAGCTGCCGATGAGTGATTTTGGTTTGCGCTCCATCAACTGTAAGTTGGAAAAGTTCGGCATCGGCGTAGTCGAAGATGATGAGTCGCTTAGTAAACCATCGAAGAGGTCCTTTTGTCGCGGTGTTATTGAGCCAGGCATGGAAGCTTTCGACCCTCGAACAGGCGTAGTCAAGGGATCTGGTATGTCATACATAGTCTGGTCTTCCAATTCGGCAACTTCAAAGACTTCCTTGACAGGAGATGGCTTTGAGGGTTGGCGACCGGAAATCATGCCATTCAGCATAGCCGGAGAGGATTGACCCTTGGTAAACGTTCGCGATGCCAATACGGGTACAGTACGCTGCCTTGTCCTCGTCGGTTTGTTGATTGTTGGCGCCGGTGGCTGCACTTTCCGATTCGAGCTTGCGACGGGCTGGTTCGATGACCCATGTCCCGGTGAAGCACCATCTTCATTCTTTTGGTATTTCCGATTCCGCTGAGGCGCCGACGGTTCACGTTTCTGATGCACTACCGGTCGATTTACGGTGGCAGTGGAAGAAGCGGACCCTTGGCGCTTGCGCTTCTTGGAGGCATTGGAATCGTCCGACTCTGCTGTATCTTTGTGAGACGCTTCAGATGTTGTTATGGACTTGTTGACAGCCTCTTTTGGACCTCTCGATTGCGCTTGGCGTGAGATCTTCTTGACCGTTGGTGGTGACTCTTCATCCGACATTGGCACATCGAATACGGCCAAATCGTCCACCGGTTTGGCTGGCGCTTTTCCTGGCGCTTTTCTCGCGGGCAGTGCCGGTACTGTCTTTACATTCTTCTGAGCCTTGGCCTGCGATGAGGCAACAGTAGTTGCCTCTAACGGTGCTTTTGCCTTGGCCACGAGCTTGTGCGACAACTTGTGGTCTTGTGTGGTCTGTTCCGGTGCTTGTACGGGCTGAGGCGTCTTTGCGCGTAGTGTTCGAGGTACATCCGGAACTGAGGACGAAGGCAGCGGCGCCTGTACGGGGTTTGGGATCTGCGCCGGCGTAGGAAGCTGCTTCTTCTTCACAGCGGTAGGTCTCGCGTCATCGGGCGTGCGCGCCAGCTGTGTGGGTCTCGCTGGTTTCCTGGGCTCTTTGAGAGCCTCGTCTTTGGAGGAAGTTGTAGCTTCCGAGTCTGCTTCGGGTATGCGACGCTTCGTCATTATCTTCTTCGTGGGCTTCGGACGCGACAGGAACTCGTCCTCAGAGGGTACGTCGAAGATGTCGACTTGGTCGGTCTTTGCGCGCGCATTTCCTAAACCAGGTCCACCATTTGATGCGCCTCCAGCTTTGTTCATCGAGCCGTTCGAGGCTGCGGCATGTTTCCGCGGTCGCTCTGGGGATGGAGGCGCATCGTCGTTGGAATCGGGCAGAGGTGGCGGGAAGGTGGAGTGGCGCGATGCTTTGCCATAGACTCTCTTGCGACGATCGCCAGAGGTGAAGTTGGCAAACATGGTCGTGGCCATGTTTGTGGGAAGACGTGTTGTGGCGGTGACCTAGACGCGCATCTCGCAGGTAGTAGCACCTGTATGAACCGTGGGAGTCTCGGCAATCACCATTCACGCTCACATTTGCACGGGCCGACGCGTCAGTTCACGACAAATCTCAGCTCATCGTAACGACATCATCGCCCATGACGGCGAAATGCTCAAAGCGGAGGTTTGCATGGTGGCTGGTGATCGCAGCAGGGACCCAAACGCAAGGCACGCTAAACAGCGGGGCAAGGGTTCCTCCTTCCCAAACAGAGTGAAGGACTTCGCCGACGGTCACGAGCCTAGACTGCTACTCCACCTACGCTCCAGCTCCTCTTTCTTGCGCCTTATCTAGAGGTCATATCTGTTAATAAAAGTGCCCTCTATCGTTTGGTTTTACTCTTTGGAACGACCCCATTCTCGCTACCCCACCAATATCAAATTGCCTTGCAACACCACAAACCTTTAATCCATATTCAGCCTCAGGTGAGTTCCTTTCTGCACACATCGGTGTTCAAAACAACTTGAGTGCAAACCCTGTGTATGGCTTTTTGATATCCCTTTCGACCCCAGAACCGCACAAGTTTGACAGATTGACCAACTGACTGTAATTAGTCTCCTACCTCAAGCATGTCTTCCGAATCTCAGCCCCCGTCCGAGTGCTTGGGACCCGAGTATCGTCCCGCAGCCTTGAAGCCAACAGCTACCGTCTCAACTCCTCTCAAGCAGAAGAATGTCCATATTCTACCCCAGTCCCCTCAGTTGATAGCATTGCTCACGTAAGAACTCCAAGAACCATGATGGTAACCACGAAAAAGTAGTCGACTAACAGCATCAAAGCATGATACGGGATCGCAACACTGGCCGCGCAGACTTCATCTTCTACAGCAACCGCATAATCCGTCTGCTTGTGGAGGAAGGCCTCAACCACCTGCCGACAGAGTCGCAGGAGATTACTACCCCTGTAGGCCGCACCTACTCCGGTGTCAAGTTTGAAGGCAAGATTTGCGGCGTCTCCATCATGCGTGCGGGAGAGTCGATGGAGCAAGGGTTGAGGGACTGCTGCAGAAGCGTACGCATTGGCAAGATCTTGATCCAGAGAGATGAGGAAACCAGCAAGCCGAAACTGTACTACGACAAGCTGCCCGAGGACATTAGCGATAGGTGGGTCTTGTTGCTGGACCCCATGCTGGCCACTGGTGGTTCAGCACTCATGGCTATCGATGTGCTCAAGTCGCGGGGCGTACCAGAGGAGCACATTCTCTTCCTCAACCTCATTGCCAGTCCAGAGGGCGCGCAGAACCTTGCGGATAAGTTTCCCAAGGTGAGGGTTGTTACCGCTTTTGTTGATGCTGGTTTGGACGAGAAGAAGTATGTTATCCCTGCCCGATCTAATTTACCAGTGCTGACAAGACATGTAGCTATATCGTCCCTGGACTGGGCGACTTTGGCGACCGATTCTACACAATGTAATAAAACATGTCGGATTCATCGAGCGCATTTGTTGGGCGTAGGGCGGCGTGGGTTTGCTTGAGCATGTTAGCACGAGACTGTTCAGACGAAATGCATGATTTTACGCAGTTTGTGAGGCTCGAATGTGCAAGCTTCATTACAAATTTCTATACATGTTGCTAAGCGAACCGTGAAGACGCAGCAGCCCGGTGCTGACGATAATGAAACGCCATCGTGAATCTGTGGATCTTTTTGGTATCCTAAACGCCGTGCAAGTCATGGCCCCTTCCCCGTGTTCCCATGTGTTGTACAAGGCCGTCGGCCTTTGTGTCTGGTCGCTCCTTCGCTCCTGCCGACGGGCGCCTTAGTCTGCGTACTCGCCCTCGGCATCGGGCTCGTCGTGCTCGATGAAGCCGCCGTCGCCATCGTCCTCGTCTTGGTTGTGCGCCGTCGGCATTCGGCCCATGCGATTCGTACTCGGCGCCGTGTCGACATTGCCCTTGGCTGCCTGCTTCGCAACCGCGTCACATGCATCGATCCAGTCGGCATAGACGTCGACGGGCGCACTGAGGTAGTTGATGTTTGTCTGGAACGTCTGGCCGCAGACTTTGCACTGCAGGTTGCCGACACCAGACTTCTTCTCGATGGAGACGCTGACGGACTTTTCGTGGTTGCAGAAGAGGCACTGGAACGTCGTCGGGAGTTTCTCCTTCTGCGCGCGGGTTAGTCAGCGATACCTCTAGAGAGCGATGGGGTGTGGCGTGCCTTCTTGGGGCCCTGGGGCTTGCTGGACGACTTGCGCTTGCCCTGTCATTGCCATTAGTTTGCGAATGCGATACGTGAAGCCGGGGGGAAACACACCATGATCCCGTTGTTTCTTGGAGATGCCGAATGCAGAAGGTGTGCGGATACGTGGCTGTTCCCGGGCGACGGTAGTGCGGATGGCAGGACGCGGACTTTGTGATTGTCGCGCGCTGGTCGTGTGCAGTGACGCGGAATCGCGAGTTTGGTTTGGATGCGTCTCGAGTCTCGCGTGGTTCCGACCGCCAAGATCCCTGTCGCTTCCCTTGCAGCTGCCGCATGCGTCGATAGCCGATAAGCGCCCCCGCTCCTATCAGCGCTCTCTCCGAGCCTCATGCACGTGTATAGTCAGCTGTTCGGTGGGTGCTGGCACCGTCGGCGAGCTCCTGATATTTGACCACATTGCACTCCCTCTTACCCTCTCTTCTCCTCTCTTCTCTGGATCTTCCTGGTCCCCTTTGACGTTTGTTCAAAGTTGCGTTTGTGTCCGTCCTTGTCACCCACGTCTACATCATCGTGTGTGTGTTGTCCCACCATCGGAGCTCACCGGTCTTTGCTTCACGTCCCGCCACGAATCCGGCAGTCCCAATTGCTGATTTCCACAAAACCCGAGAGCTTGTGCCACGTTGTATCAACTTCTCCAGTAGCAAACATGTCTTCTGAAAGCACTACCAGCGATGCTGTCCTCAAGGAGATCCTCGACGGGCTCAAGGCCCTTCGATCCGAGAACTCTGTACTCGCAGCTTCAGTCGACAAAATCAACGGCCGTGTGAACATGCTGGCAGGCATCAAGCAGATCAAGGATGAGGCAGCAGACGCCGCTGCCAGTGGAAAGCTAGACGGCGAGAAGGCGAATGGAGTCAAGCCAGAGCAGTCAAAGTCCGTAGAAGCCGTTAGCGAGCAGTATGAGCAGCCACCTTCAGATGCTGATGCTCAACCACGTCGCACGAGTGTATCCAAGATTTCGAAAATCATCTTGACTTCATATCCCGGTCAAGCTGGTGTCGACCCACTGCCCATGCAATGGGGTGCCAAAGACCCTGCTGTTCGTGGCCCTGTCGTTGTTTCAAGGCATCCGAACACTATCCGAAGGCGCAACGGTACGTCAAGAAGAAATGCGATAGAAACTGGTTCATTCCTAACACATCTCAGCTATCGGTGCCCACGGTGGCTCGTACTCCATCTACAACGCTCTGGCTGTAGCAAGCAAGAACCTCGACATCACTCATAAGCCGGACTTCACTAACACCGAGCCTGCTGCAAAGATCGGTCCTTTCCCGCAATGGAGTGACCCCAAGAAGATTGTGGCCATGGATCCATACGGCCATCTCGCACCATGGCTGTACAAGGAGACCATGGACAAGGATGATGTTGAGATCAGGCCTACCATTGCCATCACCAGAGCGCACATGAAGGTGCCAGAACTTGAGGAGAGTGTACGAAAGGGCAGACTCGTTCCTGACGGCAAAATCTGCATCAACGAGACTGGTGAAGTTGCCGTCACCAAGGTTGCGGTCGAGCCTGTATGGTACTTGCCCGGTGTTGCTGAGCGCTTCAACATTGGTAAGTGGCATCATCGCCGAGTCCTTTGTACGCCAACTAATCAACTCAAAAGATGAGGGAATTCTGCGCCGGACACTCTTCGAAGAGACTGGTGGCTCTTATCCTGAGCTCATTACCCGTCATGACATCAAGCTCTTCCTTCCTCCTATTGGCGGTTTGACCGTCTACATCTTCGGCGACCCAGCAAAGATGTCCGATCCCAGCGCAAAGCTCGCTCTCCGCATCCACGACGAATGCAACGGAAGTGACGTATTCGGATCTGACATTTGCACATGCCGTCCCTACCTCACTTTCGGTATTGAAGAAGCAGTCAAGGAGGCCCAGAAGGGCGGTAGCGGTGTCGTCATCTACTTCCGCAAAGAAGGACGTGCTCTTGGCGAGGTCACCAAGTATCTCGTCTACAACGCCAGGAAGCGAGGTGAAGACCGTGCCAGCGAGTACTTCAAGCGCACCGAGAACATTGCGGGTGTCAAGGACATGCGTTTCCAGGCTCTGATGCCTGATATTCTGCATTGGCTTGGTATCACCAAGATTGACAGGATGCTCAGCATGTCCAACATGAAGCACGATGCGATCGTCGAGCAAGGTATCCCAATCCATGAGCGCGTGCCTATTCCCGATGAGATGATCCCAGCGGATAGTCGCGTTGAGATCGATGCCAAGATCCAAGCTGGTTACTGTAAGTCTTCACATACGCTCATAGCCATGGACATTGCTGACGTGAGATTCACAGTCACGACCGGTCATGTCATGTCGATGGACGAGTTGGCAAACGTCAAGGGTCGTGGTTGGGATGATGTTGACGTAAGTGGAATCACATGAACCTCATATGTGTTGACGAGTCCATACTAACTTTGATTTCCAGCATTAAACCACGAGTCCATCAATGGAAAAAAGTGCCATATTGCAGAAGTCTACCCCAGACAGCAACATAGCACGACCAAGTTATGTGATGATAGTCGAGAAAACCACGGCTTCAACCATATAGTCAAAACAGAGAATAAAGAACATAGATCACACTGCTCTGCTACCACTTATTCTTGTGTGTTCAGAATGGCAACTCAAAACCATGACTACTTCTTTGCCGTGATCTACATCATCTTCACACGCAAACAGCAACCACCAGACCCATAACCAATCAACAACCTACAAGCCAACAACACCTCTTTTCAACCAATCGCTTACTGTCAAGTCCCCTCAGCACACGTATCCACCTCAACGTCCGCACGCATACCGCGTTCCCATTGCCAAAATCTCCCACCGTTCACCGCACACATCCCCCTCCCCCACCAAGACGCAGTCTCCACCTCACCATTCCAGTCATACTTGCATCTGCACGTGAGAAAAGCCCACAATACCTCTGCAACTCTGCAACACTAGACTCGGTCTGCAACAAAACGGTCCCTCCCTCTCCCCTTGCTAGCCATTCGTGATCGCTGTCACTATACAAGCATGCCCGGTCCCCCATGCCCCCTGGTTTTTTTTTTCGTGACATCCGCGCGAAGCCCTACCCGCACCTACCGCGCATGATCTCGTGTGACAGATACCGTATGCATGGCGAGGTCACTTTACGGTGGGATTAGAGGATCTACCGTCCGGTGTGTGGTACACGAGTTCATGTGGATAAGCGTGTGTCGGATTCAGGGTCTAGATGTTTGATTTTTGTGGGTGGGCTGTGTGCACGTGTGAGTGGTGTGTGTAAGCCAAAGTGGGGGGAAAGAAGGGTATAGCTTGGTTGGTAGGGTTGATGTTGAACGGAGCAAAGGACACCGATTGATTGCCGGGAGCGGCCCGCTAGCTATGATGTCTGACCGCTGGTGTTGGTACACGTTTTTTTCTTCTTCGTTTTTCTTTAGTTTACCATTATTGCAGACCGCTTCTTTGAATTGTGCGAGGATGTGTTCACGTGTAAATGGATACATGTCCACTATGATGCCTTGGTATGTTTCAGATTCTGGGAAATGGAGGTTTATTGTGGTGGATAATTTTTGCCTTCGCCATGATGTCGCCGTTATTCGGTTGGCTAACCTATCGTGCAAAGTGGATCAGGAAGATAGTGTTCTTGTTTGTCCGAATATGGAAGGAAGAAATTTGTGCCGTTTGGTTGGCTGGTCGGTTGTCAGAAGTAAACAAGGTAGGATGCAGTACAGGCCGATTAGTGGCGGTAAACCCGTCACATTGTCGGCGACCGTTTCTGCGTTGCCGCAGTGACAAGCGCTCCTCTACTCGCTCGCTCAAGAGGGAGGAAGCTGCAATTACTCGGCATGGTGGTGAGCGGGTATACAGATCAGTATTCGGGAGGGATCGGCAGCGAGATCTGCCGTCCAAGTGCGTCTGGATTTGCGGAGAATTGTTCTGGGCAAAACCGTCTGAGCTGAGGGTGTGGTGGTGAGGGGTTATGTTGAGGAGGGGCCCAGCATTGTCACGAAAACACCAGCGCGTAGGAGTCCCTCTCGGGACATTGAGAGCTAGGGCATGCGAACTTTGCTTGTAGTGGATGATCGCACGCGGTCCGACAACTGTACATGGGAATGTATCGTCGATGAGGATGCGGAATTGGAAAGATGCTGTGAACGGCCGCGGCTATGACGGCGTGGAGGGGTACCCGCTTCCCGGGTCTGACATGCACGTCGGCATGGCTAACCACATCGCTTGTACACAATGACGGACTGGGCAGCACGGCATGATGCTAGACAACTTTCGGCTTCTGCATTTACCTCGTAATTTGGACGGACAGGTGAACCATTGGCCTGCCTATGGGGTCTCTCGAGTATATACAAGAAGGGCCGTACTGTGCTTGTGCAGCCATTTGCATGGTCCTTTATCAGCGTTTTGTTGAACGACCGGTGTTAGGCGGGCAGTTGAAAAGGCATCGTTGGGATGAGGACTGTCAAATCGGAGCGTTGCCCGCTCCTTACGGAAAGCATGGCAACATGTGAGAGCAGCTGAAGCGGAGGTGGAGCGAGACGAGGTAACAGTCGTTCCAGAACCAAGTCAGACATAAGCACTGCCGACAGAGTTACGTTTGGTGGCATTCTAGTTGCAAAGTCAAAACGGTGAGGGGTAGATCCGGGGGGATAGCTGGAGGGCACGAATCATCTCCAGCAAATACTCGCAATCACCCAGTATTGCACTCGAAGCCCCTTTGTCGCTGCAAGAGTGAATAATCAGTTGTGCAGCGAAAATTACTCTGATTGCAGTCGTGTCAAGTGGTAGCAATATATTGCGAGCCCCCGTGTACCCCTAAAGCGGTAGAAGGTCGGGTACGCGTCTCCCCCTCAATGGCTATGCCACGGAGCGACCTTACCGATGTGACATGCACAACACGAGAGACCGTTATCGAAGGGCTGTCGGCAATAGTGACCGGTGTCGAACGCGTTGGAGTCCTCGCGTGTCTTTATGCTCCAACCGGATCGCACAAAAGCGTGGGAAGGATGCCCTTGCAAGTGCAACGTTCTCGACTTTGAATGACAAGGGATTGTCATCTGCATTGCATGACACGGCAGAAATAGCAACCTCAGCTGAGGCAATGTCGTCACCAGCAAAGTGGCCGACATGAATGAGGCTCATTGCAGGTCCGGTACCTGTCTCATGGTCGCACAAACCGCACGGTGGCCTGTATGTAGAAATGTCTGGAACTCGACGGCGACTTGGGCTGTGCTATGGATAAGCATACGTGTGCCCCTCGGACGTTCCTGATACACAGCAAGGAAGGCTCGCCCAGTTCCCAGGGCGAGGAACAAGGCAGAGCCGGTTCTGCCATGACCGCGCAGCCATGACGGGTGTTGATTGGGATGGCGGCTTGCATCCGCCGATGCGATAGTTTGAGGATGCGACGGCGCCACTATGGCAGTGCACTCCCGCTCTTCCGGCGAGGCCTTGGATCGAGGTGCGCGATGCCAATCAGGAACGGCCGACACGAGTGACTTGCCACACGGTAAGCGCACCTCAGGGCGAAATCGACCTTTCCGATTTGGCTGCCCAGGTACCGTGCCAGTGTCTGCTTCATCACAACAACACAGTGTTTCAGATCTGTCACCCGCCTCGTCGTCGGCGGTGGCCAACTCACACCTGCAGCAGCTCGCAGCAGACTACCGGACTAGAGAAATGGAGGTGAGGTGGTCTTGTGTGCACCAGGGGCGAGTCAGGGCGAGTCAAAGCGTGACAGCACACCTCCCTTGCAAACAGACTAATTCTGAACGTCCACGTTTTCTGGCGGTACCCACTTCGGCATGCATAACTAGCCCAAAAGGCCAGCGATGTCGAGTGGGGAGCTCCGGGCTGCTGATGCAGCCGGCGTCGACCAGGGTGCCTGGAACAGCCAGAGGCGTCACTCTACATGTATGCATTCGGTAATAGCGTCTAGGCGACTTGGACACCATTATTATACTACCCTCCCGCTCACTCCGTCATTCTCCAATTCCCAACCCGCAGTTAATTCTCCGACTTTGACATTCGCTGCTTGTCCATCGACGCACATCTTCACCATGTCTAGCCACCCACGATACTACTTCTCGCTACCTACCGAGGCGCCTCAACGATCCCGCTCAGCAAGTCGGCGGCCACCTCTAACGCCGTCAACTGTGTCTTCGCCATGCCTCACCACACTCGTGCCTGTAACTTCTCGACGGGATTCTGGCACATCGACATCGGGCAGCCCGACCAAAGCCTCCATCCTCTTGGCCAAGGTTGCTTCATCGCCCACTACGCCTCGAGGCGAGACGCCGCCTGGAAGCCCAATGCTCACTCCACGATCGAGGCTGCAGTCGGAACCGGCCTATTCTTCAGAGAGGCCATCAATGTCCAGGACTGAAAGCGATCGCTACGTCAGGCAATACAGGCAGCAGGGTAAGCACTAAACCAAACGACTTGCAACGAAGCAGCACAAGCTAACATTCTCTCTAGATGGCTACATCAGCTTTCCTGACTTTGAGAAGTTTTGCCAGAACCAGGACCCATATGGCCAGCAACAGCAGCAGTCTGATGTTAGGACATGAACAGACATGCACGAGTCTTTGATGTCATGCAACAAGGACTTGTCTTTTCAACAACACCCACCAGCCCCACCACCGCATCGCTTGCCAGGCTTACGCTCCTTACCATGAGTTCAAGTACCGCAATCTGGTTTCAGAGCATCGCAAGTCGATAGTGTTCTATCTTCTGCTTGATTGGTACACCGTTTGACCATCACCGCATCGTCTTCGCTCTCAAGCAAGAATGGAAATGAGCAGGGGTCAGATCATCAGATCCATGTCGCGACAGTAACATGTCGGCAAGTAAAGAGGAGGAAGAAAGTTATCGGGGCGGTGTGCGCGGGTATGTCTCGTGATGCTAGACGCAGCAATTCATCTGCGGCCATAATCGCGCTGTTGCCACTTGGAGTGGAACGCTTGGCGCCGCCGGGAGGACACTTGAGAATGAGTGCGACTCGAATTTGGATGAGGGGGTGCTAGCGTGTGCGAATGGTAGTCTAGTCTGTTCGTCACAGCTGAAAGAAGCGTAGAGGAATATATAGCCACTACAATGTAATCATGTGTACATTACTCGACGTGTCCTGTTTGACCGAGACCTGCCGTGAACGATGTTGTTGGTTTCCGTCGCATTGCCAGGCACTCGTGGCCTGCGGTCGCTTGTTCCGCATGCGCTGTCCAGACGGCTGCGACGACGATAACAACCACGACTATGCATCGTTGCCATGATGCAACTGCAACACCTCCCTCTGCTGTACTCTGTTTGTTGTTGTGATAGTCAACATGCGCGCACTGCACACATTGAGTTGCAGATTCGCGAGACGCAACACGATTCAATTCGCATTAATCTCGAGGCATGTGATATCGAGCAGCCTAGCAGTCGTCAAAGCACACGTTCACTGCGGATCTTTCCAATGATGTGCATTGGACTGCGGGCTGGTGTTGCTGATCATCACCCTCGATTTTGGGCTTGGCACACGTGATGCGCTACTAGGCTCGCTTAACGGATTTTGAACACCACCAATTTGCGAGTCTCAGCCTTTTGACATCGACAGCGCCAACCACCCTCCAGACTACCGACAACAAGACTCGCAATCATGGCTGTCGGCAAGAACAAGCGTCTTTCAAAGGGAAAGAAGGGTCTCAAGAAGAAGACCGACACCTTCGCGAAGAAGGACTGGTACAACATCAAGGCCCCAGGAACTTTCGCCGTCCGAGAGTAAGAATCCCCGCTGCGCTGTGCTGTACACGGGGACGCAATGCTTACTCTTCGCTCTTTGTAGTGTCGGAAAGACCCTCGTCAACCGCACCACCGGTCTCAAGAACGCCAACGACGCTCTGAAGGGCCGGATATTCGAGGTTTCGCTCGCCGATCTCCAGAAGGATGAGGACCACGCCTTCCGCAAGGTCAAGCTCCGCGTCGACGAGGTCCAGGGCAAGAACTGCCTGACCAACTTCCACGGTCTCGACTTCACCTCCGACAAGCTCCGCTCCCTCGTCCGCAAGTGGCAATCCCTCATCGAGGCCAACGTCGTTGTCAAGACCACCGACGACTACCTCCTCCGCCTCTTCTGCATTGCCTTCACCAAGCGACGACCGAACCAGGTCAAGAAGACCACATACGCCCAGTCGTCCCAGATCAGGGCCATCCGCAAGAAGATGGTTGAGATCATGGCCCGCGACGCCAGCGCGTGCACCCTCGCCCAGCTTACCCAGAAGCTCATCCCCGAGGTCATCGGTCGCGAGATCGAGAAGGCCACCCAGGGCATCTACCCCCTCCAGAACGTATGTGGCTGCAAGAACAACGGTGGATGACACAGGCTAATGCGACACACAGGTACACGTACGAAAGGTCAAGCTCCTCAAGGCACCCAAGTTCGACCTTGGTGCCCTCCTCGGTCTCCACGGCGAGTCAAGCCAGGATGACTCTGGCCAGAAGGTTGAGCGTGAGTTCAAGGAGACCGTCCTTGAGGAGGTTTAAGGTCTTGCTGGATAGGCAAGGGGTTCTTGGGTCTTTTCAACTTTCCGCGGCATGATATCGGCATTCCAAAGGTGTTTGTGTTTACAAATGAAAGATAAACATGGCCCTTGATGCGATCCCGCGGCAGTGATGGCGTGCATGGGGTACGATCCGCATCTGGTGTTAACAGGTCATGCGGGAAAAGTATCATGGAAATGACATTGATGAGTTCCAAATTCACACCTACTGCCATGCGTTGGTGATTGTGCCTGTGGTATGGTGGTCCAATCCTGACGATCGGACTGTAGTCGTGACCAAGTCTACGTTGTGGTTCTATACTCAGCTAGCTTTCCAGCAATGGGGGCATACAGAATTGGGGTCGTCAGGAAGATGATTTTCAACGAGCAGTGCAAGTATGCGCAAGTTTTGCTGTATGCTATATCTAGAAAGAAAAAAAAAGCCCAACTCAAGCCAATGGGTGCCTCGACACATGGTGTAGCACAACGTACACCACAATCCACACGCAATAACTCCGTGCTTGTGTTGGGCACAACGCTGGAAAGAACATCAAAAATCATTGCCTTCCGCCAGAATTGAACTGACGACCTCGTCATTACTAGTGACGCGCTCTACCACTGAGCTAGGAAGGCTGATCAGAAGCTGTTGTGCTCCTTGTTGAAAAAATCGTCCAGAAGAAATCTTATATTCAAATGTTCAGTCTGTCCACGATGCACCGTCCGATCTGTAGTGGTGTAAATGTACACATCCAGGGGTCGGAGCACTTCACGAGAACTAGCAAAAATCGGAGGTAATCTTCCGACAACTCCCTCCAACATCCAAACACCCATGCACAACAACCTCCGATTCCATCCCCAACCTCCGATGTACTCCCTAGCCACCATCACGATCTCTACACCATAAAGTTCGATCGCCGTCCCAAACTTTGATAAGAGAAAACCACATCACCAACGCCCGTTGCGGTCCTACTCCGTCCACAGCTCTGCGGTGTACAAATGCCAATGTGACAATCAATACATGATCGTGTACATCAAAGAGTCTCGACCCTGATGATCAGTTATGATGATGTGGCTCTGCGTTTTCTGTTTCGCGTGGAAGCGGGAAGACGATTCAAGTTTCAGCGTTGGTGGTGTGCTGGTGTTGAGCGGTATCTCACCGCTACTTTGACGGCGGGGAGACGTCAGTGCTTTGGCAAAGTAGCGATACCACGGTCCCAAAGGATGGACATCGCGATCGATCGCAACTGTAGAAGTTTCTAGGGGAGTGGTATGGGGATGTGGGAGAGAGTTTAGCTTTGGGTTAAGTGGGTTTGTTGGGTGGAGAGGCTCGGCTTTGGGCTGGGGTGAATGGTAAGACTGGGTGGATCACAAACATGGGTCGAATTGCGTTCTCATCGTCGATGGTGATGGTTTGTCCGATGTTGTTGTATCCTAGATGCTTGTACGCTTGCGAGCACATACGCACAGCGGTCCGATACATGTAGCTACCCTACCGGTCCGTGCCACGGTCAATAGTCGCGGGCACATACTATCGCGGCTCCGCAGCGTCTTCCATACAGTTCTCTCGACACCGCCAGCCCCATGTCACGCGGCTATTATGTACATCTGTATGCTGGTCATGCATGCACGTTGGCTCCGGTGAAAGCCCCAGTCTCAACGCTAACCAATCCTCCGCACAACCTTGCTAGTAGGCAGGCCCTCCCTTCTCCTGATCCTGACCCGGACATCCCGCTTGGGAACCCTTATGCCCATTCCATCAACCGCTTTTGGCAGTACCCACTTGGCCTCTTTCCTCTTAGCATCCTCTCTCTCCCGATTTGCTTCCTCTTTAGCGGCCTTTTGCTCGGCAGTAGGCGCCTCGGCACCAAATGACGCTTCGCTGCCTGCCTCTTGGATGTGGTCAAGGAAGCTCTTCTTTGGAGCTGGTGCGATTTCCCAGAGTTGGGTGATGCCTGATACGATGGAGATGATGAGATCGGTCTTGTAAGACTGAGAGCTGTCGGCGGGCGGTAAGACAGACGATGAGGCTGGGGTGGTGAGGAATCGGTCAGGTCGGAACGTTTCTGGAGAATTATGGAATGCTGATGACGAGTTTATGAGTGATTGAGAGAGGCCCATGTCGATGTATGTGCCCGATTCCAGTTCCCATTGTTCCTTCCCTCCAGGGCCGTCCTCTTGTAGGTGGAATGGTTTCCCAACTCTGTATGTATTTGCGGAGCAGGTATATAGACGTCGAGCTTCATTGATGCAAGAGCGAAGATAAGGTAGAGAATTCGGCGTCAGCGTTTCCTTCACCGAGCCAAAGCGAATTTCTGGTGGTGCCGGAAAGGACGGATGTATTGATGGGGGTTGTATAGCTTGAGCCCAGGCCTTGGATTCTGCTTTGATATTCTCGAGAGGCGACCCTTCTGTAGCCTTTGCGTCTTGCGCCTTAGATGATGAGTAAATGTGAAGAACCGTCCAGAATACAAGTGGCATGACTTCTGAGTAGATGCCATGTACTAGGTGGAGACCAATCGAAGCTCGCAACTCGGCCGGTAGTTCATGCTTAGTAAAGAGCTTGTTAAGTTGCATAAGGGGCGTGACTACGTCTGCGTCCGTATCTTCCTCTCCACTCATGCTCTCGTCATCGTCTGGTACCTTCCTTACTGGTGGATGTGTCAATTCTGTGAACAAATTCGTAAAATTCTTCAGCAACCTCTTTCTCGCCAGAGCTGCTCCCGGCAAGCCTTGAATGGGTGTCAATCGTGGTAACCCGAGAGCGAGAGCCCAAAATCGTTCGTTACAACTTGCCAGATCAGTGGCGAGCAGTTGATAGGATTCAGTAAACTGTACTCCGACAATCGGGGGCAATATAGCATTGCAACAGAATTCGTTGAGCAGCCTGAACAGATCGCACTCGGCCTCAGAGGTGCCATCCGTAAGTTCCACATTGGAGACGCGCTCCCATTGCATCTGGTCGACGATAGATGAGTTGAATGTAACGAAGTCCGGAAGCGATTCGGTCAATATGCGCAGCGATGTTTTGATCAATCCTTCCTTGGCGGCACCTTCGTACAGATCCGTCTCAACGACCTGCTTGATTTCGTTCCGAATCTCAAGATAATGGCTCTCCATTACTTTCGGGAGGTTGAAAGTGTTTCGGAGAACAGCGAGTTCGCTGCTGTCTGGCAGCTCCAAGCTGTCCAAGTTCTTATAGATTTGGCCAAGCAAGGAATCTGATAGCAGGATGTTGCGTTTGGTTCCAGCTGCCTTGTATGCCACTATACCTGCAGTTGCAGAATCCCTATCGCCAGTCAGATCAACCCAAAGAACGCTATCGGCACACTTATCGGCACACTTACCGGACGCCGTTCAACCACTCCTCGCCTCCAAATGCAATGCTCAAAAGATGACGTATACCCGGGATCCAGTATGGCAGCGATTGTACCCGTCTCGTCCCATCTTGGCTTTTGGCAACTTTTCCCGAACTTGATAGAAGTCTCGTAGGTAGCAATACGAAAACCGCTGAAATCGCAAAGGTAGGCAAGAGATCAAACCAGGAGAAGTCTTCGGGTATGGCTTTCTCAAGAATCGGACCAAGACCAAAGTACCAGGCTAGAGCGAGTAGAAACGGGCTGAATAGCGTGAGGTAGCATAGTGGCAGAAACAGGGTCCTTATAATGCCGTTGGAGGCGTATACGCTCAGGAACAGAGTTCTGAAGGAACCCATTTTGGCGGTGACAAAAGCAACAATGCTCCGCCCGTGCTCGGCGATGACGCTGTCCCGCGATGACGAAAAGGAAAATGCCCAGCTTTGGATGTGTTCCGGGGAACCGCTGTAGAGCGTTGCTGCGCGCGGTGAAGTAGTGAATAACAGTCGAATGATGTTCAGCCTCACGCCATGAGGCTCTTGCTCGGCGAGCTCGGAGGTTTGGACTTGCGGCCAGTTGATAAGAACGGTGAAAAGCCGTTGTGAAGGATTCAAGAACCTTGCAGGGTGTGATTTTGATGCGGCTGAAAGTGATGTTTTCTAGGCCACGGTAACATTCAATGCACGCCAGGAGATGGATCCCTGCTCAGCTCGCTTACGAATGGGCCTAAACATAGCCCCCTCAGCCCTATCGCGATACTGTGAGACGGAGGCTTTGCAAATTGTGGTATCGGAAGAGTACTAAGCTATCAACCCTAAAAGGCACGTGCTTTTCAGCCCTCGCGATACACAAATTTGTGATGCCAAACGCCCTTTGTCAACCGAGATTGTCATTCAGACCGCTATCATTTTCGCTGCGCCCTTCTCAACATGAAAACACCAATTCTGCTCAGCAATCAAACAAATCATATAAATCTCAACTAACGCCTCGCGCAGCCTCAAGAACGAACGATACACAATCTTGGAGCTACCCTCTCAAGTACAAAAAACATTTCACTCAAAATGACATCCTCAAGCATTCCCACGGTTCTGAACTTCATAACGGGCAACAAGAACAAGCTCGCCGAAGTCCAGGCCATTCTCTCCGGCGTCATCGAGCTGCGGAATCAAAACGTTGATCTAGTCGAAATTCAAGGCACTGTCGAAGAAGTCACAAGAGACAAGGCACGGAGAGCAGCCGAAGCTGTAAGTAGAACACCAGTCTAAACCACCTCATGCCTTGGTATGAAAACATAGTATACTACGAAGCGGAGCTGCGAGTTATACTAGCACCGATTATTTGAGACCATGTTGGTTGCTAACCACCCCGTCATTCAGATCCAAGGCCCCGTCCTAGTCGAAGACACATGTCTCTGCTTCAAAGCTATGAATGATCTTCCGGGACCATATATGTATGTCGCCCCCTCTCCCCAATGATCTTTCCAAACAGCCCCGCCTCTCTAACACTCCTGATCCTCCCAGCAAATGGTTCATGCTCTCCCTCGGCGCACCCAATCTCCACAAAATGCTCTCCGGCTTCGACGACAAATCCGCCCAAGCTGTCTGCACATTCGGATACTGCGAGGGACCAGGCCACGAAGCGATTCTCTTCCAGGGACGTACAGACGGCAAATTGGTAGAGAGCCGCGGTCCTACTGTTTTCGGTAAGTAGCGCATCTATTCAGTGTTGTGTGTGTTGAAAATTGTGGCGAGGGCTCGATGAAGTAGATTGAAGAGCTGACGACTATAAAGGTTGGGACTCGTGCTTCGAGTACGAAGGGCAGACGTATGCTGAGATGGAGAAGAGCGAGAAGAACAAGATTAGCCATCGGGCCAAGGCACTGGACAAGCTGAAGGAGTGGCTGGCAAGCAAGAAGACTGAGGCGTAGAAGAGCATTTTGATTGCTGTAGCGCTCAGAGCACAAGAGAGATGGTTGAAGTGATAAGAGTCACCTTCACCAGAGCCCTCTCAAGAAAAAAAAAGAATATCGTCTTGGTATCATAACACATGCCATCGTACCCCATCGTACCCTTTCTCCTCTCTTCTTCTTCTGGATATCCCCAAACACGACCTACACCTCCTCTTCCGCACCCTGCCCATCCTTCTTCCACTGCGCAATCCACTGCTCCACCCTCTCCAAATTACTCTCTACATCCTCGTTACTCTCACTCCTCAGCTCCACGACAATCTCTTCTTTGTAGCTCTCCCTCGCCTCATCAAGCAAAACCTGCATAATCTCGCTATCCATATTCTCCTCCAACTTCTTCCCCGTGTAGCCCCGCGCAGTGAGCCGATCGTACAAAAGCGTGCTGTCGCAGCGCAGCACAATGACCAGGTCAATCCAGCGTTCGGGGAAAAGGTCGCATGCGTGCCAGTCGAGTATGTAGCCGCCTGTGCTGGCCAGGGGCAAGGATTCTAGGTGGTCGAGTAGCTGGACGGCAACAACACGTTAGCCTCGGAAACTGTGAAGTATGTATGATGAGGACGCGATGCATACCTTGTCTTCGTCCACAATCCAACTCCCTGTCTCCTCGTCTTTGCCCTCGTGGAAACCTTCGTCCTTGACAATCTGGTTGACGGAAACGTGCTTGAATCCTGTTGCTTGCGCTAATTGCTCAGCGTGTGTTGTCTTGCCTACTCCGGGCGTTCCCGTGATGACAATGTTTGGATTTTGGCGCGCCATATTTTCGTCCTCTCTTGTATCTCGTCGCAAAATCGGGCGCGGGCTCTGTCGCGTGGTAGGCGGGTTGTTGCGAGTGTTGTAGGCTGGCGCAGGTCGTTGTTGGTAGATGTTTCGCGACTGGAATCTATTCCCAAATGTAGGTATGTTCTGTAGGGTGGTTGTGGTAGTGTTTCAAGCCGTGAGAGTGGTACAGTGTTGTGTAGCGTTCAGGTGCTCAGTCGCGTCTGCTGCTGGTCGCATCCCAGAATTATTTTTTGAGCGCCCGAACTTCACCCGGCACAACCCCCACTACCCCGCAACTACTCATCCTGACATGGACCCTAGGCAAAGCAAATGCACAACATCTGAAGTTTATGGCGGGTGCAAGGATATGTATGCAAGCACAGCATGTGTGACACCCTTCTAGAACTCGTAGATGGTTGGTTGGGCATCTGGAATGAGGCGAGCGTCATCACACACTACCGAGGCAGATCAACATCATGAGCACATTATACTGGCTACCACCAAAAGTGAGGCTTCAAACTTTTCTTTTCATTGACCCGTAACATGCGCTCAAGACCATCTACGCCGTCTAAAATACCTCGTCAACATAAGCATTCCTGACCCAAGGAAAACATGCTGCAAAACCCCACCTAGACAACGCCGTACATGCTAGCGATCGGTGGTTGTAAGAGCCCAGGAACCTGTTTGAGCAGATGTCTGGAGGGGTGAGAAGAAATGGTAGGGGGGAGGGGGGAGAACTGAGTAGTTCTTAAGATATCTAGTCCAGAGGAAGCTCCAACCAACCATTGCCGAAAGAACACCCCTGAACTCTTTTGATGCAGTATTACGCCGAGTAAGAAATCGTAAAGAGAAATATCGGACGTGGAGAGTCGTTTAGCAAGACATCTCGGTGTGACAGAAGGCGGCTAGGAGGCTAGCTTGAACTGCACATGCCGCTCAACAACGACGTGGGGATATTGTGATCTTGGGAATGCGAGATTACTTTTCGTCGAGCATTTAGCTCTGCTTGCACTCAGCAGCCTCCTGCTTTGGTTTTGTGCCGTCGTTCTGGGACCGTGTTAGTTGGTGTTTGTTCAGAGGGTGACTATAATTGCTTACCTCGTCGTCTGACTCCTCCTCCTCATCGCGGTCATCGCTGAGCTCGTCCTCGTCCTCGTCGTCTTCGTCCTCAAACTCGCCCTCGTCAAAGTCCTCAATGTTCTCGTATTGGAGAGCCTCGCCGGTGAACCAGTCAATGGCGCGGGGAATGAGCTTCTCCTTGATGTCCTCGCCGAGCTGGTAGTCGAGTTCGAGACGCTCCTCGATATCCGAAGTGGCGTCATCGTCGTCTTGTGGGGGCTTGGGTGGGTCGAAGAAGTTGAAGAACGACTCTGTAGGCACAGTCTTCTTAACGACGCGGGTCTGCTTGGTGTCTGAAAAGTCGTTAGTCTGCTATCATCCTCTGACGGCAATTGGAAACTCACTCTTGTTCCTCTGCTTCTTGCTCTCGATGCGGACAGTCAGGTCCTTGCCTGCCTTCCAGTCGACCTTGTCACCCTCGGCGTGGTCGTAGATGAAGTCACCTCCGTAGCCGTTCTCCTCCTGGTAGAAGTAGGTCTTGGTGATGGTCTTGTTGGTGAAGAACTCATTCTCCTCAAACTCGAAGATTAGGCGGAAACCGGGGCGGTCGAGGTACTCCATGCGGATGTCGGTCAGGTGCTTCAGAGCAGCCTCGTCGCGGTCTGTGATCATCTCGGCGAGCGAGATCTGGTTCTTCATGGCGCTGAGCCAGAACTCTGGAATACCCTTGACGTCCTTGCCCTCGTCCTTGTTGAGCTCGGGCTCGGGCTGGTCCTCGTCGTCGTCGTCCTCATCCTGCTGCTCGCCGACCTTGACGTGGTCCTCGGAGGGCTCCTCGGCGCCGTTGACAATCTTGGCACGCGTCTGGTATAGCGGTGTGAACTTGGCAAAGTACTTCTTCTCGAGCTGCAGAACCTCTTCTTGAAACTCGGCCTCGAGCTTCGAGTGCTCCTTCTGGACGCCCTTGAGGCCGGCAACACGGCGGCGAACCGAGGCAGGCAGCGACTCGATGTAGCCGCTGGAGCGGCCGACGAGCGAGCCGAGCTTGTTCTGCATCATGGCGACGAGGGCGGGGTTGGCAGCGAACAGGCCGGCGGCGGTGCGCTCCAGTTCCTCTGTGGGAAAAATTGAGTTAGCGGTCAGGGCGTCGACGAGGATGCAGGGCGGGGTTGGAGGGGCAGGGAATTTGCGACATACCTTCCTTGATAGTGCCGACGCCGGGCTGCTGAGCGCGCGATGATATCGGGGCAGCATTTGCGGGTGTGTTCTGGGGGGTGCTGGCAGGGCGCACGTTAGAATGCGGTACGTCCATGGTTTGGAGCGTGCTCGTTGTGTGAGGTAGTGGGTAGTGTTTTGGGGGGGGGGGGGGACAAAATTGTGTGGCCGAGAAGGAGGGAAGCGACTTACGGAGCGGATATCGAGTCCATCTTCTTATTGCGGATCGGCTCAGACATCTTAGCGAATGGGTGAGGTCGGTCTGGGTGTGGCGAGATTGTTGGGCGAGAGGGTGGATGTTGTGGGTGAGGCGCAGAATTGTTCAGCGGGTTGAGCGAGAAGGACAGGCGCTACGCAAGGTTGTTTTCGCCCCTCTCTATGCCTAGTTGCAGGCTAGTGCACAATCCAGCAGCAGCAACACACTCGACAGGACAGCGACCAGGCAACAGACACTGCCGCAGATATCCAAGGGAAGGGGGGGGAAGATACAGTACAATGCCCGCCAGAAGAAGCGGGCGCCGTGGTTTTTGTACCTTGACCGTCTTTTCGCGGCCGACAGGGCACGTGTGGGTGGGTGCCCTTGCCTTGCATCTCTCCGACGTCCAGCAAACGAGCGAGTCGACTTTATCTGGCGGC
This sequence comes from Alternaria solani, assembly GCA_002952155.1. Classification (NCBI taxonomy): domain Eukaryota; kingdom Fungi; phylum Ascomycota; class Dothideomycetes; order Pleosporales; family Pleosporaceae; genus Alternaria; species Alternaria solani. The sequence continues at coordinate 577,054 of CP022030.1, read as the reverse complement.
GATACCTCACCTGCTTGTGCGCGCGCAGTAGTCTACCACGTCGACTGCCCTCTGCTGCGCTGACTGGCACCACGGCCGACCTTGGCCGCCGGTACGTGGATGGATGCACTAAGCAGCACCATTGCACACATGCTACCTAGGCACTCTCTGCCACCTTCTATCCTACACGCTCATCATCAGCGTCAGCGTCGATTAGTAGCCACACCTGCCTTCTAGAACAAAGCGGGTCTCTGCAAAACCCTTAGCAGACCCTAAGCAAAATCTCTCTGGCCCATGGCACCACCCTAGGCCCGAAAGCGCAAAGCGGCAATGCCAACCACGGATGAGAGCATGTTGGGGGTGGGTGTCACCAAGAGTCATGTTCTCTGCGGCCCATTAGCGGCTGACGACAGAGAGAACTTGAATTGCTCGAATTAATACCCACACCTTATAATTGCCGGCCGACAAGAGCCGGACATAACCACGTCTTGACATGGACATGACGGTGGTGATGGTTTTGATTTTTCTTCTTCTTCTTCTTCTCTTCCTAGGCTACTCAGGAGATCCACGTCGTCCCATCTACATCCTTCCCTGTATCCTCCCCAACCTCCTCGTAGCCACAACCGCCATGCACGCCGAGCAAGCTCCAATGAACAAGCAAACTGCAATTGCATTCGGCCCATCCGTGCTGTGACGTTCCTCGGGCGGCGCCTCACTCAACTCGGGACTTTTCCCGGGCTCCAAGATGGAAAATACTACCCACGATATCCCTGTGCCCATGAATTGTGGTAGCGTCGTATAGAGGTTCATGATGCCGAGGTACTGGCCTGAACTCGCTCCGCCGCTAGACGAAGTCGCGCTACCCTTTTCGAGGTTGGATTGTGCTTCGGGAAGGTCGATGGAGGACCGCTTCGGGTGTGTCGAGTGCGACGAGGATGTGTTGAGCCGGTTGATTTCTACGCCGAGAAACGCAAAGGGAGCCCAGCAGGCTACGGACCATGATCTGTGTTGCATCAGTCGAGCTCCGTGGGGGTTGGGGTCATGGTCGTCACTTACACGCCGCAGCAGGCGATGATGATGGTTGCATGTCTCAGACTTCTCACAAAGGGCGCCATGATCATGCTTCCTGCAAAGATACAATGCGCGACTGTCCACGCGGTAAGCAGGCTTGGCTTGTATTTTGCCAGCCCAGTCAACCGCTTAGGCGGATGGGAGAAGCCAGGGCCCTTGTCGTCGTCTTCTGGGCTTTGTACGAAGAAAGGCAGGAGAACAGACATTACGAAAGTGATGATGGAAAAGGCAATGAGGGCCATGGAGCCAATGCGACCAACCTTGCCCGTGAGGTCACCTGCTGCTTTGACTTCGGCTGGCGCGTCATATCGTAGGTACACCTCGCCAACCCAAGTTGTGCTGTAGAATAGAAAAGGGAACCAGCCTGGCACATGGTTAGTACACAGTCGACACAAACAGCACATCAACAACGTACCGATCCAAGCCCAGAACTGAACTGTGCAGATGGCTTGGATACTTCGGGGCAGATTCAAAGCAGTATGCGCGATAGTACCGAGAACTTGCTTGAGATCCAGCTCCTTGCCCTCTTCAGCTCCATCATTGATAAGCACCCGTTCAGTAACAGCCCAGCTTGTCGTTCCAATGGCCAAGCACAGCGTCAAAGCCGCAACGCCCGTCAACTGCTTGAACTGCGTGTCTCCCAACATGGGCCCAAACACACTCTTCAGATCAATTGCCCCTGCGCCATATCCAATCAGACTCCCGACCGCAACCATCCTACTCGCCCAACTGCTGCCCATCTGTTGTTTCGAGATGGGTAATGTATCGACAACCAGGCCCCTGCAACTCCCCTGCACGGCATTGATGGCGAAATCAATGCCATAGATGCTGAAGACGGCGACATATATGGTCGCGTTCTTGGCCGCCGCCTCGTCCTTTACAAAGTACCGAACCACCTCTTTTGTCCAGCCCAGCAGCAGCAAGAACATGGCCACCAGTATCGTCCCGAAGAACATAAAGGGTCTGCGACGGCCCCAGGGCGAGGTAGAACGGTCCGCGACGACGCCGACAATGGGCTGCATGATGAGGCCTGACAGCGGGCCAGCAACCCAGACGAGGGAGATTTTGGATTTGGTGAGGCCGAGTTCGAGGAGGTAGGGCGTGCAATAAGTCATTTCGACGTTCCACGTGAACCTGCATGTTGCTTAGCACACGACACTTGTAGACTACGTGGGCCAGGACGCTGTCTTACTGCAGGCCTATCAGCGATGCTGTGAGCAGCGCCATGCGTATGCTCTCAGTCGAGCCCTTGACTGAAGGCGTCCCCTGCCATTGCGCAACAGACGGCATCTTGTTTCCCCCTGACACGTCACGGCGTCTTTGTCGTAGTCTAGGGAAACGTCCAAGGGCGCATTGGAGTGAGATGGGAGCGTGTCGTGTGTGGGTATCGTACTACGTTGGCAAGATGCAGGGTCCGAGGTAAGTGGTCAACCAGAATAAATGCGCGTTGAATGCAACAAGGAGCGAGACTAGGAAAAAGCAATGACAGAGGTAGTGCGAGCGAGCGAGCGAAAGCAAGTTGGTATTGATATGTGTCTCTTTTCTTCTAGGGGCCTAGTTTGCAGGATCGTGAGCAAGAGGGCTGGCAAAGGAGAGGAGACGTTGTCGTCAGCTCCATGGCTTGGCCGTGTCGCTTGTCGAGATGATTACGGATGTCGGGATCGTTGGAAGAGCCAAACGGCAGCCAAGTCTAGCTAGCGCGCCAGATTGGGCGGGCCGTGTGGCGCACCCCCGAACGTCTGGTTCGGCGCAGCTTGGGCCGACGGTCGGAACACAGCCTACCTAGGTATGCGAGCCACATCTTCTCACATCGCAGCAGCACACAGTGGTTTCAGAAACATATTGCCCAGCTTTCTATGAATCGCGAGAACCTGAACTAACAAACCCATGAACAAAAGGAGATCTATGACAAAGGGAAACCCCCGCAACCATCGCTAGTTCCTGGCACAGACTCCGAGACCAAAACATGTTTGAGAAGCCTGACTGCCGACTCTTCCAGTAATCCCTAGCACCGCCATCCCCCATCCCGTATCCCTCCACTCCTAGTAATCCTCATCCCCGATGCGAAGCCTTGAGACGTCTGGCGACGAGTCATCCTGGACATACGGGAGCTTCGGCAACTGCCTCACAATAACAGGTGACTTGCCCTCATCACGGTCCGCGAGTACTGCCTGTAGTATCTCGTACTTGCCCGTGATATACTCGTCCATCGTCCACTTACAAGTCTCGGTGAGATCCGTGATGGAATGTGCGATTTTCACGCCACCGCGTTGCATCGGCACCTGATCCAGATCTCGCTCGCCCGGGAAGTAACCCCACCCATAACGGTCATTTGGATCTCCTGGGTCGATTGTGTACTGGTCAGATGTGTGCTCAATTGTCGGGTTGAAGTTCTGTAGCAGCCAGACAGCACCAGCAGTACTATCAGCACTGATGACCAAGACCAAGACCCAGTCTGTCCTCTCCCACAGGAGCTTGCTGACGTCCTGTCCATCGGGTAGTCTGCCGTTGTCTGACCAGTACCTCTCTTCGGCGGCACGAACCTCTCCAACTTGGAAGCATACGAATCCCGTAGTATCGTTACCTTGAACGGTGCTGTTGCTGCTAGAACTACTGAAATACGACTCCTCCGAAAAGTCAGCACGCCTCCTCTGGTGGCGGTCCTCTTTCTCGTCCGCAAAACGAATTCTCTGTCCGCTGGGTAGGTTGAGAGCGATAATCGGATCGGCGGCGACTTCGCGCGTGTCCGTCCAGTCGATCAGATTCTCGTCAGCTTCTAGTGGGATGAGGGATGGGACGATGCGATAACGATAACCATTGTAAGATCCCGCAGGTATGTATGGGTAAACGTATGCCTTTAGGACCGCGAGCAGTTCTTTTAGAGAAACATTGTCTGAGTAATCAGTCCGAGCAAGAGCTTTGAAGTAGTCCTGAGCTGCGCCGGCTCTGGGCATCGTGCGGCTCTTCCTGTCTTCGTCGTGTACCCACAGCCAGAACTTCTCTTGGCCCTCAGCAGTCGGTAGTGCATCTTCGAGGAGATCGACGTCGTCTGCGAATACGTCGTCAGGTGAGGTGTTCTGGTTATGGCCGCTGGATCGGAGTCTCTCTCGTTTCGCGAACATTCTCTTTCGGATGTTCATGAAGTTGTCGGCTTCGACAGGTGCATATTCAGTAGGGTATCGGAAGTTCTTGTCTTTGTACTGTCTCCCGAGCTCTTCTTTGATCTTCCGGCTCTTTTCCTCCTGAAGTTTTTCCATGTTGTGTACAGTTGGGTGGTCTTGAAATTTGAGGGGTCTCAATGAACACTGTTCAGTGAGAAGGTACAACTGCGGTTGTGTTTTTGCTGGGCGATGAATCGGGTGAGTTGAACCACGGAGCGCTGACGAGTGGTTCCAACGCCGAAGCTTTGTCCTTGATATATGGTATCAGTCATGCATTCGGAAACATGCCTAGGTGCGCCACACTCACGTTCACCCGGACTCTCACCTGGACTCTCACCTGAACGAGCGAGACAAACAATTCAGCTCACGCGTAATTGCGAAATTAGCACAAATTGGCTAGCAAAGCATCAAGTTTTCACTTGTCAAGAACGCAAGTCGGGTTTTCATCACAATGACAAATTTATTGTCCCGTGTTTTTCGTTTTTGACTGTAAGACTTGGTAGCGGGAGTGGAACCAAACTGTGTCTTCGTTCGCTTAGAAATGTGAACAGCCGATACGCAGTGCTTGTGCAAACGAGCTGGACCAAATGGTGAATGCAACGCTGAAGCTAAAACCTTTGATAGTATCTACAGTGAGTTGGAAGTTGAGCTACCTTGCGTTTCAGGGCTTGTTACTGGTGGTTGCGGGGAGTCGTGTTCCGATAACTATCTACCTAGGTACGTCATTACACCTGCAGTTTGCGCCACCGTCCAATCAATCTAAACATACCCGTGGACGGGTCATCGACACAAACGCGTTGGAACAAGGCTTGGGTAACATTACTGTTTTCGCCTCCGCATTTCCAAAGAGCCGGGTTGGTATTTGGGTAATGCTGACTAGGCGACCCGCACAAATCCATGGCGCCGAAGTCGGTGGTCGGTACAGTCATCATCACATGGGCAAGCTTGGGTGTAGAGTTCGCTTTTCTGGTCTCGGTAAAGGCCTACTGTATCGCAATAATCACTGGGTTGAGCTTTGGGGAAGGGTTGATCGTGTGTATGGCTTTGGTTTTGATTCGCTGGGTTGGTCTGAGTCACCGCTGTACCACCTGAGCTACCTACTCAGCACTCGCAGCGCGCATGTCTTTAATCCACAGTAGAAGCTTCCAAGATCAGTCGCTAGATGCGATAGATGGTGCGCTGGCAGCTAAACAAACCCCTGTCATCCCCGAGGATCAAGATGAGCTGAGTATCTTTGACGAGCTTGGTTTGTCTGATGATAATGCCAGCGCCTTTTCGACTAATGCTGCCTTGTACAGACCACGCTAGAGAAAATCTTGCAGCATTGGCTGAACATGTTGAGAAATGCCTGGCAGAGGATCATGGAATGGTCTCACTCGACCTTGGAGTGGAGGATGCCTAGGTGGTGTGTAGTCTGAACGAGCGAGTTCTCACTGCCTCGGTGCTGAGCTTTGTTCTTAGAACGGTCAGACATTTTCGTTCTCAAGTAATGGAATGAAACATCTAAAACTTCGCAAGACATGTGAAGTTCCCTGTCGTTTTGCCGCTACGGCATTTTGGTTCTGCGAGACTATCACACGAACTCATGGTAAGTGATTAGATGCGGAGCTAGACTATGGAAGCAGACCTTCTTCTAGAGAAGTTGCCTATGTTCAAGAGGCGAGAATATCCTCGAGCCGCTCATGATTGTGCCTTTCCAATAGTCATGCCTGTTGCAAGATAATATCTATGTGCAATACCCATCTGTGAACAAAGTTTGTACACAAAGCCGTAGAAGGCACTAGAGGTATCAAAAAGATCGTGAAAGACGTTGAGTTTGGGAGCCAGCACCTTTGTCTACCAAATCATCTGACTGTGCAGGTCTTCGGGGATTGTCACGGGTACACATGTAGAGTGATTGATGTCTGAGAGCAAGCACATCCCGACGAATGTACTTATAGGTCTTGGATCGATCTCTATAGTTTCTTCCATCATCAAGTTCAGCGGCCGTCTTCCCTCAACTGCACTTACATATCCTGGATCTACCTAGGTGCTGTTCCAAGGTTGAGTCTCATCACACCTGCATACTGAGAATATGCCTCCCATTCCCAAGCCGTCACCAAGCCGAAAACCACTTGATTATGCTACTCAAAATTGGCGTGATTTCGCAGACACACTTGAGAATGATAGACTACCAATACCGATGGTACACCAACACAAGAGAAGGGTCGAAGCAATTGCAGCTATAGCAGATCAGATCCGTTGGACAAGTTCACAAATGAAGCCCGAATACTGGCCCGAGAAGAGGGAGCCTGTCCCTGTGCAGTTCTTCATGTCTAATCTGTACCAGCTTCGATATATCTGCTATGAACCACTCGTCAAGATTCATAAGCATATCACCGATAGGTGCCCCCAGCTCATGAATATGGTACGCTTCTCCTATTAGTTCAAAAGTTTGATCAGAGGCTAACGATGGTTTCTTAGAATTTTTCCTTCCAAGGAGGTAACCATTGGCTGATGCCGGCAAAGAAGAGATATGCCGAGGAATTTTCTGTGACGCCACCTGCATCTGGGTTCCAACGGATCGCAACCGAACAAGAAAATGTTAATACCAAGATGGTCAAAGCAGCTGTCTTCTTTGAAGAAGAGGATAAGTATCAAGCCCATCAGCAAAAGGTAAAGACACTCATCGACACACAACTTGGCCATTTTGAGTACGAAATGCCTGAAATGGAAGTAGGCCAGACTTGGAGCGATGCATTGAGATCTACGATGAGAATATGCGATGCGGCTCAGATGGAACTCGAGCGTCATTACCGGTTGATCGAATATACGAAGACCAAGTCGCAGTGGAATTGGCAGAGACTTGATGTGTATCAAGCACGAAAAACTATTCCGACACGATCGACCCAGGAACTGTTGCTTGAGATAGCACTTCAGTACGAGCTTGGCTCGCCTACCCCGGAGACCGAAGCGACAATGGCAGGTTGGGCCAATGAAACGGATGTCCGCAACAGCCTTGGAATCCATCTGGGTCGTTTCCTTCTGTCTGACTCCTCGCGCTATTGGACGAATTACTTCACTCATGGCATTGATCATCAAAGCGCTGCAGAACCCTCGATGTTCTTTATCTGTCAGCACAAGTATGGTAAAGGCGTCACCAAGTGGGTTGTCGGAGGCACTACACCGAACACGGGCCCTAATTCAAAGCTGAGATGGAAGTGGGCCGATGAGGTCTACAAAGCAGTGAGAGAACAAGGTATGGGGAGGGACTGGGTAGATCGCGTCAAGCAGGCTAATGACCAGCAACGCGAGCTGGAGAGGCAACTGATGCAGGTGGCTTCCACTACGCACCCAAAAGATTCGGATGTTAAGCTGGCAGTTCGACAACAGGTCATTGCGACATTGAGAGCCGACCCTGCTCATCAGAGACTGGTAGCGCGCGTTACCTGCAAGGGCCTATCCATCGACAGGTCAATGGTCCCCACTCAATGTTGTTATCGGTGCCAGTCTAACTTCCAATACACTGTGCTGTCACTGCACCTGAAGACGACGAACGATGACGCCATAAAACATCTCATCACCTACAACTGGCAAATACAGTGCGGTTGGGATCAACAATGCGCCGAGTCAACTGCCGCATGCCAATGCACAGCCTTTGATGATGGCCAAGACGAGGGCAACAGGCCGAGCTCTAGCAGGCTGAAGTCGAAAAGTGGCAAGACTCTCTCAAGCAAAAAGAGTACCACCCTGTTCAAATCAAACAGATGAAAACCATGTTACAAACATGCTGTCGGGGATAACGAGCGGATCGACTCGTTCACCAACACCGACGACTTGCTAGGTAGAGTCAACACCAACGCCGACGACTTACTAGAGTCAACACCAACACCAACGACGTGCTAGAGTCAACATCACCTGGGCAACACTACCTGTACCTTGTCATTACTTTCCTTCCTTCTCACTCTTGGCTTCCCGGTCTGCTTTTGTCCTGTTCGCGCTGTCTTTTGTTCTTCGAGTTCCTTGTCGCGGTCTGATTCTTCCTGCTTCATCCTATTTCCCGCGTTGCTTGCCTATTGCTCATCCATCTTTCTCCCCTCATGTAGCCCGCTCCCTATGTATCTTTCCTACTCCAGCCCTTTCCATGCCCTGAGTATGTCTAACGTCAACTTCACGCCTCTCACTGTTATCGCTGTTTCCTTTCTGCTTTTACTTTCTGTAGCAAACAAATTCCATGACAAAAGCTGTTTCCCCCGCCTGCTGTGACATAATTTTACAAGGGGCAGGTTGAACTAATCCTTCCTGCCTGTAAGAGCCTTTGCAGAGCCTATCATCTACACTAACATTAGGGAACGCAGGCAGCTACAACATGTTCTATGATAAGAAGATTGTGAACTTGAAACGTGACGAGAAGCTCATCGCACACCGAATCGACACACACCTCAAATCGCATAAAAGACAAGATGAAATACATATAACATTCCAGAAAAACACCCAGCATTAAATACCCAACATCATCATGCGTCATACGCCTTTGATCCCCCCGCTTCCGCAATTGCAGAAAAAACGTATAGTAGTTTCGAAGCGACATCTTCCATCCCTCCCCAGAAGTCCAGCGACTAGACAGACACAGAAGAAAACAGCTGCTGCTACTACAACTACTACGAATATTGGGTTCCATCTGCGGCGCTTATTTTCCTTTCATCTCGTCTCGTGTCGTTTCATGTCTAATACCAAATCTTTCGCTGTCGCTCGCTTACAAAGATGCTAAAGTTCATGCCTCAATACCTTCTTCAATCGTACCATGTCCATTCATGCCGCCGCCGTTCATTCCCATGCCGCCGGTGAGAGCGTTCATGGCATCGCCGTTGCTCTGGCCGTTGGGCATGTCGTCGTCGAACTCGAGCTTCTCTTGTTGCGCAATGGCTTGTTGAGAGACGATTTCGGCGAGGCGCTTGAGGCGGGGTGTTTGCAGCCCTATCGTGCGTGTTAGACGTGTTCCAGTTGAATGATAAATCACTGAGAGGGAATACTTACAAGATGGCGTGTATGTCTCAAGTGCTGTGATTACTCGCGGTTCCGCGATTTCGTATGGACCACTGTCCTCCATGTCAACTGCTGTGAGCAACAGAACGTCGCTCTTCTCTGTCACGCGCGATGCGACAGCCTTCATGATCTCGCCATTGATAGGCTGCTCGTAGTCGGCTACCAGGTACTGGTTCAACAGCTTCTGAATCTGGTTCGGACTCAGCATCCAGCAAATGTCCTGGATAATCTCAATGTCGTTCAACGTAGCCTTCTTCAGCTGAAGTAGCTTGGTAGCTTGCATCAGGTGCTCAAGTTGCAACGTTCCCTCGGGCATGTCATGCGATTTACACCACTCTTCGATACGGGTGATGTTGTAATTGATCTGCAAACCTCGCTTCCACGAAAGGAAGTTGCGGCGCATGAGCAAGTCGTTGAAAGCAGTGACACCGACTAATCTCAACAACTCAGTAACACACTGTGTAATGATGGAGTCTTCCAGGTAGTAAGCCTTCATTGCCTTGTAGACACTGTTGAGAAGAGTGAGTAGGTTGTCCATGCTGTAGGCAGGGGTGTTGCTGCCCTGAAGCAGCTTTCCAAGGAAGCGGTTGCTCTCGTTGGTGACGAAACCAGGCAGCGATTGCGATTCGATAATAGCAGGGATAATCATCTTGTGCAACTTCTTCTTCAGGACCTTCATCCAGGTGTGGTAGATGTTGAACTCAAGACTCTCGAGATCATGCTTGACAATCTCCAATAATCGGTCGTACTCGTAGTTGTCCGTCTTTTGTTGCTCATACCAGTCTTCAGCGAGGAAGACAAACGATAGCATCTCGTGTACGTTTGACAACCAGAAAGCACCTGGGTTGATGGCATCTTCCGCATCGTGTTGCATGACCTCTTGTTGAATCGACTGCATGACGTTTGCGAGGAAGCGCTCCGACTCTTTGACGAAGCCGTTGTTCCACATCTCCGAGGTCACAAGGTTGATGAGATAAGCAGGGAAGAGCACTTCCTTGTCGGTCGGTGGGGGTGTGGTGGTAGGCGATGGGATCTTCAGGTTCTTGATCAGCCCAAGCGTGACCTCATCGTTCAACATGTCCTCCTCGGCAAGTATGTTTTCAAGCTCAAGCTCGACATTATCGAGCTGAGCAAAGGTTGAGCCGGAAAGGTTCTGCCTGTGGATGGTGGAGCCAGGAGCCATCGAGACAGGCCTTGGGTTGTACTGTTCGCTGTAGCGGTTGATGTCGCGGGTGTCTGGTCCGGCGCTGCGCCTCTTTGGCTTCTTGGACGAGACGAGCTTGATCAAGCTGCTGGGAGCAACGGAAGTGGTGTGACCGTTGGTCAGGTCGGCGATTGGGCCTGATCGCTTCATCAATTCGACCTGCTCTTGCAACTCGGCGAGCTGTTGACGGAGCGTCATCTTTTCGGTTTCGGTAACATTGCTCCTCCGCTTAGATTGCTCCAGATCTTCTGTGGTCCTCTTAAGCGACGCACGGAGTTCCTTCTCCTCTTCTTGAAGATGTCGCATCTTTGCGGTGCTTTCTTCGTAGCTTGTCTGCAGCTTCTTGTATTCGTCTTCCATCTGGCTGAGCTTGGCAGCGGTGATACCAGCCTGGTTGGCTTCGGCTTGTAACTCCTTCTGACGGTTTTCGAGGGTACGACTGCGCTCCTTGTAGGATTTGATCTGGCTCTCGTAGTTTTCCACCTGCGACTTGAGCGACTTGTTTTGCTCCCTCATCGTACCGAGGTTCTGGGTAAGCTCCACGACCTTGTTCTCCAGCTTGTAAGAGATGTTCTTCAGATCGCGGGATTCAGCGCGGAGGACCTTGTATTCCCTGCGGGCCTTCCTTCCTCTCCAGAGTTTCTGGACAGTAATGATGTCGTTGATCTCCTTCTTGTATGCGCGGATGTATCGTTGTTTGCGCCAGTTGCGTTGGATCATACGAGCAGCATCTCCAAGCCTCTTGTCCAGCATGTTCTTGCGCAGAAGATAACCCTTTGCAGCAGCCTCGAATTTGATGAGCGAGTTTCGGACAATAAGGAAGCGCTTGCGATCTTTGCTACCACGCCAAACTCTCTGGATGGTAGTAGCGGCCTTGACCTGCCTCGCCTCCTCAGTCCGTTCCCTGGTCATGTAGCCCCTAGCCAACGATTGGACGAGAATGACGGCTTCACGCATCTCAAGGTAGATGCGGCGGTAGTATTTGGCTCGGAGGTTCTTCTGGATCATGATAGCCGCATCGTTGAGCCGGGCTGTACGTAGGTTCTCAAGGAACGCAAGCATGCCGGCGCGGAAGAAGATCTTTGTTAGACCCATCTGGTACTTGTCGGTGCCATCGTTCTTGCCGGCCCCAAGGGCTTTCTTCAGAATCGCCGTAGCCATGTTGCGGATCTCGGGCGTCCAGTCAGCGGATCTGACCAACATGTAGTAACGGAGGGCGAATTCTTCGTAAGTCCATCGTGTAGGGTAACCAGCGCAACTGATTCTGACAGTTTCAAGAACACCGCAGGCGCGCAGTTGACTAAGAACCATGGGTCCGTCGAACTGCCAGGCGGCTTTAGCCTCGTTGGGTTTGATACATCTGATGTAGTGAACGTCGGTCGAGTTGATGGTCTGCATGAGTTCGATGAGGGAAGATTTGAAGATGCCACCGAGCGTTGGCTTGCGGTTGGTCGCCATTCTTCGCCCAGCCGACATGGCAGTGCCCGGCTTAGAAGACGCGTTGGTAGCGGTCTCCTTTTCTCGGATCGAGGCAGCAGTATCCAAGACTTGGATCAAGAACTTGTTGCTTGCAGCCTTGAGAACTTCCATGTGCTCATCGGGCACAGTATCTCTGTTCTTTTCGATGAAACCATCGGATTCGTACGTAACATCGATGGCGTAATGGCATACAGTGAAGGACGACTTGCCAAACCGAGGCTTCTTGTAGAATTTGTGCTTGTCTCCAGAGTAGTTGTGGTGCAGCTTAGTGACAAACTGCTCGTCCGAACCCATAGGTAGACGAGACTCTTCGTCTAGCAGAGATAGGATACCCAGCTTGCCCTCGATAAGGTCGATACACGGCTGATTGTCGGCGAAGTCGATAAAAGTCCAATCGATTTGTTCGCGCATGTACTCTTCCTGCTCCAGCTTGAAAACATGTGCGTTGAATTCTTGTTGCAACTTCTCATTAGCGTAGTTGATACAGAACTGCTCGAACGAGTTCTTTGCGAAATGCTCGAACCCATAGATATCTAGGACACCAATGAAGGTATGGGCTTGCGAGATGACCTCCTCGGTGGCCAGACTCTCGTTTGTTCGCTCGACCAGCCAGTCGAACAGACTGGAGTAGATAAACTTGGCAACGGAATCCCGCACTACAATGGCCTGCTGCTGCGTCAAGTTGGAAACAATCTTTTCTCCTCTGGTGATGAGCTGCTTCTTGACAATCCACTTGGAAAAGGTGTTGGCGTCGATTCCGAGCAGCGAACAAGCCTTGACGAGAGAAGGCTCATCTGGTGCGAGATTTGAGTCTGTCCGGGTTGCTGTGATCTTAATGTCTCCCATGTGCAGCAGGGCCGCTAGCAGGCGCCAGATGCCAGCTTGGGTTTCGGGGGCCACACCGATCTTGGTCAGGGATTGTCTCGTAGCTTTGAACTCAGCCACGTCGTCCATGCCTTCAATCACCGGCGCACTGCCTTGGTTGAGGTAGCTAAACTCCTCGACCGACTTCAGGGACAGCTCCTCGCGCTCCTCGTCCGACGCACCAGCTACCAACTGGTAGAAGACGTGGTAATTCCGCTCCTTAAGCGGCTGAAAGACCAGTCTCGAGCGTTCCAGCAGGTATGTCCTAATCTTTGCACCAATAATGTCGGTTTGCTTGTTGAACATGATCTCGATGTATTTACCGAAGCGCGACGAGTTATCGTTACGGGTGGTTTTGGCGTTACCGAAGGCTTCCATGATGGGGTTGGTGGCCAGAATCTGCTCTTCTGTCTCACTCATCGAGTCGGACTTGCCTCTCCGCTTGTGGGGGTTGTCGGGAGACTCTCGGGTCGCAAAGTATCGCATGATGTATTTGGCGCTGACCGTCTTTCCGGCTCCAGATTCACCGGAGACGACAATGGTCTGGTTCTTCTGGTCTCGCAACATGTCGCTGGGGGAGGGTTAGTGGCTGCCATGGCGGGCGGGCATGGGGAGCGGCGGGAGGAACTCACGCAAAGGCTTCTTCAGCAATGGCGAACAGATGCGGCGCGCCATATGATCTCTGCTTGCCAGCGTAGACCTGGACCATGCCGGGTACGTATAGCGAGTCGACTCGCGCAAACGGATTTGTCGCAATCAGGACGATACCGGAATATGTGTAGATCTCCTTCTGCAGGTAGCGTAGCTTGATGGCCTGCAGCACTGCGCTCTTGTCAGTATGCCATGGCTCGCACGCACATGCGGGAAGAGGGAGGAGGGCGTACCAGCCGGCTCGTTGAGATGTGACAGGTTGGTAAGGTCATCGCTGGCCTCGAGCATGGCCGGGTTCATCAGCGGCGGGAGATTGGGGTCGTTGCCCGTCTGGATGGCCGACAGCGTCGTCTCGACGGATTTGGTCTGCGCAGTCACTCATCGTCAGCCGCCATGTTCGTGCAACAACAGGAGTCTCGTCGTCGGCGGTGGGGGGGGGCGTACCTCGCCATTCTCCAGCGTGAACACCAGCTTCACCTTGTCTCCCGCAATCTGCTTGTCCGTCACCTCGGAGGCGACCCAGCCCTCGGTGGCATCGGGCTGCCACGCCCGGGTGCCGATGTCGTAGATGTGTGCCATGGTGCGTCGTTGCCGGCCTGCGTTCTCTCCCCCTCCAAATGGCGGTGCGGGATCAGGGTCCAAATGGCGGCTCTCCCTGCTGGTCGTCGACTCAACACGCCCAGCTCGCTAATTCAGTGCGGTCGCTGGCTTCGTGGTAGGGCCTGGTGGTGGTGGGCGTAGGCGTCAGCGTGGGATGTCGCTGCAGTCACAGGGCTCGATGCATCCCTAAAGGAGAGAGGTGCAATCGTGTGGGCAGAGATATGCGAACTGCTGCCCGCCGTCTCGTCGACTTTCTCTGGTCACGCTAATCGCCTCTCACCGCCGCCAGCATCCCGCCAACCCCGCACAGACCATGTCCAGGGGCCCGAGCCAACCACCACTCCTCAACCTCTTGGGACCACGGGAACCGCGCAGACAGGCGTCTCACCATATGCACCTCCGCACGAATGCACGCGAATTAGCCTCACCAGCATGCCGACCATCTGCATCATCTGCATCTGCACTCTCCTGTGACGCTGTGCGCCTTCCCTACGTGCTGCGTACCACTCCCCATGCACGCCAGCATTCTTACTCGCACTGTCCCCTTCTCCACTCGTGTCATCTAAAGCCTCAGTCCTTCCCCAGAGTTTATGCACGTACACTCCTTGTAAACGTTTCGTCTCTCGGGAACCTCTCTTCTCGCGCATCCCCTCCTTACTTGACTGGGCCGCCTGAAACGTGCCGCCTGACCATGATACGCGGGCCTCAACACCTCACTGTACTTGAACATTGTCCAGTCTGGAGCACAAATGTTCAACGGCTTGACCGACTGTCAACGGCATGACTGCCTGGTCATGGCTCAGCTGTATCCACTACGACGTGACTGTGCACTTTGTACACCTGTCACCGACTCCACGAGCTCGCTACCAGTAATCAAATGCCGCTGCATGAGACCAAGGACCTGTATGGATTGACTAACTAGACGAGATTCGCAGAGTATTCGCGTCAGCACCGTCGTGGGCATGTTTGCGCTTTACAAGGCTTGCAAGCAAATGCCTGGCTGTACCGGAATGAAGACTAATGGGCGTGAACGGTCACGTGCGATGTCGCTTATACACATCCCAACAAGATGCTATTCTTCATATCTCATATATCCCATTGTAATGCTTGTACAAAAATCGCAGTGTTGAACTCTACTTTTCTATCCCTGTTCTTCCCTAGCCCGTGTATGCGCAAAATCAATCAGACGCCGTACGAGAGCCTTATACCAATACTTCCAAGGTCACGGATATGCGGCCACGAACCCAGGATATCAGAAGCCATATCATTTTGATGTTGCTCAGCGAGATCAATCGGGGGTGGAGAACGCTTCCAACCATTCTCGTGTCTTTTTTCGCGATTCCAGAAAGGATTGCCTGCCTAGTACAGGACCCTGGTACGGATACACGCTGTAGAACGTTAGCAGTCAACTCTACCAAGCACACAAGGAAGCAGATGTAGACTTACAAGAGAGCTCCTCCAAGCTCGTAAACAGATCCTTAATCTCACCCTCCTTGACTTCACTAATATCCGCCATGAGGTACGCGACATCGCCTCTTGAGTCGGACATTTGCTTCTCGATGTTGTGGTGGAGCAGGATGCCGTTGACTTGTCTCAGCACACCCGGCACGTTCTTGTGGATGTAAATGACACGCATGCAGTCTGGTTGGTCGAGCGTCAAGCTACGTAGGTTGACTTCTGGCAAGTTGACGGCTCCGAGGGTAGTGCCCTCGTTGACATAGCGGACGAGTGCTGTGCTGACTTCGACACCAATGGCGGATTGCGCTTCTTCCGTGCTGCCGCCAATGTGGGGGGTGAGGATGATGTTCTTCAGACCGACGAGGTCCTTGGTCCAGGAGTTTAGGTCGCTGGTGAAGTAGTCGCCGTTGCCGGCGGGTTCGTTGGGGAAGACATCAATGGCGGCGCCGGCGAGTTTGTCAGAGCGGCTGGCTTCGATCAGGGCGGGGATGTCGACAACGGTACCACGGGCGTTGTTGATGAGATAGCTGCCGTCCTTCATCTTTGCAAACTCGTCCTTACCAATCAGGTTCTTGGTCTCAGCCGTGGCCGGAACGTGAAGGGAAACAAAGTCTGCTTGCGCAAGCAGGTCGTCCAGCGTCGCTACTTGTCTTGCAGTTCCCAGACCCATTGTGGTAAGAACGTCGTAGTAGATGACGCTCATGCCCATGGACTCAGCCAGCACGCTCAATTGGCTGCCAATGTGTCCGTATCCAATTATACCCAGCGTCTTGCCGCGAATCTCCCAGCAGCCCTTGCTGACCTTGTTCCATGTGCCGTTGTGCAGTTCCATAGAGCGGTCGGCGAGCTGACGGGCGAGCGCGATGATCTCGGAGATGACGAGTTCCGCGACGGAGCGCGAGTTGCTAAAGGGCGAGTTGAAGACGGCGATACCCTGGCTGGCGGCCGTCTGGAGGTCGACCTGGTTTGTTCCGATGCAGAAGCAGCCGATGACGATTAGGTTCTTTGCCTCCTCCAGCACCTTCTTGGTGAGCTTCGTCTTTGAGCGAATCCCAATGACGTGAACATCGCGGATCTTCTCAATCAGCTGGTCTTCTGCCAGACTGGCCTTGATGGCCTCGACCTGGTATCCCTGGTCCCTGAGGATGCTGACGCCGGCCTCGTTGACATTTTCGAGAAGCAGGACCTTGATGTCCTTGGTGTCGAAGGGCTTTAATTGCTTGGCGAGCTGTTGCGCATGCGAGCTGTTGGTTTGATTTTGGCTGCTGAAGCTGCCGCCTGGTGGTTGGCGAAATGTGGAGGGTGGGCTGTGGAAAGAGAGGTTCGGGCTGGTGCTGAGATTGAGGCTGTTGGACACTTGACGTGCGAGTTGGCTGATGCCGCTGCCGGCAATGTCTTGTGCGGGACTCATGGTGTGTGCGCGGACGTGGTTGCGGAGGTGCTTCGGGGGAGGGATGCGACAACTCAATCTGGTTGTATAATCCGGAAAGCGATGGAAATTTCAGACTATTAATACTCAATGACTCCTGTATGACCTCTACCAAACTGCGCAAACTTGGACGAATCACAGAGCAACTACAAGGCAGGTTCTAGGAAGTTGCGGCTAGGGATGACTGGCGGCAGCAATGCACAGCAACATGAGATGATGCCCACTTTTTCCAGACCACTTGATGACTGTGTGGGACTAATTTTCCCTACAGTGACACTTACAGTTGACTCAGTCGGCCTTTTCTGACGCGACGCTTCTCAAAAATTTCTCATGTCGCCGATGATGCCATCCCGCTCTGGCCCTTTACCCCACCAGGAATACCTAGCTTGCCAGCCCTCCGCTTTCGGAATTCGAGTATGCAGGTCCAGGCACAAGTGCTTTGTCACGGAAAATCAGTCACGATTGAGCGCTTTGTTGGACGACATGGACATCGCCGTTGTATTCATTATCTATTCTCTTGAATGTGCCTGAGTTGCCCATACCACCCTGAAACTCATGGTTACTGTGATCCCGAGCATACCCCACCATAGGCATTCGTCAAGTGTAGAGCAGCCACCTACAACTTCTGCTCGTTCATGGGCCACTGGTATCCTGCACTGGTGTCAGCAATTTCCTTTTAGTTCGCTACAGAGGCGAGGTCCTACCTGCTGCGTCGCTGAACTTGTATCCGTAAGAAGAGGTGAAATCGTCCAAAACGGCAGGGCCACGAGAGCCTGGTGACTGTTAGTGAATGTGCGCTTTACTCTTCAATCTAAGACGAACCGTATGGGTACTCCATAGGAATAATCTCCTTGTTGTCGTCAAGGTAGTGTAGGAGAGGTGTGAAGATCCTCCAGCTGGCGTCAAGTTCATCGTCACGGACGAAGTTGGAGTGGTCGCCCTTCAGTGCGTCGAGAATGAGCGATTCGTAGGCCTCGGGAATCTTCAGGTCGGAGAATCGCCGCCTGTAGGTAAGGTCGAGTTCTGTGACGACAGTCTGCATGCTGAGACCGGGCAGCTTGGAGTTCATCTTAATGTAAACACTCTCGTTGGGCTGCACTCGGATGACGAGCTCGTTTCGTGGAATGTCCTTGAAGATTCCGGACGTGACATCCTTGAACTGGATGCGGACCTCGGTCTTCTGCTCGTTGAGAGCCTTTCCTGCCTTCAAGATGAAGGGTACACCATCCCATCGCTCGTTCTTGATGTAAGCGACCATGGATGCGAAAGTGGGGCATCGCGAGTCCTTGGGGACTGTGTCATCCTCCTTGTAGCCTGGCTTTTGGCCGTCCAGCGACTTTCCATATTGGCCAATGATGACGTTCTTGGGCTCGATGGCGGCCATTCCACGGAGGACGCGGACCTTTTCGTCACGGATGTCTTCGGCCGAGAAGGAGATGGGTCGTTCCATAGCGAGGAGGGTAAGGACCTGGAGCAAGTCTGCGATTGTCAGTCATTGCTTTCTCGCACCATCAGTACTCTACTCACGGTTTTGCATAACATCACGGATGATGCCGAACTCGTCAAAGTAACCTCCACGGCCTTCGGTTCCGAACGGCTCCTTGAAGGTGATCTGGACGTTGTCGATGTGGTTCCTGTTCCAGGTTGCGCCGAAGAACTCGTTACCGAACCGGAGAATGAGGATGTTCTTGACCATCTCCTTACCCAGGTAGTGGTCAATACGGTAGAGCTCGTCCTCGGTCCAGTCTGGAGCCAATGCGCGCTGGAGTTCTCTCGAACTCGGGAGATCCTTGCCGAAAGGCTTCTCGACCTGCGGGACAGCGATTAGCTGCATTCGTCCAGAAACCTGCATGCAAGCCACTTACAATGACGCGGGAAATACCGTTCTTGGGGTAGCAGTTGCGCTTCAGGTGCTGAGACACTGTAATGAAGACGCTGGGAGGGAGAGCCATGTAGAATATCCTGTTGTTCTCCTTGCGACCCTTCTCAATCTCCTGCATGTGCTTCTCAAGTGCGATGAAAGACTCGTCCTGGTCGTACTGGCCCGAAACATACGAGCAAAATTCGCAGAACTCATCTAGCTGCTTCTCCAGTTCCTTTGTAGGGGTCTTGATGTAAGACTTGACGCGCTTGAGGTACTCCTCGCGGTCCATCTTCGTGCGTGCATATCCGACGATGTGGATGTTGTTTGGGAGGAAGCCGTTTCGGTGCTGTGCTGGTGGTCAGAAGTTGGATGCGAGTCTTGGTCGTGCAACCTACGAGACCAAAGAGCGCTGGGAACTGATATGACGTTAGTGTGATGATTCTCCACGTGTTTGCTTCTTTACATACAGTCTTCTTCTTGGCCAGGTCACCGGAGGCGCCCAAAACAACAATGATGGTGTTGTCCTTGAGCTCCATGTTTCTATCGCGAGATTTGTCAGCCGTGGTGGTCAGAAAGCTGCAAGGACGTTGGGCGCTTCGCGCATTGAGCGACCCCTCTGCCGAAGCGCGCCGTGCAGTTCAGCAGAAAACAACTGCCGGATAAATTGGTTGCGTATCCAAACAGGTCTCAAAAGGCTGTAGGAGATCGGTCGGAGACGGCGAGGGCGACTTACCCGGCATTGACCTCCTCTTGCTTGGGCTGGATAACTGTGTCCGCCATTGTGTCGGTATGGAATGTAAACGCTTTGCGGGAGGGGGCGGGCGCAAGGTTACAGCTCAATTAAGGGCTGTAGGGAGTGAAGGCAATAAGGTTACACAAGAGATCTCAAAGTCAGAGCGGAAGCTACGGATAGGACGTTGGTGTGAGAGGAAAAGTCCTATGTGGTGGGGTTATCGGAGCTGCTCTAGCGGTCTCGCGTGGTGGTGACGTTGGTTAGCTCTAATTTGCCGCTCGAACGCCGGTGATAGGGTATCAGACAGGAAAGCTTCACACAAACATGCAGCGAGGTCTGGCGTCCTTAAAAAGGATATCAGTAAACAGCTCGGTCGCTCCCCGAGCATCACTAAGCGGCCGCACGAGGTGCAAAGCATCTCCGGCACCAGTCAAAGCCCTCGAAGGCCGCCGGAGGAGACCTTGCTAAAGCCGTATCCAGGGATGCGCGGACAACCCCACCATCGCCATGCACTGCGCGTGGAACGGCTTCGTGCGCACTTGGCCGCAAGTCGATAGACTTTGAGGCTCTGAAACTCTGTTTGCTTTTCTGTGGTTATGTTCCAAGCCCTCGGTCGTGCCGCATCACTGTCACAGAGCCCGAGGGGAGCTGCATCTCATGTACGGCTACCCCGCCGCGAGGCTCCCCGAGTCCGGACAATGTGTAAATTCTATTAGAGTAAACATGAGCACCGGCACGTTTCAGTGTCCCGGGCTGGTTCTTGGGTCTGTCAAATCCTCCGGCCCCTCTTTGAGTATACCGAGCGGACAGCACTGGTAAGCTAGTCGCTTTGGTGGGGCGCGTCATAACTAAAGACTTGCAACAGCCGTGTCGGCGTACTGGCCCCAAGAATGCTTTGCGAACGTGACGTGAAAGCCCTGGCAAACGCGATGGCTATGTGGGAATTTTGCCGTTGGCTGTTTGGGTTATTCCAGGCCGTGACACTGATGAGTGAACTCTCTTTCGCCGATCCGATTACTCATACAGTCCTCAACATGCCGATGTGCGACACGCGGCGGCATCTCAATAGACAGTCGAAGCTATCAACAGTGAAGCGCCAGGCTTACACATCCGCTGCAAGGGAAAGCCCAAAGAGGCAAGAGGAGGTTAGGACAAGCATGGCCTTTGTGGTGGCGGAACTTCTCGCGGAAGAATTGTGCCTTCACCCACGCGAACTGTATACAACAACAGAAACTCCGGCCTGCAGTGCTCAACCGCTCGTCATGCAGACGCAGTGGTATACTGGCATTGCCTCACTTGCTTCTGCTGTCACGAAAGCGCGATGCCATCAAATGAATGTGTTCCGTCCGCCATGCACCGGCACGCGATCAGTCAACCTGCTGGTATGAATACGGAATGCGTCTAAGCCATAAGCCTATTTCTCTCATCAGAACCCGGATGCCAATCTTCCATTGTCCTTTGTTCTGATGTCCTTCACTTCACGCGGCGAGGCAGAGCGTTGCGCCACACGACAAGCTGTGGCTGGTGTGGCGCTAGTAAGCGAGAACGCCCCACTGGACATGAAGCAATTCGTCTTTCCTCTGGCATCGACGACTTCTCTGTACTAACGACAGCATCAACCCCGACCCAGACGTCCCCTTCATCCCCCCGAGGCCGCCCAAAAAATTCGCCATGTCTGCCGATAACAAGTCCCACCGCCTTTACGTCAAGGGCAAGCACATCAGCTACCAGCGCGGCAAGGTTTGTGCGCACCGAATTCGCGTATTGTGGCTACCGTTCTGACGAGAAGGATAGAGGAACACCAACCCCGGAACTTCTCTGCTCAAGCTCGAGGGTGTCGACGATGTCAAGGCAGCTCAGTGGTGTACGTCCGCCACGATGCCGTTGCGGCCACGAATTTTGATGAGCTAACACACCCCCAACAGACGCTGGCAAGAGGGTAGCCTACGTCTACCGCGCACAACGGGCGATCCAAGGCTCCAAGATCCGCGTCATCTGGGTATGAACACGAGCTGCTTTGTCTGACGAGCGGAATCTAACATGAAAACAGGGCAAGATCACCCGCCCCCACGGCAACTCCGGTGTCGTCCGCGCCAAGTTCAAGAACAACCTCCCCCCCAAGTCCTTCGGTGCCTCCGTCCGCGTCATGCTTTACCCTTCTTCGATATAAGCTGTTCCGATACGATCTTTGGCGACGGGAACGAGCGGTCGAAAAGCAATGGAGTGATGGATGACTAGGCGCAAATACCGGGCATGGAGCGAGAGAACAAACAGTAGTGTGGGAGACACCATGCACAGTCTCTCATGCACGTAAATGTTCAGGCTGGTGCAACGGTGTCTTTTGGTTCCGAAAGTCCATAACAATGGCAAATTCAATCAAGATTCCTTCCAAGATCAATGATACCACGTTCAAAGTCATTGAGAGCATTGGCGTGATGTTTGGACTGCACCGCGGCGACTTGGACGATGCAAAGGTGTGCTGCTAACTGAGGCGTGCAGACTCTCCTTCGCGATGCCCGATGCAAACTCGGCTCTATCTAGCCGTCGCGCAACCGCTGTTCCGCCCTAACGACCACCCATACAATCATATACTAGGTATAGAAGGAAGCCTATCCCCAGCCCGGTCAGATGGTCTATGCACTGGGCCTCTTAGATACTGTAGGGCATGCTGTTACTAAACGACACGGTCACGTCAGAAGCACGGGCGAGTTTCAATACTGTTTCTCTTATGTTGTATTTGCGAGCATTATATTAACATTAGTTCGTAATGCCACTCTGCATCTAACCAGTCGCGATCCAAACACATTGCTCGCTCTACTTATCACTTGCAACCCCCGTCTACCTGCACCCGGCCATCCTTGCTTTCGACAACGTCTAGTCCAAGAGATCGCTAAACTGTTCTCCCTCATCCGTGTCAGGCAAGTCGTCATCATCGTCGCTCTGCGCCCGTGGCATCCAGGCAGGGCTAGACAAGTCGGGCGCAGCTGGTGAAGCAACCGTGCAAGGCGGAGTTGTTGCTGTTGCTGGTGGCGGATGGCTCAAACGCGTAGGCGCATTATCAACACTGGCACTAGCAGGGTTCGATAAAGAGACACTGCCCCGGTCATGGCTCCTGATGTCACTAGAGGAGCCGAAAGAGTGTGCCGGCATCGGAGGTGGTGCGAAGCGAGGGCTGCTCATTCTAGGCGTCGCCAGCTGGAAGCTTGGCCAGCTAGGGAATGATTTCGAAGTCGCCTGCTGTTTGAGCCCGGCATTCGGTGTCATTGCCCGTGAGTCAAATGTGAACGAGCTGGTCTCCCTGATCCTGGGTGTTGGCAAATTGGACAGAGTTTGACCGTCTGCCTGCTTTGCCTTTCCATCACCAACTCGCGTCTCTTCATTGCGGTCTTTGTCCTCTGGCTCATCTACGTCAGTGTCCGATCCGTCTCCCTGCCGTCGAAGACTGTGATGGAAGCTGAAGCCGAAGATACCAGCAACCTGGGGTTCTTCCTCTTCGTCCATCCCTTTGAGCCAGGCTTCTGCTTGCTTGTAGTCGTTCTCTAGGTTGGAATCGCCATTGGATGCGATCGTGAACGAGTCCTTTATAGCCGTCTGAGCTATGGGCGGACCAACAAGGATGTTGGTGTTTACCCCGTTATCTCGCTGGAAGAAAGACTCATTTGGTACACGTGGAATGCCAGGTAGTGGTCCAGAGGACAAGGACTGCGACTGGCGTTCCACGTTGGCCATCATATGGTCTAGTTGACGGTCTACAAATGAGGCCGACAAATGTGGCGCTTGAACTGGCGGTACGCTGTCTGGGGTCCAGTATTCAACCGATGGAAGAACATACAGACGCTTCGCAGCCGGCATTACTACACCTGACGATTGGTCGCCATCGTTGCGTTTCGCTGGTGGTTGGGCCTTAGCAAGAGCTTGCTTGCGATTCTTCAGCGTCTGTGCTAGGACAGAGTGATCAACAGGCGGCAAAGAAGGTCGATGCAATCTCTCTGGTTGCGATGCTTTCTTCTTCAATGGACCCTTCGCTAGCAGTGTCGGTCGCTTATCCAAATCCGTCGCCTCGTCAATTTCTTTTCTAGTCTTGAACTTCGACCAGTGATCGGGGCGTCTGTACTCTTCTCTACCATCTAGCGTCTTGGGAAGCACCTTCATACTGCCAAAGTAAGTCGGCAGGAAACTCCCAGCCGTCTGTGGGGCCTTGGGGGCTAGCGGTGCGTGAAAGTTATATTGGCCACCGTCTCGAGTGACTGATGCCCAAGGAAGAAGACCAGTGTGAGCAAGGACGACATGGTACAAGACCTGACTGAAGTCTGCTGGATCATGCAGCGGAAAGTGCGGTGTATGATCTGGAATATCCACTGTCAATCCAAGTTGGGTACTGGAGGCGGCTAACAAAGAGAGAGTAGCATACAACCCCTCTATATCAGACTCTCCGCGTACTTCGACAAAGTTGCTACATTCTATGGTTCCTTCATTGATACAGGCGATGAGTAGGTCCGGAACTGCCAGTCGATGTAACTGCGTCAGGTTGAACATCCGCGAGGGCTTGTGATACCACACGTGATGGATCTCCTCCAGGTGTGTCGTCGGCTTGTCCATGGTCTTTTCGTCAGTCAATCTAGCAAGTGTGGCCTGCATGAACTCAGGCATAGTCCCATATTCCACAAGAGTGTCTCGGAGCTTCTTGGTCTCAGCGAATTTGATTACACCGTGCTGGGGTGAGATGCAGCGCTCACACTCCTGAACAAAAGCATGATGCCACTTTGGGTAGGCCTCACAACAGCTCGCGATCCAGTCCAAGATACCACGCTCTTCGAATCCAGTATCGTCTTGCGTGAATGACACTGTTCGCTTGACTGGAAAGGTCTGCCAGGGCTCTTCCACGTCGCCAGCAATCTCTCGTATCTTTGTACATACATCCTGGGGCGTTAATTCCCATCGGTTATGGTAGAGGATCGATGCCAAGCTATCTAGGTATGAGTGCCCAAGAGTCAGCAGCATGTGTTGCTCTTCGCCAATCTTTGGAGACGGATGCACACGCGCCCAGTCAAGTTCCATCTCCTTGATCGCATCCGAGCGGCAAGGTCCAACCTCACGACGAGTCGCGTTGTGGATTTGATCGTTCCGGGCCCTGTGCCAAAAATGTTCTTTCATGCTTAGCAAGCGGAGCATCTTTTCGCCCTCCTCCGACTCGCGCGACTCGCCTCTAGGTCCAAAGAAGTCTGCGGCTACGCGCTCCATGATCTTGAACTCCCTACTCGCAGCCTCAGTCTTGGTCATCATAAGCTCCTCGCTGTAGGCATCTTTGGTGGCTGCCTTGCGCAATTGCCAGATATCGCAGCAGCTTTCGACGACTTCCATCGCAGCCCTGCCATCTTCAGTCATCCTCTTGAGAGGTTCAGGCGCGCCGCTGGGGAACAACGCTGACTTCGAATAATCGACTAGGAGCACGCTCTCAGGCTTGAAGTCAGCCAGACGAAGTAAAACACTCTCTTTGGTCACATTCCCATGCAGAATCTTGTGGAAATGTAAGAAGTTGAGTGCCGACATGAGCCGTCGCAGGAGCTTCGAGGCGATCGCGAAGCGCAGGCGCGGATGTTGTTCCTTGATGTCCTTTTCCAGGGCGGCGTATGGCTCAAACCCCTCATGTGTTTCAGTGATCACAGCCGGAATGTGGTTCATCTCAACTGACTGTAAGTATCGTACGATAGATATGTCCACTTTGACCTTCGCGAACTTCAGGAACTCGGCGTCACGAAGCTCACGGCCGTTCTCATCTTGACGGAAGAATTTCGCTGTTTCGATCTTGCCAGTGAAGCGCTCGAGGATTCGATATGTGTTGGTGGAGATCTGTTCGGGACGCTGTAGATATCGATCCCGCGCCCAGGTCTCGGGGCGGTGAACGACGTCTTGTAGTTCGGGGCGTAGCTCCAGAAGTCGATAGTCATGAATCGGATAAAGGTCGCGCACTGTCTTCAGCATGAAGATCTCGACCCGTAATCCATTGATCGAAATGCGGTTGACTAGGTTCTGTCGCAGATGGACGGCCTGTGGCAACTGGCTCGGTAGTTTTCGTGTACGGGGGGTGCTGAGTTGGATGGGCGCATCGTTCACCTCCGCGATGGTCTCAGTAACGGACTCCAAACGCCAGCTATCGCTTTGCCATACAGGTGCAAGGTTGAACTGATGAATTCCAACCTTACTGCCGGGGAAATACACATCGCGCGTCGACGGCGACACGCTCTTATTGTCAGCACGACCCATCGTGTAGCAGTGTCGTCCCTGAATGACACCAAGGAAGATATGGCAGCCATCTAAGGACCATTCGCCATCGGCCAGCTGATTTCTCATACGCGACTTCCTGTAAGCCGTGCTGCGATTCGCGTGGTAAGCCCTGGGATCGTAGACAGTAACGGTTCCAACAACGTTGCTAGCAGAGAGTCCATCAGGGATAGGCGCATGTCCAGCTTCGACGAGCTCCTCTTCGGGAAGATCTGACATTATCGCCGTCGGTGTATATGGCTAGGAAGAGTGACTGAGTCGTCGTTGGTAGTATAGCTCGTTTGGGGCGGTGGTCGCGGTGCGGAGTTGGAATGGCGCAAGGGTTGAGTCTTGGGGATGGTTGTGTGCTCGTTAATTATTGGGCAAAGTTGACCGGCACTATTATACCGTCGTGAAAGTCTGATTATCGGCAGGCAAGTGTGTAGCAGGCGTTTTCGAATTTGCCCTTCTGCACGTGCGCCCGCGACAGAATCTCCAACCCACGGATTAGGGCTGGGGCATTCACATGTAACCACGACAGCCCGCAATTCATGAGAAGATATTCGAAAGCCCCATTTGTTGGTGTGATTCACCTGCGAGACTTGGTCCAAGCTGTCGTGAAATGATCGGTCCATGTTTTCCTGTCTTGGATGTTGTACAGACCTAACAAATCCGGCTTACCCTCTCGAGCTTTGTTTGTGAGTGTGACAATATATCTGATAGCCAGTTAACTTATTAGGACGTCTTGTTTATACATCAGACTTACAGGATTGAACCTCTTGCCATTTGGTCAAGCATAGTAGCCTTTTGGATCTGGTGTGCGTCTGCTGGAAGGAAGAATCCGATGTCGGCAAGCGCAACAGGTGGGTCTGTTACCAGCACTTCATCTCCCCTGCTCTTCTTTACTCTTCCCCAAAGAAAGTAGTTATCCAGAAGCACGGCATGCACTGGGATCCAAGGTCCCTGACTCTTGATCTTCATCGCCATGCCACCTTGACGCACGACGCGCCGAGTGGGTTCGTGTAGATGTAGTTGCGAAAGCGTATTGGTATCTGTTCGTATGCGCTTCTCCAAGTTCTGCACGTCCTCGCAGCCTTGCGCCTCCTCTAGCAAAGCCAACGTCAATGTCTTGAGCCAAGTGACGGCCTGTAGAGCGCGTCTCAAGCGCGCAACCTCGCTACTCGCTGCCGGATCGCGCAGTGTTTCAGCAATGGTTATGAGACTCTCCAGACTATCGATATAAGTCTGTAGCTGTATACCGGGAAGCTCCAGATAGTCCTGCCAGCTCTTACCATAATAAGCAAGACTGAGACCCAGAGTGTTGACGAAGGGTGAGAACTTCGGGTCCATGTTTTGAGTTGTACGAAGCGAAGAGGAAGCATGCGGCATCGTGCGGCAATACTCTCGATATAGTCGTTGGCTTTTGTCAACCCAGACTTCGAAGACATGCGGATTAC
The DNA here is from genome assembly GCA_002952155.1 of Alternaria solani. Taxonomy (NCBI): domain Eukaryota; kingdom Fungi; phylum Ascomycota; class Dothideomycetes; order Pleosporales; family Pleosporaceae; genus Alternaria; species Alternaria solani. Next base: position 549,818 of record CP022030.1, on the reverse strand, counting down.
AGAGGGCGCTGCCATTGCCAGCAAGTTCCTGATCCATGGTATGTAACAAACACTGCTGATGCAACGAGGCAAGTTGCTCGCCAACAAGAATCGCATTTAGATGTTTCTCGATGATTGGCCATTGCTTTATGATGTTGTCGTAGAACATCCGTTTGAGTTTTATCATGCGGTCGACAAACTTTCTCTCTGTGTCTACAAGTGACCTCCATATGCTGTTCATTTCGATGTTGTGCAGGAGTAACGACGTCCCCTGTGCGTGAGGTTCATGTGCATCAAACTCGATATTACCCAAAGCATGGTGAGAAGATTTGTGCACAAGTGACAGCGGCTTCCGCGAAAGTTGTTGCCCTGTCGAATTGGGGTTCCACTGTGCAACTTCATACACAGTATGAGACGATGCTGTGGATACTTTTGATAGGATGGATGGCGGATCAGAGGAAAATATACTATCATCAGGAGACACAGAGCGCATCTCGGGTGTCGCAACAGGCTGCCTGCTCGGACGACGAGGCGGTAATGGAGGCGGTGCTTCTGAGTCGTGTGTTGCTTTGTCTCCACTGAATGATCGCAGTGGCGCCGGAGTTAGAGAGTTGGTAAGATGAGTCGCTAGTGCAGACGTATCGATATTCTCAGAACCCGTGTGGTTTGGAGTCAGGGGATCAGTAGGTTGACTCGGTAGTGGAGAAGGGTTCTTAGAACCTGTATGGTTCGGGGTCAAGCAAAGCGCTGTGGATGAGGTTTGAGGCATGAAGGAAAGTATGTCGCGCTCGAGGGTGTCAAACAAGTCTGCATGATCATCTTTTGCTGCGACTTGAGATGACAACTCTGGTTCTGCTTCAGGCTGTAAGACACTAGTAATAGTCTTTTCTTCCTCTGCCGACGGTGGGGCAAGGTCGATAGCATCAACGCTCTTGTTTTTGTCGTCGCCTTCGGAAATGCTTCCCAGGGCGGTCGAGTAGTCTTCTAAAACATCAGTGTGTGAGCTCTCGGGTACAGTCGCTCCGTTGCTTGGAGAAGATAGCGCCATTGCCATAGCCCTACGATAGGCCTTCGAATTTACAACCTCGTCATCGAAGGCGAACTCTGTAGCCTTGGCGATAGGATCCGTATCGACACCTTCATCACCCAAGCTTCTTCGGCTGAACAGCGACTCAGGTACCTTCAAACGAGGGTGCGACTGGCGCAGAGTCCTCGACCGTTTTACGACCTGATCGAGTGTAACACTGTTGTCTTCAACCAGCTTCTTGATGTCGGCAATCGACTCCATTTGCAATCCCTGTATAAGAAGACTGAGCGCCGATTGCTGGCCACGGATCTGCGTGAGCAGCTCTCTGAACGTGTCTTCCTTCCACAGGAACCTCGCTCGGTACTTGAACTTGAGATCGTCGTTTTCCGCCTTTACGCGCAGCTCTCTTACTTCCTCCTCGAGACAACCGTATACGACTCGACACCCCGTGAGTGCGCGATCGAACGTCTCCAGCAGTTGGGGTTTCTCTCGTAGTGCGTCATGCTGCAGGAGGTTTTGGACTTGGGACAAAGACGCTGCAATGACCATGGACTCGGAGTATATGGCGGTAATAAGGACCGAGGCATCTTTGTACTTGGCGCGCAGGTCGTACAGTTCTTTCGCAGACTGTATGCTTTGCGGTAGAGCGACTAGCTATAGTAGTAGTAGTATGCGCATTAGCTTGATACACTGGGCCAGAAGCTTGTCGACGCGCTTCAGGAAGGAAAGATCATACAACACCGACTACAGCAGACATCTCCATGCCCACCTAGACAGACAAAGCACAGGTTTAGCGCAAGCAGAAGCAGAGCAACATTACAGACGGTGGGGGTTCAGAAGGCTCCTAGGGCTCAAAGAGAGTTCAGCTTAGGCCCCCTTGCTCGCGCCCTCGCGGAATTTGGGGGCGTGTTACGCGACTCACCGTGTCCGTGCACTAGATAAACATAGTCGCTAGATAAACACTCTTACTACTTTAATAATATAACTTTAATATGTTATAACCCTACTAATAGAGACCTAATTTAAGAAGTAATTATAAAAATTAATTTATACAAGTTCCTCGTTAGGTATAGAGGTTAGAGATAATAATATAGTTAAAAGTTATAGACTTATAGTGTAGTTAGGTTATTTCTAAATGTAGGTTAAGGCTAGCTTTTTTATAGCTAGATATGTTTAAAAAAAATTCCTTTCTCTTTTTTCTTTCCCTCTTTCCCTTTTTTTTTCCTTTCTTAGGAGAGCGGTATCGCGATTTCACTTATAACGCGCTCGATTTCAAGCTGAGAGTCTGAAGCAGCACATGAAGCATCGGATTCTCATCTCCCATCTCCTCTTCCAATCTCCTCACTTCTTCCATGAGTTTCATCTCCATCTGTGCAATCAACTTGGCGGTGACATCTAGCGCTCCCTCCGCCTTGAGCAAAGATACCATATACGATTTCGTCTCCGGCGACAGCGGCACAGCATTCAATTGTTTCGCCCGAAAGATGCCTATAATGTGCGCGAACGAAGCTGGTGCCAATCTCTGGCATACAACGAGGGGATACGACAGTTTTCCCTCATCCAAGTCTTCACACGCGCCTTTGCCCTGGGTGTATTCCGCGGACGTCAGATTCATGTAGTCGTCTCTGACCTGGAAGTAACGCCCAAGAATACGCACAAAGTCGGTAAAAGATTTGACCTTTACGCACGACGATTTGGACGCCATGAGCATGATCAGCATCTCGAACATGCAGCCCGTCTTCTGGTCCACCATCTCAAAGTACTCGTCGTCGGTAGGGCAGACGAGGTGGTATTTCCAGTGCAGGTCGTAGCTCTGGCCAACGTGCATGCGGTGCAGTATGTCAAGGAAAGAGGTTTGAACCACGGGCTCGAAGTTTTCGGTCACGATTTGCATGGCGCGGACGAAGAGGTAGGTGGAGCTGTTGATGGACTGCGCGGTTCCGAAGATGGCGTGAGCGGCCGGTCGACCGCGACGGAGGGGCGATTGGTCTTGGATGTCGTCTAGGATCAAGGACGCGTTGTGGAGCATGCTCGTGATGTCTTTGATGATGTTGGTGTACCGGTCGGAGATCTGGAACCATTGGTTTAGGGCCTGGATGATTGTGGATCTGACTCCTTTTGATGGCGAGGAGGCTATGTAGTCGCATGGAGCAATGACTGGATGAGGTTCTTTTAATGCAGTGAGAGGCGGCTGTGATGGGATATCTGTCTCACTCGTTGCGTGTAGCATGGGTGAAGTACAGCTCGACCCCGATGCTTCCAATGAGACCGATTTTGATGATTCGGATGAGCTCGAGGTACGGTCCTGTGATTGAGTCGAAGAAACCGGGAAGTCTTGCAAATGAGTCGAAATAACTGGTGGTAAGTCTTGTTGGTCCAAAGCATCTGCTACCTGGTCCTTCCATGCATGGTGCCGGGGACAGTTGGCGCACCAGTAATGGTTACCCGCAACTACAAGTCCAGCGACATGGATAAATTCGCGCAGATACTGCGGTGTGGAGGGATTCTCTCGGAGAAAACATTCCACGCGTTTCTCGTATTCCTCCTCATACATGCTGATGAGCCCGCGCACAACATCCTTGGCCTCGTCGTAGCTAATGGTTCTGAGCCGGGCGAGGAGCTCGATGGAGTTCACAAGTCTGGAGCCTTTGGTGAGCCAGGCATTGTACTCGCGACCCCAACTCCAGTAGTCATTTGTGAGAACAAGCGCCCATTCCGCCGGCTCGAAAATGTGCCGTATGGGCGCTAGCTCCTCATCTGATATGTTCATTCCCATGCCAAATTGACACATCAGCCAGAAGGGTCTATGAGGTTGTTAACATTAGACGTTCAGTCTTCACATGAATCAAGATTACTCACTCCATGCCTCCGTTCAGCATTCTAAAGTCAAGGTATTCATCCAGCGACTTTATCTGCTCATAGTTCAGATGCTCCATGACATCGAGCCATTTCTTTTGATAAGACACAATCATTCTCACGCCCATGTCTCGATCGATCCTTAGTATGTCCAGAACGCAGTTGCTCACCATATGTCTAAATCTTCTAGTCTTGGTTTCTTGGATCGACACGTCCTCCTCAATGCTAATTGACAAAGCATTGCTGAACTGTTTGTGTTCATTGATGGCCGCATCCAGGCTAGCGTCTTCGGTCGCGTCTGTGAAGTAGATCTTAGTCCTCATGAATAACTTCTAGTCACTTCCGCCTCCAGAAGTGGTCTCTTACCATCGTGGATGTTTCCAATATTGGCCAGGTACGTTATGCTCGCAAGCCTTTCCGGCAGTGACTCTGGGAAGATGAAGGCACACCAATTACCCACTGGTGACATAGCTGATCCCGACTTTGATTCCCAGCCGTCGCGAACATGTTCTTTCCAGTCACGGATTGATTGAAGTGTCACCGAGTCTGCAATGTCGTTTCGTTTGTGGATGCGAATTGGCAAGGTTGTGAAACATCCTGTCTTCCGGGCGACGTCTCCAGGAACAACTTCAGACTGCTTCCAGCTTGTATTCGAAGTGCTTGCCATGACTCTTGTAAGGCTGATACGGTACTTCGATAGGCGTGAGAGACTTGGATATAGCGTAGTCAGGACCTTGGGAGCAGTCGATATGTCATCTCTTGACCAAGTGGCAAGCTAACACTGTATCTGTGAGATGTCGGCTGAGAATATTTTGCCCTAACACTAGTAGACTCTAGACTGACTCCGGAGAAGACGAAAGGTGAGCCTCGGGCTGAAACACTGTTTAGTAATGGCGGAGGTTACGTGTCGCGTGATTGCGGCTTGCTATTGTGTATTGGCCAACAGCGTGAATCGCGTGCGCTATCATAGATATCATGTTTGCGGCAGTCTCCGGTGAATAAGCGTGATAGTAGGCTACCTATGTTTCCATCGTACCTAGGTATCGTTCGATTGGCTACCCAAGGGTCTCTCCGTTAGGTACCTAATCCATATGACAAGGCCACTCCTACCTGGGTACGTAGCTGTCAAGATTGTGCCGTTAACGGTCCGATTAAGGTTTGTATACTCCGCTCCGGCTCGGCCACGATCTGTCTTGAGTTGTCCTGATGTTAGTCCGCCGCTAGCTAGTAACTACATTTCAACCCTAAACTGCGCCACTGAGTCTAGTCAGTGTTACACGGAGATCGATTTCTAGTTACGAGATTTCCCGGAAAGCTCAAGGGCGGAGTTAGTTCCAGCGGCTAGGATCGTACCCACTTCCTACCTAGGAAATGGGTACGCTAGCGCCTTTTTCGCAATATCACCGTAACAGTCCATGCGACACATCAGGTGCTGCTGCAGCTCCAAGGTTATACCAAGATCCGACTGCATGCGCTCCCTTTGACCGATAGAACGTGTCTTACATCACCACAGACCCTTGTACATCAAACGGGTCAGGATAGCAACTGACTCAACCTGCATGACGAAACATACTGCTAAGCTCCTAGGCGCGGTCAAAGCGCACAGCAAGAGAATACTGTTGGCGTAACGACATCGATTCTACCTTACTGCATTGCCACTCACTCTGTGAGCATTTCTGGAAAGCCGGAAGCAACTATTTTCCAGACCATAAGCCAAACGAACTCCCAATCCCATACTTTGCCAAGTGGCAAAGGTTACAGACCAGACAATGACTCTTCCTGTACGCGGAATTGAACCATCGCTCTTGCTTATACTGGTGATTTTGGCTGTAAGTCTTGGAAGTCTTTCGAGGATATGCGACTTCAGGATGCATCAAACCTAATCCACGGCCGTTCTTAAAGATAGGAATCTTTTGCGTCTACAATGTATTCATTCATCCACTCTCGAAGATACCAGGACCTACCCTGGCCGCAATATCCCCGGTATGTACAAGTCTAGTTGCGATATGAGTTGGGTTGTTGATCTAGATGTAGCTATGGATGATGAAATCCTTGCATGGCAAAAAACTGAACCGAGATATAAAAGCGCTTCATGATCGTTATGGTAGGTACAAGCGAATCGAAATCTCCATTATTTGCGTATATACATGCTTACCATGGTTCGTAGGTGATGTAGTTCGCGTCGGTCCCAACACCGTCTCATTCGCCACAGTCGAAGCTCTCAGCTCAGTGCATCACGAGATATCTGGGAGCGAAGATGGTGCTTTCACCAAAGAAGGCACCATTGAGTGGCTTCTTGGCCTAATGTCATGGCCTGCGCACAATATCCTCACCGAGACTGATGTCAAAGGGCACGCAAGACTCCGCAAAGCTGTGCAGCCCGCCTTTTCAGCCAAGGAACTCAGAAAGCAAGAGCCGATCGAACAGGAATGGATTACTAGGTTCAACCCCCACCTAGACACTGCCGCCAAAAATAACACAGATATCAATATCACTGAACACATGTCGCACCTCATATGGGACATGTTGAGTGATCTGGCATTTGGAGAGCCCTTGGCACGAAGCCAACTTGGTACGTGATCTTACCCAGCCGTGTTAAGTATACAAACCAAATACATGAGGCTGATGATATGACAAGTCAAATTCAATAGACTCAAATGGCTTGCTTGCGCCATGAGCCCCATGTTGGAGGTTATGCAGAGCATCCTCACATTCCCACTTGTAGGGACTCTCACGAAATGGGTTGTCACCTCCTTCCCACAGGTCTTCCAGCTGCCTCGAGATATTTTACCAACTGGTACCTTACGCACGTAAGTCTAAGCACATGAGACCTTTTCGCAACGCTGTTGTTAATGCATGGGACGCAGAACCTTAGAACGTACAGACAGAGGCCATGACTTCCTCAGTGCTATTGTTGGTGCTCAGGAAAAGGGTATTGATCTCTCCCAAGAGCAACTGCAGAGCAATTCAGCTATGCTGGTCATGGTCGGCCAGGATGCAACAGTCACGTGTCTCTCATCAACACTCTATTTCTTGCTGCGCGAGCCAGAACATATGAAGAATCTGCAGAACGAAGTGCGAGGCCACTTTGACTCAGAAGACGAGATCAACGGTCTGGCAATATCTGGGCTTCCTCTTCTCAATGGCTCCATCAATGAGGCCATGCGTTTGCTCTCTCCAGCCAACGGTTCAGGCACGCATCGACTTTCCAAAGGAGGCTTCGTAGACGGCCTCTACATGCCGGCAGGGGTCACGGTGGCTGTAGATCAGTACACTATCCAGCGTTCACAGAAGTACTGGCGCGATCCTGAATCGTATCGACCGGAGCGATGGGCCAGCGTTGGCGAGCAGGGATCTGAGTTCGAGAATGACTGTCACCCGGCATATCGGCCGTTTCTATTGGGTCGAAGGGCCTGCTTGGGGCGCGAGCTCGCCTTGCAAATCGTCCGACTGGTTCTTGCACGGCTGGTATTCTCATACGACCTGCATATGACAAACAAGGATTTCGTGTGGGAGAGGGACTGCGATTCATCCTACCTCTGGATTGGGCACAAGGTAGTCGTCAACGTGCAGAAGTGGCAGGGCGCCCAGTCGATTGTTCGTTGAGAAAGCTTAGAGACAGGACGCATAGCACCTTAAGTTCAAGTGCTGTGCGGCAGCGAGCAGGGTTGCCTGTCGAGACTATCCATAATCAGTCAAGCGCTTACACCCCACACTGCACGGACATTATACAATACAAATCTCGTTCTACCATGTAACTTGGGCCTAAGTGCACATCAAAGCCCAGTGCGTTCGGGCCGAGGCGGTGATTTATAGAACAATTCGGTTAGGTGGTTGGAATTGTTTTCCTAGATCGGCGCGGAGTCCTGGATTGCACTCGTCTGAAACAAGCAATCCTTTACCGCATCTCACAGGCTTCCGAAATCGTATCAACATAAGCAATGTCGCCCGATGTCGCGTCAAGCTAGTGCTGAGAGCGCGAGTGCAACAAATTCTGCCGAAGAGCACCGAAGAAAAAGGCGGTACAGTGCCCGTGCGCGTGACGAGCCAGTTCGCGTGACGAGCTACCTTACTATCCTAATATTACGCGTCGTCCTATCTTTAACGCGTTATAACTTAACTACTATAACTATAATTTAAGAAGTAATTAAATATATTAAATTATATAAGGCTAGAGATAAATTCTTATACTACTAAGTTATAAAAATGTTTAGAGTTAATTAAATAACACTATTATAGTAATATAAGGGTTTATAGGTCTCCTATAAAGCTAAATATATAAATTAATAAAAACTTAACTTATAATAAGAGGATAAGGTTATTAGTTATATAGAGAGAGCTATAAGAGATAAGCTACTACTTATATAAAGTATTTTAGAAATTTTTAAAAGCGCTATTATATAGTAAGAGGTCTCTAATAGCTAAGTTAACTAGTTTTATTATTACTATCCTAATAAGTTTACTACTAAATAGGATACTAGTATTAATTATAAGTATTACCTAGCTAATAATAAATATAAATATAAGTTATACTTTAACTTACTATACTCTAAGATATAAGAATATAGTATTAATGCGTATAATATATATAATATAAATAAGAAAGGCTTCTTTATTAGTATAGTAAACTATACTAAAAAGATCTTCTCTAAGGTAGTTTAGGAGGGAAAAGAGTATACCTTAGTAGTAAGAGATAGTAATAAAGAATAAATAATACTATTAGCTTATATATATACTTTTAGTAATATATTACTACTTACTTTTATTTACTAAGGTACCTCTAGGATTTAATTAAGCTAGGTTAATAATCTTTTAACTAAATAATACTAGATTTTTATTTCTTACTTAGTAATAAGATAGTTAAATAATACCTTAAAGCTTACTTAACTTTAATAAGTATTTAAGTACTATATAGTTACTAAAGCTTACTAGTAATAGTATCTTCTACTTCTTAATAGCTATAGTAGCTACCTTATACCTAAGTTTTTAGAGTATTATAAAGCTAAATATATTATAGTTATAGTATATCCTTTATATTTAACCTATAGCTTATAGTTATTAGATATTATACTCTTTTTACTACTTTTAAAGTATTATACTAAGTAGCTTATATAGTACCTCTAGTAAACCTAAGGCCTTTTAAAGATTACTAAATATAACTTTTTTAATAATTTTTAGTTAGTATAAAGCTTTATAATAACTTATAATCTTATTTTAAAAAGTTTTTAAGCTATAAGTATATAGCTAATAGAATTAGACTAAGTATTTTAATACTTTAATAACTACTTATAATAATAAGATAATAACTTAGAAATTAGAGAATAAGGTAATAGTAATACTTAGTCTTAGCTATAAAAGTTTTTTAATACTATAGTAGTAGATAAAGCTAAAGTTAAAGCTAAATAGCTATTATAAGGCCTATACTTACTATAATATCTATAAAAGTAGGTTTTTCTAAAGGTACTAAAAGCTATAACTCTTATAACTTACGTAACTTCTATAACTAAAGAGTAAAACTTTTATTTTTTTATCTTTATTTAAGTATTAAAAGCTATAACTTACGTAACTTACGCTACTTATACTACTAGAAAAAATTAAACTACTAGCTAAGGTAGCCTTACTAGAGTAAAAGTATATAATTTCCTAATTAGGATTAGTACTTACTAATAAGAGATCTATTTTTATAATAGGTTTAAAATTAAAAATTAAGAATAAAAATTAGAATTTTTTTTTTATCTATATATTAAATACTAAGACTATTACTATAAATAGTAATATAGAAAACCTATATATTAGAGTAATTATAGTACTAATACTATTATTTACTTAGCTTATATAATACTTTTTTCTAAGATCTAGAGATTAAAACTTTAATAACTAAATAATACGCTAAGGTACTAAAGTAAGTAGGGGTTTAAAAAATAGAAAAAAGCTTACTAATCCTTACCTATTTTCGCTTAGGCTCTAGCTAGCTAGAATAATAAAAAATTTAATTTCTTTTAAATTAAAACTATTAAAAGTTTATATTTTTACCCTTAGACCTACCTAATTAGGGAATATTATATTATTCTATTACTATTTAAACTATTATCTAGAGGATAGTATACTTAGATTATTAATATCTATTTTATTTTTAGAGTTATATTTTTTTAAATAAAAAGTTTTTCTAATCTAGCTACTCTAGTAACTCTAGTAACTCTAGTAACCTACTAGCTAATTATTATTAAAACTTTTTAAGTAAGGTAACTTTAGTAACTTTAGCTAAAGTAGGTATATAGTGTAAATTACGTAAATTACTAGCAATTAGCTAGCTACTCTCCCTTCTTACCTCTTATCTTTTTTTCCTAATAAAGTTAATAATAAGCTTCTATAACTCTAAAATATAGAGCTTTACGCTAAGATTACTAGTAACCTCTTTATAAAGTAGTTAACTAAGTTTATAATATTAACTATATAAGAGGGTAATAATTAGTATAGTAGCACTATATTCTATAGTTTATAGAAGCTTACTAGTAAGTATATATATAAAGCTACTAAACTAAATAAAGCTATATAACTATAACTCTAAAAAACTTATAATAGAGAGGTAAGAGTAGTAGTAATAGCTTATAAAAAGTAAGTTTAAGAAGCTATAATAGTAGCTTAATAATAAGCTAAAATTAAGTATAATTATAAGTATTAATAGCGCGCTAAAGAACTAGCTATATAATAAGTACTAAAAAAGTAGTAATAATAAGCTATAACTACTTAAAAAAGTTATAATATAGTAAATAAGTATAAGTAAAAAGCTTTATATAAAGTAGTAAAAAATCTAATAAAGTATTATTATATTACTACTATATTAAGTTAAGTTAACGCTAGTCTACTAGTAGTATCCCCTTTACCTAAAAATAGCGTACGCGGCCGCTAAATTAAGACTCTAGTAAGATATAAGTAGTATAAAGGCTTTAGAGGCTTTAATATATTAATACTATAAAAAATCTTATAATAATAGCTATTTAGTATAGCTATATAACCTTATATTTGTAATTATCTAATATTAGTAGGGTAGCTTATCACGCGAACTGGCTCGTCACGCGCACGGGTACTGTAAACCGCATTACTTACGGAATTCAAATCGGGCCAATCGCGTTCATCCGGAAGACTTTCTAACAATGATTAGAAATGTGCATCAGTCGGATGCTTCGCAGTAGTCAATTGTGTCACAACATGGTAGCCCTTGTAGCAGTAGGTTGTGTTTTGTTAACTTATCCAGGCTCGGGGCTTCCGGAGTTTAAGCATAGTTTCGGCGGTACGACAAGCATGTGACATACCAAGAGTCGATGTTGTTCGCTCATGGTTAGCAAAACCAGAACATCAGTTGTCATTCTGCCACGCAATCTAAGTCGGTGGTGTTGTGACCATCCCGACGTTTTACTCAAGGGTTAATCTGCCTTGTATCCAATCGTGGACAGATTATCTCAAGATACGTGAACAATACATCGAGCAGGTCTAGTCTTCGGCAAGCATAGTCGGCTCGATGATGTTCACTGTGCTATTCTCATGGCCTATTCTTGCTGCATTGGTAGGTACTCTCTACTTTAATATTTCTACAAAATGCTCATGACATCAGATCCTCCCTCCTGCTCTAGCACTTGTCGTTTATCGCCTCCTTTTTCACCAGTTGGCATCCTTCAAAGGGCCGATGCTAGCTGCGATTACCGACTGGTGGTTTTGTACACAATGGTATGAGGACCATACTATCCAGACTGTGACACGTTCAAGAAGCTAAACCATCTTAGGCTTAATGGTCGATGGCCTCAAACCCTGGAGAACCTGCAATTGCGATACGGTAAGCGCTTCTTTCAACCCAAATTCCAAGAATATGCTGACTGTCTTATAGGCGACATCATTCGGATTGCCCCGAATGAGCTCGTCTTTGCTACTCCCGAGGCAGCAAGAGATATATACACACGCTGCAGCCCTGACCAGGATCCTCAATTCATCAAGCATCCTCTCTTCTACCAGCAGAGCGAAGGATCCCCAACTCTAGTGACTGAGACCAACCCAGCCGCTCACCGTGCCCTGCGAAAGCCCCTTGAGCGAGGATTCAGTCCAAGCTCGCTGAGAGAATACGGAAATACAATTGAGAGAGTGACCGAAGACCTCATGAAGCAGCTTGAGAAGGCGTCCGAACATTCTGATGTAGTCGATGTCAAAACCTGGGCAGCTCGTTTCACCTTCGATGTAGTTACCGAAGTCACCTTTGGCAGATCTTCTGGGACTGTCTCACAAGGCAAGAACACAGTCTGGCTGGATCTTCTAACTGGCAACATCGCGGCAGCAGCTGCAGGTGTAGTAATTCGTCGGCAGCCGAATGTTGTCAAAAGATTACTGAGATTCGTGTTTGCTAAGCTATCCAAAACGGGCAAATCAAGAGCCCTGTATCTGTCCGCCTGTCGTAAGATGTGCAAGGATAGACTTTCTGAGACGCCAGAGGCCGCAAACCTCTTCAATCACATCCTTGCTACACGCCCTCCACCTGGGGAGGACGTCGACGGTGATGAGTATCTAGTGTTCCTGCAGGGTCAAGCCGCCGCTCTCGTCTCGGGCGGAACGGAGACTTCGTCAACTCTGCTTTCTTCCCTTATTTACAACCTTCTCACCCATCCTTTGCAGTTGGCGCGTCTGCAGGATGAGATAGTGAAAGTGTTCTCCAAGAGCGAAGAGATCAGTATTGAATCCACGAAGCAGCTCCAGTATCTCCAAGCGGTGATCGACGAGTCGCTGCGCATCTTCCCTCCCGTTGGATTCGGACTGCCAAGGGTATGTCCTGGGGCAACTATTGGAGGCGTTTACATCCCACAGGGAGTGAGTTCTGTACCCTAAATGAAACTGATATGGTGCATAGCTGATAAGATACGATGAATCAAGACCATAGTACAAGCCCCAGATATTCTCACGGCACGAAACGCACGATACTTCGCGCGGCCCCACGAATTCATTCCCGAAAGATGGTTACCCAAGGGTCATGAATACTACGACGACACGTTTGAAGGTGACCGAAAGGAAGCGTCGAAACCTTTCTCCTTGGGCCCTCGGCAGTGTATCGGCATGTCACTGGCTTATGCGGAATGGAGAGTAATTCTCACGAACCTGGTATGGAGATTTGACTGGAAGCTGGTGGGTGAGACGCAGGACTTGATCAAAGTAGCCAGGCTCAAGCTACTATGGGAGTTGCCACCGGTTAGGGTGTCTTTCAAGTCATCAAATAGGTGATCCAGCCTTTGTATAACTTGGTCATGCAAAAAGGTGAAGAACCACCTCCCCAACACTATGTGGCACTTTTCGCTACAACAGTAGTCAATGTAGTTAGCCACGTTCTCCACTTCTAGTTTAACGAGCGATCCAAAGCAAAACGATTTCCCGATCCCCTCTCCGTTTCAAATGAGTCGCCAAGCGATAGTGGAAAGCCTTTCTGCAGCTGAGATTACTGAGGAGCTACAGGAAGATGTTCTTACGTTTGCGAAACCTGTTTCGATACAGCGTCCAGCGCCAGACCAAGAGTACTACGTGGGTTCTATGCGAGTGAGGTTGAGAGTTAGAAGATCCGCTTGGAGGCATGGTACTGATGATCACGCTTGCCACGTAGTCCTAAGTGCGCAGCTATCTTGCTACTAAATGTTTTGGGACCGGCCGTACCGTCATTTGCGGCGCGATGCAAGGGCACCCCGGCATCTCGCGCTTTGTTTCAATATGCTTACCATAGAAGGTCATCCATCCTCCGGCCCGCTTATGATCCCAGCTTCTGCCAGGCTGGTCATGATATACCTAGATAGAGTTGCCCAAGAGGATTCTCGTTCCTCCCGTTCTGTTACAACTACATCTTGTGCGTTGTTCCTCTGTCGTTGTATGCCGGCAATTCGCTTTCCTATTATTTACCATGACGAATCAACTTCCCATCGACTTCGAGACGGAGATATCGTATCTGAAAGATCCTCAACGGGTCTGCTCGGACGAGGTGGTTGCTGATGCTAGTCTGAGAGCACCACGGACCAAGCTCGTACGAGACATGCGGCCCAACAAGAATAACTTCAAGCTCGACGTTCACGGGTTCGAAGTCCTCCACCTCCCGTACCGGGATCGCAATGATAAAGATATCAAGGAGATACAGAACAAGTACTTCAAAGAAATCGAGGAGCTGTTGAAAGAGAAGATCGGCGCCAAGCACGTTTTCTGCTTCGCGCCGGTTTTGAGACCTCTTGACCTCTCGGATAAGCCGATTCCAAATACACAAAAAACCATTCCCCGGCCTCATCTAGATTTCGGCCCTAAATCGGCAAGCGAGGGATGGTGGACCCATTTCACTGACCCCGGCCTATACATGGGGGTCCCCGCGTGGCTCGAGTCATTAGGCGTAGATCTGTCAGACGCCGCAAAAGCATCACGATTCTCTATACTAGGGTAAGTGACACCGCCTCTTACAAGCAATGCAATTCTTGCAAGACGACGCAGCGATAACTCCGTGGTGATACAGGCTTTGGCGACCTCTTTACAAACCTGTAGAGAAGGATCCTCTTTGCGTCTCAGACTTCCGAACTGTCCCAGATGAAGACTACGTTATATTGCAGCCAGGCAAGAGAAAGACCTACAATGGTGAATGGTCAGTGTTGAAGCACGGAGAGCGTGACGTAGATCACCATTGGTACTACTTGTCCCACCACGGCATAGAGGAGTTGCTGGTATTCAAGCACCACGACTCGAGCATGAAGAACACAGCGTGGAGATGTGGGCACGGAGCCTTTGCTCTGCCTGACACTGAGAACCTCCCGGACCGAGAGAGTTTGGAAATTCGCGCTTTTTGTATCTATTAGAAAATTCGTAGAATCGCTGAGACTTCATCTGGTGGATGCGCTGCTCACTTGGCTACGTGGCTGGCTTGCTACATACGTTATCCTCTTACCGATCCTTTTCAGCAGTCGGACTGTTCTATTAGCCGAGCTTTGTGAAAATTATGCCGTGCCAGAGTATCAACACTCTACCGCAAAAACTACGGCGATAAGAGGAGCGTAACGCTGTCGGGTCTGACCCGTGTTTCTTACGCGGCCGTACGCGTAATCGAAGGATGGAGGATAGAGGCGCGAAGTGCGAGTGGTTGTAGAAAGTTGGTCGCCATGCACGATAGTGCAGGGTTGGAGGCGGCAGTGACCGGCCTGATTAAACCCCGGCGGATTTTGAATAGTACATTGAGTCATTGCTGAGAACCCTAGGAATTTTCTCCCATGGCCGAAGATGTGCTCCCGATAGCTAGTCGACATGAGGTGCGTCGTCGCAGAAAGTCTACCATGGGGTGTTTCAAGGTTACGATGTGTGGAGACGCTAATTTAGTGCGCCTTGGATGATCCTCCGACCAATGGAAAGTGCTTATACAATTAGTCTCCGAATCGCTCACATGATGCTTTTCCAAGCTTAGAAGGCCCTTGCTAGCGGCCTACGTACTTTACTCTCGTCTGCTACCAAGTGAAGCTACGACTTGGTTCCTGCTCCGATGAATGGAATACTGCAGATTCGGTCCGAGGGCCGGGGTTTACCCAATCGTTCAGCAAAGCCGAGACTTCCCACATGCAGGGTACAGCTCCGCCTCGTTCATCAGCCGTTCGGGTTCAGACGCCCAGACTTCACCGCAAAGTACCGCAAAGGTTCTGCTGGAGGTCTCTAAGGCTTTGCACACTCGAATTCATCCAGATACGTCCTCCAACTTTTGCTAAATACACGATCTGGATGCTTGTACTCCGAACGCATCCCATCACGTGATGAAGCCGACAACGATTTTCATCTACTGCTTTACCGCTACATGTCATGCCGCCTTCCAGGGACCCTTCAGCTTTACCCAGCGGACAACACACTTAGCTGCCTCTCCTCCGGCAGGGTTCAATGCTACGTTCGAACAGAGGTACTGGCTTGACGTGGCTAGATATTCCAAAGGTCATCCCGTTCTGATTGTTGATGCTGCGGATAAGCCAGGGGAGAAGACCGTTGGCTTGATCAAGCAAGGCATTGTCAGTCACATCGCTGATGATGTGGGAGCTGCCATCGTGGTCCTTGAGCAGCGGTACTACGGGCGCTCTTTCGTCACTGGAAACCTCTCCACCGCTAGTCTTCAACTATTGAACACGGATGAAGCTGTGGCTGACATGGCATATTTTGCCGAGCATTTCCCTTACGAACAACACCGGGGACTGGACGCCTCTGTGCTACCCGTTAATGCGCCATGGATATCCTACGGGCACTGGATAGCCGGTACAAAGGCTGCCTTACTACGGAAAATGTATCCAAAACAGCTTTGGGGTGCTATTGCGTCCTCGGCCCCTCTCCTGGCTATACAGAACGTGTGGCAGTACCTTGAAGCTATTCGACTGCGAGCGGACCCTCTCTGCATGCAGGTCGTGACCACAGTTGTGGCTGATATTGATGATGAGATTGACCGAGCCGGCATGGACGATGACGGGGAGATAATTCTTAATGAATCGCTAGAACATTATCGGGAAATGTTCAACTTGAGTACCGAGAAGACTGTACGCGATTTCATGAATCAGGTCGCGACGCCACTAGGCCTGTGGCAGAGGCGGTCGTGGGATGAGAGGCAAGAGGACAATCGAGCGTGGGAGTATTTCTGCGCAAACCTGACGCGAGGAATTACGTTGGAAGAATCGACCAACAGCCACACCAGCGCAATCGAGCAGAACGCCAAGGCCGTTTTCCATAGCCGAGCCATGGAGAACTATGCCTACTACATCCGTCACTACTTGGCTGTCGGCCATCAGAAGGCTATATCCCAAGTTCTGCAGCCTGTAGACGACGAGTTGTTTGCCTTTGGCGAGATCCGGCGCAACAAAACTGAGTCTCAGAAGACTGATCTGGATCAGGTCTGGCGCTTGTGGTATTGGCAAGCGTGCACTGAGGTACGTATATGCATTTAATCTGGCTCGATACGGTTGAAGACTGACCAACTATCTGCAGTGGGGCTATTTCTCCGCGGCTGAGCCTTATCCATTGCCAGCAGTCCTCTCACGTTCTCTGAGCGAGTTCTACCTGACAGAGGTCTGTCGTTTTGCTTTCGATTTCCGTAAGTTTACCTTCCGTCAAAAAGTCTATTATCGCGCGGCTTACTGACTTCTGCAGCTGACGATTACGTCGTCCCTGTCGAGAGTATCAACAAACATGGCGGAGTAACTCTCCAAGCTCCTCGTTTACTTTTTGTGGATGGTGAAGATGACCCATGGCTGCATGTCACTGCGCACTCTCCCTTGGCTGGCGATATACGCGCAAAAATCGGCGATGGGCATCTTTTACGACAAGGAGGCTTTGGAAATGATCGCACCGCTCTGCCCAAGCTTACTGATGAGCCCATTGAGATCCGGCTAGTTCATGAAGCGGAGATTAAAGCAGTCCGATCATGGGTTGCCGAATGGAAAGAGAAGAATGAGGAAGGCACGGGTGAGTTGTGAGGACGAGAGGCTAGAGGCCATGTACATTCAGCCAGGAAATCACCCACGTGGGAGACATAATTCTAGTTCTACACTTGCGTACGAATATTTACCGCGCAAATTCTGCGAAGCTCTCAACAACGCGCACTTCCACCTTTTTGGCGAGGTTGTGTTCTTCCCGCGATATGCGTCGTAGCTCTGCCGTGTAAGGTTGGTTCCGATGGAACTCCATAGCCGCCGCGTCAGTGAACCTACGAATGATTAATATCTTTAATCATGACCATTAGGTTCCATTTCACAGACTTCTCAATCACATAATACACTCCCGCGTCTGCGTCCCAGACAGCGCGAAACGAGAGAGCGTCCGGCTCGTGCTTTTCAACCTCTGAGACAAGATGATCTAGCATCTCCCGAACCTACAAGGTGCAGATGACTAAGAGTCAGTTCAAATGATTTAGAAAGATGTATGTAAAGGTTCACGTACCCTTTGTTCTCTTCCTGGAGCCGGTGTGACGATATTGATTGTATGGAACATGCTGGAGCGTTGACGTTGACGTCGATAATGATAAACACGAGGAAATGTGATGAATGGTAGGAATCAATGCAGTTGAATGTAAAGGAATATGTTGTAGCAAACTGTATGCCTTATAATGCCGCAGATCACGCCGGCCGGTGCCGTAGGCAAGGGATACCTAGGAACTACCGTAATACCGCCGGTGGGGCGTGATTTGCTCAGTTCTTACCATCCCACCAAACATTGTGGTCGCCACCTGCGATCCTATACATTCATAGAGCACGTGATGTAAAACGTAGAGAGAATGTCATATTAGTAATAATATTAGAGCTTCTCCTTACTTAAGCAGCTCAAGCCTCTTTAACCTACCCAAGTACTCTCGAAAACATCGCGCAAAACGGCTCTTCGAACAGCCGCTGCCAATACGTGTAGTTCAGTATGGCTCTTATCAAGAAACCGCTGAGTCCTACCGGCGCATTGGACGCATTTCGCTCATTCGATGTTACACCAGCAATTGGGACGGAGTTTCCAGATGCAAACCTCAAAGACTGGTTCGAAGCTCCAAATGCGGACGATTTACTCCGTGACTTAGCGATCACAGGTTAGCTTCTAGAAACCTGACACCTACATTCATGTGTCAATCGCTAGATTGCCTAATGGCTAATCGTGGAATTAGTCTCGCGTCGCGGCGTCGTTTTCTTCCGTAAACAAGACGGGCTCACTCAAGACATGCAAAAGACAATAGTCCAAAGGTTAGGAATACTTACCGGCAAGCCAGCTACTTCCTCACTTCACCGCCATGCTGTCCAGCTCAATCCGGACGCGGATCCCGAGATCCTGCACATCAACTCCGAAGAGAACAAGAAGATTTTGAAAGGCACCGAGTTTGATCCCGCAGGCCCACCACGCCAAAGCTGCCGCGGATTATGGCATAATGATATCAGCTATGAACCTCTTCCAAGCGATTATGCCTTACTTCGACAAACGCAGGTGCCTAGTTCAGGAGGTGGTAGGTGCTTGGATCTTCTCCGCCCACATCTACAAGAAACGTGGCTGACATTCCGGCACAAGATACATTATGGGCTTCTGGATATGAAGTGTTCGACCGCATCTCGCGACCTATACAGGCGTTGCTCGAAAGCCTCACTGCTACTTTTGCGGAGCTACGTCAGCGCGACGCTTCAGATCCTCGGTTCCAAATTCCACGAGGAGCGCCAGAGAATGTAGGCACGAACCTCCGACCAACACATCCAGTGGTCCGCACGAACCCTGTCACCGGTTGGAAAAGCGTCTACGCCGTCGGTCTTCACGTCCAGAGAATCGACGGACTAACTCACGACGAGAGCGAGAAGCTGAAACGTTGGCTTACTGGGCTGGTCGTTGAGAATCACGATCTGCAAGTGCGCTTTCGTTGGAATAACGTTAACGACGTCGGTATGTCGTGCTAATGGGTCTCATTGTCACATGCCAACTCCGCATCCCGATCTCTTGCTGTATGCATCATTTGCTAACGAATATAGCGATATGGGATAATCGCTGTACATTCCACAGCGCCACGTACGATCATGAAGGTTACGGTGTAAGGGAAGGATACCGTGCTTGCGGTGTAGGAGAAAAGCCGTATCTAGATCCTAATAGTACCGGGCGGCGGCAAGCTTGCCATCATTCGTAGGAGAGCCCGTACTAAGTCTCTCCCGACTCGGTCCTACTGCTCTTTACCGCTCACGACCTACATACACATAGCCGCGTCGACATGTTACGTACATCTGTAGCTAATTGCCAAGTCGTTGTTTCTTCGGTGGTCCCGCGTCGTTCCTTCTTCGGCGTATCTCAATATGTGCGGGACAAGGTGTCGGACCAGAGTAGCGATCGTTATCCGGCGCATCTGCATTGTGACTTGGTGCTTAAATTGGCGGAGTATCTGCCTGACTCCGGAAGTATCCGATTTGTCATGAATATAGCCCTAGACTAGAGCATGTACCCTGCGTACATGAAGACGGGTACAAACGTGGTTGGAACAGATCTTCACATTAAGCCGTTTCGGACGCCAGACCAGTCTGGTTAGCTTCAACATGAGTTACCATAACATCTCCGTGGAAGACTTTAACTGCGGATGCGCACGCAACCTTGGAAATCACACCACCACGGCACGGCATCATGTCCTTTCCAGGCTCTGACCCAGAAAACCCACTGATTGGCTTGCCTAAGCTGGATCCTCTGCCGAACGATATCGATGTATTTGCCGTGTATCAAAAGATCTTCTCTGGTCGTACGCTCGATACGACGTGCATGAATCTATGGACCAGTGGGGTTGTAAATGTTCGAACCGCGGACCAGCCGCCGTTGCTGATACTTCGGGCACACAATCTTATCGCCCATCGGATACGTTATCACGAATCTGATGTGATGCAAATCGACTGGGTGCAGCTCGTGCTGTTTGACGACGTCATGTCGTGTGCGGATGAAGAGGGTGTGATCTATAATGCTTTGAGTGGCCGTACGACAAAGATACCAGCACCGTTCTTGTGAGTAGTGCAACATTCTATTCCAAGGCTCGTCGGCATCAAGCCGTTCTAATAGTTCTCTGTGTACCCTAGCCACCCTCCAGGTACATTCACAATACGCAAGGAGGGCAAGACGTGTCTTCATCTCGTGATTGAACGTCCAGGAATCCCCTCGTATGAGGGAAAGATCCTTGCCGGTTTGATCCCAGGAGATCACGACAGAATTGCCTTGATCCAGATACAGCCGCAATGGACAAATGGCAAGCTCGGCGCGAGAACATATACGCAGCTAACATTCATGTTTGTGGCAAGTATTGCGGACATCCGAGACGAATCCGTAAAATCTGTTCAAGCGCAGGGGTCATTTTGGGGCTTCCAGAGTGGGCCACTCAGTCCTTTGTTTGGATTTGAGAATGATGCGTGTGGAGAGTTCCAAACCCTTGGACCCATAGTGAAAGGATCGCCAGACGAAGCAGCCGTACCGGAACTATGGTCCAGGTACTATGCTACTTTCCCGGACTTCTTCGATGATGGCGGAGCGCTGAGTCCAGATTGGAACAAGCTATTTTCGGGAGAGCTGAAGGGCGATGGCTTGAACAAGAGAGTGATTGGGCTCGAAGAATAGAAGTTCTCGTCGCGATGTGCTTGTCATCGTGTGGAAGGTTCTCCGCTTCCAGTTTTTATACCCTTGTCGCGGTTCTGCCTTTTGCGTAGGCTTGAGGTCTGCGGAATACCGGTGAGGAAAGAGGGGTTGCACGACGGTTGGAGAAAACGCAGCCGGCCAGGTCACGTTACCGCAACCGCCGTGCTAAGAGTCGCCTACAGTCTTATCTCCAGTTAAGATACGTAGCGTGTTTCTTAATCAGTAAAAGTAATTACTAAAGTAGTAATATAGAATATTCTATACTAAAAGAAAGTTACTTCTAACTACCTAGGTACTTTTAACTTATAAGACCCGTATTGCACTCGCTCTCGTAATGCCTAAGAGCATAGTTTACCCAAGCATTAACTAAGGTGGACGATGACTTACAGTTAAGATGCCTCGGCCAAAAACTATATAAAGACGGAACATCGACCATCTCAAGACAGCAGACTAGAGAGTCACTTACTGGCCTATCGATTCACTGGACTCACAATAGTCGGTTCTAATCTTGCCTTTCTCTCCCTCTCAGACGCCGTTTTTAGAGCAACACAATCCTTTCAATCTACGGCTATTGTTAATGCACTCATTTCTGATAATTCAAATGTTGAAACTAGACTGACAATACATCAGCGTATCAAGGTTGCTATAGTACTTCTGTACACAGTAGAGACTATGCTAGATCGGAAGACCGCGCAGTAAAAGGGCTTTGGAACCAAGGAACATCCGAACACGCACCTCTCCGCCCGCCTGTCAAAGCCAGATTTCGACGAGTTTCCCTGGGGCGCTGGTGCCAAGCCCCGCCGCACTCCCAGTATTTACGTAGAGCACCTTCTTGCCGTCTCGCTCCATAAGGTGTGTCGCCGTTCCCGACTCCACGAGCTCGCTCTGGATGAGCACCGACTCGTCTCCGTCGGGCGTGACGCGCACAACCTGGCTGGTGGTTGACATAGACAGGTACGCGGTGCCATCGGCCTCGAGCGCAAAGTCATCCAGGTTCGTGTAACCCTGCGCAAGCAGCTCCAGTTCCGCCCCTGGACGGATCGCAGGCGACGTCTGCGACAATGCGATCCGATAGAAGCTGCCACGGAACCCGCTGGTGAAGTACACATGTTTGGGGTTGCGCACAGGAGGGACCTGCAGACCATTGAGCCCTGTCGGGAAAGTAGAATTTTTGGTGGGAGCCAGCAGGTCTGGGTTCGAGTAGAAGATTTCGACGGTCGGGTCGATGCTTTTAAGAGGCAGGCTGTAGATGATGCCTGCGGTGGAGTCCGCAAGGAGCGCAGTGGGACTTGACGAGGAGCCCTTTGCTCGCGGTCCGGTCGTGGTGGCTGGGTTCAAAACAGCAAGACCATTCAACAGTCCTGCCGCGGGGAGCTGGGCGATTTGGGTCACATGCGGCGTGAGCGCAGAGCTGTTATCCGCAGGCGTCGTCCAGTTGCGCAGGTCGATGGTCCAGACGCCCCACGAGCCTGCTATGGGCGCGCGGTCACCACCGGTGACCTGGCCGGCGTTAAATACAAAGACATCGTCCTCGTATTCGTCGATGCCGAGTGACGAGTTGATATTGGCGCTCGGGGGAAAGGCGTGCACAAGGGTTGCCTGGGTGGTGACTGGATTCACGGTCCAGATCTCGCCTGAGTCGTACCGAGTAACGAGGAGGTCTCCATTCGTACGTGACGTAAGGCATTCCAGCCAAGCATGCTGTGGGGTCGTTAGCTGCCAGATGATGTGCGCAGGTAGAGTCTGCGAAGGCAGGGGCAGAGAGTGAACCCAAGGATAGAGAGATGCCGTCAGGGCCATGACCATTTGCTTACGGCGATGCATATTGAGCGGATTGGATGCGATATGTCGTACCTATGGCGATGCTAGTTGGTAGACGAAGGTGTAAGGGCTCGGTTCCGTCCCTGCGGAGAGTCTTAAAGCTCCAGTCTAATATACCTGTCATCAAAAGCCGCCATTGATCGGAAAGTACACAAACTGAACATCAGTCGTATCCGGACCGCGTGGAACTATAGCTTAAACCATATTTGTCAGTTAAGGCAGAACACAAGCTCCTGCTTCTTTAAGTTTTTTCATCCCTAAGCACCAACAATCATTGAATCACGATTTTGTGGTCGTCCCTGAAGCTGGGATAATTCTTTCAATGCTTCCAACGATGCTGCCTGTCATCGTCCAATGCATGCGAACTTGAATGGAGCTCTTCTGCTCACGGTGACTCCTAGCGTTAGAAGCACTAAGATTTCCCTCTAGTTCAAAACAACTGATGATGGATTTTTGTGCAGCAAAGCAAGGATTGATAAACCTGATAATACAGCCGCGCACCGACTATATCACGGAGGCTATAACGCGTATATTCACATAGACGAGGACCATTATAGCTGCGATCAACATGTTCGCTCATAGATATTTCCGCTAAGTCTGGTCATCCCAATCGTATAATACAAAGCGGGGAAGTGGACTTGAACAAACCGCGCCAGCGAATGCACACCCATTCATGGAAGGCGCATCGAGAAGATAATGAGAGATTACCATGATCCGCCACCAGAAGATATCCATCAATCATGCCTTTCCTTTGCCCATATCGATCAAATTACGTGCCCATATACACACGCTCAAATCAGGGGGTATGTCCAGCTAAAAATGCCAATAGTGCACGCGAAACGGTGGAGGCTCGGAAATGCGAGGAGAAGTCGTAGCTAATATCGGCTCTGCAAGATACTACCTTGCAAATACCTTGACTATGCCGTCACCGCCTGCTGAGACGACGAGTCGGCCGTCCTGGCTCCAGACGACGCTGCACACGCCTTCGCCGCGCATAATGCGATGTGCGGTGATTTCTTGGGTGCATATGCGCTTGTCGAGTGACCAGAATCGAATAGAGGCGTCGTGTCCAGCGGACACGGCCTCTCGGCCGTCCTTGCTGAGCGATAACGAAGAGATAGCTGCGGGGTGTGCAAGCATGCTATATGTACATTGTCCTGTTCTTGATCAGTAGAGGTTAGATTGGTCGTTTTGAAGAAAAAAAAACATACCAGAGTTGGCATCGAAGAACCTGATAAGATGGTCTTCGTACCCACTTATTATGACTCCCTCCAGGCCGCCATTAGCAGAGCCAGTTGGACCGTGTATACCCTCTTCATCAGAACCACCTCGGCCAGCCTCTTGTGACGCACTTTCAAGATACTGCGAGCTCGTCACAACTGATGTAATGCCAGTCGCTGGGGTTCCGTCGTAAGACTCGTTACTGGCCATGCCGATCAGTTCCTCGCCGGTCCTCGTATCATAGACCAAGATCGATGCGTCAGAAAAGGAGACGACAAAGTTCTCTCCAGTGGGTGAAAGCGGACTAATGCACGTAGGCGAAGGATGCGTGTCACGCTCGATGGTGTGTATCAACATGTAATGGAATGGTGTCGTGGTAGCGATGCTGGGCTGCGGTGAAGATGGGTGGTTTGATCCAGACGTGACCGAGTGTCTCCGACTGCCTCCAACACCACGACGAGAGTTGGTCTGCGGTGAGACCAACTGAGGCGGTGCACTCACAGCCCAGATCTTGATGGTACCGTCTGCGGATCCGGAAGCGAGTATGACGCGGTCCGGTCCTCCATACTTGCTGCTGTCGGAGCCGAAGAGATTAGCGCAGGTGGTAGGGAGAACGCATACAGTCCAGACGGCGTCGGTGTGCCCTTCAAGGGTAGCCTTTGGGTCAACTCGGCCTCGTTCCCATACGCGGATCGTGGCGTCCTGACCACCCGAGAATATCCAGCCATCGCCGGAGACCCTTCCTCCGGTGGCAAAATGAGCAGAAGCAGGACAGGCCGCTAATGATGTAACAGTGCCTTCATGGCCGCGATGCGACCAGAATGGCTGGATGTCTAAATCATTGTTCATGCTGTGCTGATTTGCGTAACTTGCGGGTATCATCCATCTTTTGATCATGCCGTCATCTCCTGCTGTGCAAATCTCTGGTTCACTGGGGCTGCCACCCCCAGTGAAAATGACTGACCGCACTACATCAAGATGGCCGCGAAGTGCAAATCGGACTTTGAAACTTTGCGGGTCAGTCTTCGCCGCTTGCTGGGCTACGGCTTGTTGAGCTTTCTGGTCGTTACTCAGTCGTCTGACGTGGTCTTTGCTGGTCCTCTTTACGGGGCGCGGTGGCGATTTTGCTGGGATGCTATTCGCCGATGGAAATTCTTCGGTGTCTGGCCTTCTGGGTGGGCCCTCCTGCGCTGTCTCGGATGCGGGGTCGAAAATCCAATCATCCGTCTCTTTCTCCTGGTTGGCAGCCTGGGTGGAATCCGAAGCGTTTTCCTCGCCAGGTGGTATTTGGCGTCCTTCGTTGTCGAACGCATGTGTCACCTTTTCAACGTGCTCTTCGGGTACCGAGGAATAATGCTGCTGATTCTGGGGCTGGCGATGCTGTGCGAGAAGTTCCTGGGCCATACTAGCGTTCTGCGGAAGGGGTTGTTGCTGTGAGGGTTCTCGTGTCATCTGTGGCGCATGGTGGATCTGATGCTGGTTGGCCAAGCTCTGGAGTTCAGAGGGGAGTGGTACGTTCGGAGGCTGGTGAGTGGGCATGGAGGTGCCCGGCATGGTGGGGAGTTGTGACTGCAGCCTCTGGCGGTGCTGTTGTAGATAGATGTCTTCCATCGAGGCCTCGCCGTGGTTCAGGTACCCGTTGCCGTTGGCGAGCGGCTGTAGGTTCTGTTGTTGTTGCGAGGCTTGCGGGGGCGGAGTGAGTAGGTACGTGATTTCCTCGACGCATTTGGTAAGGTAGAGCTTGGATTTCTCTCTGAGGTTCTCGCGGTCGGCTTCTGCGCGGTCCAAGAACTCCGAGTCGACGTCAAGGAAGGAGTTGTGTTTCTTGTTTTGGGCTTGGCAAGGTCAGCACATGTCTAGAGCATAGTCTGGCGGCATGGGATACGCACGCTTGGTCGAGTTTACGCCGCCCTTTTTGCCCTTGAGGTCCTTCTTGTCGTCTGTTGCGGCCTCGGCGTCGCCTCCTGCTGCCTCGCTCTTCTTCTTCCTCTCGTTGGTGAGTGCCTGTTCGAGCATCCGGATATGCTTGTTCAGCTGGTCGTTCAGCTTCTTCGCGCTGCGCACCTCGCCCTCCTGTTTCGCAATCTTGGCCTTCATCTCGGCGCGCTCAATGTCCCATGCATTGCGTGCTCGCTCATGGTTGTGCCACTCGAGCTGGAGAAATCGCATAACACCTGTGACTGTGTCAGCCTGCCAGTGTCCCCGCCATGTATACTGCAGATCCAGGGGAACTGCATACCCTGCAGTGTGTACTCTGTCCCCGCGGGCGCATTGCCGTCACCCCCTCCATTGGCACTGCCGCCATTCATGGCCGAAGGCGACTGCCAGGCCATGCCAGAGCTATGTTAGGGTCTCGTCGCGACGATCTTGCGTCTTGGTGAGTCGTCTTTACTGCGGGTTGGCATGCGGCGTCGGGGGGTCGGCAACAGCGCGGTCGACGTGTCGGAATCTGGCTCCAGAGCTCGGACCCTGGGGTGGGGGGGACACCAGATGGATGGAAGAGGCGCAGATGGTGATCGAAGCTGTTGGGAGACGGACAGTGAGGATTATGCGCACGCGCAATAGCAGGTCTCGTCACGGCTGCGGCAACATCCACATATGTCGTCGCACAGGGGAGTCCGTAGCGCCGATGCGGGACCCTGCCAAAAGTGGCGCACGGGCCCTATCACCACAGGATGCGGGAGGAGCGAGCAAGCAAGCTGCCCACTGTGCTACCACCACAGCTTTTGTTGGTAGAAGCTTGAAAGCACCCAAAGCACGCTATAATAATGCACCAATACCCAATGTCACCCCTGGAGTTACCTCTCCGAAGCAAGCTTGGCCAGGGTTTCCTCGTTGAATCCCCAGAGCATTTCATCAACGGCTTGCAATGCCATCCGATATACCATCAGTACTAACAAGTAACGCCTGGACAGGGAACTCTTCTATGCCCTCTTCACTGTAAGTCCTACTATTCACATGTCCGTCCATTCATACACCTCCCCTTTGTCACTTATACGGTTCCGCCACTGCACAACCTTGGAAGCTATAAGCACCCCAGCAGGAGCGCAGATGATTTGCTAGCACTTGTGCAAGCTTTCGTCGTCTGGGAGCTCAGTCCTTTTGTGCTCTTCATTCGAAAGATGCACGCTTTGTTCAGTCTCCTTTTGCGAACGTCAGAGGGTGGCAGCTAATGACTGCTGCATCCGGTGACGCTGTGCCTCCTGGTCACTTATCAAGTCGTCAACCTGAACGCTAACAACTGCAATAGTCCTGATTCCTGCTGTAGCCACCTAAAGATCTGCTGTAGCCGCAATCGTTGCTTTGCATCGAAATGTAGGAACCAGTAGCAGCTTGTGTGCCCGAGTGGACGACCATTCACCGGCCAGCACAAAATGGTATTGTATTCGCATTTCATCACTTCTGCTGTCTGATGATATGTTTCAGTCCCAAGCTACGTGCTTGCCAGTCTACCTCCGTCACCTGTATGACCTGGTCATGCCAAAATCACGACTCGCACCCCTGCACCGGCCACCATGTCACGGTACGATCTGCCAAAAAAGAACTCGGGACACCGCTCGTCTACTAGAGTAGATTGACTTGCATTTCTCAGTCCCACGAAGCATTCTTTTACACGCCGTATCACGGTCGAAGACGGGGCTGGTGCCTTGCCTCCAACATGCCAAGTGGAGCCTTCCCGATTGGTACATAGGCGTTGGACGCTACAACCTTGTCACAACATTGGAACCTCTTCCCAGCAAGACTTTACCAATTCACCCCACCTACCGCCAAACGCCACCACTTCGAATCCTCCTCCAACCCCGGGCATCACGGTCGCGCACCTCTATTGATACCATCGACACCGACTTTTACACCAAATAAATCATCAGACATGGCTGGCGGTGGAAAAGGTACGCGCTGACCGTGCGTCGCGCTCCGAACGGCCTCGAGAGCTAACAGAATGCGCAGGAAAGACAGGCGGAAAGACAGGAGGCAAAGGCGATGCGCAAGTCAAGACGCCCAAGTCGCACTCCGCCAAAGCCGGACTTCAAGTGAGTAGCTGCCCGATACGCGTCATCGCCCAACCACCACCCCGCGCAGACCGTCGCACGCCGCACAAAACAACGACGCGCTAACTTGACCTCTCCATTGTAGTTCCCCTGTGGTCGCATAAAGCGCCATCTCCGGAACCTTACGCGACAAAAGACGCGCATCGGGGCCAAAGCCAGCATTTATCTGACCGCTGTGCTCGAATACCTGACCGCTGAAGTTCTCGAGCTCGCAGGCAACGCTGCCAAGGATCTCAAGGTCAAGCGCATCACGCCACGCCATCTACAGCTTGCCATCCGAGGTGACGAAGAATTGGACACTCTCATCCGAGCCACCATTGCTTTCGGAGGTGTTCTACCACACATCAACCGTGCACTACTACTCAAGGTAGAGCAGAAGAAGAAGGGCGGTGCGGCAAAGACTGGCGAGGCATAGGTGTTTGAATATACTGCCAGCGAGCGCGCGCGCCCTGACCACGACAATGCTGACCAACACACAAACCAGCTTCGGTTCGGCGCAAAGGAGAGGCGGTGAAACGCCTCGCCCTAGCATGTGTATGAAGAGGCACGCTCTTTGTCTGGCTTTTCGATTTACCGCTGTCTCGTGGATGAGGACAGCTCATTTTTTCTGCTGAAGTACAGGATGTTGGGATACGGTGTTAACTTTCTTTAGTTAGGCGTGAGAGGATCGGTGTTGACGGTCATGGATTCCATTTGTCCTTTGCGGTATGTAGTAACACTCAATCGATGTCACTGAGCGGCAAGAGAAGCCTACCGCCGTCCCCGCTCGAACTGTATGCGATACGCGCATACTAAACAGCTGCCTCCCCGGAACTGTTGAACTGATAATATGTCTATTCACTACCCGCCTAGCGAAGCCACTATATACACACAGAGAACAAGGACTTGCTCTCGTCTCATCAAAGACCGAAAGGGTAGATCGAGACAAGCGGACAAAGAGCCCTCTGTCCGACAAGAACGAACCAAAGGCGAACCGCAAAGTTCAGACATGGATAGCTTGCATGTGCACGTTCTAAACTGGGCACTTGGCACGCATGCGCGAGGTGTGTTTGCGCACCAAGCTTGCACGACAACCACGAGTCCTTCGATACCGAGTTTGGTAACACGAAACGTATCTTCCCGTCTCTCAAACCGCACACCTGACGCGATGGAAGTCATACAGCATGCAGGCAGGCCGAGCGTCAGCTTAGCGTCCCGTCCTCGGAGCTTTCTGTTCTGAAAATAAGATCACAATTCAATCAATCTTAGGACTCTACCATTTGCCCATTTTCGCCATGTTCGACTCTCAACCCTTCAATCATAATCCTTTCCGCCATATCCCTATAGCCTCTGCCTTCTCCTACTCAAATTACGTAGTCCCAGGTGCCATGCCCCATCTCCACGCGCACCGTGCCCGAGAACCGGTTCGCCAACATCGTCACTGGCCGACTCATCGTATGTCTTCTCCTGCTGCTGCTGCTACTCCTCCTCCCTACCAGTTCCGGCGCCGCCCCCAACATAAGCGCCACTCGCATTACTCAGACATGGAATCGAGCTCCTCGGATCCCAACACCCCAGACGAAGCCTGCTACAGACACGTGTTCCCACCATCTCATGGCCCCCTCAACGCCCACGTTCAAGGACGAAGAAGCTGGAAACACAAAAACAACCACGACACGCCAGACATCGTCTCGAGCTTCTGTCCCCTTCGCGCCAACGTCTCCCGACACGTGGCTGAAAACATTAGCAGAGACGATATCCTCATACTCCCGCCTAGCCTCACACGTCTACGCGTGCAGATGCTGAGTCTGGCTCATCCAAGAGAGATAATCCATGCTACCATAGCAGGAGACATGCTTTTCCGTGATGTGGTCAAGCAAGTTGTGCCAGAGAGGTATCAGGGAGAGGTCAGGGCGTATGTGAAGATGAGGGGTGAGTGGCAGGAACCGGGACGGCTTCTTGTGAGCCAAATTATGGAGCAAGGGCGATTTGTTTTGAACGAGAGAGGGGAGTTGGAGGTGAAGATTGAGATTGGGGGGAGGGGGAGAGGGGGTGGTGGATGTACAAGAGGGGGCATGGGAGAGGCCAAGGCGTGGGAGAGCGAGGAGGTAAGGGAGAGGGGGCGGGTGTGGAACATACGTGATGTATAAGCCGAGACAGGGTCTTTTTAAATAGCATGGAAGGAGGACGATTCGAAAATATAACGGTAATTGAACAAAGTGCTAGTACATCCGATCGCTCCACTTTACTCCGCCGCCCCAGACTGCAGGGTCCATATCGCGCTGCTTCGATCCGGAACGCCAAGCTTGTTCTAAGATTCTGAATAGTGTAGGTTAAGATGCTCCCAGGCATAAGAAGTACAAGAGAATTGACTTGTGAGAAATGAAGCTTCCCTATTGGCCAAATGCGAAATGAAATAAAGACATTGGTTCGTATACAATGCAGCGCAAAAATGCCACGGGAATTATAGGAACGGGAGTCATCTGCCTTCATGTCTGCTACGTCAAATGATCGTGCCTAGTGGCGTCCCTATGACTTCAGGCTGTCCTGCATGCTGCGGCTGCTAGCGCTGAGCGGGATGTTGGTAGTGGGAAGAACAGTCTTGGGCTTGCTGTTCTGGCGGACCTTTGCCAGAGCGTACACCAGACCACTGACAAATCCAACAAAAATGGCGGAACAGCTACCGAAGGTGACGGGCGCATCGAAGAAGATGAGGCCGCTGAGCGCAATGGGCAGCTTGTTCAGGGCACCGACCATGGAGTAGGTTGTCGAGGAGGTAACACGGACCGCCCAGGCAGATGTGTACGAGATGAAGACGGTGGAAAGACCAGAGATGATCATGACCATGATGACAGTGTTGCGCTGTTCGGCGGGGAAGTTCTTCTGGACGTTGGCGGAGGACCAGTCTTCGATGAGGATGGAGGCAACGAGCAGGATCGGGATGGTGAGAAGGTTGTTGTAGTACATGGCTGGTCCAGATTAGCAAATTTCCATGTCCCTCGCATATTGATAAACCTACTGTCAAAGTCCTTGAAGTTGGTGAGCTTGATGCGCTTGCGCATGCACAGAACGTAGGTGGCCGAGCAAAAGCAGTTGAACATCATCCAGAGGTATCCGGTGTGCAGGGTCGACATGGCCTCGGTGGTCTTTTCAGCAGCGTGACCCATGCTTGACAAAGCGTGCTGGATGTCTGCCCAAGCCGCAATAACCGAACTCAGCACCATCAGCCCGAAAGAGAAGAGAGCCATTGGTGTGACTGCACCGCCGAACCAGAGAACCTCTCCGTATGCGATCAGGATGATGGTCAGGTTCTTGAAAATGGTGTAGACGGGAATCGAAAGGTACTTGAGCGCCCAGGTACTGGTGTAGATCATGCCGATGAGCAGGACGGAGATGGGGAACCCTGGTGCTGTCAGCATTGTCCTGTATTTCGGCCAGTCTGTCGGACGTACATTTCTTCGCTTCATCGCTGTTGAAGTCGCGGTAGTTGATGAATCCCGCGGCTTTGCATATCGAGATTGCTGCTACACAGACAACAGACTGCGCTGGGTTAGAAAGGCGGTCTACGGCACGAAGCTGTGCTCATACCTGTACGCAGAGTAGGAAAAAAGGGAGGTTGAAGTCGACGCCCGACAAGACGTATTTGTTCGTAACTGTCATCATAATGGACGATCCACAGTATGCCAGGACGGCGGCAATGGGGTTCTCTGTTATCGATGGATTGGCGCGGCTTGAACTGGCTGATCGAGGCATGGGTGACGCCGCGCGAAACTCCTTGCCCGAAGGCATGTCGACCCTATAGTCGTCGCTCTTCTTGTCGTCGGACATGGTGGTGGAGAGAGGGACGTGTGCACGCTCGTGGGTGTAGAGTTGTGGTGTGCGGCAGCGACGGCAAGGTCCGGAGCAGAGGACAGATGGGTGGCGGCCTGTGTACGACTGCAAACGAGGGGTTGTAGTCGAAAGAAGAAGAAAGGACACGGGTGTGGGACCAGAAGGAAGGAGACGGGTGTCACAAGTCAAATGCGCAAGGACGCGAATTGGGTGGGTCTCAACGATGGCCTCTCCCCTGGCTTGGAGTTACTCTGCTGTGGTAGTGGTAATTTCATGGGCCACTAGGCCGTCTTTGAACACGAGCAGCTTCTTGTCAGCATCACCCTGCAGCCGTACGAGATCTGTTCTATTTTCACTACCAGACCCTGAGACAGCACATAGCGTGTGTGCTATACGGCCCAAGCGATTTGCGCACCGCTGCTGTAGGAGATTGTACAAAGGCGGTCTTCACTCCGCCAGCCTATCGCCACGTGACTTCTTCTTATCGAGCCCTGTAGCCTTTCCCCTGATCCACGTCAAGCGACCCCAGACAAACTCAGAAAAAATATGGCCGCCTTGGATCCCAAAGTCGCCTCACTTGTCGACCGTGCCGCGCGCGAGGACGATTCAGACGAAGATGCGCTCATTGCGTCTCTGGAAGACGACGAGGAACTAGACGCTTTCCGTGAACAACGACTTCAGCAATTACATCACGAGTTCGACAAGGCACGGCGCTTGAAAGAGAGCGAGCATGGAAGATACACAGAGATCAAGGACGAGAAGGCCTTGATGGATATCACTACAAACACACAACTGTGTGTCGTTCACTTTTTCAAGCCCGACTTCAACCGCTGCCGGATCATGGACACACATCTCGAGGTAAGAACGAACATGGTTGCGAGAGACATTGTCTGAAAATCAACAGTCACTCGCAGCATCGCACTATGAGGCCCGCTTCCTCAGGATCAATGTGGACAACTGTCCTTTTCTAGTTACACGCCTAGGGATCCAAGTGCTGCCATGCGTCATTGCTTTCATTGACGGTGTGGGAGCTGATCGCATCATCGGATTTGAGGGACTCGGTCACACTGAGCAGAGCTTCACTACTCGCGATTTGGAGGTGCGCCTAATCCGTGCGAATGTTTTAGCGAGAAACAAGGTTAATGAAGAGGATGAGAGACGGAGGCTGCAGAAGATTAGCGCCAAGCAGCAAGATGACGAGGACGAGGACTGGGACTGATAAAAATTATGTGTCAGATCCGCTGAGGCGTCAGCAAGTTCAGATCGCTGTAAGGCGTGTCGAGCTCAGAGAGCGGAACCGCGTGCTGGAAGGAGGGCTAAACATGCGAATCGACATGCCTGCAGAGTATCCCGAAACTGCATGAGATGCTGTCGCATAGCAAGCAGGTCATCAAGCGCTCAGAATACCTAGCATACAAAGAAATACCCTATGAAGAAAATATTGCGCTCAAACGTTCTTGCGCATGTTGAGGTAGCATAGGAAAATCAGAACATCATAAGAAATTCTGGTCTAGATAGCCAGGCGAACAGCCAGCGTGGTCTTGAAGAAGAATTGAAGCCACACCGAAAGAGTGATTGCGATGTGCACTGCTAGTATAACTTAAAGGCCAACAGAGGATGGTAGAACCCCACGTCTTGTATGGCGTTGTGTAAACCGCGCGCTCAAGCCGATGGCTTATCCCCATTGTGGTGGCTGGGTAATCGCGATGACGCCATTCGCCACGTGCATTTGGGCATCTCAAATTATTTCCCTCGTACCCAATGGTAGAGTTATCTTCCACAACACATTACGGCAACGCTTGATTCGTGAAACACATACCCCAACTACATCACTGACCGCAAAATGAAGGCATACTGGTTCGACAACCTCCCCGTGAGCCTCCGCTTTTCTGTCTTTGCGTTCGGCACATGACCTAACCTCTGCAGGGCGACCAACGCCAACCCCATGATTCCGGTCGCTCGGTCGACCCAGAATACCTAGAAAAGCTCGGTGTCATCTACCACCGCGTACCGGAGGTTCCCGATGTTGAGCCCATTGCCACATCCCGCAACTACAAGAACCGGGATGAAATCACCGTCAGCCCAGATAAAATGGGTGACATTTACGAAGAGAAGGTGAAGTCGTTCTTCCACGAGCATCTGCATGAGGACGAGGAGATCCGATACATCCTGGATGGTGCGGGTTACTTCGATGTTAGGAGCGAGGGTGATGACTGGGTGAGGATTCGGCTCGAGAAGGGCGATTTGATTGTTTTGCCGCCTGGGATTTACCATCGATTCACTACCGATGAGCAGAACGTAAGTGTATCCAGTTGCTGGATCATTGGGATAAAGCAGAGTGCTGATATCTGAGTTTAGTACATCAAGGCCATGCGGCTGTTCAAGGAAGACCCAAAGTGGACGCCACTTAACCGGGGGAGCGAGACAGACGAGAATCCATACAGGAAGCAGTACCTGACAGAGTATCTGAAGTCCGGACAGGGCGTTTCAGTTTAGTCCGATAGCTACTTGCGGCCTTGTTCCCCTCTTTCTCTGGTATGTTGCAAATGACATCTTCTTAGACTTTCCTTTGCAAACAGCTCGCCTGTCCCTACCAGTGTCGTTCCTCCAACCTGTACCTCAACAGACCGCCCCGTGCAAGTCCTCACCACTATCGAGCGTGGTAATCTTTGCTCTATCTTTGTTCGATTATTTCAGCGGCTTCTGGGTGGTCGACAGCGACATTGTCATACGCTCTCGAGCACTGTTTTTTGCCAATGTAACCTTGCGGTGTGAAGGTGAAACTGAATCACGGTACGTCAAAGCCACTGGGGTCTACAATGGTATTGTCTCAAAACGCTTTAGGCCTTTACTCATGTGTGCACACGCTCATTTGCATGCCTCCTTCACAGCTTGTCTCAGTCTTTATAGCCCCAGCTGTTCATCTCTACACTAGTGCAAACATCTTGCCGTGAAATCCAAATTGGACACAACCAAGATCCTTTGTATCCTCGACCCAACGCTGGTGCTACACACAAAAGTACATATTTCTCGTAATACGCTAACACTCCGCGAGTGTGACTGATATCATGGTTGAACCATGTTCTGAAAGCGCCCGAGCTTCCGGGCCCAACGCTATCAAAGCTGCATTCAAAAAGAGCAAAGACATGCTCCAACCGTTCTATACCTCTGGGTTGAAAAACATTGCCGAGCCCGCCTACGAATCAGAGCCCGAGGATGAGAAGCCCGTCGTCGGCACGAAGGCCACAAGGTCGTCATTTGGGGATATCATGGCTCAGATTAGAGGTAGTGACCATTATTCCTCGCATGAGAAGGAAAAGGGCAACGAGGCGATGAAGAATGAACACGAGCGACCGAAGGCATGTGCAGATACGCCGGAGTCAGGAGTAACAGCCAGCGTCTCTGATTCAGTGGACTCCAGTCGTCTTCAGAAGGTTTTACAGGATGCCGATCAATACCGACAAAAGGACCGTCAGGTCTCGCGGAAGCCACTTGGCGTCAAAGATAGCAACCAACTTCCTGCCCTCCTATCCATGAAGAAGCGAAATCACCAGACCAGCCAGTCTGAGGTAAGATTGTGTAGTCATAAAACCTTTGTCATTTACTGGGATCCTGAAGATCCTAGCAATCGCAATGGGTCCTTTATATCCAGAATAGATGATCATAAGAACAGGTCTGATACGGTGAAGCAACCCTGCTGTAATTCCAGGAGCGTCAATGTCAAACAAGTGGCGGTGGAGATGGCCGGTGGTATCATCAAGGCATTCGAGAAGCAGGAGGACGACCGCGTAACCGGTCGTGATCGAAGACGCAAGGGCATTGAGCCTCAACGACCGCCACCTTATAGCGTCGTTCTGCGAGAGGTACACAACATGTACTCTCAACTTTATCGTGATGAGATTCGCAAGCTAGCCAAGACTGAGAAGGCTCTTGATACGGATCTCGATACAAGCGAGCGCCGTAATGAATTGGCTGAGCAGATACAGCTAGCAGCCCAACGATCACGTCAACGCGGTGGTGCTGTAAAGAACCACAACAATGACAAACCGGAAGCTGACGAAAAGCCAGGCTTGGCTTTGATGTCAAGCCCTTCTAAACGGAAGAAGAAGACACCTAAGCAGATTGCGGAAGAGAAGGTGGCTCGGAACAAGGAGCGTAGGGGTTTGAGCGACATCGCCAGACTCCGCCTTGAGCCATTGGACCGCTACAAGCTGTCGACAGTGGAAGAACAACGAGCTCGAACAGCGCGGGTTGCCGACCAAGTTCGACGTGAACGCGCTGCTGCCGTGCAGAATACTGAGCCTAGAACCAAATCCTCACAGAAATTGAACAAGTTCGCGGTCGTCACTGACGTGGCCGAAGATGACGAGACCACTTCCTCTACTCGAGAGGTGAAGAAGGTCAGGCGTTGTCGTCCAGCTAGGCGCGTTCCAGACTCTGACAACGATTCTAGTGAAGAAGAAACCAAATCCGAAGCCGCAGTGGATTTCGAACCTGTAGTCAGCGACGAAGAAAAGCAAGCAGCCTTCCTCGCCGATATTGCAGTGATTGAGCGTGCACAACTGGCCGCCCAAGAAATGCGTAAGCCAACCCAAGCGGATGGTATTGCAACTCCAAAGACCACTGGAAAGCACAAAGCCACTCCGCCATCAGATGACGTTGGGCAGTGTTCGCGGATAGAAAGCCGCAAATCTGCTGCTACCATCGAAGATAGTGGTGAGGAGGCGGACTTCGCACTTTCCGAAGTGAGCTCTACACTTCCTTCTACCGAAGTGCGTCAGGAGTTCACGATCGAGGCGGATCGGCTTATCAGAGAAACTCAACAACAGCAGGAAAGCAGTGAAGAGATTTTGAGTCACGCTGCCGCCGCTGGAGACGAGATCCAGCAGGCGCCAAAGTCACCAACGTCTCCAGCTCCCCGTGGTTCAAAGCGGAAGAATGAATTCACAGACTGCAATGAAGAGATGCCAACTTCATCATCCTCGATATCCTCAAGACTGACCAAGAAGGCGAAACAGGATAGCTTCTCAAAGCAGGTTGTGTCATCCGTAGACCATGACCAGAAGACGAATGTTTCGCCTGCTGCTGCGGAAGAAACCGTGCAAAATGCCGTGATTTCTGGGGAGATTTCCAGCGCTTATACGGAAGAAAAGGATACGGGGGTATCTGGCGAAGAAGATGGGTGTAGTCCAATCACTGAGCAGACGGAGGAGGAAAAAGACGATGAATTCGACTACCTGTTCGAGGAGTAAGAACATGGAGGTTTTCGTTCATGAGGCAGGCTGCGACATTTGATGCAGGAGCTGAATTGAGATACTTTACGGTATGTTGTGCTGTACTTTGTAGCTGAATGCTACATCTCATCGTAGTCATTCGATTGATTCATATTATCTTCATACAAGCTTGAACGCACGGAGCTGGCCAATGTAGTCCTCTGTGCTCCTAGAGTTCAGATGCACCTGCGAGGAATAATCATAGCCTAGAATTTGTTGCGTGAAGTCAGTGTATGTCTCATGTGCGGTTTGTACAGGAGTTCTACTTACCAAATCCGACTCTTTTGAAGGTACCCTCAAACTTGATATCGTGAGTGACACCTTCATATTCCCAGTCGTAAGGTTCTTTTTCCTCTTCCGGGCCTGCTACCATCTCCAAGAATAGTCCTTGATACTGTAACCTCGGATTCTCTTCGTCTGATGGCGGACCGCTCACCAAGGGCACGAAATGTGTCACGCGATCAAACACAGTTTTGTCCGTCGGGTCATCCGGAATCATGTCAATGACCGGAGGGCCATAGTTCCACTCTGCTGCGTAGCGTTCAGGAAAGAGAAAGGGTACTTCCAGGTTGTCTTCTTCTTGGGGATATTCTTGTGCGAGTTGCAGATGTAGTGGTTCACGCTGAACCGGGATGCAAAAGCCGAAGAGCGTCAAGGTACAGTCGCCCGCCCCGAAGACGGTAGTCTCAAGAGTATTAGACTCTCCTCGCTCGATGCGAATAACATGTGTATGGATCTGAACATTGGGCTCGAAAACAGAGTCGTAGTACATGACCCCTCCAAAACTTGTTACCCAGGACCACGATGGTGCGATCTGTCTCAACGTTGCGGTTATTGCAGAATCTCCCGGAGTCCTTGGGTGCCGATTCCAAAGCATATATCTTTCCAGATTTGGCTTCCAAAGTCCGAATATATAATTCTCGGTATCGAAATCACCTGGCATGGTTTGAGCCAAGGCCTGGACCACACCCTGTATCGCGGCCAAACGATCCGTCCACTTGGTTAGGTTTTTATCTGAATACCTGCGCACAACTTCACCCCATAGTTTCAGTTTGCTGCCGGGGGATTTCTCAGCCGATCTGAGACTCTCTGCACGAATAATCTGACCCAATGTGCGTATGGATCCGTAATCATCGAACTCTAGAGCACGAAGAGTGGCGCTTCCGCTTGGAGAGACACGACACTCGCACCTTTCGTGGTTGCTACACTCCCAAGCCAGTTCAGATGGAGTAGCATATAGGATCCTGCGTGCGAGAAAGGTCTCCTGGAAAACCCATGCGCGGGTTGTGAGAGGAACGAGAAGATCATCGATATCAACATCGTCACCAACCATCGGTCGAGACGAATGATGTGCCGGAACGTTGAAATATCGCGTCTCTCGCTCACGAATAGAGAGCTTGGCTATACGAGATGTCCCGTCTGACATGTGGAAGGGTACTTCGATACGTTTCAGGGGCGCATTCGCTGCTTGACCTAGAGAGAGAAATCCTTCCTTGACGTTAGAGGCACCTTGCGCTGAGATGACGAGTTCGGCTCCTTGGTAAATAGAAGACATGCGTGGAATCTGGTCCATCCAGTCTTGCACATCATCTTGAATGATGCATAGCGCATCAATCTATTGTACTTGTCAGTCTCTGGTTTGTTGCCCTTGAAGTTTGTGGCTTTACCCATAGATACCTCAAGCCGAAAGCCCGAGCGACATGAACAGCATCGAAAAGGGTACGAGGAAGTGTGTCGACATCGATACCCTCCATGTGTGATTGCAAATTATCTGTCAAAGTTTTGAGGTTCCCGGTAGTTCCCCATGCGTAGCTCAGACACGCGTAGCCTTCCTGTTGTTGCGAGGATGTTGATTCAATTGCTTCAGCATTCACGAGGCGAACAGAGTTAGCCGTGAGATCAAGGATGCGGCGCGGCCATCCGTCTTTACGCGGTACACAAAGCGGATGGTTGGATTTGCAATCCTCGTACCAGATCCGCGCTTCATTCAAGCGATCTTCCAGGTTGTTTGACTGCTCTCGATACCGATCGTTTGGACCATTTCGCAAACCCAGCCATGGGATAGCAGAGTCTTCCCCCGCACCTGTTAGGTCTTTAGCCATGTGCTCGCATATCACCACCGTACATCCAAAGTCTGCTTGATATAATCAAGGAGAATCCTAGTAATGGGAGGTACTCACCAATTGGGGTGTAAATCTCATAATCATTTGGCCTTGAGTCCACATACTGCTGACCAAATAACACCCTACCCCCATATGGCTTTCCCTCTTGTTCACATTGTACATGCAACACATTCTTGGGGTCTAGAAAGTGCCAATGGTCGTCCGCCTCTTTGCGTCTGATCTTGATAGTCTTGAACTCTGGTCGTCGAATATCCGTAACGGCATCTAGAGCCTTCAGAATGATGGAGCATCCTTGGCAATTGCCGGCGGAAAGAAGGAACTCCTCAATCGATACACTGGTTTCATGGCCATTTGCAAAGTGGTGGCATGTGTTGCATGTTGCGGATGCAGCGGACATGGCTTGCGTGGTGGCTTAGGAATGCTGGAGTGTGTCTGACGTCATTGACGCTTGTGGCGGTGCCAAATCCTGCCGCCTGGGCAACAAAGTGCATCTATGGGAGAAATGCGACACAAATTATGGTCACTTCCGGTATATGCACTACTTGTAGAGAACTATGATGCCAGCAACGACTTCTATTTCCCAGAAAGAAGACATCAGATCCGGTGCATGGGTTCAGCCATGCCGCGTTCGTATAGCAGTGCCTCAGCTGACTTGGCAAGGCTTTCTTCAAGGCACGTTACAAGTGACAAGGCCCTGATAGCTGCATAGCTGCTGCAACGATTGGCCTATTTGTCTTCTAAGCCGCAATCTCAAGTGCAAGTGTACAAGCTTAGGCGACAATCTAGCTTGCTTCATATGTCAGCCACAGCTTTATGTACCTGTGCGCGGTCCGGCCGTATTGGGCCGGACAGCCTTGTGCCTGCGATGCCTGCATGCCGGATAGCGCAGACATACACTACCAAGCTAGATGCGTGCGTGTGCTAGCCAGTTACCGAAGACTTTGGAATGCCCTCAAGTCAAGATGGAACTAGCGAGGCACTCAAGAGCAATAGCGACCTGCCTCTGAATGTCTCGTCACATCTTCATATGCTATTCAGGCGAACTAGTACTGTCCAATGGTGTACGATCAGTAAATACACTGTCTATTACGTGATCAATCACCAAAAGCCCCAGAGTCACGCCTCACTGACAGCAACACCCAGCTCCCCCTCCGCAACAGCCCCCATGAAATCTCCGACATCCTCTCCGCGCTCGTCAAGCACAAACTCCAACGTCTGCACCCACGTCTCCCCATTGTTGGTGAACCAATCGTACTCCGGACACAAGCTCTTCACATAACCCTCAACCATGCCCTTTAGCGGTGCATGCTCCTTCAAGTATAATATCTGAGCGGGATCGAGCTTCATGTAGTCCTCGATAACGTAGTAATGGGGGATGTCGTCACCCCAGCCTTCGGCGCCGACATCGTGGGATGGGTGGAGAGAGAATTTGGATGCCGCGTAGCGCGAGGTGTAGGTTGGTGTGTTATTGAAGTGTGTGGAGAGCGGATTCGGCGTGAAAGGATTGAAGACTTGGGGGGCGGTAGGTGGGTAGTTGAGGTGGATGTTGTTGAATAGCAGAGAGTGCTCGTTGCCAGGATGCCTTTTCTTGAATTTTCGCGCAATTGTGCCGTTAGATGGGCAGACGTTGCTCTGTACGACTTCCCGTATGACGCGATGGACGTCGGCGATCTCAGCTAACTCCCAGGTACTCCAGTTGTGTAGGAGTGCCGCGCGCTTGAGTAGGATGAGCCTTGTTGCGCGGGTTTCGCGTGGATGTTCGCGATTGTGAAAGGCGCGTGAATAAAGCCAAATCCTGTATATGGCCCTCCTCACAAGATAGCGCTCATCCACAGTCAAGAGTCGGCGTAATTCGTAGTTGTGCTTCCACTTCTTGAACGGGTATATATCGCACCACTTCTCAGCGACACGCCCATGATGCACAATCTGCTTGAGTAGCGCTAGAGAGAATGGGACGGCGCGAACAATGTGCGCAGGCTGGCTGGCATTATGGGTGAGAAGCTGGGTGAGGTCTTCCAGTGGCCCAAATTGCGTTTCGGCGGCATTTTCGAGGATAGAGAGCTTCTGAGAGGAGGTGAAGATGTTTCGGAAACGACGACAGGTGGAAGATAGAGCTATCACATCGGTGATCGAGTGGCATGATAAGAATACTTGCGCAACCAGTTCGGTTGCGAGGTCTTCGAACAGCATCTCGAGGGTGGGTGTAGAGTAAACGTGGGGTGTTGATTTCTGCAGTTTAGATGGTCAGCTTGAGTTCCCCTGTTCATACCATAGAGTATCATAGTACCGACGGGACTCACATATGAACTTTCGGGTTTACGTGTCTCAATCCGATCAGGTTCTGAGCTTTTTCCTGTGACAGAGCACGGAATCTGCGTCAACTACGCGAGCTCTTCACTATCCCTAATATATATCGTGGGATATAATCTGTCGATCCAATCGGTGTGCAGCTTTCTTGCCTCTACACCGGTACGTATCTCGTGGTTCAAACAAATCGGACCCCTCCGTTGGGGCTATGGGTAGAAAACGCGACGACATTTTGGAAAGACATGGCGCAAATCAATGCGAGCTCCGACGAGCTGTCGTTAACGAGTGTCATCGTTGGTGGTTAGGAGAGGAAGGGAGTCGTCGGTC
The DNA here is from genome assembly GCA_002952155.1 of Alternaria solani. Taxonomy (NCBI): domain Eukaryota; kingdom Fungi; phylum Ascomycota; class Dothideomycetes; order Pleosporales; family Pleosporaceae; genus Alternaria; species Alternaria solani. The sequence continues at coordinate 507,898 of CP022030.1, read as the reverse complement.
GTGACGACGATGGACGTGATGGATGCCGCCAAGGGGGCTAACCCGGATTGTGGGGGCCAATCGGCGTGGAGAGGCGAGAGAGCACCGATGGCGTCAAGGGACGTGAAGTAAACTACAGAAGGGCATGCATAGCTTCGCAGTCCGCGATTGTAGGTCAGATGGCAGTCTACGATGAGCGCAGGATGCACTCATGTTCCAACAACACACCGTCGCAGCCACCCCCGCTCCTTCGCCTCCCCATCGAACTCAGACGCCTCATATACAGCTCCGTCCTCCCCCACACGACGACCTTCGAAGTGCGTTTCCAGCGTCCCGCCGATCCACCCCCAAAGTCCGAATACAATCTGACCTTTGTGCGGCAGAAAAATGGTGACGGGGGCTGGCGCATGCAACGAACTCTGCCGAAGACGGAGCGCGAAACAGGCAACGACATAGTGTGGCGACGCGGAAGTACCAGCCTACTAGCCGTGTCGCGACAAGTACATGAAGAGGCAGCGGATATGCTATATGGAGACAACACATTTGTAATTGATGTGACATTCGACACGATCAACTTCCGGTACCGCTGGCGCACTGCGAATAACCTTACGCCAAATCGGACGTATCAGTTCTTGGATCACTTTTCGCAGAGGAACTTGCTGAGGATCAGGAACTACATCATTAATGTTGAATCTGTGGATGACTACACGGGCATGATCAAATACAATTGCGGCGGAAGGGGCTTGCCGGCCGGTATACAGGGCAAGGTGCGCGAGTTGGTTGATTTGTTAGTTGTTGCGCCGCAGTTGCATCGGCTTCATATACATCTTATAGATGGTGCGATAAGTCGCGTGAGATTCCCGAGTGGACGAGTACATCGGGTGCAGGATGAGAGTCATTTTGCGCAAACACAGCTAGTACTCGATCCTTTTAGGGCGTTGTATGGAGTCAGGCACGCAGTCGTCAGTGGTGTCGAGGACGAATATAAAGAAGCTCTGGAAAAGAGCATGGCGGCGCAAAAGGGAGCGAGCTAGCGTAAAACGAGTTGAATACTGACACCAGCAAGAAGACAATGACACTTGGGTTAACGGCGGCTCTACAATGAGCTACCCATTGGACGATAGCTTTTGGGTATATCGCTATGTAGTTGTTCAGGCACGTGCCCAGCCAGAAATCGACGCCGACCTATATATATGCATTCCGTAAACGCCATTCTTGCCCTCTCTCGAAACATTGCCGTCAATCTTACGCGAATAGTACGTTGTCGCTGAGTGGATCCTTCTCCTTCTTGCGTCCACCATGCGACGTGAGTCCCAGATCCTGGTGCTTGAGGAGCGTATCCCTCTGCGCATCGGTTCTCCTGTTGAATCTGCCGGCCTTTGATTTCCTCAAGTCGGAACGGATCTGGTTGGGCGAGACGAACTCCTTGTTCTCGTAGATGATGGGACCTCCGAAGCTGGACTCCTGAATAATGATGGGGGTAAGCACGAATCGGGGACCAATCTCGACAAGGCTGACGTCGAATTCACCGCCCTTCCTCTTCTTGAGCGCCTCGTCGACATCCATCTCCTCGCCGTCGACAGGCTTCTTCTTTCCAGGCTCACTTTCGTTGATTTGAAACACGCGAATCCAGATCTTGCCATCTGCGACTGTGAAGCCCATCACGTGGTCTACAAAAGGCTTGACTTTTCGGCTGGTCTTGGGGACGCCGAAAATCTGTGTGAAGAGCTCCTTGATGACGCGCAAATGAGCCTGCTTGTCGAATGCAGCGTCGAAAGAAAGAATTGGCCGCGATCCCTTGAGACAGTTGCCGATGAAGTTGAGCTCTTCCATGGTGTGCAAGTTTTGCAGGTGCATCTTTACAGTAGGGCCGTTTGGTGGCTTGGACATCCAGCAGTAGAGATCCTTGCCCTTGCGGGCCTCGAAAAAGAGAATATTGTTGCAGTTGTAGAGTTCTGCCAGTTCATTGAGTTGGTAGAGCTTGGTCTTGGTGTCGAGTTTGGCCTCTTTCCGGCTGTGGGGCCTTTGGAGGATTAGTAAATCATAGTCTGCAGTGCGAGAAGTCACTTACATCAACGAGTACAAGTCTTGTAGCAAATGTCGGTGTCGGAAGGTAACGCCTCTTGAACTCTACCGTTGGTTAGCAAGGGTCTCACTTTTGCGCCGCGCGTGAATTCGTACCAGAATGAGGACTCGCTGCTTGTTTCTCTTCTCGCCCATCTCCTTGTCGTCCTTCTCCGCGCCGGACAGGGTCTTGTATACGGAAGCCATGGCGAGTTCAGATGGTTGTTGCTGCGCTCGACGGTGTGGATGCGCCTTTGCAAAAAAGTTCGAGAATTGATAGCGCCCAGAGCTTTAGCGCGATCTACGCTCGGGCCACGCTACGACGGAAGAAGCTAGAGCTCTTCGCGGCATGGTCGCGCCTTCCGTCACCGTCGTGGTGAGCGCTTCACCCAATGGGAAGTTACAGCCCCAACGTTCTGCCCTGGTCATTGTGCATGGCTGTTGCTGTCATTGCGTGCATGATAGGGAGGGAGAGAGATGGACGCGATGGGATGAGGCGGCCATGAAGCATCGGATTGTATTCTGCGACGAAATGAGATGCGCACGTCCGCAGGTCCAGAGGCTCGTGGTAGATTAGCCGAAGCTGGCAACGCCTCAACCCGGCACGCGGTGCAGAGAAGAGTTGCAGGTGCGCTGAGAAGGGAAATAAGAAAAGCCTAGGCGTGGGCATGCGTGGTAGCAGCAGCATAGAGTAGGCCAGAAGGGCGAGGAACCAGACAGCCACAAACAAGAAGGGGGCTGCAGGCTGTACAGGGCCGCTCGCATGCAGGCGAATTATTGGTCGATGCACCCCATCTGGGCGTGTATGCTCCTACGAGAGATGGGGTTCAGGTGCTTTGTTAAGAGGCACGCCCAGCAGCGGAGCAGAGTCGCGATGAAGGACGCCACGAGTAATGCGGCCGTGGCAAACATGGCCATCGGGCTCCGCAGCCGTGTATGCTACCTGTCTGCTCGCTCCCAGGCCGTCGCAGCCTCTCCATCAAACCTCATCGCGGGTCTGCATCACGCCCGGAGCTGCTCCAGGACATAGTTGCCGCAGCCGCACTAAGCAGACGCTGACTTGCCAACCGTTCGTGTGTGATCTAGACAGCGCGCAAGCTGCTCCACACCAGCCCCCATCCCCTCTTCCCTCTTCCATCTGCTTGTCGCCGTCGCATCCACATCGCGAATCCCAAGACGGCCATCTCGAGGCACACGCCCAGGGCGCATTCGTCCTGCCGTCGTCGCCGCGCTGCCTGCGCGCCCCACCGCCAGTGCCTGCATCGAGTTGCCCATGGAGCAGCTGTTTTGCCGTCTCTAGTCTCCCGTACGCGCTGTCCTGATGTTCCGCGATCCGGTCCTGCGGCGGACCGTCGATGATGGGGAGGAGCATTCGCGAGGAGAAAGAAAGCCGCCAGGGCACCAAGGGGAACCTACGCCAGCAGCTTACCACAGATCGCCGACACAGGCAGGCCAACCATACCAACACCATTCGCCAAACACACCAGCGCCCTTGCCTCTGCACCAAACCCTCCACCACCCCCATCCACACCACAACCCACCACACCACTCTCCCAGCGCTGCCGAGCTGCCGCCCATCAGCACGGCCCTCTATTCTCGCGACACGTCCAGATACTACGACCCGACCTCTGACAATGGCGAGCGAGGTGTAGCCAGGGACCCGGCGCGTTACGACTCCACTGCGGCCACGCAGTATCCTGCACCGGTACGTCTTCCATCACTATATTCCCATCACCCCCATCATCTCCACTGCTCCATCAACGCCATCAGGGCTACATGCCCAGCACAAGGACACGCGGCTAACACCAGCCCTCCTATAGACTCGGTCGGCACAGTCCCCCTACGACAAGGTCTACCAGTCGCCCGTCACGACCACGTACGCGCACCACTCGCCGCTGCAGCGCCCCCTTTCGCAACACCAGCACGTCGGCAGCATGGAGGCCATGTCCCATTCTCCCGTGTCGCCCTCGGTCTACCAGTCGATGAACCGAGGCGCCGTCCAGCCGCCGCCGTCGGACTACGCGAGGAGGCCCTCCTTCAAGGAGGAGGTAAGTAGACGCGCGACCCAAACGCTCCACGACTCCAGCTTACCACTACTACTGCAGGCACCACCACCAACGCAGACGCGTGCCGACCCCATGTCGCTCTCGAGCATCATGTCCTCTGGCGCCGACAACGAGCCTCCACCCAAGGCTCAGCCACTCCCTCCCGTCGCCGCTGATCCCTACCAGACCTCAAAACCTCTGCCCGCTCCTCACTTTGTCAAGCAAGAAGCAATGCCTTCACCAGCACCTGCTGATCTGCCTCACCAGGAAAATGGCTACACTCCACGAGGATACGATGCTATGCCGCCGGTCGGTAGCTTACAGCCCCCACTGCTGTCCGCGACTCGCGAGCTGCCTCCGCCAGACGAAGCCGAGATCGAGGCTGCCCTGGCACACATCGAGACGAAGCAGATGAGCGACATTGACGACTTGGCTACACCGCGCGATCTCGAGGACTTCAAGCAAAAGAGTCAAAAGCGCCTTCTAGAAGTCGGGGCTGCCGAGGCGAACAAGCGCAAGAAACGGCGCACTGCCTTCCTGACACGCTACCAAGACGTGTCTGCTGCCCACCGCGACTACGCAAAGCATTCATACAACGTCGAACACGAGGGCGATGCATGGCAGCAAGTTCAGAGCCAGGAGATTGCCGAAGAAAAGGAGCGCAAAAAGGACATGCAGCGCAAGCGAAGACGAGAAAAGACTATCCAGAACGAGGAGGCCAAGCGGGCAGAAGCTCTAGCAAAGGCAGGTCAGGCTGAGAACGAGGAAGAAAAGGAACGACACCTGCTGGCTGCACAAAAGGCCGAGCGCAAGGCCAAGACTACCACTCAGCTTTTGCAAGGCAATGCCCCTAGCAAGGACATCCGCGAAGTCACTCCACATGGACCGAATATGGAGGGTGGCACCATGAGCTCCTTCCAGGCCTCAGACGACCTCGCAGGCGGAAAGCGTAAGAGCAATCGTGGCACCGGGCGTCTTAAGAAGAGCAAGGAGCAAAAGCAGGCTGAAAAGGATGCTGCCGCAGCCGGCCAGGCTGCTATCGACCGCGGAGACGATCTTCCCATGATCGCGCCGCGCGAGGAGGCACGCCTTGACTCGTTACGCGGCCGTAGCTACACGGAGGACTTGGGCCCCGTCGTCTTGACTTCCTACGACTCGTCCGTATACCGCAACCTCTACCAACAGATTGTCAAGGACTTGGCTCGCAAGGACGTTCCCAAGGTTGTCCGCATAAAAGAGAACTCATTATCGACCAAGCAATCGAACCTCCGAAAAACCGCTCAGCTGGCCGCCAAGGAGGCTCGGCGATGGCAGATGCGCACAAACAAGAACCAAAAGGACACGCAAGCTAGGGCCAAGCGAGGCATGCGCGAGATGCTTGCTTTCTGGAAGAGGAACGAACGTGATGAGCGCGAATCTCGAAAGAACGCCGAGCGTCAGGAACTGGAGAATGCGAAGAAGGCCGAAGCTGATCGCGAAGCAAACCGACAGAAGCGGAAGCTGAATTTCCTCATCTCGCAGACTGAACTCTACTCTCATTTCATTGGAAAGAAGGCCAGGACAGATGAGATTGAGCGCTCAACCGACGATGCCGACGCTGCTGCAGCCGATCCACAGGCGGCAGCTAAGCCCAGCATCGATGTTGGCGAGATGTCTGCGGAAGGAGGCGCCAAGGTCACCAACTTTGAGGATCTCGACTTCGACAACGAGGATGAGAGCGCCCTCAATGCAGCCGCCATGGCGAACGCTCAACATGCTATCCAGCAAGCCCAAGACCGTGCCCGCGCCTTCAACAAGTCTGGTGACGACGAAGATGATGGCGAGATGAACTTCCAAAACCCGTCTGGTCTGCAGAACAAGGAAGACTGGATACCCCAACCAGGTCTTCTCAACTGTACGCTCAAGGAGTACCAGTTGAAGGGCCTCAACTGGCTCGTCAACTTGTACGAACAGGGTATCAACGGTATTCTTGCTGATGAAATGGGTCTGGGAAAGACGGTCCAATCGATATCGGTCATGGCATATCTCGCTGAGCGATACAACATCTGGGGACCCTTCCTTGTCATCGCCCCCGCATCGACGCTTCACAACTGGCAACAGGAAATCACGAGATTTGTCCCGGATCTAAACGTCATCCCGTACTGGGGTACTGCAAAGGACCGGAAGATCCTCCGTAAACTCTGGGACAGGAAGCACGTTACATACACCCGCGACTCGCCCTTTCACGTTGTCGTCTCCTCGTACCAGTTGGTCGTTCAGGATGCACAGTACTTCCAGAAGATGCGTTGGCAATACATGATTCTTGACGAGGCTCAAGCCATCAAATCATCGCAGAGTTCTCGATGGAAGAGTCTTCTCGGTTTCCATTCTCGTAACAGGTTGCTGTTGACGGGTACACCTATCCAGAACAACATGCAGGAACTTTGGGCTCTTCTTCATTTCATTATGCCTAGCTTGTTCGACTCTCACGACGAGTTCAGCGAGTGGTTTTCCAAGGACATTGAGAGTCATGCGCAGAGCAACACCAAGCTCAACGAGGATCAACTGCGGCGACTGCACATGATCTTGAAGCCATTCATGTTGCGTCGTGTCAAGAAGCACGTGCAGAAGGAGCTTGGAGACAAAATTGAGCTTGACGTCTACTGCGACCTGACTTACCGACAACGTGCTTACTACGCCAACCTCCGTGCCAAGATCAACATCATGGACCTGGTCGAGAAGGCAGTCGGAGACGAGCAGGATAGTGCAACCCTCATGAACCTTGTCATGCAGTTCAGAAAGGTGTGCAATCACCCCGATCTGTTTGAGCGGGCCGATACCTGGTCACCATTTTCTTTCGCCTCTTTCGCCGAAACTGCATCTTTCCTACGCGAAGGGCAAAATGTCAGGGTGGGATATTCTACACGCAACCTGATTGAGTACCCTTTGCCACGACTTGTGGGTCGGGAAGGGGGCCGACTGGAGCTTGCTGGACCGGACAACCAGAAGGCAGGCTTCAAGGGACGCTACCTTGACAATCTGATGAACATCTGGAGCCCGGACAACATCGCCCTGTCAGCCAGAGAAGCCGGCGCCTTCTCGTGGCTCCGCTTTTCTGACTTGTCCGCCACCGAGGCCTCGAGAATCGCCAAGAGCGGTCTCTTCCAGCGAGCTCTCGCCGCCGAGCAGAAGCCAAACAAGGTTGGACGTTTTAACGTATTCTACGACAACGACAACGGCGAGTGGGAGCCGAAGCACTCCATGTTGAATATTGTGGATCGCCAGGATCGCGCATCCCTGGCTGAGATCACAGCCGAGGGACACATGCAGGAACTCTTCAACGTGGCCCGCACAGCTTTCGAAAAGACAGGCTTGAATGTCATCGAGCCTTGTGCCAAGCCAAAGGCATCTGCGCCTCCCGTTGAGCTGTACTGTGCTAGCCAAGGTGTCATTGCAGAGTCGCAGAACCTTTTCTTCAATGCTTCTATCCGTTCGGCACTCTACGGTGTCTCGGAAGCGGCTGAGCAAGCTTTGTTGGAAAGCAAGAAGGAGAGTACTGGCTTGACTGTCAGTAACAGGCTGCCGCCGCCTACCAACGAGCGGACGCGATTCACTCATATCGAAGCACCGTCAATGTCGCGCTTCGTTACGGACTCTGGCAAGCTGGCTCAACTAGATGCACTGTTGAAGCAGTTGAAGGCAAACGATCATCGCGTGTTGCTGTACTTCCAGATGACTAGGATGATGGATCTGATGGAAGAGTACCTGACGTACAGGAACTACAAGTACTGCCGTCTTGATGGATCCACCAAGCTGGAAGACCGCCGTGACACGGTTGCCGACTTCCAGAGCGACCGTTCTATCTTTGTCTTCCTCCTGTCAACGCGTGCTGGTGGTCTCGGTATCAACCTGACGTCAGCCGACACAGTCATCTTCTACGACTCTGATTGGAATCCGACGATTGATTCGCAAGCCATGGACCGTGCTCATCGTCTCGGACAGACGCGACAGGTGACTGTTTACAGACTGATTACTCGCGGGACTATCGAAGAACGTATCCGCAAGCGTGCGCTCCAGAAGGAAGAAGTGCAGCGCGTGGTTATCTCTGGCGGCGGCGGTGCCGGAGTTGATTTCAACACGCGGTCGAGGGAGAACAGGACCAAGGACATGGCCATGTGGCTCGTCGACGATGACCAGGCTGCCGAGATTGAGAAGAAGGAGGCGGAGTTGGCCGAGCAAGAGAAGAATGCTCCGCCAGGCAAGAAGCGCAGCAAGAAGAAGCAACGGGCGGAGGCTAACCTCGATGACATGTACCACGAGGGTGAGTAAAGACGACAGGCAAAAGTTGACACAGATACTGACGATGAGCAGGCGAAGGACACTTTGACGAGAGCGCCAAGGCGAGTGGTGCGGCTACACCGGTGCCGCCAACTGAAGGGCCTGCAGGCGGTAAGCGTAAGAAGGGCGGATTGAGCAAAAAGGCGAAGACAGCCAAGCAGCGGCTTGCTGTGGCTGATGGAGAGGTATAATTTCTGTATCACTACGAACGACGACACATTTCTTTACATGTCTATAATTGGGTGGGAAGAGGGCAGTGGGAGTAGTGGGAGCGCAGGGCTAGTCGATCATGTTTGTCTGTTTGAAGGGAGTGGGATTTGATGCGTGTGTACACTATTCGTCTTTCTCTGTGCGCTAGGGTCGATCAGTTGGAGGCTAGTATTACGAGGCCTCTCTGCATAGATGGGGGAGTTTCCAAAAAATCCAAGAGAACACGTTACTGTCAAGTCAAAGGCGGCTGGTTGGTTGGTGGTGCAGCAATGTTATTTGGCTTGGATGGGGACAGCAAGACACGACGACAGAAGATGCTGACGCTCGGTGCAATTGACCCTGGGACGTCAGCAGCTAAATTTCCGCTCGTGAGCAAGCATGCCTTTCCCAACCTCGGCCATGTCATCAACTTGAGAAGCTTTAGATAGTACGTGTATGCATACAGGACGTGCAACCAAACAAGATTAGGTGCAGTCGCGGGTAGCACATGTGCAATCTGTTGATGCTAGAAGGGTTTGCTATGCTGGGTCGGCCGTAATTGGTAATGGGGACAAGGACAGTGGTGCGACGAGGGAGATATTATGCCCGAAGGATGGGCGGCGCAGAGCCGGAAGTGTCGGCATGCCCAAACTATGTGACGACCATCATGCCTTGGTAAAACTGGGTAGTAGAGTTTGCCGAGGCCGTGGCCGTGGCCACGATTACATGGGCATTGCAGCACCGTGGACAAGTCGAGAGATACATGCCATGCCCAACATGTCGACTTGGACGGCACGGAACCCAAAGCAGTAGCGCTACCGCATCACGGCCCCAAAATGAACCTCGTAGATTTGGCGTGCAAGCGTGGCGCTGGGGCGCGGCTGATTGGCTGCAGAGACTGGGGCTGGTGGCTTGTCGTGCACGTGCCTGAACAACGAACCCTGCATCGTCTTCGCCCCCTTCCGCATCCATTCATTGTGCCTTGGCGTCTGAGGATCCCCTTCGAGTAGCATCTTACGCCCGTCTTCTGTCCTGTCCCCCCCTTGGCCCTCCCCGCCTCGTCCGCCCTTTCTGATATCTTCTGTTCCGCTCTCGCGACCGCACCGTCCGCTTCCGCTTTCTCTCTTGTTGTCTCTCCGTCCGTCGCGACTACCTCGATCGCTGCTGCTGAAGCCATACCGGACCATCTGCCTGCACCGCCGCATCTCTCCCGGCGGCCCACCCGCTACCGTGCAACAACAACACCATCAGCCCGCGCCTTCCTCGTCTTACCCTTCCGCTCCCATCGCCAGCTCCCTCCCGCGCACTGGCATGAAGGCATAGTCCACACGAGCCTGCCCTCCTACTGTCGCTCGCTACCTTTGTCATCCAACATCGCATACCATGGGTACGTCGAGCCCCCCGGATACCGCCTAGACGCTCGACACATTGCGTGTCGGCGGCACACCACTCTTCAGAAATGGAACACGCCAGGGACTGACAGACATGCAGTTGAGAAGCGCCCCTCAATCGAGGGTCTCGTCGACAATGTCGACCCCCGCGAGTCCCACGAGCTCGAGGAGCTGCCCACTTTCGAGAAGCCCTTGATCGAGCCCACGCCAGTGTCGCTCAAGGAGAAGCTGATTACGTGCTTCTGGATTGCGCTAAACACCCTCTCGACCCTGGGCTTGATCTTCTTGAGCAAGCGGTATGGCAGCACCCCGTATCCAACCAGTGTGTGCGACTTTGCTGACAGCCGGACAGAGTCTTCAGCGACAAGCAGCTCAAAGGCTGTCAACTCATGGTCGTCATGTGGCATTTCACAGCCACCGGCCTCGTCCTCTTCATCTCGACCCTCCGGCCTTTCCACGCCTTCAAGGCCGTGCGGCTGAATGTCTGGAACATGCTGCCCGTCTGCGGCTTCTTCGCCGGATATGTTGTGCTTGGCAACCTCAGCTTGACCTTCAACTCGATCGGATTCTACCAGCTCTCCAAGGTCATGACTACGCCCACCGTCGTTCTCATCAACTTTGTTCTCTTCCGGAAGCAGGTTACACGCTACATGCTCGCTGCAATCTTGGCGACATGCATCGGTGTTTCCTTCACCATCAACGAAGCTGCCAAGACCCAGCTCTTTGGTGTCATTGTCGCCACACTAGCATTCTGCAGCACTGCTCTGTACCAGATCTGGATTGGCAAGAAGATTGAAGACTTTGCTGTTTCTCCACCTCAGCTCTTGCTTAACCAAGCGCCCATCTCCGTCTGCCTCCTCATCCCCTTCGTTCCGTTCTTCGACACTATCCCGAACCTCTCGACCGTACCTACCGACATCCTTTGGAGCGTGTGCGCCTCCGGCATCATGGCTTCCATGTACAACTTGAGTCAATTCTTGATCATTGGTCGCACGAGTGCACTCACGTTCAACATTGTCAGCCACCTCAAGACCATTATGATTTTGAGTATAGGGTGGTACAGCGAGGGCAAGATTTTGAGTGGCAGGGAGTGGTTTGGTGTGCTTCTCGCGCTTGGTGGTGGATGGGTCTACTCGCATCTTGCTCTCAAGGCGAAGAAGCAGGGCGGAAAGTAAGACGCGAGACAGATTGCTCTGTCGTATGCGTATATGGGGCTTCATATCGTTTGCGCGGTGAGCATGTGGTGGACTTGGAGCTTTCCTTCCATCTTGATCGCCTTTTGGCTACGCATTTCTTGGGATTGGGCTTGATAGCAATGCGTAGAATGGGCCAGGCGAGCAGTTACGCCTCTTTTTCTACTATTTTTTTTTTGATACAAAAACAACTTGACGACGATAGATTGGCACGGTTCGGACACCAGAGCGCTTTTCTTGACATGCGGTCACTTCTTCCCAAGGGGGGGTCAGCAGCGGGGGGAGTTTGGAGACCCATCTTTTGTGCTTGTAGCAAGCATAGTTTTTTTTTCCTTATCCATCTGGGGTTTTCTTCCTTGATCACGTTTATCGACACGGCGCTATATACTCCAATGATATAATTCCTAAAGTTCAAGAGCGCATCGTGTGTGGATTTGAGATGACCAAACTATGTAAGAGAGAAAAGTGCGCCTTGCCTTTGCTTTGGTGAGACACTTTGGTCGTATGCCTCGTATAAGTGCATTTGTATCGCGCTGTAGCATCACTACGCAGGTCTTTACACCCTACCCAGATACTTGTTGCAACTGACAAAGTCGACACCCGGATATTCGGAAATAATCACCGCCGCAGGTCCCCCCCAGCTGCTCGAGCCCATCAGAGCCCATCATAACCTTCTTCGTGTCTTCCACCGGTTAGTCAAAACGCATTAACCCTATTCCAGCCAACAGCACGAACCACAGTTTTTTCGGCCCGAAGTAGTCGCAACATCGCAATTATCCATCCACGTGATGTGATGTCTGTGTTTTGCACAGCCCGCACACACGGCTACCTTCCTACTCCGCCCCACGCGCTCGACTCTTTCCTCTTCTGGTAAAAAAAAACAGGGACAGGCGACTCTGTGGTCTCGTCCCTACCTTATCTACCGCAACTGATTTTGATTCGCTCAACTCGCACAAGGCGCACCATGCTCGCGTTAATCGGGTAGTGGTAGAACGGGCTTTCTGTGTGGGCTGTGTGTGTGTGATGCAGGCCGCCGGTCACTCGTTGTGGGCTTAGTCTCATGTCGGAAGAGATGGCGAAAAAGGTGGATGGCGACTGGGTGGGTGCCTTGGCTTTCGTTGGACCGAGATGCGAGGAAGAGATATGGTGCGGTTTGTGGATGCGGTGGGTGTTTGGGGGGCCTGATGACTTGTGCATAGGTTCTGTGCAGATTGTAAGGCAGACTTGTAGTCGCGGCTGATGGTGTGTGTGTGTGTGTGTGTGTGTGTGTGTGTGTGTGTGCGCGCGTGGTGGTTGGGTGGGATGGGAACCGTGGTAGGTATATAGGGTGTGTGGTGTCCTGTGGTTTGGGGAGATATCATCATCTTCGTCATCTTCGTCATCTTCGTCACGAAACGTATCCGTACCAAGTTATAACCCAACCTTTCCTCATATCATAAAGTGTCTTTGATACTTTTCATCTTCGCCTATACACATATCGAAAACCTGCATATCTCATACAACCACACTACACGCAACCAACTATCAGATACACGTCATCTAAGAACAACTTCGCATAATCTTACAAACCTACGCACACCAACACCCTGTCGCGAAAATGGGCTGCGGCATGTCCAAACCACCTTCCGAATACCCTCCTCCCATGCGCCAAACAAGACGCAGCAAGCGCCGTCACGGCGGAGACGGCACTTATAGTGGGAGTCACGGTGCATATGCTGCAGCAGGATACGGAGGCGGCGGCGGTTTCTTCAGTGGGGGAGATGGAGGAGGTGGAGGTGGAGGATGCGGTGGAGGAGATGGAGGTGGCGGCGGCGGCGGCGGTTGTTAGGTGACAGGATGGGGTATTTAGGAGCGGGTGTTTTTGGTATACCATATCAGGGATTTGGCAGCATGGTTTTATGATAATGACGGGAGTTTGGCGGTTGGGTAGACCTAGGCGAGGTTTCAACGCGGCGTTTCTTGATACAAAGGCTACATGTATTGGATCGCAATAAAGTTTTGTTTCCTAAACACCTTGTTTCACTGTATGCAGCTGTATATCACGTTATGCTCGTCTTTGCACATCTGTTAAAATGATAATTAAATTCACCAGAAGTTCGTGAAAACAGTTTGCAAAAGACATGCATTGTTATCCCCAGAAAGCGGCCCAGGCTTCCACATTGCATCCCTAGAGAACAGAACTGGAGCTTTGCCAACAACGTGGATGTCCAAAACATGCACTTAACAACCGGTTACAGGTCTTCCTTTCGCATCAAGCCGGCGCTACCTCGTAAGTGGTTCTTCCTCCACATCCACAAAGTCCTCCTCCTGCCCATCGTAGTACTCCAATTCATCGTCGATATCGTCCGCTGATACTCTACTCGATTTGTTGTGCTTCCTTTCCTTTGCCATTCTGGCTCGTCTCAAGTTACTCGCTGTGCCTGCTTGTACGTCTTCTTCCACATCTTCTGCGAGTGTCCTGGCAAATCTGGTATGTTTTCTTTCATTTGCGCCTCTACCGTCTCTCCAGCTACCGGCTTTGCTCGTGGGAGGAGATTTCGCCGCTGGCTGCTCCTGCTTTGGTGGTGCAGTATCTGGCTGTGTGGATATTGGTGCACGACTATGCCCAACGTACGGCCTCGGTAGTAGTGACTCACTTTGTGCAAGAATCGTGGCCCAACTAGACTGATCATCCTTATTTTCCACCAATGCCTCCAATCTCAGCTGTTCGGTCACTGGCCGAAGCTCTGAAGCTCGAGTGCCAAACGTAGTCGCAGGATCAAAAATATCTTCGCTCATTCCAGGCAAACTTCTTAGGTCAGACAAAGCGCGTTCGGATAGGTCGCCTGATGGATTCTCATCCGGATAAATCGATTCAGTGTCTCGCGCAGCGCCTCTCTCCTCTTCTACTCGTATCTCAACTGCTCTTTGCTCACCCAAGTCGGTCAAGATGCACGTCTGTTCAACAAACCCACCCGTGATGAAACCATCGCTTGCTAGTATACGTATCGCACTCGTGACTGTCGCAGAAGAAGTCTGAAGTTCACCAGCGAGATCTTCAAGAGATAGCCCTTGGCCTTTGCGACTCAAGCATGACACTATTTGATCAGCCACAGTGGATGAGTCGGTATCTCCAGATTCTTGGCCTTTTTGCAATTGCTCAGTGGGAGGGCGCTCGTCCATCCGGTGCGAAATGACCCAAGTATCATCATTGATAGTATTATGCACCTTCCCTTGTGCAGCAAGCTCATGTAACAAGCTTGTAGCTGACTCCGTGTCGATGCCGATTCCGGAAGCGATATTTTCGGTGTTCTGCCCTATATATGAGCCAGGTCGGGTCTCAAGATCGTCGACAAGATACTTGAGGATCTGTAAGCGCAGTTTCTGCCTTCCCAAAAATTCCTTATTCTTGTCTCGTTGATGTCGCAGAAGGATACTGAAGGTAGGGAATAGCTGTCCATTGCACCCGTGCTGCCAACACTGTGGCCTCGGTCGCGGGTTTTCAACTTGTGGCGGCGACACTGAGTTACCTTGCGTGCTTGATGATGGAACATTTGCATCAGTAGTCAGTCCAGACATTCCAACTTGTGCAGTTGGCGCTCCTGTCATTACTGAAACCGTACCTTCCCTAGTCGCAGGCGGTACCGTTTCCCCTTGCATCTTGCGATTACGAATAACGAGCCTTTGAAGAGCGTCGAATAGCGCTGCAGCCTCAGAATCTCGTGCGCTGAGAAAATGCCATGTTCCCATCCGCCGGATCCTCTCCACTCTCTGTATTCCTTTTCCTTTGCTCTCTTCATATTCGTCCACAAACAACGACGTTGCGTTGGGGTAGTCCAGTGTGGCAGCGTTTCGGTATGCCAATGTGACGCCTCGAGCCAAAGATGGAACGGCGTTAGCGAGATTTATCGTCGCATAAGGATACCCTCCAACATAGTTGTCTGCGCGGTACATCTCAATGCTGCTTCTATGGATGTGGACAACAGATTCAGTCCAGTCTTCAGATGTGTGCGGACCAAGAACTTTGGCCTGGATCACTGCAGGTTGCTCTGCGTCTGAAGCAACAACTTTTGTGTCTTTCGCTGCTGTAGAATCTGTCGGTTTTTCTGGTTGCCGGAGACTCGAGTCGCTTCCGGTCCGCTGATGGCTGTTCATGCCAGCCTCGCCGAACAGCAAGCTGGACTTATCGTAGACCTCACCCGGCTGAACCGTCGCGGTGTTTTCGTTGTTTACTTTCTGGTCCTCTTCATTTCCGGAGGTTGCCTCATGAGGCCCGGTGACTTGATCAAACGGAAAGTCGAAATTTCCCACATGAGCGTGCTTGGCGACTATGGAGAGTAAAAGCATGGAGGAAGGCAAAAGGTCCGTCGGCAACACCAATTTGTGACGGCCAAGCCCGTCCTTGGGTTTGCTGTAAACTTTCGCATCTCTAGACATTTCCATACGTTGTAAAATTGACTGAGCCAGAGGGTACCCATGTTCGCAGAGCTTATGGGTTCTCTTAAACAGGCCATCGCTGCATACGTTGCAGTCATTGACATGCGATTCGAACTCAATCAATAAATCTTCCTCGCCCATATACATGGATCGTGGCTTGCGTATCCGTTCTTTTATCCGTTTGAGACGCATCTGTAATGCTGGTTTTTGGTAATTCTTGTTGAAGTCTGTGGAAAAGCGCGCCACAACGTCCTCCCATGGTATGCCCTCTTCATCCCTGAGTCGTAGGAGAAGTCGATCTTCCTCAGTGAGCTCATACGGCTTCGACGAGCCAGATAAGGCAGGAACATCTTTAGCAGTTGAATACGACATGGAAGAGTTTTCTCGGGTCTCAGCCGTCTGTTGAACAGAATCTGGAAGGGAGGCATATAGTGATGATCTTTCTCGTATCTCACGTTCTCTCTCTTCTTGTCCAGATTCTCTTTGCATGTGGTTCTTTACATTCAACGCGGCCTGATATTGAGCGGGAGTTTGTTTCTCGCGCTGTGGTTCATCGGAGACCTTGCTTTTCGGTTGCGGGAAGTAGATCGGCAAGAGACTCCTGTATACGAACTCGTCGTTAGAGGAATAGACCACGAAAATGATCTTGGGAAGACCGTTGACCGGATCTGCGGACTCCAAGAATCCCTTCACCTCCTCCATGGCTATTGATGCGCAATCGCGTGTCGGATAATTCAGCATACCGGTCCCAATGCTGGGTATTGCGACGGATGTCGCCTTCAGTTGCACGGCAGTGTGCAGAATGTCCCGGTAGATGCCTCTCAAAACAGTCTTGGTATCCTTTCTGAACTGGCCAGGCGGGACAACATGAATAACGTGCCTGGCTGGTAACTGAAACCCAGGGGTCACTTTGACGTCACCTTCTTTGGATTTTCCGATCTGTTCGGCTTCGACTTCCCATCGCAGCCCTGGCCCGCCTTTCTTGAAAACCAAGCGGTCCAAGGTACCCATGCCAGAAAAGGACACGTCGGTGGAGTTGACCATGGCATCAACTGCTAGTCTGGTGATGTCCTCTCTCAAGAAACAAACCGTATGATTGAATGAAGCAGACGGTTGCGCCATGGTTGGCTTGTCCTCGAGGCTGCCAAGCAGATAGAGCTGCGCAACGGAGGGTACCTGATGAATTTGGATGATTTCTCGACTGTTCGGGATAGGTCCTTCAGATTTACGCATATGTATGACTTTGTCCAAATGATCGCGGATACCCTCCACATTTTGACCTTTCTGTTTGAAGGCGTAGTTCTCCAAGAGCTGCCGAGCTCTTGCCATCGCATCCGGTTCCTTTCGGTCATGTGTCAAGACACCATCTAAGCTGCTTGCGAAAATCCAGCAATAATCGAAGAGAGTCGAAAGATCGAATCCATGCTTAGCTTGCATGTCGGTGTTGACTTCATCCCAGAAGTGTTGCGCCTCTTTCGCAAATCCTACTTCTTTCGCTCGTTCCGCAATCTCCGATATGGTAGTACACGCGGCTCCGATGACAGAGCATAAAATATTCAGATCCCCTAGACTCCGCTTAAGCTCCTTCGACCCCAGTAGATAGTTGCGAGTCGAACTCAACGCAGAATCGACCCTCCGCATGTCATGGACACAGGCGGTAGTCTGCGTCCCAAAAACGTAGGTGTCGGTCATGTCCTTCAAGGTCTTTTGGAGCCGTGAGCGTGCCTCTAGTATCTGGGCCGATAACGCGGCGCGATTCGCTGACCAATCTGAAGTTCTTGCTCTGTCCAGGTCGCCATGCGTAGGTGGAAAGAAGACTGGTAAGAAGTCTATGTAGGCCTTCTCGTCGATCGCCGCCTTTACACAAAAGATGATTCGCTCGGGGCGATGCTCGGGATGTGAATCCAGGTATTCTCTGATCTCTTGCAGCGCTATACGTGCAGCGACACGTGGCGGAAAGTTGCAACCTCCAGTACCTAGGCAAGGAAAGGCGATCGTTTTGAGTTCGTATGTGGCAGCTGTTCTTAAAGCACTACGATAGCAGGAGCTTAAAACGTTGAATTGACCGACACCTTTCGTACCGGTATACGTTGGTGCTGCAGCGTGTATGACCCACGAAGCTGGAAGATCGTGTCCATGAGTGAGCTCGACCTGACCCAATTTGATTCTGGGCTTTGATCTTGCTTCCTTTCTGAGACCTGAGCCACCCGCTTGAAAGATTGTATAATGCAACAAACCCGGACTAGGTGTGGCCTTGAGATTAGACGGAGCATTGTTGACAATAGCATCCACTCTCAGCCTCGTCAGATCGTAATGACAGAACGAGATCATCTGGTTGTAGGCATCGTTCGGCGCAAAGCTCTGATCACGCTGCAGCAGCCGCCGCGATTGGTATAGGGAACGTAACGTAGGAGTTTCGTCTGCCGATATGATTGCTTGTTTGTCTGAATCTTCAACTTCTTGGTCGTACAGCTCAGATCCAGCTGAGGTCTCAGTATCTTCGGTGGCCTGCGTATCCGCCGTTGACTGACGATTGAGCACATTCTCTTTTCCTGGCCGACCGACTCTGGTGAATTTCCACTTGGTCGTGTCCTTTTTAGGCTTGAAATCCATGTTAGGGAAGCGCTGAGCATCGAAGACTTCCAGTGCCTGTTTACCAACCCAATCGTCGGCAAAAGTTATCAAGCCACTCCAGGAACCATAGCGTCGATAGAACCGAACGGATAAAGCCCCTGGCAACGTCAGGATATGTTGTCTGAAAGCTTCCTGATTGTCCATGTGTTTCTTGTGTGAAGACAATACGTCTTCGTCAAACTGCTGATCGTCAGACTGCTCAGCTTCCGAGTCGTCTAGATCATTCAATTGGCCTGTGATCATCGACACTCGATTTTGGCTCTCGTCGGGAAGTTGCTGCAATCTCTCTGCGGACAGTAAACTCTGACCAGGCCCGTTCATAGGAAGGAGCTCAGAAGGTTTCTCCAATTTCACAGTGTCTTCCTGTACGATCTCATCATTGCTTGTGTCTGTGCGAGCCGAGTTTGGTAACGACTGAGAGTTGGAACTTCCACGGCTTGCGACGCTGCTTGCGCCGTCCGAGTCGTCTTCTCTCCCGTGAGGCAGCGCAAAGGTAGCGAAGCGCTCCAAGTGGTTTGCAATGTGGCTCTGGAGATCGCCTAGACCTGCAGTATTTGCGGGTGCATAGCAAATCGGACACTTTGTGCGTGTGTCCGTCGCCGTCGTCTCTCCAATCTTGGTAACGACTGCTATCTGATCTTCAGGGAAGCTGCCATTATGGTCTTGTCGAAGATGGTTCTCGAGACCAGAAAGGGAGCTATACAAGGCCGCTGCGTGTTCTGGACATCTCCATAGTTTACGATGAGTCGCTTCGTGTTCGGCCCACTCCCGACGACTGCGGAAGAGCTGTTGAGAGCTCTCGCAGTCCTGGTACGTACAGATATATGGCTGCAGATCTTGTAGCAGATGTGTCTTCCAGGCTCGTCCTTTGCCGTATCTTGCAGGGCAGACGATCCAACAATACGGACACTCGAAGTCTTTGTCGCCGTTGGCGGCTTTGGGTGGGGGCGGCAGTTCAATTCCTTTCCCGTGCAGATCCTTCACTGTTACGGCGTAGCTTGTCACCGACTTGGTGTCTACGATGTCATCGAGAGACTGATGATGATGTGTCGCCTCCGTGCCTGACAAGAGGGTCTTGCCAGTCTTCTGACTTGGCGTCGGTCTCGAGGTGGTGATCTCGGGGGTTATTGGAAAGTTTTCGAGATTGTTGCTGTGGACTGGAGTGGGTGCTTGGTGTAAAGCAGGTACGATAGGCCCTGATGTTTCTTCAGGGATTGCAGAAGCGCCGAGTTTGTCACGGTGTCGCTTCCAGTACTTGAAATGCCGCCTACGTAGCGTGATAGAGGAGCTTAGCCTCTCGAGCAAAGAGGCCTGCTCTTCTTGATCCCCCGAAGCATGTGGTTGTCGCAACTGCAAAAGTAGCTCCTGGACATGTTTCTTGTCCAGCTCGGCATATGCGCCAAGGATATCCACTCCGGTTTCTGGATCTGTTGGCGCATAAGAGGAAGCTTTGAGTGATCTCGAGTGTATGCTGGGCGTTCTGATGCGCACGCTAAGCTTGTAGAGATTGTCGATGATGTCAACCACCTCTTCAAACCTCATCTTCAACTCGTTCCTGGGCTCGTCGCCATCACTGTCATCTTCCTCGCTGAAAAATCCATCATCGTTTTCGTCCTCCTCAACCTCATCCGTCGATGTTTGCGCCTCGTAAGGCAGACGAGCTCCGGATACGACTGCATACGTTTCATTGAGATTATGCTCGAGCTCCTTCAGAAGCTTGAGTGCACTGCTGAGCAGATTCGGGGAGTCGCGCAATCTGTAGTCTAGCGAGCTGTGGCCTTTTTGCAGCGCACCCAGATTACCAGCCCATACTCTGAACCTCCCGATCTCGTCCTCAAGCGCATCGCCGTCTAGATCCTCCGTTGACTTGCTGTCGCTTGTACTGAGGGCATCGACCAGAATTTGGAAAGCGCGCACGTTGGCAGCTGTTGCGAGCCTTAGGGTCGACATTATGAAATCTTGGCATGCCGAGGACGGAAGCGAGCGGGGACGCAGCGGCTCTAAGGGGCTTCGCACATCGGAGTAGAAAGATGTCGTGAGCCCATACAGTCGAGTCGCGAAGCTGGTAGATGGTGTTTGTACAACCTGATGCGCAATGAGATGGCAATCGGTTAGTAATCCCTTGTGCCAGTGTACAGCCTAATGACTGCATGGGGTGAGGGGATGCTAGATTCCTTCGAGATTGGTGGGGGCGCAGTTCAGGCGCCTCGCAGGCAGTGCCACCTTCTCGCAACCTCGTGTCGCTTGCAAATCAACATTTTCGCGCGTTTCACTCACTGCCCCGCGCAGAGAGATGATTCTTTTGTAGCTAGCAGTTGTCGCTGATCCGCGTTTCTTTGTGTGCCTGCCGCGAGATCCAATCCGGAAATTCTGGCTCGAACCCCGCTCGGCGTTCGCTCCTTCCATCACTCGCCAATGACGCGCTACATCGACATTCATCCTAGACTTTGAGGCGATTGCTACGATGAGCGGAGTTGAGGTAGCTGGTCTTGTGCTTGGCGCTTTGCCGCTGATCATCCAAGGTATGTTACCGTCTACTTTTGAGAAAAACACCAGTAACCGATTTACCATTCTTCAGGAATCGATAGCTACAGGGAAGGACTTAGTACTTTGAGGAGCATGTGGGATCGAGACATTGAGTATCCCGCTCTTCTCAGAAAACTCAGGGCCCAAAACGATCACTACGAGCTGACGATTCGGATACTCTTTGGGTCCATCACTTCTGAAGCCGAATGGGCAAAAATGACCACTGATCCCATGGCTTCTCGGGAACTGTGGAAGAGCAAGGAAACGGCGCTTCAAGACAAGCTGCAAAACGCGTACAAGTCATATGAAAGCATCATGTCGGAGATTGAACAAATCACGAAGAGCATCGCGGGTAGACTTGATCTGGACGGCGCAGCCGAGGTAAATACATGCGGCATATTCAGTGCATCCTTGACTGACGGCGTTGGTAGCTAACTCGAAATAATCTGGATACGCTGCTTGCCGCGAACCCTAAGAAGTCGAACGACAAATTCGAATTCCGCAAGCGTGTTCGTTTTGGTATGAAGAAGAAGAATCTAAGCGCACTTTTGGAGAAGCTGGATGAGTGCAATAGGCAACTCGAAAGGTTTACAGAAAAGAGTGAGAAGATCGAGACGTACCACAGGCCGAGCAAGCCTTCGTACGCCACGCGCTTGCAGAAGCTGCAGCAATATGCCAAGATTCTACACGACGCACTTTGTGTGTGCTGGTCATGCTCATGCAAGTCTTCACACACGGCGAGTCTCCAACTCGATCCTCGCGGAGAAATATTTACACCAAAGTTCCAAAAAGCGCTTCGTTCTGCTAAAACGAGTTTCAACATTTCATTTTCGACCATCTCCTCCGATAGTAGTGGCGTACCGTGGTCGTTTCAAGCCGCCAGGATCTGTGTCGACGAGGAGGAGGATGATGACTGTCTTTCACCGATGGCCTCTCCCAAACCGAACAGGATGCAAAGGAATGTCAGCTTCGGATCCCTTCCTCCCTATGCAGTTCAAGACCCGGCAACTACTTCACCACCTTGTTATGAAGAAGTCAAAGACCTTTGCGCATCTATTCAGCAACTGTGTAAATCATCTCCGACTATCGGCTTCTCCTTGGACCGTAAAAGTAGACTACGAGGGGCTTATTCAGTCGACACAACAGAAAAACATATCCCTGGCACAGAACTGATATCTCTAGAGACACTGTTAGAGAGACCACCAGTCATCAACGGAAGACGCTCCAAGTTGAGCAGGAAAGAGAGGTATAGCCTAGCGTTGACGTTAGCGTCTAGCATACTCTACCTCAACTCAACTCCCTGGCTCGCCAATGAATGGGCTGCGCGAGACATTCTTTTCCACCGAACATCCGATAAAACGCGCCCGGTCGACCTCGATCGCGCATACCTTGCTCCGAAGGTAACCGACTGTTCCGAAAACGGATCCAAAGGCTCCAAGCAAATGGTTTTGAAGAACAACTTCTTGCTCGCTTTAGCGGTAGCATTGCTCGAGCTTTACTTTGGGACGACTGCCGAAAAATACCACCAGTCGGAGTTTGAGGACGGAGCTGGGGACGTGTCAGCCGATCAGAAATATAGCCTCCTTACGTTGGTACATAACTGGATGCAAAGCGAAGCTGGGGAACTTTCTGCTGCTTACCAAAGTGCAATCAGTTATTGTATGAAAGAGTATGGTGATCCCATGGCCAGTTTGCAGGACACCGACTGCCTACAAGCTGCAGTTAAAAATATTGTACTCCCGTTACAGGAGGAGCTCAACCAGTTCCTAGGCAAGACTTTGGCGTAATATTATAAGTTTTCAGCATAAGACTAGAGCATTCCGAGTACAACATGGATTCGCAAGATTCAGTCTGCGATGCAGAATGCGCCCAAGATGTCAGCACGGCATTTTCCGACCATGTTTGCATGGCGAGACGAGAGGACCAAAATGCTCGAGGTCCAACAGCAGGCCAGATGAACTATTGTCACCAAACCACAAATGATACAAAATGCCCCGCCGACGTTTCGATAACAGTACTCGAATGCAAAGACTGAAAGGATCAAGCCACCACGGTCACGCCTCAACGCTACAGTACCGGGTCGGGACGAAGTGCGCTTACTCAACGCACATCACCTCGTATCCGACCCACGCGCCAGGCAATACGACGTGCAACTCTGGGGTAGATCAGGCCAGGCTAGTGCGGCAAATTTCCGAAGTCAAAATGAACGTCGAGCGATGGGGTCGCGATGAAGAGGCGAGTGTTGGCCGACGACGGCGACATCGGTTACCATGCGAAGTGGCGAGGGAGTTGCGCGGCGGCTAAAAATACCAGCAAACAGCTATTGCAAACACCCCCGCACCCCACTGGCTCTCAGCACATGACCACAACCCACAAACGCATGTTCCCGGATGCGCGGCAGTACTGTGATTCGAGAGGGTTCAGCACGAAGCTTTGCTAGTGGAGGGACAGGCACTTGGCGAGGTACAAAGTTCAAGGACAAGCTCTGTAGAAGCTGCCCGAAGCTCAGGACGAGTCGTAATTGGTGCTGCATGTGTGAAGGTTGAGCGGAAGTGGCCGCGATGTTAATCTGAAACATACCCAAGGCCACAGCAATCAAGTCTCGTTTGCTGCACACCAGGCGTAGTCGTCAACGTTACGCAGGCAATACGCGCTTGCCGGTTATCGACGTACGTCATGAAGGCGAGCAGCTGTGCTGACCGCATCATGGACCAAGATTAGGCGTAACCCTTTTGGAGATTATGGCGGAAATTGAAGATGTGGTGCAGGGCTAGCGGGGGATGCGCGTTATCTTTACAGTACCGAAGGATTCTACAGCTGAAGGTTGGAAATGTAAGATGTAATGACGGAACACAAACACGCGCGGCATGAAGACAGCCATGGAGGTCTTGAGGAATTGCTTGTGTGCGCGGCAGTAGTGTTGAGTAGATGCGTCGTGTTTGAGGAAATATGGGCGCAACAAGTGTCGGATTGTTTTTGCTAGGACGAGGCGAGAGCATAAGAGTGGCACGTTTCGTTTTACACCGCCTTGAGCGCGACGACGCCAGAGATGCAGCAGGCAGCTCCCTAAGTTCCAACGGGGAATGGAGCGGTACAGGCTAAGCAAGCGAAGCCACCCGGCAAAGCCCCCTCGTTGGCGCGCACGACGCCGCCGAAGCCTGAAACAGGCCCATGGTTGGACGAAGGGTGCCGACGCGAGGCGGCGAAAATGGGCCGCATGGGGGTCGGCCAGGGAGTGAATTGGCCACGGCAAAAGCGAACAGGTATCGCGCGAGCCAAAAGGGGAGGCTGTTGTTGGTTAAGGCAGAAGGGAAATGATTGTGATGTAGGTGGCAATGGGCGATACATAGGGGGTACCCAGGGGGCTATTAATACATGCGCATACATGGCCGGGGGGCAGTTCAAGTCTGGCTCCGTGGTTGAGGGGAAGAGAGAGAGAAGATAGGTCGCGGCTGCATAGGAGCCGGCGTGAGTGGTTGCACGTCTTTGTTATGCAGGCAACGAACCATAACAACAACACGACCGACCATAATAACTGCGCGGGCCGGCCACGACCAGCTCTCTGCCTCTCTCGGTCGCTGTATCTGTCGGACATTCACCCGGAGGCTATCGCGTGCTTCGTCGTCGTTGAGCGGGCCAGCATTGCGCATTCAACGCTCGTCAATCTATCAGTCTAGGGCCATCCCGGTCGTGCTTTGTCTTGGCGCGCCGGCACCCCTTAACGTCACCTGGAATCCGTTTTCTCGATTCCCAATCCAAGCTCCTGCCAACGCTTACCAAACCACAAGACTCGACCACACACACACAAACATCCACCCGACGCTCGCTGAGTTCCGGAACACCGCCCACAGGCTGACAGCGCAGAGCGCACCCATACGCTCTTTTCGCTGTTCCGCTCTCTCTCTGTTTCTCACTTCCTCCATCTGTCGTTCTCCCTTGACTTGTCGACACCATGGCACAACAGTACGACACCCCCGGCCTCAGACGCCTCACATGCGCCGCTCCCCCCTCCCTCCCACGCGCATCCCATTGGCAGCCATGGCTAACATGTCCGCAGAATAACAGCGTCCTTGAAGGACTTTTGGCACACCATGACCTCGTACGACCGCCACGCCTCGCACGACTCGCCATACCGGACAGGCCGCCACATCCCCATTCCCCAGAGCCGCCATGCTGCCCTCACGTCCATTACGGCGAGCGGCGCCGAGTCCCGCACCGACCTGCACTCGCCCTACCAGCACGACGAGCTCGCGACGAGCAATGGCTTCATCGGCTCCCCCAAGGGCCCCATGTCTCCCAGCTCCCCCTACTCGCCTGGAATGCGAGGCTCCCTGAGCCGCCAGGCGACCATGGACTCGGACTCGTTCGACAAAGGCGCCAATGGCCAGATCCAGATGCAGGACTTCAACGAGGGCCTGCCCCCGCCACCCCCCGTCAGCCACTCGTGGAGGCGCATTGACCGCTGGGTCGAGGACCACTACCAAGAGCTCTTCGACAACATGTGCGAGGGCTGCACATCAAACGACGTCAACGAGCTGGAGCACGAGCTCGATGCGACGCTGCCCATGGACATTCGCGAGTCGCTGCAGATCCACGACGGCCAGGAGCGCGGCGGTCTCCCGACCGGTGTCATCTTTGGTCTCATGTTGCTCGATTGCGAGGAGGTTGTCATGGAGTGGAAGAACTGGCGCAAGGTCGCTGAGGAGTACCTCACCACAAAGGTCGATTACCGGACACCGCAAATCCCAGTCAAGGCTTTTGCCGGCTCCTCGACAGCTCCCCCTGTAGCCACAGTTCAGAGCACAGGCAACCCTCTCTGGCGACAAGATCTCCTCGCGCGTCAGGACTCGCAGCCGCCAAACGCCGTACAAAAGGCCTATGCCCATCCAGCATGGATTCCTCTGGCTCGTGACTGGGGAGGCAACTACCTTGCCGTCGATCTCGCTCCGGGTCCCAGCGGCACTTGGGGCCAGATCATCATCTACGGCCGCGACTACGACTGCAAATATGTCGTCGCACGCTCGTGGGGTGCTCTATTAGCCATGGTCGCAGATGATTTCGCTTCCAAGGACGTACACATGGACGAGGAGACGGGCGAGCTGAAGCTGTTGGCATTCAAGCGCCAGAACGTAGAACCGCCCTACCTAGAAGTCCTCCGCTGGCGGTGTGATCAGAAGCACGGCCGCCGGGCGCCCAAGAGACGCCCGACCAGCGGCCTGCGTGTCAACCCCAACGCGCCGGGTATGGTCGTCGCCAGTAGCACTGCGAGCAGCCCCTACCACAGCCCTGTAATGGGACCAGAAGACCGCGGCCGAAGTCCCCACCGCCTATCGAAACCGCCCAAGGGCGTCAGCCCGCGCGGCAAGCTTTCAAGCCCGCTCGCCCGAGTTGCGGAAGAGAACCCAGCACCGATCCGCGTCCACACCAACCTCGACGCCAAGACTGCCACCACTACAGAGAACCTCATCTCGATGGATACACCAAGGCCAAGCGACGAGCTCCCTAGTGCCCGCCTACCCACCCCCCGCGACAGCCTCGGCAGCGACAAGGGAAACAACAAGGAGAACCAGGACACCAAGCCCGCAGCGCCTGCAGCGCTGAAAAGCCCAACATCGGCGAAGAGCCCTATTGCTGCGACTGTTGAATCGGGAGACCTCAAGACTGTCGAGATATAGGAATGCCGCCGTAATTATTTCTCCTCGTTCCACCAAGACGCTTCCCATTGATGATCTACTACTAGAAGGAAACGGCTGGATACTGTTACATATATTCAAGGAGTGCAAGGCGTAGGGGTTTTTGTGGGGGTATGGAAGCTTCATGTGTTCAAGCAGGCGTATTGACCAGCATTTCCATCCTTGAACAAGCCAAAGGAGTTTTTTTTCTCTTCCTCTCTTCTTCACTTCCTTCTCCATCCCATTCGAACAATGCAAATCTTTAGCTTCTTCTTCTTCTTCTTTGAGAGCACACGGCTGTCGAGGCAACAACACGAGTACCATGGTTATCGTCATCATCGTCCTACGCGACCCGGCACACAGCAACCATCAGCAACAACAAACCGGTCACCAGGACTACCGGACTCGGTCCCCTCTTTCTTGCCATTCGCACGCCGCCACACATGTAACAACACATATGTTCGTTTTTGTTTTCTTTTCTCTTCGATGCTTCTTTTCGGCTCCGACCGCTTGGCCTTTCTTCTGGGTTTTACCGGCTGGAACTAAGCTCTGATCGACCTTTTTACTTCTTCTATATGTTCTTTTGGACTCTTTTTTTTCCCCTCTTCCTAGCTTCGGCCTACCTGGTTTACACGAAACTTGTTTCGGACTATTCTAGGAGAGCGGGAGTGGGGGGGAATGAGATGGGATGGGATGGGATGAGCGGGTGAGGCTTTGAGAGCCGCTTCCGGTCTTGTCTTGTCTTGTCTTTTCTTGTCTTGCGTCTGTGGCGCGTGGTGGTAGTAGTAGTAGTAGTAGTGGATTTGTGCATTGGTAATGTCTTCTGGTCGATACATTCTGGGTGTGTTTGGTGGTTTTGTTTCGAGAGCTTTATTTTTGTTCGGCCCATGGGATCGTAGAGGAGAGGAGAGGGGGATGAGTGTTGGAGGTCGGGATAAGGTTCAGTGTATGTCCTTTGGCGTGGGCAATTATATTGTGGGGATAGGTGGGCGTAGAACACGTAGGATGGAATCGAGATTGTAATAAGAAAGCGGCTTTTGATGACATGTCAGATGGTGGTGTTTGTGCAACGCGCTTGAATGAACAGCGGAAGATGCCTTGCTGAGCTTCAGAAAGACTGTTTACTATATTCGCATTGCGGACAAAGAATGTGCAAACTGGTTCATAAGTCAACCACGGTTCGCACGATTCGACTGTCCATGTTCGTCACAGTAGTTACTGGACATGCATACTTTTGCGGTTTTTCACTACAACCTTGTAGATATTTTTTTTGCTGCGATCACCGCTCATTGTTTCACTACCTAGTCCCCCCTTCCGCGGAAATGACAAGGTTGTCTGACCTAGAAAACCGCATAGCTACCTCTGCCACACTTCAGCGCCGCATGTCCTCATTCCTTTGGCCTTTGATCACTAGCCAGCCTCGACGACCTGCCCACGGCTACAATTCATACATCCAATCTCCATCATACCTACCATTCGGTCCTTCCGCCAAACACAACGACCGCATATAGGTATCTATCTCCACGACAAAACCCACTAGACGAATCGTCTCCGCATCGATACCACCTCGTCTTCTACTCCGAACCAAACCACCAACCATGACAATGGGCATGTTGATGCTGGGATACAGGGCCGTACAACTACAAATGCGGAGAATGAGAAAGACGCTCAAGATGGAAATGCTGGAAGCGTATGTCAACGGAACGGGCGGAGTAAGCAGACCGAATGCAGCTACCTCTCTGTCGAGATAGCGCGGAGTGTTTCGAGGAAGCGCACGCGGAATCATGAGCGTTGACCTGCGGGGGATAGGAAGGCTCGGTTGGATAACATGGCACTACCTACGTACACACGATGGTTACTTGGCTCAAGATGATACTCGGATGTTGATATGGGGAGGGCACCTTACGCGAAACATGAATAGGTTGCTGCGATATGACTTCGGAGTCAATGGAAGAAGATTAGAAGAGATGGAGGACGTGATCGGAAAGTTGTTGGAGAGAGGCATACCGAGGCTTTTGAGACCGGTGGAGGTACATGGGAGGAGTGTGGAGCCTGTGCTTTGTCACAGGGATTTGTGGGAGGATAACGTTGGAGTCACAAAGGAGAACAATGTGGTAGTCTTTGACCCTGGAAGCTCTTTGGGGACATGGAGAATATGGGCTGGGTACATTCGAATAAAGTATCAGCGCCAAGCGATTTCTGGATGAAAGCGTGCGGCTCATGTATGACATGAATGATCTCAGGACTCTGACCAAACAGCAGTGAGATGTCTATCTGCAGTGCATACCGGCTACCTGTCCTATAGAGGGCTTCAAGGCAAGGATTATGCTCCATCATGTGTACGTCGTTTGGTTTGTTTTGACCGTACACCTACTTTGTTCTTCTTCTCAGTGCTGACTTATAGATCCGTAGAAGGAGTTGTCTGCATGATTTTGCGCTGTTTCCTTTCGGCTCGGAGAATACGAAGAAGTAGGTTGACATATCATATGGCTGAGCAGAAGACTGTGGATGCTGATAGACAGGTGTAGATTCATGGAAGAAGCTGTGATGTTATCAAATATGTTTCCAGAGGGACTGAAAGGGTGGTCGAAAAGAAGAAAGATGCAAAGGAAGTAACGAAGTAAACAGTACGAGAAGAGACGAATGATCAGTCGATCCGCTTGAACAACTAAGGTTAGACCGCCTTGAGTAGATGACTCTCTATTACAGTTGTTACTCCTTGATGTGAATAGCCACACCCTCACCTCCCTCCCAAAATGCAACTGTCCTCTCCGCAATCGTCTTCGGGTTTAGCACCTTATTCTCAGTCGCGACAGCTCCCTCAACATGGACCAAGCCAATGTGCACACCACTACCACCGAAAGCGCGGTTGAAGCTCTCGATCATGTTCTTTTGCGAAGCCTTCGCCAAGCTCAACGACAGGAGTTGTGGTACAGGGTCCCATGGTAAATGGCTGTTGGTGACAAGCAGAGCTGGTTTACTCGCAGACTTACCTTTGGCGAGGCTCTGGAGTTTTGGGATGTAATGCTGTGCTATGATGTAGAGCGCGAGGTTGGTCGTCTGTTTCCTTGGTCAGTATGCAGTGTTTCTAGATGTAAAAAGGAAGTCGGTACTTTGAAATCCTCGTCAATCTCTTCAACACTGACACCGAGTACCTCACTTGGCTTTATACGGGCGGCGTTGAAGAACACGACTTCAATATCTTCGCCTTCGGTCATGCTCTCGAGCTGCTTCAGTACGCCTGGGATTGATGCGGTGTCTGCGAGATCTATCCGGAGTGTATCGACTTTGACGGAAGAGGAGGTGTTCTTGGTGACGAAAGGCGCGTCTTCGTTCTGGAGGCGCTCGGTATTACGCGCAAGAAGGATAATGTGTTCAATGCCTTTGTTCGCGAACTGAAGGGCAACATTGTTGCCAATACCGGGTCCGGCGCCAAAGAGGATGAGGGTGCGTGTCATCTTGAAGTGCTAGAGGTGTTGAGTACTCAATACTTCCAAGGTTTGCTCGATAGGAAGCTATGCTCCTGGTGCGGCGTGAAGCTTCAGCTTTATACTTCTCACTGGTGTAGTACATGGCTCCAACCACGGTTTCGTCAAGAGTATCATTGGCCTTGCTTACCATCATCCAGCTGCAAGTGAATAATGGTTATGTAGTTCGTCCGTCTCTCATAGGCCGGATGCATGCATGCCTGGATAGGGCTTACACATGTCAATGCTTACTCGAGCTGCCTGCAGCACCGTATGATGGCGACGAGAACAATCATCGGCCGAGAAGCGTGTGATTGAGGCTTAGGTCTGTTCCGAAGAGGAAGATGACATTTTTCCAAATGAGTGAAAGGCTGGCCCCACACTTCGGTCGCGCTAACCTAGCGCGGCACGTCATATGCCTGCCTTCGCTCCAGAACCTCACGTTTGTGCTGACGTTGGTTCGGGAGCATGTGATATCGAAAGCATTTACGATCATGGCGAGACCCATTGTTTTATACACGACATTCAAGCAGCAAAGCTAAGGAAATCTGTTCATCAGGAAGCGGCTCAGTATGAGTCATTTTGAGTTTGTCTGAAGGATGCCGATAAGGGCACGCCAGTATATTAGGGGATGGTGACAGCAATTGTCGAGAAAATTTATCCCGAATATCTGCAGCCACCATCATGACCCAACGAATAAGAGATACCACGCTCGCCAGCGGCTTCACAAAGACGACACATTGCACACCCACTGCTGCCCTGGACCCGACCGTCAACAAACTACCAAAGCCACTCAATGTACTCATAATCGGCGCATCTCGCGGCATAGGAGCGGGTATTGCCCATGCCTACGCGCAGGCGGGTGCTGCGTCTCTCATCCTAGCAGCGAGATCATCTTCAAGCCAGGAGCTAGCGGCAGTTGCACAACAAGCCAAAGACCTAAACCCGGCGGTATCCATTAAAAGCCTGGAGGTCGACATTACGTCAAACACGAGCGTGGCGCAGCTTGCAAAGACCGTGAAAAAAGAAGTTGGAAAGCTGGATATTGTCATTCTCAATTCAGGATACTCAGGGCCAGTGGTGCTGAAAGTCGACCAAGGAGACCCACAAGATTTCCAAGACGTGTTCGACGTCAACGTACAGGGTACATACCTTGTTGCGCATCACTTTGTTCCTTTACTGAGGGAGAGCGATGTTGCTAAGACCTTCATCGCCGTCAACTCATTTGCGGCATGCATCGTAAATGGCCACATTGCGAATACCGCGTATTGTATCTCGAAATTTGCGCAGGCGCGTCTTGTCGAGTTCTTGTCGGAACAGTACGGTGCAGATGGTATACTGGCTATTGCTGTACATCCTGGCGCCGTCAACACGGAGATGGCAGATAAGACTACGCCAGATAGCTTTCGATCTTGTAAGTGTACCCGCCCGTATGAATTCGACGAAAACTACTGACTTTCTAGACCTTACCGACGATGTTGGTCTCGCGGGTGCTTTCTGCGTTTGGTTAAGCACCGAGAAGCGGATGTGGTTGAATGGCCGACTAATTAGTGCGACATGGGATATTGATGACCTGTTGGGAAAGAAAGGACAGATAGAGGGACAGGACTTGCTTAAATTTGGGTATAGGGTTGGCGAGGTTTCGGCCGCTGGACACAGCGCATGAGTTTTAATTTGATAACCACAACCACCGCAAAGTAGGTGCTAGATCGAGATGATTCTTACCCAAGATGGTGCAGAAGTCGAGTCTTTTCTGCTCTCTTTCTGTCCTAGCAAAGATATATGCAACCTGATGCCAGTTTGGTCGCTGCCTTTTTGTGTTACGTGTAGAAATGTTCATGCGCCATCAGCCGCTGAATGTCGGCGAACGAAGTCAATGTACGCCAAACTCTCCGTCGTTTTCTTATCATTTGGAGCTCCCGATACCCCCTCTCCAGGTGTAGCCTCCCAATCCTCTTCCCAAGCTGCCAGCTCAACAATGTCCCCCTGATCCTTTTGCAAAGACAACATTGGCGTCGTCCACCAGCACGCAAAGCTTAGCTCCTTATGCAAGTCTTCCGATTTGCAATCGTACAATTCGTTCTGGGAACCTGGAGTGCAAACGCTCGAACCGAGCAGCAATAGATGCACCTTGGGGTTGAATAGGGCCATGCTGAGATTTTTAGTCACAAAACGACTGAGAAGGTGCTTCAGTGGCAGATGATCATGGATGCATCTCTCACATAGGGTTGGTCCTGTGCCTGGTTGGCTGATTAACAATTGGATGCCGGCGGTGCTGGCTGGTGGATATAGGTCGTCTGCCGCAAAATGGGCAAGGATGGGATGCAGCTGCATCCGTCCGAAATAGAGACCAGCGTGTTGAACCCACCGAGTGAGCGAGGGGGTGATGATCAATGGAATGTTTCCCGCTGTGTAGTATATCATCCCTGGTTGGTAATAAACCCTTTCACCAGACTCTAGTGTTTTAATACACGGGATGCGAAAAATCTCTCTAATGATCTGGAGAAACTTGGCGAAGCCTACCCCTATCTCGAAAAGATCTGGTGCCGGTATAATAATTCGAGGTGGTCGACAAAGCAGCTCGTACATCTTAGGCTTGAGTAGGGTGAACGCTTCATCGTGGATCATCTTGGACACTCTCAATATGGCGAGTGGAAGTCCTTCAAGGACGAGAATGCTGCTACCTTTGTAGTTTGGGGTATATGGCATACTCAGCGTAGAGTGTCGTCTGGTTATCGGGAGTCGCTTGTAGACCATCGCTCGGGTTTCTCCTGGTAGGTCGAGAAATCTGAAGGTATCCGTCCTTGCTCCGGAGGCCATCTTAGAAATCTGTTTGTGAGAGGACTGGCTGATGATAGATCGGATGCACGGTTTTGATTGAAGCGAAAGAGAAAATTTGCGCAATATGAGTAGGTGATCTCGACGATATTGAGGTTGCGATGTGGGTGCGGTACCAGCCAATGCTCCTTTGCACCAATCCGATGCACCCCTTCGTTAGTTCACTACTTAAACGAGATCAAACATACCGAACGCCTGCTTCCTCCTGTTCCTTGGGTATACTGCCGAGCCCTTGCGACGTCGATATGGTCTCGTAGCAGGAAGAACACCATGATGTCGTTTCAAGCGCAACTCATGGTTACGCAACATCGCTCATGCTCAAAAAGCAGCCTTCGAGGTAGCCTAGGCTGAGCTCTTTCCAGAGGCCGGGTAATGAAACTTATGGGCAGGCTGTGGAGGAAGAACAGCGAGCGTGTGCCTCGGTCGTAAATGCCGCTCAGTTTGACGCTAGCCCAGTTTGGTCTAGCTCACCCAGGACTGAAGTCAACCCCAGAGCCCATTGAACTGTTCCCTCTTCTATGCCATCAGCTGCCACACACTTGACACTCTTCATTTGCACAAGCACTATCCCGTTCCACTATCGCACTGCGTTCCCTTTCCTATTCCCAAAAGGGTGAATGAGACTGGCGTCGATATGACGCGTACCCGGCCTGCACCACGTTCCTGCGGGATTCACACGCATCACGATGCATCCACCACGCTTCACTATACGAGCAGCACAGCTACCACTGAGGAGTCGATATCATAAGCGTTGATCACAGAGTCTGCATCGCTGCCCAATTTCAAAGTCAGAGTGCCCAAGATGACAGCAGGCTGAAGCTCGTTGGCCAATTGACTGCGCCTCATTCTAGAAGCGAGATGGTCCTCCATGATGCTGCGCCTGCAAGTCGACGCCATGAGAGTTACACGGTGAACGTGTTCCACGATGCCGAATTCCGCACGAATCATCAGCAAGCTTGCTATGATGGTGCAATGCTTACATCCGGACGGCTACGGAGTAAAAAGAGTGTCTGGTCCGTTTAGGACGCCGCTGCGACTGGCTAGCCTACGATCGATCGTATTGAGACACCGCAAAACTCGGTCTGTTCCTGCCGAATACCTTGTCAATGCCTGGGGCTTGGTAGTCTACACGTCTGGTGATCTTGGTCACTTATTTACACGCTCGATTCCCCTCCCAGCTCACCATCATTAGGAATTCAACGAACCATACCTTATCATGTAAGTACATATGGCAGTTAGAAAGGCTAGATTGTTGTCTGTCAAAATCGCGATGTGTCGCTCGTGATCATCAGCAAGGAGATTTCTGGCATGACCACAGCTATTATGGCTTGCGACCAGTACCTGAACCATTCCACAAAGCCTCGTCCATGAATATGATTATGCTGACACTGGAGTAGCTAACTTGCATTACGAACAATGGCAATCTCTTCCATGTATGACCGCCAGCGCCTCCTGCTTGGACATTACTGACACACGGCATAGCTGAAGCACGAATATCACGATTTGAGAGCCTTGCAATATCAGCCAGAATCTGACCTCACACATCTCACTACACAGCTATTGTGTTTATAGGTTCCCCGAGATGAGATCCATCAAGCGAGTACGCCCAACGAGTGACGAAACTCCGCCGTGGGCAGGCATGTCTTTCATTCAACCAGTCGATTCTGATGCTTTACACGAGCTTCTGAGGAACCAATACCCACAATGCACTAGTGTGCGCCAGAGGAAGCATTTGGCCGCCATAGACTTTTTGAAGCGCGAGCTTGAGTCGATGCAGAATGAGGCTATGGTGTTTCAAGCGTCTCATCCAGGCCTTGAGGAACTGGATGTGTCTAAGCATCAAAGAAGCATATCTCCCTCTCTGTCACAGAGCAGTTCGTGTAAACCGTCGGTGCTCTTGGAGCATCACCCACAGCATTCTCCTTCCATCTCCAAGATTGGGGTTGGCCAGCAACATGTGTTCAGTATTGTGGATGGAGAACTTGCAATACAGCCGAGGAAGAAGCGGAAGATGACACCCGCAGAACGATCCGCCTACAAGACCACAAGAAAAGTCGGTGCTTGTGACAAGTGCAAGCGCCAGAAGGGCAAGGTAGGAGATGGCTTCGCGTCCATAGCAG
The DNA here is from genome assembly GCA_002952155.1 of Alternaria solani. NCBI lineage: Eukaryota > Fungi > Ascomycota > Dothideomycetes > Pleosporales > Pleosporaceae > Alternaria > Alternaria solani. The sequence goes on along the minus strand of CP022030.1, from coordinate 473,047 downwards.
ATATCTGTTAACATCATGTAGTGCACACATGTCGTCGCTACCCTCATGCCCTCAGGAAAGACTATGCGGGATGAAGATACTACCTTGCAAAGGTCAGTAGTGATGTTGAACGTCGGCATGTAGACAATACTAAGCCGGTGCACCAAGACCTGACGCAACGCTGTCGACTATCAACGCCGCGCATAACGACCAAGACCAGGCTCGAGCTCGTATGGATGCACAAGACTTGTCGCAGTCGGTCACAGCACCGGGCAGCCCCCAGTGGGCTCAAGGGATGCAGGAGATTCAGCAGGGCAATCATTCAGAGATATTGGGGTACGTACCTTCACATGTCACTGGAATTTACCCCATGCCTTCATACAACAACCATGAAGTCCAATGGAGCGATCAATCATCCTTCGACGAATCCCGGCCATTTCAATCTAGTTACGGTGGCTATATGGACCCTCCGGATCAGCCTGGACACTCACCTGCGTTGTTGCATTCACAAGGCTCGTATGAAGGGCCCTGGAACACATCTACGGGCTATATGCCAGCAACTAACCAAGGGTGAATTGCTACTGGAATCCACGGCTTTTTACCGCTCCATGAAACAGTGAGATAGGCTATCCTGACTATCTTACTGCAATTCATGTTTCCATTGCTTCTTGTCATGCAAGAAGCTTTTCTTTGTTTCTTTGATCCAGCGCGAGGACTAACTCCAGGACTCCTTTTCCAAGGAAGGATTCTCGGACCACAGCATACCAAGGTCCAAAGGCCAGCCTAATGATATACAAGTTTTATCACTGAAGGCTATGGCCATGACACCGGGATGTACATGCATACCCAATCGGATTGTAGAGAGAGGTCAGAAGGTCCGCTGCTACGCAGTATTGAACCTGTGTGTTGGTTTTTAATGGGTACGTTCAGTGGCTAAAACAAGCAGTTGACGCTACAATGAAGAGGTTCGCATCGCCCGAGCCTTGTTCCTTTCCGTCTATATAACGTTCCCCCTCTGTTCCTAATGTTTGTTCGCCGACTGGCTTTTCCTTCAAGTGCTTTGGCCCCGGGTCGTGCTGCCGTCATGGCTAGTAGAGGCAAGCTCTACTAGCATGTCTGTAGTATGCCCGATGGAGATCCGTCCTGTATAATTTGGCTCAACGTCGCCGGCTGCCCTGCTCCGGCCTCGCTCACTTTCTTCGCTACTTATACCCAGCACATGTCCCGACAGGCATTCTCCTATGTTGTGGCCAAGCCTCCAAATAGAGATTGAAATGCACGCACAGCTTCTAACAGTCTCTATAGATCACCAGCATCGACTAGGTCGTCCAGCTCAGAAGCCTCGACTCCGATGACGAGTTCGACTTGTCCTTTGGATTCGCCCGGGACGACAGTAACAACACCGACTGCGACACCTGGCTCGCTTGCATGACGCAGCATACGTTGGAAAGATGACGGATTACGAATCGCTTAACGACATGATGATTTGACTCCAGTTCTGTTCGACTTTTCTAAACAATGAATACATTGAAAGACGCTGTGGTCCTTTGTCCTGAAGTGAATGCACTATGCGATGATTTGCGACAGAGAGGAAGGGCGCTACTATAGTACATTTCTATACGAATATACTGTTGCCTAGGGCCTGATGCTCATAGCAGATAGATGAGTTAGCATGCGGAGACGCGGACTGCGGGCGGTGAATTGTCAATGACAACATCTGCGGAGCGAAAGCGGCGCTGGGCTTGGTCTCCCCTTTGGGCAATGGACCTCGGCCCAATCACGAAGGCCTGGGTGCAACCCGAAACCAACCTCGCATGCGCTGGACGTCCAAGGCGCGCACCTGCTCTGACAGCCACGACTAATCATTGCTTACGACGGTTGTTGCGACGGGAATATAAAAACAAAGGCATCCCGTGCATCACGCATTACCGCTGTGACGGGCCCGTGAGCAGTCGGGACCCTGTGTTGGTTATCTTAGGGTCGTCTTCCGCCATTCCTTCCCCACACGCGGGCTGCATAGCCCTCTCACCCATCAACATGATACAAGGAACGCGTCGCTGGCTCAGGCGCAACCGCACAAACTTCGCAATCGGCGCCGGAGTGCTCGGCGCCGGCTATCTGGCGGGGCAGTATGTCCTGGGCAAGCTCGGGGAGGCGAGGCAGCGCATGAGCGACGACCGCATCGCCAAAGAGAAGTGCGCGCTACACATGCTTATCGAGGAGCAGTTTTCTAACGGCTCCATAGTCTACGCCGCCGCTTCGAACAGAACCAGGAAGACTGCACCTTCACCGTCCTCGCCATCCTCCCGACCGCGACCGAGAACATACTCGATGCCATCCCTGTGGAGCAGGTGCTGGAAGAGCTACAGAGACAAAAGGCAGAGCGCCTGTCACGTAGCGTCGGGCCCAGCGAGATTGCGAGTTCAGCGCCGCCAAGTGTAGCCGACACGACCGAGGATGACGCAAGAAGCTCGAGTCTCCAGACGGACAGCTTCATCCATGCCAGCCAAATCGCCATAGAGGGCGATGGCAACACGGGACCGGCCGAGAGCAGCGAAGAGCCCAGAGAGGACAGGAGGTCCAAGAAGAGCAAAGCACAGCTGTGGAGCGAGATGAAGATTAGCTGTATGTGCCCTGTACATGGCATTGGAGACTTGCGATGCTAACATGACCAGCGATAACACGAGCCTTCACCCTCCTCTACACCCTGTGTCTCCTCACACTTCTCACTCGCATTCAGCTGAATCTCCTCGGCCGCCGAAACTACCTCGCGTCCGTCGTGTCCCTGGCCGCGCCCCAGCCGACCACCGAAGGCTCAAGGATCAACCTGGAGAACAACGACGACGACAACTTCGACCAGGCGTACGGCAACGATTTCGAGACAAACCGCAGGTACCTTAGCTTGAGCTGGTGGCTGCTGCACAAGGGGTGCATAGATCTCATTGAGAAGGTGCGGGTTGCTGTCAAGGACGTCTTTGGCCTTGTGAACCCAAGGGAAGAGATGACCTTGGAGAGGCTATCTGAACTTACCCTGGAAGTCCGCAAGAGAGTCGAAGGTGCAACCGAGGAAGAGCGAAGGTATGATTTCGGTCCTACGCGACATGACATGCGCTAACTCTGTACAGATCATGCAAGTGGCTCGCTTTCCTGCTCCCACCCCAAGACCAGGAAGACTACGTCCTTCAAGAGTCCGGCATGACCTCATCGTCTGAGTCGACATCCCCTACAACAGCCGCCTCCCTTCGCCGTCTCATCGATGAAACTTCCGACCTCATCGAGTCACCTGCCTTCGCCCACGTCCTTACCCAACTCCTCGATGCGGCCTTCTCCCAACTCGTCGATGTCAAGATCTCGCAGCTCTCGTACAAGATCCCGCCCGTCTCCGACAACAACGCTCGCGTGCAGGAGATCGTTGGCTACGACGTCAAGGCCAAGGTCGCGAACAGCCTAGCCGTCTTTTGCAGACAGGCGCATAGCATCGGCACCGGAGCGAACAATGAGTACCTAGCTGCTATCGAAGCCGTTCGTGGCCTCGAGGCATTCGCTGCTGTGGTCTACTCTAGCAACTTCGAGTACGAAAGCCCAGAGGCGGCCGCCTTGGACCGGCCCGCTCCTGTTGAACTGACCAAGCCAAGCGTGGTACCTGAAGTTGCAACTCTGCAAGATGTACAGCAGGTAGATGCCCCGAAGCCTGATGATTCATTCGAGAGCGCCTGGGGAAAGGCACTGGCCAAAGAGGATGGGAAGACGTTTTGAGGAGATTGTATGATACGTTTGAATAGTGCAATGGCTGTTGTCGAAGTAGGATTCTTGAGATACCCGTAATTTGAACATGTAACACTATCCATCTTCATGAACCCTACTACGACAAGTTACACAATACATGTCATTTCCAAACCGTGTACGTCCATGGTACATTCCGATGATAAGAGTTGTGGATTCCGGCCTCGGAACGGGAGTCGTGACGTCAGCGCGTTCTTGCTTTGGCGGGACTCGTGTAGACCTCTGCGACTGCGTGTACCTCCCTATATCCCTGTCTATGTACCCCTCGAATTGAACACATTGGAGAGTAATTAAGGTTCAGGAACCTACCAGTACGCACAATGGCGGACAAACAAGGAAAAGATGCATATGTAACTCTCCTCACCCGACCCAGTTACCTCGCCGGCGCAATCCTGCTAGCCTATACACTCAACAAGCACTCGCCAGATACGCCTCTCATCATAACCTATACGCCTGAGACACTCCCAGAAACCTCAGTCAACGCCTTCAAAGCCGAAGCCAAACACTCCAACATCATCCTCCACCCCGTAGAGCACCTCCGCCTCCCTGAAGATGGAACAGAACACGGCATGGTCGCCGAGCGCTTCATCGACACCTGGACCAAACTGCGCGTCTTCGACCTCTGGGACATGCCACAGAAATTTGAACGAATCTGCTGGCTCGACGCCGACATGATGATCTTCTCCAACCCCTCGCCCTTGATCTTCAACGAGCAAAACGACGCTTACCTGCAAGGCGGCGACGGCATGCGAACCATGGCCGTCCACACGTGCGTCTGCAACCTCGACCACGACTCGTGGGCCCCCGCCGAATGGAACCCGGATAACTGCGCCATGGCCAAACTGTCCTCGCCGGATCAACTCGCTCAAGTGCGAACAGAGCCGTACACGCTGTCCAACTTCAATTCTGGAACGTTTCTTTACCGCCCCAGCAAAGTGCTAGCGGACTTTGTTCTGCAAAAGTTCCAGGATATTGGCAATACTAGACTCCGCGCTATGAAGTTCCCGGACCAGGATTTTTTAAACGAGGCGTTTGACGGCCGCTGGAGTGCGCTGTCCTGGAAGACGAATGCGTTGAAGACGTGGAGGTACTGGCATACTAATATCTGGGTCGACGACCACCAGGTCGCCGTGCTGCACTACATTGTAGATAAGCCGTGGGCTGCGCGTGTAAAAGATGATGGCACGGCGGGGTATTTGGGGAAAGATGGAGAGACGCATCGCTGGTGGTGGGACGAGTATGGGAACTGGGCTGCCGAGCGGGAGAAGCAAGGGGAGGGGGAATTGTTGGATATTGTGGGGAAATATGCGGCGAGAGAGGATGGTGAGGAGAACGAGGAGATGAGGGCTATTGGGGGTGGGGCCCAGGATTTTGCGAAGAAGTGGCCGGCTAAGGATGGGGAGAAGAAGGAGGGTGGTGGTGGTGGTGGTGCTAAGGAACCGGAGTTGACGGATGAGGCTCAGGGGCAGGCTGAGGCGTTTGGTCGGGGACCGAATGGCCCGGTGCTGAGGAAACCTATGTTGGGCGAGAGGGGTCATGGGCCGGTTGTGAGGGGTGGGAGGAGAGGCGGCGAGGGGTGGAGTGTTATGCAGGATTGAGGTATACGTGGTATGTTAGAGCACAGACATATACGACACTGGACAACAGTGTGGGCGCCAAAACGTAGTAGATGGCCATAAAAGTTTTCTATCTAGGGTGGGCAGGAGGTATTCAACATGTTCTAGATATGAAGAGAGGGATAGAGAAGAGGAATGTAGACGTCAAAAGTCACTTTTAGGATGCTGGTAGTGAGATGGAAAGTCTATGTATGACTCCTCGCACACATGTGTTCTAGATCATTGATAGACACCTAGCCTATTGTCCCATATGTTCAGTACCTAAATGATGTCGACTCAGTCATATAGCTCATGTCCCATGCAAGCTTCGATCCATGCCCGCCTTGCAACCCTAACCCTCCTGTCCAGCTATCCCCATATCTCCTGCCCAAACCCTACTCTTCCCCAGCCGACTTACATAAAGTCAATCAGGTTCGCGACAGGCTCCTCGTTCTTGACGACGGGGCGCTCAGTCTCCTTGACGACTGGCGATGCGGCGCTGTTAGCGAGGATAATGTGACCGTTGTGTGTCGCAGAAGGGCCTCGGAGCTCAGCGGCGAAGGTAGGGCGCGCAGGCGGCATCCTATAAAGTGTAAGCATGAGTGAAAAAAACGAGGCAATGAAGTGATTTTACCTGCTGACTGGCTCCTCTCGCTTGTGAACCATGGTGCCATTAGTATAACCATTGACCTTGCCATCTACGTTGCGGGTCTCGTCAGCGACGTCGTCAGCCCTGGTGTTGACGATGGGCTTCTTCTCAGTCGCAACTTCCCTCTTCTCGACATTCTGCATCCGCTCGATATCGTCTTCATGCTGCAGGCGACCAACAAGCTCACCAATGTTCCACAGATTGTGCGGATGGCTAGCGTCGTAAAGAAAGTCCAGCTCAGGGCTGTTGCGGTCGATCAAGCCCTGGCGGAACTTGCTCAACGTGACTTGAGCACGGTGGCATGCGCCGTAGCCCTCTAAGAAGCCCCGCTGACGCGACTTCTCGTGTCCTTCTTTGCGACCAATCTCTTTGCCTGCGCCGTATCCGTTGTTGTACTCGAGTTCGGCAATTTCTTCGGCCTTCTCGTCGGTCAGCGAGTTCTCGAGTTCGTTCTTGAGCGAGTCGCGGATGATGGCCTTGTACTGCTGCTCGCGCATCTGTTGTGCTGCTTCGCGAAGACGTAGACCCTCGAACTTGATGTTGAGCTTTCCGTTGACGTCGGCCATGGTCTTCTGAGCGTTCAGCTCGGCTTCTTGTCGGGCGCGCTGCATGTCCACTGCACTCATAGGGCGAACGCCTTGCTCCTCGAGAGAATGATAGAGCTGTTTCTGGCCTTCAGAGAGGTACATCTCATGCTGTGAGATCTTTTGTTCTCGAGCGTCAAGTTCACGCTCCCTAGCTTCGACCTTGGCCTTGAGCGTGAGAGCTTCAGCTTGCTCCCGCAGCAGGTTGGACAGCATACTCGAAGAAGCGGCTTCGAACTTTTGCTGCTGCTCGGCCTCGATGGTAGTCCGGAGTCGCCGGATTTTGTCGCGCTCGACATCCAGTTCATGCTTGGTCTTCATCAGCTGGGCGCTGATACGGGCGAACTGCTCGCGATCTACGTGGTCGCCCCTAGGCTGATATGTCGTATAGTGAGAGCGAGGGGCTCGAGGACCTTCGTTGAATCGAGTGACTTCGTTTGGTGGTACCATGGGCTAGATGTGTTAGTTATGAATATGTCCGAAGGTGTCGAGATATACCCTTGAGTCGTGGACGCCGAAGTGGCGCGATAGTGATGACTGGAAATCGGGTCGCATATGAGGAGGCAGGCTGTGAGCGGGCTTGAAAGGCTTTGACGACTCGATAGTCATGTCTGTGTCAGGCTTGATATCACTGTTTGCAGTCTCGGTATCGACCTCGATGGTCTCGGCCTGAGCTTCCAGGGTAGGCGCTATAGGAGATTCGTTCTTGGCGACGGGAGATGCTTCTCTTCAGTCAGTCAATGCTTTCCGCGATAGAAACGAGACATACCAAGCTCCGAATCTGCCTTGCCATTGGACTGCTCTTCATGGCCTTGAACCAAACCTGGGCTCGCCACCGTCGAACTGCTATCGGGCTCGGGTACAGAATCCTCAGACACAGCAAGCGGATGATCGGATCCCGGCGCGTCGCCCTGGTTGGAAAGCTCTCTCTCGGGCAACAATGTACTAGGGGCGGGCTTCTCTGTATCAGCGAGTGTGGTGACGTCCGGGTGGGTGGCTTCGTCGCTTGAGATAGCCATGTTGACGACTCTGGGTGCTGTTGTGATTGTCAGATCTGTATCACAATTCAACTACTTCTCGAGCAGGTGGAAGCTGACCAGGCAATGTCAAGAATGCTTTGTTTCCAAGGTAGAGAGAAAGAAGGAAAGATTGGAGCAATGAGAAGAAAAGCTTATATGGATGTGCAGAACCTAGTGAGGGGTGCTATCACGTGAGAAAGTCCCTGGCCGTATCGACCGCTACTGAAGTAAAGGTGGAGTCTTGTCGCGCTGACATACCCCGATGCGTGCGTTTGACCATATCACTGCCGCTACCTCGTTTGGTGTACATGTCGCGGCTTTCAGAGGCTGACGTTGTCATTCTCTTTCGGCCCTTGGACCGTTTGACATCTCCAAGACGGCCTAGTATTCATCCACCTCGGTGAGTTCAAACTGCACACCCATGCTCAAAAATCTCTTCGTGAGAGTAGAGGCCGTTGTCCTGCCAAGATTGCCGTCGACGCTGAAACGTTCAAGATGCAACCCCGAAGAACCATACTCTTCGAGCCAATTCCACAGGTCGGGCGAACTATCCATACTTATATATTGTAATCGTCCAAAGCCCGCACTCGTTAGCAATGCAAAGTCTTTCAAACTAGGTGGTAGCAGTTTAGCCATCGAAGGTAGAGGTGATTCCCTTTCCAGGTCGGGATCAATCCCTACATTGAGCGGTGCAGCGGACCCGAGAAGGCAGTGCTCCGATATAGCCAACGTCTTGAGACGTCTGAATGGTAGAAGAGTACCAAGGCATTTAGACTCATCCAGAAAGTCGTCGGTGTCAACTTCACGCAAATCCACATGTAGACTTTCCAAGCTTTCTTTGTGACGCAGAAGAGGACCGTACAGGTCTCGTACTGTCCCACCCATAGTGCTGAGATAAGACCATGTGCAAACAACATGCTGTAGGTCCTTACATGCCGACAGTATGTTGCCAACCTCCCCTATCTCGAGCAAGCATAGAGTAATTTCTAGACGTCTTAGCATACCAAAGGTACTGAGCTCGGATGGTTGCGGTGGTAGCGTGAATGTCGCTACACCTTGAGCTCGGAAGTCAGAGAGCAAGGGCGCCTTAGACATGGCGGAGCAGATCTGGTTGAAGGATCCAGAATCATGGTCCATGGATGCGTCCATGTGCATTTGAACACATAGGGTTTGCAGTTTATGGAAGTTCTGTCTAACCACCGTCATTTGTGTGAGCGCACCCGGTGCGTTTTCCTCCGTGATGATGTGTTTCCAGAAAGACACTTCTTCAGTCTCGAGAACGACGAGAGAAAGATGTTGCAGGTTTAACGCGCAGTTGATAACATCGGCTAGTAACTGGAAGTAATATGCTGCCTGGTATATGGTATCCAGCTCCATAGTATCGGTGCGGAGACTGTTGCCTCGATCGTCTTCGAATCGAACTTCCACATATTGCAGATCATCTGTATATTTGTCGACTGGAATGCGGGAGGACGAAGTTCTTTCGTGGAACAGCTTGAGAGACTTGAGACCGTTTCGAGTAACAATTCCTGTGAACGACGCGTACAGAATCGGGGTGGCCATTCTGTTCATACGACGTGATGTCAGGCAGACACTGCGTAGTGATCGCTTACGTGCGCGGTTTTCGGATTGGCGCGTTTTCTCCTTTTCTGGATCTCGGAAATCTGTCCATTGCGTCTCATAAGTGCGAATGGTCAGGAGATAACTCAGGATTTCCAGTACTAGCTCATCCGGTAGCTTATCAAGCGCCGCGTTCTCGCTCGTCATAGTACAATGTATTCCTTTGTCGCGTGAGGCACCTACGAGGGAGTACAGGTGGGTGAGATTGAAGATTGTTGTGATGTAGGTGCAATCTTTGGAAGATACGACACGTTGCCGGTCTCACGACGCGTCAGGGTGCTACGAAGCTAGTCCATAAGGGGGAATGAGCGAGCTGGTAACGCCGCCCCAACTCACTTATTTCGTAACGTCAAGGATCACGGCGGGAATGTGCACTTCTGCCAGTAAAGTTCCTAACATGTTGTTACATTATCCTGGGTATATTTCGCAAAATTCAATGACCAAGCGGCCAGTTTACACAATCCGACTTGTCTTCCCTGTCTCTACGTCATAGATCCAGCCGCTAAACCTAATATTCTCCTCAATCGCTTTGATCCGAAGCCACTGTATGTCCTTCTTGACCTGTATCTCTACATCACGGAAAGTGTGAAAGTCGAGTGACTCCACCTCTCTCGCAGCCACTTCTCCCCTCTTCTTCATGACCATGGCTCTCGCAGTATCGTTGTCGAAAGTGAGCATGCCGCATCCTGTATGCTTGACAACTATCACTTCTCTGGTTCCAAGAAGTTGTTGCGATATGACGATCGACCGGAACGCGTCCTTTACACAGCCGCCGGCGTTGCGTATTACGTGAGCGGCTCCGAGAGGTATACCGAATGCAGCAGCGGGGTCGATGCGGGCGTCCATACATGTCACTATCGCATCAAAGTCAGTACATGACGATGGGACCAAGAGATGTGCTTACCGATAGTGTATCTCTGGCTAGGTGGAAGTGCTAGATGGCCCTGGTCGAAAGAGGCAGCATACGCCTGGTTCCCAAGCTCGAGGTTCCTCTCTCCATGGGTCGGCATCGTCGGTAATGTGGTTATTATAGTACGGTAGTTTTGATGGGTGTTATTATGCGATTTATCATCGCGGCCTGTACTTTATATATCGCTATGCCGTTATCTGATCAAGCGCCGTGCAGCTCCTGCAGCTGAACAGGGTCGCGACATCGCGGGGTTGAATTTCGCAATCTTACTGAACTGATACAATTGGCGTTGATGGAGGAATAACATGCGACAGCCTTTACGGCAGCTCCACGTCTCCCCGCGCAGTGGCATTAAGATGCGCATGATGTGATTGGTCATATCCGCAGGATCCTTAGGCGTATCTCAGGCATGTCGCCAAAAAGCGGGGCAACACCCCTAGCGTGTGGCAGGTGCATTTTCAGATCTTCCATTGATCTCCATCCTTAATCCCTTCTCTCATGACAGGTTGATGGTTCGCGCGACTTTTGTATACCCTAGTCCCGGTTTCTCCCACGTCTTGTTATCTTGACTGTCGCAGTCTGACTGGTCCCCTCGGAAGAAAGATCCGTGCACTGCTTCATGCTTTTCGAGACGGGAGCAGATAAACCCCAACCACTCGGCTTAGGATTGCCTTCTAGAAGCACTTGGAAGAGATACCGAATGGATTGACAAACGCTATCGCTGCAAAGACTGATGTAAAGCGACATGGCCTAATGGCGCAGCACCTTGGATGAAGCCTACATCGGAAGGCCGGTATCAAGAGAAGGAAATACCCAATATCACACTTCTTTGCGCGATAGATGACGACTACGGCAGCTTCACGTCAAACTTTCCTGTAGCCTCCGGCTGCGAAAGTACCCACAAAATGCCTCCGTCGACACACTGGTCCCAGTGCTCCGATGCCTTCAGCGCCTTGCCAAATCGCCTATGACCGTGCGGAACGCCTTTGAACAAGGTAATGTCTGTCGGCACGTTTGCCTCTGAGAGAAATTTTGCGTAGAGCAGAGCCTCGTCGCGCAGTGGGTCTAAGCCTGCGATACCAAACACTGTAGGGGGTAAACCTTTGACTTCCTCTGCTGTCGCATTGACCATGTTGAACTTTGTGTCTTTCAAATCTGGTGGAGCAGTCTCGGCCGTACCCAACAGCTTCGAGAAGAAATCAACAATCTTCCTCGGCAAAATTGGTGCGTCTGCATTCTCGATATAAGACGAAGTTTTGAGCAGCTTGCCGGGCCCTTGGTCGTATGTGGCTGGATGGGCAACCATGGGGATGATCAAGATCTGTCCGGCTAGAGTAGGTAGACCTGCAATCACCTCGCTTTTTCCAAGATGTTGCTCGAGTGTGAGAGATGCTGCTAACGTGCCGCCTGCCGAAATGCCACCCGTGAGGACTTTGGATGGATCTCCCCCAAGTTCGTCAATGTTCTTATGCAGCCAGGCGAATGCATCTTGAGAATCGTACCAAGCGGTGGGGAATTTATGTTCTGGCGTATGACGGTAGTTGACGTTTAGCACTATCACCCCTGTCTTAATGGCGGTTTGCGCACATATCGGATCCTCGCTGCTGAGTGTACCTGTACGACTATTAGCCACGCGGTTTTGCACTCTGCGATCAGAAAGGTCTTACCGAAAATGAAGCCTCCGCCGTGGAAGTACAGGTATACGGGAAGTCTTCCTGACGCGTCTGCCTTCACAGACCGATAGGATCGAGCCTCGATAGTTGAGCCATCGCGGGTTGGGATGACATAATCTTTGACCTGAACATGTGGTGCTAACAGTGACATTATCTCTGTAGCTCGGCTTTCTCTCTCGGAGTTGACAGCTTTCTGTAGCACGTACGGATCCATTGTGATGTCGTAGGTTCGTGCGGGCAGTGTCTTCTCCACTGCCAGCCACTCCTCAGACGGGCCGCCATACTGGGAGAAATCCAAAGCCATTTTCGATGTGAGGCGAGTGATGAAATTGACAGAGTATCTCCTGGCGAGACGATGCCGATAAGTGATTCAACTTCGTACGAACCTAGCATTATGTGTTACGTCTAGCTGCGACGTATGCGACCCGTCGTTAGCGTCACCCCGCATGTACCGAGGTTGACACCTACATGCCACCAACGCCACTATTGGCTGGCCCCTGTTAGCTACCGGTAATAAGCTGGTCGCGTTGAACACGACATCTGTGACTTTTAAAGTTGTTTCTTGCTCAAACAACGACCGTGAACGGCATCTGCGACACTCGGAGGTCGCCTGGAGATAACGTCATATACCCACCTCAGCAGGCCCAGAATAATGGCGGCAATCCCATTGGAACCTCCCTCGCGCGGTCTCAAAGACAAAGTCGCGATCGTGACTGGGGCAGGATGCGTCGGTGACGGCATTGGTAACGGCCGTGCGATATCAATCATGCTGGCTGATGAGGGCTGCCATGTCCTCTGTCTGGATCTGAAGATGACCTGGGCGGAGAAGACTGCTGAGATGGCAGCGTCGAAACCACATCGAGGAAGAGCTTTGGCAATGGAGGCCGATGTCACTAAAACCAGTGATTGCGAGGCAGCAGTCGCTAAAGCACTCGAAGAGTTTGGGAAGGTGGATATTCTAGTTAACAACGTCGGAATTAGCGGAGCAGCAGGAACGGCGGTGGATGTTGACATGGAAGCTTGGGCGAAGGGACTTGAGGTCAATGTGAGTAGCATGGTACAGATGGCGAAGTACTGTATACCGGCCATGCAACGGAACGACGGCGAAATGAAAGGGAGTATCATCAACATGGGCTCAGTCGCCGGGCTGAAAGGAGGAACACCGCATCTTTTGTATCCAACCAGCAAAGGCGCGGTGGTAAACATGACAAGGGCGATGGCTGCGCACCATGCACCCGATGGCATCAGGGTGAATTGTGTTTGTCCTGGCGTATGGGCCCCATAACCACCACACAATGACGGACTAACAATGGGTAGATGCTTTACACACCGATGATGTATGCAGGCGGTATGAGCGAAGAAGCTCGCGAAGCTCGCAAGAAAAGAAGTCTACTCGGTACAGAGGGCAACGGATGGGATGCAGCCTGCGCCGTAACGTTCCTCGCTTCGGACCACGCGAGATGGATAACAGGTGCGGTACTGCCTGTGGACGCTGGCGCAACAGCTGCGGTGGGTATCGGTATGCCGAAGAGTGCCAGTGTCAATGGTTAGAACATAAGGCACATGCGATCAAGTGGTGGGCAGAAAATGAAGAAGAATGCTGAGCAGCGCGGCAACCTCGGTCGATCGGCACTTCTCGGCGCAGCGATCGTTTAACTTACCGGTACCGGCAGTTCTGCAACAGCCTTACCCACGTTTGAGCCTCAGGAACCTGAACTCTCCGCACGCCCATTGGAAGCGCCACCAGCCTTTCCCGACGCCTGGCAACTGTCGAAGCATCTGCGATGACCGGTGCACGGAAAGTACCTTTTGTGTGGGGCGGGAGATTGCCGGATGCGGGCATGCTTTGACAATTTGCACCAATCGGAGCATTTCACAGCAGCCAAGGTTGAAACACATGGCAGTCCGCTCCGCAGTCTATCCTCAATCCCGCTCATTACCCCGGAAAGTTTACTATATGCATCTTGGCAACGTCCTAGTCCTTGTATCCATTCGTGGAAAGCAGCATGTAAGTCAATTTCGAAGCTTTGGACGGAAGGATCGTTTTTGTGGCGCACGCCTTAATCTCCTTGTGTAGCAAGACTACGATGTCAGTAAAGTCTATAAGATGGAATGTCGTGATGGCGAATTGTATTCTAGATCCAGGTGCAGTTTGTTTCTCTACTCTCCGCAACGATGAAGTTCCTTCAGTCCATTGGCACTTGTGTGCTCGCACTCTCTTCTCTCGTCAGCGCAGCAAGCTTCAGCAACCCGCTCAAGCAGAGAGATGGCTCAGACCCTCACATTGCGTGGAGCGGAGGCTACTACTACATGATGACTACGACATGGACGAACTTGTCAATCACCAGGGCGAAGACGCTGGGAGGCTTGAAGACAGGCGAGACAAAGGTGGTCTGGACCGATTCGAATCCGGACAGATGCTGCAACATGTGGGCACCTGAACTGCACTACCTCGATGGTGCTTGGTACATCTACTACACCGCCGGTCGCAATGGTGTGGACAACCTGGACCTTCAGCGTCCTTACGTGCTCAAGGGTAGGACGATTCGACGACGACGACATGAAGTATAAACTGACAAAGTTACAGGTGGTGCGGACCCCTTCGGCACATACACTTACCTCTCCCAGCTCACAAACGTATGGGGTATCGACGGCTCAATCGTACGTTTCAACAGCTGGGGTAACTACTTCACCTGGTCTTGCATGTCTGGCAACCTCCAATCACTCTGCATCGCACCCATGACCTCACCTGGAAAGCTCGGCGCGACCAAGATCCTCTCTACACCTACTGAGTCTTGGGAACGAAATGGCAGCCCCGTTCAGGAAGGCCCAATCGCCATGTACCACGGCGGCAAGACCTACATCGCTTATTCAGCCAGTTTCTGCTGGACACCCAACTACAGCTTGGGCCTGCTCACCTGGAACGGATCGGGTGACCCAGCGCTCGCCGCCAGCTGGAAGAAGAGCAGCGGACCAGTTTTCACCAATGCCAATGGCAACTACGGTCCCGGCCACAATGCGTATGTTTGAAAAACCGACCCCGCAAGTCATCATATGCTAACAAATGTATAGATTCTTTACCAGCCCTGATGGCAAGGAGATCTGGAATGTTTATCACGCTACTGCTATCACGACCGGAGCTTGCGACGGTAACAGGTACACCATGGCGCAGAAGGTCAACTGGAACGCTGACGGCACTCCCAACTTTGGAACCCCAGTCAGGCCAGGTACCACCATTGCTGGACCCTCCGGCGAGTAAACTTGCAGGCTGTCAGTAATGGCTGATGGATCGGGTCCGGTTCTTCCTGTACATATTTCTTTGTTGACACTTTTCGAGCCGCGCAGCTCCGATCCAGGTTAGGCTGATCGTATGACAGCTGGCGCTGAGCCGATAAGTGCTGCAAGATGATGAATCGTACTACCAGTTGTTTCGAATATGCCCTGATCTGTGATGCTAGTGATGCGAGCTTTCCGTGAATGTAAGCTGACTGAAGCCCTCGCACCTTTACAATGCTTCTGATAAAGTCAATATTCAGCGTCAGAGTCAGCAGTCGGGCCCAGACAATTGATTGCGCCCCGATAAGCAATCCGGACCGGAGCCGCAAGCGCACGGGCCGACGATTCGGTGGTCGCCGAGAAGTGCACGGCGCTGCACCTAGAGAATCTGAGATGGTACAGCAACGCCGTTGTACATATTGAGATGAAGATGCATCGCTGGACGCGTGTACAAAATAGCAACTGATGAAGCCCCGATGTCGTGATGGGCAATTAGCGGTGACCTGAGATGACGTTGATGGAAGATACACGAGTCATACAGCTGCAAGGTCCCGTGCTTAGCGTTTCCGCGTCAACAGGCGTCAGCTGCACCCCGGATCTCCACTTCCAGCCACCTGCTGCCTACATCGTCGCCTCCTCCTTTGACTCCTTCTTTCCATCATCACTCCATCTCGGTGTTCAGCTGGCTGGCATCATACAGAATCACATTGTATCATCTTCCTGCCCACTCCCATCAAGCTTGCTCAGCTTTCCAGCATGGCTGAAAAGGCGCCACTGCTCGCATCCGACGCGTCCGCCACCGTACCGTCAGGCCACGTGCAACGCTACTCCAAACGTAACGCGTTGGGAAGGGTGTTTGCTATCGCTGCGACCGCTTCAATTATCCTCTACGGTCTTCCGCAGTGTTTGTACATCACTCTATGAACCGTATGTCACCGCTAATCCGTGTACAGTGGATGATGAGCCCACTGGCAACTACCCAGAGGAGAGCGAGCTATGCATGACTCCAGCCTGTGTGCATGCGGCTTCTGAAGTTCTTTACAATCTCTCGCCTCAGTACAAAGAGCTCGATCCGTGCGACAACTTCGAGGAGCTTGTGTGTGGTGGATGGAGGGAGCGTCATGATCTGCGAGCCGACCAGGGTGATGCCTTCACCGGAACTATAATGTCCGAAAACTCGCAGATGCTGCTTCGTCATATTCTCGAGGCACCATACCCAAAGGATTCCGAGGTGAGGCTATTCTTGCTTGATGCATCAAATGGAACTAACATCTCATAGCATTCGTACTTCTCGCCCATGCAGCTCATGTCAGTTGCCAAGTCTGCAGATGAGGTCAACTTTGATAAGATGAAGGCTGCATACGATGCTTGTCTCAACGAAGACAAGATCAAGAGTATCGGTGCTGGGCCTCTCAAGCATGTACTCGATGAGATCAGGAAGGCGTACCCCGTTACGACCTCAGACTCACACTCAATCAAAGACGCCATTCTCCTTCTCGCGAAGTACGGCGTCACTGGCCTCGTCTCGGCTGGAACTGGTGCCGACGAAACCAACCCAGACACTGTTGTCGTGTCCGTTAGCGCCCCCTGGAGCTTCGGACTGCCCTCAAAAGAGCGTTACGAAGACGAAAAGCTTGTTGAAAAGTACCGTGGTGTGACTGTTGAAGTACTGAGCGCTCTGTACCCGGACCAAGACAAGGCCGTGTACGAAGGTATCATTGAACTTGAGAAGAAGCTTGCGGCTGCATCTCCCAGCGAAGAAGACCGTGAAGATGTCACGAAGTACTACAACCCCATGTCTATCGATGAAGCGGCTGCGATTGCTCCCGAAATCGAACTGAAAGCGCTTCTCGAAGACCAGGCGCCACAAGGTACCGACATCGAGCGTGTCATTGTTATGACTCCGCATTACCTGAAGGACCTATCAGCAATCCTCGCAGCTACGCCCAAGGATGTCCTCCAGAGCTACTTCGTCTGGAAAGCGGTTCAATCTTTCTCTTCTTACGTCGATGCTGATGCTGTCAAGCCTTACCGTCGCTTTGTCAACGTGCTCTCCGGCAAGGACCCCGACTCTGCTCCTGAACGCTGGCGCACATGTGTCAGCCACGTGGACAGTGGCTTAGGGTGGATCTTGAGCCGCTTCTTTGTCGAGAAGGCCTTCTCGGCTGACGCAAAGAAGTTCGGTGACACCATCATCACAGACATCAAGACCGAGTTTGCCAAGAAGCTGAATGCCGCGGAATGGATGGACAAGGATACCACAAAGAAGGCCGTCGAGAAGGTGCACAACATCGTCCAGAAAATCGGATATCCCACAAAGAGCCCGGACATTATGGACCCGCCTACGCTTGAGGAATACTATGAGACAGTCAACGTGTCATCAGATGCTTTCTTCGCCAACGCGCTTGCGATGCGCCGCTTTGCTGTTAAAGAGGAGTGGTCCGCGCTTGGAAAGCCTGTTGATCGCGACCAGTGGGACATGACTGTTCCAACAGTGAACGCATACTACAACCCTCCCGGTAACGAGATCGTCTTCCCGGCTGGCATCATGCAATTTCCGGTTTTCGATGTCAATGTACCCGCTTACATGTCATACGGCGCCTTTGGCGCTGTTGCCGGCCACGAGCTCAGCCATGCTTTCGATAGCACTGGACGCCATTACGACCAGAACGGCAACTACACTGACTGGTGGTCCAAGGAAACTGTGGATGCCTTTAAGCACAAGGTCGAATGCTTTGTTGAACAATACTCGAACTTTACCATTCCCGGACCCGACGATAAGCCTCTGCACGTCAACGGTCGTCTTACCCTTGGTGAGAACATTGCTGACGCAGGTGGTCTATCGGCATCTTTCCAGGCTTGGAAGCGTCGCTCGGCTGAGACACCGAACCAGAACCTGCCCGGCTTGGACCACTTTTCCCAAGAGCAGATGTTCTTCGTTAGCTACAGCAATTGGTGGTGCGGCAAGACTCGCAAGGATACTGCGATCAACCGCGTCTACACCGACCCACATGCGCCTAAGTGGGCACGTATTCTGGGCACTATGGCAAACTCGAGGGAATTCAGAGAGAGCTTCCAGTGCAAGGTCAAGGAGCCCACTTGTCAGCTTTGGTAATTGGTTGCTATGCAGGGTTATGGTAGTTAGTGCATGCCATCATACCTTCACCATGTACCACAAATTGTTGTTTGATAAGATTCATAGGACAGTCTCGAACCATGCATAGTATTATTGCGGTTCAGTAATTTAATCTCAGACATGCAGTACCAACTCGTACCGGCCTGGCTTCAACGCTATTCTTGTTCCCGTCTTCCGTACCTCGTACTTGCCCTCACCAAGTCTTGTGATATCGACGGTGTTGTCCGCACTGGGAAGCAGCAGATAACATGTCGTGCTCGTGGGTACAGTAAGCCACATATTCACTCTCTCACTGCCACCTACATTTGTCTTTTCGTACTTGACCTCAATCTTGCCATACGGACAGTCCACACTACCCTCCACCATCCCAAACTCACTTCCCAACGGCGGCTTAACCCTCCACGTCTTATACGCCTCTGTCTCCGCCTTGACACCCAATACCCCTTCATAGAACCACTCATATATCGTACCCAGCATATCATGACACTTGCTCCTACAGTTGTCCTGCCAAAACTCGTTCAATGTCGTTTCTCCCCTCCGGATAAAGCGCATATAACTTGGATGCTCTTCCTGCCGCGCCATCTCTAAGATAATGTCTGGGCGGTCCAGGTCAGATAGTGTATTGAAAAGGTACTTCAACCCGATCTCGCCAGCTTGAATCCGGTTGCCGGCGGAGGCGCAATCCGCTAGGAAGGCAGCTTGTACGTCGGCGATGTGGGAGTCGGGAACGAGGTCGAATTGCAGTGCAAAGGCTTGGGCGACCATGTTGCGATCGTGTTTCGAGGGGTCGTCGCGTGATGTGTAGAAGGCGTATGGATACTCTTTCTTGTTGGTGATGAGAAGTCGCTCGTTGTACACGCGATAGATGCGATCGGCCCAGTCGCGAAACCGCGTTTCGGCTTCCGGCTTGTCAAGCTCGTGAGCCATGCGCTGAATGTTGCGCAGGCAGCGGTAGTATATTGCTGTTTCGATGTTGGCCTGGTTGTTGCCAAAGGCTATGTCACGTCCCCAGTCACCTAGGCCGTGTTCGATGAGCCCGCCGTCTCGCTCTTTCGTCTTGATGTACTCCATGTAGCGTTCACATGGGTCGAACAGTTTCTCGAAAACGTGCGTAGAGTCGTAGTAGAAGCGCAGAATCTCGGGGAGTAATGCGACAGCGCCTCCCCAGGTGATCGTGTCGTGTAGGGGACCGCACATGTATCTGATCTCGGGTGCCATGGTAGGGCAAAGACCGTTTGGCTCTTGCGCGTCGACGATGTCGTCGAGGATCTTGGAGTAGAGCGACTCCATGTCGCGAATGTATTGGGTAGCTGGCGCAAGGAGGTGCGTTACTTCGAGCCATCCAAACTTCTCTAGCTGGGGACAGTCGGTGTGGTAGCTAAAGAGATTGCTCACAAAAGACCAATAACACATGTCGATCAGCTGGTTGACATCTTCTTTGTCTGTCTTGACGTAGCCAAGACGACGTGCAGCGGACGATACGTGTCTGCTGACCAGCGAGTGTACCACCGGTAGCCCTTGACCTTCTTCGAGTGATACGCCTTCGACCTGGATGTATCGCGCGCTCGTAAAGCAAAAGTCAGGCTCCCAGGTCTCCACTCCTGTACCGGCCAGAGTGAACTTGCAGAAAACACCCGTCTCGAACTGCTTGAACAAGGGATCTGGCATAAGCACCTTGCCATCCTCGCCAATCGTCTCAGAGAACCGAATGATGACCTCCGAACCAGCTGGCCCGCTGACCTGGATCTTCACCATTGTCGTCATATTCTGTCCAAAATCGAACATGACAGCCCCAGGCTCTATTGTCTTCTTCGAGCGTGGCTCGAATGTCTCGTTGAGCACAACTGGAGGCTGACTTTGATACTTCAACTTTCCTCTTGGACCCGTAACAGGCGTCGCAGACTTCCATTGTTCATCTTCCTGGAAGCCTGGCGCATCCCAACCTGTCGGATAGTTGCGCAAGTCCTTGGTTTCGGAAGAATAGATATTTGCTAGCGTGGTGGCGCTCTTGCGTACATTCCAGTCCGGTCCAGAAGTGATCGTCTCGCGGCTGCCATCGTCATAGAAGAGGTGCAGTTCCATGAAGAAGCAGAGCTCATTTCCGTAGCGGACATATGTGTTGTCTTCGTAGCAGGGCCAGAAGAAACGGTCATCGCCTTGATCACCAGCGTAGAAGCCATTGCCGATATGTGCGCCGATTACGTTCTCTCCTTGTGTCAGTATGTTTGACAAGTCGTATGCAACGAACTGCACAGTGCGGTGGTAGTTAGTCCAGCCTGGATCTAGCACGTGGCCGTTCGCCGCCGCGGGATTGCCATTGCATACGAAGTTGCAATGTCCAAGACCTGACGCAAAGGCAATAGCGCGAGACGGCTTGCGGTCGAGACGTAGCGCTTTGCGCAGGTATAGCGGCTTGTCTCCATTATCGCCAATCCAAACGCCTTTCCATCGGTTTGGTTCGTCTTCAAACCATGTACGGAAGATGAGACTCGTGTGCGGCATATAAGTCTGATTCATGCTGTAAGGCGGTAGTAGGCCAGATGATTTTGGGTATGCGGTGAAGAATTCGTTCACCTTGCTTGTCGTCGCCTGGCCATCTGAATCCCACACCGTGACTCTCCAGTAATGGAAAGTAGCTGAGTGAAATCCCTCCTCGGGTGCGCATAGCACGTTCCGTTGCTTGTCGTCTTCCACTCTGCCAGAGTCCCATACCAGTGCCTCAAACGACTGCTCAGTCGTAACCTCAACACGATACGCCTTTTGCTGATTATCCTCGCGGTCCGAATGCAGAACCCAGAAGTAGCGGATCTTGTTTGTGTCGATACCAAGGACTTCGTGAAAAGCATGTATGCCGCATCGTGTAATTTCCAGAGCCATGTCGATTAGTGGTGAGAAAGGGGACAGCTTCGTGCGGTCTCAGCCTGCTTCGCGCGAGCGGACTAAAATCAAGTGCCGGATTGGAGTATCGGGAAGGTGGAGATTTGGTGGCTTTCATGGTGAAGGGGTCCAACTGATCATTTACAGCTTCAATTCGCCAGTCAGATTATACGTCGTGACAAGATCGTCGCGAGGCTCGGGTGAACTCGTTGCGACGTCGAGCAAACACAGCCTGGCCGATCTGTCACGACCGTTGCACTAAATCGGGTTCCGAAGTGGTGCCGAGGTGGAGAACGCACAATCGGCCTGTGAAATGCATGCCGAAGCGGCTGCCGAGACGAACGCGGGGACGCCACAAAGATGTATCGCTGCTTGGCCTGCCCCTCGATCCCGACCCCAGACTTCTAGAGCTGACCCTTGCTGTTCATCGCAATCTTTTCGTGCAACTTAGACCAAAGATGGGCATGACAAGCTTTTCAGCTCCTACAAATAGTCTCCCTGATACGCGGGTAGCGACTTGCACGTGTCAGCCAATGCTGGATTCGGAGGAGTTGAGTCCGACATGGCAATGGAGACAACTTGGGACCGTGCTCGTCGTTGATACATAAAGCGCTGCCTCGTATGAGAACAGATCCACCTCTCCACAGTAATCGACATCATTACTCACGATGGGTCTCGCAGTCACTGTCTTCTCCGCTATCTTCCTAGCGACCGGAGGTAAAATATCCAGGTGGCAAGTCGCAGGCTACTGAGATCAGTAACTAACCTGAACCTAGGTTTCCTCTTCGGTTACGACTCTGGCATCATCACCTCGACCATCGCGCTCGACACCTTCAAGGAGTACTTCAACGATCCTACGGACGATGTCGTTGGTGGCATTGTGTCTGCCTTCCAGGGTGGTGCAATTGCGGGAACCATCTTCAACATGTTATTTGCGGACATGCTAGGCCGCCGCTGGACCATTTTCGTGGGAGCTGTGATCTCTATATTGGGCAGTTCCTTGCAAGCAGGGGCTGTCAACATGGCTATGCTTATCATCGGTCGATTCATCGGCGGGGTCGCAGTCGGCCAGCTCACTTCGACCATTCCTATGTATGCTGGTGAGCTTTCGGAGGCGAAGTATCGTGGCACTCTTTCGGGACTTCTGCAGTGGATGTTGAGTTGGGGCTTCTTTGTCGCTCAATGGCTTGGATATGGCTGCTCCTTCAACAGCACCCAATTTTCATGTAAGTCGTCATGTACACGAGGTGCTGTTTGGCCTAACACATGTCAGGGCGCTTTCCACTTGCATTCCAGAATGTCCCTGGCCTCGTCCTGCTGGCTGGCATCTTCTTCCTTCAAGAATCACCCCGCTGGCTGATGGAGAAAGATCGCCATGAGGATGCCATGGCCTCGCTCAACAAGCTCCGAAAAGGCCACGACGCGGAGACTATCGACCTCGAGTTTCGGGAGATTCGCGACGTCATAATTGCAGACCGCGCTCTGGGTAATATTAGCTGGACCTCGATCATCACCAAGACCTCATGGCGTAAGCGCCTCTTGCTCGGTTGCGGAGTGCAAGCTTTTGGACCTCTGTCCGGAATCAACGTCATTAACTACTATGGCCCGCGCATATACGACATCCTTGGAATATCGACGCAAGAGTCGCTCATGATCATCGGTATCAGCGGTGCACTTTCTATCGTCTGGTGCACCATCGGACTTGCGCTAGTCGACAAGGTTGGACGTATAAAGCCCCTTCTCATATCAGCTGCGGGTCTGGCGATCGCCCTGCTCATCAACGCAGTACAAGGACAGTACTTTGATCCCAACAATGGCCCACAGTTGCGCAGTATGGTCGCCATGAACTTCCTCTTCTCATTCTTCTATACACCTCTCGGCATCATTTCCTGGGTTTACCCTGCCGAGATTTTCCCTATTGAGTGCCGCGCGCTTGGTAATGCCATCACGACATTCACAAACTGGGTTGTGAACCTCATCTTCGCTCAATTTTCTCCGCAAGCACTGAGCTCGATCGAGTTCAAGTACTTCTACGTCTTCTTCTGCTTCAACATCATCGCCTTTGTGTGCTATTGGTTCTTCTACCCAGAGACCAAAGGTAAGACTCTGGAGCAGATGGACGAACTCTTCGGTGACCAACTGGTGCCGCATGCACTGCAAGATCCAGCCGCGGCATCCGCAGCTATGGAGAAGGAGGAGAAGCTACATGCGGAAGTAGCTTGATTATGGTTCGGTTCGGTTCGGTTCGTTGCGGTTCGTTGCGGTGCGGTGCGGTGCGGTGCGTCGGAACGTATGACTGGAGGTTCTGTGGAGGAGCTTATTTCTTCATTGATTGTACATGCATGAACACGGTCTATCTACAACAACGCGTCCTTTGATAACTCAGTGAATGCTTTCTAAGTGAGCCAAGTTGCTACGTACATATTGGAATTACCTGGGTTCCTCTAACGCAACACAGATGGTATGTCGCATGTTAGAGAGACGCGACCGCTCAGTGGCGCAGGAGAATACGTCGAACGAAGTCACCGAAGCCATTCACTGTATGTTTCTTCATAGTGGAATTGGTGGCAGGAGGCGGAGAAGAGATACTGCGCGCCGTGGTGAGGATGTCGCAAGGTATGCAGGTGAACGCGACGAGGCCGAAGCTCGGAATCATTGACGTCGCGATCCGAGCTAGCGCCCAAAGGGGAAAGGCGCCCCCTTAACCCTCAGAGACGCCCGGGAAAGTGCGCAAATTCACCCACTCTTTCTTTCGACCCTGACAGAGCCTGATTTTCACGATTCGAGCTACCAGTGAGTTTTTTATGTCCATGAATATCTGTAAGGCTTCTTCTTGCAGCAGGAACGCGTGGGGATGTACCAAGGCAATCCACGCTCGTGAAGTCTGAACAGTTTCCTAAGCAGAACCATGAGCATCTATGCTAGAAGCGCCTAGCGACTCCATGATCGGGCAACAGGCGGCGCAGCGGACCCAGGCGAAAATTCCGACGAGGGCACTGTGGTGTCGAGATACATCTACAGATGGAACCTATGTGGTAACGACAAGAACCAACTGTCGCCAACCTTCTCACGTACCTCCACGATACTGTTAGGCGAATGCCAGCGCGCACACTCAAACCGCCACAATGAGGGTTCAAGGCTTTCGTCCAGCGAACATGGAAGAGTGTCTGTCTTGCAGAAGTGTACCACGCCGTATAATAAAGAAGCGTCTCGCGGCAAGACCACTCGTTCCTCAAAATCTGCAGTACTGGAAGTCTTCTTCTGACGTTGGCTTCGTCACTTCGTCACTTCGCAGATAATTTCTTTGTTGAGGCCACTGAACAGGCTCCAGCGAATGGCAGCATAGCCCCTTGAGGCGTACCAAAGCACTTTGCAGGCTCTCGCCTGCTTCTCAACCCAGTATGGGATCTAGGTATGTCTGGTTCTTGGGCTCGTGCGCGTAACACGGGCCTTGCTGAACTGATCGCCTCTGGAGGAAACTCGTAGTACGAGCTATGGAGTGGAAAGAACGGGCCTTGCATATAAGAATTCTCGCCACATCTAGTAGAGTGAACCTGAATGGGGGTTCCACGGCTCTTGGCCGAGAGTCTCCGCTTCTTACATAAACCCTTCTTTTCCTACGTTTTCATACCGGCCTCACCAGAAACACGCAACTGACATACCCGGATATCTTGGATAGTTGATCAAACTCCCGAGTCTAAGCTTTTCCAACCGCCATCATCCCTACAGCCTGCCCAGCAAACTGAAAAGAAAGGCTCTCAGTAACTATCAAGCGTTGAAAGCTCATACCAGATTACAGCCATCGATCGATATTTGAACGACTGGACCACATCGCCAAGACCATAGACGACATGGCAGCTGGCTCCCGCCGCCACAAACGCCAGGATGAAGAACTTGACTACAGCGACTTAGATCTTCAAGCGGACGTCAGGGACCTATATTTCGACAACATCAATATTCCAGAACAAGACGTAGGTCCTGGCCCTGTTACCCGTTCGCGTATGCAGACAGCTGCTGAAGCCCGGACAGAAGCCGTTACACAACAGGTCAACCGAGAACAAGTTCAACAGTCGGATAGTGAATCTGCGTCGGACAAGCCGTTTCCTCTTGACACCAGCCCTATCATCCACATCGAGAGCGTATCGCCAGGCCCTCATGCGATCACGGCACTTCGAAAGCATATTCCAGCAACCCTCCTCGCCAAGTTGCCCCCTTTGAGCGAGTTGGAGTTCTCAAGACACAGTCAGCCGGTGGCTATAGCGAACATACGCCTATTGCTTGGTACCTTTACGGACAAATCCCCATCGACATGGGGAAACCCAGTATATGCATACCTGCGTCCAAATCCAAATCTCTCAAGAGGGCCCCAATTCATGATGGAGGGGGATGAAGAGTACGTACGTGGACATAATATAGTGAAGGTAAAATGGGATGACGGTCTGCTTAAAAAGAGGATTGCACTGCTACGTCCCTTCAAACAAGCCGCCACGTATGGTGAATTGTACGCTGGAGTGAAATACTACTTCTTACTAGCAGTAGAGGCAAGAGTGGAAGACTTCCGCCACGACTTCATCCCGGTGAACGAGACTCTGGTCCAGCATTTGACCAGCTTGTGTCAGCACTATGATCCAGATCAGTCAACATCGGAATCTTCTGATTGGGGATATAGTGATGATTCGAAGACACCTCCAAAGCGCCGAAAGCAATGTGATCGCCGGCGTCTACCAGGCTATGCGGAGCGACTAGGTGTAGCAAGAGTACGATCAGAGCAGGAGGGCAGAGACGAAACATCCGATCTCGACTCTGCCGAGAACAGGAACGAAGGTAATGATCTGGGATTATATCTGCGTGAAGACGATGGGAACGAATCGCCAAAGTCCCAGCCACCTACGGATTCCGACAATACTAACACTGCAGACTACTCAAGGAACGATGACGAAGGAGATGACCACATTCAGACGGCATTCAAATATCACGTTCGGGATATCTCATCGCCATTGTCATCTCATTTTCAGTGCTTTCCAGATGCTAGTCGCAGGCCAACTGTTCCGTTCGCGAACATGTTATTAGCCTTGGAAGTTTTATCCGAAGAGGTGGCAATGTACAAAGATGATGTGGCTGACGAATCGCAGTTGGCTGATCGACTTGGGTCGAGTGAAGACCACCAATTTGCGATCGGTGGAATGAATCGAGCTTCGCGAGGGCTCATGCCTCAAGATGTCGTGGAGAAGGGGAGGGATCGTGTCTCAACATATGATCTTCACCCCTTTCACAGGCGTTCAAGCGAAACCGGATCCTCTGTTCTTCATCAACACTTATTGGAGACCAAGCAAGAATATACGAAGACGACGTCCCGTGCATTACCCGAGCCCATGCCTGTCAAATACCATCATACGAGACCTTGGGAAAGGCTGCGAACTTCAACTTCATCCTCTCCACGAGCTCTCCAAGGTCGCAAGGAGCATCGTGTGTCCAAACAAGCATTGCAGTCCCCGAACCCATTCGTCAAACGCCGTCCAAGTTCGACGTACAATGATCTCATCTCGCCCGCTCTGCTTCGGGAGCAAAGTAGGGTTATCACTGGTCGTATCGAAAAGGAGGTTCGAGCCATCAAGAGAGGCATAGATCGAATGAAACGATTACAGTTGCTATACGCCAGCATTGGTGCGGAGAGTGCGGAGGAGGAGTCTCGTGAGAACAGTGAGAAAGACACCGGAGATAGTAGCAACCCATCTTTTCCAAGTGCATCTGCGTAGAGGCTACGGTGTCGGTACGAAGAGAGACGTTCCAAGTGAACATGGCAGCAGAACGATACTGGAGACGGCTAGATAATGAATGTGAGATTTGAGGTATTAGTTTTCATGAACATCATATCACATCTACATTTCTATCATCCGTACATTCATTGCATGACAACACGATCATTTGCTGATAGTGTTCAGATCTTGGGTGCTCTGTTCCGTCATTTCTTCTTCACCACCGTTATCCTTAGCGCGTCTAAATCAAGCGTTTGCTACTTTTCGGCCACGCTCACGTGCACCCCGTTAGGGTAAAAAAGCGCACGCAATATCAAGACACGACCGCGACCAATCACGCATCCCACACGATCTCGTCGTAGTTCTCCGGCACCCTAGTTCTGACACGGGTCTATCGCGTTGCGGTACAGGGCTCTATCGTTCAAGTCCTAGGCACAGTAATCGATTCATTAGAAGTCTCCACCATGACTGTTGCTACCGAAAACCTTGCGCAACTTCGAACACAGCTGGGTGTCCAAGCCCAAGCCCTGCTTGACTACGCGCCATACTCAAAGATTGAATATGCATCTCAGACATACGACCTGAGCGCTGTTTCTTTCAAGCTTCTCTTTGGTCACATTACCGACAAGTATACCAAGAAGCTACAAGATGTCTGGATACTACTATATCCGCCAACCAAGGAGGGTGGACATCCGGAGGTGCAGTTTCACTCATGGGATCCAGAGACGCAGCATTTCACCAGGCATGACGACAGTAACATCAGCGCTACGATGACCACGATTGCCAATGCCTTCAAGACCCCAAAGAAAGGTTCGAAGGGCAAACATGTAGCACTGGCGAAGTATTACTTTCTTAACGCCATAGCAACAAGGTCGACACAACTGGGACGTCGAGACGAGCTATCAATACCAATACCCATCACGCGTAGCTTTGTCGATGGACTGAAAGTTGCTTGCCGCGACTTTGAGGAGGAGGCAAAGGCTCATCTGTCGGACACGTTGTCGCGATCCCAATCAGCAACGCTTGTGAACGACAACGATAGCGTTCTTAGTAACACCCCAGAGGACGTTTTCGAGCACGCGGAGCCGATTACTCCTGCAGTGGTACCCGCTTCTGTAAGTAAGCATGCTAATGCACTCATACAAGCAACTGACCTCAACAGACCCATGGCGGTCCAAATACTCAGTTGATCGAGAATCTTATCAAGCTGCAAGAAGAAGAAGACAAGATCCACCGATTTATGGACGAGAGGGCGACAGAGATAGCGGCATTGGAGGCTGCCCGTCAGGAGATAGAGGGAGAATTTCGGCTGCTAGAAGAGCGGAGTCGGATGAGTGAAGAGGAGATGGTCAAGATTACCGCCCGCCGGGAACACTTATTGAAGGGCATGACTGCCACGGAAGTATACAAGCTGGGCAGAGAGATAGCGAACAAGCGCTGAGAGTGGGCTTAGGTTTTGGGAAGATACGCGATAAGGATGTTTCGAGATCTTAGTGAGCGTTTGATGTTATGCGCTCCGTAAAGTACGAGGAAGCTCGTTGATATTGGGCTGTATGACACCATGCATGATTAAAGCTGGTTTTACTCAGGTATCGCTGTGGGGGTACGACTCAGATGATACGAGCTCCTTCGTAGTTTGGTCCACTCTCTGAGGCAGATCAAGAATTTCGTCTGGAACAGATGAACGCCCACTGGGGACAACACACTCTAAGACCACATGTAATCACCTTCTTACGCGACTAGTGGCATGTAAGGAGTGATGCCTCTAGGGCAGACTTCCGTGTTCGGGGAGCTAGGCCCGAGGTCCGTGCTCCGCGTTTCGCTGACGTCACGGGCTTTCAGCGGACGGGCACCAACTCGACGCGACTTGGCCACCTTCACACCTCCCGGTTTGTACCTGATCTCTTCCATCCTAAGTGAAATTTTGCTTGGGCCACATCAACTGCATCGTGCATCCGCCCGTTGGAGTTGTTTGATATGCTGCCGGAACAATATCTGTCTTACCCCGCACTGGAACCTATTTCTCCGCCTTTAAGTTGCATTCACAACGTCTGATGTCGTCGCGTCGACGTGCACATAGCGGGACGTAAATATGCAAGAAAATGGACTTAAACCTCATTCGAGACGGACGGCGGTCACGCCAAAGACGGCAAGCGGCCGTTTGACGATCTCAAAGCCGACCTTATAGTATCCAGCAGGCATGGCCATAGCAACCATTCTTCTCTAACCCAAGATCTGGATCGTTTTCCTTCTTGCAAGTGAACTTGACCAGGTACCATGAAGATTCTGCCGGGGCTCATGAGCCTTGGGCTCGCGTCCCTTTATGCGCATCATGCAGCAACACGAGCAATAAGTGGAAACTTACGCGACCTGATCGTGGAGGAGAGGGCACCGCTGCAAGACATTGTGAGTTCCAGTGATCCTGGTATGATTTTATGTATCTGACAGTAGTTGCAGGTGACATGGGATGAGCATTCTCTCTTCGTTTACGGCGAGCGCGTCATTTTCTGGGGCGGCGAATTCCACCCCTTCCGGTAAGTCAAGTGTTATTCGTTGCGCGTCTTTTCTAACAAAAGTAGCCTTCCTGTTCCGAGCCTTTGGCTTGATGTTTTCCAGAAAATCAAGGCCATGGGATACAATGGTGTTTCTTTCTACTCGGCATGGGTTATCCATGAGGGCAAGCCGGGAGACTTTCGTGCTGAGGGTATCTTCGACTGGGTTCCCTTCTTCGAGGCCGCGAAGAAGACCGGGATCTATCTCATCGCTGTAAGACAAGAACCTCCATTATACATGTATCATGCTGACCCCTTAGCGACCCGGACCATACATCAATGCCGAAGTATCGGGAGGCGGCTTTCCGGGATGGCTGCAGCGCATCTCCGGTAATCTTCGGACGCCAGATGAGGACTACCAGGCAGCCTCCAAGAACTACATCGAATCCATAACGCCCATAATTGCGAAAGCCCAAGTAACCAACGGTGGCCCGGTCATATTATTCCAGCCTGAGAACGAGTACTCCATGGGTGCAAACAACGTTACTTTCCCCGACGCGGATTACATGAATACACTCATGCGCCAGTTTCGCGAGCTCGGCATTGTGGTACCATTTATCAACAATGTTGCTTGGCCTAATGGCGTCAACGCACCCGGCACAGATGCCCCGGTAGACATCTACGGTCACGACTCGTATCCACTTGGTATGAACTGCACCGATCCTACTTACTGGATCGACAATGCTTTGCCCACCAACTGGAGAGAAATACATCTCAATCAGAGTGCGAGTACACCTTATACGATTCCAGAGTTTCAGGGCGGGGCGTATCAAGGCTGGGGACAGGATGGTTTCGATCGTTGCGCCATTTTCACGGGAAAAGAGTTTGAGCGCGTTTTCTACAAGAACAACATCGCCGCAGGACTTACGATATCTAACGTGTATATGGTATTATTACCCCATCTCCCTGGAGTTTTCTGTGCTAACCATGATTAGACATTCGGCGGCACCAATTGGGGCAACTTGGCGGGTGCTGGCAATTACATGTCGTACGATTATGGCGCAGTCATTACGGAAGAGCGTCAGGTACACCGCGAGAAGTACAGTGAAGCCAAGTTAATTGCACACTTCGTTCAAGCGTCGCCGGCGTTAGCTTCAGCAGTACCTGGATACAATACCAAGGGAGTCTACGCGGACAACGAGGCTATTACGGTGACGCCGCTCATCGGTGAAAAGACGAGGTTTTACGTCGCACGCCAAACAAAGTACAACTCTCTCACATCAGAGACATACAGGCTTACAGTTCAAACGAGCCAAGGCAACATTACAGTGCCACAACTTGGCGGAGAGCTGTCGATCCACGGCCGAGACTCAAAGATCCATGTCGCCGACTATAATATAGGCGAATTCAACTTGCGTTATTCTAGTGCCGAAGTCTTCACGTGGAAGGTCTACCAGGAAAGAACCGTTCTCGTCGTGTATGGGGGTATGGGTGAAGTTCATGAGTTGGCTGTCGCGGAGACCAGTGGAGCAACAGCAGTGGAGGGTTCGGGCGTCAAGTTTTCGAATCGCAACGGCAATACCATATTGCAATGGACGACCAACGCAAATCGTCGCACCGTACGCATCAGCTCCAACTTGTACATAATCATCCTCGACCGCGATTCTGCGTACGATTACTGGACTGTGAGCACTTTACCAGAAGGCGGCTACTCTCACGTCGCGACACCATCCAGCGATCTCATCGTCCGCTCTGGCTACCTTGTTCGTAGTGCTACACTTGCAGATGGAGACATTCACCTCTCTGGCGACGTCAATGCGACAACAGATGTTGAGGTACTTGGAGGTGCCCATGCGCATGACGGAAGCCTTACTTTCAACGGAGTCTCGATCGAGTCGAAGCTCGATAAAAATGGCTTTCTGAAAGCTACTCTAGATTTTCAGGCGCCTATTCTTCAACTACCAAGCTTGAGTACACTCAAATGGAAGTACACGGACGCACTACCAGAACTCGAGTCAACGTACGACGATTCAACGTGGACGGCTGCCGATCATACAGAGACCAACAATACCTATTGGCCATTGACCACTCCAACTGTACTCTGGGGCTCTGAATATGGGTACAATGCCGGTTCGTTGATCACACGCGGCCATTTCATTGCGAAAGGCAATGAGGACGTGATTCATCTCAATGTCTCTGGAGGACCAGCGTTCGCTTTCTCAGCATGGGTAAACCAGACCTTCATCGGATCGTGGCCGGGCACTAAAGATGCAGCAATCGCAAATATGACACTACACATGCCCGTACTGCATAGTGGAGAGCACTACGTATTGACAGTATTGATCGACCACATGGGCCAGTATGGTAACTGGTTTGCCGGCTATAACGAGATGAAAACACCACGGGGCATCATTGGATACAGCTTCCCAGGCCACACCCCATCTGTTTCCAACGCGTCGCGACTCGATGACGGTATTAAATGGAGAATTACAGGCAATCTCGGGGGTGAAGACTACTTGGACAAGTCGCGCGGCCCGCTCAACGAAGGTGCTCTTTGGCCCGAACGCAATGGTTACCACCTCCCTTCCGCACCCACTTCTGGTTGGGCTGATAGCACTGGTCCAGGTACTGGCTTGTCACGCGCCGGTGTTGGCTTTTATAGTACCACCCTTCCCCTCGATATACCCAGTGGCTGGGACATACCACTATCCTTCGTCTTCAACGGCGACGCATTTAACGGCCAAGGTCGAGGATGGCGTGCTCAACTCTGGGTAAACGGTTATCAGTTTGGTAAGTTCGCGAACGGAATTGGGCCACAGAGACGTTTTCCGGTGCCCGAGGGAATACTAAACTATCGCGGCGACAACTACATTGCTGTAAGTATTTGGGGACTCGAGGCTGGGGCTGTGAAACCTACCAGCATCGAACTAGTGTCTGGTATGCCGGTGCGGAGCGGGTTTGGCGAGATCCAGTTGGCGCCGATGGAGCAATGGGTGGAAAGAGACAGTGCATATTAGCAACCTACGACATATCCGGTGGGGAGACACTGATCTACATGGCAGTGTAGTATCCGGAAGCAACTGTTATAGTCGGCTTACGTCTCCGATAGAAGCATAGTGGTGTTGCCCCGCGACACCTGTCGTGCGCAAGGAAAGTGTGTTTGAACTAGCTTCTCATCACGTGAATTTACTTACGCCAGATTGCACATCGTTTGCGGTTAGCGTTAATCGCCAAGTATACAACAGTTTCTCATAACCAATCACTGCCGCTTGAACTCTCTTATACTCACACCCCCGATAACTCTACTTCCCACAGAGACTCGAAGAACATATAGCTCAACCCTTACCACAATGGAAGCTCAATCTCTCCAACCAATTGGAAACCCTTCCCTCGCGAAGCTCACACGCGACCTTGGAAACGACGCGGCTCTCTTGAAATATCTACCCTACAAGCGCGCGACCTTTGAGCTGCAAAAGGAAATCCCCGAAGCAGCACCCGAGCGACTCCTCTATGGTGATATGCTCGAGGGCAAGGATCAACTCTGGATCTACTTCACTCTTAACTCATATACCAAGCGAAAGAGCGACTACGCGAGTATGCTCACCTTTCAGACGATCAAAGGCGCTGTCCACCACGAGGCGAACGTGCGTCCAGGTACAGTCCAAGCAATCGCTCGAGCATCACTGGTGTTCAAGTATGCGCAAGGTTACCAAGCAGTCGAAGCAGTCGCCAAGTACTTCTTCATCCATCGGGGTATCGATAAGCAGCTCCAATTCCCAGTGTCGTCCGCACCGTTTCGAGAGAGTCTAGTGCGCGCGTGTCAGCATTACAAAGACGTATACAACAAGTTGCAACCCGAAGTCCCAGCAAGCCGGCGTCCCTCGATCAAAACCACTGGAGGTAGTCATAGGGTCGATCATGCGCGATCCCTTAGCGTCCGAGAGTCCTCGCGCGCAGCTCCAGCGACCCCCTTGCTATCTCGTTCTCCGCTGACTTCTTCGATGCTTTCTTCCACCCAATCCCGCCTACCATCAGAAGCAATGTCACATGGCTCTTCTCGGGCTATGAGCATGAGTAGTGTGGGAGGCCGCAAGCGGAAGCACAGTGCTGATACGGACCAATCCCGGTCTTCCAAGCTCCACGATTCCCACACGCAGCTAGGACCGAGCAATGTCAGCTGGAACAAGCCCGACGACCTTTCTTCAAGCCCACAGCTACGTTCATCATTGTTGGCGGTTACCCCATCTCCTCTTCGTGATCAAGTTGTTCAGGAGAATATGGAAGAAACTCCAGTCGGCGAGAACAAGAACCTTGAGCCTGAACCCTCGGCGGATAGAGATCATCTAGGCAGTGTCGACCCGGACGCCATGATGGATCAGTACATTGAGCTCAAGACTCGGGAAGAAGAGCTCGATAGCAAGATTAACGAATTGGAGACAGAGCGTGCTAATGTCGCTGACCAGGTTACGCAGCTTCAAGCGGACATGAACGCTATCGACGACCGCAAGGAAGACCTGAAACAAGAAAAGACCCGTATGCGGGCGGATATGAAGAAGCTACAGATCCGGTTGGACGGAGAAGAGCATCTTGAGTTTGGCTTTGAAGCAGGACGAAGGATGGAGGCTAAGCGCCGGAGGATGGAATAATCTTACATGTATGCGCATGGAAGGTACATTTCTGACAAACGCTACTGTTGGATAGGCACTTAATTGCTTCATCATGTACAATACTAGGTGCAACACATTGAGGCTAGCGAGATATGAGCATGCATAATTGCTTGGAAAAGTGCGACTGCAGAACCTACTCCGAGACATCTACATAGGAATTGAAGTCTGAATTAGAGTTTTTTCTTTCTCTTTAACGAAGTGATCGGAACTTTCAACGCGTCCTCGACTAAGACGCTGATACGACGAAATGAGATGGCTAATGAGTGAAGAGTAACGTGGAGCTCTTGTCTGCGGAGCTGTTCGCAAAACGTCACTACCGGTAGGGGCTGTTTCTAGGGGCTGTCGCTAGGGGGTCCATGCCACATGACGTAATCACTGCTACTACCCGGCGCCCCTTCTTTTGGTTTCACGACCTCTGTTTCGCGAAGTTGTGACACCACGATTCCCCGGTATGTCTTCCACAAGTTTTATTCACCACTCGACTTACGAGATTCAGCGCATACGTTGGCCACCTGCCCTAATCGATCCTACTCAGGTGGTACGACAGCTGATGCTTCCTTCATCGTGCCCTTAGTAGTGTACTGCTTACAATGCCTGAATTTATGAGCGACGGGATAGCGTGACGCTACTTCTACTCTAGCTGTACTACACATCTTGGAGACATCACCCATGTTGCCAAGACGGGCGCGCGCGTCTACTGGATTATGCAAGCGATCCATCGATGTTTCATGGCAGCTACTGAGAGTTGCTCCCTGGGTCTAAAAACGCCAGTGTGATAGCATGTGTGATAGCATCGCAGTCTGCGGCGTTCTCCTATTTAATTCGTCGTCCCGCTTAGATTCTGGAAAACCAGCCAATGGTCCTCCTGCGGTGATTAAAATTGACACTAGCCGTTCCCCGTGGCTGATGAAGAGCTCTACAACCTACTTGGTCGCAATTGCGCTGAGTCGCAATCCACCAATGTGAGTGAGCTCCCACCTCTCCAGGCGAGTATCCATCCTGACCTCAATCTGGCCGAGGAAAAGAAGACTGTTGGTAGTTGGCTCTGAGCAAAACGAGAACATTTCAATTCGAGCTCGTTGCACTGGCCTCACCGCATCTTGGGATGAACCCTCTTTTGCGGGTAGCACTGTGACCGCGCCCCCAACACCTCCCAGAGAAGCCTCTCAGCAGGCCTACTCCCAGACCGCTTGTAATACCTTATCGAGATCAGATTTGAATCACTATCACAAATCGAAAGCCATGGATATGGCGTTAGCAGGAGAATTGATGGTGATCAGTCGCAGGATTGACGAGCACTCGACATTCATCGCGAAACAAAGCATGAAGCACAACTTGGAAGTCGACTCAGAGCTCAAGGAACAACGGCATGCGACTGCGGTGTTGAAGAAGAAGCACGAAGAAGCAATATTTGCTATGAGGAAGCACCACAAAGCTGCAGATTAGGCTCTACACGATCGCCAGAGCCGACAGTCAGATCTCTTGCACGCCCGCCATCACGATTCAATGACAACGTTGAATAAAGACAAGCGAGCGTTGGAAGATATAAGAGAGCTCGCACTCGCCGCACGGAGTGCCCTCGATCTCAAGCGTGCACGCGAACATATTCTAGTGGAAGACTTGCGGGTCTGCTTCGACGAATGGGCTGCTGTCGAGGTGTAAAAACTTTGTAGAAAGGCATGGAACAGGGTGAGGAGGAGCGGTATAGTGACACTGCCGCTAGGGAGAACCTGAGTTTATTCTCATGTCCTGATATCGTCAGTCCACTGTACACAGCACGGCATGTGTCTTTAAGGTTCGTCATGGTGTAATGTAGATTCTGATAGACCCGGGCATCTTGTTTTGTCGGCTTTACCCTTACAATATTCGAGATGTTTCCGACACAGAAAGTCCAAAGACAGCGCTGCCAAAATAGCTCCACCCAATGTTCAATGCGGCGATATGTTCAGGACAGTCTAGTCCTCGTCTCCACTACTGCCTTCCTCCGACTGTGCACTTGTCTTTGATCGCTTCAACTTCTTCTCTGCAAGTTCCCTTCCCAACTCAAAAATCACGCGTTCATTCCCAGAGAGCGAATCTAGGAGGCGCTTTCTTCCGGCTCCAATCAATTGAAGCGCCTCCTTCCGCTGGTGCTTCCTGTCTTTCAGTTCGGCCAACCTAACCTCCATCTCGTTCTGCTCTCGCTTGATGGCCTTTATCTCATCTTTGATGGCGTCTCTGTCGGTGTTATACTTTCTGTAGGCGGATACGAATTTTTCAGACGACTGAGAGTTGGGGCTCTTCTCGTTCTATGGTTTTGTCAGGACATGTCTCACTACTTGAAGCCGGTTGATATGACTTACGGGTACCTCCATGGATCTTGTGCGTGTTGGCATTGACCTTGAAGCATCCGTTCCTGCGCGTTCATGTGAGGAGCTGGCCGCAGAAGCAACCACATGCGGATTGGACAGTGAAGTTGTCCTAGCCCTGAGCACCGCTTGAATGCCTGGGGTCTTGTTGTTGGCCGTGTTCATGGAGGAATCGGAAGTAGTCTTGACGTGGGAATTCTCCGGGACAAACAAACTGGATGCTTCATTCATGAGAGGTACCATGGATGCCGTAGGAGCGCGCTGCACGTCTGGAAGCTGCGGAGTCACCTTTTCTTCATAATCTCTGGCCGCTACGCATGCCGCCGCAAGAGACTTTATGAATACATCCCCTACTATCCACGAGGATGATGTTCTGATGCCCTTCTTGATGAAGTAGTACCTTGTTACTGCCCGTAGCTGATCTTCATCCATATCATCCGATGTCTTGAGAAATTCGAATGGGGTTGCCAGATCAGTACGACGCACAGCTTCCTCCGCGGAGATCTTTCTCAGAAGGCGGCCATCTTCATCGAACACATTCCAGAAGTGAACAGGTGAGCGGTCGGCGGGGTGATTGAACTGTAGCAAGATCCACACGGTGTTGCCCTTGTCCTGTCCCTCTTTCATATGCCCGAACAAGATACGGTATGGCACAGTGTTGGGGCGTTCGTTCTTTTTTTCATCGAAAGACTCGATCATGACTTCGTCGGTCGGAAGGTGTTGCAAGGCCGAGGCGTTCGCTCCCATTTCAGCCCGAATGGCCTCAATGACAGCGTCGTTGTTGTTCATAGTGGTGGCTGTAGTGATTGGCAGCGGTGCTGAGTTTCCCGTAGGAGATGCCAATGTCTTCAGAGTTGGCAAGGCGCGTCTTGTTATGTGTTGATCGTACCGTTTGCACTCCGCGGATGGGGTCGCGACTAGCGCGACACTGACGCGCTTCGTAAAAGCGCGAAGGTGAATAGAGCAGCATAATCCAAACAAAATTCTCCTCGCATGTTCACACTGTTTCAAAGCTACTTGTTTTGACATAGCACTTAGCGAATAGATATAGACTACCTAGGTATGTTTCGCCTGTATGAAACTCGGTGAGAGTGAGCATGTTCAAATCACATGTGCACAAATAGAAACACCGACATGATCACCCTCGCCGCCTGGGCTAGCATTCGCCCGAATTTCGCTGATCAAGTCTCGCCAGGGGTTGATTGGATACGAAAGCTTCTTGAATTGGACGGCTACGGCCGAACGGTGCGAGAGGCGACGTGGGAGGCCCTCATTCTGTACAACCATGCATGTTTCATGTGTTGCTGCCGAACAGAAGCCACTGGGAATTATTGTCCCGCAACTGCCTAGAGCTCAAGGGGTGCATTGCCCATAACAGGCTGCAAGTTTTGTTGTCTTCCAAGAGCGCATGGCGGCATGGGTATTGGCTGATATCTCGATGCTGGTGAACAAGGTAGCTTGGCGAAGGGTTGTAAGCTTACCTACGTAATGAGAAAGTGGTGACAGACTTGCTGAGAACACCAAGAATGACGCGCATACTGTCGAAAGCCTCGGTGTGTGGTGTAGAATTGATCTGTGCGTCAAGTATACTGGTCGACATCGAACGTACTCTTGTGATTCTACATTCTATCGCTCCCAAGCCCCAGCCCCATATCGCCAAGAAGCCACGACGTGTCTTGACAAAGACTTCATGTCTACCGTGAACGATATCCAAAGCACGCTGCCGCTGCTGTCGCAGCGTCGTATCAAGAGATTGAAGGCTTCGCTAGAGCAGCGCAATCTCTTGGTCGTCATGGATGAAGTTCTCCCACACGTTACGCTCGAATTCGAACAGTCAAGACTCTCTTGCCGTTCGGCATTGAGAGCCCCTCTCGGATATAGAAACCAGAGTGACGGGGCAACAGTCGCTGTTTGGGCGTACATTTTCGACGACCATACTGGAAGCGAGCCGCCAATCGTGTTTCGCGACGAGGTACCAACTCATTCGGAGGGTACTACTACCATACGCCTGTATCCACGCGCCGCGTCATCGCTACTACGAAAAGCTTGTCAACTCCGACCGCCATTCTGCTTCCTGCAGCAGGATCGTGATGAGGGTGTGAGGGACGGACGCGGTATGCTATGCGCAGTCGTAGCCTACTATGGGCTCATCGCTGGATCAAGCGACTGTGCTATGCGATGGCCTCGATTCGATACGTGCCTTACCGCCGCCCTAGACTACATCAATACCACTGTTGGAGTATCAGCAGCAAAACAAGCTTTTCAGCACGAGACAACGTCAAAGATCACAGAGTCGAAAGCGTTGATGGCCTTACCCAACGCGGCGCCGAAGAGGAAAGTTTCGAATGCCACCGCGATGACTGACATGATTCCGGAAGTTGGAGGACACGCCGCCCTGCCCACAAACTTTGCGGACAGACATCATAAACACAACGAGTCACTAATCGTTCGACTCAAGCTGGGTCGAAAAGCCCTTGCTAAGATAGCAGGGCTCAGTCCACCTTTCGATCTACCGGGAAATCGGGATGAAGCTATCGGAGTTGTCGCCAATTTGTGCAACAGCGGGATTGGAAACGACGTGGACAGTGTCATTGGGGATATCAGCGACAGCGCCTTCGAAATGGCGGGCCAATCAGGTGTATGCGACAACGACCGGGCGACCCATTGCCGAACAAAAAGCAAGAAGCGCAAGCTAGTGTCGATCGAGAAGGACAGCGACGACGAGGGATACAAGGAGGTAGACGGTCACGAATGGCGACAAGCTTTCCGAAATCGACGGTACAAAGGGTAGAGCGATGTGTGCTGGTAATCAGTGCCATAGGATGCGATGCACACAGTAGTGTACGAGGGAGCTGTCCTGTCTGGTTGCGTGTCTCAGTACTCATAGTCATATATTTTGTCTAAAGTAACTCACAGTGCACCGAATCAGCTTTCAAATTCTTCTATCCAGTTCTGACTGAGAAGGGAAGACATTCTTGATAGCGAAGTTTAACAGTGGCAGCGGAATGACATCGGCAATTACGTAATGATATTGTTTTCATTGGCTTGTGGTTGCGCTACTCCCATTATATACTAGCGCAGTGCGAGAGGCTTTTGGATGCTGGAACTTCGACATCAACCGATCATCATTACAAGCTACAAAGCGCCAGTTCTTCAATCTCGCATCGACCGTCTAGCCAGTCACTCTTCTTGCGCAACAGGTCGGAGACGTGGCTCATCCGTTTAGTCACCATGAACGTGTCAACTCAACTCCCGGTCATCTCCATGTCCTCTTTGATCGACTTATACTTGTCGGCAGCACCGGGTTGATGAGCACTTAGTACTTCCGCTGGGATTCTGCGCTGCCCAGCAGGCAACATGTTCTCTGTTTCCACCGCGTTTCGAACCAAGACCAATGCGTTATACAACGCTTGATACCCTGGTATCGGCAAATCGACATTTCTCTTCCCCGTCTTAAGAACCCAGATGTGCATGTACATTAGTACAAGAGCATGTGCTGGTGCACTCATGGGCGTACTGAGACCATGTCTTAAATTGTTACTCCAGCTGAATGGTGCGACAGCTCTGAACTGCCCACCCATGGGTCTGATGACTTGCACGATGGTTCCTGCTTTGCGGACCTTGGAGTCGCGGATGACGCGCTTCGTCACGGAGCCGTTTGGATGCGCTAGAACCTCGCTATCGCCATACTCGCCCATTTACATTACGACGCTGCTTTCGGACTCGTTGTAGTCAAATCGGAGACGGTCGTATGATGGAATGAGATCAAGGATAGGACAAGTATCGCTACGGATGATATCGACAAACATGTTGTGAACCTGCCATGGCGCAAGGGGTGGTGCAGTGGGCTCAGCAGACATTGTGAACTTGGATTTGTGGAGTAAGTAATGAACAGTCGCTGATTGAGAAGTGTTTGGTGTGTGTGCTCAGTTAGCTCGCTTTGGAAGACTCAGTGATGACAACCTTGAGGAGCGTTGGCAGTCAAATCGGCCTGAACAGGTAATGAACAGGGCAAAGGAGGGTCACGGCTCGCGCCGAGACACTTGTTGAAGCGGCTGGACATTGTGGGCCGAGGAAGGAGTACGTGAAAGTCATAGCGAGTGAATGAGGGGGCGAGCCTAGATCGCTCCGAACAAGGAAAAGCTGAAAGTACTGGAGACAGCTGGAATACTGAAACGACACCCAGATACAGTGGCAGATGTATGGTGGGTAAGCTCTGGAAGACTTCATGAGAAAACGGTTCTGTTATTTCATATCATTTGGGAAGTACACGAAGATACTGGAACCCATATCGTATGGCACTTATTATCGTCATAGGATTTGATTGAGGCACGAGGGACTTGTACCGGGCTCATTGCAGGGGGATGCCTACTCTGCCGAATGTGTCAGTAACGACCTCGCAAATGACCTGGTCATTATGACATACCGTAATGGAAGTGGCCATTGTTGTTGATGATGCGCTCGCCCAAGTTGATGTCGCGAGTCTCACCGTTGCCCTCCTCGTCCCTGAGAGTGGCGCGGAGGACAGGCACATCACCGTCTCCCTCAAGTGCGAACTCGATATCCTCTGCTGAATGGGAGAAATTCTCGCCGTCCCAGATGAAATGACCTACTACAGATCAGTAGGAGTAGTGTAGACTTTGTAAGCTTCCCATACCGTTGTCGTTGCCGATGTGCTGGTTGAGGTCGATCTCTGCGTCATTCCAGTCCCCGTCGGCGGTCTGAAGACGAGCTTTCAGGACATGGCCGTCATCGATGCGGATGTCTTCAGCAGTGTGGTAAAAGGTCATTTTGGTCTGGGTGGTGATAGAGTTGATGTAAAGAGTAGGATGAGGGTGAACAGCGTGCGGATGGGTGGAATGGAGAAAGAGGCTGATGAGAGGTCCACAATATGGGGAGAAAGCTAGGGGTTTTATGGAAAGAGCATAGGCCGACTACCGGTCGTCGCACGGCTGGAATGGAAGTAAGAGTGGCCCAGATGTCTAGTCAACAAACATCATCTAGACCAGATCCACCGCCTGTACTACTTCTCGGGATGACTGGGAGCCACCTCTACTCTTACGCCTTACCACCTGCCGTTGACTATTTCATGACGCTGTGCCGAGTGCCGGCTTGGGAGTGGTGGCTGGTCGCATAGCATTGCCGTAACAGGCGAACCACGCAATTCCTCGTACTACACAATGTTCATGAGCAGCTGCGTAAACGGCTGTCAAGCACCAGGGTTGCGTACGGCCATGCACGAGCGCCCCAGTTTGCGCCCCGTGGCTGAGTGTGAGTGGCTTTACAGCAGTGGTCTGACCGTAACGTGCATCATGAGTGGGTCTCGTGCATCATTTGCAATCCACGCCATGCAAGCACAATGGTGGCTGTGCAGTTGGCATAGTACGTCTCGGTTGCGGGTTGAAGTTTTCGGTATCGTTGACATGAGGGGTTGGAAGGTTTCTCTTTGACAAAAGCAGGAAGGGTGGTGGTAGAGAGGAAGGAGGAGGACAGCTGACAGCGAGATGCAGGGTACGCGCTAAGGTCGCGCTAAACCTCGCACGGGCCGTACCTTCCCCACCCCGCGATGCCACGATGATCTCTCACCCTCTCACCGTATCTTCCTAACAGCTATGCGGCAATTTGACCAGCGCATGTTCATCTCCAGATTGCTCGACGAACATCGTTACCTTTCGCCGATTCTGGGAGATAACGCTCATTCCGTTGTTCTCCCCCCCCGCCGAGCTACTCCGGCTCGAACAGTAGGTAGGTTATACAACGCGGGCTGTACTCATGAAGCAGCACAACGAGCTTGACCAGCGAACGGACTTCAACTTAAAGCCGAGGAGACATTGTTCTCTTCAGTTCATACAGCATGACTACACAATGTACCCCTGCCTTCTGGTCGTTGGTTCGGTTCATATTCTTCACAGTCAATTATGAATCGAATTGTGTTTCATCGAACAGGAATCGCTGGAGGAACGAAGTAGAGATATCCTAGAACGAGACGCAAAACCAGCAACGACGGAATCCAAGATGACCATCGACCATGCAACAGCTAGTACAACTGATCACAATCAGGTCAAGAACATCTTGGAGCCTTTTCGACAGATCTTCATGACTGTACTAGAGAACGCAGAGATCTATTGCGTAAGTCATTTCACAGAAAACCTGGCTTCCAGACCCATTATCATCACTGTTCACCCTGTTGAAGGAAATACCTTTTCTGCCCTTGCAAAAGGGCGAGCAGCCTTTTCGCCAAACGTTCCTTACGACATGCAGACAGCAATCTTGAAGTTCAATCAGTGTGACATGAGCGTCCTATGTTTCCTAGATTGGATTCGCGACGCGCTTCGGCCGATTGGTGCTACGGTAGATTGGCTGCTGATTGTTTCTGTCCACCCTCACTTCATTCTTCATTATTCTGACGATGAACCTATAACCAAGGATGGCCGTCATTCAGTATTCGCGATAACCACAGCGAGTCGCGAGCAGTATATCGCGGATTTTACGCTTGAGCAATTCGGATATCCGGCAGGACTTTGGTTTTTCGAGAAAGCAGAATACTTTGCACGCTATGTGGAGGTTGGTGCAGGTTCACGTATCGCTTTAGAGGAGGAAATGGACGCTGCGGAGCGGGATGTTACAGAGTCTGACATCCAGGAACACACCAGATACTGTATAGATGCTGTTTGCGGGGAAATTCACTGGCCGGATTATCACAAACTTTCGGCTGAAGAACGTATGCCTTGGCTGGATGCTCGTACACGAGAAATCGTGGGTAGGCTCGAAGCAGAAGACCATCTGAACTCAGCACCAGATGCTCATTAGGATAGAGGCAAGTGTTTCTAGTGTAGACAAGCGCAATTTGTCCCCTAAATGACAATGGCATTTATTGCAATATACGTTTTAGTATGGGTAATGATGTTTGTCGGATGTTCTTATCAGCTCGTCGGCTCTGCATCAGCTTAATCTGATGAATATCCAATCAAGGAAGGTCGGCAAACGGACTCGGGTTATTTACAAAGAAGGCAACTTTCATTCACCATGGTGAAAGCTGATCCTTATCCGCAGTGACGCGCTATCACGTGTGTATCTGGGAAAATTTTCTATGGTCAGAGTCGACACTAACAAACTCATAGTGCAACTGTACCCAATAACAGCCGCGTTACCGCTTTGCCAATATTTGCGAAACACACGGTCATGATCGGCAAAGTCCCAATAAAGCTCCCGCTGCCTGAAGCAATGGCGACGATGTCAATCCCGAAGTCGTCTTTATCCCCCTCACTGCACGTGGGATCTACTAAACCCTTCGGGTTCCTGGATCTACCAAAGGAGATACGTCAGATAATCTACCGGGAGCTACGCCCAATCACACAGTATCACCGAGTGTACCTAAAGGATGGCCAGAAAAATATGACATTAGTCTGCACAACGATACCAGGCATATCAGTCCTAGCGAACTGTCGACAGGTCTACGAAGAAGCAAGGTACATACTGGATCCGCTCCTCAACAAAATCTTAGCGACATCGCCAACAATCACCATCATGGCGCACGACCTTCTCAGCTTCATGGATCCCCACAACTCCATTTCCTTCCCATCTACATTCTGGAACTGGTTCACTCGGCTCCTGAAATACAATACGTCCAGCTCCGTGCGAAGCATCCACCGCTACCGCGATGGCAAGATATCAAGCGCTAAATTACTCCGAGTCCTTGATACAAAAGCATTCACCCAGAAAGACATGGACGCAAGAATGCTGAAAGCTCTGACAGAATTCCTCCTGCGAACGATCAGATATGCCGGTACAAAGCCAAAGCCCATGTT
This sequence comes from Alternaria solani, assembly GCA_002952155.1. NCBI lineage: Eukaryota > Fungi > Ascomycota > Dothideomycetes > Pleosporales > Pleosporaceae > Alternaria > Alternaria solani. Next base: position 428,875 of record CP022030.1, on the reverse strand, counting down.
CACATACCCTCCCGTCACAGTCGTCGTCGAGATCACGGAAAGGTTTTTTGGTATACCTGTTACCGTGACAACCTCTATAGCAAAGTTATTGGCCTACAAGATAACAGCACCCTGTAGTCCTGTACCACGCCGAGTACTAAGCGGCATTGGCGATATACCCTGGTTGCTCTTTCGACTCGCTTACGAAACTTGCTACGCTGCTCACAACCGCCGCGACATATCTCTCAATTTGCGGTTGAGGTTCTTGGGTGTCGACGAAGCTGAGAGCAGGTGGCCATGGTGGTGCTTCTCTTCGGAGGACCAGCTTCATGCGGATATCATCAACGGAGTAAGAGCGGCACGGAGTGGAGGAAGAGGATTATTTTATTACGGAGGCGTTTTGTCGGAGAAGATTGAGGACGAGTTTTGAGCTGAACACTGGCAGTGAGTTGCCAACGGTTTTCCCGCAAGGAAGTCTTGTAGATGAGTGTACAGGTCGGTAAAAAAAACATTAACTCCTTCATGTTATAATACAGAAAATTCAAAGTATCAAGCCCACATGAATTGACGGATACTGAGAGCGACCGTATATAGTAAGAGCAGACTGCAAGCCTACAGATGAGGAGAAACCTGCGACCAAGACGGCGTGTCATAAACACCCTTTGGTACCTCCCTGATGCTCACAAAAGCTTCAACCACAATGTACGTCCGACTCACAACATGACTTACGCCACATAGTATACACAAAAGCGTGATGACCGCAGTACTAAACCATCCAAGCGTCCGCTTGTTGTAGGCGACCCAGATCCTGTCGATGAAGGGAAAAACATGAGCCAAGAGATTGGTAACCAGCCAGAATGCGGCACAGAAAGTCACCCATATGGAACTCAGCCGCCAGAATAGCTGCTCCAGGTGGCTGGGGAAGAAGTAGTCCCACGCTGCAACGTGTATTGCGCCATACACGGTTGAAGCTCCCCATAATACCATTCCCATGATCAATGACTGCGTGCGACGGAGTAAACCGTGGTTTGGCCAGTCGAGAGCATGGGCTTGCACCAGCTCGGTAACGTAAGGTATACTGTAGGTAGAACCCGGGCTATCCCCTTCCCCGGCTGGGGTGAATCGAGTTTGTAAGATCGGATACTGTTGTAGGGCTTCTTCCGCAAGACTCTTCAATTCGGAACCGGCTTCAGTATCGGGGTCTTGTGTGGTCATTTCTCCTTCCTATTCCAAATGCCGAATAGTAGGACGCAGCTTTAGAAGGCCTATCGCACGAGGTTGCGTTCTATTGCAGTTATTGACTGGATCAAAGTCTCCCGACCCTGTCTCCTCGTCTTCGAAGTAAGTCAGCTTTTCGAGCCCAGGAGTCGCGGCTCGAAACGTCACAAACCTGCCCTATGGTACCTTACCACTCATCCGACTCGATAGATACATATACGCAGCCAAGGGTAGCCATTCTCCTTTGAGTAGTGTTGGAGCGGTCACCCAGCTTTCCGTCGGTCATGTATTCTGGCCTTGGTCTATCGTTCATCATCCCCATCGTTCATGGGTTGTTGAAGTTTGGTTGGGAGACGCAGATGTAGAGGATGAGCTTAGATTGGATGGCGTTGATGACGGCGTTCAACCTTACTGGCGGCGCGTTGTACGCTATGAGAGTAAGTTCGTTTATCCGGCGAGGCGCGGGGAAGAACTGATTATGTATAGATTCCGGAGAAATGGTATCCATATCGATTCGATTTCTGGGGCTCGAGCCACCAGATCATGCATTGCCTGGTTGTATGCGCTGGTATCGCACATTTGTTTGGTCTGCTGAGAGCATTCGATCATGTGCATGGATATAGAAACGTCTGTACGACATGACGACAAGGTCGACTCTGTTAATACCCCACATGATGCAATGCCATTCGCCCTCTAGTAAGGAGATACACGTATCCAATATTAGGCTATACTTCCGACCCAATTACGTACAACCATCTCAAACAACTCACAGCAAAAACCCACCCGTAGTAACCACTTTCCAGCTGCGCACCGGATGCGTATCCTCAAGCTCAACACACCACCAGAGCACGTCCTTCGTCTTGTCGATCTGCCCACTTTCTTCATATGCCCTGGCCATCGCATACCATGCCTCGGAGTAGTCCCAACCAGCACCAAGCTTGGTGAGTGTGGACAGTAGACCGTACGCACGGTCTCGCGCTGCAAGCCGGGTAAGCTCTGGGGAGGAGAGCTGATTCTCGACTGATGGCGTGTGGGAGGTCAGATATTGAGTCTTCGATTTGGTGATGCTTGCTTGAGCGGGGGATGCCGATGGTGGTAAAGGATGTACGACACCGTCGGGATTGGCAGGCTCTAGCGGTATCGCTTCGCTGTAGATGTCCAAGAGGATGTTTGATAGGCCGACGATAGCTTCAGGGTGGTCGGGAAAGTGTTGTAAAGCGCGCTCAAAGTCTACACGAGCCTCGTGCTTCATCGACTGGGCCACGAGCTGTTCTGCGCGCTGTGGGACATGTTAGTAGAGAACAATACGGACGTCAATCGAAAACTTACAGCAGCAAACACGTCAGCCCACAACTCCTCCACGCTCTTACCACCACCCCATCCTTTGTCAGCAAGCGCCTTGGCTGTTGATGATTCCAATGATACCTCTGCCTCAAATGTCTCCACTAGCTTCAATGCCTCAGCGACAGCCTCACGCGCATCCTGGAACATATGCGCCCTTGCATACAGACCAGAGATGAAGATCCATATGCTGACCAACAAGGAAACTTTCTGGCGACGCTCTTGGATCTTTGAGAAATGAGGGTCCGCAGGGATGTAATTCGCATGCGGGAGGTGGGAAGGAAGGCGGGTGTCTTGTCTAGGAGGATGTTCGTGACCCAACGGCGGGGAGACATGGTCTAGGTTATGGGCGATAGGTCGCAACGGTCGTTCACCACTTTCTATAGATTTCCTCGGGGGACTGGAAACGGAATTTCGGTGGGGGGATTTCGTGGGCGTGCCATTTGTAGGAATTTCTGGAAGCGGTGGCACCTCTGACGAAGGATCTTTACTTGCGTGACCATCATTCTGCTTATGGTGATGGAACAGATGGTGGCGGTGGTGACCGTTGGCATGATCTGCACCTTTGTCGTCGGTGACTTGAATCGCAGGAGGCACCTCTGGGTTCGTCGTAGCTGTCTTCCCGCTGACCGCAGATGCATTGCGGGGGGCGGTCTCGTGCTGAGTCGTCCTGACTGACCCTCGCCCGCGGAAGATGCTTCCGCGACCAGTTCCCATGGCACTCTTTGGGGGTGCTAATGCCGCCGGTTCAGGTGCAGTCTTGACTTTATCAGCTGCTGGGTCACCGAACAGTCTGCCATACAGCGCAAGGAGTTCGCCACACCCGTCTACCGCGGCGGTGGCGCCGTCAGTAACCTCCAGCAAAGACAGCTGCGTCATCTTAATCTGCAGTATGTTGCTCTTCTCGAAGCGTTCCATGCGATCCACGACACCTGTTTCGAGTGCATCCTGCCCAGCAGCCTCGTTGAGGTGTTCGCTTCGAAAAGCGCCTGAATCACGCCCAAAAAGGATGGCGGGATCACCGAACTGCTCGAAAGCTGCCTCGCATGCCTTCTCAGCAGCGGCAAACTCGGATCGCGATGTGAGGAGTAGACCAAGAAGGTGCCATACGGGTATTAGCTTCCGTTCGCGTCCATACTCGGTGGGAATGCCACCAGAAATAACTCCGTCTGTGCTGATAGCCGTCCCCTTTGTCGCGGGAGAAAGTGCGCGTTTGGCAACCTTGATAGCTCCGGGAATATCTCGCGTCTCTGCTAGAACCAAGGCCAGTGCGTAGAGGGCTTCCACGTTGTGTTCGTCGCCGAGGGCTGGTGATAATGACTTCCTTAGGTATTGTATGGCCTTGGCCTGGGTCCTCGCGCGCGCCTCAACTTCGTATGTCAATCGTGCCCAATGCGCCTGACTGACTCCAATGGCACAATACGCGGCAGCTAGGGCTGTAGGTTCGACCACGGACTCGGATGAGGCAGCGGAGCCGGCATCGGACATTGACCGGAGGTGGTCCGCTTGTTCAAGCCAGTGTTCGATACTGTGCCCAATCTCCAGAGCCCGCTCAGCATCGTGCCTAGATCCCCAGCGACAGAGCATCCTAATTGCCTCGGCGGAGGTCCTCAAGACGGTACTGTCGTCATCAATCCCCACCTCAATTTCGCCTGACTTCTCTGCTCGATCCTTGTTCCGTGTGATGATCTCGACATACGAGTCGTAGGCTTTGAATGCCAGCTCAGGCTCGGCGAGGGACGCGTGGACGACGAAGAGGTTGCGCAAGATCTGGGTAGAGTGGTATGTCTTGGTGGCTGCTCGGTAGAGGATCTGGATGTTGTCAGTTTACGGTTGTTGCGGAATGTAGGCGTCTTACATCGAGAACACCTCGTGCGACACCCTCCTTTCCACCTTCGCCCAGATCATCGTCAGTCCAGCTGGGGCCACAGAGGAGGCGCCAGTTGTCCATGACAGAGTCCACCCACGCTTCGACTTCGTGGTTGGTCTCGCTAGCTTTGGGGAACTTTGTCTCCCTTATCAACAAGTTCTCGTAGACAGCCTCGACTCGTTTCAGTTCTGCCCTTTGTCGCAGACGTGCATCGGACTGGGCGGTCGGTGTTGGTTTCTCTTGGATGATGGGTGTCGAATCAGGTTCGTAGGCTAGGTCGTAGCGGAGGATCGTGGATAGCGAGTCGTAGTAGGCCTTCCATGCCAATCGTCGATACAGTGCTGAGTTGCCCGTGTCTGACGCGGCGTTCTTGGAGGTTGCATCCCAGAACTTTGCCCAGTAGCGGTAGGTACGGAGAGCATCAGACGCGTTGATCTTGTCGGCGGTGCCCATAGACTGATCAGAGAGCCTGCAGAGACGGACAAGAGACTGCTCGCCCCACATCTTGAACTGGGCTGATTCGGTGTGTGGGGTGGTGTTGGAGGATAGCCACGGTATTATGGACGAGTATGTCGTGACTGCCTCGTCAATGGCGCCTGTCTTCTCGAGCCCAGAGCCTGTGTTGTGTTAGTTCTCCAATCCGCCGCCAAGTGCTTGGATACACTCGTACCCTTTAGATAGGTGCCCTTGACCAGACAGACCCTGGACCAGCCGCCCAGTGTGCCTGCCTCTCCGGACAGCTGGGTCGCGACTGCCCCAAAGTCTTGCGGTAGGCGCGCAACTGCCTGTCCTGGCTCACCCAATACGTAGTGGGCCCAGGCCAGGCAGACGTTGGCCTGGAAGGTGTCCTGGCCCTGTGAGCCATCTTCTTCGATGGTAGCGAGCAATGTGGGTATGATGCTTGAGAGGTCGCCGGTAGACGCGGTGGAGGAGGCAGTCGAGGGCCTTTGGGTGCTGTGGGCGGCTATCTGGGCGTCGGAGCGCGCTGTGAGGGTGAGGCCTTGGATTGCCGTTAGCCCTCAGAAAGCCCAAATGGAGAGATTTGCTGACATCGTCGGTGCGGCGCATGCTTCTCGACCTTGCGACATAGCTCGGGGACGTCGGCCCATCGCCCGGCGCATCTGGCTTCATCCAATTGCTGTATGTAGCGCTTGGCCTTCTCGTTTTCGGGGGCGTTCTGTACGACGAGTAAGCTACCGCTGTCGAGGGATGACGTTGCTAGGGGTCCGGTGGAGAAGAAGAAAGTCGTGTCGACATACCACCATGGTGTTAAGAATATGCCTTTGGCACTAGACAAAGTCGCAATACCTGTAGAATCATGTTCGACGCCCAATACTGAATGCGACGCCGTCTGCCATGGCTGTACACATGTCACAGACCGACTGCACTGCCAGTCCCACTCTTCTCAGTTGGCCCGCACATCCCTGCAGCCCTAGCGCCATGCGGTCCGACGCTAGTTCCGAGGCTCGAACTTTTTTCCCAGCATCTTTCCACGACGACAAAACCCGCTGATCAGAGTCCAGCCGGGTAGACCAGAAGAAAGAGAAGGAGTCGCTGTCACCATGGCGCCCATTGCATCCGAGTTGCCAACACTGCGCGCGCTTAGTTTCCGCATCTCGTCCACGCCGACATCCCAGCTTCCCCAACACGTGCCTGCCATAGCTGCATCGTTAGCCAATTGCAGAACACTACTTTCCTCGGCCCAGGCCTCAGGCACCAAAGCGACATCCTCGGAAGCATCTGTCGCCATACACAAGTTCCGGACTCTACTCTCTACTCTGCTCCAAGACCGAACTCCCCAAGGAAGATGGTGTGCCATTGTGCTGATCAAAGCAACTATCGAGGTTGGGGGTTGGGAAACTCTACAAAAGAGTTTGCCGTGGGTGCGCGGTCTTTTGGGATTCCTCACCAAGCCAGATTCGCCATCGTCCAAGAAGCTGTGCATCATCACCTTGACACGAATCTTCCTGCTAACCAGGGAATACCCGACCTTGATCCGCGAAATCACCACTCCGTCCTTACCGCCATTTGTCCAGAGCTGTTTACAGCTGGCAAACGCGAAAGCTACTCCCGTCAGCCTGCTGCAGATCATTCTGGAGAGCTTCAATGAGCTGCTGCCGCGACATCCTACCATCTTCCGGTCTTACCTCAAGCAACTCTACCCGCTTCTGGGACGCCTCATCGCACCCACACCATCTGATAAGGCCAGTCAAGAGCTACAGATCGGAGCCAAATTTGGGACTTGCTCCGAAATTGCCGCCGCGGCCCGTCAGCTCTATGTGCAATTGCCCTGCTGTGCGCCAAAAGGAACTTCGAGCGAAGAGTGGACAAAGGCCGTAAAGAATATCACAAACATCACTCACCAGACTTCGGACCGTGTTTTCCGGGCTGTGGTAGAGGACTGGCAGTCTTTGGCGCGTGAAGCAGCACTCTCGAACGGACATACACTAGACGATGAGGTTCAAGACCCAGAGCCGGGCTCCGATCTCTCGTCATGGTCAGGAATCTTTGCTGGCGGTGAGCGTTTGGCGGGGCTTCTCTACATCATCAAGGAGTACATCGAGAGCCCCACAGTAAACACTGTGTATCTCAACGTTGGCCTGATAGTAGACTTGGTCTCCAGAATGCTTTCCCTTACAGTTCCTGCGTCTGCAAGCAAGAACTTTCAGAACTCTGTACGCCTGAACGCGCAAGTTAGCAAGGAAGAGCGCGAGAGCCTTTGGTTGCTACTACCAGACGTGCACGTTGCAGCTATCGAGGTGCTCCTTGCATTGGCACATCGATCTCAGACCAGCACATTGGCGTTGGACCCTATCATCATCGACCAACTCGTATGGGTGTTTGGCGCGGAGAAGGAGACTAGCCAGATCAGGACAGTGTGTTACACCGCCATCGCTACTCTACTGAAGAGATCTGGTGTCGCTTTACACAAGACTACCATCGACTCTCTCGTACCGCTCATCCGTACTTGCTGCGACGATCTACTGCCGTCCGAGCTTGCAGCACCTTCGACCCAACAGACCCCCGGCCAAGCCAAGGCAAATGGCAACACTCAGCCTCAAACTACCGCTAATGCCGATAGCTTCCTCGGCGCTGTGAAGAACACTAGCGGACCGAACGCTGGATTCAATGGTCTGAGACAAGCCGCTTACAATCTGCTTCCCGTCTTACTCTCGAACATTCCGGCTCAATACCTCTCCGACTCGATGCGAGGTCGACTGGATCGCACCGCCATTCTCACGCAACACAAGGAGGCCATGGTAGCTAGCGTGCTCAATCCACCCCCAAGCAAGAAGTTCGGAAAGCCTGCCGCAAGTATCCTGCCACTTATGGCTCGGTCTTTCCCAGCCGAAAAGGATGTCGAAGGCATGCTCCGACCAAGAATGCCAGTGATCCGTTTGGGTGGTAAAAACTTGGAGATAGAAGACGAGAACGATGATGACGAAGAGATGGAGGTTGAAGAGGAGCCAGCGGAGGAAGAAGAGCCACAGTCGTTGGAACAGGCAGACGATCACTTTGCTGGACAAGAGCTGGACAATTTATTGGAAACAGCTAGCCAGTCGGATACAGTAGCAAAGGATTTTGCTATGGCGGACGCGCCAACACCCAGAAAGCCCGCCGAATCCACCCCGCGATCGGTCCGCAAAGGTACACTTGCACAACGTCCCAACATCTCTGAACCTACAGCTTTCAGTGAGACAAAGCGACCGATAGGCGAAGATGGGCCTCTTTCGCCGTCTAAGCGAGCGAGGACCGACGAAGACGAACAGCGCACAACACACCTGATTCCCCCCGTATCGGCATTTGCAGCTTCATCAAGTGACGCGTTTCCTAATACCACGGTACCCGCTACCTCTGACTTCGCCGCTACGAGCACCGCTTCGGTTGTGCCCGAACTCCCGGAACCGGGTGAGGGAGGCGATGACGATGATAGCGACGATGACAAGATATCCCTGGTACTTGGGCAAGACACGGACGATGAGTCAGACTAGGAGCTTATGTGGTAGCAGTAATTGTATAGTTATCCTGGCTCGCGAACAAGCAGTGACATGGTAATCGCAAACGCAGCCCGCGCACGGACGTCTTTCCTTTCTCCCACTGACCAACGACTTTTGTGACCTTTTCATTACTGGCGCCCACACTGAGAATACCAATTTTGCGACCTCCAAGAGCAGCGCCCAGTGCCGCACGTGCAAACTAGATAGTTGGGCGTTTGACAGGTTTAATGGCAAAACTAACCCACAAACCAGAAGCACCGCCCTATGTACACGGGCTTGCATCGGCCCCCTCACTACAAACCAACAAGTCACTGCCCCACAAGCAGACCCCGAAAACCATAAAGAAGAAGGAGTATCCCTGGGATTCTCGCCAAGATAACATTGTCGTCAATAGCACCGAGCTCAATACATCAGGCCGCAAACGAGGAATCGACCACTACCGCCACCAACTCACTTTGCGAAACACGTACGAGCACATCACCACAGACTTTGCAGAGGACATGAAGAAGTTTGTTCCCAGAGACACACTACCTGCACGCGTATCTTCATCTCCACAATTCTCCTCCTCCAAGACCGAGAAACAGAATGACGAAGACAAGGACCATGTAGACGACGACAAGACTTGGGACGGCCAAACCCGCCTCCCCAAACCGAAATTCATCCGTTCTGGCTATGAAGAGTCCATCTACCGCGGCAGAACCTCCAACCCCGCCGTCTTCCTCGCCATAACACGCATCGCAGAAAAGAACCTCCCATTCATAAACTTCGACTCTGCAATCGCGCATCTGCCCAACCGAGGCGTGACCGCCGCGTTACCATGCCTTCCCTTTCACCATCCGCCCAGTCAACGGTGGAAAGGCAAGGAGAAGGCTGTGTTCACGGATGATCTACCGTATGCAGAGAAGAAAGACGATCAAGTCATGACTATCCTTTTCTTGCCGGCGTTCTATGAGGATGGCAGACATGCTGTGGGATACTATTGTATAGCGCCTGGCCGAGACGGCACACAGAGATTGGAGGCTGAGAACGTCGTTCAGTTACTCTTCACTCCTTGTGATACTGAGGACTTGGTGCGGTAGGGGTTAGTGCAGTGGGTCTACGACGCGGCTAGTATTGGTGAGGCGAGGGCGTTGGATGCTGCGGCTAAGAAAAGGGATGAAGAGGCGGACAAGGAACATTCTAGAAGCGAGCAAACAGAGGAAGTGGAAAGTGAGGATCGGCGTGAAGAACCGGATGCGGAGTTCATGGAGTGCGTTTGTTCGAGAAGGGGCAAGTGGTTGGACTTTAGTGTAGTGGAGGACTACGACGAGTGGGCTGAGGGGTTTAGGGTGGTGAGGAGGATCTGGGAGAGGATGATCAAGGGTGTGGTGACTAGTGGGAAAGACGATGAGGCGCAGACTTAGTAACATCGGACTAAGGTTGTTGAGCTCGTTGAGAGAAATCGCAAGTACAACGATGCGATTGTTTCAAATATGGGTTTCATGGTAGGTCGTCAACCGCCCAAGGGTGACCCGGCAAGCCAAGTTCCTCAAAATACGATCTTAGAGCAACAAGTCCCTGGCTGGTGTCCTTGAGCTTATCACGATCATGTGTACTGATCTTCCCATGAATACCCAATTCGTAGCGACTCCTGCCAATAAAAGTCTCTCTAGATACTGAAATCCAGACCTCGAGACGACCTGGACCTGTAGTGGTCAGTGTGATGGGCTTCGATCGATGCAGCTCCGTGAGAGGAGTAGTCATGCATGTATCTAGTGATTCGAGCTCGAGGAAAACCATAGGCATCATATGCTCCAGGTCAGATATTGGGCTGGTTCCGTCCCGTATCACGTCCACGTCTTTTGGTTGCGGGAGCATGCGAATGCTAGAGAACAGAACAGTCCAGTCTCGTTTCCAATCAACACAAAAGTCTTCACCGAATCCACAAGACACCTTTACCCATCCCGAGCCTGCAGTGTCTGGTAAATTTCCTCCAATTGTATGTGATGACGAGATGATTCGGCAGCCCAACTCAAGACAGGTTGAAGATAGGTTGACTCGTATAGGCACTGCCGTTGGGCGTAGGTTGTGGTTTTCCAGCTTCTCGCCAATGATTGTAATGCGAGAGCGTTTGATGTCACTCGTGTTGTATCGTATGCGATTCCTCGACCAAAACACTATATCAATCAGCCACCTTTCTGAACGGGTTTGCCACTCTGGTTAAGCATACACGGTCTGGGTTCTAATATATCATCGCTTATCAAAACTGCTTCGCCGGGATGACTGGATCGTAATCGGAACAATTTGACATCTCCGGGACTTCGACGGAAAATGAACTTTCCTGCATGTACGGGTGACAGTAGAATAGCAGGTCTCATGGAAGGATCTCCATCTAATGAGCAGTCCAAGATGCCAAGATACTGATCTCGATGCATTCCGTCTCCTTGTACTGGGCATATGAGCATCTCAATAGATAACGTGGTTCCAGTCAGGCTCGTATGTATACCCCGAGCTGGCATATGCATGTTGTGGACCTCGTCGCAGAATAATCTCGGGTTTGGGGCTAGTAGCGGGGAATCGCCAAGAAAGGGTGACGATACCAGATCGGATCGAAAAGCCAAAATTGATTGATCGGACGATATCGCAATAATAGCCTCTTGTAGTCGAAAGAAAGCTTTACTGCCTTCGCCATACAACAGAGGCATGTTCACGTCGAACAGCCCCATGAGGCAGTAAGCCATATCTTCCTCGCGCGTGGTGGTCCGTTTCGAAGCCCACTTCATCTTTTGCGCTACGCTGAACTTTGCAAGCATTGATTCGACGTCCTCCTCTTCAATACATGGACAACATGGACAATCATGATCCGTCGCCATGAAGAGTGGGGTCTCATCCTCTTTTCCAGTGTTTTTTATCACTACGAGTCCATTTGGCACTAGATCTGACGGTGGATGCGACTGAGGTATGCTAGGGCGATGTCTCCGTAACAGTACAGCTGTGTGGATTCCAGTGGTCGCCGGAAGAAGGTGTCTTGCCAGGGAGATGCGGCTACCCAGAAAATTCCAGTCCATGTCATAGAAATGCACGCGATCAGGAGCAATCATCTCCTGCAGTGTCCAGCCTCGAGTGAGCCAGCGACATTTGGACAAAGAATCTTCGTCTCCGATTATGGTATCAGAAATGTAGGCGTAGCAGATAGTGGCGTCTCTGTACCACCTGAACATGGAGTTGATAGCCTCTGAAAGCTCGGTGCTACTGTCCTTGTTGATGTTGCAGGTGTCAATCCATACAAAATCGCATCCATTCTGCAAGGCTTGTGCGCAGGTTTTCTTAATCTTGAAGTAGCCTTTCTTTGCACTCCACTCGGACTTGGCTGTATCCCGCATATCCTCGAACAGCACCTCATCATCCTCCCAGGTATGCGATAGTATCGCGTACTTTGGTTTCTTCGGACCAAGAACGACGTGAAACTCGTATGTGCTGGCGTTCAACAGCCTCATCGAGACTGTGGTCTAGCTGCGCTGGTCTAAATTTCCCCAAGGCGGAAGGTGGGGTCCTTAACTTCTCATGTGCGGCAGCAGGCGACCCTGCAAAGGCAAATTTCAACGTGAAAGTGCTTGTGACGTCTAAGTAGACTCGAGGATCTTATCATCGGTTGAATGTTGGCAAACTGCTCCGGGTACAAAGTCTGGGTGACAGCCTAAGTGCATACCTAGGTAGGGATAGCGATGAGAAGACCCGCCCGCTTCAGCTGCGCCCCTCACGCGTAACACAGCCTTGAGCGACCGCATGCAGGCGATTTATAGGGTTAGCGGTATGCATGATCAATCTCAGCCTGCGATGAGTAGCACGTATGCACTGAACCATTTGTACTGGAGTGTGGCTGAACGCAGACCACCGTCTCCAGTGTCGGATAACGACTGGATTGCGACATCGCACAGGGCAGGTGGAAAAAGGCCAGTGTGTTATCAAATGCTATTGCAACGCCGTAAGTGGAAGATCCAGGAACAATGCCGCGCCCAAGTAGTGGCTGCTAGAACCTATGCGAAGGCACGAAAGGAGATGCGTCCTGGAGGTTCGGAAGCTTCATCGCTCGCCCCCACGGGACTGCCGATCCAGTGCGCGACGCTAGCACACATTCGTCTTCCTAGCGCGTCACGTCCACGCGTAGCTTACACGAAGGCCAACCTCTGTACTTCTACTTGCACGCAACATGTCAAGACCACGACGATTTCAGAGCCAGAAGACTTTCGTAAACTACGGTTCTCGACATATATCACACCACACTATGCTTCGGCATCGCATTCTCTGTTTTGCCCCTCCCGTCGAATGTGGTCGTGTTCCGGTGGCGGTTTGCCCCTATACCTTGTCAAATCGTCTGTGTCTTCCAAGCTTCATCACTATGAGGAGTGATTTCTAAGGTGTCAACGGCTGTTGAGATGCTGATGCCGCAGTTATGGCTTGTCCTAAGAAGTACGGCATGTTTGCTTAGCATTTAGAGGCATGCGTTTACAAAAGGAAACATGAAGTACCTGGAGACCGGATCTCCTTTGCGCTGTAAGTTCTACTCGCAGATCCCACCCGAGCTGCTCTCCGACGATATTCATATCGTGGTTCGTACGTATTGCTCGCGTTCTTCCAGTAGCAGCCACACTGCACTCATGCACCAAAAGTAGCACTTTCACCAGTTCATCCATTAATGCCACGTCAGTATAGCTATTTCACTTGCCTACTTTGGCTTGCAGTCTCCTTGGCTTGCGCTGGTTTTACCCCCACTAATAATGCGCTGAACGTAACGACCTTGCTAATCTTCGCTGCCTAGTCTGAGTACCCGGCTCCTGGATATATTCCCAGCCCTTTTTATACTCTGGAAACATACGACTGCATCAACTTCGAATAGCACTGGCTGTAACGTAATGCAACTTCCAAACATGCAGCTCTTCTTCCTCCTCGTGGCCCTTTCCGGGCTCTTCTTCAAATGCCCTCTAGCACATCCTCTCTCAAACGACGCATTGGCTCGCCGTGGGTATGCCAACGGCACTGATGAGCTTGACACCGGTGGTCACGCCGGGTGAGTCACTCTTTCCCTGAAGAAGTCGTGCAATTGCGCCTACTGACTACCACAGCTTCCCCAGCAGTCCAGAGAAGCGGTGGCCTCGTCTCCCAACCTACCAGGTCTTAATCCCCTGGTGCTTTAGAGACGCCGCCTCCGAACAAGCCAGTGGCGCACATGTCATCGACCGTGCATGGGAAACCTGGTCCCGCGTACTAGGTCCGGCTTCTTTTCAAAACGGCCACAACCTACTTTTCTACCACTGGAAGGCACTAGACGGAAACTATTACCCTTACTGCTACGAGGCGAACGGACAGTGGAATCCTCGAGTGCCTCCGGAAACCGTTGTCATATCTTACAACCACGTCTACCAGCCAGGAGTTCAGGCACAAGCCTCAATTGGCTACAAAGCGAATGACAATACGCCAGGTCGACACTGGCTGGTCATGACGTATGACGCCATGACCCGAAACCCCGAATTCGCTGTCGCACACGAACTCGGTCATGTCTTTGGCCTTTTGCACGAGCACCAGCGTCCCGATCGAGACCACTACGTTGGATACAATTGCAGGAATGTTTTCGGGTTTAAGGAAACACTGGCGAGAGCTCGGGCTGATGGCTTCACCGAGGATCAGCTCTGCAATCAGCCCGGAGTTGCGCGTAGGTACGGATGGGCCGGGGCAGAGTTTGTCAAGATTCCACCTATACCTACGGATGTCCTTACGCCGTATGATTATCAGTCTATCATGCACTACGATTGTAGGAATGGGGCGGATCCTGCTATATACGGGGGGGACCCAACGAATGCGTTATTGTACCCGATATATGGGTTCAGTACAGCAGGAGACAAAGCTGGCATTTTGCCTCTCAAAGGCGATAAGCCTTACCCGCACTTTACCGTCTCTCTTGGTGACGCGGCTGCCATCCGGCTTATGTATCCTTTCTACCCCCCGGCTTGAATGGATAAATCTTCAGACCTCGCGACTAGAACGGTCATGACTGAGGGTCGGACGTGAATGGCACTGTCGCGTGACGGAAGTGACATGGAAGGGTCTGAGCTACAACTTCAACGAGTGCTCATTTCCATGACATTCAATAAGGTTCGATCAGAACATGCCCTCACGTCTTGCGATATGTAGAATCTAGTCTAGGTATGGGTGTGAGTATTCACCAATAAGATATGAAATCTGCTTCACGTGCAAACCTTATCATACCCAAATTCACCAACCAATTCATACAATCTCCCAGTCTTCACCCATATCCTCAAACACCCTTTGACTCGGTGCAGACCCCTCGGTCGCGTCCTCGACTACCTCCCCAGCATTCGCGAATTCCTCTGTCCAGTTCCTGGCAGTTTCATCAAACACCCCCCTCCTGTACACATACTCGTTTGCAATCCCAGGATAAGCTGGGTCATCCGTATCCGGGCTATCCAGAAACGCCCTTATGCTCAACAAGATCTTTGGAACCGTCAAGACAGGACTCCAGTCCATGCCCAATATATTCAAGCAAATCCATCCGCTTTCGCTATCGATATTTGGATGGTAAACCTTGGTCACAAACTTGACTGTTGGCGGAGCGCGCGGGTAGATATCTGGAAACTCCATGGTGAGATGGAAGGTACCGGTTTCATAAGGGGTCTCGGGAGGTCCTTTGATTGTTGCTTGCCATGAGAATAGGTTCGAGGGATCAATGGGTGTGGCGGACAGGCCTTCTATAGGCTCGTCGAAAATGTTGCGCAGTTCCTTTTGCAGACGCCTTTTACTGTGAACCAGGTCTGGTTGCGGAAAGGAGGACATATTGGGTGTTAATATCGATGAAACTATCCCGAGGTGTAGGCGTGGCGTAGAGTTTGATGTGTGAATGTGATGATGGCGTTGCCGTAGTTGCTAGTTTAGGCAGCAGCCAAGCAACTACCTAGGTATTCAGCCTGGATCGTTGCGGCGCTGTTTCCTTCAGCGATCCAATAGCAGTACACTTTGACCCCATGGCTTTGAACACGTCGTCTTGGGTAAGTGACGGGTGTCTCGGCTGCTAGGCCTACTACAGGTGACGTCATAAACATCCTTCCGTTTGGTCATCGTCAACCATCTATGATCTCTACCCATCTGGCCAAAGCAACAATCATCTTTAGTTCTTCCAGGTCTTTGTAAGACTAGATAGTTCGAAGAATAGATGTTCATGAGTAAAAGACATTGAATGGTGAAGCGCGTGCCTTGCCCATTGCACAAGTCCAATCACAGGGGCAGGACTATTCGACTTATTGATGAATCTTCTAGCATACGTGACGTTGCGTGAGCTTTTTTTTTGGTAACATATCAAGAGACGAAAATGTTGTTTGAGTACAGAAAGGGCAGTGAAAGAAGAAGCTTTATATATCCGCGAACCGCTACAAAATAGCAGCACCATGGAATGGCCGGGGACCATTTTTGAATGATTGCGAACTGAACCAGCGGAACATGCGTATGAATTTGGGCTTTTTCTTTTCTCTCTGGGCATGAAAGTTACAAACGGGCATAACAATAACAAGTCATCATACGGTGATAGTGGTTTTGTTGGAGCCCGCACAAAAGAGTACACCCACCTGCATGGACCCATGAGCCAGCACTCTCCCACCGAGAACACCAGACATCTGTCATTCCCTCTTGGGTTTGATTTTGTAGGCTTGGATGGTGATGAAGATAGCAGATGCTCAGCCAAAAGAAAGACGGTTTATATAGCGACTGTAGTGGTGTAAACAGCAGCATAGACCTTTGCTGTAACGACTGTATGACCGATTAAAGGGTTTGAAATTGGCATAGAATAAGTATTGACCGGTCCTGTGGGTCTGTCGACCTTTTGTTTTTGGCAATCCGTTTTGGTGTCTCCCACTGTATGTCATTTCCCTGAATTTTGGAAAAATTTTCATAACAAATTCTGAATGGAACTTCGGAAGGAGCGGTTGTCCATTACAACCTTTCCAAAGTCTTTCATTGTGCGAGAAGCAAAACAACAAAAAGATGACATTAGCATGAGTTTGATTACATTCAGAGTCTCCAAGCAGAGACATGCGCAGTGCTCTTGTCCAATTTCGAATGCTCGCGCTGCCGTAGGACGCTTTGGTCGTGATTTGAATTTTTGATCTCGTGAGGGCGGATGTTGACAGGGTTGCTCAGAGACGACGAAATCATTAGGTCTTTCAATCTTAATTTCGTGTAGTCGGACCCTTGTATCACTAGGTACGCAACTCAACCACTGAGGTTTCGTAGGATATCTGAAGGCCGAGAGGAGGCACAGCACATAGCAAGACTGTCCTGTATTTTTGGACAAAGAGATAGTGGTGAGGAAAGAAGGCCACCAGGATGAATGGGAGGGTTTATATAGTCATAGTATCCGATAACTGCGCAATCCAAAAACTGATATTCTTGTTCCATGGCGTTTCGCGTGACTTGTTGAAATATGGCGTTCTAATGCAAGAAGCGGCTGGCGTACATGGGGTAATGGTAGTGAATTGTTTCATTCGCGTGCCAACTGCGTTCCTGATGCCGGGCCTCGGATGTGAATACGGCGCTTTTCTCGACCAACATTACCATAAGTAGGTTGCCCGGCCTTTTCGAACATGTGTATGAACTTGTGAATTTTTCGATACTGCACATAAGCCTTGCTTAGGTCTTTTTTCGAAATCGCCGATATCCTTGTCCGAGTTTTACAGGAAACAAAATGGTATGCAGATTATATGTCGCAGAGTAACGTCGGACAGAAGCTCATGATGTTCTTGACATCCCGATAATAATGTTTTTTGGAAATTCCACCACAGAATATTGTTTGCAGCACTTCGATTTTTGGAAGGCAGAAAGGTTTTGATGTCGATGGAGGAGTGGTGAAGCAGGTACAAGAGAGAGTTTATATAGACACTGAGGGAGCGCAAATGTGCACGGGATTCAGACTCTGGAGAAAGTGTTGTGAAGAAGCATCAAATACCAGCAGGACACACGCATATCTTTCAGTTTCAGATTCGTAGTAAGCTGGGATCAGTCGATGTAGGGAAGTGCAATAGCGAAGAGTTGCTAAAGGAATAGTAATACGTCAAGTCCTCTTGTTCCAGGCACGCTTCTAGGCGACTGGAGTCTCCTGTCACTGATGATTAGCCGTGGATTATGCGAGATCTTCGTGTGTACTTGCCGCTTTCAGGGCCTCAAAGACGTTCTCCGTATCCAAAACAACGGGCTCAGGCTTGACACCATTCGCCCATTTCCTCTCCCACTCAACAGCGCCCTGCGTGCCATTCACACCATTCACATGCCCACCGTCGCGCGCACTCGATGGTACACCGCCATATGCGTGCCCAGCACTATCATCGTGGCCGTTTGCAGTCTTTCCAGCACCCACCATGTCTCGGTCGCGACCGCTCTCCTCAGATGTCTGATCGCCTTGGAAATATCCCGATCTACCGCCTGTCAACTTGTGCAACTTGTCACCAACGCGCGTGCCGAGCTTAGCTGGCTCCTCACCCTCATTGAACCTGCGTAGGATGATGTAGCCCACGAAGCCCCAGATGAAGATGAAGGTGGCCGAACAGCTGGCGATGATGACCGTGGGGACGACGAAGAGGAGGGCGAAGCCGACTAGGAAGAAGGTTATGGTGAGCGATACGAGGACGCCAAGGAAGAGGCAGGTTGACAGGGAGACGAGGAGGGTGGTTGTTGCAAAGGCGAGGAAGAGGACGAGCGGGAGACCGGTCAATGCAGCCTGGGTGGTCAGAAAGGCCTGGATATGGGTGTTAGGAGTATCTCTCAGAGGGTTTGTAATAGCATACGGCTGCTTTTGGGTTCTGGCGAGCGTATTCGCGGGCCCTTTCGAGCAGGTGCTCGCGCTGCTTGGGTGGCAGCACCTGATTGGTCGTCGTCTCGATCTGGTCGCCCACTCTTCGTGTGGTGTAGTGAATCTTGTTGCCCAGATTATCGACCATGTCGCCCGCTGTCTGGAGAACGGTAGGCATGGTGGAGGATGTGGGAAGAGGTGTAGTTGGAGGCAAGGTCAGTGGTCAGTGGAACAATGGATGATGACAGTGGTGATGATGTGAGTGGAAGAAGAAGGATGGACGTGAAGATTGAATTGTTTACTACTCTGGGGCAACTGCACTGACTACGTACCACAGACGGAAGGCAGAAAAGAGCCGTGTGTGCCGCGGTCGCACTTGGTGGTGCGGAGAGCGGCAGTCTGGAACGCGTCCGTCGCGTGGACGTCATCAAGCCGGCGCTAACCCACTAGCCCGCCTCACATCCCTGTCACTCGGCTATGCCTGCTAGCTCACCGCCCGAAAGTTCTGCCACTTCGCGATTGGACTTTTGAACTTTTTTGACACTTCGCGACCAATGCTGCCATATCGCAACCGCAACGCCGACATGAGTGAAAAGAAGAGAAAGAGACAGGAGCAGAATGGCGAGCGGCCCAAGAAGAAGACGGCTGGCGCGCCGCAGGGAAATGTGCGCGTTCAGATGGTAGAGAACAGAGAGACTCTGGGTCCACTGCTAGGTATGATTGCTGCTCTGGAGACTGTCGCATAGCTTCCAAGGCCATCGCAATGGGCGGAAACACATGGCATGGTTTTTTGAGTCGTTTCTAACACAATAAAGCTGTCACACCCGGCCTCAAAATGCCATCGACGCTATCCTTCAAGCCGTACAAGCGCACCAAGATCCTCCCACAAGGCGAAAGCAGCGAGCTACTCTTCCAGTCCTCCGACCACCCACGTCTGGATTACACCGCCCGAGAAGAGCAGGATGGCAGCGCCGAGAGCCAACTACAAGACTACATCGGCGTATTTGACCCTGCGACAAGCAAGCTACAACTTGTCCCCGTCAAAAGAGTCGTTGTACGAACCACACTGCGAAGCGAGGCACAAGAAATGCGCGAAGAGCAGGAGAGGTTGGATGCGGCCGCCAACACCGTCACAGCAAAGAGAGCTGCCCTCGCAGCAGAATTCGGATCCAAAAAGTCAAGGAAGGCGCTCGAAGACCGGACACTCAACGCCATCAAGAGCGGAACTGGCGCCGAGGATGTCGCGAGAACCGATGCAGTCGCTGAGAACGTTCTGCAGCAGATGTCGTCTGCGACGGCCGTTATGCCAAGCAAGGACGAGCTCTCAGCAGCTGTGGACAGCTCCAAACCCCGACCGACACCCAACCTTGCAGCCGAATACCCCGCCGATGTGTACACAACGGACGTGGTGGTTGGAAGCGAGCTGATGACTATACTCGATGTCAAGGACTGGGTACAGGCCTCAGCAGCTGGCCAGGGCGTCACCGTCAACAGCAGATACGTCGCAAAACGCATCAACAAGCTCGCACAGAACAAGCAGATACAGAAGCTGAAGGTACTACGATTCATACTGCTTTGTATCAACTTCAACTCTGCATTGTTTGGAGGGGGCGGAACACGTCCGAAGAAGATACCCATGAAGGGAAAGTTGGAGACGGCAATGGGCGAGGATACACCTGCTGGTCAAATCATGGCTATCAGGAGGAAGTTTGCTCCCGAGGGAGGGTGAGTTGCATCCGAACTACATGCCATTGCGTACTTCTGACGTCTGCAGTAACGGCGAGATGCCTCGTTGGAACATCGACAACCTCATGACACACATTGCGGCGGCAGCACTTATTGTCGACGACTTCGAAGTCGACGTGAACGACCTCCGAGAAGACCTCAAGCTTGAAAACAAGGAGTAGGTCATCATATAAGACTTCTCTACGTTACCTATACTGACGCGGCGCAGAATCAAGCAGTACTTTGGCGAGCTCGGATGCAAGGTCAACCCACCAACACAGGCCGACCTCGCGCGTATGAAGATCACCAAGGCCGAGAGCGTCAACCACTCCATCGCCAAGCTCAAGTTGCCATTGTCGTTCCCCAGGGTAGGCGGAGCACGAGCGAAGAGACGCACTTAGCCATGACGCGCATGTAATCACGGCCCACAGACCACAAGGCTCCAGCAATGATACCAGCATCTACATGTATGAAGTCACTTTTCCATTCGCAGCAATCCAACATGTTCATACCAACCGTGCGGGTACCTCTTGTAGATCACGCGTGGGGACCATCTCGCAGCATGACAGCTGTATAACGCCATAGAACCCGCTCAACAAATCAAGACATCCAAACCCGAACCCGACCACACATAATACTAAGATCCACGGAAGCTATTCACTAGATACATCATCGACTTGTCTAAATCCGTATGCATATCCCAAGTTTCGCATGTGCACCCTCATCATGACATCACCATCATCGTGACGTACCGTTCACGCATATCCCATCAGCACCACTATCTCATCTCATCTGCGCATATAAGATACCTACCCTTCCACCCTGCAGGGGAAACCACACTCAAACACATTCTCAACAAACAAACTAAATGCCCAAATCCACCGGTCCCCTCCAAGAACAACTCGGCCTCGGAATTGCCAACCAAACTACACCAAATACCTCTGCCATGTCCGGAAGCATAACCGACAACACCACCGCTGCCGCGGACAAGCTCGGCGCAAACAAGGGTACCAATGCTATCCCCAGCCAGAACCCTAGTGTGATTAGCTCCGCGGGTGCAATTGGCAAGCAGTGTATGTCTTGACATCTCCAGCCACATATCTTCTCCGATCTGTGAAAGTCAGTGTAGATACTAATGAGTTTCTGTAGTCAACCCCGACGGCGCCATTGGCCAGATTGGCGAAAAGGTCGGAGGACCATTCAGCAAGGATGGCATCATTGGAAGCCAGTTTGACGCGAGCAAGAATGGCATCGCAGGCCATGTCGAGAGGGCTGTTGATGGGCCGAGTAACCCTGCTGGAAGCTCAAAGTAAAAGGTGTTACTTGAGCAAAGAAAGAAAGTTAAATATTTGTATTATAGCCAAGAGGCATTGAATGGAAGAGACATGAATCATCTTAATTATTGTGACCACACACATTCGCACGTCTTCCTCTTTTCAGTGTTGAATCCCTGCCACCGCTAGGTATACCAACATAAGACTGGAGACTGAACACTCGAGCTCAAAGAACCATAGTTTCTCCTTCATCTTCGGCATGCGTCTCTCATCATCGAAATGCACAATACGACCTGAGAAACCACAACTACGCATTTACACCAGCTACGTCGCACTGCCATAAGTAAAATAATGTACGTATTATTTATTCAAGCCCACCCACCATTCAAAACTCAAGGCGCGGATATGCTACAAAATCTGCACAAGTACCAAGAGCGAGGAACGCGCGACATTCCCAGTCAGCACATTCACTCTCCCAGTCTCCTCCCCGGACCCATTCCACCCCAAGCACTCCCCGTAGCCCTTGCCGCACTAGGCGGTGCGCCACTCCCAGCTGCTCCAGCCGTCCTGCCCCGTCCCTCAACAACATGACCAAAGCCCCTGTTCTGCACACTGCCCGGCGTCGCACTGAACCAACCCCTAATAATCTGAGGCGTACGGATGTAGTTTCTTCCACCACCAAATGTAGGCCAAATGCGCGTCAAGAAATCGTACAAGTGGGCGGCGATGAGACCGGTGAGTTGGCCGGCAGCTGCTTCAGGACCGTCGATGACGAAGCTCATGAAGAGCATGGCGAAGGGTAGGTATTTACTGTCAAAGGTGACGATGAAGAAGGATACGGGGCGCGTGGGATTGTCTTGGGCGAACGTGTAGGCGTATGCGAGGGACAGCGCGGGGAGAAAAGTGTATTGGTTCAGAATGCCACCTGCGGTTGCCTTTACGGGGACTGTTAGCACAAGTCCGTTCCACAGCACATCGTATCAAAGCGACAGGGCGAACAAGGTAACAAAGGCGCGACAAGCCGCAAAGGTATGTAGGGAGCCAACACCGCCTTGCGAAATGGAGAGCATTCGCAAAGCTTTCTCAAGTGACAATCCCACCATGCCCACACACCACACAAGTCCCTTTGAATGATTGCGAATGACGGAACCGCATGATGTGCAGGGGTATTCTTCCTCCGTTCCAGGAACCGCTTCAGCTAGAAATAGTAGGCTGGGCGGGCAGATAATCGGAGGTGATTTGGAGACCGAAGTCGTCGCAGACAGTTGTGTCGATGCGATGTGGGGAGTTCTATGTACGCGTAGTCGCGGAGTGGTTGCAAATAAGTACTTACGGCAATGACGCTCGCAACAAACATGGTGTACACGAAGAAGTCGCCGGGCTGCGAGAAGCGAGCTGACTCGCGCTCGATCGAGCTGCCGTACTGGTATAGAAAGTATGGATCAAGCAGGATACCGAACTTGGGTTTCGTGATCAGAAACGCCGTGAAGATTCGCCAGAGCTGAGGGAACACTTTCGTCGTAAAGACATAGTGGCTCGCGAAGATGTAATGGTAGAGGCTAATGACGCCGCCATAGCCGGCAGCTGATACAACGACTGCTGCAGCTGTGATGGTCCTAGGAAGAGGTCAGCAATTGATCGAGCGTGTTTGCGCAGCAGCTCGAGAGCTTGCACGAGCTTTGCAGAGCTCGACGAGCACGAGACTAGCTTACCTAGAGACCGGCGGGAGTGTCCAGAAGACATCCATCGTTACGTGAAGCTATAGCAATTGTACGCGTGAAGGTGTCGTGAACGAGGACCAGCGAGGTGCTGCCTGGAGAGAAGAGGAGCCAGCGAATTCGCAAGGTGGCTTAAAAGTCGGGCTGCGCGGGTGGGGGCTCCCGCTAGACCGCATCGCGCCGAATCACGTCATTGGTTGCCGGAGCTTCCATTCACTGCGCGCTGGAACATTCTGAAGCTACACGAACATCATGACATTTAGAATCTCGACGGTTATTAACGTCGCATCTCTCTACCAGATATGGTCGATTCCATCTACAGTAACCAAGTTCCAGTCATCCGAGTCCACACCGATTTTCATGCAAAAACACGCATTGCAGCACTTGTTATCCTCGTTCTTTGCCGGCTTCATCGCGACAAGAATATCCTTCTTCGTCTTATTACACTGATGACACGTGAACTCTGTCTTCTCTTCATATCTATGCAAGGTCCAGCCCTCGCGAAGTTCATACCATTGAGCGTCTGTGCGGCGTGATTCGGCCATTGAGGATTCGGAATCGGAAGACTCGCTGTCTGAGGCTTCGTTGTCTGTGGATGCAGAGGCTCCGGGCGCGGTGAATACAGATCCCGTGGATGGAACGTTGCTGGTTGGAGAGGATTGGATTATAGAATCCTTGGTAATAGACACAATACGCGAAGATTGGCTAGTCGTGGATTCGGTAGTGGTAGTGGAGCCAGGTGATGGAGTCATCTCGATAGAGAGAGAGGACTCGCGCTCTCTTTTATTGAGGGACGGGGTTCCCATTGTGTTCGTGGATATAGATGCAAGCGGTTAGATGAGTATGGGGGCTGTGCGCTGTGAGGTAAGTGGTATAAAGGATGGGAGTGCAGCAGATGAATAGATAAAGCCCTGTCTAAATGGTGTGAAAGGAAAGACAATCCATCTTCTTGTCTCACCTGCACAAACACTTGGCGTTAAAGCTTGAGACTCGGTTTCGTGCCATGCACAGAACGGTCACGAATAGTCCTAGTTATTCTTTCCTTGAGTTCCGTGAACCTCACTCTCTCCCCCCACGCCAGGCGTCCCCCGCTCCTCATAAGAATCCTCATATCTTCTCCATATCTCCATGTCTCTGGCTACTCTCTTGTGATGTCGGACACGGTGCTGGTAGGCGACCATGCGCTTATCCGCTTCAAGCATACCACCGAGTATCATTCCAGACATTTGAATGTAGCTAGACTGTGTGAGACAGAGACAGTGGGAAGGTATAGGAAGGCACATACGTCTTGAACTGAACAGTAAGTCCCTTGTAGACGGGAGAGAAGGCGTATGCGACACCACCTGCTACGGCGAAGAAAGCGCCCCACTGCACCCCTAAGGTCAGCCATTGTACTAGTAAATAGAATCTTTGCTCTCTCTCAACCCATTTTCAATCAAGCGCGCAATCGTTACCCGTGGCCAGATACTCATTTTGACCAGTAACATCCGCAGATGCACATAGTCATCGGACGCATGCGATCATCCTTCTCTTTCTCGTCATGCCGCCATTTTTCACGATAGATCTAAAGTAAAACATCCCCGCCAAACCACAAAAAAAAAGACATGGAAAAAGACAGATGCATACCTTTGTACCCCCAATCAACGCGCCCCTTGCAGCTTCCCAAGCCGCCTGATTGGTCTCCTCGTCCTTTTCCAAACTGCCATGTTGTCTCACCATGATCGAGTTATCATTGGCGTCGCGCGTCTAACCAAAGAAACGCTGTACTGGAATCACAATTCGTGGATTAAGATGTTTGTGACGTTGGGCACGCCAGGAGATGTAGATGAGGTGATGTCAACGTACATTTTCGGTTGGAGCTCGGACATGAGCTTGTTTAGTGGGGGTGCGATGTGGGGTGCATCGTCCATTTCAGATGAAGATCGGGTACACTATCCTTAGTATACAACTTCATCCTTTTGTTGCGTGGACCTGCCATCTCACCCTAGATACGTTGAGGGGGTATGGATGGTAAAATATGTTACTAATGAACTTCGTTTCGCGTGTTCTGGTATCTATGCTACTCTTCCTTCTAAGTTGTACACATACTCTTACATATAATACTTGGAACGTTCAGTCGTGTGATCATGCTCTGCGTAAGCAGCCCGAAAGATTAACGCCGTAACCGTTTTATCAGCGTGACACTTGTGATGGCACGGAGGGCATGCCGTCCAACACCTCTTCCTTCTTCTCCTTGGAGAGTGATTCATCTGGCGTCGATTCCTCACTGTAAAGCTCCTCCTTCTCTACCCCATTGTCGTGAATGTCGGGCTTGCCACCAAGCTCATTTCCCTGTACAGTTTCATATTGCGAAGCGACGGCGTCTGAGCCAGGGCCAAGTGGCCGGAAGAGCTGTACGCCCTTTGCGGCATTGAGCTTGTCCTGTTCCTCCCTCCACTGGCGTCCGCGGTTGCTGTAGCGTTGGATCAGATCGCGGTAATGTTTGAGGCCCTTGTCAACGGCTTCTTCGTCTTGTCCAATGAGTTGGTGCCTTCGCATTTTGAGCGCCTTGTACAGCTTCCACTGTTTGTCTTCGGGAATTTCCTTGATGTGATATTCTACCTTCCAATCGTCGAATTCGGTGATTTGCTCTGGTCGTTCAACATAGCCTCCGTTGACCAGATTGCGGACAGTCAATGTCCAACCCATCAAGGGGCCTGTGGGGAGTTCTGGGGACTTTGCGATGTCTTTGGTAGCATCACCTGACACTTCAGCAACCTCTTCAGTAGTCTCTTCCGTAGTCTTTTCAGCGGTCTCTTCAGTAGTCTCTTCGACAGTCTCTTCAGCAGCCTCTTCACTAGTCTCTTCGGCAGTCTCTTCAACGACGCCCTCGTCAACGTCCTCTTCAGCAGTCAGACGCTCATCTTCTTGCGCTTCGTCTTCTTCCGAAGACTTTTCGGCATCGATTTGTTCATCGACGTCGTCCTGCGCTTCTTGCCAAGCTGCTTGGGTCTCGGGATCATCCTTGCCTACACCGACGACGTTGCGTGCAAACTCCTTCTGAGCGGCCTCTCCGGCACTCTGAATCTCGTCTGCTTGCTCTTCGGTGACGGGTTCGGCGAAGACGTACATGAAGGGTGTTTTGCCTTCACGGGCCTCGAAGTGTAATCGGATAGACTGTTATGATTAGCGATGAAGTTGTAGTACTCGGGTAAACAACCTACCGTTTCGGGGAACTTTTCAGTGGCTTTGACAAGAAACTCATCAACAAGACTCAGAGAAATCTTAAACTCCTGATCTCCCAGAATCGTGTCATGCTGACCGTGCAAGACGGCGTCCATATCCGGAAGGCTTAGATACTGGAAGCCGAAGATGCGCTCGATGTTGTGGAAGGCGATGAAGATGCCGTCCATGCGCCCCATGCGGACTTGCAGAGAGTATTTTAGCAGAGTCGCACGCGTCATGTCGTAAAATTCACGCTCAAACGATTCCCACTCGCCCAGACTGTGACGAAGCTGGTAGCCAGAACCCTCTTCGTATTCCCTGTGGTTCATGCGGATCGAAACAACTGCTCGCGTCTTCAGATCAAACACTCCGGTTCCAGGCAAGCGCGGGTCAACGGCGTCGAGCTGCGAGCGCATCATAATGTTACCTTGCTTGGAGTAATGGTAGCAGCGACTGGCATTCTCTTCTGCAGGCGCCTTCTCGGGACTGGACTTTCGAAATTTCTCAAACTCGCTGCGCTCGGTTGTGAGAAGTTTTTCGAGCGAGTGGCCCAGCCAGCTCATGATGTTGGGGCTGTCGTAGGATTTGTCGGCGTCGATGGCATAGATGCCGTCCTTGTAGCGGAGGAAGACGGCACTAGGGCCAAGTGTGATTCTGGAAAACTTGGGAGAAGGTTCGGGAAACTGGCGCGAGAGCATGCCGTGGTTGAGTTTGCGGAAGTTGGACAGGATGTAGTGAAAGTGCTGGAGCATGCTCGACATGCTGGATGTAGAGCCAGTGAACTTTGTGCCAATGCGCTTTGTCAAAGCCAGCAAGTCCTTGTCCTTGGAGGAGGTCTTGTATTCGCTCAGGGCGTCAAAGTCGAACTCGTTCGCCGGCATGATTTTCTCGAGGTAAGGATCGAAATTGTACACTCGCGAGCGTGGGTCCTGCAGACGATATACACCGGGGTTGAAGAGAACACGGTCGAGGCCATAGGAGAGCATGGGGACGGGTGGCTTGTCGACTTCAACGGGCTCGAAATTGAGGTCGGCGGGGTAGAGGGTGCTGATAGCAATCGCCTCTCGCTCTTCGTCGCTGCTCTTCTTTTTCCTCTTTCTCTCCTTCTTGTCGCCAAGAAGAGCATCTTTGATAGATTGTTCTCCGCCATCCCCGGCTCCCTCCCCCGCTTTACTAGACGCTTCCGGTTTCTTGTCCTTGACAGAATGCTTCCTGATCTTGGGTCTGCGGTCGGACTTGTGTCGGACGGATTGGGGCTGTGGCAGTCGGGTCTGGCTGCGGGCCGCGCAGAAGAGGCAGGCGGGAGTGCTGTGCCATAGCGAGGCTGGCGACAGTTGGCGACGCAGCATCGGGAGGAGCGTGGTGGGGAAGGCGTGCGGGTGGCGCTTGACATGCAAATGGCAGCGACGCCCGGTCGCGACTGCCCTCTGAAAAAAGTGGTCGGCGTTTGTTAACGCCGGGCGATCATTGGGATCAGCCATGTGACGTACGCGTGCAAGTGGCCCGGGGCCAATGCAGCGTGGACGCGCGGAAAGCTACCAGCAACCAGAGACCCACCCTGGCCTGCGGCAGTCCACCCATACATAGTACACTTGTGCATCCTACCCGTCTGTCTTGTCCTGTCATTTCCTTGCAAACGCGCTGTGAACAGTCGGCCCGGTGAATCATCCCGCGCCCTCTCACAGACGACTCGCACAGCGCTGGACAGGACGGTGGAAAGCCCTCTCTCATCCATGCCACGGAATAATAACATGTCGTGATTACAACACGCCTGCCAACCCCCCGCCCGCACCTGGCCGCGCCCGCCATCTGCTGCTGCCACTGCTGCTGCTACTGCTAGGTACCGTCTAGTCGTTCCGCCGTTGTCCTCCGCATTGTCTCCCGTTGCGCCCACGTCCTGATTGGTCCCACCGCCATTCTGCGCCCAACTCTGCTCTCCCGCTCCAATTTCCACCCCCCAGGTCTTGTTAGCATCTTCCAGAACATCTCCCGACGCGACACTTGCCTCCCTCTCCCCGGAACCCCTCTGCATGCGAATAGCTGTGCCGCCAAGCTCGTGCTGGGCTTCGCGCGCCAATCGAGAAACCAGGAATGTCCAAAGACAAGCGGAGAAGCATCTTCGGCAGTAGCTCGCTGAATGCCTTCGCGTCGCGCAGTCACAAGGATGAATCGCAGCCCTCGAATCTGCTGCGGAAGCGGCGCACTGCGTCCTTCATGTCGAACCTCTCCGATGTGTCGCAGTACACAGACGCAGCGCCTTCCAACGGCAGCACGGCAGCGGCGAGCAGCAGCACCCTCATGGAACCGCCAGACCCCCAGCGACCGACGCTTTCCAAAGCTAGCCTCAAGCGCGCCAGCTCCGTCTTTAGCTCCTTCCGCGGCTACAAAGTGTCCGCCGACGACGACCCCGAGCCGCTCTCTGCGACCTCGACGCGAACATCGACTGGCTTTGGAGAATACATCTGGGAGGACGTGCAAGATCGGCAGGTGCTGCAGCATGGCGAGGTCCAGACGAGCAGCTCCATGTTCAGGAAAAAGAGGGAATATCTGGTGCTGACCGAGAAGCACCTGATCAGGTTCAAGAACCACTCCAAGGCGATTGAAGCCTTTCCTGGGTGCGCTTCAGTGTCGGCGAGCTTCAGAGACAAGGCTAACGAGCGCAGGATACCGTCGCCGAACCACCGCATGAGCTACTACCGCCACAGCCACAGCCCGTCTTTTGGATCCGCGCACGAAATGCAGTCCTTGGCTTCAGAGTCGTCCGGAGATCGGCACCATGGCATACCCCTCCGCCACATCGTCGCCGTATACCATCTGGACGACGGCCGACCACACTTTGCGCTGGAGCTATACTACTTGGACGACGAGTCAAACAACGCCTCCTCCATGACTCTGCAGTTTGGGGATCCAGAAGAGATGTTTTCCTGGCTCAAGACCATACGGGAAGCGGCCAACAGGGCACGGCTGTCTGACGCGAAGCCCATTTCTGCACACAACTCCCACCTGGCCGCGCGCGTTGTTGAAGCAGAACGCGACTATGTACCCCCACACTACGCCATATACAAGGTAGTCCTCCGACCACAAGGGAAGACGACGACGAGGTCTTCGACAGACGATTTGCCCAAAGTATCTGCTTCAGTATGTTTCCTTGCTATCGGTGTACACAAAGTGCACATTATTCCGTTGTTCAAAGCATCATCACAACGGTCCTCCAGTCCTTCGTTGGTGTCTCATAACACTCAGTCATCGCATGGTATCCTAACCTTGACCGAAGTTCGCGTAAACGAAATCGATGATACCTTTCAATTAACTTTCCGGTACGTGGCTGCTGTCGTACTACCAGGAACCTGCTAATGGCACATAGGAAACCTCTCGAACGCCCCAAGGTCCTCCATCTGGCGTCATTAGCCTCGCGGGACATCGCAGTCCGTCTACGATCCATAGAAGCCAACCTGAGACCCGAGTGGGAGACGCGACCTTTCGACTTTCTTGTCCCAGACGACGTCCACCATGACATTGGACGACAAGAAAGCCCACATCCGATGGACCAGGACTCTCTGGACAGAACCTTGATTGGATATTGTGTTGCTTACGACGTACAACCAGAGAACATTAGCTACCAAATCACCTATCCACACGAAGATGCCCCACGTTTTGAGCTCCTACCACCTGCCGGTCTGCGCAGGAAAGAGTACAACATCCTCGAGCTACTCGCTGTTATGCGCGCATTGCGCTACAATGAGACTTTCGGTGGCATCTCATTCAAGGATGTCAAGTTGGACGCCCTCAATGGGCTGAAAGATCCGAATGGCGCGGAGCATGTCTGCTTGAAAACAAAACGCGGAACATATGCACGGCTAGATGTCGAAGAGCTGGAACGGTCTTGTCTACTCGTGCAAGAAATCCGCGCTTTGGCTCTGACGAATCGCAAGCTGCGGAGGATGGACTTCACGGCCTGCATCTCCAGAAAACCGAAAGACCATGGGGAAGGTAGAGGCAGTGCAAGAGATGAGGGTTGCGGCATTGTGGAAGCTCTGTTTCCACTCTGCAAGTACCAAACCACCAATGTCGACTGGATAGCTCTCAACAAGATACAACTTGGCGACACAGATTTGGATTACCTCGTCGCGGCGGGTGTCGAACGAGCGTGCCACTTCCGCGGCCTGGAATTGAGTGGGTGTGGACTAACAGATCGCTCGCTTTCTCTTGTACTGGATGCCATTCGTGCGCAGGAGACTACGCTTGAAGCCTTGGATCTGTCGTCTAACCCTTTCAGGCTGTCACCAAGTATCTTCGATTCTCAGATTGGCGTTTTCGGATACCTCACGCGACTCAATCTCTCGCACGTTGCGCGCTCGTCGGGTCTTGAGTCTTTGATCTCGGTCGAAACATTCGCTGGCTGGAGATTACAAGAGCTGATCCTGAGTGGTACTTCACTCAATCCCGCCATGGTCGACGCAATCGCTGGGTAGGTTGCTACACACTCTGGGTTTTCGCATCTCTTACTAACCATCGCACAGTTATCTGGTCAATTACAAGCAATCGTCAGCTCTCCGCGAGCTCAAACTGGACCACTGCTTTCTTACAGGGAGAGATATAGCATACCTGTTGCACTCGATGACTGAGCAGCCTGGAAAAGCTCGCGAGTTGCATTTGGACGTAAGCGAGAACAACATCGAGGAAGATCTGGACAAGTTGACTAGGGCCATCTCCAAAGGTCTCGCCCCATCGAACTTTACTCTCCGTCTACTAGAGTTTGAGGAGGATGGCGACTTTCGCAAAATGATTCTCGCGTTGGCCGCGAATAACACGATCCGGCAGCTCGATATTTCGCGGGCATCATTACCATGCGACGCCTCGGAAGAAACTTGCCAGGCCATGGAAAAGATGTTTGCAGACAACACAAGTCTCGAGTGGCTTGACATCTCTGGAGAAGACTCTCGGCTCGAGACGACCAAGCTAGGCGTTGGCATCAATCGAGCGTTACGGGGTTTGCAACGCAACCGAACCTTGCGCGCCCTATACATCAGATGTAAGTTGATATACACTTGGTACTTGTGGGCAAACGACTGACCATGCCAGATCAAAAGCTGGGTGTACAGGGAGCAAGCACTCTAGCGGACGTGCTCAAGGTCAACACCACTTTGCAGTACCTTTACTGTGAAGACAACGGTATCGCCTTGACTGGCTTTACTGACTTGGTCAATGCGCTTCATCGGAACACCACGCTTCTCTTCCTTCCTAGCATGGAGGAAGCACGGCAGATGGCACTGAAACAGACCGAAGAGCAAGTCAAGTCCATGCGAGACGACCTAGCAATACCCACGCAATCAAAGTCGTCTTCTGTCCGAAGCAGACTTGCGAACCGCGTAGTCAGTAACTCCAAGAGGGAGTTGAACAACGCGTCGGGTCTCTCGGACCAAGACATCAAAGCCGCTTTGGGCCTCGTCGACGAGAGCTGGGCGAGGCAAGAATACCGCCTCCAGCAGTATCTCCAACGAAACTACAACATTGCGCACGGCATACCAACAACCATGGATGTCGATGAAGAAGAATTTGAAAGGCCGGACACAGCCGGTAGTCTGGGCAGGATCCTCGAGAAGGTCAAGATAGAAAGCACACCGACGGACGAGAAAAACGTACAGCTTGGTGTCTACACGCCACAGTTCTATGCACCAGGTGCGTCGACACCCACGACCGAAGTCGACTACGATATTACGCCTCTGGAAAAGGAGCTGGAAATGTCTTTTGGCGATCAGAGACGAGCATTTCCTTTCCCCACGTAAACGACCTGACTCGATGCCACGACACAAACCCCTCTTGTGCGCTTGCACACATTGCGCATGTCGATCGCCTCGAGGCTGCTACCATGTATATATAGACCTTGTTTTGCATATAAACCCTCTTACACCAGGGGTCACTCGGCGTTGTCATTTTTCTTCTCTTTCTTCACACGATGCAACAATACGGCGGGGGGAATGCATACGGTTGGGACATTTGCTGCGATTCCTCTTCCTCTTCCTCTGCGAGAGGGCGTGCATGCGCCCATTGACTAGGAGGTTCAGGGTACGGAGGGAAGGTATAATAACTCCCCATGATACCATAGATGATTTGAATACATGTATATCAACTGCGCTGAGTCGTTACAATATTGGATACATGTTTTTCGCAGTTGGGTCTGAGACGAATGCATGTTGAAGATGACGCAGAACAACAACGGTCGCTACGTGAGGCACGACCCCTGCTCCACGGGCCTTAGCGACATCATCGCTCCGTTGCCCGCATCACCTCCGCGAAGCTCGTTCTTCTAGAAGCTCCCCACCATGCCGTCCTACACATGACTGCACCTTCCCACGCTGCGAACCACCCGCACACGCCTGCCAAACGTCACTAGACGCCTGTCGTTTGCTCACCTCCGCCTCGCGCCCTCGCTCTCCAACCCACTCGCGCCCGCTTGCCCGCCGCCGCTCCACTTGGAACATCACAACCGCGCCAACATCACTATCCCCTCGCTACACCACACCCACAGCGGCCATGGCGGACGCAGACATAGAGGCCAACATCGACATCCTATTCAGTTTTGGAGCGGATCAGCTGGACAGAAATGAAGCCCGACAGCTTCTCGCGGTATGGCCCAAACAGCCCGCACCCGGTTTGCGCGTTCCGACAAAGCCCTAACCAAGCAAACAGAATCATGGCCAAAGTGTCGAGGCCGCCATGGACAAGTACTTCACCAGCATGGACCAGGGAGGCATACAATCTCTAAAAACCCATCTGCGCAATTCACAAGCTAAGTGGGACGAGACTGCCTTTGCGGGGGCTGGCTATGGTATTGACGACACAAACGTTCCCAGTACGTCGACTTCGGTTCCGGAGACATCCTACAATAACACAACTGACAGCTGCGCGCTTCAGCATTCAATATTGACTATGCTCCAGGCCACGAGAACTACCCGCATAGCAACATCAATAGCAGAGCTCCCACACGGCCGCCCTCCCGGACGAGTGTCGCCTCAACACAAGCTCAAGCCGGCGACGCACCTATGCAGAGTCAGTCCACAGAATGCGCCAGCAACACTATACCGCGAGTGCTGACAAATGTCCAGGCATAGAAGGCCAAGAAACAGGTATCACCGGCTCCAATACCAACTTTGGGCCGGCCATGAGAGACAATTACGATACGTCTCAGTGGGCCTTGGTACCAACCGCGACCGAGATCATCGCCGACCCCATCCCCGTTCAACGCAAGCGCGAACAAGGAGAGCCTGCGATCCTCAAGCCATCCTCCAACTTCAACTACCTCCCAAACCTCATTCCCATCCTCCATTCGATACCGCTGTTCCGAAACGCGCTGCTATGTACGGCTGTTCAAAAAGACGATTACTGGCAGGGCGACGAATGGTGGAAAGGCAATCCCAAGTCGACCTCGCGCATCTTTGATGCAAGTGTTGGACTTTCCGAATCGTATAATCTAGAGATCCTTCACGAAGCGCAGCGGCTAATGGCCTTTCTGGATAAGACCGAGCGGATCTATGGATCGGTCAATGGGCTACTTGAGAGCGAGGCCTGGAGAGAACTACCTTCGACCGTCGAGGACCCAGACGATGATCTGCTCAAATTCCTGGTGTTATGGGGCTTCGCGTTCGAGAGCCAGATGCCTAATGCTGAGTTGAACGGTAATCTTCGGTCTACAGTGGAGGTGGCGGATAGCACCGTAGAGAGCTTTGTGCTTGATGCTGTGGTGACACGCGATCCATCCCGGCCTGACTTTAGCTTGTACGACGTCCTGGACGACTCGCTGTTCTCCGTGGTTGTGGGTAGTGCGCACATTCGCGAACCTAGCAACGTCCTGATACTACGGCTATCCTCGTCGAACACGGAGGCATCTGATCTAGGCATTCGCATTCCGGCGACCCTCTATATCGACCGATACCTCCAACAGAACAAGCACGTCATTGACGGGATGTACAGTGATATCAGGCAGCACGAGGAACAACTGAATATCATCAAGTCGCAAGTGGAGAAGCTGAAGTATTACACTCCAAAGAAAGCAGGCGCGAAAACGGTGGATTCCTTACAGTTACTTAAAACAAGCATGACTGCATTTGAGCCTGCAAAGTCCGGTAGCTCTCCAGAGGATGCGTCAACGTTAGCCAAGCTACAGGAGCTATACAGCAGTATTGAAAGCAAGCTTGCAACCCTTGAGGAGCAGACCGAACAAGCGCAGAAGGCCATCGCAGGCATCTCCGGACGCTTCAAGCCCCGTGTAGACGACAATACTGACGCAACTGCGACTACTGCGGATGACAATGCCATGGACACCACTACCGAAACTACTGAGAACGTTGCCGAAAAGACCTCCGAGCCTGTCAAGGTCGACTACCCAGCCGGACAAGCTCCAGAAGACGCCATGAACCGTCCCTACGAACTCTGGGGTGTGGCCACCCGCCGCGACGTAGTCTACATCCGGCACCCGGACATCAACTCCAACACTCCCAACGCAACACAATGGTGGCGCATGCAATACGACAGTGAATCCGCCAATCCCATCATCCGACGCGACCGCCTCTCCCTATCCGAAGTCATCGAACGCGCAACCACGGAATCCGCCTCAGCCCTCCTCGTCTACGCAAACGAGGCTGCTACGACCACCGAGCCTCTCCCAATACCCAAACCGCTCGAGGACTTTGCCAAAAAGGATAATCTGAACTTTTTGAGAGAGTTGCAAGAGAGTCGTACCGGCTGGGAAGACTATGGCGGTGACTATGGAGATGTAGCGCAAGGAGGGTGGGACGACACTATGCATCCCACGTCCCATTCCAATCTTTCCTTTGACGAGGGAGTGGATGAGAATGGCTGGAGTGAGATTAGTGCTAAGGAGTTTTCTAGCAGCACTCGCCCACGGAACGATTCGAATATGAGTTCTGCGACGCTAACGCCAAATACCGAGATTGAGGATGACGAGCAGCAAGTCGCGGAAATGACGCCTGGTGCTGCGAATATGAGTAGTGCTAGTAGCGAGACTGTGGGACGTGGGGATGATGCGATGGAGTTGGATGGGGATAATGGGAAGTTGCAGAGTCAGGTGCGGTTCTCGGATGTGGATATGGAGGATGTGGGTGCGGGTGCGGCGGATGGGGGACTGGAGACACGGCATGTTGAGGTTTCGGAGAAGAAGGGTGGGTAGAGTACGCCTTTTGTACTACCGGAAGAGGAGCAGTGGGGCGAGGATTTTTATCATGCTTTGTAGGCGTGGATTGGTCCTTGGAGAGAGGCATGAATTGGTTAGCTGCTAGGCGGATCTGGTCCGTAGTATCTGCCATGGTTGGTCGAGTTGAAACTATAGGTTCGCTTGGATGAGATGGCAACATTTTATTTTCATTCTCTGAGTCTGGTTCGGCTCGGGTCCAAGGTTGGTCTTGTGCGGTCTTGTGACCTCTGGCTGGCTTCTATGGGTATAAAAGCTGCTCTGGTCCTCGTCTCTTTTTCTTTTCTTCACACATTCTATTCAAAGCTTTTTTCTTCTTCTCCAAAAGATCAAACCTAACCTAAAATGACTGCTCTGTCCTCTCTCTCTCTCTCTCCAAAATGGAAGGCAAATGTCGCCATGTTTCTGGGATTTTTTAAAACGAGCTGGATCAAGTCTTATGTTCCGTCTTCTGTTCTCCACAAAAATAGCAGAGGAGATGACAAATGTTCTCCTCGTCTCGCGGGCGATACCAAAACATATTTAGCAATCCGTACATGGACGAGCCTTCCAGCCTACGGGTTAGAAACTCACGATAATCGGTCTCGTGCCTTCACTCTCGACACCTCTCCAGGTTGTTCATTTACGCTCGACACCTCTCCAGCTTGTCTCCTCCCTCAACACTTCGTTAATGTGTTGTCAAAACGCCCAACAATGTTATTATGTTGGTTCCGGCGCCTCTTCTTTTTCAAAAGATGAACGATAAAGAGGATGTGCTGGCCGTTCCTGGGAGAGTCCAAACATACCTAGGTACGAACCATGAGCGGCAACGTCTGTTTCTCAAAAATACTGCAAATCGAACGGATGGCTTGGTCTTCGCTGGACGAGATTGGAAAACGCAACTCTTCCCATTCATGGTGTCGGTGGGCCAGGGGCCAAAGCAGCTCATAACCACGGTATGAGTTTTTGCTGTCGGCAGTCTAAATCACACTTTTAGGCATGGAAATTTGAAAGCACTTCGGGCAAGACGATATGCGTCTGAAGTTATGCGAAGCCGTCCAGAATTCAGAGGACGATATGCCTATTGTTCTCAGAATAATCAGCGGAGCCGCGAAAATACTGGAGCTGGACGCGTGGATACAAAAATCTCTCGACTGGACTGTTCTTGTCGACCTTATCACATCTGGGGTTATCTTTTATCATCAAAATGTCGAAGTGGACATGAAATGTTTGCTGCTTCTTGCTCCCAAAACTTTGAGAGGCTGTCGGCATGAGAGACTGCTCTTCCTCTCTTTTTCTCGAAAATAAACCACCAACTGCGTGTCCATGGGAGCGCGATAGCCAAAAGATCCCATCAATGGTTGTGTTGCGCGGAGAATAGGACTCTGCCTCTACCAAAACTAAAGCGATAAAACAACATGTTGCCTACTGCCTTCTTGGTTCCGGAACCTACTTTTGTCGACTTCGGCCCTAGAAACTTATCTACACACAGGTCATGTGTTCTGCGGAATTCCGAGAAAGCATTAGAACTATAGGCTGGGAATTTTATGGACTGTTCGGCCCGTTCTTGCCCATCTTAGCTGGAGGAAGTGGATATAAAGAGCCTACTCGAGGCGTATACTTGGTCGTCTATCCTCCATCTCTATTCCTCAAAACCTTGAAAACAACCCATTCATGTAGTGATGGAGCTGCTCTGCTGCCTGATTTCAGGAAAAAGATTATCGGTGTACGAATGGTCTGGGTGGACTGTCTGAAAGTTACACGGCCTCTCACTATGTCTTCCGTCTTCCCTCCTTCTCCAGGATACAAAGGAACATTAAAACGACCTTCTTTTCCCTCCTTCCAACCCAGAACTGCGATCCAGTCAAGCCATGCTTCCTCTCGGGCAATGGCAACTGTTCACTACACAGAGTGAGACGACCCCTATCCACGAGAGCATACCTACAAAAACGCCCCTTGACAAAACTATTCGCAGTAGCTTCTGGCTTTCACGAGTATATAAGTTTCTACCAGGCTGGAGTTAGTCTCTTAATTATACTCGACTTCTTTACTTTTGAACAAATCATGTGTGGGAGATATCCATGGTCTGTTGGACTCTTGCCGTTATTATTACCAAAAAAAAAGACACGACCAGACGTTTGAAATAGGCGACCACGTTAGATATGACGTGTGCCAAAGCAAAACCTGTTTTTATGCATGGATCGAAACGCAAAGCAATATTCTCTATGTGGAGAAGAGGGTGCCTCCTGTGGCTATAAAAACCAGCGACGATAGCCATATGAGATACTAAAAGCGGCTCTCGCGTGCTCACGGGCTGAGTCTCGGCTCTGGGCTCGAAAAAAGAGATCTTCTTCATCGTCACTTTTACTCCTCGACAGACTGTTCTATCAAAACACGGTACAATCAAAACCTCAACCAAAACATCGCATATTTGTCCACTCTTCTTCCGAAAATTAGAGAGACCAAACATGGGCAGGCATTTCCAATCCAAAATATTCGTGTGTCATGTACAATCACGAGAGATTAAAATGAGAAACAGAAGCCTACATGATGGTGCGCTGCTGGAAGAATGTATATAAACTTCGCCCTTCGGCCTCAGCTTTCTTCCACATCTACACACCCTTCATTTCAGATTTCTAAAAAAGACGAAGAAGTCACTCGATGACTGCAGTCTTTCCTGGCGTTTCTCAAAGCCATGAGCAGCTCCAACATGTGTGTGTTGCCTTTGTCCAACTAAACCATAACGATTCCGTCCATGGGTGTGCCGAGCTGGTCAAATGGTTTAGCCAAAAAGAATGCATCGCGAGATGTTTGCGAATATTCTAATTTGTTTATCCAAACTACTATTCGCATGCTTGATTACCACTTTCTTTCCTAGCCTCTTTAGAATGACCTTTATGCAGCATTATTGCGTCTTGCGGCCTTGTCGATACCAAAAGCAAAGAAAAACTTGTCATGGAAGAGCCGCGTGTGTCGAGAGATAGCAGAATATCTAGCATATGGCGAGAGGCTTGCTGGAAAAAATCAAAATCAGGTGCTTGACAAATGCTTTACATTGCTGCATCGAGAGCCCTGAAACGCCAAACTAAAAACTCTATGACTTCTGCTCGCCCAGAGGCATCGATGGGAAGTATATAGAATCTGCTCCAGCTCATAACTCCTTCCTGTATCTTTGCATACTTTGTTCTCGATGTCACAGACTCGACAACTATACCACATCGCCGTCGTGGAAACCAAAACACATCGTTGAAAATGTCATGTTCTTCTGCATATTGTCTTTTCAAAACCGAGTCTTCTCCTTGGGATG
This sequence comes from Alternaria solani, assembly GCA_002952155.1. Classification (NCBI taxonomy): domain Eukaryota; kingdom Fungi; phylum Ascomycota; class Dothideomycetes; order Pleosporales; family Pleosporaceae; genus Alternaria; species Alternaria solani. The sequence goes on along the minus strand of CP022030.1, from coordinate 390,225 downwards.
AGTTTACGAAACTGTTAAGAGGATGCGATGTGGGACAAGACAAACACCCGGACAGTACTACGGTCAAAATCTTTATAATCAATACCGACCACTAGATTTGGTCGTTTTGAAGCTATGGAGTGTTTTTGAAACGAGAAGCCGAGTCGCGACCGTGGGCCAACATTATGTTCGTACGAAGTATCTCAATAATCGTAGCCTTCGATTCATGTTCTTGTCCTCAAAACCACCACACCATTTCATCCCTCTTAACCCTGCATCTCAATACCACCAGATCCATGAAGCACCTCGCCAGTGCAGTACGACCCCAGCGGCGAAGCTAGATGCACGTAGCACGTAGCCATCTCAACCGGCATACCCGGCCTATTCAGCGGGCAAGCACCAACACCAAGCGAATCCATAGCATCCGCAGGGTTGTTCTTAGTAGCCGGCTGCAACGGAGTCCAGATAATACCCGGCGCGACAGCGTTCACGCGGATGCCGTTTGGCGCCTGCTGCTGCGCAAGGCCACGGGTGAAAGTCGCAATGGCTCCCTTGGTGGACGCGTAGTCGAGGAGCATGGGGTTGGACATGTAGGCCGCAACGGAAGTGCTGTTTACGATGCAGTCGCCGCGCTTCATGTGCTTGAGCGCGTATTTGGACATGGCGAACATGGAGATGACGTTTGTCTGGAAGGTCTTTTCTGTAACGTCAAGATCGATTTCTGTAATGTCCGTGCAGGCTTCTTGCATCGCGGCTGTTGTGTCATCAGTATTATTTCCGAAGATGAACAAAGCAACGTGATCTTACCATTGTTGACGAGGACGTTCAGCTTGCCAAACACCTTCATGTGTTGCTCAACAGCCTGCTCGCAGTTCTTCCTCTCCCTCAGGTTGAATTGCATGAGGTTCGCCTTGCGACCAGCCTCCTCGACCTTCTTCTTGACATACTGTGCGTCTTCCTCTTCCTCGGGAAGGTACACGATACTAACGTCGGCGCCTTCTCTCGCGAATAGAATGGCTACAGCTCGTCCGATACCCGAGTCTCCACCTGTGATCAATGCAGCCTTGCCCTGCATCAGGCCCCGACCCTCATACTCCTTGAGGTACGGCTTCTGGTTCTCGTCCCAGAACTCAAGACGTGACCATTCTGCCTTTTGTTCGGTCTTTGCATCGAGACCTGGGCCGCCTTCTTGGTTCTGGGGGGTGATCTCTGTGGACGGGTAGGCGGTGACGGGCGCCTTGTTGTCGCTCATCTTGAGGGTCGTGTGCGTAAAAGTACGTGTGATGGGTCTAATTGAGACGGAGGAAGTGATTGATTTCGTCAAATTGAGCTTCAAAGATCTGGTGATTGATTTTCTGAACATTTCTGCCCTTCGCAGAGGGTAATTGTAGGGGTGGGGTTTGGAGGGGTTGGGATTTGATGAGATCGTCATCGAGCGTCATTGTTGAACATACAACACCACGTCACGACGAAGAGTCTAGACTTTTGTTTTGGAAGCTGTATATTAGCCGGTGCGTAGAATCGCGATAACGATGGCATGTGGTGTGTGTGCGGCACTCCAGTTGACTGATGGATAGATGCGCTTGCTGCGCCCAAGGGACTGTGCCGCTCCACGGGTGTCCATGTGCGCGGATACCATCCCGCTTCAAAACGCACTCGCGTACCTAAACAGTAAGGGAGGATCGAGAGAAAGTTGATTGAAGCGAACTGGAGTTCGAGGTATTGCCGTGCGATGCCTGAGAGCGTGGAAATGATGGGGTCGGAAACAGCGACCTATGGCCCCACCTTTCTTTTGGAGGAGGCGTCGCGGCGCGTCGCGTCGCGTTGACAACTTCTCAACCCAACCCAGCCTCCTTGACTTCTTTAACTATGTTCCAAAGCTCTTCTAGCAAACCTTCTGCGACTAGGTCGCGCGTCATTGACGGCAACATTCTAGATATCTTCAGCGAGATTCTACTGCAGTAACAGTGCCCGGTTGGTCGCATGATGTTCTTCTAGCTGCAACGTGAATTTCAGCTCCGGACATATCGGCCAATCAGTTTCTAGGACGAGCGTCTTTCACCGCTGTGTCGTATCCTAATTCTATTAAACCTCCTCTGCAGACCACGTAGCGCCGCTGCGGACTTCCTGTGGCTACTGTGTGGCGTTGTCAGGATAGGTATCGTGATATTTCCGCAGCGGACCTTGACTCCCACTTCCAGGCGATATCAGACCTAGCACTTCACCAGCTCACGTTCTCAATCGATCCGAAAGGTAGTCTCTTAAGGGCGGAGACTCTGTTGCTGGACAGCGATTCTCCCATAACAACGATTTCAAAGGAAGGCAAGATCGATTCAAGTAGCTGAGCTTTTACAGGACTTCCAGGGTTGCTCAGGTGTCCTGGTTGTTGTACCGCTCACCTGATCTTTACCCCTAGCGATCCGCAACGGGCCGAATAGCCCCGCCATACCTGGCATTTGCCCTGCTCGACTGTCGTAACCCAGTTAACCCCTTCTTACCATGTATGCCGTACGCATACGAATTCCACTTGCTCAAGAATACGTTCTGCGCTAAAGTGCAACAAGACTATACATACAAAATCTTTCCACAGCCAACTTACAAGCGGCTTGTCGGTTCTCTGTGATCGCGATGGCTCCGTCAACTAGAAAGGACTCGCCAAATAGGAGCTCGTTGTCCTTGACGTATCGCAGCTACAAAAAAGACATCGAGTACATCGCTGGCTGGCTCGCGTGGACGTCGGAACGATGCGGATATCTGAGAGCCGACTCCGAGTCCAGAGCACAACAGGATGCGGGCAAGCCGGCCTCAAAGTCTGGAAAGCGAGCAAAACACCCTATACGTATCGCAGACTTTGTGAAAATGGCTAAATTCATTGCTTCGTCCGACTCAAAGCCCGAAGTGCCAGGGGCGCTCCAGAATGTTTTCGACCGGGTCATCGCAACTCGGAGTGAGATGGCCGGTTGGTTTGAGAAAGGGCACAAGGGTAATCAAGAGGGAAACAAGAGACACAAGTACTTCATCACCGTTCTGAAAGTCACCGCAATATCGCTGAATCTGTCGACTCGAGAGACACTAGCGGCGTCAGATGACATTAAACTACAAAACAAATCCTCTGGACTTATGGTCGAAGAGACGGACCCGTTGGACGAACTTATAGTCGAGGTTAAAGAGAATCAACTGCCTAAGATTGATCCTCGCCCTATTGAGCAGAACGAGAAGGATCTGGAGGAAGAATTCTTCTTTGCTATTGGCACCTTTCTTAACGATATTTACCGCATGCGGGCTTATCTTGTTCGAGAGTGGGATGAGTATCGGCAGATAGGCAAAGGCCTCGCACGCGCTGCAGCACTTTCCAACACAGCTATCGATCTTGTGCGATCTGCGGAGCATGAGTTTGACCAGATGCTGGTTCGGCCAAATGAGTATGGGACAATCAGATCAGTACGAGAGATTGAGGCTAATAAGAATTGGTAGATATCCTGCCAACGATTACCCCATCTAGACACTACCAGCATTACTTTACCTTCGCTTCCACGATGAAAGCGATATCGCAAAAGTCCATGTCAATTTCTACATCAAACCTTCCATGGGAACTAGGGCCCGGTGCAAAGATCATACGTGCGAGCAGGCGATCTTTTGTATGTTCTACGTATATTCGGGTCTGAAATGGTACCTCCACATACGAAAGAATGAGCATCCTAGCAAGTTCTACCCATTAACGCGAGCTACCTTTCATCTTCTCATGAGCAGAATGGCTCCCGAGACAAGGGATGTAGTGGATTGGGTCCAGATTCTCGATGTCGCAAGCGAGCACTTCAAAACATCTCTGGCGGTTGACGAGGCCACGCATGGTATCAAGCACATGATGGCATCTGAAGAGATACCCATATGGGTCACTGTGGCAATACAGGTGCACTTCGACATTGAGATGGTCTTGAAGAACAAGAATGCGCTTACAAGACCCTTTGCAGACTACCAGAAAAGCGTTCGCGAGGCTGCTACCCAATTTGCAAAGATTGATCCTACCAAGCGGCCGTTCTTGAAGCATCTTGGGGCCGCTGAAGATGTCGGGTCATATTACAAAGACATGCGTAACACCATAAAAGAACACCGAAAGACTGCATTGGAAAACCGATTGGGCGAGTGGCTGAGAAAGGAGGTAGTGGAAGACCATGTGGTACTGGGTAAGGTTGCATATGAACGAGACTGGTGTAAGTTTTGTCCATGTTCGAGCCATAACCAGATTGCGGCTAAATGCGACAGTCTTGAAAAGAAACCCCATTCGTTGCGGGCTTCTTGAGTATGAACTGCAGCTACAGATCAATCACAGGGCTTTGAGGATCGAGCACCTGGGAGGCGACATACTCTACATGGCCTGGTTGTATATGGTTGGGAGCAGAATCCTTCACCCGGACGCTCCACGATGGCCCGATATGGAGTATTTGTTCCATCGGCAACAAGACCAGTTAGTCTCTGGAGAATTCCCAAAGACTATTCATGATGTGGTGAAGGAGCTTAATACCGGGCATGAGAACCCCACCAGCAACCTGCCGAGGAACAAACAGTCCAAACAAGACGCTCGGAATGTGAAGCAGCTTCGTCGACTCGAGGACCCAAGCGTCATGGGAGCACTATTCATGGAACGGCTCCACGCCGAACCTGAATCAACAGCAAAGGCCCACAAGTGGCTTACGAAGTTGTCCAATCTGATATGCAAGCCAGAATCGCAGAAGATCTTGGACCGACAGGAAAACCTGCCCGAGGGGACTTATGAGACATCAGGCTTTCTTCGTTCCGCGACGTCGCAACGCGAGCCACTGGCTTTGCTCGAACAACTTCGCCAGTGGTTGCTTGCGGATGAGAATGATGTGCACTTCGACTGGCTCACCATGCTATCCACCTGTATGACCATCTGGAACGACATAATGCCATCTCTCAGAGATAGTCCCATCTTCAAAGATAATCAGGACGACCTAGACTCGCCTGACAGTACGGTAGTCCGTCTACTTGAAGCGGCGTCATGGAGCGAGCATATGACGGTGGACATGTCTCTTTTGGAGGCAGTTTGGCAGACAACACAGCAAACAGTCCAAAGGCCAGTATCAACTGAGATGGGCAGCAAGACTTGGGTTGGCGATTTGGGATTGGCCAAGCTTTTGGACACCTGCAATCCTGCGTTGATGCTTATGAACCCAGGGCCGGTCAACTTTCTCAAAATCTACGCAACCTGGAGTGAGGACGATAAGAAAGACTCCCGGGTGGGAAGAGTGGTCTGGCAGGCGATTCAGGCATGTGGGACAAGCACGAAGACGACGCAAAACAACAAGGATGATGCAGATGAAGTAAAAGACGACGAGAAGCCAGTGGGCGACAATACTGGAGATGAAGACCAAAACAGTGGAGAATCGGACAGCGAGGAATATGACTCCGATGATCTTGAAGGAGGTTCGAGTGATGACGAACCTTTCACTGCTCAACAGTATACGGTGAACTTCAACGCGCTTTCTCGTGGTAGCAAGGGGAACACTTCCAACATGAATGAAGATCCCATAGTTTCGAGGGAGACCATTACAATACCTTTAAAAACCCCGGAGAAGGCCCAGGGCGACCGGTAGAGTTCGTGTAGAGATGCTACCTCCGCGCGAGGAAAAACATGGCCGCGCAATAGCTACGACAGAAGACGCACCTGAACTATGTGCATGCGGTCTGGGTCGGTACGGTGCGAGTGTGAGACCGATACCGAAGATGGATAGCAAAGCAGCAAAAGAGCAGCACGAGTGCATAGGAGCATTGTTTCAAGGGATCGACTGACCGGATCATGACACAAATGACGCTGACGAGGTAAAACGATTCGAGATTCGAGAGTCGAAAGAAGAAAGAGTGAAGCAGTGAGCACGGATATGCTGAGAAAATGCGGAGTTGGTGGAGTTTGTCCCTGTATGTACTTGACCATAATCTTGGTACGTCGGCATCCGCTCACGATGCCACGCCCATGGAGGGTAAAATTGAACGTCTTTTAGCTAGCTGTCTGGGCAGGGTATTCGATCTACTCCCAGGGACATGATGCAATCAATAATGTCGCAGCAACCGCCGTTACAGCAACGGCATGACGACATGCCGGACATATTAGTTGCCGACAAGTGCTTTTCGAAAGTTGATCGAACTTGGGCCTCTTGTCTTCGGTATCTGCTGCACTTCCAGGAGCTTTTCGGAAGATTCTGCAAGCAGCGACGTTAATGACGTTGTGGCATGCCAGAAGGTGCACCTTGCAATGCTGTAGACAATGCTGATCGAAGCTAATGCGGTCGCAACATTGACGCTTGCGATGGGATTCTGGTGGTAGCAAAGCAGAAAATCAATACTCTGCTGCATTTTTCGCCGACAGAGCCGTGCCGGCCGACGATGTTGCATCTACCGTCGCAGGAGACCCATGGGATCGCTCATCAAAAGAAACGACGATGCAGATTGTCTAAAGCGGGGCGTCTCCAGATGACGAGGGGGTACTTCAACAGAATCGCTTTTCCTGAGCTATCGCACAAATTGATGACTATTGGCCAACAGCAATGCAGCAAATTGCACATGGAGAGCGCCACCAAATGATGCTGGGAAACACCACAAACCTTCTAGGTGCAGATCAAGAGTTTCTACGTTTGCCAGCATGTTTTCGCTTATTCAAACCGAGAGAAACGATGGCTACCAGGCCTGATGCAGTGGAAATATGTTGGTGAAGAGGCATCGGTGCAACGGAGCGCGGGTTGGCCGTTTGCGACACTAATCAAGATTTTGCTATTTCGTTCTACAGTTGCTACACGTAAGTAAATTCCTGCCGATACCGCAACCGCGCCGTACCGAGCGCTACTGCGGCATCGTACACTTTGCGGGAAACGCTCGCATGCATCCAAAGTGTCCGGATCACACGGGTGCATAACTCAAGCAGGAAGGTCAGGCCTCCTCGGGGCGACGCGTCGATCGATCCCTGAACGGAGTCCCAGCATCTGGACCACGGAGGTAAAAAAGTACCAAGGCTTTTCGGCAGTGCTCAAGCGCGTCGCTCGTATTAACAAGAAAGCTGGACGTCCTTTTGCCGCTGCAAATTCAAATGTCAGTTCGGTGGCAGTCCGCCAGGGTGCATCCTCTGAAACATGGCACGACTTGTCCTCGAAACAACCATACATTTTCGCCGCAGAAGCGAACCGGAGTTTTCGCATGCGCAAGGCATGTGTTGGGAAGCAATAGGCCTTGTCGATAGGCTGTTTAATAGCCCTCTGGTGGCTGAAACAGCGGCGCCATGCGGCAACGGAAGCCGCGTATTCCCCCCTGTTTCCACGACACACAGCCGAGCGGCGATCCGACCACGAAGAAAACCAGCCAAGTCATTTCAAGCGTAAATTTACATGACATCACAGCCTTCTGATTCGTCGTGTAGGCTGATTTGAGTGATCTCGGTATTTTCCGAGGTCCACCGAGGTTCTTTGAGGCTTCTGTATCCGGGCTTTGGTATACGAGGTGCCACCTGGGCAACCCCCGCTCAGGGATGAGCACAGCACAACAGGCCGAGACACCAACAGCGACGTGACAATGTTAGCACGATGCAAAGAGAAGGGGGCGCACTGCATCATCTTTACGGCTGACATGGCTGACGTATGTAGGCGCTCATATGACTATTCGCGGTAACGAGTGTGTTCTCCAACACGCCGGACGAACCCAGTCGTCGTGACTAAGAGACTAGTTCCTCTCGTACCTACATTAGCGTCAGGCACACTCTCCACATCCTGACAGCTGGCGCAGCTCAATGGTCAGCAGCACGCACGTCGAAGACATCAGAAGCGGCCGTGCAAACCCCTCACGGCCGCCGGGAAAGGCGGGGCGAAAAATAAGCGCCTCCGAATTGATGTTCTGGACGTTGGCTGCATCTTGGCCAAGTGTCGCTGCGAGTGTTCTTAAGGGCTGCTGTTCGCCCGTATTGAAGATATCCTTCACGCTCCCAGCAAGCAAGTCACTCTCTCTTCAGTCATTTATTGACCAGTCATTCTTTCTATAGCCCGGTGCTATCAACGAGTCACTCACTTTCTTCACATTCTTTGTACACAGCCACCCAAAAAAAATTCCAGAAAAAACGTTACCTTGCCATCAACCATCAAATCCACAATGTCTATGTCCAAGATCTTCCAGACCGGCGCTCTTGTAGCTGCCCTCATTTCTGCCGTGGCCGGCCACACCTGCGTCGAGAAGTTCCAGGCTGGCGGTAAGACCTACGATGGATACCGTCAGGCCTCCAAGCAGGATCCTGGTAACAAGTCGCCTGCGTGGTGGACCAACCAGGGCTGGGGATACCAGCCCATCTACGGCGACCAACTCAACCAGTATGTCCACAACACTACATCATTGTCGACATGTACTAACTGAATTTCAGCCCCGACATCATTGCCCACAAGGATGCCTCTCCCTCCCCATACACTGTCGAAGCCCCTGCTGGCAAGCCCGTAAAGTTCACCTGGCACCACGAGGGTAGCTGCGGCTCCGGCGAGGAGGGCTGGGACTGCTCCCACCACGGCTGGACAGCCACCTACATGGCTGCCTGCAACGGCGACTGCAAGGACGTCGAGAAGACAGACCTTGAGTTCTTCAAGATCCACGAGAGCGCGCTCATCGACTACCGCCATGGCCGCTTCTCTTCTGGCCAAGCGGAGGGCCAGACCGGCTACTGGGGTACTGACGCCATCTTCTACGAGAACGGCAACACGCAGAGTGTCACCATCCCCAAGGAGATCCCCAGCGGCAACTACGTCCTCAGGACTGAGGTCGTTTCCATCCACAACAATGGCCCCGTTAGCAACCGCCAATTCTGGCCTCAGGCCTTCAACATCAAGGTCACTGGCGGTGACGACAGCAAGCAAGTGCCGGCTGGAAAGAAGGGTACCGAGCTGTACCACTCCACCGACGCCCTCCTCAAGTGGAACCTTTACTGGCACAAGGCTGGCGAGACTATCGAGGATGCGCCCGGCCCTCTGCTCGCCGCTGTCGCCTCCATCTCGAAGCGTGCCCATGCCCGTGACTTCACTGCTTCTGCTTAGGCACCTCCTTTTTACGCTTTCTTCTTCTTTTTCCCATCTGCTTAGGGATGGCAGGTCGCGTGCGGCAAGAGCTTAGCTGCGCGGGTTACAAAAAGGTGTATACGGCCATAGCTTGGGGTTTAGAGGCTTTCGGGACTGGGACTTGGGCTTTTTTTCTTCTTCTTCTACATCATGGGCTTTCGGTGAACTGGATCATTCCAACACGACGCTTGTGGTACGACCTTTTACGATTCACTTCTTGGATACATTTAGGCATTTTGACAAATGCATACTCGAGCAATGCGCTCCCCCTACGGTTGTTTTCATGTGTGCGGTCTTGTGATAATGTGCGTTTGTGATTGGTGGCCTATCGACGAGATGAACGTGCTGCTGACGAGACGCAAGCACAACGCTGTTGAACGACATGAATCTCTCCGCCATATCTGATAGGTCTCTAGATGCGACAGACCTTACTCTATAAGATGTATACTCGGGCTGGACTATAGTAGTATTGGCTCGGGATCTTGACGTCTTCTCGATCACTGGACCATTGGACACTCATAGTCCATGCATGAAGACGCATCATCATCATCCACCATACGTCTTCATATGAAGTTTTCTCGATGCGTCGCGCCATGTAGGCCTTTTCCATTGTCTCCACGAATTTGGGTACGTTCTCGGCGTAGATGTATGCGCGTTCCGTAAAGATTGGGTCTCGGTCCCGTGGTAGTGAACTACTCTCTCGTGTCTGGTCATACCCAGTCTTGATGTTCTCCTCGGCTTGTTGGACACTATACAAGTTTGTCGTAACGTGACACCCTACCACCCGTGGACGAGCCATATTCGCGGTTCTATCCTGATGCGCGGTACCCCAGACGTTCGTCAGATAGTCTGATGATGTTTCGAACGCTTCCCTGAACAGAGACCCCGATGGCCCATCTGACGGTAATGGTTCATTTCTCGTGAAGTTTTCCGGGTAGCGCCGCGCCCAGTTGTCGTAGAATTGCAATACCTGTTTGCAAGGTTCTGACAGTGTTGCCTCTCGCTTTCTGAGTATTGACATCCAAACGTTGCGCGACTCAAGCCTTTCGCCCATTGTCGTCAACGGAAATGGGAAGGGGTTGTCAACTACAGTTTTGGAAAAATGTGGTAAAGGGAGCCACTCACACCATAGGCCGATGATGTCCGTGAACGCCGGAAGCCTATGAGCCGGGTTTTGATGGGAAATACTTTCGTCCAAAACTACTTCCGCATCACCATATACACCTAGAAACCACTTCGCTTGTGTTATTTCGAGCATTGCAGGTGCCTGTGGATTCCTCAAATGCAGATCGAAGTGCGTGGATTTCTGACCTTTTCCACCGCTAGGAATGATCCCGAACGCCATCTGATGTTCGTCAGTTAAAGCATAATCAAAACAACAGCTTGCAACACCGTTCTGGTGCCTCTTTTTCGTGAGCAGTGTGTCAAGACAGCAGTAGTGTACGCGGCCTTGCGTGTAGCGACTTCGCTCACGAAATGCTTGCAAAGCTTTTTTTCGACCAACAAATTACTTTTGCTCACCTTATCTGCAGCGGATCTGAGTACACGGTTCCCACCTTCCGGAAATACCTGAGACTCAAAGTTGCTATACTCTACAACGAGTCCCATACCGCGCACCACCGAGGTGGAAAAGCTCCTTCCGCCACCCATTGCACGCATTTTACCTTCATTAGGTTGAAAATCTGTCCAAGTCATACCCAGTCGATGTGCCATGGTAATCAGATTACCCAGAGTAGTACTAGCGACTGGTCGTACGATGTCTGGGGGCATGAAGTCCCATGATCGAGTTTTTCCTAGAATAATAGAGATGCAAAGTCAGTCTTTGTCCAGAAGAAGATACCGTATATGCTGAGCTCACTCGAGATACTGATCAGCGCCAGATCATCCGACTTTTTCACCTCGGCTTCAGGCTTAGCAGTACTCCATAGTGTGAATTGTTGAACTGTATGGACATCATTCAGTAAGTTGACCCATGTGGGGACATCGTCCCCTGTCTCTAGGAGCATAACGAACGAATGATTTCGAGAAAAGGTTCCAAGTCGCGAGTTTATACTGCCCGTTAGTGATGCAGGCATCGAAGGATGAACCATATATCGTGGCCTCAGAAAGTTAATGAAGTGAGTTGACCTGTGCGTGAATGGAGACCAAACAGACTTCGGAGCGGTCAGCGTCGACCGATCCACCAGAAAGGACTCGCGATGATCACATTCAGACATAGATGCTATCGCGAAGTGAGGTGTCGTCACTTTAACTTCGTATCTGAAAGAGCTCCTACTCAGTTCAGCATACTCATATATCCCAAACTGATCTTTGTAAGATGGATACGAGAGTAGATCGCTTACCACCGGAACTTTAGTTCTACCAATTTGTACCATTCTCCAATGACAGAAGGCTGGCACCTACGATATCCGTCCGCAGTCGAAAATAGTTGGGCAATGAGTTGACCGGCTGCGATGACGAGGGCTGAAATCGCTATAGCCAAGGCGGCTGTCGCCACATCGGTTTCGCTGACCATGTCGCTATGTGGTTGACGACGAACAATATCCACGTAGATATCACCCCAGAATATCGTTGTGGATGAGTCTAGGTGGTTGCAAGGCCGAAGCTGTGAAAAGTGAGGGGTTGCAGGGTGACCAGGCTGAGGATTCGATGAGCTGGGCTGACACGTTGGCCTGCTCGGTCATGCAGGCCTTCTCCTAGGCAAGCGGTCCTGCATGCTTTGTACACTATTTCCTCTGTTATTGAAGGGATCTCATATAAGATGCGATATTACAATTGGATATGAGTCGCTGTTGTGCAACGAGGCGTCTTGGTAGACCTATCCTAACGGACTGTGTAAGCGCCAGCACCCCGCTCCTGTCATGGCGTCCCACCTCAGCCCCGCCATCCACATGCCACCGCTGAAGCGGGGAGCTGTCGAAGCTCCATAATCCTTTGAGATAATTGCTCGTCCTCATGGCAGTACTAGATCTCTGCTTTCCACAACCCGGTAGCTATATAAATGTCATACCGCCGAAGTAAGCTCATCATGACACCGCGAGAATGGTTTAAGGGTAAAATCCAAGCTTCCCACGCTCCATACGTTGCCTGCTTGGGCTCCGGGTTCGAGTCCCGGTTCTCGCAAACCTCATGATTTTTGCCCTCGATGCGTACACGAGATTTGACTTTCTGTCCAACTCAAGCGTGTCGAAGAAGGGGGCGGGGCTTCTCTTTTTGCTTGACGACGCGTTTGAATCATCGCCACACAACGTGGTAAGAAAGAAGCACGTCGTCCTGGAAGAAGATTAGGGCCGTAAATAATGCAATGCACTCGCGAGTTAATGTTTGTGCGAAAGAAGTTGCGCTCGAGTAGGCGGCTGATGTGGGGTTCAGCAGCCGCCCGTAGCGCTGCGTCATCGCTCTCCAACAACATCCAGAAGCTATCCAGGGATCCATCAACAGCACCGCACCCCCACCACAGCCCTCAACCACCCAAGATGGCCTCCAAGATCGAGAAGACGCTTGCGCGACAACGCGAGAAGTAATGCCATCCACCGCAGCTATACATATCGCATATGGCTAACCCCGCCCAGAATCGCAGAAGGCCAATTCTACGAAGCCCACCAACAACTCCGCGTAATCGCCTCACGCTACACAAAAGCCTCGGACTGGGCGTCCGCGACTTCTATCTTACACTCCGGCGCACTCTCTCTCCTCCAAGCAGGCCAGGGCGGCTCGGGCGGCGACCTCTGCATATTCCTCCTCGATGTGTACAACAAGGGGGAGGTCAAGGTAGACGCCGAGAGCAAAGGACGGCTACTAGGCCTTCTACGCGCCTTTCCCAAAGACGAGCCCACGAAGAAGAAGTTTGTGGGTGAGATGATAGCATGGAGCAGCCGATTTGGCGATTACCCAGCCGGTGACCCAGAAATACACCATGTCGCTGGAGGACTATACGCAGAGGGTATGCACAACCTACCCCCATAACAACAGCAGAGGAAAAATCCATACTAAGACAACGACCAAACAGACCTCGAGCCCTACGAAGCAGAACGCCACCTGCTCCTCGGCACCCAAGACAGCGCCTCAACCCTGTCCTCCCTCCACTACTCGTGGTACACATCCGACGCCCCACACACCGCGCCCCTCTACGCCGCCCGCGGCATCCTTCCCTACCTCCTGACCGGCAACCTCCGCGCTGCAAACAAACACTTCCTCCTCTTCACCTCCTCGCTGCAAAAAGCGCCGAACCCGCCTACCGAACCCGTGAGCGCAAAATGCGCCGAGTTCCGCGTGTACCCTTCGCTGCCGCTGTTGAACTTCCTCGGACTGTTGCTGTTGAGTGTGGAGAGGGGCGATCCGAGTTTGTGGCGGCAGCTCAAGAGCCATTATGCGGGGGATCTCAAGGAGGTCAACTGGAATGAGGCGCTGGATCAGATTGGCGAGATGTACTTTGGAATCAAGATCCCGAGGCAGGGGAACCCCATGTTTGACATGTTGGGGAGTATGTTTGGGGGCGGTATGGGAGGGGGCGGTGCGCCGGCGCCGAAGAAGGCTGTTGGTGGTAGGCCGCCGGCTGCTGGACTGGATTGAGGAGAGAAGTAGAGAGAGGTGGCGTAGAGTCAATGCGATATTACAATGGGATAAGATACCACTTTCAGAAGAGAATCTAGTCATGGAAGCGATTGATGTTTTCATTCAGTCATCTCAAAGCTCATGGGCTTTTGTCTATACCAGATTATGATCACCGGTCATCTGCCTTCCATTGTGCATCACAGGCGACTTCCTTACAAAGGGACAGTCTTCTCCTTGAACACAACGCCGTACTGCTCCTCGAGAGTCTTCATCAACGGGGCGCAGATCTCAGGGCTCATGGGGGCCAGGATACCCTTCTCGCTCAGGGTGCCGTCAAGCACCTGCTGAACAGCGACAGCGCAGGGTACACCGACGAGCTTAGCCATGGCGGAGTATCCCTTGGGGTCACCGTAGTCGACTAGTGTGCAGGTACGGACAGACTTGCTGCCGTCCTTGTTCTCAATCTCGAACCTGTGCTGGAGCATGACCATGTCGCGCTCGTCGTTCTCGTACTGCATCTTCTTCTCGAGAGTGGCGCAGAGGGTGTCGAGAGGGTTGCCTCGGGCCTCAATCTGCTCGTCGGAGATGAGACCGATCCAGCGGAGACCAGTGATGATGCGGTCCTTGTCTTCTGTGCTGGCGAACTTGGTCCGCGAAGAGATGGCCCAGATGAGGTCCTCGTCGCTGTCGCTGGATGCGCCAATGATCTTGGCGGTGGCATCGCGCCATGTGCGCTTCTCGCCCTCCTTGAGGAAGTCCTTGGGGTCCTCGGACAGGAAACCAATGTCGACGAGGCACTTGATGTACTCTGGGAAACCCTGGTATCTCAGCGTACCGCGGATGATGGTCTGGCACTCGGGGATGTTGTAGCGCTCCTTGTAGGGTGTGGAGTCACGGTTGGGGTACGCGACGAATGCGTAGCCGGGGTAGATGAAGTATGGCTTCGCCTCGGCCATGAGCTCGGGGCCCTCAACAGACTTGACCTTGCCGTCTTGGTAGAAAGCAGCCTGGTTCCGGAGTGCGAGGAGCACACCGCGCGAACTCCAGGAGAACTTGTATCCGAGCGGGTTGTCTGAGCACTCTGGTGCGGGGAGACCACCGCAGTATGACTTGAAGGACAGGATCTTGCCACCGGCCTTGTGGACCTCGTCGATGGTAAGGACAGCTGAGAGATGGTCGACACCGGGGTCGACACCAATCTCGTTCATGACGGTGATGCCAGCCTCCTTGGCTTCTGCGTCGAGCTCCATCATGGCTGGGGAGACGTAGGAGGTTGTGACAACGTTCTTCTTCTTGCGAATCGCCGACTTGATGACGGTCGCGTGGTATGTGTAGGGGATGAGGGAGATTACGACGTCGACCTTGGCGACTTCAGCGTCGAGAGCGTCGGCATTGTTGACATCGAGCTGGGAGTTGTTAGTGTTGAGCGATGCGGGTGTGGACGATGTCGTCGTACGCTGATGGCGTTGGTGTTGGGGATGCCCTTGGCTAGGTCTTGAGCCTTCTGGATAGTACGGCATGCGACTGTGACCTTGACACCAGACTTTGCGAGGACGTCAACAGTCGGTCGTGTGCTGTGGTTGTTAGTTCGATACAGATCGAGACGACTTGACGAATAACTCACACGAAACCAGCACCGAGCAGGAGAGCAGTCCTGTCCCCAATTAGCCAAATCCTACCAAAAGGCATCTTCAGCAAGCACCTACTTTCCGCTGTATGCTCCAGCAGCCGCCCCGCTGACGTTGCCCATAAGGTTCTGAACTTTGTCTATATCGTCAATTAGTCGAAATTCGTCTCGATCGTGTTCCTGACTTACTTGTGATGGCCTCCATGATGTGCGATTTGAGAGTAATTGCCAAGATGCGAAAAAGTTTGGGGAAGATTATATCTCTGGCGTTGACTCCGGATCGGAATAGAGAGAAATCGGCGGGGTTACTCCGTCATCGCTCCAGAAAGTGGGGCATGCGTGGCGCGTCGCGCAAATCAATCGCCTCTGCAAAGTTGTGAACGTTCCGAGCTCAACCAGATTCTGCATGTTTCGCACGTTCAGACACGCGAAAGACCATCTCTTTCTCCTGCGATTGCTGGATATGTCGTCGACGGCTGTCCAGACATCTCAGTTGAGTATCCTGCTGTGTACACTCAACAACGATCAATACGTCCAAACCCAAACCCCGCTACTTCTATTGGGTATGTAGAGCACCAAGCCAGAGACAACTGTGCCACAGCAGAATCACATATAATCATTGTTTTCTCAATTGGTCGTATTCTTTCTGCAATCTCAGACATTTGCACCTCAGAAGGGAAAGTGGGTTTCATGAGCCGCGCCAAGTCAGCTAGCTTGGTTCCGTGCTAGCGTCGTTTCCACCGACTTGCCAGGTACGCGTTTCATGTGCGACGACGACAAGCACCATCAACCACAGCATCAGAACAAAACTAGACGTAGCTACGATAATTGTGACCTGTTCTTCTTCCGATTCTTGACGTTTACTACGACTGGACGCGACATCCCATATCAGGCAACCGCCATCATGCCTTCAGCCGTGGACCCCGATGATGACTTGTGGGTGGCCATCAAACAAGTAGATGACCCCCATATATGTGTGTATGTGCTACACGTTCTGACAAAATTAGATCTCCCAATCATCCGTGGGGTCGGATTACATCGACCAGCTGATCCCTATCATGAAGGACCCACGTTACTCAAACCAGCTACAAATCACATTCGATCGCTATGCAAACGATCGCGAGAGCGAGATTGAGCGGATATGCAACGCAAATCACCAAGACTTCGTCAGCTCAGTCGACTCACTACTTAGGATACGAGACCAGACGGTGCAGATGAGTGGCGAGATTCTGCAGCTCAACGAGTCGATCCAAGACAGCATCGAGAAGCTAGCGGAGCAGAAGAAGGCTCTCGTTGATTCGCGAGGCGTGCGTCAAAACATTGATGAAGCAACCCAAGCCCTGAACGCGTGCTTGAACGTATTGCGAATCGCTAATGCGGTTCAAGATATGCTGAGAGAAAAGAACTACTATGCGGCATTACGAGCGCTCGACGAGCTGCAGACGATTCATTTGAAGGAGATCAACCGGTTTAAGATCGCTAACTTGATCGAAAAATCTATACCGCAAACCCAAGAACAGATCAGAGAAGCAGTCAAGAACGATTTGAGTACATGGCTCTACCGCATTCGCGAGTCGGCGCAATTTCTGGGCGAGGTCTCATTCTATTACACTGATGTACGAAGGACGCGCAACCAGGAGCGCGCCGAGGCCGATCCACGCTTTTCCAAGTTTAAGCTGAATTCAGCAATCGAACTTGTAGCCGATGAGACAGACGAATTCGACGTCTTAAATAACGAAGAGGCTGGAAACGAGACAGACTTCTCGCCGTTGTTTGAGGCGATGCATATCAACGAGACGCTTGGCAAGAGCGATCAATTCAGGTTAGAGTACGCTTCAGATCGGAGAACTCAGAAAGACCTCATTATACCGAACAAGCTCAACTTGCTGGATGAGGAGTGCGGCGACTTGAGTAGCTTGCTAGAGAGCATCGCCGGCTATTCGATCATTGAGAAGGCTACCATGTCGAAGACACTTAATCTACGGTCACAGGCTGATGTACGAAACCTTGCGTACCTGCGTAAAGCATTGCTAACGTAGGCACAGGTCGACGAGCTATGGGACTCGATGTGTCAAAGCGCCATCAACCTCATCACTAGCCAACTCCACACCGTTGAGAATGACGAGTTGCTCCTAAAGATCAAGGGTCGCATTGCACTTTTCATGCTGACAATGGAGGTTCGTCAAGGCCAAACATCATTACGAAGTTTCATGCGCTGACAACATCTGCAGAAATGGGGCTACTCCGTTTCCGCAATGAATGATCTTCTCCTGACGCTCTTCTCCAAATACTCTACCCTTCTCAAACACCGTTTCAGCGAAGACTTCCTCGAGATTGTGCACACCGACGACTACATGCCCATGCCGATCAACTCAAGCGAAGAGTACGACAAGGTTGTCTCGGTTTCCTGGTACAACCCTCCGGCCTCCAACGAACCACTCACATTCCCGTGTGTTCTACCGTTTTCTCAGATGTATCCGCTATGTTGCATCGACATCCGTAATTTCTTGAACCAGATCTATCTGTTCAGCGACGACTACTTCCAGAAGAGCAGCATCATCGACGAGACGCTGAGGACGAGTCTGGATGAGTTACTGTGCGAGAAGGTCTGTGGTAGTCTCGTAGAGAAGCTTGCCAGTCAATATCCAGGTCAGATTGTCCAAATCTTAACTAATCTGGAACACTTCGAGAATGCTTGCGTGGAGCTGCAAGATCTGCTCTTCGAAGCGCGCTCTTCACCATCAGCGACAGGCCCCATCGTCCTTGCAGCGACGGAACGTTTCGCAAAAGCCAAGAACACCGCCTCAAACCGCGTCTTCGAGCTCGTAAACAGCAAGATTGACGATTTGATCGAAACGGCAGAGTACGACTGGATGGCCACCAAGCCTCAGACTGAGCCGTCGACGTACATGTTGGAGCTGACTAGGTATCTCTCCAACATCATGTCTTCGGTGCTTCTAGCCCTGCCGACAGAGATCAAGGAGTTTATCTACTTTGATGCCCTGTCACATGCTTCCACCGCCATCCTCGACCTCCCTCTCGCCGACAACATCAAGCGCATCTCGCCCGCTGCTGTCGCCACCCTGGCTGCGGACACCACCTTTCTCAGCGAATTCGTCAGCTCGCTCAATAACCCTATTTTGATGGAGAACTTGGATGAGCTGACGCAGACTGTAGCGCTGATGGGCACGGATAACGAATTGGAGTTCTACGACATCGCGCAAAGGAACAAGAAGTACAGTAAGGTCGACCAGATCAAGGGCGCTGTCCTACTTGAGAAGGTACAAGAGGGCGCACAGATCGCAGCACAGAGCCCAACGGTAACCACCGGTCGAGAGCGCTTCGGTACTATAGGTTCTAGATTCGGTATTCGGTAGGGTAGTGGCTGTATGTATTCACACGAGGTTATCAGGAAGAAGAACGACGAAATATGTGAGGCAGGAGGCGTCAAATACATTCTACAACTTCATCCAAACTCCCCAAACGCCGTGAAGACAGCCAGGCCCGACCGTCAGGTATCATCCCATGTCCGTCGCTAATAGTGTATACACATGCATGAACCCAAAGACAAAACTCCATCTATCTACTCGTCGTCGTCGTCATCCTCCTCCTCCACCTCCTCCCTTGCAACCAAAACCCCCTCGTCCCACTCGTCCCCCTCATCCAACGCCCCACTAAACTCCGCCGCCAAAGCCAACTCATCATTGGCGCTCAAAACGCCTTTGATATCGCCCGAAGCGATTTCTTCATATACAGCCGTAATGCCGGTGATTCGGCACACGCGAGCCACACTCGCCATCATAACAAGACCGAGCATGGCGAACGGCCCCACGGCAACAAGCTGGCTGAACTGGCTTTGGCACAATTAGCATCCACTCAACCCGATGAACCATAAAAGCGAAATTGGAAAGATTGAGAGGATAAGGAAGAGAAACTTACTAGTACCATGTATGCACAGCTCCGCGGTCCCAAAACCTCAATCGCGCTTCGACCTTGCCTTCGCGCTCTTTGACGGGGCCGTGCAGAAGTTCTTGCAGTAGCAGGTGGACCTGCTTGCGGAATGCGTGGAGGCCTTTCCACCATGTGCTGCGTTGGTGCTGGTTTCGGTTGCGCGCGAAGATGTTGTTGAGCAGGGTGTGGATGTCGTGTAGTTGAGCTATGTCATGGGGGGATGCTGACATCAAGGCTGTTGCCGTGATGGCTGTAGTAGGAGTACTAGTGGAAGAGGTCATGGTTGATCGGTTGGATGGGTGGTGAGGGAGGGTAGAAGTTGCTGAGGCCATTGTTGGGGTGGATGGGGAGATGTTTAATGGATTGAAGATTTGCTAGGGAAGGCGGATGTTTGAGGGCGCGAAGATATATAGGCGCTGCTTTCGTGGGATTGGTGTGTTGTTGGTCTGGGGCGGATGTACGCTCCCGTATTCTGTGTAGGGCCGCGGATATGGGTATGTGCGTGCGCTGAAGTAGAAGGGAACCTTGGAGAAAATTTTTACGCGCGAACTTGGGACAATTAGCTTTCCTGACGGCCTTATACGAAAAAGTGACGGTGAAGACGAAGAGTGGTGAAGTCGGTTTGCACGTAAAAGGTAGCGAGCGGCCTTTGCTGAGGATCAAAGAAAGTGGTCTTGGAGATTCGGCGCGATGTTCCTGTGCGCGGTGTCAAGTGACGGACGACCAACGGAACAAGTCCTGGCTTAATCTAGGTAACACACACGTGCGCTTGGGTAGATCAAACGACTAGACTTGGGATAAAGAATAAATGATAGACCTCTGGAGATCTTCCTGGTGCCCTTTACGCTTTCATGTCCGTCATCAAGAAGTCATCAAGCCGTAGAGAGCGGCAGATCCTCTAGCCACGAGGACAACGGCAATGCCCACCCCTCCTCCTGAATACTGAGGTTCTCGCTATGGCAGCGATTCTGGGCTGTCTGATGTAATATCGAAACTTATGAGTCGTCTTGTACCACGAAATCGGGTGCTATGAGCCTACGGGAGGGCTCTCTAGAGGGTCTCGGGATGCGGTGAGGCGGAGGATGTGCGGATGACGCTTTTTAGAGTAGTACAGCTCTCCAGCTGGGTGTTCCATTATAGAATAAGCTGAAGTTTCCGTGTGTAGTCTTCGTAGTATTTTTGGATCTGACCCGTCGCGCGTCGCGGAGTCGACAAACACCATCGAGCTGTGTGGTAAAGGTAGAAACCTTGGAAGGGTCATGCAGAGACATTCGAGGGTTTTGCCGAGTCCCATCATGGTCACACCGCCCTTGAATTCCTCGACAGTCGTGACACGATCTATTCTCGAGTATTCACGTCGTGCAGTCTTCTAACCATCTTCTCCGTACCGTCGAGCCCGCTGCATGTGGCTGCAAACGTGGTTCGGGGATGCTGAGAGCTGTACGGACCCCCTGTCTTGCGCTCCGATATTGAGATTCTTTGTGGGGTAAGCTTCCAGCCTCCTTCAACGACGCTGCCTCAACCACACCACCACCACGATGACACTCAAAACAACCCCTCGCTCGTTCAAATTTGCGCAGCTGATAGAGCGAGCTCATGCGAGCATCAAAACGAGGTGACGAAGCTTCGTCAGATGTGGTGCTTTGTGGTGCGCGCTTCTGGGATTTAATTCTCGCAAGCAAGTACCCACGCCGCTTCAACACCACCACACACCCACCATGACAAAGGCAATAACAGAATCATCATGATCTGATGATATCTGGCAGAGCCTCGTCCACCGCAAGCTCTCCGCCATGGTCGTGATCGACGGCAGCTTCGCTGGCGGCTCGAGGGCTCGAGGGCTCGAGGCGGACTCCGACGCAAGCTCTGCTTCTGCTAACAACCCACCACCGCACCAAAGGCGACGAGAAGTCTTCTCGCAGGCCTTTCAGCTTCCCAGGAAAGCTCAGAGCAAGCTGTAGGTGGTATAGAAGCTCTTGTGATTGATTCGATCTGCCACAGCTCCGCCGGCGCATTGACGCTGACACGCGCGACAAGCCCAGCTCTTGACCACTCTGACCAACACCAACCACAACAGAGCCGACGAAGGACACTGTCCTACTCCTTGGGCCTACTTCGGTAACCCACGTTCGTTGTACGACATTCATACCAGCCTTGACCGCAGAGGCTTCGCCCGCGGATCGAAGCGGACCCCGAAGCGCTGACGTCGTACCCCCTCAATCATAACGACGAGAGCTAGGAAGATAGATACACACATACAGGATGCGTTAGATGGCGAGCTGCATCTATCCCGCTGCCTCATGCCTGGCGTGGCCCGCCGCTGCTTCGCTGGCAACCAAGGGGCTTCTCGGGAGGCGATGACCATCCTGCCCTGTCGTGCGCAGCGATAACGAGCAAGGCAAATGTCTCTCCACACGCGCCAGAACCCAGGCTAGGGAAGTTGCATGAAGGCCACTGCAGCTGCCCATGTCACGGTCGTGTTCGAGGTCGGCAGTTCCGTTGGCTTGCTGTTGCGGACTTCCGCTGCCCAAAAGACAAGAGACAGCCTCCACCCACGGTAAGCAACATTGGATGATCCATGCAGCAACCCTTTTCGTTGCTGGTCGTACCACCCAAGGCTGGGGACCGGCAAACACCCGATGTCGAAGCAAACAATCCTTGCTGCATACAATGTCTCGAAGCGACAAGTACCATCAGAGATCTCGATCTCAGAACCCTAGCCACATCCCCGCGGACGCATACCCCGGATGTACAATATTGCGAAGCGGTGGAAGCTTTACCGACACGTATCGACACAAGACTGTATGACCCGTCTGCAGCATGCCCATGTACGAGCCGAGCCGTAACAAATTGTCTGTACGCCGATGATACACACATCATGCGATGCGGCAAATGGGGAGAGACTAGGAGATATGCATGCAATGCCGCATGCGCAAAGCATGCGACATCCTGTTGGAGACAGGCACAACAGCAGGCGTGGGTTCATCCGAACGCCTAATGCTACTGACAATAGTCGTAGTATCTTTGCAGATGTCTCAAGATCTGATACCTGCTCGATGTGCGATTACTCCGCTGTCGCTTAGCAAGGGTGTGCCTCCAAGACCGCGGTATAACCTGCAAGATATGTTCAAAGCTGCTTCCAGTCGACGGTGCTTTCGTTGGTCCCTACCACTGCATTAGAAAGTGTAGGAGCCCTTTGCGGGTTATTCTTACCATGCCATACCAGCAGCATATTGGCCCCAAAGTTGCTTCGTTGTCACGCCATGTCAACGAAGATGCGAACACTGCAGTAACCCACCTACGACGTCGCAACACTCGCTTGATGCTTTTGATGCTCAAACTGTGAGTGGTTCTGGCGAATGACATCGAGCGCGACGGATACCTCAGCAGTCCAATCAAGACTACCACAGATCATCAGACCTTTCCGAAGCCATGGCGCATCGAGAACGATTTTCGTTCTCGTCTAGAACCTGAACTGGTCTTCAGGTAGTCGACGACGTCAAGGACAAGGCACCCAGCAATATGCCGGTATTACCGTAGCATAAGCGGAAAACTCACGACAATGAGCGGATAAGGATGGACCAAAAGACCATGGAGTTAGTCAGTTCATAAACAACATCACTCTTCTGACCTGTGATGGTTAGTTTCATCCTTGTCACAATTGCAAGAGGGCGTCGCTGGAGGTTAGCAAACACAAGCTATTTGCCCTGGTTCAAGTCGGCTACGGTGCTTTCCGGCCCACTTGAAATGCAGCGCTTTTGCCCTCAGCAGTAGGCATCTCTTGTCATACTCTCAACGTCGTTCTGGCCTCCGGCTCGACTACTCAACAACCGTGAGATGTGCGCTTGATACGACGCCGAAGCTCCAAACTTGGTCGGCGTCGTCTGCAATGTACAGACACCGAATGCACAGCTCCGGAATTGGCAGCCATGCTGGACAATGTGTTCTCGTAGCATGTTTTTCACTGGTCGCACTTCGTGATGGGTTGGGGCAAGTCGAAGACGGACATCTTTGCGGGCGGTGTTCACTCCGTTGGCTGAAGATTACTCCTCTCAACAGCAGTGCACAGTCTTCAGTTGAAGGTGCCCAGATCATCCCAACTTTGATCCGGCTCTCTTTGGGAATAGTCCAGTCTGCATGTATACCCAGGCCTGTCAGCTTTTTTCGATACCCAACGGTCGCCTTGTCTGCTTGTGCGCACTCCAGGCAGGATGGTCAGACAGGCACACTAGCCATCCGCATTGGCTTCGACCATTTGGGTTTATTCAATTACCAGGAGTGCTGGCCCTCCAGGGTAGCATCTAGCAAGTGTGTATACGACCCTTGTCCACGAGCCCGACCTCAGAGCTGGGTTGAGGCTGTCGAACCGCCACGCTGGATTGTTCACTAAACATCGTGTCTAGTCGGTCGTTCTCGGACTTGCACGCACACCTTGACCCTGTCGACGCCATGCCTGCAGCTTATGGTAGCCTTAAGTCTACTCCACCCTGCCTGGCGCAGATAACGTTCAGCTAGGAGTTGTTTCCGAAGGATCAGGGTCCAGAAGGTTGCCACAAACTCGCTACCATGCACAGCATCTGTTATGTCATGATCTGCGACGTGAGGCGTCTGCAGCTAAGCATGGCGCTCGATAGTGTACCCGATTTGACTCAGGGGCTCGGTACTGGCTAGTGTGCGCCATCTTCGTCAGTCTGAACATCAGACGACGCTGCCGACGCTGCCGGACACCCTCCTCTTTGCACCCATATCGACGACTGACCGCCTCTTCTCCGGTTATAGCTCAGCTCTTATCGCTCCGCGGGATACTCGTATGGCTGGCCTTCATGGTGGATGAAGTGGCGTGCTGAAAGATGGCGCCGCAGACCGTCGCGATGGTCAGTACCGTCGTTGAAAGAGCTAGGCCGATCACTTCCATGCTGTCGCGCACAACCATCTCGTCGATGGCCACGCCTCGTCCGTCGTATGCGCCGTAATAGGACTTCGAAGACCGAAAAGCTCGCTGTCGATGCGCTTGTTCATGCTTCCATTTGCAGCGCTGTCTGCTCCGCTGTGCCTTCGCTGATGTAAATGGCATCGTCGTTTGCCCTGTTGGCCTCGCCTGGGCTGATTCCTACTCGCTTCGCCGCCCGCAGAGCTGATCCTCTATGCGAAATATGCTGTTGGTGTTACGCCGAGCTGCTTGAACTTCTGTTCAAGTTCGCGGCGGTCCTCGTTGGTGGGAGAGTCGGGAGTGTCGGTGTTCCTGCGTGGTTTGTTAGTCCGTTTTGTGCAGCAAACACATGATGCCGCGCTTCAGCGATAGAGCACCGCGAACGTCTTCGCAGGATTGCCGGCTGTCAAACCGCTAGCCAGAGGATGACTGTAGCCTCGTATGGCGTTGTTGGCGATGCTTCTTAGAGCTGGGACGCACCTTGTGCCCCTCCGAGCTGCCACAACGGCCCTCAGGCGACCATACTTGATGGCGTCCTTGTCATTCTTGGACCAGACGGCCCAGTGACCTCCCACGCGCACGTAGGCATCGCGGAACAGCCACTTCACGCCGCCGTCCTTGACCCAAGGTTTGTAGGCCTCGGTGATCTCGCAGCAGACCCGCTTCTCGCAGGGCCTCATTTTGTCGGCTTCTGGTGGCCGGGAGGTGTCTTGTAGAGGTGGTGGTATGCTTGTAGTATGTGGAAACAAGTAGGATGGTGTGTGGTGTTGTTGTCGCTGGTGAAGTTGTGGGAGCCAGCTGCTACACCATAACGGACTTCACGATACGTCGCCATGGCCCGTGCGCACCAGCGAGATTCTACATCTTCGCAGCATCCGTCAACAAGGGGGCTGAGGATGGTGCACGCAGTCAAAATAGAATCTTCAGGAGCTATACAGTCTCTCCTGAAAAGCTCGAGACATTTCCGATCGACTAGGGCACAGCATACAACTGCATCGATGGGGATGGAGAGCGGAGCCTGCAAGACACTGAGTTGGCCACAAGCACGACAACGAGAACATGAGACTTGCGATACCAGGGCCAGGCAGATGCTAAGAGATCCATGGATGGTGATATCTTAGACTTTGATAGGGGACGTAGTATCAAAGTTGAAGATGTTCATTCTACGTACATGGTGTTGTGTGCTCTAAGCCTGAGGCCCCTGAGATGGCCCCTCATGATGGTCGAGAGACCTGGCAGCTCTTTCCCCCACAGAATAATGAAGTGTCACGAAATATGGGTCATCGGGCCATGGAGGGGCAAAGATTAAGCCTGCTTCAGAGCTCGCATCCTACCCTTCACTTCTTCCCACCGCACCCAAACCGACTTTTGGGGGACATTCTGCTCTGCCAAACCGATACACCAGCATCTCATCTACCGTGAGTTCACTGAAAGACGCCAATATAGCTTCCCGGGCTATCACTTGGGTCTGCTGGTGTTCTCCAGGAGCTGAGCTGGGAAGGAAGTGGTCTTTTGCCACCCAACAAGCCAAATCCCACTGCAACGCATCGACTCGCAACCACTGCAATCAAGACAAGTATCGCTGACGATTCATACGGCTTCGTGGGCGTTTCTACTTGCCCCAGTGTACTGTCGGTGTTCATCAGGGGCGTGTAGTATGTCACTCTCTCAACAACATCTACGTCACCAGCCCCTCCTGACAATACCTTTCCGCGACATCACTCGCGGAGCTTAGGAAATCCTGGGAGCTGTATGATATATTTATGCACACTCACCGTGCGAAACTTTGAAGTGTTTCGACCCCTTTTTGCTACTCTTCGTTGTAAGTTCAACCCAGGCATCTTTGTCGTACCCTCGGCTCACCACGATCAGATTACAACCGCTCGCCGCTTGCAGCGATAAAACAATAGTCTGTACACGTCCGATAGTTGCGTCGTTCAACTGTACTTCTCGCTCAGCATTGGAAGAAGCTGCAAACTACGGATCAGTGTCGCCCAGGCCGCCCGCCACAAAGCCAAGTTGATCTACATAATACCTGCAGTACTCTTTCCAAGGCACGAGACCAACTACGCCATGTCGATTTCTACCTCATACTGGTAGCAGACCGCTGGTTGCCCGAGCCTGTCCAGTAGGTTGTAAGACGGCTATCACGTCAACTGTTCCTTCATGGTTCACTTCAGGAAAATGGCACACCATTAGTACACCTCTCTCGAAGCCTGGCGGCACCAACCCCACAGTCTACTCGACTACTTCGGCACCTACGACTTCATCTACCTATGGGTTGACTTCAACCCACTGCCGCTGGCCAAGGCTTCTCAACTTCCTAGTACGAATCCCAGAACATTTAGTGTAGGTATATCAGTACAGTCATATCCAGGATGAAGCCGATATCGACCACTTCCAGCTTCTGGTCCAGTCGCAGACGAACTTTGCTGGGTAAGAAATCGTACGGACGTTTGTTACATATTGAGATGCCTTCACAACATCTCAATATGTCTCATCACTCCACCAGCTTCTCAGAAAAGGAGCTATCATCAAGAACAACAACCAGAATGCTGGGTGGCCAACGTGATAAGGGTCAGTAACGACGAAGCGATAACAAATCTCTCCATTGTCGACTTTGCCATTGCCCAGGGCAAAGGCACCGACAAGGTCAAGGAGCTCGAAGGTCAGATCACCCTTTCAGTATCGATCGATTGAACCCAACCTTGATCATGCCATCTGGGAATTCACCTCCGAGGACCTCGCTGGTATCGTCCCACAGCGAAAGGAAAGCATGCATGAAGTTGATCCACATCAATCATGGTGCTTATCTCCAATTAGTTCACCATCATCATCGCCCGTATCGCATTCTTCTGCGGGTCCAAGTGGCTTGTTACCTCGTCCGAGGACGACACATCCTCCGTATGGCATCTCGCAAGAAAGGTCGCAAAAAAGGTCGTATGTTTCTGGCCAGGCTTCAAATCGGAGAAGGCTGCTGAGATTTCATACGCGACAATCCGACGAAACCGCGCATCTTGCTCGTGTCCAGAAGTTTCGGAACTCGTCTGCGATGCAGGAGACTCCGTTCTGTCACTGCTCGGCATGCCCTTCCAGGCGCTCCTTCAGCATCTTGTTTATAACATCATGGCCTTCCTCCGAACACAAGAGCCTAAGCGTATAACTGCATGTCGGTGTAATACACCCACTGACGCAGTCCATCGCGCCATTCAGTCTCTGCGTAAGGACCCAGTCTACGGTCTGAGGAGCGAGAATGGTGTTTTGGTCAAGGAAGTGGTGATCCATCTATACCAGGGGAAATTGATCAGCTGCGACCGTCTAGTACAACACGGTTCCTGCGGCTTCGAATCGATCCCTATGACGCACATCACACAACACTTCCACGATCACCCAGGCACTGTCGGCAAGAATGCTTGCTTCCTTCGCGCAGTCACTTCTCAGCATGGACACTACTCGTCGACTTTGCCATCGCACTCCGTTGGAATCGACAACAAGCGTGACAATGGATCTCAAGCTAAAGCCCGTTGTTAGAAGTGGTCACAACGCAATATACAACACTAAAGAAGATTGGAACGTCAAAAACACACATCAGGGTGTTTACTCGGAGCCCATACACGCAGCACTTACTTCCCAAGTTCTCCCTCTTCGCCTGGCAGTAGCTTTGGCTGAAGGACGACGAGCAGCAACAACAACCCTCAGTGAGGGAAAGACGTCCCAGTCAAGTGGCATAGCAACTCACTGGCATATCGAGACAAGAGCAACAACAAAACAAGTCACGATGCAAGAGAAGGAACAAGTTTGGTGATCAATGATCATGGTATTTGGAAGAAAGCAGGCATTAGGTACATTTGGTGTTCATCAGTGGCATCCATCATTCGTTCAGATCATCTCTCAATCATCCACATCATGAACAAATCATTTCGAAACCGACCCAGAAGACATACACCCGATAGTGTGTGTCAAAAGCCATACCGAGCAAGTGTGGCAAACAACTGGGAACAGATCGAAGAAAGAGAAGGAAACCGTGTAATCGTTGTGCAAGGTCCAGTCGGAACAGACGTTGCAACGATGCGCGACAGTGGGCAAACAATGTTTACCAGTGGCGGCTGTGGTAGTGGTGAGGAACCTGCTGGAGAGCAACCGGGCGCCAAGGGCTCAGGGTACGACCGAGATGAGCAGGAACACCAGTGGCTTTACCGACAGTACCTGGATGGTCCTGGAAGTACTGGGTAATGTGGGTCATGGGGATCGACTCGAAGCCGATAGCACCACGAAGGCTGCCACCACAGGTGTTCAGGTACCAGGTCTCAATGTCGCGCTTCTGATCCTCAGTCAAACCGGCAAACTGGACGGGAGCAGCGTGCTGGTGGGCAAAGTGCATAGCAGCCTGCAGCATGTCGCGGGGGCTGCCACGGTCGTAAGCGCTCGAGCGGTTGCGGTATTCGGTGCCGGTAGAGTAGCCGCGAGGAGGGTAAAGACCAGTGGAACGCGCAGAGTCCATTGAGCGCTGCAGCTTGGAGATGTTGTCCGGTCGAGGAAAGGGCTGCTCGGTGCCAGTAAGACGAATCTGGTCCATCTGCTCAGCCTCGGCGTAGGTGATGATGAGACGAGGGCGACAGAATGGAGTCTCCTGCATGACAGAGGAGTTGCGGAACTTCTGAACAAGAGCCTCACGACCCTGGATGGTCGCATACGAGATCTCAGCAGCCTTCTCCGACTTAAAGCCAGGCCAGAAACGACGCTCGATGCGGTCGATGAGCATCAACATGCCGTTCGCGTCGGTGAAGTTGATGAAGGCATAGCCCACGTTGCAGCCAGACTGAAAATCGATGCGGAGGTAGATGAAATCGTAGGTACCGAAGCAGGCGATGTCGATGATGTTCTTGAGGGCCATCTATGGAAGAGGTTAGTGAGGGTTCATGAAGGTCATGGAAGAAGAGACATACCCAGTCGAGTGTGTTCGGAATGTTGCGAAGCATCACCGTAGTGCGGACGTCGCTGCCATCGAGAATGCGCTCACGGCGGACACGGTTGTGCTGATCATGCGGATGGTGGCTGGACCGAGGTACGACCTGGTTGTATGCGCTCGACCACGCGCGGTGAGTTGGGGAAGTGTTGGATCCTGGAAAGAACTGGCCCTGGTTGTCGATGCGCGGGAGGTAACGAGGAGGACTCAGCAGACGCTCGCCAAGCCAACCACCGACGTCGTCAGTGGTCCAGTAGAAGGACTCCTGTGAGAGGGTTAGGATGGTTGCACGGAAAGAGGAAGAGATGGAACACTTACATCGGCGTTGATGCCGTAGACTGGATCCTTTCGGAGAGACTGAATGGCTCGATGAGCCGCATCGATGGAGTCAAACTCGATACGGTAGATGAGCTGCATCTTGTCGTCGAGGGTGTCGACATGGACGACGTTGCGAACCGGACCGAAGACCTTGGCGATGGTCTCAGTGTTCTTGGTGACAGAGTTGAGATCCTCGGGGGTGAACTCCCAGATGGCATGATCCGGGTTGGGTTCAATCGAGACCGACAGGGTGATCTGACCTTCAAACTCCTTGACCTTGCCGGTGTCTTTGCCCTGGGCAATGGCAAAGTCGACAATAGAGACGTAGTTGACGAAGAGGCCGGCCTGTAGGAGGATGTCCTTGCCCTCTGCAGCATCGGAGACGGTGTCGTAACGAACATACATGGTGCCAGAGTGTTCATGCTTGAAGGGAACAGCATGAAGGAAGCAACCATACTGGAGACGGTCAATAGAGGACATGGTGGATGAAGGCAGAGACACTTACACGCTTCATCTGGGACTGGACAAGGAACTGGAGATGATCGAGGTCGGCTCCGCCCTGGACGTGATGGTACCGAGAGACGTAAGAGGCATCACCCTGCTGGAACTCGTCGACGAAGGCACCCTCGATGTAGATGGGAGCTTGAGGAAGGTAGGCCTTGAGGACCTGCTGACCAGGGCCGATGGCAGTGAGCTGTCGACGGTGATGGGGCTTGCGGTCTGCCTCGGGCGAGTAGACGGTAGGGTTGGTGCCGCCAAAGGGAGAAGAAGGTGGGCCATTGGCAGAAGATGACTGAGGGGAGTGATGAGACATGGTGAAGTGGTGTTGAGTGGTCTTGGTATGAGACAAGTAGTGAAGAGGTAAAGGGGATGTACAAGAGTTGGAAGATTGGCAAAGCTCAAGCAAGGAGTCTGTCAAGGCGGAGGAGTTGGTGTGGGTGTGTGAGAGAAAAGAGGTGGAAGGTGCGAGGGATGGGTTCTTTATATACTCGTACCGGCGCCGGGGCTCCAGCAGTCAGGTGACCGGCTCTACTGCAGGCAGCGGCAGTATCTCAGGGCAAAGAATTCATCGTTCACGACAGCGAGATGCGTAGCGAAAAGGAGGTTGCGTTGAGCAAGTTCTGAGCAGAGGGTTGTGGACGAAGCAAGAGGAATGTTTACGGGAATCCCACGAAACTCGGCGAACCACCACCCGGACGAGACCAAGCTGGGCACGGCGAGATAGCGCTCGTCGAGCTCTACAACTTCAGTTAGCCAGGTATATACGGCTTCAATGTAGTTGAGGATGCATCGCGGCTGCAAGACAACTCCTGACTTTGAAGTTCTCATACTTGAACCATTTCTCACCTATCGTGAGGCCCCACCCGCCATTTTCTAGCGTTGTCCAGGACGTCTGACCGCCCTGCGGAGGGTGCCGGCATGGCAGGAGCGTCAGGCAGAAATCTCCGCGGGAGGAAGCCGAAGGAAGGTCATGTGGGAGTGTGAGAGCGTGCAATCATGGCGCTGGAAGATGCTCGCAGCGAAATGGAGCTGGGTAGGGGTGCTGTGAGCCGCTGCAAAGTTCATGTGGCCGCATCAGATCTCTGTGTGAAGCTTTTGGCATTGAGAGATTCTCCGGGCTTCACTGACTGGAAGCTGGAGAAGGCACTCAGACACGCGATGGAAGCGTGGTGGTGGAATTCACAATGGTTGCGGAGAGCTCATGCGGCTGCCACATGCACATCGTGAGCTGCAAGCGTGTGAGACGACGCGAGGCAATGCGAGAGCGCAATGCGCAATTGCGAGCTTCAGCGTGTCATCACGTCGTTGGAGGAAGCTGCTGCTGCTTGCGGAGTTTCGAGAGAAACCAAGTCACTCTGGGAAGGCACATTGAAGCGGTGCCGCAGGAGCAACCTCGAAGTTGGAAACTCACTGGCAGCCTGCTTGGGGATGAAGATATTGCAGAGAGAAACCTCACAACCTTGAGAGACTGAGAGTCTATAGCCTCACCTCTGAGATGCAGCAGCCTCATGTGAAGTAAGAGACCGCGGCGGTGGCGTTCAGCTCGCCACGTAGGCAAGAAGGTCTTCCAGCAAGCGGGGAAGCTTCACAGAGATACTGGCATAGGGCACTGCAGGACTGAAGTTGAGGACTATTACAAGCACGACGAGAAGCTTCACAGCAAAGACAAAGACTGCGGGGATGCCGCTGAGCTTGCTGAGTGCGCAGTTACGACTTTCGGTGTGCGGGCAGCTTCAATGAGTTTAGATGTGGTCATTTGCATTTCTGGCATTGAGAAAACCCTCAAACGAAGAGAGGCTCTCCGACAGAAGCACCGTCTTTTATGATGACCTCTACTGTTCGTGGCGATCCACGACTGCCAAAGGAGCAGGAGCTGCAGATTCGCGACTTGCGGCAGCGGATAGCTTCACGGGGACGCATGTGTGCATGTTTGGATTGAAGGGATTGAAACCACCTCGTGAGCCACGAGAAGCTCAGCAGCAGAGAAACAGCATCTCGTGGCGACATCCGCCGTTGAAGGCGCTGCGCGACTGCCAAAAGGGCGGGAACCACGCATTCGCGACTCACGGCAGCAGGTGCGAGAACCTGGAAATGGACTGCCATCAGAAATGCAGCTCGAATGGTACTATGCACAAGGTATTCACGACAATACCAACTCTCAGGCAGCGCGCCAGCTGGAGGCGGCGTGAAAATGTGGCTCAAAGGCCCTCGCAACTTCCGCCGTCATGATCTGAGTGACTCAGAAGTGTGCGAAGGCCTCTAGGATATACTATGGCATCACGAGAAGAACTGAGTGACCTACGAACATCACACGAGGGACGTGGGCCGCTCGCCTTGAGGCTACCAGATGGCTCCTCCAGGGCGTCAAGTCCAGGGTCTGAGGAACTCGCGCTGCGGGACCATCACGACCTCTAGTTTGGGACTGTGAAACTCCAAAAGCTGGCAGAAATACTGGTGATATCAATTGGGCATGTTTTGCACTCACTGCATTGCCCCTCCTCTGGCCGGGTCATACCCTTCATGGCTGTTGTCCGCCTCTGCCGCCTCAACTCCAGGGAACAGGGTGGGCAGGTACACCGTGCGACAAAGTATCACGACTTCAATGATGAGACTGCGCAGTTCAGAAAGCTAGCAGCCTTTGCCTATCCACTTCCAGGTGTCTGTCTCCTTGTCCACCACCAGCGCCTCGAGTCTAACGGGCAGAGCAACTAAACCGCTGTGCGGGGAGAGAATCACAACCACCATGATCAGATCTTACAGCTCAAAGGTTGATTGGTATTTGACACAAGAATTGGCTATTGTGTGTCTACTACGGCGCCCCTTTCCAGGTCACATTCTTCGCCCTCATATCCGTTGTCCTGCCCTGCCCTTACTCTACCCAAGTATCAACCCAACTCTATGGCGCCTTTTGGTTGTCAACCTCAAGCTTTTGGGTCTGATGTTGAGCGGGGGCAATGCGTGTAAATTGTCAAGGCTGGCGGTGCCAGACTAGACGCTGCGTGCCCTCCGCCGCTCAGCTCGACTACCACAACCCGTAACTCAAGGGCTGGCAGTCAGGTATAACAACCTCTTCGTTGTTCTCCAGCATAGTCTCCTCCCATTGTTGTGCCTCCACTCGTCGCTGTTGTGCCGTCCCCAGTCTCGCTGGTAGCCTTTGTGTATGGTCGATGGCGCTTGCGGAAGCGGCTTGAGGCGTATACGAGGATCGAAATGGCAGGAGGGGGACGTCGTATAGGAGCGGGCTGGAAGATACTTCGACTTGTATGTGGGCTCGTCGAAAGGCGGTGCTGTATTGAGGCTACTCCTGGTGATGTAGGAGCCTCGTCCTCATGGACGGATATGTCGCTCAGGTCCCTACAACAAACATCAGCCAGGGATAATTCTCAGTAACAAGACGGGGTACTCGTAATGAACTGGAACAACGCAGTCACTGTCAGTACAACACGTGGGTTCATCAATAGCAAAGCCAGACCGTCGCCAAAGGTGGTCTTGGCACCACAACATAAACCGTCAAAATCAGCGCCCTCCTACCCCCAAACCAGCACCAACAACACACTCTCATACTCACAATCTGCACAAATTGCTACTACCTTCATAACCACTACAATACCTCTCCCAATACCACCACCACCACCACCATCAACAACACCAAGATGGATTTCACCCTCAACCTAACCAACCTCCACGCCCCCTCCCTCCGCGAGTTCGACCAGTACCCGCTGACCTCTGACTCGCACGAGCGGCGCGTCCTGTATTTCTTCTTCCGCGGCCTCGAGGAAATGGCGATTGCGCAGCACGACCGCATGGCCGTGTACATGGCGTTTGGGGAGACGATTTTCCCAGACGAGCAGGCGGTGCTTGATCAGCTGGCGGCGGAGCTCGCGGTGATAATGGCGGCGGTGCATTGGGCGGGGAGGGCGTATGGGGGGGAGGCCTATAGCCCGGAGGGGGAGGGAGATGGTAAGTGCATGGTGGTGTCGGACGTGAGTTCAGACAATTTGCTAATTCTGCTTTAGGGATGGATGTTGGGGCTTGAGTTTTGGGGTGAAGAGGGAGGGGATAGGGGGGTTTTTGGCGTTTGGGAATGTGTTTTGATATGATACCCTGGGTCTGTTTAGTTTTGGTGGGCGTTTGGGATGGGGGGTGGATTGGGATTGAGGTTGAGGGTTCAGTAGGAGCGGCAGCGACGATGAGCGTAAGTCCACGAATAAATTTCTCATGATGGTCCCTGAAGACCGACAAGTATTGTGCACTGATTAGCTGTGGGTGATTCGAGTCCATGTGTCTGTCGAGGGGAAGTGACATGTTGAGGTTTTCGTGATTTGGAACGCATGTCTTCCTGAATTCGCTCCATGATTTGGCGATGTATCTCGCAAGACATGTCGAGTCACTGCACGAAGAGGTATGACATTGATACTATATCAGCAGTATTGCATAGCTAGACATTGGCCATGATACTCCTGGAGATGGACAACACTTCCACGCCGGGCAACCACCAGTCCTTGCATTGACGTATCCTTTGAGTGGAGGTAACATTGCCCGATGCACCAGCATATGAAACGAATGTCATCCAGCACGGTCATGGTAGTTACGCGGTGCATGTCGAGATCTACATCGAATGCCTATACAGAAAGGTGGTCTCGGCATACATGCAGACAAGTCACATGCAGTCAGAGTACACCAGCATATCACTCCCCACCTTGACCCTAATACCAAATTATCACAACGACATACACGCCTCATCATCATTACAGCACTAGAGCACATCCTACAAACCATGTTCACAAAGTCATGCCTCCACTCTCATAGATTAAATATGTATACAGGGGTATCATACGACCAATTACCTCGTTCCATTACCCTCCACCACACCCAACTAGAAGCCACAGCCTCTACTTCCGCCCCTCCCCCTCAGCCTCAAACATCCACCTATCATCCTCCAAACTCGCCACCTTCTTCTTCAAGCTACTCCTCAGCGCGGCCCGAATCTCCTCCTCCACAGCCTCCATATCCCACTGCGCATTCGTCTTGCCATGGAGCCTAATAACCTGATTCTCCTGCTCTACTCACACGCGCACACAAAGTCAGCGTTTTATCTTCGCCCACAACCCGCGTAACCACAACATGTTCCATGGCATTTGCAAATTCTCAGAAAAAGAGACAAAAGTACAAGATGCCCGTGAGCACGACAGCAACAGAAACCGACATACCAGTCTCGTCGTCGTCTTCGCTGGCGGCGCCCATGTCGCGGTACACGGGCGTGGGCGCCTTGACTAGGTATTCGCCGAGCGAGTCGCGCTCGACGAGGTCGTCGTCGGCCGAGGAGAGGAAGATGTCGGCTTCGATTTCGCGACTGTCGGGGCGGATCGAGGGCGCCATGGGGTTTTGGCGGCGCGGTGGTTGTTGGTGGTGGTGGTGGTGTTGTTGGCGGTGGTGGTCTGGATTTTGGGCGGTGTGCGAGGCGAAGATGTTGCGGCGGGTTGTTGGGGGCAGGCGGATTGCGCGGTTGTCCATTTTGGGTTGGGTGGGAGGTGGGATGGAAGGAGATGGGGGGTGAGGTTTGGGGAGCTGTGAGAAGATGGGATGTGGAGTAAGGTCGAGGGTAGTGTTGGTTTGATGATGTTGATGTTGGTAGTGTTTATGGTTTGGTGGCATGAATGGCGCGCCGTAGCTAGTCAGGTACCGCGCGCTGCGTGGGGCCGTGACGGCTGAGCTTCCGGCATGGCGACACCCCCGCGGCGAAGCTCCAAGCCTCTTGTGCGACATTGCCAGCGCACACACGCATCGGCCGAATCAGAAGCAGCCATGGCTTCTAGAGACCCCCCT
The DNA here is from genome assembly GCA_002952155.1 of Alternaria solani. Taxonomy (NCBI): domain Eukaryota; kingdom Fungi; phylum Ascomycota; class Dothideomycetes; order Pleosporales; family Pleosporaceae; genus Alternaria; species Alternaria solani. The sequence continues at coordinate 354,478 of CP022030.1, read as the reverse complement.
TCACGGTCGCCGAGCCCACATGGGGATAAAGAAGAGAGATCACCGCCTCGGAAACGGCCCAGAACCCGCGCGCCTCCTCAAGCAGCAGCTCCAGCTTCAACCACCGCGACGAACACAGACATGTCGGTCCCCAAGATCGAGGCTCCAGCAGCTGACACGCCAATTCATCGCTTCTCCATACAGCCACTCAATCGCTTTCGCGGCGCATCAGCCAAGATAAAGCGGCCGCGCGAAGTCGCCCACTTCTCCTACGACGATAACCACGAATATCAGCCAGACGAGTCAGGCATCAACTACTATGTGCCGCCACCCATGGGCGTAGATCTGAAAGAGGGCTTCGAGTCTTTCAAACACCACGAGGACAAGGACGATCCCCATCTGGACAGTCTGCTTCGGGCGCTCATGGAAGACAAGACAGGCAAGGAAGAGGTCAAAGCCGACTTCATGACCTGGAGAGGCATGATGACAAAGGTATGTTGAAGCAGGCTGGTGTTGACATGGCAAGGTAAGCAAAACCAGCTTTCTTACCTTGCTGCTGCTTGCATCTAGAAGAGTTACTAACAACCCCCCAGATCATGACCGCACCCTTTGACAACTTTGCCGAATTCGCCATGTTTGCGACTCTCTACAACGGCACCATCTACATCGAAGAAGACTTCCCTTCGCGCGCCGCCGAACGAGCGGCCGAAAGCTCGCGTCCCCCGCCCCGCTACAACCAGCACCCCGACCAGCAGTCGCGCGAAATGATGACATACTGGGGCTACAAGTTTGAGAAACTCGCCCTCATACCCACGCCGCCTTCTTCCACGCCCCACGAAGAAATCGCACAGCACCAAAAGGGCATCGTATCAAACGCCGCCCAGCACTGCTCTATAGTCCACACCTCCTTTGGGCCCCACAGCTTGATCCTAGGCGGCGAAGTAGACGGCCTGCTTGCGCCGAAATCGGCAGATAAAGAGCAACCCGTTCAATGGGTCGAGCTGAAAACTAGCGAAGAACTTCCTCCGCCCCGCCAGCAACAACACCGCGATGTTCTTAGATTCGAACGTAAATTGTTGAAGTTCTGGGCTCAGTCTTTTTTACTTGGTGTACCCAAGATTACTGTCGGGTTCAGGAGTAAGGCTGGTATATTGAAAGGGTTGCAGACGTTCGATACACATGAGATTCCTGGTATGGTGCGCAGGGGCACGGGTTGCTGGGATGGGAATGTGTGTATTAATTTTGCGACGGAGTTCTTGGCGTGGTTGAAGGGGGTGGTGGTGGATGAGGGCGTTTATGGGATTGTGCTGAGGAAGAAGAGTGGCGTTGTCGAGGTGAGGAGGTTGAGGGATGGGACGGGGGGTATTGTTAGTAAGGAGTTTAAGGCGTACAAGGGGAAGGGGGGTGGTGTTGGGCAGGACGGAGGGGAAGATGGGAAGGAAGTGCAGCAGGATGGGAAGATTACGGGTGCAGATGCGACGTCTTGAATTTGTAATGCGGCTACGACTTCAGAAGAAACTCTTTGTGAGTGCTCAAAATGTCTCCCTAACTGCACTTCAAGCAATCGTAGTACTTATCCCTCTTCTTTCCCGATATACTGTACATCCCCCTTCAAATCCCCTTCTACCCACCGGGCAGCCACCCGTCCCGTCGATTCACCAACTTCCCTCGTAGCGGCGGCAGGCTTGATATTCATACCATGATCTGCATTTCTCACCACGACAATCTGCGATTTCGCTGCCATTTTGCTTCTAGTCTCGTTCAACAGATCGAGTGGACACATGGCGTCTTTATCGCCGATGATAAAAAGCACGTTGACGCTCTCGGGCAAGTCAAGTAAGATCTGGTCCCGCACATCATCTTTCGGGCCTTGGAGTGGATACGATATGAGAATAAGCTCTATACTCATATCCTCTTCTTCGTGGTTTTGGTCGGCTAGGACTTCGCTGGCGGCGATAACGGCGGCTCGGGCGCCCATACTTCGTCCACCCAACAACAACCTCTTTTGCTTAACCTGCTCTCCTGCTTCGCCCTTTGGCGCGGTGCAGTAACTAGGATAGATCTCTTCGATACACGCATGGAACCCCTTTGTTCGCGCCTTTAGGTTCATCGAGCCTTGGAATGCGAGGACGGGGAGAGACTCGGAGAAGCCGGTGCAGAAGTTTACTACTGCGTCGGCGGAGAGCGTGCCGCCTGCGCCGTGGGTGAAGATCAATGGTGATGAGGGTGTTGAGGGGGAGGGTTGGTATTGATGGCATTGGATTGGTTTCTTGACTAGGTCGTGTGTGATGGTTCGGGTCGTGATTAGTTGAGGTGCTGGGCTGCCATCTGAGGCCGGTGGTGGCTCGACTACTTCAGATGTCGCATTTGTCGGAGGAGAATCTTTGCGCTCTGGCATGGGTGGGTTCTTTGAAGCTAGTGTTTTCCCTTTAGGTGAGTCGGATACAGTATGTAGTACGTTGTGTGCGGGTGCTGTGCTTGTGCGTGCGGATGAACGCGTAACCCGTCTTTTCGGCTCACGAACCGGGGCTGCCTCTGAAATCTCGCGTTTTGGTGGCATGTTGAGGATGAATATAAGGCGGCACCTCCGGCAAACTAGTTCTAGATTAATATGTGTATTACGTGGTGTCTGATTAGTCGCTTTGGCGCTCAGGTGTGTTGAAAGTACCCAAGTAGCTGTGGCGCAACGCCCAATTTTCCGGCCGCTACTTAGTCCCTACTCTACATCGCTAGACCACCACGTCTGCCTAAAGAAACGAACGCAGCTTATGATTTGAACAAAACTGAAACAGTATGTAGTAGAAGTAACGCTCTCAGATGATGTCGCGCTTGTCCAACGCTATGCGCAATCATTCCCCGTGTTTCGACACACTAGCGGGTGCGGACGCATCCTCTACTATGTCTTCACGATGGAGATCCTTGTACCAATGGCTCTTTACACTGCTTTCAGGTCTATCCGAAAAGGTCTCCATGATCCTATCCCACGATGCCCCTTCACCTCTCATACGCTTCAGACACAAATCTTCTTTTGGTGTCCAAGGAGCTTCAGTCCGGCTCTTCTTTGCCTTGGGAGATCTGTCAGAGCTTTCTGATAGTTCACTGTCGTAATTGTCTTCTACGCCGCTTACTGCTGTCGCTGGTGAACCTTGCGAAGGTGGCTTATCCTCAGAGAAATAAATCAAGCTTTTGAACGCGGAATAGTCCGACGACAAACTGGTATTTTCCAATGCGGGGACGGCTTTGGTTGGAGAAACAGGCATACGATTGATGTTGTCCTGCCTCATCTTGCCTTTCTTCGTTGGATCATGCATGTCTTCAGCATCAGTCTCAGGGAAATCGGTCTCAGTGTCATCAATCTCAGCAGAGAGCGATTCCTGGTGCCACGCCTCATGGCGTTCGAGAAGGTCTTTTCGAGGGAAGGTTTTCGTGCACTGAGAACATCTGAGAACATCCCCTTGTTCGTGGGTTCGTCCGTGTCGTTTCAGTATATATTTTCGCAGAAATGACTGTCCACATGTCGGGCAGATATGAACCTTGGGCTCGCGGGCATAAACCGAACGCTTAGGCTTATCAGAAAGCAGCGGATTTGAAGACTCGAGCACGAGAGAGTGATCTTGGTTGCTATCTGTAGTAGCGCTGTTGTCGATCAGCTCCCCAGTGGCGTGGGTAATTAGACTGTGTGAATCTTTACTACCCTTCGCACAATCCGGGCCTGTATGTTCTCGGTGTAGTTGGGTCATAAGTATCTGCCGAAGTTCCTTCATGGACGCTGGCACCCTAACAACTGCAGCGTCCATCAATGTCTTGACATCATCCATGATACAGTGTAGGGGAATCATATAAACGTCCCCAAAAACATCATCGGCCACTACCTGACCATATACTGATATGTGATTGTCTTTCGAATCCAGGACCCTGGCAGGCTCAGAGATGACCCACGTACCAGAAGCACCGTCTGGTAAACGTTGTGGAGCATCTGTGTAACGGAGCAGATTAGCGCACTGATTGATAGAGTTTCAGGGGGATTGTTACCTGGGATGAGTATATGTGCCGGAACAAAATTGTGCCCCGAGGGTGTGAGGATCATGGAGGGGGTCCGAGAAAGTACGCATCTCAGCGCGACCTCTGCATCGAAGCCTATCTGGAGTGACTGTTGCTCTCCGATAGTACCGAGTATGATCGTCGCATTCGTAGCTCCGATGCTCAATGAATCAATCTGGTGTTTTTGAAGACCTTCGATCAATGCCCAATCTTTGTCCCGGGCCTCGCGAGAGAAGGACACGTCCGCTAATCTCATATCAGTCCAACCTGGCTCGCCTTTAGCCACTGCAAAGCCCTCGTGCTCGCTCTGGTTGCGGCTTTGATCGAGTTGCTCTGGGACAACATCCTCCTCGTCTTCTGAAGCTCTTGAAGTTGGAGATGGCATCGATCCATCCCACGGCTCATCTGACGATGAGCTATCGTATCCTGTCTGAGGAAAGATATGGCCTGCCGTTAAGCCATAGATAGTCTCTGTACCGTCATGGCAGCTACATACGATGTAGCCTCCTATTGTAGCTAACCTCGAGACTCCGTCATGTTCCGCTTTGACCTGTAACCGGCACGAAGTATTGCCGGGGGAAGTTGAGTTTACCAAGTATGCTGGTGCCACTTTCACACTACTTGCAGATTCGCCAGCTCTGGGTCGAGGTGGTTCCCCGACCACAACTACTTTGAAGATTTCTCGTCCCGGCTCATCAGACTGGTATATTTGTCGGACCACTTCTTTCTTGAAGAACTTCTCCGCCCTCTTTTGAACCAGCTCTGGGCAAAAGACTACAATGTATGGTCGGACCGAGGTTTCGTCTTTTCCCAAAAACATCAACCGGATGGCCATGGGCCGATGCTCGTGTCGGATTTTGCGCAGGTCGGAAGCCAAAAGCCCAGAAAGTCGTCGAACAACACCCTCAGAATGTCGGAGCATCTCCTCGCTTAATACTCGTTCGAACCGTCGCATACCTTGAAGTATTTCAGGGCACATATGGACTGGTTTTGTTGGAACTGGTGGCTCTAGTGAAGGCATTGCTAAAGCGGGGCTATTTCGTGTGAGTGCCGCCGGCAAGGCTGAGCGGCGACTACGACCCCCCAGCGTGCTTCCATGGTTTGGGTTCAGTCTAGACTCGTCCTGCCGAAGCTGCGTGTTTGGTGGTGTAGGCCTCGGGGTCTGCATATTGCTGCTGCGGATATCCTGAGAAGTTTCAATGGTTTTCAAGAGCCGACGTGAAAGTGTGGTCTCATAAAGCTGCAGAGGGGAGCCGAGTGCTGCTCATGTCTGCCCCGCAACCGGTGAGCCTTTTGGGGATTTGAACGCGGGTTAAATGCGTGCATATCAGCTCGTTAAAGGAGGGGTCTTGCAAACCATGATTGGGTGTGCTCGAGGTAGGCATGTACGATGCAGATCCGACACCTAATGAAGCTACATCCACCCTCGTCATGGAACATGATACTGGCCATGAGCCTTGAGTGAATATAATTGCCCACAAGAGCCTCTGATAAGTGCCGAGTTAGTGAGGCAGGACTGGCTCCAATACGTTTTTGTATCCAAAGCCTCGAAGAGCGATAGCGATGAGCTTCTTTGTTTTACAAACCACTACCACCAATGATCTACAAGAGCTCGGTCGATGTATGTGGCGGTGGCAGCTATGTGGTGATTGCACTGGGGAAACAGCATGCTTCAATGAGCAATGTGCCTGGAGCCGAGCGAATCAACAGAACGCTTTTTGGGACAGATACAAAGCTCTGACGGCAGCATATATGCCTGAGCTGACCACTCTGCGCCCGGCGTTGAGGTCGCATGCCGATCTTCTGGGGCTGATTCAGCTTATACAAACCCAATCCCAGGAGGCAAGAGAACAGATCGCCCAATGCCATTTTGGGGGGCAGCGTGGTGACGAGGTGGAAATACCCGCTATGCTTGATCAGCATCGAGCCATGAATCTTGCAGCTAGCATATTGTTCTCACTGGATTGCGGAGGCACATACGAGTCCGCAGATCTTGTCGAGGAGGGTAGCTCATCGCTGCTTTGGCGAAGTACAGTATCTGCAAGCGATTTCCTTCTCGAAGCATTTCCTGAAAACCCCCATTCGACCGTTGCATTTGGGAAAGAACGATTAGAATGGCCGGTCATAACAGCTGCTGTGAGCGGGAAAGAGGTACAGAGGGTCCTTGGATTTGATCTGGAAGCAACGACTGACCTGCGGAGTCATCTATTGCTGGACCACAGGAGACGTGTTCTCAAAATCTTCCACTGTACGGCGATGTTGCGAGAAACTCTTTTGGTGTGTGAAAGCGAACCGGCAGCTTGTGTACTACCACGACGACTCATCCTCGAGGTATTCGACACCATACATAGGGTTCTTTTCCCCTCGGATCGACAGTCGCAGACCCTTCTCTCGTCGCTCGTTGCAAAACACGGCTTTGATGGAGATTTGCTGAGGTTTGAGTACTGGGATCATTACAAACACAATGACCCTGGACTTTCATATCCCTATTTCGGCAATCGATTGGTAGAGCTCTACGAGGAACTGCAAAATCCAAAACCTCACTCTCGGTTAGACAACTGGTTCGAGCGAAAGAGCGGCGCAAGATACATGTTGATGGCAACAATGATCGGTGTCTTCATCGCGGTGATTATCGGAATCCTAGGCCTCGGGATTTCCGGCTTCTAGGCTTATGTCTCGTACCAGCAGTGGAAGCACCCTGCGAAGGATGCATAGGCTAAGACCATCTTTTATGAACGCGCAGCATACATATTCGAACGTTTGGGCGGTTTCTTTGATGGATTCCGATGATGGAAAGATGTGGAGGAATGGGATGGTAGGAGGGAAGAGGGCGGCTGGAAAGACAAGCGAGATCGCGCTCGCGCACGCGACGCGGCTCCCCGAGACGGCACGTTCTGTCTATTACTCATGGCACTCACGCAACAACGGCCTGCACACAACCACCATCAAATTTGCAATCGAGGACTGATAATTTCTAGTGTTTTTGATAATTATGCACAATGATTCGAAGGCCACTCTGTTGATGAAAACGCACTGGCAGTACCTGGATATCACGTACTAACCCTAGGCTATCTCATTGCAGACGACACGAGATTCCTGGTTTTTGACTCATATATGGTCGTTGGCCATGGTGGCAGACGACACAAAGCCTGTCCACTACGACACTGCTTGATATAACGCTCCTCGCGTGCATCTTTCCCAAGGTCATCCATGCAACAGGTTCCACAAAATACTAGACGGAAGAGAGTACAGCCACGAAGGAGCGCGACCATGAATCGCTACACCGCGTATCTCACACCGAGCCGCAATCGAATATTATGCAGAACATACTTACAGCCCTATAGGTGGAACAAAAGCCCACCCTATCGGATCCGTGTCACCAATGTGACACGCAGTGATGCGCCGACGCTACCAACATATATCTCCAAGTCCTTGCCAAGCACTCGCACATATCCCTACGACTCTCCATCCCTTCCAACAACACGCGTCGTCTTGTCCACCAAACGTCTCCATTCGTCGCGAATCCTCCGTCCTTAGCCGCCCAAGATCTCACATAGATCTCACATCCAAGCCACCCCGACCTGCACACCACCATCGCACTAACTACCGAGCTCAGCAATCCCTTACTCAACGTCGGGAGCCCTTGCTTTTCACGCTGCTCTGCCGATTGGCCCGACTGCCGCACCTCGCGAATCGAAATCCTGTCATCGATGTGCAACGCGTAATAACGATAGCGCGGCGGTGCGGCGCGGATTCAATCGATCTGTGATGTGAATGATGCGATATTCGTTCCTGTGAAAGGGGGAGGGATTCCGTTTGGCCAGTAGGATTAGGGCTGGACTGAGTTGCGGCGCAGTAGCTATTCCGTAGATTTTTAGCGTGGGAATGCGGCACACAAGAATCCCGTGTTCATCTTTCCGCATTGGGGTGGTGTGGAAAGACCGATATCTGGGATGCATCTTGTTGTCGTGTTTCGTGGTCTGCTTTGTTGGAATGATCGTACGACAAAGCCGGCTCGCGGCAGCCGGCACATCGGGGAAGACGGAATGTTGACTGACAAATGTACACAGTCTATTTGTCAGTTGACAAATATGGAGCATGATGTTTTGAGTAATTGATCTATTCGATTCGTCGCGCGTATCCGCGATGTTTAGTGGTAAAGGTTGCTAATATAGAGCACTAGCTACATGCGCCAGATTATATTTGTACAAGGGTATGGCGGTGATAAGCGGCAAATATGATAGAGGAAACGAGAACGAATACACGCAATGCAATGCGACAAGGTATCGTAGACGACCATGCGAAGTAGAACATGATATGCTTTTGGTAAAGACCAGCATGATGACAGACTGATTGGAACACGTATTCAAATGTTGATAAACATGAGCAAAGACAGCAAAGAACCAACAACTCCGACCGTATCTGTAGGAAATAGGATAACTGGGTTACCATGAGCCAAAATGCTGGCATTGGAAAAGTACCGCCTTCGCCAAAGGAAATGTCGCTAAGAGGGTATCGCAACCAAATCATCCTCCATGAATGTCTCGTGTATGCTCTGTAGACCGTGTAGCTCGAAAATGTGGAAAATGACGCGAGGCGACAGCACCTTAATATCCGTGGTGCGCATTAGATGTGTACTTCTGCTCTGGAACGTACTTTTGGTCCGTTACGTAGTATGAGTGAGGATGGGGAGCCGAGGGAAACTGCGGGGTGGTGAATGGCTGCTGCAGGGCCACAGGAGCCGAAGCCCTCCTTTGTTGGTCGTGTTGCGACCCTGGGACTTGAGGATCGGCTGGTGGGCTTTGCTGCGGCAGGGCCTGAGCCTCGAAGCCAGCGGATTGAGGCAGAGCATATGCTGAAGATTGCGGCGCCTGGTATTGTGGAGCAGGTGCGTGCTGAGAGTATGAGGAAGCTGATGTAGTAGATGGAGGATCGAAAGAGTAGTGGCGCGCAGATTGTGGTTGCGGCGTGTAGTGTGAAGATGGAGGAGCTTGTGTGGAGTATTGAGAAGTTGCCGAATGCGGCGAAGAGTATGGTTGAGGAGACGGTGGGTGGGCAAAGTGCTGCGAAGAGGGCTGCGGGACGGAGTATTGGTGTGCCGGCCGATGAGCCGAGAATTGAGGTGCCACGGGCTGAGCTGCTGGATAGTGTTGAGGGCTGTGGTGGCTCGACGAGTACTGCGAAACCTGGGGTCCATGCCAGTAGTCGGGCACCGTCAGATGAAGAGGAGCATGTGCTTGGAGCTGACCCTGTGCACCGATTGATTGAGTTACAGCTCCGATGACGTGATGCTGCACATGGCTCGGCTGGATGTGGTGTGGATATCCTGCTACAAGGGGCATGTCCTTGCTCTCCTCATCTTCGAGGCTGACCTTCCAACCATTCAGAAGCTCGGGCCTTGGCTGAATGTCGGCGAGCTTTGGGTCTTGGAATGGTCGTTTGAGCTTTCCGCTCACAACGTCCTCCAGACTGTAATAAGAGATGACATGGTGATGAGTGCCCTGGTACTTGACCGAGATGGTCTTCTTCATCAAGCCACCCTCCTTGAACTCGTAGCTATCGATGAGGGAGCCGCAGAAACGTCGCTGTTGATCGGGCGTCAAGCTCTGGGCGAAGTTGGCGTACACCTTGTTCATGGAGTCGACATCGCCTGGTAGCGAAGCATCGAACGAGGGATTCTCATACTCGTCCTCGGAGTTTTCTAGCATTTCGCCAGTCTTGGACCTAACGGGGCCGTTGTTCTCCTTGCGCTTCCTCTTGGTTCCGCACGATGGGTTCAAGGCTGACTTCTTCTCCTCTGGCTTCAACGCTCGTACAAGCTGGCGGTAGATCAGGCAGTTGTTCATAACTCGGCTGGGGGACCAGTGGACAGCATCGGTCCATCGCTTGATACCGGAGGCGTTCTCCTCGTACACCAGTACGGTTCCCGAAGTAAGCATCTCTGCGCGCTCTTTGTCGTGCGGTCTGCGACTAATATGGCTGAGGCGACCTTGGAGTGCTGCTTCTACTACCGTCATGGCGTCCTTGGTAGTATCTAGGAATCCTTGCCAGGTGGGCTTGAATGCCGGCTGTGCTTTGACCATATTTCCTGCGACCTGGGGCCTGGGGGGTGGTGGTGTGCTAGTCGCAGTTGAAACGACGCGAGAAGTGGTGATTGAGTGATGGCGGGACGGTTGGCGAACGTGCTGTGGTATGGGAGGGGTAAAGCTGGCGTACATGAAAGGATCAAACATGTTCGAGTATGAAGATTGGTGGGAAGTCGGTTGCTGAGGCCAGTTCCATGAATCCGTGTCGCCGTATCCTTCCACCTTTTGCACGCCGCCAATGGACAGGTCATGTCCGAAGGAAGGCATCGTCAGAGTCGATGCCCTGATACCTTGCAACATGGGGAAGAGAGATAGAGAGAGAGTTGATGGTTCCGATTTCGATTCCGTTTAAAGACGAACGTATCGAACGTGATCCGGAAGGAAGATGAGGTTGGTTCCTTGGATCAGCAGAATGGCATGAGAAACGACCTTCGATCACACAGCAGTCGCAATTCGTTATGTCGATCGGTGACAGTGCAGACGCGCAGATGCAACACAGACCAGGAACTCGGAATAGCAGATTTAGGACAAGCGGCTGTGGCCAATGAGCGCATGCAACAATAGCGGGTACTAGAGCAGGAACTCACAAGTGTCGATATTGCAATGAATGAGTGTTGGAGAGGGTTGCGACGGGGGGGAGCGAATGGTGTCGTTCCAGATGTTGAGGTTGGAAATGGGCGGGACGAAAGGCGGGGCAGGTGCGTTGAGGATGCAGATAGTGGTATCCCGACTCGAGTCTTGATCTCGCTTAAAGGACGAGAATTATGCGCTGGCCGTGGGGATGGGTCGCAGCAGCAGTGGGTGAACTGTATAAAGGGTCAGAAATTATTTGGATGGACGTCAAGCCACAAGGTGGTAGAGGGGCAGGACGGTGCACGTACTGGCGCTGCAGATGCAAACAACAATATGGAGAATGTAGGTCGCCGACAGAAGGTACCAGAGAGTGGTCCAGGGAACGGGTACAACTATGTATAATTGGGGGTTAATATCGATGCGTCGGCGAATTGCGAAGCAACAAGGATGTCAGGGTAGGTAGGCCCTGGGACAGACGATAATAGGGAGTGGAGGTAATAGTAGCAACGGCGGCATCAGCCAGCGGACATGGACATGGCTCCTTGGGATTAGACGCTACCCAGCCTATGGCAGCTAGGATGGGCGGTCGGAGACAATTGGCGACTCCTGGCAATGACTCTGATGGATGGGGCAGGTGAAGCGTGAGGGAATATGCACGACTTGCGACAGAGCACGAAGGCAATACGTCGTGGTGAAGTGCCTGGGAGGGAAACGCTTGTCTCGGGCGGCCATGACACACTACGAGACTGGCCGCTTGGAAGGCTTTACCTGGTTCGGATGGCAGACAGTTGATGGCCACAGTAGCGCAGCGATCGCCCCCTGCTGAGCGCACTGCTAGGCCCTGGACGGAGACGGTGGACATGTGAGGCAGTCCTACTGGGGATGTTCGCCTCCAGCCATCCGCCAGTTCGTGGGTCTGGCCCATGAGACGATCAACGCACACAAGCAGCATTCCCTGGTGCCCACTCCACCGCCGCCCACCGCACCATTGCCAGCTAAACTAGTGTGCCATGACTCTCGAGCTGCCAGGGCCTGGCGTTAGGTCAGCGTAAGCTTCATGTTCCTGGACGGCGGCCGCTGGTGAGGCAGCACGCGAAACTCTTTTCCTCCCGCAACGTCCTGGCCCCAGAAACGCTCGTCGGACTGCATTGAAGATGAGCATCCGGTCAGCATGAGCAATGCGGTCCTTTCGCGTGGCTTCAACAGGCCCGAAGTCGGTCGGATGCTGAGGGGAGCGGTGCGGAGATGGCCAAGAGAGCAGGATGCAGCCGGAACAAGGCACAGCGCAGACGTCCAGCATGGCGACTGGGATGTGGCCATGCGAATCCGAATGAGAGCAAGCGTCGAGAGGCAGAGTGGCCAAGGACCACGCAGACTGGTCCAATCTTCGCGGATCCGGGACGGTGCGCTATGTTTCACACGGCTGCGTCTGCTTCCTGGCTCTCTGCCCAGCTGTTGTCGACCAAACCCCTACCTCTAATGCTCACTGCGGCCATGCAAACGCCGCATCACCCTTGGCTGGGAAGATCCAGGGCGACAAAATATCTTCCGAGAGCTGCGCATCTCGGCGTCGACTGTGTCTGGCTCAGCAGTCGCCTCGCAAGTCCAGTGACGACCAAACGCGGCCTAGCGTGCACGTATCCCACGAAAGTCCCTCCACCCCTCATCCTGGAGAGAATCATGCACGCCCATCACACTCGACCTGGCCATCTGAAAAATTGCACCGCTCTGCACGCCGTGACCTACGAACTTCTCCAATAGTCTGTGTACAGTAAGACGCAGCCATGTATGCCTGAGATTTGCAGCTACCTCTGATGCCACGGAGCTGTGGGGTCGTGGCTAGGTACCGCTGCCACCCATCCACGCACTTGCACATGTCCCCCGAGTCCATGGCGGCCATACGACCCAACTCCCCAACGCGCAAACGTCGCCAGGCAATAGACGCGGGGCTGACAATGACGACGATGCAGCTGATGCGTGACGACCAAGCGGGTCCTGGTGCAGTCGCAGCAACAGAACTGCATGGTCTACTGCAAAGGCAACTTGGTGACTGACGCGACATCCATGCCGTTGAGGGCCAGGGATAGAGCCGCGTCGCTTTCTCCCCAGACGTGCGCTTCAGCCTTGATCGTCCCTTGCAAGCTCACTCGATGAGTTATCACCTAGTCAGGAACGTCATCTACAGCCGATGATGTACTTCCTGCCGGCTAGCCAGACAGTGGACGGCGCTATCAAGTCCGGTCCGCAGCCAGACTTGCGAGGCACGAGTCAGTGCTGTTCTGCAAGTCACGCACTTCGCCCTTTTCGGCCGGGTGGCATTGCAGATACGATCCTCCTCTGGTTAGGGCGGGCATCACTCGAATAGCATCCGTGCGTTAGCATCATTATTGAGGCTTGCTGACACCGTGCCTGACAGCAACCAGGTTTCAACGGCTATCGCTAGATAGTCGGAGGTCTCTGCGACAAGACGGTCGCCCTTCCAGCCACGTCCACGAGAAACAAGTCAACACTGCCCAGCCCTCGACTGGTATCAAGTACAGGTAGCTGGGTTACGCATGTTCGCGCGGGCGCCACAAGCCGTGGCGTTGACTGGGAACATCGTTGCTTCACAAGCTCTTAAACAAAGCAAATATAGGTCCCGGACATATATACAACCAGCATCGACTCAGGCCGCACGTTCTCAATGCGTTGATCAGTGAGTCCGCTCTCAACCTGGTGATGAGGTTATGGCAGATCGTACTAACCCAACATTCCTTGCACTGTTCGCGTTTTCGATTGCAATAGCGCTGACGCGAATTAGCTCCTTAACTCTTTGATACACGTGTTCGGCCGTATCGTCGTGGTCTGATTTCTCGAGTACCAGGCCTGTCGCATCACTGTTAATCGCGCTATTCTTACTGCTATGACCAGAAGTTCAGCTGAGCCCACGAATCGTCAAATCAAGAATTTCCCCCTGTTGGGTTTGGAACAGTCCACTGTGAATAGCTTGTTCGGTCTGCGCCAGTGTCTCGCCTGCCCCGGATTGCTTCCGAAAAGCAGGTGGCAGCAAGTGTGACTTGAGGTGCGCGGATAGGCGAAAATCGGCTGCGATCAGCAAAAACTCGATGATGTGATGCCTTTGCACATCGACGACGACGCGCTAATAACACATCAGGGTCTTGTTACGTACGCTACGATCATGGCTGGATCACAGTCACATACCGCTTCTTGTTCTGGAGTGTGCGCGATCACTGCAATCTGGTCATATGACATGTTGCAGCATCCAGTTGGCAACAATCACACACCAACGTGCAGATTCACAGCGGTGCTAGAATGCGTCTCATGTAGCCGCTATCACTCGTCCGTATTCGCTCCATATCCGCTCTCTATCAACTAGGTTGCTCCGCTCCGGATTAGTTCGCCCTGGGAAGGAAGAAGCGACTCAACATTTGCTTGTCGCAAAAGCCAACTTGAGTCATCTTCCAGGCTTTCCCTGCGTACTGTCCTGTCAAACGTTGAGAACGCCGGCCTGCCCTCTTGTCGTCGTGGTAAAGATACCATGACGATCAAGCCCTTCTGGCGTTCAATCCGCCTAGGATTGCCCCCAGCGATTTCTATTGATTGGTAGTGCACCTTGGCATCGTCCACGGCGTGATCCGCCCTGAGCATCCTTCTACCTTGAGATAACCAACCTCAGAGTTCGGCAAGCTCCACTGGGCCAGCCACCACATGTGCACAGAGGTGGCACATGACGAGGATGATCTACATTGAAATTCGAAGTCCCTGGGCGATCCTGGAGATCCGGATCGTACGGATAATTCCTGCTAGCAATGCACTAAGTGGCTATCATCCGCCGGAGCGCAATGAATGCGAACACCGTGTGCGGCGAACTCCTCCTCAGGGACCAAAAGCAAAGCTTGTTTCGGGGCTACCTCGGCCAATGTTGAGCGCTCATTTGTCAAGTGCTGTGGAGGGGTCCGTCCGGCCCGCGCAGCTGTAGCTGAAAGTGTAAGTGCCTGGGCCACGTGAACTTCATTGCGAGCAACCTGCAGTTTTATTCTCCTGAAATTAACTCCTGTGCAGGATACTATCCGCCCTGTTGCAAGAGCTTGCGGAGTATTATTTGACGTTACAGCCAAGACCCCTCTGGGAACCAAGAGCAGTACCGCAAGCAAATGGCCCTCGTAGATGCTATCGACTCGTTGTAGTCGTTGCTAGGTTTTTCTCCTACTGCGCGGCACTTAACATTCCCGTAACCTTCCAATTTTGGCTCCATACCACGTTATCTGTCTTGTTCGCCTGAACCTCGGCACATCCTCGACGAACATCACTACGGCTATCGTGAGCCAGAACTGGTGGCGCTGTTCTCTTCTGATGTGGCTTCGAGGCCGCCGCCGGATTCTCTAAACACCACGGTCTACGTCCGCCATAGCGTATGACGATGGGCGAACTAGCGACTAGCATATCAATAGATCGTCTAACATTTCCGCGGATTCTCCGCCACCACGCACAGTCAGTTTCGAAATGTCCTGTCAGCCGGGGCAAGGTACGCATCTTCTAGAGCTGCCTGTGGATTACCATTGCAACGTCAACGGAAAAGGCATTTTCGCGGTCAATGACTCGATCGTTACTCCGGGCTAGGCCTCTCCGTGGCGGCGCCTGCACACTCATTAACCTTTCCATCTAGCTATCTGACATCTGCTGGATTCACTGGAAGTAACTAGCGTACTGTTACCTTCTTGCGTTCAACAGTTTCACCAACTAGCTATATCCCTATATTTGTCGCCATGGTAGTCAGCCTCATGGGTTTCGACGAATGGGACGGGTCGGTGATGTATCCCCAAACTTCAATTGACCCCATCCTCACAAAGGATTTCGATCATTGAATGAAATGCGCTGCATTCTGGTACGACATGGCACCAGCAGTGTTTCAAGCCATTGGAAGTCGGATACCGCATTGAAGTGGGTGCTCCACTGTCTCTAACCGTCGAAGCCAGACTTGTGTCCTGTAAGTGCTGTACACCGCAGAATGACGTGCGTTAGAAACCTTCCTGGTGCAAACTTTCGTGTCATAGCAGGATTGGCGAATCCACTGGGCACCGTCGGAGGCTCCTGCTAGACTGGTAATATCTCAAGATGGATGTCATGTCGAAAATGGTACGTACAAGCGCGTTGAGGTTGCGCACTTGAGCTGTCAGCTTTACACTACTGTACTACGACCGTTGCTTCACTACTGCACCGCCCGTTAAATGTGCTGACCCAAGCCAGGGAGTCCAGGTACCTGCCCACCTGACGAAGTTTGTTCAGCCACGGATCCACACCCCCTCTGAAGAGTGAGCTCGTCACAGACGTTCGCTCATGCCTGCATCGCAAACGCGAGTGACGCCGTTTCACCAAGCGGATCACTTCGTGTTCGCAAATCTCTGAGTGCGCAAAACCTTTTGCGTGTCTAGACGCGGATCTACGAGGTTGTACCGACACCCATCGCCCCAAGGCCTGGTGTCGTTGTGCGCGGATCACAAGATAGTCCTCCCGGGCCCTACCGCACAGGACGTTCATCACAGTTGCATCACGTCCGTCCATATGTCTTCTCCTAGTCCGATGGACCAAAGAGGTAACATGGTTGTTTCGTCTACCTTTGCCACGTGGATCGCGAGGTGGAAATTGCGGGGAGCGGGTCGAACAAGACGAAACCAAGCCATTTGCTAATGGACCCAATACGTCTTGAGCGGAACACAAGACCGATGACGATGGGTACTTTGACACCGATCTTTTCGGCTTGGCGGAAGACATTGGACAAGAATGGATCCGGACCACAGTGATGCGGTGCGCAGCTACGCCGCCACCACTCTCGTCGACGGACAGCCCGGAATCTGGGCGCGCTATGTTGCATTCCGCGACGCCAGCTATGCTTCTGATCTCATGTCGATTTGAGGGAATATCTGCGAGCTGCACGGCAGAATTCTCACACACATGCACCGCGATCACAGAACGGTTAGTTTCCTTGTGTTCATGAAAGCTCTACTTTCTCCCCCGATCGCTGCAGGGGGTGTGGACTGGTAGGTTTGATCGAAGCCGAAAGTTTGACCACTGCAGGCATTGCATGATCGAACACTTCGGTGCGGACCGTTTGTCTGGACACCTCAACCGCAGTCACGCGTCAACCTTACTTGCCAACCAGACGAACCAGCGTGCGATCCCGCAGTCGAACAGAGTCTACGACAATGATGCCATGATGAGCCGTTCACATCGTTTGGCCTAGTCGTTGGCCTAATGTTTGAAACGCCTCCGATGCTGCAAGCTGCGCAGGAGCCGATCTGAGCGGCTTGGTGAGTGGGAGGGACTGAATGTCGAAATCCATTGCGTGGATCCCTCAACGAAAGCGTTGGACAGAGTAAGATTGATTGGGCATCGGTGCAGCCTCCCGCCTTACCCCCATTTCCTCTTCTGGTAAAGCCGGCACATCCTCATCTCCCATTTCCAGCTTACGGGAAGTACCAAAACGGACAGACAGACAGCGTCCATCCTTACATCTCGCGCTCAACGACGCCCAACTCGTTGAACTTGTTGAGTGAAGCAAGAAAACCGGGGATAGTGTCGTGAGGGGTGTAAGTGTCCTGGTATCTAGGGCTGACTGTGTGGTTACTTGTTCTGTCCATGATCAGCAGGAAAACGGTCGCTGATCCCTCCGAGAGAAGGACCGATGAAGCCGTTGGACATGGGGACAGCTTCGCGCTGTTCACGGCTCTTTGCTTATCTCGGGGGATCTGTGACTGGGGTTCATAGTATTACATCTGATCGCGATCTCTGCGGTCTTATTGAGATTATAGGGAGCTCTCCGCAATCATGGAGCTATTGTGGGTCTGGATATGGGATAAGGTAATCAATAGTGCTGCTGACTGGATGGGGATTGAGGATGGAGCTTGAGCCGCAGCAACGGCGCTGGGGTGAGCGCCGACGCTGCCTCGAATGGCCGCTGAACCCCGCATGAGCTACGCGCGGTCGGCCTTGCTTGCGCTGAAATCCACGACAACAGTTCCCAGGAGGCTGGCTTCTCAGTGTCGGATCCTTCTGTCCGCAAGAGCGCAGTCCCTCCGGGTGTTCATCGAGTCTCACCGACGGAAAACGTGCCCATCCATTGGCAAAAGGACTCCCGGTCTCCTGAAATCTGACATCAGACTAAGACGCTCACTAGCAATGTACATGGTTCAATCATACCCTTGTCCTCCACCCATGAACAGGGTGAAGGACAAAGACCAACGCCTTCTGCGTTTTTCAAACAGCGGTAGCAGTCTGCCTGACAGCGGATGTATGTGGAGAAAGCCGAATCCTTAAAAAAAAAATGAGCCCTCAACAGATGGAATGAATGGATTGTATTGCAACCCCGAAAAGCCGAAATGGACTGCTCACCTAAGCCGGTGCTTAAATTCACACAGTCACGAGACACTACCTTCAATTGACCAACATTGTCCCGCGTCTTCCCAAGAGCTTCTCATAATAGAAAGTCGGTCAGATTCTGTCAAAACTCCGCATTATGGTGTGTGCATGATTAATCATAGTCGCAACCAGCTCTCATCATCTCTTTGTTGGGTAGGTTAATCGTGGCTAAGTCGTTTGAGACTACCTACAGCATGTCTCAGAATCGTTCGTTGTAGATACCGTAAACGGTCCTTTGCGTGCGCGTTGCTCTCGTGACTTGCGACGTTTTCAAGTTCCCCCCTGTTTCTGTCCAAAGAGCTGTTTACTGTCCTCTAAACACACTGGTTTACTTTCCTAGCTTTCCAAAACTGAAAGCACGCGTGAGTTGGGCAGGTCTTAGCATATATGTTCGTCGAAATCTTCGGAGAAAGCGCGGACGTATCTTGTACTCCAGTTCAGGCCCTAAGCATGTGGCTACTTGCGTCTGTCTCTTCGCAGTATTCATGGACCCTTTTCATCATCATGTGTGCTAAATGTCTCAATCACTTCCAGTTGTAAAGCTATTTCCCTCTGACCTTCAAGCGATATTCGCCAGCAATAGTTTGCATGTTGGGGACTGGTTGATGAGATTATTCACGGTTGACTGATTATACACGTCGTCCTTTTATCATTGCTCGACATGAAGATCGCCTTCAACTAGTATGGTAAAAGACGCTGTGTACCTTTCACTGGGGAAAACGTCATTGTTTAAGTATACTTCCAGAGTCTGGTTCTATTTTTTTTTTAGGAAGAAGTCTAAATACATGACCTCGTTCATGAATGACTGAGTACCCTTGTATCCAGCCCACGCTCACAGAGTTTATATGGCCCAAAGTCAGTCGGCAAAAGATGCGTCGTTCTCATCCAATGGTTTCTGAGGTGCTGGACACGATAGCGATGCCTTCAATATGGCCGTACCCAGCGAAAGAGTCAGTTTGTCTGCCACTATTAGTCTATCAAAACACTCCCAAGATTGTTGTAGAGCTTCTGAACCGTCTGCGTAAGAATTTCAAGTAGATTATTGCGCCGCGTATGATTGTGTTGTGTTAGTAAACTGGTATTCTTCATGTCAATTTCCTGAGCTCTCTAAACAATTCGCCCTTTCCACTTTTCCTGAGACAGAATGGTACTAGGCCTAACCCATATCCAAGACTACCAATCATCATTAGGCTTGTGATACTCCTTGTTTCACGGGATTGTTACCCAGTAGACTTAAGAAATTTGAATGGTCAAAGATTAATGATGCTTGTACTACTAGCGCCGAGATATCAGACCCCTGGCGTGCCCCGCCCGAATACCCACCGGGAGGTTTCAAATAGGGCGTCAAGCTACAATCAATCAATCAATCCATGAAGCCGAAATACCAGGAGTATTTTCCTGTGAGTCCAATCGGGTTGTGCGGCTCTTCTGCCGTGCGAGCAGGGAAGACATTTTTGGCCGCGTATATTACAGTATGTAAATGCCGATCCAAAGCTAGCGACATAGCTCCGATATCCCTAGAAAGTGGTGTAACGAAGAGAAGTTGCGATCTTGAAATGAGGGAATGAGAGAATGGCCGAGGAACGTACATGAGGAGTATCTGGAGGGGGTCAGAAGAGTCCGGATACGTTGTTGAAGAGGTCAAAGGAGAGGAGATGAGTTGTTGAGAAAGAAGCCCGATCATGCTGAGTACATCCCGCACGTGTACATGAATTACTCATTCATTATCACCTTGCACTCAGCCGCCCCAACAAGAAATCCAAGCATGATCAAGACTTGGCATAACGGTCGACCTGGGCTACAAGTAATCAATGTCCTGCTACCGCCACTCATCCTGGTATCTTCTCTTCGCAATGATAACGCTATCATCAAACTTTGTGAACTTCCGAATCTCCACGACTTCCAAGCCAGCCTGATCGATAATCCAACGCCAATGCCTCTCTCGTCGCTCTTGCGCACCAAACATTGCCTTCATAGCTAGACTAAGTGCCGCGGTATACTCAACACCTGGGGCGCTAGCATCTGGCTTCTCGTCGGGCAGTGTCTTATCATCAATGTAAATCCTGCTCTTGGGATTATGTTGGAGTGCGGGTAGGTGCATTTGCAAGATACGAATGCATGTATCGTCATCAAAATTGTGCAAAATCTGGCGGAAGTAGTATGCTCGGGCGTCTGGAGCTGTTTAGTGTCTGGAAATTTTCTGGAATTTAGCAGGTAGACTCACTGTGTACTGGCTGTTCGGTGAGGAAATCGTGCGCCATCGATTCCATACCATCGACATCCAATGCCTTTGCAAGCACGTCTGGGCGATCTTGCAGGATAATACGGCCTTTGAGTTCGGGAAAAGCTTTCTTCAGCGCTGCGCATTGCGACCCGTTGCCGCCACCCACATCAACAAATACCACATCCTCCGCGTTCACACCATTGGTGATTTCAGTGCCGAACGAGATTGCATCTAGCCATGTTGGAAGACTGGCAAACTGGGCTTCCATGAAGCGGTGAAAAGCGCCTTGTTGAATCGGATGCGTTTCCATCCAAGTATAGAAATCTTCATTGCTATGCTGACCGAGTTTAAATGCGGTCTCACTTGCTTGTGAACTAACAATTGCCTGGTTCAGAGCTGTGAAAGCTGGAGCGCAATTGTCATGACTACCAGAAGTCAGCAATGATTCATGTCAGAGACCGAACTACTAACAAGTGAGTCACGGCATCTTTAAATAACGGCACAAGCAGCATATGCGTCAGTTGTGTAGCTTTGTATGTTCCTGGTGCAACTTCAACACCCATACCCTGTGTGCATAGGTAATCTAATATGGACTCGAGGACGCCTTTCTCGAGCCCGCTTGCTTGAGCAAGAGCATCAAGCTGTATTCCGTCTTGACTCTTCGCGAGCGCTTCAAAGATGCCTCGATCTTGGCCAATGCGTGCAGTAACAAGCGGTAGCGGCTGTATGTGGATCAGCAGTTACCGTCTGTGACAACATTACACACCAATCACTCACGCCATACACCAACCGTTGCATAGTCTCGAAAGGCTCCTCCACCGCAGTCTCAGCCTGCCGAACGTACTTCTGGAAGTCACGTTTCTGCGCGTCGTTCTTGAAGTAGGAGCTGGGATCAGCGTTCAGCAGCTGCAGCTGCTCAATGAGAGCCTGGGGATCGGCTTGCGTCGTCATATTTGAGGTTGTGCCAGGTCGTGCGTTGGCGATGAGTTTGGTCGCAAGCTATGAGGCGTGCGAAGTACTTGAAATAGGGATGCGGCTCAGTCCCGTAGTTCCCACCAGCCCATGGCTCGGTCCTGCGCTTGAAAAGGCAAAGTGCGCTCGGCAAAGGGAAGGACTAATCCGCATACACTTGTTGGCACGTCACGCTTGACTGCATGTAGGAGGAATGATCCTTCGTGTATAATCAGAACTGTGCCGCATGAAAACGCATTCTTCCAACGAATCAAAGTGATAACTCGTGCTCCTTAACGCGCAAGGCCTGTGCCTACTCTTCCGAAGCGGTGTTGCATGATTTGCCAATGTCGAGAAACCAGTCTTGCGGCACAGATGCTTGCAAAAAGGAGTGCAAGACGCACACCCGAAGTTTGAGAACATCTCGACTGATGATTATGGAGACTTGGTAATCTGTTATCTGTGTAGCCTGAGTCGCAATGAGTGCACTCTTCCAGCAAGACGCGGCCTCGATACCCGACCGAGGGCCCGCACTTATCGTCATGATGTGGGCTCTGACATTTTTCTCATTCGCTACTGTTGTTCTTCGCTTTATTTTTCGCGCGCGTAGGAAACAATTCGGTTGGGATGACATCTTCATGGGTACGACCTGGGTATGTTCATCTCGGGTTGAGATTCGCTTCCACTAGCAATCTTGAGGTGTGCTTCGTAGGATGGTCTGTGGTCTTGACGCTGTACGCCAACCGCGGCGGCTGCCAGCACATCTGGGATGTGGAAAAGCGTGGAACGGATAATCTGACAAGAGCCATCCTACTGAATTGGACTTCGCAAATATTCGGTATCCTGGGTGTGGCATCCGGAAAGATTTCCATTTCAGCACTGCTACTTAACTTCGTGAGGGACAT
Organism: Alternaria solani; assembly: GCA_002952155.1. NCBI lineage: Eukaryota > Fungi > Ascomycota > Dothideomycetes > Pleosporales > Pleosporaceae > Alternaria > Alternaria solani. Next base: position 332,303 of record CP022030.1, on the reverse strand, counting down.
GGGCTGGACGTGGCAGCGCATCTACATCTGGAGCATCACGATCATCTTGACGAGCTTGGTGGCCATTTCGTGCTCGCTTTTGACATTCCTACAATGCCGTCCGCCACAGCGCTTGTGGGATCCGCGAATCGACGGCACATGCTTGGATCCTAAGGTCATGGCTGGCTATGGCATTTTCACCGGTTGTAAGTCAGTTCGATAGCTACTCATCAAGCTGAAGATGCTAACCTCAGCAGCTTTCTTTACCTTCGTCGATGCTAGTCTGGCGATGATCCCACTTACCATCTTTTGGAACCTTCGAATCAGCGTTCTTCAGCGTATACAATTATGCATCGTTTTTGGACTCAACATCTTGACCTCCTTTTGCTCAGCCATTAAGACGCGTCATCTCGCACAACTCGGAAATCGCATAGATCAGACGTGGGCGACATACAACATCTTTGTCTGGGTCACTGCTGAGCTTTTTCTGCTGGTCGTGTGCGGCACCGTGCCCACTCTCTATCCGCTTTTGCGGTGGATACAGTCGCTTTGTGTAGTGATCAGGCGCAAAGTGTTGCCTCGATCGGTATCGAACGAAGAACCTCTGAGGCAATCGGATGAAGTGTTGACGATTGGCAAGATCAGGATGCGACTGAAGAGACCAGATACTGCAATAACGACGAACAGTGAGAGTGAAGCGCATACTCTCGAGCAGGCCAGGAGTTGATAGATTAATCAGACACTCCGATGCATTCAACGCGGTATTTGGCCTGGTGTCATGCCAAAATGAAGAAATTACGCGATAAATCAAGTAGCAGGCGCTGGTTGGTTTATCTCATAACACCAATTCGTGCCTATGCTAGCACTCGTAGATAAGTGTCTCGGGTCAGCAATGCTACAGCTCACTCCTTTCACCATGAGCTTCTCCTTCGCTATCTCTTTTCCCCAATGCCCGTATCGCCTTGTTACTCGCCTTCAAATGCTCAAACGACGGTGCATCCTCTCCCAGGCCCCACGCAAAGACCCCTCCAAGTCCTTTGTCCTTCACGATGACCTGCACCTTCCGCTTGATAGCCTCCGGCATATCCCAAGTCCAGAACAAGTTCTCTTCGGCATCCCAGAAGTAGTGTCCGCCGCCAACCTCGTCGTAAACACCCTTTTCCATCGCGTGTTCGTACGATGCGGAGAGCTCTTCAGGAACGGCATCGTGCCACGAGAACGCACCGGCTTTGCCTAAATCGGCGCCTGTGATGGGGTCTTCCATGAGTTCCGTCGCGCAGCCGATAGGATTGGTACTGCACGTCGAGTTGGCAGCTGTTTTGTACCATTTGATGTAGAAAGCCAAACCAAGGTTCGCTTTCTCAGGCGGTACACCGGCATCGAGGTACGCGTCGATGGCTTCGAGAGAGTTCTGGATACCGGTGTGATGCTTTGTCACGTTGTCGCGACGGTTGAAGAGATCGTACGTCATAATGTTTAGGTAGTCGACGGACTTCATGATGGCGGGGATGGTAGAAGGGGTGAAAGCTAGCATGTCGCGTGGTAGACCAGGGACGGCTGCTGATATGGTCTTCTCAGGCCCTATGGCAGAGCGTATCTCGGCGAGGAGTTTGGGATATGCGTCGATCTCCCAGGCTTTGTCGATGTTGAGGTGGCCAGGTGACTTGTAGTCTTCGCCGTTGCCGCCTGGATATTCCCAGTCTACATCGATACCTGTTCTGATCAGCGTTCAACACAAGCAGACTGTGAGAAGCGACATACCGTCAGCGCCTGTCGCGTCAAGCATAGCTTTGACATTGCTAGCAAACAGCTTCCGGCTTTCATCGGTCTCGGCTGCTTTTGAGAAGCCATCAGTGTCTCCCCATCCGCCAATGGCGACTTGGATAATGGTTCCTGGAGAAAACTTGGGTCGAACCTCTTCAATACTAGTGAAGAGCGGCCAGTCGTGCTGATCTGGGGTGTTGAAAGTATCTGAGCGCATGAACGCAAGAGCAACTTCGGTGATGTTCGCGACTAGCGGCTTCTCTGGTACTACATCGTGCTGCCTGATAGCTATCAGCGATGTCGCGTCTCTCAATGGTCGTGAATCTCTAGCGCTACCCCGTTAAGTACATGATGTGCTTCAGTCCAGGATTGGCTGCCGCCACGACAGCGAAGGTGGAGGCTAGGGAGAGCCATGACCACAAAACTACAACCATAGCTTGCTGCGCATTCGTGGACGACAAGGCTTTCGCAGGCGCACGCAAGCGGGCTATGTGTGATGCGATAGGAGTGGTTGGTGGCGTCGCAGACGCGTCGGGATGATGACCCAGCCCCGCATTGTGACAATTTTGGACTAGCGTCTTCGGATGACGATCACCTTGCGGTGGAGGTAATACCTGAATGCCCAGTTGACCGTCTTGTGAGGCACCAAAACCATGCTATCACTGTAGCAGGGCGTTGGCAATTAAAAGGTGTGCCTCCTGAAAGGCCGAACGATGCAGCTTGCATCTGCTTGTCCTGCCTTGCCATGCTGTACGCCGGTGGTGGCTTAGCATGACGCGCGATTGGTGAGAAGGAGCCAGGAGCTTCAGCCTTCTGGTGGGTGGTGGGCGGTGTGTCATCCGCGCATTTCATCTTCAGCCTGATTGATTTGCTCGATATGACCTCCTACAGTCCATCTTATCCTTTCGATATACCAGCAATGTCGTCCCGTCAAGAGCGTCAGGAGCGTCGGCTCAAGAAACGAATTCGAAGATCTACCAACAAGCTTACACTTACTACTGCCCACCCTCTGTCGCTTTACGAAGCCCTTGACCCGAATCTCAAAGAGATCCGTGTCCTGGAAGTTGCGCCTGGCATTGGCGACGAAATCGTCGTATGCACGATGAGACGCATCTCCCTCCTTGACGATCCCGTACCAGCCTACGAGACCATCTCATATTGCTGGGGACCACCTCGAGACCCAGCTACGATAAAGCTCAATGGACATATGACATCGGTACCGGCAAGCTCAGAGGCCGCGATAAGATGCATGCGGCTCAGCAGCGGACCGCGAACCTTTTGGATCGACGCCATCTGTATCGATCAGTCGTCGGTGACAGAACGCAGCGCCCAAGTGGCTTTTATGTCAACAGTCTACAGCGCTGGAATGCGTAACCTTGTTTACCTTGGCGAAGATGACGGTATGGCTAGAAGAGGTGTGAAGGCCCTTGAGGACGTTGTTGCCGACATGCGTGCGGCTACCGCCAATCTGACCCAGCTATCTCAAACCATATTCGCGAAAGGAACGAAAGCAATTGTGTTCTCAAATGAAGGGTTTATCGAAGAAATCGACTTCGAGGCTCTTGAGGTTCTCTTCAGTCTGAACTGGTTCAGGTAAGGCCACACCCCAAGCATCATCGAACTTTCAGGTTGACTTTGACGATTGAAGACGTTTATGGGTACTCCAGGAAGTCGTTCTTGCAACTACCAATACCTGCCGTTGGGGTACTTTCGAATTTGATCTTCTCGAGACAATAAGAGCTGCACAGTGGCTCGTTCATAAGAACAGATTCATTCCTAGAAGTTTGTCCGGTTCTGTTGGTCTGAGCTGTGCCTTTCAGATGTTTGATTTGCTCGACCGCGATCACGGTCGCTCAACAAATTATCGAACGCTGAGCAAGATGTTAATCGTAGCTCGGTTCTTCAACAAAACTGAGGCTAGAGATAGCATTTACGCCATTCTGGGACTCCTCGATCAAGACAGAGCTCTGGGAGGGAACGAGGCGGCATTGCTAGAGGTTGATTATCAGAAGCCACTTCCTGATGTGTTGCGGGATGCTACGAGGTATGCATTATATGAAGGCAATAATCTGCTCAGCTTGCGCCTCATCAATCATCAGGTCGATATTGTAGAGGACTCCCAAACCTTTCCAACATGGACTATTCGTATGGACTTGCCTCGCTGGCTTCAGGATGTTCAATTTCTGCCTACTCACTATCGCGCCTTCAAGGGCCTCGAAGCATCATCCTTACTCAGCGACGTAACCTTCGACAAGAACGTGCTGTTGCTCCAAGGGATAGTGGTTGACCAAGTCGTTCAAACAACCATCACCTGTGGCGAAAGTATCTGGAACATATATGAAGGATATCGTCAATGGCTAGTGTCAGTCAAGGACATGGCTACACATCATTGTAACAATGCAATGGAGGAGAATATTGACCTAGCCATAGCTTGTACGCTGGTCGCCGGCTTCACGGAAAGCGGGGAAGAAGCACAACCGGATGACTTGCAGAAGCTAGTGGAGTACATCAAGAGTTTGACCATGTGTGAGGATGGTGTCAATTTAGACGGTCTCAGCATCAGATCACATGTTGACATGGCAAAGCTGAAGGCATTGCGCTCGACTCTAGAATTGTATATATGTATAGGCCGTCGTTTCTTCGTTACCGCGGCTGGACGCATGGGATTAGGGCCTCGTTGCATGCAACCCGAAGACATCGTCGTCGTCTTGAGGGGAGGTCCGACGCCATTTATCTTGCGAAAGCAAGCCAACGGCTATTGGCTGATCGGTGAAGCTTATGTGCATGGCGTAATGCACGACGAGGCGGTTCAGATAGAGAAAAGTCGAGGTGGATCGGAGGTAGTGTTTCCAGTACTGTGAAGTCGTCTTCTCTGTAGATAAAATGGAATATGCAAAAAGAATTTCAAAAACATACAACAGCGGGGATTCGCTAGTGGTCACCCACCTAACTACTAATCCGCCGGTACACTGCTTGTATATGGCTGAGCGGACGGGAAGCCTAATTTTCAGCGTCCTATGGTCGTATGTGAAGGAGATGGCAGTGGTTGAATTATATGACGCCGGCAGACAGATGACAACTCATCGATGTATGGAAAGGCAAGTACCACTGCAAATCGCCATGGTGTTGCATACCAAGCCGAAGCTGTGGGTCCTGGGTTTTTAGTGTCTAGTGGGTGCGAATTTTGACATTCAACGTATGCATGCGTGTCGCTAAGTGGGCCGACGTCGGTGGAACCTTGGAATCGATCTGTACGAGATAGCATTGGCCTACAAGCTGCAAACAATCCTCTGTCCTCACCGTACGAAGCTTACCAAATACTGTAGCTGCGATGCGCTAAGATCCTGCTGTTGTCGGTGTGGTCGTGAAGGTTTCCGGCATAATGAATTTAGCCTTCGCTCAAAGTTGCTTCGCTACCTTGGTACGTTCCCTCGCCCGTGGTGGAAGTAGACGCATGCGTGGAATAGAACGCTATTTTTACTTCAACTGTCTGGCTACGGAGTCGGTCGTATAGAGGTTGTCGATGATTCTGGCTAGGAGTAGACGCTGTGTCGGTGATGTGCAGACGCTGCATCGGGCCGCCACGTGAAACCCGACGCGTCTAAAGCACGAAAAGTCGCGTCTCTCGAAGCGCGTTGCAGAGGAACATGATACGACGTCGATACGATGAATATCTTGATGGCACAGTGAATTCGTCTTGGCCTCCTCGGGGTTCCCTTGCTTCCTGAATGCGTATGTGCCTAGGTATACATCACGCTCTTTCTCGGTCCCTGAATCCGATATCCTAAGACATTGGCTACATGACGACGTTGAGCGATGTAGAGCTACTACTCTCTTTGCCGTTTTTCGCTGCAGTATGTTGATGGTCAAACACTACTGATGTTACTGGGCCTACTTAACTCGGATTGCTAGAAGATTGCGAGTCTAGATGAATACAAGGAGCGAGGTCTCGTGTCTGGCACTGTAGTCGCAGCATCCAAGACACTTTAGGACTCAACGAAGCGAGACGGAATGAAATCGATGGGAGACGTGATGGGTTTTGCTTTTGGGTAGCGTGAATGAGACCGGTGAAGGATCAGGTAGCAGCGAAGCAAGAGCCGTTGGGCGGGCATGCAGCGCTCTACCACTTTGCTTTTTCAGATATCAGGTCGACACTACGGTCGCACGAGATGGACAAGAGACGACATGGTCCGAGTTGGCGACGAACAAATTCGTCAGTTGTTTGCACAGGTTGTAGTTGGGAATGGCATGTGCACGTGATGTGGTGTTCTGACGTCTGCGAACGTGTTCGGCGGGATGGGGATCGGACAAAGTCCGGCCCATCGGGTCGCGACGTCTGCGGAAGAGCTGCACGTGGCGACGGTACCTAGGTACGCGCCTCCAGACGGCAGCCACACCGCCGTTGTGCCGTACGGGATTGTTAATTCGATGGATGCAATGAACGCAAGCCGCTGATATCGTCGCATCGTCCATTACCACATACAAGAGGCTAGTTGCCCGTCTAGCTTGCGGCGTTATCGGGAGTTTGGGCTAGTAAGCAGCGATGATTATATCATACCGACGGCCCGAGCTCTGTACTCAAAAGTGCCCTCGCGCCGCGACCGCTCACACACCTTCTCGCCGCTTTCGACGCCCTGGTTTGCCTCCACTCTGCGATACACAGAGTCTCGGCAGTCACAAGCACCATCCGATCGATGCAGGGCCAACAACAAACGCCCCTTCTCTCCAGCATCCCGCTCGCGCATGGCTATCTGACGGCCTCGAAGCACGACCGGCAGCCATTATGCGGTAATAGCGAGGGCTGGGGCCCAATCAGCCCTATACGGTACGACTTCACACCGTGTTTCCTCGACGTGTGGATAGCCGTGGTTGGCGTGTTTGGGATTGTGGGCGGAGCTGGCGCGTTGTGGTATCTGTACTCCAGATGTCCGCCTCAGCCTGTCAAGCGCAATTGGCACTTTTTCGCCAAGTTGGTATGGAAGATATCTTGAGACCGTCAGGTAACTAGGGCGAACAGTTGCTAACAGTTTGCGTCGCCAGATATCTCTCGGTGCCCTCATCGCCACTACGGCCGTACAAGCCGCGCTTCAGATCGAATACTATAAGGACGTATGGGCCGGCGACTTCCGTTTCTGGACATCCATTATCACCATCGTCTCCCTGTGCGTCGTCTTCTACATCCAGTATATTGAGCACTGGCGCTCGCGAAATGCCAACGGCGTGGTCCTCTTCTACTGGCTTTTCCTGCTCCTCGCATACGCTGTCAAGCTCCGCTCCCTCGTTTCGCAACAGGTACATCGCGAGCATGTGGCATACTTTGCAGTCTTCTGCGCCAGTGTTGGGTTGGCCGGTCTGTCATTCATTCTGGAATGGCTGGTTCCGAAGCGCATGAGCGACTACGACATGCTTGGCGATGACGACGAGTGTCCATACGAATACGCAGACGTCTTCTCCGTCTTGACATTTGGCTGGATGACACCTCTGATGAAGCAAGGCTACAAGACTTTCCTCACCCAGGACGATCTCTGGAACTTGCGAAAGCGCGACACAACCCGACACACCTCGCAGACATTCGAAGATGCTTGGCAATACGAGATGGAAAAGAAGCACCCTTCACTGTGGATGGCAATGTTCCGCTCATTCGGTGGTCCTTATTTCCGCGGCGCTGCCATCAAGACTATAAGCGATGTCCTAAACTTCGCTCAACCCCAGTTGCTCAGACTTCTGATCACCTTTGTCGATTCGTACCGTAAAGACTACCCCGGACAGCCTCAGCCTCTCATTCGTGGCGCCGCGATTGCACTCGCCATGTTTGCCGTATCTGTATCCCAGACCGCCTGTCTGCACCAGTACTTTCAACGCTCTTTTGAGACTGGTATGCGCATCAAGTCGTCGCTTACGGCTGCCATCTACTCCAAGTCGACCCGTCTATCCAACGAAGGTCGCGCATCAAAATCAACTGGTGATATCGTCAACTACATGGCCGTGGATACACAGCGTCTGCAGGATCTTGCACAGTACGGTCAACAGCTGTGGTCTGCCCCATTCCAAATCGTCTTGTGCATGCTCTCACTGTATCAGTTGCTTGGTGTTAGCTGTTTCGCTGGTGTCGCTGCCATGTTCGTCATGATCCCTATCAATGGTGTGATTGCACGATGGATGAAGACATTGCAAAAGGAGCAGATGAAGAACAAAGATTCGCGTACCAAACTGATATCTGAGATTCTCAACAACATGAAGTCGATCAAGCTCTATGCTTGGACGACCGCCTTTGCCAACCGTCTAAACACCATTCGTAACGACCAAGAACTCAAGACCCTGCGCAAGATTGGTGCGACTCAAGCATTCTCGACCTTCACCTGGTCCACCACTCCATTCTTGGTCTCGTGCTCAACTTTTGGTGTATTCGTCCTGACGCAGAACCGAGCTCTGACGACCGACATTGTCTTCCCCGCTTTGACACTCTTCAACCTCCTCACGTTCCCGCTTGCCATCCTTCCCATGGTCATCACTGCCATTGTTGAGGCTAGCGTAGCTGTTGGCCGTATCACTGGCTATCTGACCGCCGATGAGCTGCAGGACGACGCTGTTATCCGCGAAGCCGCCGTGAACGAGATTGGCGACGAGTCGGTTCGCATCCGCGATGCTAGCTTTACTTGGGACAGGAATGCTGAGCGCCGAGCCCTCCACGACATCAACTTCACCGCGCACAAGGGGGATCTCGCGTGTATCGTCGGTCGCGTTGGTGCAGGAAAGTCGTCACTGCTTCAGGCAGTGCTTGGTGATTTGTGGAAGATTCATGGAGAGGTCGTGCTTCGGGGAAAGACTGCCTATGTTCCACAGTCAGCTTGGGTTATGAACGCCTCTGTTCGCGAGAACATTGTGTTTGGTCATCGTTGGGATCCTCAGTTCTACGAAAAGACTGTCAACGCCTGTGCTCTGCGAGATGACTTTGCATCGCTTCCCGATGGTGACCAGACCGAGGTTGGTGAACGGGGTATCTCACTTTCGGGTGGCCAAAAGGCCCGTCTTACACTTGCTCGTGCTGTTTACGCTCGCGCGGATATCTATCTTCTGGACGACTGTCTGTCAGCTGTTGATCAACACGTTGGACGCCATCTTATCGACAACGTACTTGGTCCCAAGGGTTTGCTCGCGGGCAAGACCAGGATCCTGGCAACCAACTCTATCCCGGTCTTGATGGAAGCAGACATGATTCTGCTCCTACGCGAAGGCAAGATTTTGGAGCGAGGCAGCTATGGACAACTAATGGCCATGAAGGGCGAGATTGCTCAACTCATCAAGACATCTCAAAACGAGGACCAAGGAGAGGATGATAGCACCCGCACATCTGATAGCATCATGAGCGACGAAGACTCTACTGTCTATGGTGGTAGTCCCACTGGTGAAGACGACGAGGAAGACCAAGCTGAAGCTGAGGCGGCACAGGAAGGTGGCGCGCATCTTGCTCCTTTGAGAGTTGGAGGCGGTACGGCCCGCAAGTCGAGCTTCCAGACTCTTCGCCGCGCTAGCACTGCGAGTTTTAAGGGACCTCGTGGAAAGCTGACCGATGAAGAGGGTGGCGCGTTGAAGAGCAAGCAGACCAAGGAGTTTTCCGAGCAAGGCAAGGTCAAGTGGTCTGTTTACGGCGAATATGCAAAGACCAGCAATCTTGCAGCTGTCACAATCTATCTGCTGCTGCTCCTGGGCGCCCAAACATCATCAATTGGTAAGTCGCAGAATCACGGGTGCTTGCAAACCACTGCTAGCGTGACCAGCACGCTATTGGCTGGTCACTTTTTCGTCTTCTCGGGGTTGACGCTAACATCATGCAGGCGCAAGCGTATGGCTAAAGCATTGGTCCGAGATCAACCAGAAGTACGGTGGAAATCCTCATGTGGGGAAATACATCGGCATCTATTTCGCGTTTGGTGTAGGATCTGCTGCCCTTGTCGTCGTGCAGACATTGATTCTCTGGATTTTCTGCTCCATCGAAGCTAGCCGAAAGCTACACGAGCGGATGGCGTTTGCCATCTTCCGCTCTCCAATGAGCTTCTTCGAGACAACACCTGCAGGACGCATTCTCAACCGATTCTCAAGGTAGGTCGTCTTCCACATTTGGATTCATGCCCGCGGTCCGGCCCACGCCCCTTGATAGCCGTGTGTTCGCCGTCCCGCGCGCATGACCCTGGACCCAGTTTGCATAACGGCACCTGGCTAACTTGCTTGACAGTGACATCTACCGAGTCGACGAAGTTCTAGCGTGAGTTGATCACTACTCTTCGAACCAATGCCAGTGGCTTGCTAACACGTACCTCTAGCCGAACGTTCAACATGCTCTTCGTCAACACCGCTCGAGGTATGCAGCCACCCCACATGCATCCCGTTTTGTGTCACAGTTGACTGACTGACCAATGCAGCCGGGTTCACCCTTGTCGTCATCTCGTGGTCGACCCCAGTCTTCGTTGCTCTCATCCTGCCGCTTGGCGCGCTCTACCTCTACATCCAGCGGTATTACCTGCGCACTTCGCGGGAGCTTAAGCGCCTGGACAGCGTTAGCCGCAGTCCCATCTATGCCCACTTCCAGGAGAGTCTCAGTGGTATGAGCACGATCCGTGCGTACAACCAGCAGAAGCGTTTCGAGATGGAGAATGAGTGGCGTGTCGATGCCAATCTGCGTGCATACTACCCTTCCATCAGCGCCAATCGATGGCTGGCTGTTCGTCTGGAATTCCTTGGCTCAGTAATCATTTTGGCTGCTGCTGGCTTCGCTATCATTTCCGTCGCTAGCCACAGCGGCCTGTCGGCTGGTATGGTGGGTCTGGCCATGTCGTACGCGCTTCAGATTACGCAGAGCCTCAACTGGATTGTTCGTCAGACTGTCGAAGTGGAGACCAACATCGTTTCTGTTGAACGTGTGCTTGAGTATGCCGCGCTACCCAGCGAGGCGCCTGAGATCATTTCCAAGAACAGGCCGCCAATCAGCTGGCCGTCTCAGGGTGCTGTCACTTTCGACAACTACAGCACCCGATACCGGCCTGGTCTTGACCTGGTGCTGAAGAATATCAATCTCTCCATCAAGCCAAAGGAGAAGATTGGTGTCGTGGGTCGTACCGGTGCTGGTAAGAGTTCGCTTACCCTGGCACTGTTCCGCATCATCGAGCCTGTCGAGGGCAACGTCAGCATCGACAACCTCAACACCAGCACCATCGGCCTTCTTGACCTCCGTAGACGCCTGGCTATTATTCCACAAGATGCTGCGCTCTTCGAAGGCACTGTGCGCGACAATCTCGACCCCGGACACGTCCACGACGATACCGAACTCTGGAGTGTACTAGGTAAGTCCTCATTAATCTGTTTGTGAGACTCCCCATCTAACTGACCCCCGCAGATCACGCCCGCCTCAAAGACCACATCTCCTCCATGCCCGGCCAACTCGACGCCACCATCAACGAAGGCGGCTCCAACCTCTCCTCCGGCCAACGCCAACTCGTCTCCCTCGCCCGCGCCCTGCTCACACCCTCCAACATCCTCGTCCTCGACGAAGCGACCGCCGCCGTCGATGTCGAAACAGATGCCATGTTGCAAACCACGCTCCGCACTAGCATGTTCAATAACAGGACTATCATCACTATTGCGCATCGCATCAACACGATTCTGGATAGCGATCGCATTATTGTGTTGGATAAAGGTGAGGTGAGGGAGTTTGATACGCCGGCGGAGCTGGTCAGGCAAAAGGGCTTGTTTTATGAGTTGGTGAGGGAGGCGGGGCTGTTGAATAGTTTGGATATGAGTCAGTCTTCGAGCTAAAGGGATTAGCTTTCGCATGAACTATGATTGATGCGTACGAGGTCGGGGGAAGAGTAAGGATGGATTGTAGATCGACGTGGATGGGGCACTTCCACGACTGCACGCTTTAGAGAAATGTGTGGAGAGGAACCACGCGGATGGCGCTGGTTTTGGGGTACGTTGCTACATTTCGTGTAGTAGGAGGCAGAGAGGGAGGCGGAGAAAAGAAAAGGAAGTAGAGGATTATGTTAATCTTAGTAGAAGTGTGTATAAAATTGTAATACTGGTTTTGACTCGCTGTCTTTTTCTGGAACCGAGCATGCATTGCGGGTGTTGGGTGGGTAGATGCAACGCGAGGGTGCTGCGGTATCATGGTAATAGTCTCTGTAAATCGTATCACGAGCAGTAAGTCGAAACGAGGTACTTTTTAATCATCACTGCTTTGAACAGGCGTAATGGATGCTTGGTGTCTTGCTAGGTGGTGGGTATTTCGCGAATCATTATGAATGATATCACGTGCTATGCTATGCACGAACGACTGTTGCAGCCGCGGAACCAAATGTTCTACTCTAGGCGATACATTGTTTTACATCACTTGCAAAGTCAAGCGGAATAAACGACCGTTCGTGTGATGCCCAATTCTATCATGTTGATTATACTGAGAAGAGGAACCCTGGCTGAACGTTCGTTTGCAGTCAGGTATCTGAAGCTCTCGGATGTTTAGACGCATGGGAGAAAGCTCGGAAGGATTATCTTTCTTTACACAAGTGTCACAGCGACCGTCATAGTCACATGGCGAGGCGAGATACCTGACCGGAATCTGAAATGCGATTAGCATGTCATGACGGCAGCTACCCGACACAAATTCGAGACCAGAGACAAGGCTGTCAACTGAAGCGGTGAAAGCAGCACCCAAGCGCGCTTCTCCCACGGACAACACGAACCGAATCATGATAACCAGGTAGCCATCAATCCATCCCATCTATCTTTGGCAACAAGGTTACTTCCCCATCGGAAGAAAACGTTTCATCACCCCTACCTTCCGAACCCCGCAGCCGCCGTGTATCGTCATCTATCGGTGAACGCCATGCACTCGCATCCAGCATCTAGACTAACCATCGCTTAACTTGCCGCTCGACAAAGAATTACCGATCCAATACCCATCTCTCCAGCTCGCTCGTCGCACATCGCGGTACCCATGGCACTCTCGCTACGAAAAAGGGCATGCCGTTCCCACTCATTCGTAACTTGCGTGCGGAACGCGACGCCGAAGGCCTACCGGTACGCGAGTACCTTGTATGTGTGTGTGTAAGCGACATTTTTTTTGGCCTACCTGGCTGACACGAGGGCGGTAGACCAGTGTGTCACAGTCCTTCCGTTGAACAAGGGCACATCACCTTCCGCTTCGACGCGGTGGCGCATATATGCCGGATGCTAGTGGAAAAGGATTCAGTAGCGTGACTGGCTGCGAGGCCCCAGTCAAGTATCCAGGGCATGGATCTGGTCATGCGTGTCGTCCAGGTTTAGGTTGTAAGCTAGCTAGCGGCCCGTAGCCGTGTGAAAAGAAACCGTGTAACGGTGCGGCACGTTATCTCCACTTCTGCTGTTCCAGTGTGGCGCGGTTGAAGAAAAATCCAGGTTCCGGTTCTGGGTTGTCGTATACGGTATGAGCTCATGGCCAAGTTCGTGTGAGTTACGGTGGGCTGTTTGCGGTGAGTGGGATCCCTACGTGCTGAGAGTGAGGCAGCAGCAGAAGGGTAGTTACATTGTGCGGCCATGTGCAGAAATCAGTCTATATAACGTACTGCAACAGTGCGCAGGCGTTAGCGAGATGGGCAAAACCTGTCTAACTTGTCTTGGGCGAACTCGCATAGAATCGTGTCGATGAGATGTATCAAGATCGATTCTCATCTCTGGCCAGCAGCCTGGTAAGCGGGTGAACGGGCGCGGACCTGGCCGAGATCGCAAGAGATCCTGTGAAGGATTTTTGTATACTTCGTTTGGATGCAGGCCTTGGCGCTATAATGGGCGTCGTATAGTAGGGATGAGGACCCTTCGGCTTTTTGGAGGCGTTATTTCCGTGGTTCGGGGATGCGGATACGTATACTTAGCGCTCCTGCCACATGTAATGCCCACGCCTCGTGCTCTATACTCCAACGGCCGTACTATGGTTGGCGGCGGCAATGTGGTAAGCGAGGGTGGAACAATGGGGACGATCCAGGGATAGATGCAAGGCGTGGGATGATAGGTGCCTAACCGGCTTCTGGCCGTGGGCGAGACGCCATCGTAAATTTTGTCGCGGCGTAGGATGTGTAGATGTGGGGTTGAGAAAGCCGCACCAATTATCAATACGAACGTACAGTCTGACGTCGATATAACCTCCGGCCACCGTGATGGTGAGCATGCGGTCATCTCTCAATGAGTTCCTGATCAGAACTACGAATCGTAGATTGGCGGTATCGAGATGCGATTTGCATCATGGAATCCACCACAAAGACCCCGAACACGCCATACGACATGCTTCGACACTAGTGTGTATACATCCATACAGAACAATGTCAGGATCCCTGCCCGACCCGCAACTGGTCACCTTTTCCGGTTAGACGTCTACTGAGCGGAAGCGCAGGACATCCAGATAGAGTTACAGCGTGCAGTCGGGGAAGTGGATTGACGCAAGAGACAGGTCCACAAGCCCTAATCCAGACCCCAGGTCGGTTCAAGTCTCCTAGGACTTAACAGTTACTGTAGCCTCACGTTCAACGTCCGCGGACCAAGAGTTTCATGCACTGTGCTCTGTGTGTTTGCTTGAAGAGGTCAGGATGCCTGCGAGGGTAGGTGCAGTGTGCAGGAGATAGGAGTCCAAAAGTCTAGGGCTTGTCATAACGAACTGAAGCCTGCTTTATAACCTGAGAGCCTGGTTAATACATTCGGTCCTATTATTGTTGTTCCATCAAGACCTCGTTCGCTGCTTTTTGTACCCTTGATACTGCGGCTCTGCCTGGGTTCGCAGCACGACATTCGAAAGACCGATTAGACTTGGGTGTTGTCCTCTAATTCCGCAACCAGATCTTTCCGGCTGGCTACTGGTACCTCATCCAAGTACCTTCGGTGTGTTTCATAGGATTGTGGCGACATTGATCTTTTCGCTGATGAGTGTAGCTGCGCCTTCGCACTACTACTGAACCCAACACCGAGCTCAGGCTTATCTCGGATCTGCAACCAGAAGAGGGGCATCTTTCGTTCGCCCAAAAGTTGGGGTGTGGTCCGCAACTTGCGCTTCCAGGTAAGCAATGCCAGCGCAGGATGTTAAGCGAAGCATGCGCAGCCAGAGCTATGCACAGCGAATCATGTCTCGATCCTCCCCGCCATCTCGTCCTCTCACTTCTCTTCGATATTTTGCTACAATGGGATGGTTCCTGCTGAGTATGACATGTCAACTGACTGATGGACAGCCTATACTTTTTGTTCTGGTCGGGCGCCGAGGAACGACGATATATGCGCATCTCTTAAAGAGAAAGTTCTGTCGAGCAGTTCGCGGGTTCCATGAGCTGCAGCTCCATAGCTACCCACCTGCATGGCGAAGTTCCGGCCCGTGGACCCAATAGCCCCTCCCGCGAGCGACCGGCAGCCAATGCAGACGAGCGACGGCGCTACTATGATGGGAGACTATCGTGACGTAGACTCTTGGGCGATGGTTCGTGGTGGTGAAGTCGGACAGTCATCTGTGAGTGTTGTCTTTTTTTTCATGTCTTGGGGAGTTGACGATGTTTTGGCTCGCCCCTGCGCTTTGAGCGGCTGCAGTGACCAAACTACCGGGACCCTGGTATTATCGGTAATAGCGATGGGCATATATGCTGACTCCTTCAGGCAACATCCTCGGAAGCTGTCCAAGCCGCCACCAAGCATAAAGGACTAGAAGCAGATGTCGCCACCCCGATACCCATTGGCTGTTGGAAGGTCATCTCGCCCAACGGCCGTGAGGAGCGCGTCTTCAAGCCGATTCCCGGCTTCGAACATTTGTTCAACGGCCCAGCACAGCCGCAGCGAGTCCCACGTCCGGAAGAATCGCCTGGGATTGTTGCGCCGCCAGTCTACCAGCCTGTCGTATCCCAAGTACCGGGTGAGATAGAATGCTTGCTCTGAAAGCTCCTTCGCTAACTGGTCCAGCTACGCCAAGAGAAGACCAGACGAAGAAGCGCAAAAGAACTCGGCCACAGACAGGAGCAAGAGGACGCCCAAGTCAAGCCGTAGCCTGGCCGCTAAGCGAAGATGACGATGACGAACAGCACTACGACGGAGATGTCACTGTGCTGACGGCAAAGCCCTATACCTTCTACATTGGCGATGTGCGTGAGCTCAAGCGCTTCTTCCGCCGACGGCTGGACGAACTCACCATGAAGCCAGTACGGCCCATTGTCACAGCTTGGGTCAAGCTGCTGGAGCCGAAGCGTTTGGCCCGGTTCGGGCCGTACCACAAGAAGCTGCCTCACGAACAGCCCCAGAAATGTACCCCGCCTTGGTGGCCTCGGGATGTGCCCTACGAAGAACCTTCTCATCTGGACAAGGACGGTAAGCACTCATTCTTGTTTGTGACTGGGTCTCAACTTACTCTCCGCAGGTCTGTTGACGTTGGCGGTCGATCTTATGCTCCAACACCGTCATATCGACATGTTCAAGCGTACCATGGACTGGGCTAGCAAACTCAGGACCGCAGCGCACTACGCCGTAGAAGCCACACCACCGGATCAGTTCTCTTCGTCCAAGGGTTCTGCCTTTAGCGAGAGGATGCAAGCGCGAGCCCTGGAGGAGATCATACCGAATCTTTTCGACGTTGCGCAGTTATACCAAGAACATTTGGCGAGATATTGCCTGTACGAAGGCACAAACAACCGAGATCCTGGTATAGGCAAACATGTCACCTGGCAGCCACTTACGAGGCCGCCGCGCCAGGCTCCCGGTCCTAGGAAGCGCCTTCGACGGACCAACATCGAGCAGCCTCCAAGGATAGATTACGATGCCCACGATTCCGGCCAAGAGACCGAGGTTGACAACACCACAACCGAGTCGCATCTGCGGCTCCAGGGAAGCATGCAGGATCCGCGGCAACAGACTCACGTCCCCGTTCATGGACCTCCAGCTCTGCATCCACAACACATGCATGTAGGTAGCTCCACGACAACGCCCAACACCTCGTTTGGTCAGTCGATGCACGCTCCCCACCCGAGCGACGACATGGACTTGGACGTCAAGCATGTGCCATACCAGGATCAGACTTTGGGCCAGAGCAACTTCCAGTACCACCAGCCAATGCAGTTCTCCGCTAGTCAGCAAAGCTATTGTCCTGTCTTCCAGGCTCAACAGGTTGTTGGCGACTCATCCGATGTAATTCCAGCGTCCACATCTCTATACGAGCAGCCATTCTCCTTGTTCCCAGCGTACCATCCTCGCGCCGAGATCTCAACATATTCCGACAGCGCTGGATTTCCTTATTACCACGACATATTCGCTCCGTCAGTTTTTGTAGGTTTGCCGAACTTGAACAGCCACCCAGAAGCTTCTCACAATTAGCCGCCTGCGAATTAGCGTGCATATCTTGCGATCGCCTACATGATGATGTCTTTGTCCTTTTGTTGCTAATTTTCTGTTTCCTCGATACGACTGATGAATGTAACGTCCTCTTTGCTCGTCTTGTACTGCTGCCACGTTTATCGAGCTTCTGTTCCAGCACAGCACCTGGGTGTCATGCCATGCTGGATGCTTCGGCACACTTGCTGGAACATGTCTTGGTGCGATTTCTTAGCTCTATCTTTCTCGATGGTCCGCGTCTTGCAATATACCCCATACGACGTCACGCCGCTCACGACTGCATTGCAAGGACCCTGGTACAACGGTTTATGGCTGCCTGGTGGGGGATGTAATTGGATACAAAAGGAGCATGCTTGGTTTGGGACTGTTCTTGCTAGAAGGCGTTGTCAAAAGCTTGGGGTAGTTTGTCTTTATCGGAGAGGAGGTGGGAAGGTGCAAAGGTAGATAAGTGGTAGAAAAGACATGTCAGTACGAGACATGGACAGACAATATTTCGGTTATGTTAGATGTCGAATCAAGATATCGAGTCAAAGCGTTCCTTGGATGCGATGCGTGAAGTTGTGGGTGAATTGGCGCTGAGGAGAGAGGGGTGAAGATGATTGGGGGCGGAAGTGTGAAACTTAGCGCGGAGACTCGGAGCTCGAGCCAAGGTACCCAATGCCAAGGCGCTCGACCGCGTCACGGGCCCGGGCTCTGAGCTCACTGCTCGTCTGGTTCGCGACTTTCATGGGCCTTTGTTGCATTGAGCAGCAACCGCCAGTCGCATCCCACCCGACTCGGCCAAGCAGCTAAAATCACGACTGTTGAATCTCGCGTGCACCGAACCTCTTTTTCGCATGCACACCGTTCGTGACGTTGACGTGGATTGACCGCGAGCTAACACTTTCCGTCACAGAGTCGCGACCATGGCGACACCACGAGGCGGCAGAGGCGGCGGCGGAGGCGATCGAGGACGCGGTGCAAGAGGCGGCAACAACTCGAATGCGCATCGCGGGCGCGGCAGAAATAATGCGCAGCACGAGGAGCGACCGGCGCAAGGCCTCTACACGCCTGGCCAAGGACGAGGACGGCACTCGGATGCGAAGAACAACCACAGCAATTCGTAAGTCTGCACCCTCCCTCTGACCTCAGCACAGGACGCGGGCGGTCCGATGGCGCCGTCACCAGGAGCACACTACACCACCACCATCGTTGCCATGTCTGCCAGACGAGCGTCTCCCACGGCCGCTCGCGGCCTATTCTAACATGCCTCTCCCAGGAACGCCTCCAATGCAAGCCACTTTGGCGCGTCGAGCACGCCATCCTTTGCGCCCCACGAATACCAGAAGCGACTGCAACACGTAAGGACCATGGCTATCTTGGCAGTTGTCCAGTACTGACCGGCACAGATCAAAGCGGAGCGCCCCAAGATACGCGAAAAGTTCATCCGCGACGGCCTCATGAACCCAGAGGGCCAGATGCGCCTCGTCGACTCCGTCAAGCTATACGGCCTATGCGAGGAGATGTGTCCGGAATACGAGCGCGTGCGCCGCATAGTCGAACTGGACGTCAAGGCGCCAGAATGCACACCCGAGACCCAACACCTACCGTCCCGCAGTCAGCGCATCGCAGACGAGTCGCGCATGGTCAAGGCATATGCGCGCTCGGCGGCAGGCATGGACGTGGAGCTGGTCTCGGAGATCCGGTCGCCGGCCACCTGTCTGGTAAGTTAGCAGCCGTCTATACCTGTTCGCGATTTAATTCCTGCAGAGAACCCTCAAGTACTTGTACGGACGCCTCGATGAAGATGATTTCCAATTCCTTCACTCGTGGCTCTGGGACCGCACACGAGCCGTTCGAAAAGACCTCCGCACCCAACGCATCGAGAACAGAGCCGACATCGCCATACTGCTCACCTCCCTCGAGTACAGCGCCCGCTTCTACATGCTGTCGGCCCACCACATGGCACGGAGTACAAAGGACGATTACTCGCATCAACAAGACGTCGAGCAGCTGAATCAGACGCTCATCTCACTCAAGGAGCGATACGCCGACAACCGACGCGCCAACATCATTTCAGAATGCGAAGCCGAGTTCTGGGCATACCGACTGATTCTCGCCCCCATCTACGCCAGCACCCAGCTCGAGAACGAACTCCATCGTCTACCAAACGACCTACGAAACAATCCGCGAGTACAGACCGCTTTGGAGATCTTCCGCCTCCTCAAGACCATCATCATTCACAACAACTACAAGAGCTTCGTGCAGTGCCAGTCAAACTGGAAGCGGTTCTGGGATCTGGTCAAGTCGCCGAGGGTATCATACCTCATGGCATGCGCCGCCGCTATATCCTTCAACAGGGTCCGCCACGTTGTGCTTGACGTAGTATGGCGTTGCTACCGGGTAGGCCTGTTCAGGCATCAAGTTCCCGTCGAGTTTTGGACAACGGACAAGCTGAGAGAAGTTCTTGGTATGGACACCGAAAAGGAAGCCGTCGAGTTTTGTGAGGCGCACGGCTTCGTGTTCGAGGTCAACGAGCAGGGCCGCACTTTCATGGATATCAAGCAGAAGAACTTCAACCGCAAAGCCGATGTTTTGCCCAAGGCCGATGTCAAGCCCCAGTTCTTCTCAGAAACCATTGTCGAGGCAAAGCGTTGTGGGCGCCCGTTATCGGCCGTTATTGCAGGCTTGACCGTCCAGGAGGCCAAGAAGGGTGGTCTGTCTGCTGCGCAAGCTCAGCAAATGGATAATCAGTCTTCACTTTTTGTTCCGGAGACGAGTGTTTTCAAACAACAGCCTATGGAAACAAAACCTTCCTTCGGCAACCCTGGTTTCAATCCGGCCGCGTCTCCCTTCCAGCCTAATGGCGCTTCCACACCATCTCCAAATCCGTTCGCAAAAGCTATACAACCCGGCCTCTTCGATCCTTCGAAGAACAGCATCCAATTCGCGCAGCCTGCGGAATCGAAGCCCAACCCGTTCCTGCAGAAGAACACCAGTCCATTCCCTTCGGCATCGCCTCCACCGTCAGAGAACCCTTTTCTGAAGAACAATGCTGCGCAGACGGGGTCTACAACACCACAAGCTGCCACAAACCCTTTTCTGAAGTTCAACAATGCTGCACAGTCAGAGTCAACAGTATCGACGACCCCCGCGAACCCTTTCTTGAAGAACAATGCCGCCCAGCCTCAGTCTTTGACACCTCCGACTCCAGCGAATGCGTTCATGCCGGGATCGTTTGCACCCTCACAACCTAAGCCTCAAACTCAACCAGAAGCTTCTGTTCCCGAACCCGCAGTACCAGCGACTACAGCGACACCCAAGCCCGTTTCTGCTTTCAACTTCACTGGATCGTCATTCACTTCCACTCCTGCACAAGGACTGCGTCAAAACGGATTCTCTTTCACCCCTGCGGGATCTCCACCCCTAGCCGAGACATGTTCACAGGAGGAGGAAGCAAAGAAGGCGGAGCAGGCGAAACAAGAAGCCGCTGAGAAGCAACGAAAAGAGGACGAAGCACGTCAGCGCGTACGGGAAGCACAACAGGCAAGGCAGGCGAAAGAAGCAGAACAGAGGCGGCAGCAGGAGGCAGCAGAGGCTGCTGCTGCACAACAACGACAAGCGCAGGCGGAGCGAGAGCGAAAGCTCCGCGAACAGCAAGAAGAATTGGCACGACAGGCAAAGCTACGTCTACTGCAAGAGGAGGAGGCGCGGGCAGCGCGGATACGAGAAAAGGACGCAGCATTGCATGCGCTTACAGCAGATGTAATGTTCAACCCCCAGGAGGGACTGATTATGCAGTTTGTCGAAAACGATATCATGAACATGGCCAAGGCGGCTATGATGACAGTTGAAATGGAGAGGAGAGTGGCGATGGTGGATCGGAAGTACGAAAAGTATTTGGAAGAGTTGAAGCGAGCAGGTCTGGCCAAGATGATGGCGATGGCGGAGAAAAAGAGGCGGCTACAAAAGGCACGGGAGAGGAGGAGGCGACTGAAGAAGCAGCGAGCGAAGTCGGAGGTTGGAGAAGACGAGCAACTGGCAGATGCGCCTGCACCAGTACAACCAGCGGTCTCGAATGGCAAGGCGTCAACAGCAGTGCCGCCAGAGGGACGAGCATCGCTACAGCAATCTGTGGCTTCTCAGAACAGTCGACGCGCCAAGCGGACACAAGAACGTCATCAGGCTCGAGCCTCGGAGACGAATGGCGTGAGCCCGAGCAAATCAGCACCAAAGCCGGTCAACAGCACGGCTCCTGAGGCTGCATTCGACAAGAGCACAAGCAATGCCAATACATCAGTCTCCGCGTACTCGCAGGCCTATAAACAAGCAGTTGCAAACGCACCCGTCGACCGAACCGAAACTGATTGGTTCAGGCTACGGGCTAGAGGCATCGATCCGAGCAAGCACCGCAAGCGCAGTTTTGACTTTGGTTCGTCGGACGAAGAAAAGCCGAAACTGATCGAACCCAAGCGACCCAAGTTATCACCGGATTCTCCTGCGCCAGAGCACCAAGAGCCGTCTGCGCCGAAGACTATGCTTGAGGAGCAGCGTGCTCGTGTCGAAGCCATCAAGGAATCTTTCAGGAGGTCAGCATCCTCAGTATCGCCCACTCAGTCCTTCAACGGCGCAGTGTCCTTCAGCGGACGATCTTCATTTAACGACTCAACAAGCAGTCTCATTGCAAGGGCCCGACAGACACTGGCAAACTCTAAGGCCGATATGCCACCACCCTCATTTACCCCCAGCAGGTTCTCGTACCGACGAGAATCTTTCGACGGCAACGCCAGCCAGCTCATCGCGCGAGCTAGAGGTCTCACATCTCCCGCCGCCTCCGCATCCAACGTCCAGCACGACTGGAGTCGCAGTGTACCCAACCTCGGCCTCTCTGCATCGCAAACCCAGCGTCCTACATACGGTACATCTACATACGGCAGTACCCTCCGCGCCAGCACCTCGACAAGGGACCGTCCAGCATACTGGAATCGCACGAGCCGCTTCGTACCCCGCCATCTCTACGGCCAGGGCGCGGAAGCTGTTCGCGCGTACAGAATCGAACAAGGTCTTAGCAAGTCGCCTGCTAGCACCCGGCCTGCGAGTACGGAGCCGTTGGATGTTTCGTCGCCGATACCGACACAGTTGTCGTACATGCAGCACGCGGAGACGCAGACGATGCGGTATAAACAAGAACAGTTTGCGGGCGATTTCTTGTCGGCGAGTAGTTTTCAGAGCGTCAATGGGGGTACTCGGACCGATGATGTTGGTATGATTGGGAAAGAGGATGGGGGTCAGTCGTATGATCAGTTTGGCGCTACGGACTCGTATCCTGGGGAGCAGTATGATTGTCCTTCTTCTTCTTCTTCTTCTTCTTCTTCGCAACAGCAGCAACAACAACACCAACAATATCAGGGAAAGGAAGAGTATTACGACCGCGATGCAGAACAGGATGCGGATTCGGAGATGCTTGATGGCGAAGAAGAAGAAGATGAGGAGTTGCTTGATTACGACAACGAGGAGTCTGAGATTGATGGAGAGGAAGTTGATGATGAGGATGAGGAGGAGCTAGACTCTTTTGACGAGGAAGAAGATGAGGAAGATGGCGGCAGTGCCGATGCTGTCGGTGGGATCGAGAAACCGGGTGCGACCGAGGACGACGCGATTGAGTTGTCGGATTAGGCATCCGGGTCTACGGTCTCGAGCTAGAAACCTCGTTCTTGGACTGTGATGACGGCTGGAAGAGTTGGTTGAGAGGAGGTGTATCATATAAAAGACTTGTATGCATAGCGAGGGCGTTTGTTTGGTTTGGTTTTTTCTTTGATGTTTTTTCCACAACAGGAACAAGGCATAGCGTGGGTTAGGGACTGGGAGGGTATGCATGATACCCACATGGGCGGGCGATTTATATGATGGGGGTGCAAAAGAGAAACCAAGTACCAGATGGTGCGAGGGGATATGTGTAAGAATATGAATTGGTTGTCGTGTGGCTTTGGGTCGTTGAGTGATTGCTAGGTGTGATTGAGTGTGATCGGTTGGCTCCGTGTCGCGTGACGGGACTGTACTCCGAACCTCAATGTCGAGGAAGACGTAGTTGTGGATATATATATGTGATCAACTTTCAACGACGGTGACGATGGTGGAGCGGCAGATGTGAGTGGCTTTTTTCAACGTCGAAGAGGTAGATGTTCTGCTATTACTATGTCTGCATACCTTTATGTCTAAAAAAAACGCCCAACTACCCTTTTGCAAGCTACCAGCGCTCGATACCCCTTCCATCACCAAATCTCGGGCCAAGTCGTCGCCAGAAGCTACCGTCTCCACCCCGACTATTCATCCGTCCCTCGAGAATCTTCAACAAGACTCCTAAAGTATCCCCCAGGAAGCCTCAGCAAATCCTCAGGACAACCCGACTCAACCACAGCCCCCTTTTCCAAAACAATAATCTTATCAAAGTCCATGACCGTGCTTATGCGATGCGCAATAACAAGCATCGACGCAAATCCACACGTGGACAGCTCACGTATAGATTTCTGGATCGCTGCATCAGTATCCGGATCCATGGACGACGTTGCTTCGTCGAGAATAAGAAGTTTTGAGCGATCCACGATTGCGCGCGCAAGACTGAGTTGTTGGCGCTGGCCTTGAGACAGATTCTCGCCCCCGTTGAGAATGGGTTGGTCGAGCAGTGGTGGACCTGGGATAGACGTTGTTGCCTCGTGGTGGCTGAGAACGACCGAATCAGCGTCTGAGAATAGTCCCATTCCGGAGACCATGTCGGCTTGTTCGCTGAACCAGTCATCGGAGCCGGGCCAGTGGACGCGCCCTAGCGCGTGAAGGAGATCTGTGTCGTCGTGGACGCTAAAAGGATCGAGATTGGAGCGTACAGTACCAGGGAAGAGATGCGGGTCCTGTGTGATGATGGAGAGGCGCTGACGAAGCTGTTGGAGGGTCACTTCCGCTATGTTGATGCCGTCCAGGGTAATGGAGCCCTGTTCTGCCTCGAGTATCCGGAAGAAAGCCATGGCAAGAGTAGATTTCCCGGCACCTGTGCGACCAACAACTCCCACGCGTTCGTTTGGTCCAATGTCGAAGCTGATTCGGTTCAGTGCAGGAGGCAGATGCGGTGCGTGCCGGATGACTAGGTCGGAAACCTGGACACGACCCTCTTCCGGCCAGGCCGCAGGTGGCATGCGTCCGCCGCTGTAGTTTTCGCTCGGGATCTGGGTGTATTCGAGGACGCGACTGGTGCTCGTGAGTGCAATCTCGAGACTGCCAAAGTTGCGGATAAAGGTACAAATGGTGTCTGTGTAGCGGAGCAAGAAGCCCAGGGCAAAGCCGGTCATGGCAACTGTGATGCCAGGCATCGAGACGATGACCAAGCTAGCCATGGTGACGAAAGCAGACCCGATCAATGCCATGCGGCAACCAAACCAAGAGTTGATAAGCCAGAGGTTCAACAGTGCCCGTGTGTTGTCGTCTACTAGGGTTGCAAACTTGGTCGTGTATCTTTCTTGTAGAAGCATGGACCGAATCGTAGGCAATCCATCCATGGCGGAGCAGAAGCTCTCTAGGACTGGACTTCGACTTATGTTGTCGAGATGCTTCAGTTTGCGAGCCACCCGAAGGAACTGTTTGGCAGTGTATGCGCATAGCAGAAGCATCGGAATTGACATGGGTAGTATCCATTTGCTGACTGTAGTGCTCACGCCGAAGATAGCGAGCAACATCAAGGCGCTTGTCAAGGCGCCGCCCAGGATTTGACCAATCTGTTCGTCGAGAATCGCTGTATCGCTTGTGAAACGATTCATTATCCGACCCAGTGGATTTCGTTCGGTAAAGTCCATTGGCGCAAGTAGGACGGCGTTGAGGAGCATGTCGAATAGACGTCTTGATGCGTTCAACGTACAGTAATACGCCAGGTAATTTTGCCCAATACCAAAGACACATGAAGCTAGTGCGAAGGCTACATATATACCTAGGTACCATACAAGGCTGGGTTCGTTCTCATGCCATGCGGTGGGTGAATTGCGGGTTGCATGTTCGTCTTGCTGCACCCAACGGGCGATCCACCATGACTATCATGCGTCAGTATCAATGCAAGCGTCGTCCAACCGTGTGAAACATACCTGGCCTACGATCATACCAACGTAGCTGACATAGGCTACTAGAGCAAGAAGGAGATACCAGGCATTTCCCATGCACTGCAAATATTCTATCAAGGTCTTGTGTTGCGATCCAGAAGTTTGTTCCTGCTCTTCTTCGACATATCGGTAAACTTCCACGACATCAGTGGACTCGTTAATGGGGAATGGCTCAATTGACGCCACGGAGATAACAGAGGCTTTGCGGGCATGTCTTGATGCGGCTGTCTTCGTTGACGCACGACGACGTCTCGGTACCATCTCATTCGTTATGTAAGTGGTTTCATGTGGCTGTGCGCGGCCACAACGTTCTGTAAACCTGCATTCGTACTGGCCTCCGCTGGATAGCGATACAATGTAGTCCGCGTAAGGCATGTAGAGAGAGGGATGGTGTGAGGCCAAGATGACAGTACGCCCTTGCACAATGGAGCCGCCCAAAACATTCTCCGCTATATGGAGAGCTGTATGGGCGTCAATGGCGCTGAAGATGTCGTCCAGAACCAAAATAGAGGCGGGAGAATAGAGAGCACGCGCAAGTGTGATGCGTAAGCGTTGTCCGCCGCTCAAGTTCACTCCGTGCGGTCCTATCTCGGTCTGGTCGCCATCCTTGAAAGCCGCTAGATCTGTTTCGAGAGCACAGGCATGAATTACTTTGTTGAAGCGCCTTGCTTGCATGGGAAAGCCGAACGTAATGTTGTCCATAATTGTACCGGCTTCGATCCAGGGAGCCTGTCCGACGTACGCGATAGACGAATTCAAAGGCCAAGAGCGACCTGCGAATGCTGGCGTATGGGCGGTGACAGAAGGTTTCGTGATGTTGCCAGCAACCAATTCGCACTCTCCAAGAACAGCGGCCAATAACAAGCTCTTGCCAGATCCACTGGGCCCTTCGATGACACTTATACCGGCGGAAGGAAACGATAAGGTCATGTCTCTGAGAGAGAATACATCTGGATTCGATCCATTCCAGCAAACTGTCGCATTCAGGAGACTGATCTCGTCATGGTTAGTCGAGGGAAAGCATTTGTCGGATGCATAGAGGTAGTCTTCAAGACGCTCCAAGCTGTTCAAGGCGCGGATCCAACCGGTCTGCAGTTGCGGGATAGCTCCTAGGGTGCTGTTGATCGAACTCAAGATGGAAAGGCTGGTAAAGGCTGTGGAAGCCTTCAACTGTCCAGTAAGGTATGCATGTATCGATATGACAAGCACAGAAAGCAGGATTGGGGTCATCGTCCAGATCGCGCCCGAAGCCATGTTCCATCGATTCACAGCCCATAGACTTGCCAACTCTTTCTCTCGCTGCCGTGTGATGTATGTCGACCAATGCTGCTCAGCTCCAGACAGTTTGATCTGCCGAACTCCTCCAAGAGCGTCTGTGAGGGCAGCCACGCGAAGGTCCTTTTCCTCCATGAGGTCTATCTGATCGCGCGCATGCTGCTTTGCAATAAGCACGTTGCCAGAGAAGAGCAGCACAATCAAGATGATGCTAGCAAGCAAGCTTTGCCAGCCCATAAGCTGCTGAATGAACCATCCAGAGATGACCAACTTGATTACAGCCTCGTAACCTCGATAGACGTCTCGAATACAGTTTCCAATCTGCTGCGTGTCCAACGTGACAAGGCTGATGACGTTCAAACTCGCCGGATCTGGCATCTCTGAGCCGTCTCCAGTGTCGCATTCTTCCAATGCCGTGGAGAAGCCACGTAGCATCTTATCGAAGAGAAGCATGGTAAGCTGCTTCTGCATTTTGACGCCCAGATTAACACTCGAGACCCAGACAGTCCCTGCATCCATCAAAGCGGTACAGATTATGCTCAGACCCAGACCGAGAACCCATGGAGCAGTGGTGGTGAACTTGTTTTCAGTGTCGGAATCTCGCTCCAGGGTCCTGAGTACACCAAGAAGCATCATCTGAGGTGCGAAGCTGATGACAGATCCAAATATCGTCATGCTCAGTTGCACAACCAGTTGTTGGGAATTGGTAGAAAACATGTCTCTCCAGAGTGATCGGTCATCGCTTCGAAGTGATTTGTATTCGTAGAATCGCTGCAACAGATGCAGTGCGCGTATCGTGTGGTTGAGCTGCGGAAGGTTGTATATCTTCGGCGAGTGTTCTGTCAAGAAATTGCGTAGCGCAGAACGGGACCAAGAGAAGAAGATGATGCTGAATGCGGACGTCGTGAAAAGTCTATCGACTAATATTCCTTTCCAAAAGACGTCTGGGCGGCGTGGCAGCAGCAAGCCAGACACGCATGCTACGACGGCTGACACAAGCTCGACCGCTATGAGGATGCGCTCTCTGTTTCCTAGTATACTCCAGCCCGACGATCCGGCGTAGAGGCCGATGAAGAGAGCGCATGATGCATTGATGCAGTTTATGCTTCCGAAAATTGCTAGACGAAATCGGCGCGGAGAAGACGATTCGGTGAACAAGGCCACAGATTGTAGCATCAAGTTGATCTGGAAGCTTGACGTCAGCCTTGTGTTCAGTACCGCTCAAAGAGGATTAGCGTACCCATATGCCAAATCGGGAAAGTCCATTGAGTGAGGTTCCATGGTAAGAGCCGACCACGATCAGCCCAAAACAGGCCAAGCTACCAATGAAGGCATGCGTAGCGAATAGCGCTCGCGGCAGACGATCTGAAAATGATTGTAGTGATTCTTTGGAGGCTTCTCCATCTTCGTCCTGATATTGCTGCCCACCATTGAAGGTCGATTTTGAGAGATCTGAGCGCCGTAGCCAACGAAAAAGATGAGTGTAGGCTGGGCCGCTCAACGCGATCGCTAGAATCAATTGAACCGCCCGGAAGATGTCGAATGCGCTCCAGATGACGACCATGTTATCGCGCCTTTTGACGAGGGACATGCACGCGAACTGTAATGATTACATAGAAGGAATGAACAAGACCGGAATGGGTTCTTAAGAAGCAGACGAGATCGAGACAAAGATGATCCTCGTAGATAACATGGCCATAGCGCTGAAGAACGAGTGAAGGATTCAACGCGCCGTCGTCGTAGCATTCTGGGAACGATCTGGGCGCTACCGCTGCTTCTGTCGTAGAAGAAATCTGAGAGCCATGCTATTTGATGGATCACCAGGAGTGCCTGACTCGTCTTCTATATCCATGTCGCAAAATGATTGCAACCAACGCATACAAGAGGGGAAATGGGAAGAGTAGCATGGCAGAGCACGAGTCAGTGTCGTGATACTGGCATCAGACTTCACTCCTGGCCCGTGGCGGTCTGGCGAGTGAGTACCTAGACCAGCCTATCAAAGTTGTTTGGAAAGATATATTTAGTGTAGCTGCGGAAACTATGCCGACAACGAGCTAAGGTATTTGCTTTTTCTACACGTGAAGGCACAAGCAAGGAGGTCCGCGTCACTTGGTATGAGCAAAAGCAAAGCGAAAACAAAATTTGGCGATTTGAATATCCCTCAGTGCACGCCATACAAGGAGAAAATCGAATGCTACTGCTGTAGTTGCCTAGGTAGAGTATCGCCATACAAGAGAAGATTGATTGCTCTCTGTAGTTGCCTACTAGGATGTTCAAATTCTCCCTTGTATGGCGTGAGTGCTATCATATGTACGCGCTGTTTTCGGACCCTTGTTCTTATCTCCTACCCAGTCTCCCATGGATTTGACAATTGAAGCAATGAGGGGTGAGCCTCGTAAGGGATCACTAGGAACTCTTCGTCCGTAGCCATAGCTCATCAGATCGGCCGTCGTCGAGCTCTGAACGTACTGGTGTCTCCTTCCGATCTGCCTCGTCTGGTTGACAAGCTTACTGGACTAACAGGATGCGACGATTACGTTGACTTGGACATCGTAACTGATTCGCCCGAAGGCTTCCCCCAGATTCCGGCGGTGCAGTCTCTGGTTTCCAACCTTCAAATTGCCCTCTTCGAAACTGTGTCCAATGAAGATGAAGTTGAAACAATCGCCTGGCCGGAGTTTTCGCTGATTGGTGTGCTGCAATACCTTCTTGTCCATGTTGGGAACTTGATCCTTGTCGAAATCTTTTCACGGAGTAGGGTCACCTTTCTTGAATCGGAACCCGGGATCGACACGGTAACTGGAATGCTTGTGGCCAAACTGAACTTCGTCTTTGTGCTTCCCTTCGCTAGTTTTCTCGAAACATTCCTCGTATGGAAACTCACGGCATCGCGAGGCAGTTCCATGG
This sequence comes from Alternaria solani, assembly GCA_002952155.1. Taxonomy (NCBI): domain Eukaryota; kingdom Fungi; phylum Ascomycota; class Dothideomycetes; order Pleosporales; family Pleosporaceae; genus Alternaria; species Alternaria solani. The sequence goes on along the minus strand of CP022030.1, from coordinate 302,886 downwards.
TACACTCATCCCATCCATGGTACGGCTATGACCCATAGACGATGAGCGACTCAATATTACCGTATCACCATCGCCACAATATCCAATGACCCATATATGAAAACATATCCGTGGTATCATCTTCTCTTCTCCTCGTATGGAAACATGTTCCAGGCTGTGCCTGTGAAACCGGAGTTCATGAGCTCACGATAGATAGCAAAGAAATCGGCGAACTACCATACATCCTCCTCGGGGTTGCTGCTACCACAGATAATGAAGAACTCTGTAATGTTAATTAGCGTTTTCTCTTCTCCTCTGGGAGACGACTCCATTGTTGGCGGAGATGCGGTCATAGTAGGAGGACTTGATTGTGTATGGTTGTAAATGTTGAATCACATGAACTCACTTCGTTAGAGCTTTTGAGATCTGTGACTCTGAGATAATTAGGAGGAAGAGAGAATCCAGAAAAGAAGAATGCATTATATAGTTGAATCTAACCCGCACATTTCAAAATATCTGGACAAAATCCTATGCTTACTACCAAAGTAGAGGCCTGTTCGGTAGCGAATGCTGTAGTAGGACATGGACTTCCCCTGAAGATTCTTGGATTTGAACCATCTACCTAGTAGTAGAGCGCAAGGTTAGAGCCGTCTTCCTTAGTCCAGCAGAGCGGGAATCTTGACGGTCGGCGCATGAAGTTTAGAATCCGGGATGAAAGTTTTTTGACGAACAACAGAGTGAGCCCCAAGGTTATTCAGCCGGTGTACCTCAAGACAAGCGTCTCGACACATCAACGCAGATCTTTGACCACGCGCGCGAACCTCGTCTTCATACTCGTTAATAATGCGCTCTCTATCCCCCTCGTTGGCGTGGATAGCATCAATCGCTTGCAGAAGGTTGTTGACATCCATGAGGGCGTGATTGAAACCCTCTCCGCGGTCTACACATGTCAGCGAATCTTCCACGATCAGCAAAGCGGGTAGGAAAAACGAACATAGAGGCATGGTATGCGCCGCATCGCCTGCCAACGTGACTCGTCCCTTGGATGTGCCCAGCGATTCAGCATGTGGCAGCCACCAAAACTCCAACGGAACGTTGATAACTGGCCCGGAGCTATCAGATAATATGTCCTGGAAGATTTTCTTAAAGGTCGGGTGAAAATCAGCCGACTTTTGTCTCATCAAGTCAATGCGCCCGCCATCAGTCTTGGGAATGCCCGCGTACCCGGTAGAAGAAAGCCACGAGAGACATATTTGAACACGCCACACAGGGTCTGTCAGAGCGGGAGCATCAGGGTTCGGGCGTTCCATAACGGAGAACCACATCCACACAGGGTTTGACGGATGACATCCTTGGAAGAGGGTTTTGTCCAGCGCAAGGAGTGGTTTCATCTGGGACTCGGTGGCCAGTGCCTCGGTTCCAAGGAAGCATGCGGGGATGGGCGTCGGTTGAGAGAGCGGCGCGCCGTATTGGAGCGAGCGCACGGTCGAATGGCAGCCGTCGACTCCGACGAGAAGGTCTCCGCTATAACGACTTCCATCGGTGAAGTGTACCCGAACCCCGTGTTTCTCAACTTCCAATGACGATAGCTTTTTGCCCCACATGATTCGCTCTTCTATTCCTTCCATGAGCAACTTGCGAAGGCGTCCTCGAACAACACGCATGCGATCGCCGTACGTCGGAGGGAGAGACCACTTCGGAGTGCAAGTCTCGAGATTCATGAACGTAGAATGACTATGGTCGTGTCCTACGGTTTGGTCTATCCGGGTTGTATGTAGGCGATTCGCAAGTTCGCTGGGAAGGAAATCCCGCAATAGTGGCAGACTGAAGTGGATAGTGAGAGCCCATCCTTGAGAACGGCTCGACGAGGACTCGTCTCTTTCGAAAACAAGAAACGGTATTCCTTTCTAGTTCTTTCGTTAGAGGTCTTGACGCAATATTAAAGTACTGGACGCATTACATGCCTTCTTTAGTCCTTGCGCAAGGGCAAGTCCAGCTATGCCGGCTCCAACGATAAGTACCCTCGGCTGGTCGTCTCTCATGCTTGCGAACGCCGAATACCAAAGGGCGGTAAACGAAGAGAAAACAAATCAACAATGGAAGAAAAGATTGCACCTAGTGTCCAGAGTCACGCAGGGTCTATGAAAGTCGAAAGAGAGAACCAAAATGCGCTTGATACATCGATGCGGCGAAGGCTCGGCTTTTTAGTTAAAGAGGCCTCAGAAACCGATGCATATTGGTAGCGTCACTCCACTTCCAACATCCTTCCGCACCATGTATGCCTCAAAACACCAGACTGCTTTGGCATGCTGCCTCCTGCTAGTGATTGAATCTTCAGCACAGTCTCTTTTCAAGGCGCCTCTTCTGCGTATCATAGAACTGAACTTGTGTCGTTCCTATCACCTGCAGCTTTCTCCTGGAACCCCGCTCTCGGACGGCGATCTGAGCGAGGAAAACTGTAAAGCGATTGCCATACAAAGAGACCTGGCTATGATCAACGCATACAACGTAGCCATATCATCGCTCATTGGTAAGGCTCCGAATCAGCATCCGACCATACTGGTCGCTCAGATCGAGAACTGACAAAGGCCAGAAATCATGACCGCATTCCCTTACGCATCGCTTTGCGCACGATTCAGCCGACGTCGGATCTTAGCAGCCAACATTGCTGGCACCGTCACCGCCTTCACGTACACCATCTGCATCTGTAAGCCCGTCACGGTCGCCAGTTCCCACCCTTGACCGATGCCGAAGTTGACAAACCCATGATGCAGGCTACTATCACCAAATCTTCAACAATAGGCTCATTCTGTGCCAGTCCCTGTGGCGCCTCTTCGGCGGTGGGGACAGTGTTCTGTTGAGCATTGCTAATGCCTTGATCGCTGAGAGCCTACCTGCAAGTCATCTGTACCACACCCACAACGCCTTGTTTAGCCCAGCTTTCGCTAACCGATGGATGCAGGAGCAAAGTGCTTTTTCTCCTCAACGCCATACGTCTCGTCGTAAATGCTATCGGTCAGATGGTGGGGGCACGCCTCATGCAAGAGAACCTGTGGGCGCCTGCACTGACGGGCATGACGATGTACTGCCTAGCCTTCCCTATCCTCTGTTGGATATCCGATCCCCAGGATCGCGCGCGGCGGGCCAAGGTGTCAGGCGTCGAGTCCGACGAGGCGACAGATCTTCTACTTGCAGACGTCAGCGCTAGGGCGAAAGAGCGCAATGGGTCGTCCCTGCGGCTAAACGTGTGGGCACCGATGACCAGGGCGATCTGGCGAACCTCGGAGCTGTTTCGCGAGCCCACGACGGCCATGGCGCTCGCCATTGTTTTTCTGAATGAGCTGGGACACGGCGTGAATAGCATTGTGCAGCAGTGGAGCAGCCGCAGCTTTGGATGGACCCTCGCGCATACGAATTACTTTCTGGCTGGTCAACGCTTGATGGCAGCCACGACGCTGGTGGCATTCTCTTGGGCGTTTCATAGGCTGCAAGGGGTAGGTATCGCTAGCGCGAGGCTTGACATCGGTCTGGTCAATGTTTGTCAGTGGCTCACATTGGTGGGAATGTTGACAGCTGCCATGTCATGCCTGAGCGGAGCAGAGGGAATGAGGGTGGTAGTCTTCGTATGCGCTGTACTCGTCTACATGATGGGGTGGGGCATGACGGGCGCATTGCAGTCGAGCATGACCAGGTCGATTCCAAAAGCGCAAATTACAATGCTCTACACGGGTCTCAACGTGGCAGATCGGATGGCGGGTATCGTGAGCGGCCCCATGTTCGCGGGACTTCTGACAGCGGGGATGCAAAAGGGGGGAAGATGGACGTACCTTCCGTTTTGGGTGTCAGTGGGCCTCTTTGTCGTGGTAGCAGTGTTGACAAGGCACGTAACAGCCTGGTTGAGCAGGGGGGTTGGAAATGCAGACGAAGAAACTCGGGTAGCTGTATGAGGGATAGACGGCACTGAGGCCTTGCTGGGGGTCCGCGTGAAGCATGGTGTGGAGGGGTAAGTAGACTTGACACCATAACGGCACGGGCGGGCGGGAACGGCACGCCTTTTTGGTTTTTCCTAGACATCTCATACCTCATTCGTCATTCATCTATGGTTATCATCGACCTGTCCTTTTCTCATTCGTGGCAACTCATAGGCGACGAGTCGTTTATACCTATCCCAACGCAAATGACACAAGCGATGTCATGGTCCGTGCAAAGGATGAGAAAGACACGGTAAACAAGCTGCACCTGGATAGCTGGCTAAGCAGAAAACAAAGCAGGACTGACATAAGCGGCAATGTCGAAAGCGTCGCCTTGGTGGGCCACGCCAATCTCTCTAATAAAGGCAGTTTCATCCGACATGTGACCAGCCTCGACTTGACCTCGAAGAAGAGCAGTAGGCTGTGCGAAATCAGCCAAGACATGTTTGATGATGGCGCCATCGTTGCAAGGCATTTGGTGGGCAAACCAGTAGAGCTTGCTCCTGAGCTGCAGAGGCAGAATGTCATACACGACCATACAGTAGCGCGATTGCGGCTGCGGGTCCAACCGGTACTTGGCCTGCATGTGTGCCCACAGCGTGGCGTAATGGCTCTGCGGTGGCAGCGGTGCGGCCCCGTCCATGGTGAGGTAGGGCTCTACGGCCGCAAAAGAAGCGTGAGAGTCGAAATAAAAGCGACTGTACAGCTTGATGCGAGGGGCTGGGTAGCGTGTCGCGTCGATGCAGAGCATGCGAGGCCGCATCACGCTCGAGGCCTGCGAAGCCAGGTATTGGCGCACCTGACCCCAGTGGGCGTGGATGTCTGCTGGCAGCAGGGCAAAAACATCGTCGAGAAGGTCTAGTAGGCGTTGCGAAGAGAGACAAGCAGGGAGAAGCCAGTATAGCTTCCCGCGTGCACCGGAACTTGTCAAGTCGAAGCCGACAAAGGTGGATGATGGGCTGCACAGCTCGCACGTGACCGTGGTGGGGGCGGCTGAGTCAGCAGCTGACAGGGGGTGAACGGTGTGCTCCCAGTGGGCGAGGCGCGCCGTCACCTCCATCCACACGTTTGGCAGCATCTCGACGCGATAACCCTCGGTCGGCTCCATCTCACGCAACCCATTGATCGTTCTCAGTGCAGCGGCAAGAGATGCCGATCGAGTGAGGGCCCCGTCTAGCGGAATCAAGTCGACCACGTAGCGGACCGCGACCGACGTCCTGCCGTTCCAGCTGTAGCTTAATTCAAGTGGTGTTGCGTCGCATGTCAGTGCCGATGGATATGCAGGGCGCAGCGGAGACGATGATGGCTCGCGACCCAGCCAGCCGCAGACATGGTCCCTGAAGAATGTCTCGTGGGCCTTGATCGTGTCCTGAGCGTACGATCCGCTCGCACTCAAGGCATGTGTCAAGTGCGGGCTAAGAAGGGTAGCCCATTCAATCCGTGCCTTTTCAGACTCGCTATCAACATGATTCGCGTCGCAATTTGGCGCCATCCGAGCTCGTCACTGCTCTAGATGCAGGATGATGAAGAAAGAAGGAAAAAAGGCTGTTCAGAAAGAGGTATGAATGGGCGGTTGCACTGCAGGAATATCTCAAAGCTGTCTGACCCAAAGACGCCGACTCTTGTTCGTTGCCGGGTGGGCTGGGGGACGTAACCATGTTGAGAGACGCGCCATGGAAAATTTATACCTCAGCCGAAGCGAACCATCTACATCGCCTGCATCGCATCCACCCTGCGTTGCATATCCGATTCAGCGCAAGACGATCGTAACGCTTGCCAAATCCAACCGCATGATCCGTCCGCATGTCTCCGACTCGCGTTATTAGCCTGGTCAGTACAGTCCGAGCATGTGTCCTACAATTTCTTGCGGCTCTACGACCTTATGCGGAGATAGCGGTACAGTTGGTTGTGGTATGAGGAAGCGTAGGACTTGGATGATTGCAAATGGCCATTAGGGAAAGATAGCTCTTTCGATCGAGACCATACACTCAGCAGCCTACGGCGCTTGGGGAAGACAGCAAGAAGCAAACCTGACAGAATGCAGGAGGCTCATCCATCAAGCCTACCTTCCGTCTTGAAGGCGCATCGAGCCCACTGGATACGAGTAAACCGTCTCTTGGATGCCTGTACTGACCGCTCTTCCGACTCCACATCTCGACGTCAAATACCCCAGTACTCGCCACAGCAACCATTCCACCGTGTAGCCGGTGTATAAGACTGGGGTCGGAGAAGGATTGTGGTGTCTCACAACCTCAGAGACACCATGCCAGGAACACTGCTTCCTAGCCACTTTTCTTTACACTTCAGCATCAGGCCAAATGTGATTGCTTTTCCAAAGTACCAAACGACCACGTCGGACCACGAGAAAGCACGGTCGTCCATATGCCTCGATGCCAACGAGAATTCCGCGGGTTCATGTCTGGTACCCGCGCCGGGATTTGAGCCTTGCATCAACAGCTCGCCTAACCATGGCATGCCGCAAGCACCGATCGGTCTAAAGAACCTGCATCGATATCCGTCCGCATCTCAGGCTTCCCTGCGTCGGCAAATTGCGCAGTGGCGAGGCTTAGAATGTAGGCTTTGTTTTCTTTTCCTTTCATTGTCGGCCACACCGAGTCCACTAGCTTACCGTTCATTGTTAGCCCCTGATCAAGTTGGCCTTGGGTCCGGTGCTTCAGACGTGGTTGAGGTCATCCTCCGAATGACGTGTACACCTGGTCGAGACAAGATCCTGCTCTCGCCTCCTACGTTTGACCTGTACAAGGTTTGCGCCACTCTCCAAGGCGTTGAAGTGAAGGAGTGTATGCAGGATGTAGCCCAGGACGGCACGTTTTGCGTCCCAGTGGATCAGGTCGGTTAAACATCATGTTAAGCCACACATCCCGCAGGACTGACCGCCTTTGTTGCAGATTTGCGCCGCACTGTCGGAGGACGATAACATCAAGATGCTGGTGCTGGCGTCACCCGGAAACCCCACAGGCTCATTGATCCCGGTGGATCAGATACAGCGAATACTTGATCTCAAAGGTTAGTTGAGGGCTGCTCCTATTCTCCACCTTGATACGCGCTGAAACGATTTGGTCATTAGCTTTCAAAGGAATTGTCGTGATCGACGAGGCCTACATAGATTTCGCACCAAACGCAGAGCGAGCCTCAGCTTTGCAGCTTTTGCCAAGATACAACAATCTTATTGTTGTGCAATCTTTGAGCAAATCCCATGGACTTGCTGGAATCAGGTAGGTCGACCGTGCAATTACTGCCAACACCTCTTTTTCGCCTTGGTATCGTTCTGAAATTCGAACAGGGTTGGCATGGCCATTGCGCATCCTGCCATTATCGAGCTCTTCTCAAAGGTGCAAATGCCGTACAAGTTGTCAAGCGTAGTCTTGGATCTTGCCGAACGAGCGCTTTCGCAAGAGGGACAGTCCTGTGCGATCGCGCTGCAGCACCAGGTCATGGTTCACCGCGCATCTCTGGTCAAGATGCTTGCAGATCCTTTGCTTGCTTCCAATGGCATTGGCGCCGCTATTGGAGGCCAAGCTGCCAACTTTGTGCTGGTACCAATTCTTGTTGGGGGTCAACGAGACGATGTGAAAGCTAGGCAGCTGACGCAGCAGCTCCGCGATCGGCACGGTATCTCGATCCGATATGTTGGTGCACAGGCTGGTTGTAAAGGCTGTGTGAGGATTACAGTGGGTACGACGGAGGAGATGGAAGCGCTGCGAAAGGCCCTTTACACTGTGCTTTTGCAATAGGATGATGAAACTTTGACAATCTCGGCTGGTGGCTGCATGTATGTGCTTGGGCTAAGTGGTTCCTCCAAGAAACTGGACTGATTCGCAATCCGCGCTTGTCCTCTTTGAGACTAGAGCCGTTCGTCCTTGTGTGGCACCCTACACTAGGCCAGAAAGCCCATTTCCCCAAACAAGCAAGCTTCCGCGCAACCACGAAACTAACACAAGTAACCCACTCCTCCCACATCTCCACTAACTAATTTTGTTCTCGAGATGCCTTGTTCGACATGAATCGCCGTGTATTTGCACCGCAAAAACAATATGGGCCTAGATGCTGTTGCATGCTGATGTTATTTCCGAGTCTGTCCAAACGCATCACGTGCAGTAAACGTGATCTTGTAGTGTGCCTACCAAGATCTGTATGCGACCACTAAGGGACCGTACGGAGCAAGTACTTTCAAGTCATCCTGATCGATACCGGCCTCGATGCTTATTGGAGCTCATTGAAAGAAGCAGTGTTGCAAGCACAAGGTAACATGTCGGCGCAACGTGCTAGTAGCGGCACAAGACGATGCAAGCTCAATGCGGATAGAGTACACTACAACCAGAGTCGTTTGGGCAATACCACATGTATCGTTGTTTTGGTTTTGCCGTGGCTATTCATTTCGAGTTACGCTGCGCGAGGATCTGTCAACCCACTTCCATTATAAAACTCTGACCGCACTTACTGTGTCACGCGACTTATAAGCAACAGGCACGCTGTCTAAAACCGCCGGAAGATATATTCCATCTACTTGACGAGAAACTCCTCTTCTTATCCTCCAATCCTCGATTTCACCATCTCATTCGATCTCCGGAACTGCGACGACCAGCTAACGCAATGCAACACTTTCGAGCGACATCACTCTTCCAACCTTCCAACTTGGCACATGCCATTCGGAAGACCATGGACCCTTTCAAAGCACCCTCCTACCTCTTTGGATCAATCATGGCTTTCCCGCATACCATGGTCGCTCGAACTATCGCTGTCTTGGGGATGGATTTTGTCATGGTTGATGCATTGCATACGTAAGTAACAAACACCATGCATTGTGCGCTCGCATCTAACTCAAGATCAAGTCCAATCGACGCCGAGAACCTAGTCCGCATTATCCAGACTATCAATTTCTGTAGCGAAGGCAGGACAGTCGCCGTCGTGCGGGTCCCGTCTGCACACTCGGATCTGCTAACGCACGCCCTTGACGCAGGTATGTGTACATGTGCCGACGTGGCTGCATATCGTCCATACAGGATTCGTATACGCAGACCGACTTTTCAACCCTGCAACATTTTCCTATAGCAGAAGCTAACCATAGGATCTTCGTCTCCGTTATAGGTGCAGCAGGAATAATCTTCCCGCATATTGATACCGCCGAGCAAGCCGCCGAAGCTGTTTCCAAGTGTCGATACGCGACGTCTGGTGGGGACAGGTCTCTATCGCCATGCGCCTTGGTTTCTGGGATTACGGATACAGCTCCACACGGACTGACACACGATCGAGTGGCGGATAGCCACATAGCTGTCATATGCCAGATTGAGAGCCAGGTGCGTGATCATTGTGAGAATCTGCTGTCGTGCTGCTTGCTGATTTGACGAAGCTTGCAATGGAAAATGCGGACGCTATTGCCGCCACACACGGTGTAGATTGTCTCATGCTAGGCCCGGGAGACCTCCGCCTCTCGTTGGGTCTTCCTGCTCGGAAGTTTGGTCAACGCGACGACCCAAGATTTCTTGAAGCCGTGAACCGACTCGTTGAGGTGAAGCATAGACATGGAAAGCCTTTGATGACTGTGTCCTTCAAGATCTCGGCAGAAGAGGATTCGTGGATACAGCATTTCAACCTGTTACTCGCCACTGCGGATTTTGTGGACGTAGTCAAAGGTCATCAAGCTGCTTTGGGAACTATTAAAGGTACTCTTGCGGGTCTGAATCAGAATCCTTCGCCGCCGGTGAATGTCAACGGGAAGATTAAGGAACGTCGTGATAGTCACGAAGAATCGGTCTGATTTGATTATTGGTATTTAGTGTTTCGAAAACGTACTTCGTCTTCTACACTGAAGTTTCTTGGAGTTTATTTACCAATGCATTTACAAACCTTGCCACCAGAACGTTGCTTCGAGGGAATATACTTCTCGTAGAAAGATTCCTCTGCTACTTGTTCCCACAAGCACATTGTATTTCCCCTCCTCACATACCCAGCGACCTTCTGCTTCGTCCCAGAATCCCAACGCATATTTGAGCTCCATGTCTATCGCGACGGTGGTAGTGGTCTGCTTGAGAACATGAGTCTTCTCAAAGCCCTTTAGCTCTTTCACCGGACGGCCGACGCTAGGTTTCTGCGGCTCGACATATACTTGCACCACTTCTGCGCCGTCAAAGTTGCCGACATTCTCAATCTTGACTTTCGCCGTGATGATCGCTCCCTCCTGTGAGCCATTTACTTCAAGTTGAAGATTTGAGAGGCGAAACTCGGTGTAGGACAACCCATGACCAAATGGAAAGAGCACGGGTTTTTCCATAGTGTCGTAGTAGCGATAGCCTACGTACACGTCTTCGGCATATAAAATACGCTTCCTCTCCGCTTGGCTGCACAGATACGTCGGGTTGTCGCGCAGACAGATGGGGAAAGATAGTGGTAGCTTTCCTGATGGATTGACATCGCCGTACAAGACATCACTTATCGCGTTTCCTGTCTCGTTGCCTCCATACCACACATGCAATAGCGCCTTGGTGCGACCGGCCCATGGCATCGTCACAGGGCTTCCTGAGCTAATGCAGACGACCGTGTTAGGGTTAGCATCGAGAACACTAGTGATGAGGTCGCCGGTGTGCGGTGGCAGCTCAATGTCAGGTCTGTCTGCCCCCTCATTCTCCCAATCTCCCATCAGACCTGCGAGGATAACGACTTGGTCGACCTGTGCCGCTAGCTCGGCAGCTGCGCGAATGGAGGCAGCTACATCCATCTGATAGCATCCACCAAGGCGAATTCCGCCGGGATGAAACGTGAGCGGAGAGTTCTTGATGAGTTCCGAAGTGTGTGCTCCGGCCCAGTGAACTAGCACGTGGTATGTCTCTCCTTTGGTCAGGTGAACAGTACCTACCTTCTCTACGGTACCCGCTCGGAAGAAGCCTTCGCCAAATTGCTGGTCTTTTGTGTTGTCTACCACGAGCTTTCCGTCGAGATACAGGTTTGCGGTGCCTTGTACGCTGACGCCAAAGTCGTAGGGTCCCGTCTCTGTCGCCACAAGGCGACCTGAAATATCCACATGCCAGTTCTCACCATCAATCAACTTCATATTCTCATAGTTGAAGAAGTATCCGCAAGAGTTGAGAAACTCGTAGTGATCGACTGGCGTGCGGCCTGCAACGGTTGGCGGCTCGTTGTAAACGAACATGTCGAATCCAGGCTTGCCCTGACTGGTCAGAAGTTGATGGCCTAGAAGAGGTTTTTCTTTGTGGTTGTAAATTCCTCGAGAGTATTGAACGCTTCCGTTGCTTCTCTCACTGATAGCCTCCAGCGGCGTTACTGCGTAGTAAGGTCGGAGATGAGCGATGCGTCCACCTCGATATGCCGCAATAGCAGCATTCGGGCCTATCACAGCAATCGACTTGTCGGGATCTAGAGGAAGTATGCCTTCCTCGTTCTTCATGAGTACTATCGACTCAGCTGCGGCCCGACGAAGTAGTTCGCGATCTTTCTCACGATTCAAAGGCTTCTCGGGTGCTTGTTCCGGTATGTTGGATCTAGCAGCTTCTTTGATCATGTTGAGAACACGTCGCACGCAGTTATCGAGATCATGCGTGCTTAATCGATTCGCCAGCAGTGAGTGTAACAGATTTTTCCCTCTCCATTGGCTGGGTCCGGGCATCTCGAGGTCTAGGCCTGCTCGGATAGGAGTTGTTGTTGCATACAAGCCGTGCCTACACATCCAACAGTTATTACTGTTTGTCTTCCAAAGATCCTTAGAGGACTACGTCCGGTAGACATGGGTTCAAAATGAGGACTGGGGGTAATCACTAACCAATCGCTCATGACCAGACCACGAAAGCCCCATTCTTTCCTCAAAATGTCATGCAAGATTCTCTTGTCTTCTGTGATGTGAACTCCGTTGATCTTGTTGTATGCCGCCATGATTGCGCCCGGATCACCAATCTTGATGGTCAACATGAAAGCCATGAGATAAATCTCTCTCAATGCGCGCTCAGTGACCATGCAGTTCATGCTAAAGCATCCTTGTTCCTGGTCAGAGCAGAGGAAGTGCTTTGGTGTAGCCACAATGCCTTTTTCTTGGATCCCGATGCACATATGTCCTGCGAGTGTTCCCGCAAGAAGAGGATCCTCTCCAAGCGCTTCATGCCCTCGCCCTGCAAGCGGAGATCGCGGGATGTTCACGCACGGTGCTAAGAGCACATGTGTTCCTTTTGCAATACATTCATCGGCCAGTAGCCCTCCCATCTCGCGAAGTAGTTTCCTGTCCCACGAGGCTGCCAACGCTGGTCCAGTTGGCAGGCATATTGTTGGCGTGGAGTTGAAGAAACGTGTACCGCGCACTGTGTTCGGGCCGTCGCTTGTCCGTAGGGAAGGAATTCCTAGACGTGGGATAGGCACGGTGTGCGCAAAGTCAAGTCCTGCCACCTGGTAAGCCTGAGAAGATTGGGACTAGTACAAGCGACAGTGAACTCACCAGCTGTTATATCGCATTTCTCAGCGACAGTCAGCTGAGAAAGAATCTCTTCCACGTCGATATCAGCCATTGGATTGATGGTTGCAATACAATGAGAGAATGGTGATGACCTTCTTTCGTGTCGAAACCACGTACACTCTACGATGGGCGTAGCAGTCCCATGCAAGCAAGGGTCTGGAGGCTTCTACGCCAAGTCTCTGATCAATGAGGTAATCTGCCCGTTGGATCTTCTTTAGCGCAATCTTCTGCATCGATTCTGCTGAGCTCTAAACCAATTCTGTCTCAAGTACGTGATTCATGCATGTGGTTGCATTGCATGGTATCTAACCACCCCTTGACCATGGCGTGTTCTATCCGTATACCAAGTGCTCATTCGCCGAGGCAGCAGTCACGAAGAATTTCGAAGTCGGCACATAATTCTCTTGCCACTCCACCACAAATTCCAGTCCTGTTTCCTTTGTCCACTTCTCTACCAATGGCCGAGCTGTGACTGGAAGTGCTATCTTCAAAGACGCTTGATACCACCAAGGAAATATACCAAATGCCAACATGACTCGGGGTATATTAGTCCGGTTTGGCATTCCTGCATGCCACAGTCGTAGGTCCCGGAGTACCAGATCTCCTGCTTTAACCGAAATCTGTACCGGTGGAAGTATATCCCTCCGTTTGCTGACAAGCTCTGGCTTGATGGTTGACAGTCCACCTGGCCATTCTGGCGAGTCAACATGATCAGCCATGCTGGTGTCTCTGTGGCTCCCCACCCACACTTCTGTGCCGCCGTTCAGTGGATCTGTGTCGACAAGATAGAAGTTTGCCACCAGTGCGAATGGAAATCGGAGGTGTTCATGGTCCAAATCTGCATGGACAGTTTGCCGTTCAGTCGAAGAAAGTGCTGTGTTGCCATTTACGTAGACTACGCGCGGATTCGGTCCTAGAATCGCAGCGCTAATGGCCGCTGTGAATGGGTTTGCCCAAATCGACTGAAACATGAGTTCTGGGGAAGCAGGCGGCCTTTGCGAGATATTCCGGGTGGGTTTGCCTTGATTGAAATGGGTTGATGGCTCGCTGGCCAGCTGTTCAGATCTCTCGGCCATGACGGAGTTCAGTTTTGCTACTGCGGCCTTGTCCACAACGCTTTCCAATACCACGATCCCGTCCCTCTGGAGAATCGATACTGCAGCGCCGACAGTCTCTGCACTTGGAATTTGGCATGCTCGTTCCGGATCTGGTACGACGATATGCTGGACTTGATTGGAACGCATGGTGGTGACCGCTCTGAGAGATTTGTCAAAGAGAAGCCTACCTTCTGTCTCAGTACAATTGCGACGGTTTAATCAGGAACGGCGAGGAGAGAGCGGACGGTGGAATGTTCGTTTACGGTATAGCATGCTTTTCGTAAAGAAAGACGCACATGACTGTTGGGTGCTTTGAGCGTGCAGAGAAGACTGCTTGGCTGAATCTCAAATTCACTAACTAATCCTAAAGGTGCATGGCGAAGGGTTAGACCCTGGGTGGCAGTATCATGGCGAATCGTTGATCATGATGACATCCTATTGCACTACTCTGATATCCGATGGTCGGACGGTGCACTGGGGGAAGCGAGATCCTTAGCACGGCGCTCTAGTGCAGCACCGAATACAGCTTTCGCCTTCAACCATGCTTTTTCTGCGCCTCTTTCATCCAGGAGCCAGCGACAGCTTTCGACCAATCCCGCCCCTATCTCACTCAGAGATGCGTCGCCGACTTGCGTATCGAAGAATCCGTACGTCAATCCGTTCGCCAGCGACTGCCGCGACACCAACTGAGAGGCTGGCCGCCGAATCGCGTCGTAAACCTCTAAAGCATGTGGCAATGTAGCCACCGTCGTTCTCGGATCCTCGAGCAATCGAGCTAGGATGTATGCATCCTCGATGCCTTGGCCCCCACCGAGGCCTTGGTGTGGTGTCATGGCGTGCGCAGCGTCACCGATCAGACAAACCCGGTCCATCGCAAATGCAGGCAGTGGGGCTACGACGTGGACTGCCCACCGCGATGCAATCTTTGGAACGTGCAGCAGATCGGTGAGGTCTCGTTCCCAGCCCGCATAACGCTCAGCGATCTGTGCCGCCGGCACCTCGGCAACCCACGGGCCGTCGAACGGGAGCGGAACCCCATCCGCAGCGAAGACGTTGTCGTATGCGGTTAGCTGTATTTCGTCCCTGACCAGGTTCGAGGTTACATGTCGGCTCGCTCCACACCACTGCAGACAGGACATGCGTCGTTAGTTGCAGACACTAAAACGATGGAGACGGCGCCTTACGATCCTGAAGCCCCGTAAGGCAACGCTGTTTGGACACCTCTTTTCGGCCTCGGCTCGGGGGCAACTCATCCTGTATGCATACTGACCGCTGAATTGAGGCGCAGACAGGGTGTTATTTCCCGGGAACATGTGCTGTCGCACTCGAGAATGGACACCGTCGGCTCCGATAAGCACATCAGCTTCGAACTGGGTACCGTCTTCGAAGAGCAGAGTGACCTTTCCCGATTTGCCTTGGGTGTATGATCTCAACTTTTTGTTGGTCTCGATTTTACATCGTCCAGCGTCAACATGCGTGTGGAGGATGTCAAGCAGGCTGTCTCGAGGGATAACGCGGGGCCCATGTGGCACCTGGCAGAAGTCTTCTCCGCTTGGATATATATCGGACTTTCGAAGGACCGGACCACTGACTAGGAAGACATTAGTTTCGACAGATATCGGGTGGCTACGAGGTTGAAATCCTCGGATGCGTTTCCTGCTAGACTTGCCTTCTGACCAAGGGACACATCTTAGTCCTCTAGAAGTGCATTCTCCATCGAAATCCATGTATTCGCCAAATAGGTCCCAGAATCTTTTCCACACGGCGACCCCAGCGCCGATGGCGCGGATCTCGGGTTTGCTCTCGAAAAGATGGACGTCGATATTTGAACATCTTGCCAGAAATGCTGCAGCTGTCATCCCCGCTATGCCACCCCCGCTAAGATGAACCGGTGAGATTCAAGTACTGAGAATGTCCATGAATAGGCTTACCAGATCGCCACCTGTAGAGAAGGCTTAGTTCCAGGCACTGCCATTCTGAATCAATGACAGGAAAGGCTGGAGGATTCGATGCAAGATTGGAAGACTCTACGTGGAACTGAAACATATCCGTGAGCATACTTATCAACGAGCGATGCCTAGTTTGGGCGTAGTGGAGAGCACGTTAGCATGCATACGTAATGCGCATTAACACTAGGTAGCTGTAGCATATCAGTGGCAGCTTCAACACGCGTGAACTCTATCGCTACACATCTATCACCCTACATCTTCCTATTGACGTACTAGCAAACAAAAGAGTCCACTCTAGCTGCGGGATTTAGTTCAGCAACATGCCCCATTCTCACATCTTGCTCTCGTGCAAGGCGAACTGGAGTAAGTACAGACGTGTAAGGTACAGATCATGGCGATCTAACAGATACGTAGGCCATCTCCGCTCCATGTGCATCCTCTCCGCTCGAATAGCGCATTCCAGAGCCGTTCATGTCACGATCTTAGTTTCCAGCTCGGGCAATATCGTGGAAAGAGTGGCCCTGGAGGTTTCCAGATGCGCGGATGTTGAGGGTGTGAATGGAGCCAGTAAAGTCAGGTATGTCAAATTACGTCGCAGCAATGCCTATCAGGCATCGTCTTCATTCGCTTTCTGTACTCATATGAGCTCAGAGTCATTGGTTTGTCGACAGAGGCCACGGAAGATGGAGCTATAGATCGCTCCTTCAAGGTTATGTGGAAAGCTCTTATGAAGAGTGAAGCCGTCACATGTAGCTATACACTTGAACCTGTTGAAGCAGTTCCACCACCCTCAGCCGTAGTACTTGATGTAGGTTTACACACCTTCCTCGAGTTCTCAAACTCAACTGACGGCCCTGAGTAAAGGGATTCCAACTATCATGGCTCGAGATTATCCGATCCGAACCTTCGCCTCCGCCCATTTTCCAATGGATGATGGCATTTTCAGGAGGCTTCATGTACATGTGCGGCCCTAGGGAATCACGGAAAACAAGTGCAAAGTCCATGGAGCAAACCGTACACGACTGCGACGAGGCGGTCCTCATCCCAGGCATGCCCCCAATGAGATGCCGCGATTTTAATCCCCAAGACGTAGGGGACAAAGCAATCAAGATCCAGATTGCTGAGACTATCATGACACAGTACGTAAAACAAGTCATCGACTCTGTCCGCTGGTAACTAACAAATCAGATTTGCACAGGAAGCAGACGGCCTTTTGACAGCGTGTGCGCCAGAGTACGACAGTGTAGAATGTCTCGATGCCATATCGGATTGGATCGTATGTCAAAGGGATCGAAAGACGTTCCATCTCGGTCCCATGTTGCCGCTTGTTCCAGGCACTGCTACCTTCTCCGCCAAAGCTATCGAGGTCGAGATTGAAACATGTCCGGATGGTTCTGGGATCGCCGTAACTCGGTTCCTGGATCGATGCATGTCATCTCATGGACGGCATAGTGTTTTCTATATCAGTTTTGGTACGGAGCACTGGTATGTCTGCTTTCACCAAAGATTTGGACATGTGATTAACTATATCCTAGGCCGTCATCTCTGGATCACCTCGAAACCCTTCTTGATGCCATGATAGTTCGTAACCATCCTTTTGTAAGTATAGTCATATCCTACCATCTCTGGAACAAGGTTCATCTAAGACGCCGTCTAGCTACTAGCGCACGCACATGCAGACGCCCAAACCATTTCCAAGCTGAAAAACAAGTACCGTGGTAACGAGAATGCACTCATCCTACCATTCGTGCCGCAACAAACCGTCCTATCACACGAGGTATGTCTACAGCCATGCTCTCCATCCTATACTACCTGAACAAACACAGTCCTAACCCCCCAGGCCTGTGGATGGTTCATAACGCACGGCGGCGCAAACGGCGTCCTGGAAGCGCTTACCCAGGGAATCCCAATGTACGTAACAGCAACACCGCCATCATCGCATGCGCATACTCATATGTATCCAGGATCGGGTGGCCTTTTGCCATTGACCAGCCTTTGAATATCGCACACATGGCGCATACCATGGATGCAGGTTTTGAATTGACCCAGATGCGAGCAAACTACTGTCCAGTAAAAGGAACAAGATGCGAGGACATTCCACCTGATATGGAGGCGTGGGAGAAGGAAGTCGGAGACGTTTTGGCCGCGGCTCACACAGCCGTGGGTGAGAGGAAGCGGAAGAATGCTGTACGGATTGGCAAAGATCTTGGGAAAGCGTGGGCAGAAGACGGGGGGAGGGCTAGACTGCAGCTGTCTAGGTTCCTGGATATGGTGGGCGTTTGAGGGGCTGTTGATGGGAGATGGTCTCATTTGCATGCAAGCATGGCTTCAACATCAGCATCGCCTGGTCAGCAGCAGTAAGACTCGAGAACTACTTACCTTTTCCTATGCACATGCAAGACCCGACACGAAAACGTACAAAAATACAAGCACTACCCGAAAGCTCAAGTATATTCCCCGTGTCATAGAGCTCATACATCGCAATCATACCCTCCATCCCTGTGTCGCGGAGCTCCTGCTTACCGACTCCTACTCCTACTCCTACTCCTACTTCTACTTCTACTTCTACTCTAACTCCTACTCCTATTCTAACTCCTGCTTACTAAGTCTAACTCCCACTTCTACTCCTTTATCCTGTAGTACTTCGATAACGCATATCAGCGTGAGCTAATCACAACTTCCACAATTCTCAACGATCTGAACGAACAGGTTTTCTCGAAATAAGAGAATTCGGCAAGTCAAAGAATGCTACTCCTACTCCTGCTTACTAACTCTAACTCCAACTCCTACTCCTGACTCCTACTCCTTACTCCTACTCAGATATATGCATCACCCTCACGCCCACCTATATTCCCCACATCACATACCCCACACATCTCATTCATTTCCCCCACTACCCATCTACACCGCCACCACACCCTCCCCACCCGTACCTTCAACCTCAACCTTCCTCTTCTTCTTCCCATGATGCCCCCTCGCCTCGACCCGCCCCTCAACCGGCAACACCCTTGTCGCCGTAAAAATATACCCCTCGGCCCCTCCCTTACTCGTCATCATAGGATGCGTCCTGCCCGGAAGCACCTGCCACTGTCTCGCCCGCGCCGTCTGCAACGACGGCGCAAGCAGCAACGTCGGGTTAACCGGGAAATCTTCTTCTTCTTCGTCATCTGCATTGCCGGCTTCGGATGTACTAGCCGGTGTATCAACATCCTCTTCTCCTCGCTTGCGATTCTTGGTCCCGTTGACATGTGATGTAGTTTGCGGCGGCGGTCCGAATTCGCGAGCAATGTACGCCGCTCTGCGTTCTTTGGAGTACAGATCACAGAGTTCGACGAGCGGTTCGACGTTGGGGTTGTATACGACGACTCTGCCGCCGCCTCTGACTAGCGGGACGAGTTCTTTGAGGACGGTCTTTGCGTCCATGGCGGTTGCTACGACTAAGCCGTCGAATCCGCCCCGTCTGGTCTCGTCTACAACGCCTTTGACCCTCTCCCACCTCCTCCGCTTCTTGTAGTACGTGCCCCGTTTCGTGCTTTTCATGCTGGCCAGCGCCTCTTCGGATATTACCTCGGGCTCGTCGTATGTAGGGTCGTCTTCGGGGTGGAGGAGCGCGAGCCAGGATAGAGATTTTAGGTGTTTGTAGAGCGGGTGCTCGGGGGTCGGGGCGCCGTAGTCGTAGCCGAAGTATTTGAGGTAGGAGAGGTTTGGTTGGTTGTTCGGATGGAGGACGGTGAGGGTGTTGGTTTGCGCGGACATTTGGGGGACGTGTGGGCGAGGAGGTTTTCGGGGGCGCGCGGGACGATCTGAAGGGTCGGCGTTGGGCATGGCGGTATCTGTGTCGTTTGTTTCTAGGGGGCCGCTCGTCGCTGTCGTACCATTCATTTCTACATCCTCGGCGTCCTCCTCCGAGTCTTTGTCTTCGTCCTCTGGGTAGAGAATGCCCATCTTCTCTGCGAGGGCTGCTGTGACGAGACCTCCGGTGTCGTCGACAACGAGCCATCGCCCGCCTCCTATCTGGCTGACACCATCTTCTCCGGTGAGGATCTGGTTCGTGGCTCCCGAGTGTACGTTTGCCCAGCTGTTGATCAAGCCCAGTAGGTCTTCCCTCAGCTCCATGATCTTGTATGCCTCCTTCTCCAGCACATACTCTGTAAGCAGCCCGACATCCATGGGCAGCGCCGTGAAGCGCTTCATGTACTTTTTCGACTTCCGCAGCGTGTACTTGGCGAGCGAAAAGCTCGTCTTCTCGTCGATGGCATTGTGGGAAGCCATGATCTTTGCGATAATCTCCTTGCCGGAACCGGTGCCTGCCTTTTTCAGTTCCTCAATCTCGGCCATGGACAGCGCCTGCCGCGACGCATCGTCGACGGTCAAGCGGTTATTCCGCATTAAGACCTGCCCATCGTCACCAACAATGTCGAAACCCGCAGCGCCCTCGGCATTCTCGTCGCCTGTCTCGGCGGCGGGCGCATGGTCTTCGCCTAGGGCTTCGGCATGGAGTTCAGACGCCGGCACGACGCGCAGCTCCGTCTTGGACTTGCCGTCGTCCTTGTCGAGGAGTTCGTAGGTGAGGTAGTACGGCCGGCCGAGGAGGAGGTTCGAGTTGAAGGTACCGAATTTCCCAAGATTGATGTTACTGGGAGATGGTCAGGATGGGCTCAAAGAGAGTGCATGCACATGTTCTGGGGGGCTCACGCCAGCTATGCGACGTACGTATTCGGTGTGATCTCGACTATCTTGAACAGGCCAGAGGGCAGTCGCAACGCGACGTGCGTGTTAGGGCGGACAAAGGAATGCATGGCGAGCTCGGTCGCGGTTGTCAGATTTCACTGTGTCATGTGCGACAACGAGCATGCGTGTCGTTAGATTCCTCGACACTGCAGTCCAATGTTGCGTGGTTGGCGCAAATCGCGAGGTGAGTGAGCTAGTGAATTTGTTGCAAGGAATAATTCCGAGCCGCAACGCCACGCCTCACGCCACACGCCACACGCCAAGCACAGCCACACGCTGGTACGTCATCTTCATCCGCCTGTACGCGACTTCCGCATATCCAACACCCTGGCCGCGTATGCTACTCGGGTCTGCTACGTCGCCTTGATTGCTTCTTCCCCAGAAGCTTTACTTCGCTCTCAGCTCTCCTCCAGCAGCTTCTTCCACACCTCCCGCAACCCGCGCTGCGCCGACTACCGCGCAAGCTTCACCACATTAATCACATCCAGCCTGCGCCAGCACCGCCAAATATGGTGCGTCGAAATTCAAACGACCCCGACGACGTCGTGCCAGCGCCCCTCTCCAAGGCAGTACCTCCATACCCTACGACACCCTCCGACGAGCACCCCCCTGCATTTCCCGTATCTCCAGACCATGGCGTCGACGCACCCAGCACGAGCAAGTCGCCAGCCTTTAACATCAAGACGCCAGAAGAGACTCGTCTGCCCGACGACAGACACAATAGCGACTCGGACTTTAGTGACGATGAGTGGAACCAGTCCGATGACGACTTTGAAGACGTCAACTACAACGACGTGCCTGCCGCGCTGAAGCCGGCTGCCGGAAAGAGGCCCCCTGTGCCCTCGACTACACACGTCACCGGTGGCCTGCCAGATGCCTTGAAGCCAGGGCCACCGCCCGGAATACCCATCAAGCGCTCGCAGGACAGCATGTCGCCTATGCCTACCGGCGCCAGTGCGGCCTCGTACAACGGCAGCACTGTGTCTGAGCAATCAACCGGATCCATCCCGCTCAAGACCAACAATCCCTATCTCAAGATGCAGACGACCGGCCAGAGCGGATGGGGCGACGAGAGCAGCGGCGCCATTTGGGGTGACGCGCCGAGCCAGGCATACAAGTACGAGGCACCCGCAGAGCTACCGGCGTTCCGAACGCCAAGTACGCCTTCTCACGAGATGAAGAACTTGGGATTAGATGACCACGCCCAGCCAGCACAGTCGAAGCCGGCAGAAGAGCCGCCCGTGATTGCGGTCAACTCGCCCACCCCTCGGTCGGAACATCCGGAGGCGTCTTTTGATACAAACCCATGGGAGCCGGTCTCGCACGATGGCCGTGCTGAGACTTCAGCATGGGCGCCCCCGCCGCCTCCAGCAGGCTTCCAGAATACAAGCTCGTATACTGCGCCTGCACCACTAAGCGATGCGGCCGTTCAGGATACAAGCTCACACACTGCGCCTGCACCCATCGTCCCGGAGAATACGCACATCATAGATCCGACGCCTCCACACTACACGCCGAACGAGACACCGCCTACCCTCGAAGGACCTCCGCCAGCTCTTCCACCACGTAGATCGCATGAAGACATGGCACCCACCATGCCGCCCAGGCCCATCGATACAGCTGCAGGCTCTGCCGTCGCGCCAGGCCCAGAATCGCCAAATACTCGGATGGAGAGACAGCGGAAAGAACACTACCAAATCAAGCACATCCGCTGGCTCGATCACAACACCCAAGATATGCGTGTTTCGCCCATCTTGACGCAGAATCTCAATGGCCCTTGTCCTTTGCTCGCGCTCGTCAACGCACTGGTCCTCTCCACCCCTGCCAGACTCGACACCGCTCTCGTCGAGACACTCCGCACGCGCGAGACAATCAGTCTGGGCTTACTCCTCGATGCCGTCTTTGACGAGCTCATGTCCGGCCGACGAGGCGACGCCGCGCAAGCCTTGCCCGATGTGAGCGAGCTATACAAGTTCCTCCTCGCTCTCCATACTGGTCTCAACGTCAACCCCATGTTCGTGCCGGACTCGAACATCCCGAGTGACGGACACGCTACGCTTACGAATCGAGCTGGTGCCTTCGAAAATACTCAGGACATGAAATTATACCGCACCTTCAACATACCGTTGATGCACGGATGGCTGCCAGAGGCTGGAAGCGATGCTTACGCTGCTTTCAATCGCGTTGCGCCGAGTTACGAGACTAGCCAATTTGTGCAGTTCCAGGAGGAGGAGCTGAATGCAAAGTTGGGCGCTGGCGAGAGTTTGAATGAGGATGAGCAGCAGATGTTTACGGACATTCATGCTATCAAGGAGTTTTTGATGAGGTGGCCAACGCAGCTGACAGACCATGGTTTGAGAGTCATCCGTGAGAACCTCCAGCCAGGCCAAGTCGCTATCCTATTCCGAAACGACCATTTCTCCACACTGTGCAAGAATCCGCGAAACGGGGAGCTGGTTACTCTGGTCACAGATCAGGGGTATTCGACGCACGATGAGATTGTCTGGGAGAGTCTGACCGATGTCAATGGCCAGGGTAGCCAGCTCTTCTCCGGAGACTTTCGCAGCGTGGACAACAGCACCGGTAATGCCGGAGCGGCAGCTCAAGAGCAGCCCCACGACTACGACAACGGACAAGGCTGGACCACCGTACAAGGCCGTCGCGGCAACAATCCACAATCCAACGTCCCTCAAGACGCCGACATCACATCCCCCGAAGCGCTCAGTAGAGCCGAGCAAGAAGACCACGACCTCGCGCTCGCCCTCCAACTCCAAGAAGAAGAAGAAGACCGCCAGCGACGCGAAACCGAACAAAGGAATCGTAATTCCGCGGCCCCGCCACCACAGCCGCCGCGTAACCAAGGCAATCCTGTTATCCCCCCACGCAGAAATAATATCGCGGGACACCGGCCTGCAGGCGAACCTGCGCCGCCGCCGCTATACGAAGAGGCGGTACAAACGCCACAATATAATCCGCCAGCGGGTCATCCAGCGAATCCGGCGGCGCCGGTGCCAGGGCAGGGCGGCAGTGCGTTTCAGGCGTCGAGTGGTGCGGGGATGAATGGACCGCCTGGTGCTGCGGGTCGTCATTCTAATATTATGCCTGGGGGACGGATGGGCGGACGGGGTAATGGGGGTAGGAGACAGTCGCAGGGACAGCAAGGGGAAGATAGGGATAAGTGCGTTGTTATGTAGAATAGGGCGATTTCACTGCAGTTGTGGTGGGGGATTGGCAAGGTTGGGGGGTGGGAGCCGGGGAAGATGGTGTGGGATTGGGAGACGGTGAGGTTAAGGGATGGGAAGCGGGAGGGGGAGGGGCGAGATGAAGAGGAGGAGGTGGAAAAGGGAGAAGGAGAGGAGGATGTGGAAAAGGGGGATGGAGAGAGGGAAGATGAAGCCGAGAAGAAACGGGACTGAGATGTGGCTTTGGTGACGATCATTTTGCTGACTTTTTTTTTTCTTCTCTCGTTAGGGATGATGATGATGATGATTCGCTCTGTCGGTGGTGTACAATGAGTTAGTGGGTGAGGGCGAGATCGGATGGGTATGAATATGCTGTGGAGGATTGGCGTTTGGTGGAGTACGGATATACCCGTTTTCTGTTTCCCTTTTTGGATGTTGTATTACTAGGTATTCTTGAATCAAGACGGCTACAACATGATACTTGTTTCTATGTGCATTCATCACCGGTCTATTGAAGTCAAACAGCGTGGTATTATACTTTTTTCATTCTAGAAAGATAGAGTGACGCGAGGTTTCTCTGCTCCTCTGCACTACAATCCTCGCCACTTACGACATTACACATCAAGATCCATATTCCACTCCATTCTCTCCACCCAATCAAATCTCCTACGGTAAAACCTCCTCCCCGTATCCCATCCCCCCATCTCCTAAAGCCCACAAACTCACCGCCTCCCCCCCTTATGCGACCTCAGTGCCCCCAACTGCCTGACCCTCTCCCTACTCTCCATACCCCTAAGCTCCCTATCCCACACCTCCCTCTCCTCCTCCCTCCCCCGCCCCTCACGCAGTCTACTCTTCGATCGTCGCGTACCCAATTCCCGCTTCCAGCCCGACCCCGACCCCGACCGCGTACTATTCCCTTCCAGCACAACCGCTTTACTGCGATTAAACCGTGGATAGATCTCCTCGTCGTCGTCATCGGATGATTCTTCTGCTTGAGTCTCGCCCTTGCGTGACCGGGCGAAGGCCCATAGGTCGGGAGGGGGTTGAGTAGCTTGGCGTTCGGAGGAGGTGGCGGCGTGTCTGTTGTAGCGGGGTGAGGGGTGGAGGATGGGGTGCGGTGGGGGGATGAGGATGGAGGAAGGACGTTGGGGGCGGCGGGGCGGTGGGCGAGGGTGTTTGGCTAGGGTGGTTTGGAGAGAGGAGAGTTTGATGGGTGGGTGGGTGGGTGGAGATGAGGATTGAGGCGGTTGGAATGGCTGGCGTATGTGCTCGGGTGTTGGTGTGGTTACGTCTTCGTCTTCGCCGTCATCGTTGTTGTCGTATGCGTACTGTGAGCCATGGATCTGCGCCTCTTCGTCGTTGGAATTGGAAGCGCAGATGACCTTGTCGTGCTCGTCATGGCCATCCTGTTCGACGCCCGTGGCGATGCTACAACGCCAACTCTTCGTGCTGCTCCCTTCGCCTCCGTCCTGCTCTTCCTCGTTCTCTCCACCTCCTCGTAAAGCAGGATGCATAAACCCGTTAACCAACAACCCATTATCCTTCACATCAACCACTGCTACATCGTCCTCAGGATCGACCGCCAGACCACCCTCTTCCTCTTCATAAACGACGTCCTGTCTACCCCTATTTCCCCGATTCGCGAACGCAGTGTTACTACCACCACCGCCGAGCCGCATCTCCGCCCTCTTCCTCTCCATCCTCTTCAGCTCATCGGCCCAGCTACTCAGATCCTCAATACTAGGACCCTGGCGGCGCGAACCACGTTCCTGGGGGCTAATCATGGAACTTTGCCTGGTCGACGAGACACTGTTGATCGAAGTCGAGACACTAAGACTAGGGCGGGATCCCGTCGTCACGTTACTGCGACGTATGCTGTGCCCACTGTGTGAATAGCTGGTCGAGTACGTGGGTCTACGGGCCTCAGCCGGGTGCGAGTCGACGTGGCTATGGATATGTGGATCAGATACAGCGCCGGCTAAGAGGTTCGAAAACGTAAATGTCCGGTTACGAAGTGGTAGCGTGTCGTTGGTGTTCGTGGGCTTGACAGGACTGCTAGACGACCGCTGGGAGAACGCAGTATCCAGATCTGAGTTCCGGCTGCTGCTGTATGCCGTCGAGCTGTTCGTCAGCGACACATCGAGCGTCGAGCCACTCCATCGCTCATCGGCAGTCTCAGCGCTATTCCTACCGCCCAGGCTCCTGAGGAAGTTTCCGTAGTCGTAGCCTTTGTCATCGCTATCTTCTCCATCTCGCTCCCTCTTTCTCGCCATTTCCGCTTCGATATCGCAGACAGCCTTTGTCGCCCATGCCAATCTGACACCGCCCTCTCCAACCGCGATATCCCTTCCCTTCCTCCTCTCGCGATTCATCCGAAGCAAATCGCGCTGAGCTTCCAGTATCGTCATTATTTCCCCCGTGTTCTCATCACGATTAACCCAAGCATCCACATCCCTCAACATCCTCCTCTTCGTAATCCTATACTGTCTCAAACCCTCCGCCTCATCATCCGCATACCGCTCCAGCTTACTCGGCAACAGTTCATCAACATGACCCGCCACCGGCCCAGCCATTGCATAGCTCGCCAACGTAAGCTCAGCAGCCATCAACGTATCCCTCGGACTCACCATCGCCGGATGAATAACATCATTCTCCGCGCTAAACGAGCGCCGCAACGCATGTCGACTAGCACACAGCTGCAGAGCCAGCTTACTCACATCGCTCCTAGCCTCTTTATACGCCGCTCTAGCGCCAGCCTCAATGCACGCGCCTGGCTCCCACTGTTCGCTCAGTGCACCCGTAACAGGCGTCGTCGCACTCGGCGTCCCGGCCGCAGAACTCCTAGGCGTGAGAGAAGCCCAGTGCCCGCCTTCCGCGAACGCGTTCCTGACGGGCCCAGATGTAGCGGATAGAGGCGTAACCGGGCCCGCGGAGACGACGTCCCAGCGAGGTCGTGGTGTGCTCGGTGACCCGGTGTCGATGCGTGGGAGGTACGCTGGACGCAGTGGATGCGCGCCCGTCGGTGCAGTGAAGGACGAGGAGGTGTAGAGTCGTAAGTGGCGTCCGTCGGGCGTGGTAATGGAGTGGTACGGTCTAGGTCGTGGACGACAGCCTAGGACCATCATGTGGTCTTCGCGGTTTACGCGCTCTATGCATTTCAGGACTTGGTTCCATTTAGCTGTAGAGAAGTGGGTGGTGGTCCAGTGGCGGACTTGGTCCCAGAATCTGGCGTGCTGCTCTGGAGTTAGACCTTTTAGGCCTGCGGCCTCGTGTCTTGCGATGAGCTGGCCGGTAATGGGCGAGATTGCGCTGTCTGAAGTGGTGGTTATGATGCTTGGCATGTTGGACTTATCGCATGCCGGGTGTGGTTGTGGTGAGTACGGTGGAGGCAAGAGGGGAAGAGCCCGGGCAGGGTGATTTACAGCCATACGCGTCGTGAAAAGACCGACGGGTGTTTGGAAGGAAGGTGGCAGCGAGATTGGACATTGCGGGTGATTTATTGCGTGGCGCGACTGTCACACGCAAGGAACGGAAAGCAAACGCTCAAAGACCAATTCGAGGTAAACAGACTCGGTGAAGAGAAACAACGTGGATACGGCGCAGAGAGTATCCCTGCAAAGGAAACAAAGTTCAAGGTTGGAGACGCGAAGTGAGACGCAATATTAGAAACACGTGAGCAGTTGAGAGAATCTTTTTATCCAGTTACTCTGGAAGTGAAGTTGCGAAACGAACATCGTCACTCTCATCGCAACAGCCGCATACTACAAATCGGAACGTTCCGGTGCTCAAAAAACACCTACACAAGCAGAAAATCGAAAGCAGACAGACATGTAAATATAATTGACCCAGAAAGGTTTTCCAGGTGGTATCCAACCTTTTAAACTCCGCTACTGCGGAAGCGACATCTAGTCTAAGAAGGTAAAAAGATTTGTATGTACAACATTGAGAGCGCGATCGGCTTCGCGCTCTTCAATGACACAGGAGATGTTGATTTCGCTGGCACCTGAAAATAGTCAGCAAGCAGGTAAGTGTAGTTGTGGACAGGGCGCCATACCCTGCGAGATCATCTCGATGTTGATGTTGTTTTCGCCCAAGACGCTGAAGAATCTGCCAGAGATACCAATCATGTTCTTGAGCTGTTTACCGACCAAGCTCACAATGGCCTGCAGACATGCGTCAGTATATATTTCAAGCATCTCTTGCAGCTAGAACTTACCATGTCAGGTACAATGTCAATGGTACCGAGTTCTCCGAGGTCTTCGACGGCGCCCTGGAGATCCGTGCTCTGGATCTTGTACTCGTCCTCGCCGCCGCCACTCAAGAGCGCAGACTCGGAGTGCAGCGCCATGGAAACGTGGACCTCGGAGGAGGAAATGAGGTCGACGGACAAATGCCAGCGGTCCAGGATGCTGAAGATGTTCATCAAGAATCCGTGAGCGCGCGTTCGCTTGTTACTGTGTACGTTCAAGACAACAATATTGTGCTTGATAGTCACAGCCGTAGGCCTCTTTGGGCCCTCGAGCTGCGTAAGCAGACTGGCGGACCTGGTACGGAAAAGCTTTCCATCGTGGAGGGGCGCGCGGTCGTTGATCGAACCAGGGTCATCGGGAAAGATGACGGTGCCGGCGTTGCGCGGGTTCATGACGTTTTTGATGCGGATGGGGATGCGGGCGCGGATAACCTGCTCCATGGTAAACGGATGGATGACCTCGGATCCGTAAAACGTCAGCTCAGCGGCCTCGGAGGGCGTGACGGTGGGGAGCAGGGCGGCGGTAGGGACCTTGCGCGGGTCGGCGGTGAAGATGCCATCGACCTCCTTCCAGACCTGGAGCTCCTTGGCCTTGGTGCCAACCGCTACAAGGGCAGCGCAGAGATCGGTGTAGCCACGGCCGATGGAGTTGAGCAGTCCGCCGGGAATGTTGCCAAAGTAGCCGGTGATGACGGGGACCTTGTCGCCGCATGCTGCCACTTCCCTGCCCAGGTCCTCGGCCAGCTCCTTGTAGAACATGTCGTACAGGCCGCCCTTGACGGGCGCACTGAACTTGACGACGTCGCTCAGATCGACAAACTGCGCGGGCGTGCCGCGGTCATTCAAGAGGGCCGTCATGTACCGGCAGCTCAGCTTCTCGCCCTTGCTGATGATCTTGTCCTCGGCGCGGTTCGTCACCTCTTCCAGGTGCTGGGCCGACTCGAGGATCTTGATCAGACTCTCGCACTCGGCATTCACGTCGGCGATGTAGGCCGCCAGGATGTCTGGGTTCTGCAGGACGTCCCTGCCCGCCTGGATGTGGTCGGCGCGGACGGCCTCGACAATGTCGTCGTAACCGCGGTGGTTTGGTTGTTCGGCAGCGCGAGCGGCGCGGAGGAGGCGGTTGGTGGTTCCCTCGAGCTTCGTGTTGGAGCTGCGTGCGGAGCAGACGATAGCCGTGCGATTCGTCTCAAGGCCAGCTCTGGTGTCCGGTCAGTGTCTGCACATGGTCTCGTGCGCGTTGGCATGCGACCTACTTGACGATGCCCGCTATGTTCTCCGCGAACTTGCCCACGCTCGTACCCCCGAACTTGAGCACCACCCAGCCGCCCGGCAGGTGCTTCTCTTCCGTGTGAGCTATCCGCTCCGACTCGTGTGTGGTTCCATTTGTGTATGCAGACATGTTGGCGGTGGTGTTTGTGCTTGTATCAATCAATTGGCACTGTGTGGTTTCCTGCTGGTTGGTATAGGGTTGGTAAGAGGGGGAGACGTCGAGTCTATATGGTATGACGTGTGCAGAGCAGAGCAAAGTCTGGAGTAGTGGAGAGCGCGTGAGGTGTGAGGGAATTCTCAATGTCTTTTAGTGGGGCCTGAGTCACAAACTTGACCACTCGCGCCGCAATCGGCTGCACCGCCCGCCCGCGAACCACGACACCACAACCCTTGAACCGGTACAAGCAAAACTCTACGGCACGGGTCGGCGCATGCATTACTCCTCTCGGTAACCAATCATGCTTCTGCAACCCTATTACTCCGCCCTGCACCGCATTATCTGCCATCTGCGCTGGGACACGACATCGTGACACTTGACAGCTGTCGTCGCGTGTCGGCGCGATTGATATTCTGCCCTTGTCCGCGCCCGGGAGTCGCGAATCTGGGCCCTCGGCAGTTGGCTCCTTGCCTGGCCTCTCTATCCCGTGCGTCGCCCGTGCAACGCGACTGCAATCACGTCAATTTCTAGTCGTCTCTCATCCACAGCAGATGACCATACTCACGTTCGCGGGCACATGTTGCAAACGCGGATCCTCACCAACGAGATGCGGACCCTCACGAGCCCACGAGAAAGACACGGAACCACACGCGGAACATTATCGTCGACGCGATGCGGAACCTCATCCACCACACGCGGAGCTTCACCAATGAGAGGCGCATCTCGTCCGAGTCAAGATGCAGCCATGGTCGCACGTCCATGGCACTTGCGCATCCTACCAATATCAAGCCCAGTCCGAGATTCAAGCGAATCTGGTCCCCAGATACCCCTCTACGGCAGAACAATCTCCGTAAAACCTACGACACTACTTGACATTACTAGAACATGCCTCTAGCTTCCCTTTCTGCAGCTGCCCCGTCCCGATAGGTTCGGGCATGGCTCGCAATATGCTGTCGACCTCTTACACCATGGGCCGCGAGACCTGCACATCACTGACCCTTGACATTTCGTACAGGCGCAAGATGTGTATAGCGGAGAAAAGACCGAAACGAAAAACTGTCGCGTGAGTGGTGTGCTAGCACGTATGGTTGATGGAAAGCATCCGCAACAGCACTTGGCACAGTCCACGCAATACACTACTGCTCGATCTGAGTCTGGTGATAGGTAACTGGTGCGCTACTGGAGCGTCATGTTTGTTGTTCCCATCCGAGAGAGCTAATCCCAAGTACTGAGTACCCTGGTATCACCTTAGCTGTCTTCTCCCTCAGCCTTTGCACAATTAGGAGCAATGCTTCCCGGCTCTCGATTCACCCTGACAAGCAGTTCCAGTGTAACTCCCTGAGCTGAGACTCAGCCATTCCAATCCAGTCAGTCCACTAACAAACCACTGCTTAGAGCAACAACACCCATCCCCATCCCTACGCCCTAGCCGTATTCCTCAACGTCTTCTGTATACAAGCACAAAGCTCCGGTATCCTGAACGGCTTACTAATCACATCGTCCATGCCCGCCTTGAGCGCCACCTCCACCTGCTCACTCCGCACATTGGCCGTCACTGCGATAACAGGCACATGCGCTCTGACCACACCCTCGCTCTGCAGCTCCCTGATCGTCCGCACACACGTCAATCCATCCATCACAGGCATCTCCCAGTCCATTAGAATGAGCGCAAGAGCCTGCCCAGACCCATCGGATATACAGTACTTTGTCGTACGCAGATACTCGAGTGCTTCTCCGCCGTGATTCGCTACCGCGACCTGCATACCCGTATTCCGCAGCTGTTTAGCAAGCACGCGCTGGTTCACGAGGTTATCTTCTACGATGAGCACGTATAGGTCTTCATGCGGTATATCGTTTGCGAGCACGGCGGGCTCAAGCGACTCCTCCGCCTCATTGCGCGCCCGACTCGCTCGCAGCGTTTCCTGTGCGCGTATGCTCAGGCTGACGGCCGCATCGCTCTGTGTGCGGTTGAAGTCGGGACGCAGCGTGCTTCTGCGGCTCTTGACGTAGAAGGAAAAGGTGCTGCCGACGCCCGCTTTGGACGCGAAGCCAATGGCGCCGCCGTGCATTTCGGTGAGGCGGCGGGAGATGAAGAGACCGAGGCCGGATCCGCCTGTTGGCTTGTTAGCAGAATGTCTTTGTCTGTCTTCTTCTAGATGGATGGGATGGTTACCGTAGTCGATGTGTGTTCGTGGCGAGGTTTGCGAAAAGCGGGCGAAGAGGAGCTCGTGTTCTTCGTCGCTGAGGCCGCGACCCGTGTCCTGTACGGAGAAGATGACGTAGATCTTGAAGTGTTAGCAGTAGCTCTAGCACGTATTGCTCCACGACAGCTTACGATCTCGCCCTTTTCCCAGTCTGCTTGTAGCGTCGCTGCCTCGGAAGCTTCCGACGTGCGAGAGAACGGCACGCTGAAGCTGTGCGTGGGTTGTTCGAGAGAGATACCCAAGCTCACAGAGATTTGCCGTATGTCCTCCAGCCGCGTGAACTTGATCGCATTGGTGATGAGGTTCTTTTGTTTGAACTGTTTAGCACTCGCCACTTTTATACACATTGCGCACTTACAATGAGTATTTGCAACACCCTCGTCGGGTCCAGCGACACACGGTCCACGCGAATCTCGTTGCACGATTCCTCGAGCTGGAACTTCAAATCCACGCCTGCGGACCTGGCTTCGCCGTCAAACATCTTCACCGCGTCTCTCGCGATGGAATCGAATTTCACGTCGACGGGCGTCATGACAAATAAGCCAGAGTCGAGTTTAGACATGGTCAGCACGTCGTCGACAATCGTCTTCATGTGCTTCGAGCACTGCACAATCGTCTCTGCCGCATCCACCGTCGTCTCCAATATACTCTGGTACGTCTTCTTATAATCCGTCGACTTCTCGAACCTCTTGTGCGCCGCGATGATGCTATCAGCGCATTGCACGATAGCAGACAGCGGGTTCCGCATCTCGTGCGACGTGGTGTCGATGAAGTTTTCTAGACTGCGTTTCGACTCTTGTGCGCGTGTGGCTTGCGCTGCTTGCAGCTTCTCACCCCATTTTTGCTGGCTGATGTCGGTGCAGCAGCCGATGATTTCGATGACTTCACCGTCCGAGTTGAGCTCGGGGAAGATGGAGGTTATGACCCACATGGGCTCTTGCTCGGGGTATGTGTCGTCGAGGTTCTGGCTGGGTGCGTTCCAGCGTTTTTTGAGGCGCAGCTCGAAGGATCTGTTGGGTGTGAGCTTCGTTATCCACCGCGAGATAGGTATGAATTACTGATGCTGTTTGGTCTTTATCAGTTCTTCAAACTTTAATTGCCCCATCTCGACAAAATCGTCATCGATGAGCATCTTCCATGCATCGTCAAGACCGATCGATGGATCTACCGGGCCTAGCATCTCGAACCAGGCTTCGTTTCTGTACGAGTAGACGCCATCCATACCTATGAGAAAAATGCCAATATCCGCGCGCTCCGCAAAACGTTTAAACTTTGATATATTCCGCTCAGACTCTTGCTGAGACAGCGTCAACTGATGTTTGAGTTGAAACTTCATAGCTTCAGCATTAGCAATCGTGCGCTCTCGGCGCCCAATATCCTCTTCATGGAGCAGAATCGACGTCAAGCACGTAGACAACAGCCTGCTAGCAACTAGAATAAACTGGAGATAGTCTTCGTCAAACGGACGCCGGGGATTAATGCCAATGACCATGAAGCCGAGAATATTATCTTTCGACGACGTCGGATTCAATGGGCAAATAGCTGCTGCTCGACACGGATCACCGAAGCCTTGCCAGTCAACATCTTGCACCAAGTCCGCAGCCACAGGATCCTGATCGAAACGAATGATTATCGGCTTCCGGGCCGCCAGTGCCTGGCGAAAGTACGGCGTAAATCCATGGTCTTGTTGGAAATCGAGATGATCAGGACCCGCTGGTGAACCTTTTGGCAGGCCGAAGGAGCCGCGCAGCTTGCAGTGTTGCTGGTTCGTATCGGAGAAGCGTGTTCGGCTTGATTCTGAGCCGTGGCCGTCGGCTTCGGCGGAATATAGGAGAGCGAAGGGAACGTCTTTGTCGTTGCGGGAGAGAACTTCGGTTGCGAGGACCCAGTAGGTGTCTGTGTTGCGTGCTCGTGGTATTTCCTCGCTCAGCTCTAGGAGCGTGCGTGAACGTCTTTGCGTGATGACTTGCTTGGTCTATGCGTTCGTTAGTGATTTACATGGCAGCCTTCAGTAGGTGAATGTTATTTCCGGAAACGCAAGCCTTTGTTTCCACAGTTCCTCCAAGTGGCGTGAGGTTTTTACTGCTTAGCGATCCCACAACTGTAGTGGACCAAGCGGCAGAAGAGGAAAATGAGGCTATGGAAAGTATAACATACCGTCTCTACCAAGGGCTCGTAATGTCCCACCGTAACGCCCTCGGAATCAAATATAGGTATAAACTTTAGAGAAAAGTATGTTTCTTCCATGAAGCCATTGCGTACCATATGTATAGCCGTGTTCGTCTTCTCTACCGTCTCCCCCGCCATATTCGCCTCTATAATGGGGTCAAAATACTCGGTCCAGACCGAAGCAAGAGCGACACGAGCACTCATTCCCATACAAGGATGAAAGCCGCCCAAGAGCTCAATCTCTGCTTCGTTGTAGATCATGATCAGATCTGGTCCGTAAAAAACCACCGCGGGCCTTGGATCCTGCATAACCAGGTTGGCGATGCTTCGTAGTTGAGACGACCAGGACGACATGGGCCCCAGAGGCGTGGAAGCCCAATCGATGCTGCGCGCCCACGCCGCGTGTGGTGTCAACCGCAGAGGAGGAAGCTCGTCTGTCCAATCAAAGTTTGGTGCTTTTGGTTTGGACGTCTTTCGACTCAAAGGCATCATTTCGGAGCCTTCGCTCCCCGCGTACGTAGTGGTGGGGATACCGCTGATGACGTTCCATCGGTCGCCCACGTGAACTCTCATCCAGTTGAATCCGTGGTAGAGAAGAGATTTACTCGTCGTGGTCTGTTCCAGAGACCAGCTTCGGAACTCGGTAAAAGGGGCATATCCATTCTCGTTCGTACTAGATGCGCCGTCATCGCGCTTTAGTTGCTGCAACAGGCCTCCAGGGTCGGTTGCGGCCATGGCTGAATTCCAGTATTCCAAAATAACTCCATTCTCGGCGGTTAAGCTATCTGGCGAAGTATCGACAACAAAGGTTGGTCGTGGATCTCCATGCAGCAAGTCCAGCATGCCGACGTGATGCAGGGGTGACGTGCCATTCTGAAATCTTGGTTCGAGGTATCGCTGGTCGCGTAAAGGCAAGGCCGTCATGATTGGGCTGATTTTCGCGCTGCATGTGGCCGCCTGTCCTCCTCTTGCGCGGTCACTATTGATGATAACGCCGTGTTAGATGTTATTCTTGTCGCAGCCATGTGGAAGTGGTGTCATAGGATTCTAGGTGGGCTTGGAAAAGTGGAATGGGTCTAGGAGCCTAGGCCGGCTATGTGGATCAGCCGCATGTCACCAGCCGGGTTTAGCGCCGATTCCTCGCGGTATCTCGAGGACGCGTCCATCTTCTGAATAGTAGTACATCTTCATCACCTACCGTCTCCAAATTGCTGTTATCATTCGCGACTTTTTTCACTAGCAAAACGCCAACAGAGCGATGGCTATAAATATTAGTCTATTGCTTACTTACGATAACATCCGATGACGTCGCTCCTCGGCCAGGGATCCCCGCTCCACCACCGCGTCACGCCTTATCGGTTGCAGGACACCTTGAGGTGGACTTTGAGTTCTGACATAAGCGCCGTTAATATCGAAACGTCAACCGTATCGGCAGTGGGAGCATGACTTAGCAATAACGGCATGTGGTGGCCTGAGAGAAGAACATGGGCAACCACAACATGACCATGACAGGGCTATTCTCAAAGTCAGCTATGAGCGTCACTGCATCACCCACAGCCCCAGGAGACGCGTACCTTGACTCTTTAAAGAACGCACGTCTGGATAAAAACATGAAGCAATTTATTGATACTCTATCCTGCATGAGGCTGTACATTGACGCCGCAACCAATCATGGGTTGGGAAGCGCATACAACATGCCAGAAGATGCCTGAGAGTAAGCCGAACTCGACAGATTACCTCTCGGTTCTGCAGTTGCATTTGTAGCACAGTTCAGCCTTGTCAGCTGGCTATCTGCTTATGAACGGGACTATTCCCCTCCCATGCTCCAGCCTTCCAAGGTTATGATATTTTCTTGTTCTACGGATCGCAACGTCACACAATCATAATTCAGAGACGACATGCCCATATCAGGTAGCCCGATAGCCGGGACCACTGTGCTCCTCTGCACTACCACGCTGTCCCGTGTGACACCTATCAAACGCGCCCTACAATGGTCTCATAGTGAGGTCTTTGTCACTCCCTACGGAACTTCGAATGCTCTCGAGTCAATGAATGTTGCGGATCTCACAACTGTGCATACCCCGGACCAATCATGCGTCGAAAGATGGATGCTCATACCACAGCCTACCCCTTCCTGCGGCACGGGTAGTACAGCCCCCAGCGTCATTTGGTCGGTGAACCCTTTGCGGTCGATCGTCTCCGATATCTCGTACAACAAGTGCCAACTATACGGCACCGCTACGTATAGCCCGGGGGTCTGTCCCAGCGGTCAAACGGTTGCCGAAGTTACTGCATATGCAAGTAAAGTGTCGAACGGAACTAGAACGTTTTGGCAGGCGAGTTGTTGCAGAAGGTTCAATACCCTCCCCCCTGTCAAGTGAGGGCTATCAAGCTGACGTGGTATTGCTAGTGATATGGGATTCGGTCCCGAATACGCAAATCTTTGCTTGAGCAGCTTCTCGACTCCCGTTAGTGCTTTCGCGGCGATTATAACATCCCCTGCATTTGACAACGAGGTCGTTACGCCGGTATATGATTACACATCTTATTATCCAGTGCCATCGATATCGTTGACCGATGGAAACCCGCCTGCCTCCACCGTGATATCTAGCGTCACCACGATCGCTACGGGTCTGGCGGCTGCCGACCCTGTCATAGTAGCCTGGCAGATAGAAGATGTGGGATCGTTTCCTAGTGAATACGTCCAGTCATTAGTCGCGAGGTATAGCATACCCGCACCAATACCGGCGCCAGCTAGTACGTCGACAGCGACCACCAGCGCTTTGGAGCCAACAACTGCGCCCGCATCCGACGGTCTCAGCACCGGCACACAAGTAGGGATTGTCATAGGGGTGGCACTTGCTGCAGCTCTCGCAGGAGGCTTGTTGATCTTCTGGTGTCTGCGACATCGTCGGAACGCTGCTGGGACCGAAGAGCCGGATGTAGTGATACCAGAGATGGAGGATCAAGACCACATTCATACTGAGCGCAGATGGCACTTTGGTGGGCGATGGCGAAGCGAGATTGAAGCCCAACCGACCCAGAACGAGCTTGACTCAACGGCGGTGTACATTGTCCCTGGGCCACCATCTGAGCTGGAGGTACATAAAACTCCTGCCGAAACTACAGAAAACAATGACGGCAAATCTTTTGAGCGGGTGTAGTTTCGTCCAGTACGCAGGATAGGGACACCAGGGGCAGATTTCTGGCTTTGACCACTTCCAGTCAATCAGCAGACTGCGACGAAGAGTACAATGTTCTCTCTTCTCTTGGCTCAGTATGGTACGCAGTATAACTATAGCACGCCGAGTAGTGCACATCTGTCATTTCCTCGATCAACCGATTTTTGTCCTCAGGTGGCTTGTACACGGTATTGCGACTCCTGTGGTGTAACGAGATTGCCACAGCGATGTTGGCGTAGAGAAGAAAATGCACTCATGTCCGCCTTGGTTCCATTAATCTCCGTTGCGGCCTCGCGAATCACGGTGAAACAAGCTTCTATGAGCAGGGAGCGTTTCATGAATCCTTCATCTACAAGCCGCCCGCACTAGCCTCGAACAAGCCGAAAGCGGGTCTGACTATAGCCCGTTCCGGTTTAGTGCCGCCATCGCGAATGTTTCAAACCGGACTTTCCATCACCAAACGGCTGTCATGCCATCCGGCGTCCTGTCAAAACCGTTCGTGCCTGCAGGTACGGCTTGCGCGATACTCAATATGGTTGCGCGCGTTTCCTGGATATTGATGATGCGATGCGTTCGCGCTGTCTAGGAGCCGAGCTAGGCTTTGGAGGAGTATCCGCCGAGTCAAGTAGGATTCTTATATTGTCTGCTGGAGCCCGCCGTGCCAATTTCTTCGTGTTGTCCATCGCTCACTACAGTCATTCATTCTTCGTCTTCGTAGTATCTTCCTTCGTTTCCATCAACTTACAGCTGGTCTCTGTTTCTTACCTTCCAAACACATACTTCAGAATGTTTGCCAAAACTACTCTTATGAGCGCGCTGCTTAGCGCTGCATCTGCTGGTAAGCTTCTCCCTATATTGTGTACGAGATCAGGTACTGACAATGGTTGTAGAAATCCTCTGGGATGGCCGCTTCAACGACATGACCTCCTCCGCCGAGCTGTCCGAATGGTCCTTCTCCAACCCCGTCGGCAGCTACCAATACTACATCCATGGCTCCGGTCCCGTCACCGACTACGTAAACCTCGATGCCACCTACAAGAACCCCGCCGATACAGCTTCGGACCAAGGTGTCAAGATCACCATCGATGAGACCGCAAAGTGGAACGGTCAGACCATGCTGCGCACCGAACTCATTCCCGAGACCAAGGCTGCCATCAACAAGGGCAAGGTCTACTACCATTTCTCCGTCAAAACAGCTGCTGAGAACGCGCCGACCGCCACCAACGAGCATCAGGTTGCTTTCTTTGAGAGCCACTTCACTGAGCTCAAGTATGGCGCGTCTGGATCTTCCAACACCAACCTGCAATGGCACGTTGGTGGCGTCTCCAAGTGGGACGTTGAGCTCGTCGCTGATGAGTGGCACAACGTTGCTTACGAAATCGACTTCGATGCTGGTTCCGTCTCGTTCTGGCACTCCACCGGCGCTGAGGAGTTGAAGCAGACTGCTGGTCCGTTCGATGCGAGCACCCAATCCAACGGTGCTGACTGGCATCTTGGTGTCCTAAGGCTTCCGGGCAACGCCGACAAGGACGGTGCTGAGGACTGGTTCTTCAGCGGCGTATATATTGAGGACGGTGAGCTCACTACCACGATTGGGGGTGGAGCTGCCGCTCCGGCCCCAGAGAAGCCTGCTGCTAGTGCTGCTGCGCCTTCCAAGGTCGCGTCTTCTGCCGCCCCTGCTGCTACTTCTTCCAAGGCTGTCGTTGCTCCGGCCTCTTCCAGCGCTGCGCCCGTCCAGACTCCCGTTGCCTCTTCCGCAGCCCCGGCCTCTTCCGCTGCTGCTCCCGTTGAGACTCCGGCTGCTTCCTCTTCTGCCGCGGCCGTTTCCAGCGCCGCTCCCGTTGAGACTCCGGCCGAGACCCCCGTCGCTTCGCCTACCTCCGCTGTAGCTCCCGTCGCTACTCCTACTACCGGAGCCGGCTCTGACGCCAAGCTCCCCGAGGAGTTCACCATCAGCGAGTTCGTCGCTTGGCTCAGGGCCAGGACTGGCAAGAACTAAGCTCGCGTCATGTGCGCGCTCTGCCTTGAGTAGTCAGCCAATTGGCAACTTGTACATTCATGTAGATATCTTTTCTCTCCGCTAGCTATTGCAATATATTATTCGCAATCCTTGTCCTATATGTTTTGGCACTGAGAATGGTGGTTATCGCTAGTCAAGTCCTAGACTAGCCCACTGGTCGAAGGTCCGGTGGGAAGAGTCTTGATGCGTTGTTTTCCAAGCTTACGTTTTCCATCAGAAGCCCTTGTCTCTCTCGGTTTTCTTTCCTTACCACCACCCCTTCTTCATTACCCTTGTCGCACACAAAGTCTGAACTCGGGTGAGACTATCCCTGGACCCCTCGCGAAGACAACACCAAGGCCTACAATTCCATGTACGAAACCTCATGGAATCGGACAGACCGAGACTTCGCCGTGTACTCGGTTGGAGATGAGAAGCTATAGGGTAGAGTCCAGCTCATGCGGAATACTTTGACCCGCATCATTCGATGTCGACGTGGAATTTCTCCGAACGATGCATACCTGCCAGGAGGCTGACAAAAAATGCTGAGATGGCGGTTTTAAGTGGTTGATATCGTCCGAGGAGAAGTGGAACAAGGATCAATGACTTTAGCGCTCGACTGTTGACCCTGTGCCGGCAGTCAACACTAAGAGGCTTCCAAGGTCTTGTCGTACTGCAGACATCAGACTAGCGTAAGTGATTTGGCCATTCGAACATGTCTACGGCTGAATGGTACCCTTGAGAAAGCGGCCTGCATTTCGTTCTGGGATTATGTCTAGATATAGACACTGGCGGTCTCTCGAGTCTCGAACGATTGTCGGCGCTTCCTAGGTTGCTTGGTCAATGTGGACGAATCTCGGTAACATCTTGTCCCGAGGTAATATACAATCTTCCCCCTAGTTCGATTTCCTGATAGAAAATCAGGCCTTGGCAGGCGTCAGGCCTCTGGAACAACCCAAGATAGAGGTTTCTCTGAGATCTGAGGTTTCCAAAGCTTACAAGGGGAGCTTATTAGACGTTAAGATATCTTAAAAAGGTTAAGAATTACCTCTGTAATATGCTGCTTTTGGCACCAAGCAGTTGAACTGGGGGGAGGCTGTACCCATCATCTGTTTTCTAGGCACCTAACCATGATTGATTCGGAACTATCGAGTTTTGCACTTCGAGACTAGAATCTGCGAGGTAAGCACCGATCTGCCGGGGTGATCCTGGGGTACATGGTGAGACACGCACCGTGCGACGCGGTAGCTTACTAAAAAAGGTCCGATTGATCCGGCTGCAGCCAAGTCTGGGGAAGACTTCCAGTAGATTCGTCACGATCTCACCACAGCATCAGGGATAATCGTCGTGCCACACGAGGCCAAGAAGGAGAAGACATTGCTCGCAACCCTTATCTGCAAGGCGTTTGTCGACAGCTTGCTAAACATAGTCGAACCGAACCTTGGAACGCAGCGGACCTCAACGTCGGCCAAATTTCAAGGACCCCAGACCCAGTACCGTCAGCATTAGCACTCGCGATACAGAGCCTCATCTTAAAAATCTTAGAGGGGAACCGTATTTCCAGAATACGACCGCATCTGCATACGTAAGGCAGAGCGCGCAACGGCTTTGTACGAGGATATCGACGAATGCAAGGCGTCCGATCCTTGAACCCACGTGCGGACATCCTGTGGGTGTCTCCAGGGGCCCGTGAGGGCCATCTGCCGTGTAGTCCAGGCCCTCAGACCTTACACTCAACACTAAAGAAATATGCCGCACGGAGAAGCACAGAAAAGACCAAGGCTTTGCTTGCGGTCGGTGTCAGAACCGCAGACTGCCGCGCCGTATCAAAGCTGCAGCCTCACGGCAGCCGAGCGGCTCCGAGGCCAGAGCAATGATGGTAGGAATGTGTATATAAGTCAGCAGGGAGATGCAGATGAGAGGCATCAATCACGAAGAAGCCACCTCTTTTGAACACTCACTACTCTGCATTCTTTCCAGCTACTTCTATCTGTGGTAGTTGGCATACGAGAGTATCTTTCCGAGTTCTCTGAACTATCGTTACCACCGTTCTCTTTCTCCTCACAATACACATCACAACATACCCACAATGTCTGCCCGCACCATGATACGGCGACCAGCAACGGTCCGCACCCTCTCTCATGTATCCACACGCACCATTCCTCTCCGCCGCCTGGCAACAATGGCCGATACCAAGATCGGTACCATGCCACCAGGCCACAAAGCCGTAGTGGGCCACCTCCAGACCTTCGAACTGCCCGAGTCATTGAGCGGCAGTGCCTCCGACAAAGCGCTAGGCAAGAGCATGATCGACGCATGGAAGCGCGACGGCATCCTGCAAATCTCAATGGATCCCATCAACCGCAAGCTCGCTGACGCCGCCTTCCTGACGAGCAAGAAGTTTTTTGCTCTCGACCATAAGAAGA
The DNA here is from genome assembly GCA_002952155.1 of Alternaria solani. Taxonomy (NCBI): domain Eukaryota; kingdom Fungi; phylum Ascomycota; class Dothideomycetes; order Pleosporales; family Pleosporaceae; genus Alternaria; species Alternaria solani. Next base: position 261,840 of record CP022030.1, on the reverse strand, counting down.
AGGCTGCTTGTCTCGATGACCAGAGTTTCGCCGGCTACATTGCTTCTGGAGAGGAGATTACGGATAACATCGCTGACTACAGCGAGATCTTCACTGTTACAAAAGATCTCGCACTGTCCGATCCCCGCGTCCAGCAGAAGTGGCCATGCCATGGCCCGTGCCCATGGCCGTTCACGCAGATGAAGACCATCATGCAGGCGTACATGGACTACCTCGGCGAGAGTGGCGAGAAGATGTTGCAACTCATTGCTTGGGGCCTTGGTCTCAAAGACGGAAATGCTCTGACAAGGTACACGCAAGATGGCTGGCACCACATGCGCGTCCTGCGCTTCCCTCAGGACAACAAAGTCAACGGCAAGGGTAAAGCAGGCCGCGGTATCGGGTCGCACACTGACTACGGTCTCCTTGTCATTGCCGCGCAGGACGACGTAGGCGGTCTGTTCATCCGCCCTCCTATCGAGGGCGAGACATACGCCAACTGGAAGGAGACCGCCGCAGGCAAGAACGAGGATGCTGATGGCTGGGTCTACGTCCCACCTGTTCCTGACGTCTTTACTGTTTTCCCGGGTGATATGATGCAGTACATCACCAACTCGTTCCTTCCCTCCACTCCCCACAAAGTCGGTCTTAACACCCGTGAGCGTTTCGCTTTCGCCTACTTCCACGAGCCCAACTTCTCGGCTGTTATGAAGCCTCTGCCTGGATTCGAGGCAGGTCAGGAGCCTGCTGAGGGTATTCACTATGGAACCCATTTCACCAACATGTTCATGCGCAACTACCCGGAGAGAATCACCGCTGACCGAATGTGGGCTGAGGGCAGAATGGCGTTGTTGGAGTCGCCCAGCCTGAGGTGGAAAGATACGCCTGCTATGGGTGCGCAGGATGTGGATGTAGACAGCACTTTCCCCGCGGCTGAGTCCAGAAGCGAGAAGAGGCAATCCGCGTGACGGTCATCTGTGGATGCTTTTTGTTTTCCCCAAGCATTTTATTTTTAGCGCTTAGATTAGGATACCGGCGTTATAGATCTGTGGTGTGGCTGTCGTTAGAACTCAATATTTACCAAGTTCGTCTCATGGCAGTGCCGACAGTTGCAAGTGATGACATCGTCTTTGCATCTTGACTGACATACTGTAGAATCTTATGGCTTAAAGCTAGGAATGTCTTAGTCGACTTCTTTCATTTGCGGTCGGTCTCTATTTGAGAGCTTCTTGTACGTAAGCAGCATATGGATTTCGGAAGTTGTGAGTGGCTCGTCGGTCTTAGGTCATCACCATACCATAGTTGAATATTAAATGCTTCAGTCAATCAGTCCGAAAGATTGTCCAACCACCCTGGGGTCGTTCACAATGATGAGTCGGGTGTTGATCTAAAATTGCTTGCTGTAGTCAGTATAACACAATCGCTTGCAAATTCGGCTTACCATTGCGTGCTTCGTCCCAACTGATTTAAGTAGGTACTACTGGCCTGATGAGTGCGCCTTTGTACCGGATTCTAGCACACCTTATAACTCTATCTCGCGCATCTACCACTTTTATATTTGCAATATGAACCACGGAAACCACGTGGGATAACGCTTTCTGGGTCGTTTAACTCAGGTTCCGCGAAAAGCTCGGATCTTGAGTGTATACCTCTAGTGAATCCAACGATAGTCATGCGCCGACGTCATGGCAGTTGCGCGGTGCGTGAATGAGCAGCGCAACCCCAGATCTCAACCATCTACTTAAATCTACCAACCGACTTAAATCTACCCATCGACTCAGCACCTCTTTCTAACCACACCTTGCGTTCCACTCACAACCATGTTGAACACAATGATTGCCAAAACAAAGGGGCCGCGCAACAATGCTAACGCGACTATCCCCAGGATAGACATTCACCAGCACTACGCAAAGTGCAAGATCGATCGCGAGAACATCGCACGCCGCCAGGAACTATCCGAAGAAGCGCAGATCAAGCGTTTCCGGAAAAAGCTCGCGCACCAGGACAAGGCCGCTCAAATCGAGAACCAGCTTCCACGCTACTGGACCCCGAGAGACAAGGTTAGTATCCAGATCAACATGAGAGGGGATGCGAATGCTAAAAAGATACAGAAGCAAGTGGCTACCCGCATCGCCGTCGCAAACAAGACGATTCGGGAAACAGTGTCTGTTGCAGTTGCGGAAGACAACCCGATTGCCAAATCGAAGACAACTTCCATCTCTTACAGCAATCGCGACAAGTCGAGCCCTGGGCCGGAGAGTGACAAGCGGAGCGCAAGTCCCGAGACCGACGAGACCTCGCACTATGGAAGCTACTACGGTAATACAGCGCGCAAGCTCAGTAAGCTGTTGGCGCTGCTCAATGGCGAGTGCATGAACCTGCACGACGAACTCGACAGCATGAGGCAGCAGTTGAGCGAGAAGCATACTGAGTACGAAGCACTCAAGCAGAAGTACGCCGAACAGCGCGGTCAGCGCATCAACGACAAGCAGCTGGTGGACCACTGGGCCCAGGAGGCCGCTGACGCGGAACTTCACTGCGAAGAAGTCAGTGACGCCAAGCAAGTCCTGGAAATCCGTCTTGTCGATGCAAATGAAAAGCATCGAGTCGACCTCAAAGCAAAAGACAGCGAAATCGAGACGTTGAAGGCAGAGCATGACCTCGTTGTCAAAGCCAAGGACGTGGAAACTGAGAAGTGGCACCAAGAATGTCTCCAGAAGGAATCTACGTACCAGAACATGTTCGCAAAGCTGGTTGCCGAACGTGAGGAAATTCAAGCCAAGGCTATCCGTGAAAAGAAGAAGATCTGGAAAGCCAGCAGGAGCAAGGTTGACGATCTGAAAGCGAGTCTTGAAGCATGGAAGACAAACTACGACCAGATGTCAGCCGACTCTGATGATGCTACCGCCAAGAACGAGGAGACTATCATCAGCCTTGTCGCACGGAACCGGCAATTGGAGTTGGAGCATGGAGCCATGAGGCAAGCGCTACAACAAACTTGCACGACAGGCTCCGACCTACACCTGCTCAGCCAAATGATCGAGGCGAGTACCGCAAGCAAAGAGGAGTCCAAGGACCTTCGAGCGACGGTGAAGCGGCTAGAGCAGCACATTGAGAATCTTCTCGATACTCTCCAGAACCTTCAGAATGTCTGCGCACGACATCGAGAAGCCGAGCAGGACATGCGAGCTGCATCGAAACGCGCCCACGACACTGTGCAGCTCTTGGAAGACAAGCTAGCACTTACAAAGACTCAACTCCGCGATGCCACGAACCAGCTCGAGAAGATTCAGCAAGGCGCTATTCCAGCAGGCGCCCATTGCACCGCGCTTGATGCGCTTGAGCAAGAGAATGAAGACTTGCGAGAAGCACTTCAGACCGAGCGGAATGACAAGATGGAAATGCAAGCCAAGCTGGGTAAGCTTGACAACGAGAATCTCGATCTTTCCATCGAGTACGACAGCATTGAGGCTGAGCTGATCGAGCACAAGAAGTCGAGCAGCACGCTTCGCGATAGCACAGAGGCGGCGATGCACGAGCTCAACATGCTCCGAAAAGTGGTCCAAGGCCAGCAGGGTGCTCTCGGTGAACAAGATCATCGTGAGCTACTGAGTCTGGTGAGCAGAACCACGGAAGAAAACCGGGGCCTCATTGAGTCGACAGCAAGGATGGAGGCGAAAGTTCAGGAGATGGAGCAGTACGGCGCGACCATCGAAGACAAGTCCGAGAGCGAGGTGATGAAGGCCAGGGACAATGCCGAATTCTGGTTCCACCTCTACTATAACGAGGCCGTTTCGACTACGGAGCTTTTACACGCTGAGATTGCCGCCCTCAAAGCAGAGAAAGGTGAGCGGCATTTTGTCGAGTCAGCTCCGCCCGCGAACCCAGTCGTGTATGACCGGAAGATGTTGCCATGCGCTACCATGTGCGGTCTTGTGGGCGTCCCGGCTCATTTGATCACTTCGGCTGTGTGCGATGCTGAGGGCACTACACATCTCTCGGCGACTATGGAAGCTCTGCAGATGCTACGACCTATGGGTTGGCAGCCAGTAGCTATCGCGGGTAAAGTCTGGTTATCGAAGGTGGTAAAGCCATTTTCCGAGAATGATGCCGTGAACCAAATCCAGATGGGCCGTCACAACGGGAATATGAGTGGCACAGGTCCTGGACAGTCCTCGATGAGCAACACATACAGGCCACGCAACAACCACACGACTATTAGCTCCAGGCTCTACAATGGCCTGCCGACGGACTATTCGGAGATGCCAACACCTTTTCCGATGGACACTCCAAGCGGACAATTGCGTGGTTTTGTCATTCCGGAGCGCGACGACCAAGTTGCGGCCAGGCGCGAAACTACGCGACCGACCACTAAGCAAACCCCAGAGTCAAAGCCTCGAGCCGCACAACGAGCTGCGGAGGCCTTCGCCATCGACGCACCGCGAGCACCCGAGTGGCGAGCATCGTGGCTGAAGATCGATAGCAGGATGACGCGAGAAGCGTGGGAAGACGAAGAGCTTGACTACGATTTCAAGGTCAACTGGATCAGGCTCAACGTCGTAACAAAGGACCATTGAACCACTGGTGATGCGCACTGTCGCACTGAACAAACAGTCCGCATTATTTGGACGCGACGAAGGCGATAGTGCAACCAGCGGGTCGCGGCGCGGCGCGATGAAGCCTAGACGACATGATCGTGGGATGAACAGGCACACGAATAGACAGCTGCGAACAAGCGGAGGGACACAGAGATACCCGAGCGTTGAAGGATATATATATATGTATGGTAGGATGGGATTGTGAATGATGAGGGAGGGTGACAGGCGAGGTGGCATTCACGCGCGGAGTTTCTGCCCATGATCGCGCTAACTCCTTCGGGGCAAACATGTGGGGATCCGAGGATGACACATTTGATCGGCGTCGTACATATCAACGTCGCTTCATCTTCTAGAGTTATTGTTATTACTTATCAGAAAATGCCACGACTATAATCCCTTTGGATGCCCTTGCGCTGTGCATGAATGATAGCTCGACTATATGAGCCTGCCATACTCTTCTTCCACGACCCCACACTTTCCGTCCACAAAATCCTCACATCTAAGCAAGGACCCGTATCGCCATGGCGCAATAGAACATATCTTTTGTTATATGGCGTTCAAATCACTTTACTAGAACTCCAGTGCGCAGCCTCGCTTTAGCGACGGTACGTGTCGCGATGAATGACGTCATCAATTCTCTCACCAAACGGCCACACCGCTGCTGCTACGACCGAAGTACAGAGATAAGACCAGAGCTTGGGCACATATAAACCTCGCATCCAAGCCCTTTCTTGAACTCTACATCTCTGCAAGCAGCTGGACGACGCCCTGCCAGGAGCGCGAGCTTTTGACGCGACCATGTTGCTCTCACTTTCAACTCGCGCGCCGGTCACTGAGACGCTATCGCGCACAGCATGCCCAGATGAATGAACAGGTAACGCCATATCGTTCAATTTATACCTATGATGTTCAATTGCCAACTCCATTCGCAGGTATCCTGGCTTGCGGTATCGTCGCCGCCACCGTGCTTGCATCGGCACCTCTTCACCCACCTTCACCTACCCACCCACCCACAACACCGCAATCGCGCCAGCAGACACGCAGAATGACGTTACTCATGGGCCGATATATCTTCCGGCGTATCTGTTGCCATTGTTGCGCTATTGAGCCTTTTCTGAGCCAGTCAGGTCTGCCTGCGCCACAAAGTGAAGGTGACCTGAAACACAACCTTATACCCCAACCACCCCTTCTACGCAAACCGACACTTCTTTCTGGCTAGGCCGTCAACTCTTCGAGAGGTTGGGCCAATGGCGTCCCGTCGCTGCCTTTCACATCGCCAAATTGGGTAACTTCGTACCCACGACCACCACGAGCACCGCCCACGATAGAGAAAAAAAGGAGCGATTTACCAGTTTTATACCCACAGAACTGCTAGCGAGCCCTCAATGGCTTAGACGAGGCCCAGCCTCCTTCTTTCAGAGCTCTCCTAGTAGCCGCCGACTGCGATTTCCATCCTTTCTTCTTACAATCCACACGACTTTCTGATTACATCCAAGCTCATCTACTGCTACTTTCATACTCTATCTCATACCCAGAACCTCATACCATGTCTTTCAACCAGACGCCTGAGCGTGCCTTCGAGCAGGTTGCTGCCAGAATGGATTTCGACGCCTTCGACATGTTCACCGACAGCACGTACTTCGACGACGACATCTGCATGCTCCCCTCTGCCGACGTCCCCATTCCCTCTATCGAGTGCACTAACGACCTTCCGACCAACTTCTTCGACTCCGCTTTTGACATCGGTCTCGACACTGAGGGCATCCACGCTGACATGTCTGTCTGGCCTGTCGGTGAGCTCTTGGACTGCGGTGACGATCTCCCGGCTGGTCCGGTTGATCTCCCGTCCTCACCCCCTAGCCTCACTGAGGTACTCTCGTCTTCCTCTTCCCCTCCTTCCTCAGGCGCCATTGAGGCTCTCTGGAGGCCCCTGATTGGTTCAAATCCAATCAAGGCTGCCCTTCCAGGTCCTCCAACACCCTCGCGAGCCCCCGTCAAGCCTCGTGCGCCTAAGGCGAAGATATCGGTTTCCGCCAATGTGGCACCAAAGCCCAAGGTCACCAAAGTCACCAAGGTCAAGAAGCCTGCAAAGGCTCACAAGCGCACCGTTTCAGCACCTTCCGGCGCACCTCGTAGTGTGCAAACCCTCTACACCCTCCCCTGGTCTCAGCTCTCCCAAGAGGAGAAAGGCCTTCTCCTCCTCCCTCTTCTCCAAGGCATTGACCCAAACACGGGTGACAAGATCAACGAAGCCGGCAGCCTCCTTCCACCGCCTTCTTTCGAGATGGTCGCCCACGATTTCTTCGGCACTGGCGATAACGGCGCCAACTTCATGGACAAGTCCTCCACCTTGTCATCTTCAAGTCCGACTGCAACCTCCACCATCGACCTCACTGGCGATGAGCACCCCGTCTCGGACGCGGATGCCGCTGTCTACCGCGCCTGCCAGGCTTTCAACGTCCAGCACGAAGCGCAGAAGAAGAAGAACGCCATGTCCGCGGTTCCAGAGTTCAACTTCGACATCCCTGACTTTCAGTTCGATGAACCCAATTGGGATATCTTCGACGGCTTCATGCCTGCTGTTCAGGGCTTTGGTGGCCACTGCGGTAATGGCGTCGTTGACAGCTTTGTCCAGGAGGCTACGAATACCAGCGAGAACGGCCATACCGGCTACGCCTCACACGTTCCTGACATGGTTGGCACTGGGCTTGTTCAGATGCCGGTTCCTTCCGGTGACTATGGACGGAAGCGTCAGCAAGAGGCTCTTGATCGCAACGCCATGCTTCGTGCTGCTGGTCGTCGTCGCTAGACTTTTGATGCTGTGGTGGTATTGCTTTGCTTTGTTTTGTTTGATTGATGATACGGTTTTGTAAGATCGATTGGTTTAGCCTGACTGACATGACGTCTGGTCAGCAAACATGGGCGTTGGGCGCACTGAAAAGATAGAGATGCTGATATGAAACGTTCACATTGAGTGACGTTGAGCATCGGATGAGCTTGAGTGAAAGCATTGATAGAACAATATACAGATATAACCCATCTCCTCTCTCCTGTGGTGGTTCATCGTCAGCTTGGCGACAAGGTTCAGATTTTGGGTCCACCGTTCTGCCTATGCTTCTCAAACAGCCCATACGCCCCCTCTTCCCACTTCCTCGTCAAGGCTGCACATTTTGGATCACCTGGCGGCAGCACCTGGCCACCATAGATCCCACCAATCCCTGTCTTCCGATCGATCCACCATATCAAGTTGGGATAGCCGCCCCAGTGCATCGTGCCCGCTTTCTTGCCGTCGGGCGCATCGGATGTAATGATTATGCCGCCGAGGCCGTAATCTTTAGTCAGATGTTTAGGAGTGCCGCCCATTGCGTTGTTGTTCTTCGAAATTGTTACTCAGAATGCTCTTCAACATATGAACTAGCAGGGCAGAGGAGGTGGGGATGAGAAACATACCATATCGTCCTGCACAACCGCATTCAGCATCTCGCAACTCCCCTCGCTCAACTGCGGCTTGAAAAACTCGTCCAAGCTCGCCTTACTCAGGATCTTACCCTCGCCACCCTCGTCGCAAGCCAACACGCCCTGCAATACCTTGATATACTCTGCCACGCAGGTAAAACTGCCCTGCCCACCCATACAATCGCTCACCTCCTTACCTTCCCCATCCAAATACGGCATCGGCGCATCACTGTGCTTCACCTTGCCCTCCTCCGTCCTCTCACTCATATCCGCCATCCTAGCTTGTAAATCCGGGCGCGTGGACGGGAAGAACGTAACGTCGGTCATACCCAGTGGACCCCACAGGTTCTTCTTCATATATTCTTCGAGTGTGAGACCAGATATGCGCTCGACAAGTAGACCGGCGTAGTCGATACCAGGGCCGTATGTCCAGCTGCTGCCGGGCTCGAACATGAGCGGGCAGCTGAATCGCTCAAGTAACTTCCCGCTGGAACTAGGGCGCTGCTCATGGTACTTTGACCACGCTGTTGCTTTCGGATGGCCCATACCCTCGTACACCAGGCCGCTCGAATGCGTCAAAAGGTGTCGTAACGTAATTGGCTTCGTGTTTTTCTCTTCAATCGGAACGCCCTCGTTGGTAAACCCGGTCAGCACTTTGAAGTCTTCTAGTTCGGGGATAATGCGGTAAACAGGCTCGTCCAGAGTCACCTTCCCGCGCTCAACGAGTTGCATAGCGCAGATGGAGGTCATGAGTTTGGTGCAGGATGCTACCCACATGATGGTGTGGAGATCGAAAGGTTTGGCGCGAGAAGAGTCCATGGATGTGGCTCCAAAGGCTTTGGAGTAGGCGAAGGATCCTATTGCTTGTCAAAAACGGCGAGCATGGACTATAGAGAGCAGGGCGTGTTCACCATCGCGGCTTGTAGCTGCCATAGCACAGCCGGGGATGTCTTGCGCGGTGACGGCGTCTTGGATGGCGGTTTCAAACTCTGCCATTGCTGCAACTGAGATGGAATTCCCACTGTTCTCTGGAAGACTAGGTAGTAAAAGACAGACTATCAGTGTGTTCCTTCGATGTATAAGTATGAAAATACGCTAGTGCTGGGACAAAGTCCGAAAAGCCCGAAAGACCCATGGACGTATCCGATGTCAGAAAGTCAGCGATCACTATGTCAGAATTGCCATTTCGGACCTAGCACATCCGACACGGATCGAGCATGCGGCAGGCTGACACAAAGAAACTTTCATCATAGCGGTGCCGCCTGATGTGCGCGGTCGGATCTTCGTCCGTTGTATACTACGACGGATACCTCGGTTCACTAAGGGCGGGGCTTGGATGCTCTAGCCGTTAGTCGCGACGTCGACAAGACGGCACCGGCTCATCAACTAGGCAGCCACAAAGAAAGCTTGAGAAGAATTAAATCGCATCTCTCTTGCTTTTGGATTACTTATTTCTCCTGGTTAGCCGATTACATCCGTCGCACCACGCGCAACAGTAGAACAATGTACCGCCTTTACCAACATTAATCGCCTTCCGCGACATCGCATGTTCCTGACGACAAACACGTAGCGTCCAGAACGCTCTCACCCATCTCACCAAGATTTCATACTCGCTGGGCTCGCGCAACATCGTTTTTCTTCTCATACATGTCCATCTGAACTAGAGTCCCCATCGAACCTGTGTTGATGATCAGTATCGGGCCGTTGTACGCATGTGCTTAGTAATCCTCGCCAACATACTCCTCGAAAGGTCGAAGCTGACCTGAAGCCTTGAATCCCCATACTAGGATCATGAGATCGTCTGGCAGGCTGTGAAGTTCCTCGTCGTTCTTGTAACTATCCTCATTTCTAATGACGTCCGCCATGCCTCGTATCACTGTTGGTCCGTCTTCTGGTTCGGGCTCAGGATGAAGGTCGAAATGAAATCTCCGTGGGCCAGGATCGAACATCTCCACAGCTTCGGTCAAGGTACGGTAATCGAGTATGGTGAGGTTTTGCATCGGTTGGATGTCTAAATGCTATTAGTGACGAATTGATATGCTACAGTCATGGCACTTACTTCCAAGATGACAGTCCCAGGTATGGCTATCAAATTCTCCACAGTCCATACATGGAAGATTTTCCAGCTCTGTCATGTAGGTGCGTAATGGCTCGGGCATCTCATCGGTCGCCTGCGCTGCCCCTCTCTCGTCTGTGCCATCTGCGTCTGGAGAACTTACGTCTAATTGATCGAGCTCCTGGGAAAGGCTAGGCTGGTTGTCAGACGGCTGCTTGTTTCCGTGATCAGTAGAAATCGGCCTATCATTTGATCCTGCGTGAGTCTCTTCTAATGCAGGTAGTTCTCCAACCGGTTCTTCCTCAGTGCGAGGCGGTGGTGAATCTGGTTGAGGCACGGTTGGGCTACCCATGCTATCCAAGGAAGGCTCATACACCCCCCTAGGAGGTGTCGTTGAGTTGGCATGGCGAGGCGTTTCAGGGCTGATTATCGCTCGACTGTCGCGACCATTCTCGGCGGATACAGAAAGCGAAGTCGTGTTAGCTACCGGACTAGAGACGCTATTAGCAGGAGCTGGTTTGCCAGTAGTGACAGATGTGCTCGCTGCACTATATGGTGCTATAGCGTGCTTCTCGCCCACCAGCGGCGGCGTCTGAGGCGCTATGACTGGGCTCGTGTGTTCTGGTTGGGCTCCAGTCGCACCATACGGAGATTGATATGGTAAGCTGGAGGAGCGTCCAACATTCGAGCTGCGAGAAGACGGGTGAACCCAGTTGTGCTGTGAAATGCCTTGGCCGAGAGTTGGTGAAGCTGGTGATGTGGACGACTGTAGGCCCCATTCCAATGCAGCGCGGGGTATTGACGGTACATTTCTGCCGACACTTGAAGCGGGTAGTGTGGGCTTTGAAGCTGGCAGAGGGGTATATCGAGGAGGCGCTTGGCCTTGATTCACCGTGGTATTGGAAAGGCTCGAAAACGCACTTTCTCGGGACAATGAACGCGCTGCGGAAGGCCGCGTTGAACGGCCCTGAGTAGCACTGGGTGCTTGTTGTGATGGCGTAGCTCTGGCAGCAGGCGTCTCTCGCGCTGCCTGTGAGGCCTCCTTACTTCGAGCTCTTGTTATTCGACCTGGGGGAGACTTTGGTGCTGCTGGTACTGGATTGTGGGGCTGCGACAGATTCAAGGTCTCTGGACGTGGTGTTACAGGCGAGACAATCGGTTGATCTGGTACCTGGTTCGCTGTGTCATCGAGAGCCGGTCTCTGTGCTCTGTACTTTGCTTCCCAGTACTGTTTTAATAGTGGTTTGGTACTGATGGGGTACAGCGGAACCTGTCCTCGTGACGATATCGGCAGACCGAGTAGTAAGCGCAGTTCGTAGATAGTCTGGAGATGCTGTGACGGAGTGCCTGATAATGCCATTTTGAGATTGGGATCGTTGGATCCCCTGATCCATCGAATAAAGATCTCGTCGAAGCTTTCGTCTGTGGATTCGGCAGCGCAAAGCACATCCTCGGGTGTGGTAAAGCCGCGGGCATGGGCGCGCCGGTCATCGTCGACAGACTGAAACCTCCAGTATCCGCCTGCCAAATTTGATGTCTTCAGTTGTCGTACGAAGTGATCGAATTCACCGTTTGGTGCTGTCGCAATGCCGATATACGCCGTTTCATAAGGCATGGATATTGGCGTATCGATGTTGTTCGATTGGCGCGTCAAGGAAATTATCGTAAAAACGATGGGTGGTCGCCCGTTGCGGCTGGGATAAAACTGCTGTGGTTGTTCTAGGTGGGAAGCGATTTGGAGAGGTGGTCAAGGTAAACAATGCGATGGCGCCAGATTTGGGAAGGCATACGCTGGAGAATGGCTTGGAAAGCGAAAGAGCGCGCGCGACTATTTCTAGTACAAAACACGTTCGAAAACATCTGCGACTGCGTTATAGACAGCTTCTATAATGTGACTGATCTCTCGCCATGTGTTTACCTCTCATGCTGTGGTGCACGTGCGAGGCGGTTGCCTGGTGAAAGTGGGCAGACATCACCACACAACTAGGTCATTGTGAATATGCACGAGGGAAAACGTAGAGAGATCTGATGATGCTGATCGATAAATGAGAGAATACTTCACCTGTCCTCTGCAACGCTACGTGATTTGAGACTGTCGTGCGAAAGCTGTCCAGAGCGCTTTCGCAAAGGCATTGCCGAAACCGCGAAGGAGTCAACTGCTCTGCGATTTGGATGTGATAGGAAACAACCGGTATCTCTGTTGTGATGCATCCTGTAGGTATGTCAGATAGACAACAGATGGGAGAGATGAGATGAGATGAGGAGACCCTGTTCTTCATTCATGTTCCGTGGAGTGATGACGTCATAGGTTCACCTATCGTTCTGCCCGCCTCAGCTCTATCTTGCAATTCCCTTCGTCTAGTCATGACCTTCAGATTTACATGCATAAAAGACTCTTGAAAAGAAAAAGCCAATTCTCACCCTCTAGTGATATTGCAAGCAGTTGCTGAAGGTCCGACAAGCAGCATCGGTCGCGCACATCATCTACACCTCGGCAACGCGTCACCCTGTAACCAAATCTACAGCTTCCATCTGCCAAACCACTCTAGGATGATAGGTGTTGCCTCCGCCTCCTTACAAGTCAGCACACCCTCGTTATCGCCCGTGTCGCCGTTGGGGAACGAACTCGGCCAATCATGGCCCAAGTTCTCATACTTGTAGTGCACAATCACATCATCCCAACTATAACGCGTTACCATCCTCCCTTCGTCCTTTTCACAAAGATAGCTCGTCTCGTTTGCGCTGACATCGAACCCATCGCGCCTAGCCCAATCATCAACCCAAGTCGTCACATCAGTCGAGTTGGCATTTCCGCGCGTATTGATACCACCTGCGTACGGAATCGTCGCATCCTTCAACCCATGGAATTCCATAATCGGCACGCGTCTACTGGGCTCGCAAGGCGGAGGGTTCTGGTCTGCGTCCAAGTAGAACGCACCAGACACAGGTGCGAACGCAGCGATACGTTTCGTCGCTTCTGCATCGCAAGCCAATACGCCGGTAAATCCTCCGCCGTTCGATTTCCCGGTCGCGTAGATGCGGGATGCGTCTATGCAATAGGTGGACTGTAGGTGGTCGAGAAGCTCCAGTGTGAACGTTACGTCGTTGATTGAGGCTGGGGAGTCGGGGTCGCCTTGGTATTGCTGAGTGCCTTTTGTGTTCTGGGGAACTTGTTAGCATGTCATTTCAACTTTTTTCCAGCTCATCGACCGAGCTTAGGAGGTGAGTTGTGTACAGGTACGCCTTCGGGGTATGCGACGATGCCGTCGAAACCGTAGCTTGCGTTTGAGAACTGGCTGAGGGCTTCTTGGTATTCTGCATTTTTGCCACGACCATGGAAGGATAGGATGAGTGGGACTGGAGTGTTGTCGTCGTATGAGGGCGGAATGTGTAAGCGGTATTTGCGAGGCGAGACACCGCTTGTGCTGTTTAATGTCAAGTCGACGGATTGATCGAGCTTGACGCCTGATGGGAGTGGCTTTTGGCAGCCGTTATTAGAACTCGATCTTGAGTCAAGGGCAGCGGCTGCTACCGATAGCGTCGCGAGGACAGATAACGTTGCCTTCATTGTGGTGGTACAGTACTTGCGTAAACTACTGGGGCTACCCTTCGCACATTTATACATTGCTGAGGACGTTCAGGCGCGCCACAACGTCACATGCGCAGGTAGTGCATGTACTTTTCCTTATTTGGGTTGAGGGCCGTTGATTGTGCCTTACGGCCCGCATTACTAGCCTTCAAGCTTCGTGTACAGCGCCGATCGCAGATCCAGCTAGGTCGTTAAGATGCAGATTGCCTCGATAGCTTTCTCGAGTAATCTACTTCAGAATCTGGACGTCGTCCCGGTGTTGCAGATAAGATATCCCGCGCTAGGTCTCGAGGCTAATTCGGTATCTTGTCGTCGTCTTCATCGCCTTTTTGGACCAGTGATCAACATCCTAGTCATTCAAGTCTCTCCTGAACCATTCCAAGGAAGACCATATAGCAGCTGCTTGAGTGTCGGCGTATGTGTTGCCCCCCTGGCGAAGCATTCAAGCAGGGGAGGAGATTGCCAACAGGGGCGATGTGAAACTGCCTGTTGAATGCAAAACATACACAAGTTCAGCCCAACGCATCGGAAAATCCATCGTCTATCTCCTCATCAAGTCCCACGGGTGGATAGTGAGGACAGGAGGTGCTGGTAACGAAAGAAGCACCTGCACTTTGGCCCTGACCTGCTGGATCTGAGAAGTCTCGACGCTCATTGATGTGTAGATCCGGCGACCACATTTCTGCTTTGTACTTGCGCAAGCAGTGCAAGAGTCCGACTCGCATCGCAACGACGTTGCCAAGGTTATGCCTTCTCAGTATCTTTCTCAGGACTACATCAGATCAGTCCTTTCTTATGCGGTCGTTGAGGTGTAGTCAGCGCGCATTTGTCATCTGCTGAGTGCATGCTCATTGGACAGAAGTCTGGGCGGCGGGCGACTAGTCCGGTATCGACTACGTCGTTGGCAACGGAGCATTTTCGTCTCTCTTCAGCGCTTACGTTCCCATCGGCATATTGGAGGCTTGTACCCTTTTCCATTTCGACGGCCCGTCTATGCTTGACATCGGTTATCCGATATAGGCGACAAAGTCAAGAGACTAGAACAAGTCTCCTCGAAGCTTTTCATGACCAACGTTTTTTGACGACTTCCATCTCTTCATCCCCTTCTTGTTTCTCGTTGTGAAAGGCAAGGTGAATAAGGCCATCGCCATCGCGAGAAGGCCGGCATCAAGGATGGGTATGGTGGTGCATTTCTCCACCGGGCAACCAAGCTGTAGCTTTGGACCAGGACACATGTATCGTTACTGCGAGTGGGGCTTGTATGCTTTCCTGGTGAGCTGAGAGGAGATAGCCAAGAGGATTAGTAACAACAACTAGATATTCAGAGGAAATATGCTTGGCCCTGGTTGAGAATTACGTGCTTTTTCCTCATTACCAGCCGCTGACACGCAGTGACGTCCAAAGAACCTTGGAGAACGCGAAAACATTCTTCATCGAAACTTGAGTATCGAGGAATTGCATGTAAGAAAACCAGCATACGTCTCTTGAGCCATAATTCGGTGACACTGCTGCTGGTAATGCTCGTGTCGTGGTCAGAGTTACGACGGTAGGTAGTCTCTCCTGGAAAGCCATGGACACCCTGCCAAGCCGCACTAACTCCATCGGGATGCCACTCACACTGTACCATGGAACGCAACCCACGATATATGCAAACACACCGGGGGTGCAGAAGATTTTCGCATCTCAGCTCGCGGTCCTCGGATGCGCAACATGCAGTATGGTCAGTAGATAGCCCGCAATGAACACAAGACGATCGCGCAGGTCCCCACCAATTCCCGGCGATCGCTCATATGATTGGTCCAACTCGCTTGCAACTTCCTTGCCTCTCAGCCCGCCCAAACGCATCCGCTTGTTCACGCTCGACATCGCCGCTCACCGAAACCTTTTCCATCGCCAAACAGCACCCCACGCCCTCTTTTCATCACTTTTGACGCGATAAATCGCATGCCGAGGCCAGTGCGACACTTTTGACACCCATATCAGCAGTATTGCGGCGCGTTGGTGGTCGGATTAGCGCTTCTGGGAGCGTGACTCTTCTTCGCTGGGCCGCCCCCAGGCGCCAGATTTGCACCACGCCCCATACGCAGCCCAAACGACCCAAACTTCTGTCACGTGCATCTCGCTGCGACAACAAACAATGACGGCTCGCGCAACTGGGCAGCGCTTCAGGCAGCGCAAGCTTTCGACCAAGCAGAATTTACCCGTCGTCCGCGAAAGTGAGGTTGAGCAGCTTGCTGACGACGATGCGTCGCGCCATATTCCCAAGGTTGAGACCGGTGTCGAGAAGGGCGAGGAGATTGTAAGTCGCGCTAGTCCGCTTTTGGCCGTCACTTCCCCTGCCCAGCATGTTACACATACTTACACCATTTCTAGGAGCACCATCTACAAGCCGTCATCTCCGCCGCCCAGGCAGCTGCCCAAGGCGCGACTGGTGGGAAGATTGCACAACTCTACATTCCGACTCCGGATGCTGTCGCCAGCACACTGCAATATGAAGATGTCTATCCAAAACGGTTTACACAACCTGCCACTTACATACGGTTCTCGTCAACCGTCGAGGATACGTCCGGCTGCCCGTATTGCATGAACAGTGATGATGTTGCCTTTCTCAAGTCGTACAACCAGAAGAAGGGCAAGAACAACCATTGCTCAGAAAATGAGTTCGAAGAGGTCATGAACTTCTTCGAAGAGACCACAGCGATCAAGCAGCCGTATGCCGCGGTCGACAACTCGTCTGCTCTTGCTTATGAGGAACTTGAAGCCGAGTTCGATGAGACCATCAGCGAGTCGGCGCGGCGGTTCGCCAAAGACATCTACCCACATTGGAAGAACCAACGGTTACTAAAGGGCAACCGCCCGCTGATGCCCTCACTGAAATTCGAGACGAACCTCGAAACCGATGATGCTGACCCGTATGTTTGTTTCCGACGCCGTGAGGTCCGACAGGTCCGCAAGACGCGTGGTCGCGACGCGCAAGTAACGGAGAAGCTCAAGAAGCTGCGGAAGGAACTGGAAGAGGCTCGTTTGCTGATGTCGCAAGTCAAGCGACGCGAGGCGGTCATCAGAGAACAGCTGGCCACAGACAAGCTGATCTTTGAACAACGCCATGCCGTCAAGGAGCTCAAGCGCAGGCTCAGCATCAAGGGTGATGACGATGAACTACTCATCACTCAGAAGGTATGTTGCAATGGACTCACCAGAATTTTTGCCCAGTTGACTAACTCGTCCCAGCCTGCCCCCAAGCCCAAGAGAACTGCCGATGTTGAAAGACAACGCCAGACTCTGCCAGGCATGAAGCCTTCAAACACACGTCCAGACGGGCGTCTTGTCGATGGTGATATAGTGTACCTCGAAGAGCAGCAAGCCAAGCGCACCGAGGCCATTGATAGCTTCATCGAAGACAACCTGGTCAAGCACCAGAAGTGGAATGTGGGCTGGGTCGACGCAACATGGCGGCCGATCACACCACCTTTGGAGCCGCCTGCGGCGAAGTCGGACTTCCGTACAGTCTTTACGGAGAGTCAGCTTCCCACGCCTCCTGCATCCGTGTCTGATGGTGAAGGTGCTGATGCAACAGCAGTGGTGCCGTCGAGTAAGCAGACAGATCCACGGAGAAGTGCGCGCATACGTTTTGCGACTCCTCCAGATGACGTTCCGTTCCATGATCAATCTCGCTTCCGTCGGAGAATCGGTCGAGGCGGGCGCATGATGATCGATCGCCGAGGCGTGAAGCGTCAAAAGACCGAGAGGGTAGACGACCGCTTGGCCGACCGATGGCGCTTCTCCGGCGACAGCAGTGAGGATGATGAGACATACCCCGTCGACTGGACAGACAATCTGCACATAAGATATCGCATCATGATTGAGCGCCAGGGCGAGAAGACTGCGGTCCAGCAGCCTCCACCGAATCCAAATCGTCGGTCCATTGAAAACCACAATCGATCTGCCTCGGGCCATCTCCTTCCTCCTACGCCGACGACAGCTACCGGAGCTGGAGGTCCGTCCGGGAGGTAAATATCCGCAGTTTACAATGTCTTCTTCTTTTAGCGCTTTACTTCTCGACAAGTTATACCCTTTGTTTTCTATTGGCTCGGCGGGCTGGCTCCAAAGATCTACCAAAGTTATGTACAGTAGCCTTTTAAATTCAAGGAGGAGTGGGGGAATGTTGGATGGCTGGTGTATGGTTGGGAGATGGAGGGTGTTGCGAAGGTAACCTGGACACATAACAAGTCAGCAAGTCGATACTTGGAAGTACATATTCAGACGCCTGAGGAGGTGCCGCAAGGTCTTTGATCGGCGACAAAAAAATCAGAAACTTACCCATACTCATTCTTAGGTCTTAGATCTCGCTCTCATGATCCGTGTCGTCATGTGGAGGGCATTGCCTGTTAATCGTCCCGTCAACGAAATGTCGATGACGCCGCTCACGACGGATTTTGATGCATGCAGTGCTCTTCATCACGCTCTGTGCTTCTTGCCCATACCGCCCATCTCCACATCTCCTTCTTCGTCAACACCCCTCTGCCTCTTCGCCGTCGCCGCACCACCATCTCTTGCAATCTTCTCCGCCAAAGCGTCTTTCGCGTTGGCCAAAAGCTGTTTCTCACCAATACGCACAGCATTTGCCATAGCAAATCTCCGCTGCTTGGGCGACGCCGTTCCGGCAGGCGGAACCTCGCCAAATGTTTGCAAGTCTTCTTCCAGCGTTGTAGCGTACTGCGCGATGCGAGCCTGAACTATATGCAGTAGCAGCTCTGCTCCTTGGCTGCTAATCTTCTCTGGTTTGGGCAGTTTGCCTTTGCTGACAAGACGCTCAAACTCTTCGGCTGGGAGAAGCATGCTCTCGACCAGAACGACGAGTTCGGGGGAGAGACTTTCTTGAAGCGTGAAAGGCGTGCTGGCGACGATATCGTAGCCTGTATCGATGACCTCTTGTTCGTCCAGGTATTCTAATCTGTCTTGGTGCCAGATACCCTCCTTGGTTAGAAGATCAGTGACGAGCTCGGCAGGAATCTCGACAACGTCGTATTGTGCGTAATTGTCGGTAACGTAGCCGTATCTTCTCAGTAAATCGCTTCGGGGCAGCGAACCATAATCGTTGAAGATCTCGTCGCCAGCAGTGATTGGATTCAGCGCCTTCATCTCTAGACAGTCTTTCTCGTAGAAGAGGCGCGCGTTGCACCTATCCGCGTCGGCATTGAGCATGTCGGCTAGTGGAACCATGCCTTTGGGTAGTGCAGCGTCTTCTTCCTCCTCAGCAAAACCCTCGTCGTCCACATCCTTGTTTGGTGTCGCTGGCTCAACATCGAATGCGTAAGCCATGATCAGACTGCCCATTTTATGCATCAATTCCAGGTTCTGTGGGCTGCGCATCTCCTTGGCTTTGTCCTTGGCTCTCTCGTCCCCACTAAATATTATGTCCGCAAATTCTTCTATCACGGGTAGTAATTGCTCCGTGAATGCTTCGTCTGCGCCTTCCTTTCCAATTTTGTTGAGCACGGCGCTGGCTTGGAGCTCTGCTAGCTCGTCGTCGGACCAGAACATCAGGGTGTTGAAGTCGGTGGGGAGGACGGCAAAGTAAGGAGCCCAGTTGGAGGCGCTGCCATTGTGATATTCGTAGAGCATGACGAGGATGAGGGAGAGCCAGGGGCCGAGAAGCGCAAAGGTCGAAGCGGGGATTTCGGTGCTCAGGATGCTGTTTTCGACGCTGAGGATGGAGGCGCGGGGTATGCGGAAGAGGAGCTCATGTTCAGCGATATCCTGGGTCGCGACTGTTCGAGTTAGCTTTGTGGTTTATGTAATGTCGCGAAAGTTCGTAGCGATGGCGGGTGAGTGTGTAGTGTCTGGGTGTGATGCTGGAGTGGAGCAGCTACTTGCCAACGCCTCGTCCGGCATCCTTGTTTCTCAGATCCTCCAATTTGATCTTTGGACTAATTTCTGCTCCAGATTGCTTCAGCCATGCCAGGAAGTTCTGGCTGGCGCTGTCAAATTCTGCCATGCGCAGAGAGTCTGGTGCGATGTGGGACGTTTTGGAGAGTCGGAGGCTTGATATTTGGTGGATATTATTTAGCGGCTCCAACGGGGAACCGAGGCTGCTTGGTCCGAGCGGAGTGCGAATTGCCGTGGCTGGGATGTGCAAGTAGTGCGAGGCCCAGCAGAGACCTTTTTGAGACTGTGTTGAGTAAGTCAAGTTTGAAAGATGAAGACGTGCCAGGTGATTGGGAAGACATGTGAAGATCTGTGAAGTAATTAAGGACTTTGTTGTGGTAATCATCGGACCCTGCAGCACATGACTAACGACGGTGACGTCTGCTCGTGCACTCTTCAAATGTCGATTTGCTCGCTGCATGCGCACGAGTTGATGTGTCTTGATAATTATGAGCAAGCGAGCATTGCGTGCACTCTCGAATGTAGAAGAGAGCTTGGTTGTAGTTTTCTTTTGGTATCTCCTGGAGCCTTCGCAGGTTGGAGGAGGCCATGTTCGCGGTACCATGCCCCGCTAATCGAGGAACATCTGCGATCATCAAGTTTCGTGTCGGCAATTCTCCAAACTTACCAGAGATGAAGCATTCTGACAGATGCAGCTTACTTCGTAGAGCAACCGGCCAGCACCGCTTGCCGAGCGGTGGCTTCAGCCCTACCATGCATGTCATCCCTTATCGATAGCTTTTTCCAACGACACCCCGCCTCGACGCGCCAAACACCAACATCAAACCGCGACGGCCGCCATAATGATTGCCATAGGACTAGAAGGAAGCGCCAACAAGATAGGCGTGGGCGTCATCTCTCATCCAGGTTCAAACAAACCTCCCGTCATCCTTGCGAACCTGCGACACACATATGTTTCCCCGCCCGGCGAAGGCTTCCTGCCCAAAGATACAGCGATACATCACCGAGCATGGGTTGTGAGGCTAATCAAGCAAGCTGTGCGACAAGCAGGAGTCAAGATTGAGGATATTGATTGTATATGCTATACCAAAGGCCCGGGAATGGGTGCACCTCTACAAAGTGTTGCGCTTGCAGCTAGGACGATCAGTCTGCTATGGGGAAAGCCCATGGTGGGCGTGAACCACTGTGTTGGCCGTTAGTCATTTCCACTCGAGTCCAAATCTACCGGCTAATGCATACCAGACATCGAAATGGGCCGCTCAATAACGCGCGCCGACAACCCCGTCGTCCTTTACGTATCCGGCGGCAACACCCAAGTCATCGCCTACTCTGCCCAACGGTATCGCATCTTCGGCGAGACCTTGGACATTGCCATAGGAAACTGCATCGATCGGTTCGCTCGCACACTGATGATCCCTAACGACCCATTTCCTGGATACAATGTTGAACAACTAGCCAAAAAGGGAAAGAACCTGGTCGATTTACCATATGGAGTCAAAGGCATGGATGCAAGTTTCTCGGGCATCTTGGCTGCAGCGGATCTGCTGGCGCGTGGATTAGACGAGTCGTTACCGGACGCGAAACGATTAAAGACTGAGGACGGAGAGCTGGTCACACGAGCAGACATGTGCTTCTCTCTCCAAGAGACCATTTTCGCCATGTTGGTCGAGATTACAGAGCGCGCTATGGCACATGTTGGGTCGCAGCAGGTGCTGGTCGTGGGTGGTGTGGGCTCGAATATGCGACTACAGCAAATGATGGGCATCATGGCAAGAGACAGGGGTGGCAATGTGTTTGCGACAGACGAGATGTTTTGTATCGACAACGGCATCATGATTGCGCATGCGGGTTTGTTGGAGTATGGTACAGGGGTGAAGACGGAGTTGACAGATACGACGTGCACACAGCGATTCAGGACTGATGAGGTGTTTGTGGGATGGAGGACCGACTGAGGTACGCTTTTTTCTTAATACGATACCCCGTTCGACTCTAGAATTTCGTTCCCCGTGCAAACATGGATTGCGTGTTTAGCATAAGAAGATCAGTACCGTCCATGGCGATGTGCGGAATGTATGTGGTGTTACATCCTTCTCGCGAAAGGCATACCCACGCCTGAAGGACATAAAGACTGGGCCAAGGCGCATATTGTACAACGGCGGCTTGTAACCGACGCAAAGGTTCACATCAGACCAATAGAGATAATAGGCACCAATAGAGCTTTGGCGCAAAAAGACATCAGTAGAAGGCGAAAAGGTTTAGTGAGATGCGAATCTTTTTCTAATATCTAAGTGCTAGAAATACAGGTGATAAGCGATTATATCTTTTCCCTCGTACGTGAGAAGATGTAAAAAAGATCTGCAGTAAGTCCCCATTACGAACATGGCCCTTCCCCTCCCCTTAATTTGTTTCGAATAGCCCAGCACCTCACACCATCATCCTGACAGTTGACCTGGCCCATGAATGCCACTCACAGCTCAATGGCGACGATCTTCCCTCCCTCAACGATCGACCCATTCACCGGCGCAGAGACCCCTCCATTGGTAGTAACATACAGCACATTACGCGCACCCTCCGTCCTCCCAAACGCAGCCGAAGTCGCACCCGCTACATCGGTAGAATTGAGGTTACCAGCAAATACCGCCTGAGTACCATCCAACTGGACACGCGTAACCACATTCTCAGTCATCTCAGCCATATAGACTGTGCCATCTTGATCAACAGCGAAATCATCGCCCAGAACGCCTTGCGCAATGACTTTGTATGGCCCCACGGCTTTCCCACTGGCGCGATCTACGCGGACGCGGCATACCAGTTGACCGGGACTGTTGTTGTAGTACACGTAATCCCCTGAGAGGCGCAGGCCGTTGATACCGATGAGGCGATTCAAAGTCTCTTGCGGTGCCATTGTGTCGTCTTGTAGAGCGATTTCGTACGCCAACGTCTTTGTGTTAACACGCCAGATGAGACCGAGCTCAGAGTCTGCGACGAGAATTATTCCGGCGCTTGCGTCCAGAGTAGCTACGCCGTTGAGGAGGCGCGAAGGTGCGATGTTTACGACCTCGGAGACGCGGCTTGAAGGTTCCTTGTTCATGTCCACGCGCCAGATGCTGTTTCCGCCTACGACCATGAAGACGTCTGGCTCCACTTCGCTGATGCCGCTGGTGTGGTCGGCAGTAGTACCAACAAAGCTGTGTACCAGTGTGGTGGCATTCGATGCGGGCGGTTGGAGAGGGTCGACTTCCCAGATCTCAGGCGGCGTTATCATGGTGACGAGGATTTTGCCATTTGCGCGTACGGCGAGGTTTTCGATCCATGTTCCGACGGCATATTGAGCCAAGGTGACAGGTGAGTGCGAGGTTGTTTGGGATGCAGATCTGGACTCGGGTCTGGGGCTTGTTGGTAGTGCAAAGGCGAGGGAGCCGACGAGACCTGCGAGGAGGAATTTGATGGTAGACATTATGTATGAAAGCAGTCTGTAGTGGTTGTTGCAAGAGGAGGTAGGTGAGTTGTATAAGAAGAGAATATTGCGTTCTTATGGAATTATAAGCAAGACAGTAGGTGTTCACGGATGACCTGGTGGACAAACGATGCCGGGCGAGACTGTCTGCCCCATCGTCCATCTCTGTCAGATTTCGTGCGGAGGTTCATGGCGAGGGTGTCAAGGTTCGTGCACTCGGTGCTTTGGAAAGATGTAGATCCATACCAAGCAAAGTAGAGTTGCGATTCTGGTGATCTCCAGCGACCATTGGGCCCCGGGGCCGCCGGGTGCCGGGAGAACCGCCGTTTCGTTTCGCGTCCGGGTTCCGACGGCAGCAGAATGATTTAGACAATTGGGCCGTGATATTTCAGGAACAATCAAAGATCAGAATCTAGGAAATGCTTACAAAGTGATGTCATGACATCTGGGGAAGAGTTAGATAACGTTGTTAGGCTTGATAACACCCATTTCACGCTTTGTAATAAAACACTAATCTAAGACTCCAATCTAGAAACGGCGACATCCAACCTGTCACAAACACGCATTTGATCCTCCATCTCGAAGAAGCCGTGGTTATAAGTTCCTCTAATCGCAACGCTACTCAGCTCAAATCATACATAAAGCCCCAGCAGTGTCCCCATCTAACCCTCACACCACTCAACCCGCGCCTCACCAACTGCCCAGATACCAAAATGGCAACAAAAGACATATCCCCAGACTTCCCCTTCGAGAAGAAAACAGTCAAAACCCTCGACTCATCCATGTCCTACATCGACACAGGCAACCCCAACCCCGCCGCCCCAATCATCATCTTCATACACGGCAACCCAACATCCTCTTACCTATGGCGCAACATCATCCCCCACCTCTCGCCCACCGCGCGCTGCATCGCCCCCGACCTCGTCGGCTTCGGCGACTCCGGTAAAATGCCATCAAACGGGTACTACATCCGCGAACACATCGAGTACTTTTCCGCCTTCATGAGCGCCGTCGTGCCCGCGAACGAAGATATAATCTTCGTACTCCACGACTGGGGCTCAGCGCTCGGCTTCGACTGGGCGCGAAAAAACGAGCAGCGCGTGCGTGGCCTCGTCTTCATGGAATTCACGCATCCGTTGATGAGCCCAGATGATTTCGCGGGCTGGGACACGTTTGGTAAGATGCGGGACCCAGAGACTGGGCGCGACTTGGTTCTTGAGCAGAATTTCTTTATTGAAGGGATTCTCAAGCATAATGGTACTTCGGGGGTGGTGTCAGAGGCCGTCATGGAACATTATCGTCGTCCGTTTTTGGAACCGGCGGATCGAGAACCTATATGGCGGTTTCCGAATGAGATTCCGCTTGAAGGTCGGTCGCCAGAGGTGGGCATGATGATTTGGCAAAACTGGGATTGGTTGAAGGCGGGCAACAATCAGGTTCCGAAACTGATGTTTTGGGTGGAGCCGGGTATGTTGGTGCCACCGCAAAAGGTCAATGAGATTTCTGAATGGATGGGCGATGTGAAGGTGGTTGGGCTTGGGCCTTCTCGTCATTTCCCGCAGGAAGAGTATCCTGATCGTATTGGTGAAGAGACTAGGAAATTTGTGGATGGGATCTTAGCGAACAAAACAGCTTAGGATACTATAAGATTACATTAGTACTCCACCCTTCATCGCACAAACATCCATAGCAGATAACATGATCCATGATTCATTCCATTCCACTCCTCTGAACTGATAATCCTCCTCCTAGCGTATCCTACAATCCCAAGCTCGAAACCACCAACGCAACGTCCTTAACGACACTCGGACCTACGCGCCATAAGTCTCTTAACGCATAAAAGAGCCAAAGTTCAGGAACGTACTGCCACTTGGCTTCTGCGTGCTAGACCGTGGTGTAGCAGGCCTTGCCTTGTCCGCCATGTCATCTCTCGCCTGCAAAGTGACTGGTTTGAAGGGTTGGAAGGGTATGGGCTGGTATCCCTGTCCTTGTCCTTGTGATTGCGACGGCTGCTGCGACTGGGACTGAGAGGGGGAGTACGAGTACGATTGTGACGACTGTGGCTTCCAAGGTGTAGGAGACCACGCCGTAGTGTTGGAAGAAGTAGTAGTAGTAGGAGCAAATGTCGTAGGCGGCGCTCTCGTATACAAACCAGACGGCTGCTGTTTCGCCGTCGAATACGTGAGCAAAGGCTCACTGCGTTTCCTATGGATGTTCCTGCGACGCGATTCCTGAGCACTCGCTTCCAGCTTGTCGGCAATCTTGCCTGTCTGCGCCGAATCCATCGTAAACCAGCCGGCATCCAGGATCTGCTGGGCTGTGGGTCGATCTGTAGGAACAGGGTTGAGGACCCAGCTCAGGAACTTGATCTCCTTCTCCGGCACGCCCTTGGCTTTCAGATACTCCCAGTGCTGGCCTTCATGATGGGAACGATCTTGATAAGGAAGTCGACACCCGTCATAATAATCCAGGGCCCCGAGCCCGAAATCATGCGCTATAGCGCGTTCGACTGAACGTTCTTTCTGGCCTTGGCCTGCGTTTCCTTGCAAGAGTTCGTCGTAGAGACCGTACTTGTTAAAGGAAGCTTGCGCTTCGAGGAGCTGGCAGTAAATCACTCCCCAGGACCAGATATCGGCTGGTTGATTGATCTCGTTGCGAAAGTACACTTCGGGCGCGCGGTATACGATGGGCTGAACAAGGCCTTTTGCTGGCTCCATGACGATTCCTAGGTCACCGAGTTTGGCAGTGATGCGGTCATCGCCGATGTTTGCGTTGGCGTTGGGTTCGTTCTCGAAGCCGCTGAGGAGGATGTTTTGCATTTTGAGGTCTTGTTCGCGTTAGCTGTTGGATTCTTCAAAGAGAGTGCCGCGTATGAACGTACCTGCATACACCAGACCTCGTTGGTGTACGTCGCGCAGGCCCAACAACGCCGAGCGCATGATGCCCTTGAGCTCCACGTCACTGAACTGACGCTGCCTGCGTGCATCCCAGAGAGTAGACTGGAGGATCTCGAGCACAATGCGTGGCGGGCCACCTCTAGTGGGCGGGATACGGTCTACTTGTTGTCTGATTGTTGGAATGCCCTTGAGAAGCTCGTGCATGACCATCTCGTGCTGGAACTTTGGCCATCCATATCCGACGTCATCGTCTCCGGGCTGCTTCACGATGAAGATCTTCTCTTGGGAAGCCGCGTCGACTGCGACCCAGACGTTGGCCTGGCCGAGGGGCTTGACAAGAAGGTAGCGAAAGCCGTGTTCTCCGACGAGCTCGGCGCCCTCGCGCATCTGAAGGGTTGCTCCGACCATTGTGAGGAGTGTTGGTGTAGAGTCGGTCAAGGTTCTGATGTATGACGTAAAAAGCGTAGCTTGGTTGTAGACGTGGCAGGTGATCAAGTCGCGTCCATGGAAGGTGATGTGAGGAGAGACGAAGAGACGCCAGGTACGAGATCAGGATATGAGAAACAAGTGGATCTGAAAGACGGGTACCGGCTGTCAACATCTAAACTTAGAGCGAGGAGGCGAGGTTCCAACATTTCGCAGCTCCAGAGTTGAATGGCTGCTTGTTTGCGCAGGTGCTGGACGATGACGGAAGGCTTGTAACGGTTACGGAAGTGGCGGGCTGGCGTCATTGGTCCGAGAGCAGGTCGACGCAGCAACATGATGATCTCGCGTTGCCGATGGTCAATAAACATCGGGCATTGTTGCGCATCTCTCAGGAACAAGATGCCAACAGCGAGGTCCTCGCGACTTTGATATGTTGTCGCAAAGGGTTAAGCCGGTGACCAGGGAGGATGTAGCGAGGCGGGAGTGCCGGCTGATCCCGGCTATCTTCTTATAACGCGTCCTGCTCACCCTGCCAAGGCTCCATTGTGTCCGGCATCGTGTTCTATCCCTCCATTTCAAATGAAACTCCACCAAGGCCAAAGTCCAAAGTCTCCTAAAGCTGTAGAAGGACTCCGGTTAGCGAACAGCAGGGTTGCTGAGCCTCTCTGGAGACGCGTACCGTATTATGATGACTATCCAATCGGAAGGCTACAGTGCGGTTCCGTATGAGAAGTCGCCGCGGATCATAACACTCTTTCAGATGCAAACTATTCGCTTTCGTTCACTGACCAAATGTTCAGCCCAAGATTCTCACCATGACCCTCATCAGATTCGACTGATAAGAAGCCATCACCTCCCTCACACGACACATCCCCCACCCCTGCATAAAGCCGCCCTCTCCCGTACAAAAAATAGCCATCGCTCTCACATCAGATTGCCACCTGTCTCACGTCTCACACTAGGTAGACGTGGACCACACACCACTCCGCCTCCCCCTGCGCCTTCCCTCCGCTCACCCGCGTATTAGCCAATCGCGGACAGGCTCGTATAATGCGTATTGCCCCACCCGTCTGTTCGCATCCTCTTTTACTGCAGACTGCGTGGCATGGCAAGGGGGTTGGGCGTGGGAGGGGAACGGTAATCGATAGTTCCTGATTAGTTACCTATTTGAGAAACTGGCACCAATTACCTAGAACGGCCGAGTTTGATCGAGCGTCGAGTGAGAATACCTAGGAGTCGCTATTGTGGCTTGATAGTGATTCGTCTCTGGTTCATTCAGAACGATGTACCTCTCTCGAGACTTATATCATGCATACAGTATCGTTCACGACTAGATTATTCGACGGAAACGTATCTTGCGATACGAGAACAGGGACCAGGTGCTGAGGGGAGCGCGTCAACGCCAAAACTCAATTCAGCCCACATAACCTTCAAGTCACCAAGCTTGGGCGCTCAATATCGCCCTCTCCAATGATGCAGCTACATTCTCGCATTAACATGAGCGATAAAGCTTCTTCTACATATCTACATACAACAGCGTCTCCAACAAGACCGAGCTCTTCGGTCTTTCTGAACTATGCCGGTCCCGGTCCGGCCCTTCTATAATGAAAACCCCAGGGATCCTCTCGTCAACAACAACCACAACAACAGCGGTCCAGCCTCTTCCAATGTGTGTACCCAACGGCGCCATTGCCCCCGTGTTATTTTCCGGCTCCCCACAAAGCAGATTAAAACAAGCTAGGAAGGCATTCTACCCTTCGATGGGAAATGATATGGATAGAAACGAAAAAAAAAATCAAGCGTAGAATAAGAAGGAGAAATGTGCGAGGCGGCCGCGATCCGACAAAAAACTCCGGGAAAATGCAAGACACGTGGTACGGACATAACGCTCAAACGATGCAATGCGCGAAACTCTACTCAAGAGTTCTCTTCCTCTCTCTCTCAAACCTCATGTCGGTCGTCCAGCTCGAAGCTCCTCTTCTGGCTGATGCGGCGGTAAAATGGCATCCTCTGGTTGAAGAGGCGCATCTTTGGGCTTCCGGGACCACTGGATCGCTTGTTGAGCACAAAGAACTTGTACAGCATACCGAGTATCGCGAAGCCAACTACGAATCCGAGGATCGTAACCAGCAACCAGTGCTTGGCGAGCCAGAAGATGACCTTGACATCTGTTCTGTGCCAGCTGTTGCCGAGGTGGTGGGTGAAGAAGGACCACGAGTGGTTGTTGTATTCCTCGGGGAAGAGGATGCGGACGCGGTCTGCATCGACGGGGGAAGCGTTGTTATAGTGGCGCCAGACGAGCGACAGGAAGAGGGGACCGGTGGATGCCATGACGGTGATGTAGGGCAAGGGCCAGCGACGGTTGTAGTCGGTTAGAGAGTCGATGGCCTTGAGAAAGAAGGGGTGGCGGGGGATGGCACCCATGGCGTCGTTGGAGATTCCGGTGGGGATTGTGCGGCGGACCCAGGCTGGGTAGGCGAGAAGAGGATCGAGGCTGCGGTTGCATCCCTGGGATTGTTAGTACGAGGTGGTTAAGAGAGAAGGTTGTACGCACATCGTCGAGGTCGATGTAGATTCCACCAAAGTGGTGCAGAACAAAGTATCGGATGGCATCAGCGCGCTGGATGGGGTACGGGTAGCCGTCAAAGGTCTCGAGGAACCACGGGTATCTGAGCATGTTAGCGATACGCCTTATCGCGTCCGTATTTTCCGACATACTCAGCAGCGATAAACTCGCGCGACTTCTTGTCGGTCCACAGCTTGTACTCGTAGTCGGGGTGGAGATCCAAGCAGCTCTGTTGAGGACCCTTCCAGTGCGCGGGAATGCTCTCGTTGATGTACGTCTGGTGAATGATTTTGGGAATCAATTGCGGCGCCTCATTGATAGCGCTCGAGTTGGGCGCAGGGAGCTCTCCGCGGAGAATGGCATCTTCGCGGCCAGAAGCGATCAGGAGACCGAGCAGTGTCCATACGCTGTGCACTGCGAAGCCGAGGACGACAATGGTGACGAGCAGGAATATGGTGACGCCTCTCCGCATGGTTGCTGTTATTGTTCTCTGCCTCCTTTCCCTCGGGGAGCGTCGTGCACGGGCTGGAGTGGTGGAAGAGAGCCGAAGTCGCGATGACAGTATAGCGATGTAAAATTAAAAGAGGTACAATTTCAAGCTTCTGGCAAGCATCAACGTCCGTCTAGTACTTGGCGGGAGAGGGAGAGAAGAAGGGCAGAGGCGTGGGACAAAAGATGGGCGTCTGCTGCGCGCTCTAGAAGGAGGCTGTGCTCGGACTGCCCAATCTCGCTTATCCCGCAGACCCCTGTGCCTGGCCGATCTCCAGACCCACGTTAGCGCGGGTCGCTCTTGCCCCCTCAGGCACTTCACATGTCAACACGGGGCGAGATGCGAACACACCGGCCGTGACCGTTGCGGTGAATGTCCTGCTGTCTGCCTTTGCTCCACCATGTCCGACTCCATCTTCACCGTCTAGTCAGCAGTCATGTACAGCCTCGTCTCACACTCTCGCACCAAGCTCTACACTCGGTCTTTGTCGCGAGAGGCTGTGTCGTGAGGCATTTCCGACCCGCCTATGACGCGCCCTTGCAGCACACTACATTTCCCATGCTCGCTTTCTACATGTTGTCCACCTTTTTACGCATCCAGCCAAGAGTGGCACACAAGTCACCTACGTCTACCAAGAAGCGGTACATTTACCCGCGATAAGCCAGCAGCCGCTGCCTACTACAACGCCTCACTAGCTGTTGCTAGGGTGTTTGGCGGGCAAATTTGCTTTTGCAACCGCGGCTAGTGGAGCATGGCCCACCGAACTGGACAAAACCCAAGCTTTGGTGGGCTGGCAAAGTGCTCGACTGCAGCCAGTGGGGAGTGCGTAGTACAAAATGTCGCGGTTGCTACTTGAACTGGTATTGCAACCTGGGCTTGGGTATCGCGACCCCGGTACTTGTTCGAGAAACTTCACGGCTGGAAGCGAGCTTCATGACGTACGAACCAAGGCTGGTCTACGCAATGACGATGGATGTCCAGAATTTGAGAGATTCGCGGCAGCGGGCAGGTTTACACTCGGTTGCACCACTGTTTTCGGTCTGCGCGTTACAAAATTCTTAGCTTACACGGAGCCCTGTTTGTTTAGCGCAGTCTTGTCATTCGAGCAACTGCTACGTAAATACTACCAAGACAACTTATCAGAGTTATTTATCAGAATTACTTATACCATCGTTTTTTTAGATAGCATTGCCGCAAGTGTCGTTCTCCCACGGTTGTCCTGGGCTTGACGGTCGCTATGATGTCCGCCAGCCATGCCACTTTTCTTCCTAAGCTGTCCACCATCTTACTAGCCATTTCTTTCTCGTTTACACGCTTGTCAACCAAGAACACCGGTTCTAAGATGCTGCTTATTCAATCCGCGTGCTGTGGCAAGCGCAACCCTTGCATTGGAGAGCGAGACAATATCACGTGACCGGAGTCGGCAGCTTCCCTCTAGGCTTCGGCGGTATTGCTAAAACGGTAACAACACCTCACATCCATCACGGATTCTACAACTGTTGTTTCTCTTACAACACACAGGCGATCGTGAAGACACACAAGAGATATGCGACAATGCACGCATCAGGTTATTCGCGAGCTCATTATGCTCGAGCCGCCAGACCCCTGGCAGTCTAAGCCACTGCCTGCACGCCTCAGCTCATCACCTCCAGCACTCCAGCCTTCCCGTACCTAGGCAGTAACACCTAACACAATCACTCCAACTCCGACTCCGACCCTCGTAGGCACCACAGAAACGCTTTCTCATATCGTTCGTTACCCGACGAAGTGCCTGCTTCGAATGCCTCTCGATGCGGCTTGTACAGGTAAAGGCCGACAGCAGCTTCAGCCTTGTCAATCATGACAGCACCTCCACCCCGCCCTATGCGATATTGTCGCATACTTGGGGCGACGATGGAGATGAACTAAGTTATGACGATATGCGCAACGAGACAGGAAAAGGGAAGAGCGGTTACGCCAAGTTGCAGTTCTGTGCTGAGCAAGCCATCAAAGACGGCCTTCAGCATTTCTGGATCGACACTTGCTGCATCGACAAGTCAAGCAGCGCTGAACTCTCGGAGGCTATTACTTCCATGTTCCGCTGGTACAAGAATTCGGCCCAATGTTACGTGTACCTAGCAGATGTTACGACGAAGAAAAGGAAAGCCGATCACGAACCACCCGATCACGAAACGCCCAATGCCGCCTGGATGTCGGCTTTCCGAAACAGCAGATGGTTCACTCGAGGCTGGACACTTCAAGAACTACTTGCCCCTCGCGTTGTCCTCTTTTTCTCTCGCGATGGAGAGCTGCTTGGCGACAAGTTCAGCCTAGAGCAACACATCCACGACGTCACGCGTATTCCCATCCCTGCCCTTCGAGGAGCCCCCCTACACAGCTTCTCTGTCGATGACCTTATGTCATGGGCCGCGAACCGTATCACAAAGCGCGAGGAAGACAGTGCGTACTCACTGCTCGGGATATTTGGCGTCAGCATGGCGCCAATATACGGAGAACAACGGGTGGCAGCATTTAGAAGGCTTCGGAAAGAGATAAGGGAGGCTACTCAGGACCAAGGTTCGTCTATGGAGGACGGCAAGAGGCAGGCACTCATGGAGTCCCTGCGATTCGACCAAATCGACGCGCGCTATGCGACGATCAAAAACGCCCATGCTAAGACATGCAAGTGGTTGCTGCGAAAATCAGAGCACACTGAGTGGCTTGACCCGACCAGACTACCCAACCATCACGGCTTCTTGTGGATCAAAGGAAAACCAGGAACCGGGAAGTCAACATTGATGAAGTTTGCCTTCAGCCAGGCTAGCAAAACAAGAAAAGACAGCGTTGTGATTGCCTTCTTCTTCAATGCACGAGGTGAGGTCCTCGAGAAGACTATCATCGGGATGTATAGGTCACTTCTACTGCAGCTTCTCGAGAAAGTTCCTACGCTACGGTGCAATCCCGGCTCGCTGAGTCTGATACCATCGACTATCAGCGCGGATTATCAGTGGACTACGTATTCGCTAGAAGATCAAATCCAGCAAGCTGTATTAAGTCTCGGAGAAACACCCGTGATATGCTTCATCGATGCGCTTGACGAGTGCGGACAATGGCAAGTGCGGAGCATGATCTCCTTCTTTGCGAACCTTGGCGAGCTCGCAGTTTCATCCGGCAGGTCTTTCCGAGTCTGCCTGTCGAGCCGACACTATCCTGAAGTCACGATTCCGACAGGTATCAGTTTAGTGCTCGAAGGACAAGAAGGCCACACCCAGGATATCAATAACTACCTTGAAAGTGCGCTAAAGATCGGAACTAGTGCACGGGCACAAAAGATTCGAAGGGATCTACAGGAGAAGAGTTCCGGTGTGTTCATGTGGGTTGTGCTTGTGACTGACATCCTGAACGAAGAGTATGATGGCGGCCGGATGTATGCTCTTGAGCGAAGATTGAAAGAAATCCCAGCAGATCTACACGAATTGTTCCGGGACATACTCACACGCGACTCAAAAGACAAAGAAGAACTAATACTGTGCTTACAATGGGTACTCTTTGCGAGGCGACCATTGCAACCGGAAGAGCTGTATTATGCAATCATCGCTGGAATTGAGCCTGATGCACTTGCCAGTCATCACCATCAGGAAATCACACAGGACACAGTCAGAAGGTTTCTGCTTAGATCGTCCAAGGGTCTTACTGAGATGACCAAGTCCAAGAAAGAAACGGTACAATTCATACACGAGTCGGTGCGAGACTTCTTGCTAAAGGAGAATGGCCTTAGCAAGATCTGGCCAGAGTTCGCAAACAATTTTCAAGGCCAGAGCCACGATCGATTGGAGCTGTGCTGTTTCAACTACATCAGCATCGACATTGCCACATCTTTACAGCTTCCCGACGATCTACCGAAAGCATCCTTACCAGCGTCGGCGGACTTGCGCAAGTCAGCAGCCAAGAAATTCCCCTTCCTGGAATATGCTGTCCAAAACGTGTTGTATCATGCCGACACAGCAGAAGGCGGAGGCATCTCCCAAACGGACTTTCTTCACAGCTTCCCGCTTCCCCGATGGGTCAAGCTCGACAACCTGTTTGAGAAGCACCAAATACGGAGACATACGCAAGGCGCTAGTCTTCCCTACATACTAGCTGAGCTGGATCTGGCGAATTTGATCAGAGTTCTCGGTTCAGCCAGCTCTTGTATGGACATTGAGAAAGAGCGCTATGGTTGTCCTCTTTTTGCTGCAGCTGCTACGAGCAGTGAACAGGCTGTCGACCTATTTTTGGAAACCATCGAGGTTCAAGATATCTATAGCAGCCTCGTTGCAGAAGTGGGTGAACGAATATCCCAGCGTAAGTCAGCGGGGCGCGCTGCAAGCCGTGACTTTGTGTTCTCAAAGTCGAGAAGTTTTCTCGTGAATGCGGGACAGCTTGATCACCCTAGGGTTCTTGCGGTGTTGATCGCATCAGGGAAATTCGAGATCGATTCGCAAGACTCGAACGGTAGGAATGCGCTGTGGTGGGCTTCCAATAATGGCTCTGAGATGCTGGCGAGGTTGTTGCTTGCTGTAGATCCTGCTATGGTCGACAGTAGAGACAAGAATGGCAACACCTCACTGATTGCAGCATTAAATAGAATGGATCTAGAGATGGTCGAATTACTTTTAGCAAAAGGCGCAGACGTCAACGTAGGAAGTCCTCGGGGGGAAGCACTCTATTTAGCTTCACTTGGCGGCCACAGGAAAATCGTGGAGATTCTACTGGACAAAGGCGCTGATGTTAATACTCAGGGTAGAGAATATGGCACTGCACTCCAGGCAGCTTCATCTCGTGGCCGCAAAGAGATCGTAGTGCTACTACTAGAAAAGGACGCTGATGTTAATGCTCAGGGTGGATATTATGGCACTGCACTCCAGGCAGCTTCAGTAGCTGGCTACAAAGAGGTCGTAGAGAGGCTACTACATAAGGGCGCTGATGTTAACGTGCAGGGTGGAGAATATGGCACTGCACTCCAGGCAGCTTCATATTGTGGCTACAAAGAGATCGTAGAGAGGCTACTAGACAAGGGCGCTGATGTTAATGCTCAGGGTGGATATTATGACACTGCACTCCAGGCAGCTTCATATTATGGCTACAAAGAGATTGTGGCATTACTATTGGAAAAAGGCGCACATGTTGGTAACGCACTTCAAGAAGCTTCAAAGCGCGGTCACAATGACATTGTGGCGCTGCTCGAGAAGCATATTGAAGCGGGGGCATCTAGGTAGCGTCATAGTTATCACCTCTTCTTTGTCAAGTATTTTAAATACTCGTGACTAAGTGATTGATATGTCCTGCAAAGCCTCAAGAGGGGCTCTTTTTATGGGCAGTTAGTTCCCAATACGTGTTACCATGATGAGGTCGATTGTCCAGTGGCGTCTTATGAATGCCATATCGCTTTGCACGTTTGAGCTGGCGAGTTACTAACACCTTGGACGCGGCTGTATGAGAGCGAACCGAAGCGTGATTCTCTTACCAAAATGGCCTCTGCTTTTTCTTCGCAGTGATGCGCCCATGGCCAGTGAACCATTACTTCCCGCTGTAATTCTTGCCATGGGACATACGAAGGATGGAGCGGTGGAGCGCGCCGACCTCACCATCAAGCAGTTGCAACTCCAGAACCATGCATCTTCGCATGCTCACCCATTCGCCATCATCATCTTGGATATCTCGCCTACGACCTATGTTTTCCTCTTAGCCATGCTCCTAGCTCCCTCTCCTACTTGAGTTGCGTGCGACTAGCACTCCGCATGAGTCCTCTTAACACGATGATTCTTACACTAGAACTCTGGATCTTCCTCGTTGCAGTGGTTACAGCAACACCAGTTTTCTCCAACGCACCAACCTCCATTCAGAATGCGCCTGTCATCTATGGCGAACCACCCGGGCCACGCACGTCGTTTGTTGTAACTTCCAACGTGTGTATTTGTTTGTTATCTGGTCTACTTGGTAAACACGAACCTTCGCCCCATTAGTAACAAGACCTACAACTGACATATCTAGGATACCGCATTCGAGTTTTCAACGGCGATTCGTACAAACGCATCACCTTGACTCAAGTCTACGTCTTCATCCTCTACTTCCTCTCGATAGGATTCGTCCTCGCTGCCGCAATCGTCAACAACGGGCTCGGGCTCAATACACATGGTGTGTGCAGGATAACCATGAGGATATGCATTGTCTTCTACGCCGGCAGTAAAGTGAGCATGTACGTCAGCCTTGTTCCTGGACGACACGAGAACATCACGGAAACAGCTCACGGATTCATCAAACAGGTATCTATTCCTCGTCGAACGAGCACACGCGCTCCGAGCACCCTACATGTCCCGCTACCACGACCTCCTCTGGCTATTCAGCACAATCGGAATCGTATCGAGCCTCGGCGCCGTCGGCATCGTCGCATTCGTGTTACCCGTGTACAGGATGTCTGAGGAGGACAAGCGCTGTCGTATTGGTGTCAAGCGGTACACTGGCGTTCCGCTGCTGACATGCGACATCATCATCAACGTCTACCTTACGCTCGTCTTCGTCTACCTCCTCAGCCCGCTGATGAGAGGCGCACAGCTCTCGGGCTCGGGTGTCATGGGTCGTTTGGCGCTGTGGATCGGGAATACGTGTGGTCGGGCAGAGCGCAGGGCCGCGGTTGAGCTTCAGCGGTCGAATCAGGTTATGACGAAGAAGGTGGAGAGACTGCTTTGGAAGACGTGCATTGGGTCGGTTCTTGTTATTGTGCCGACTGCGGCGAATCTTACATCCCTGTCCATTCTTCAAGGAAATGAACTGGCTTTTGTAAGTTGACATCTAAGAGACTCATAGCTCACTCACTAACATGTTACTGGTGGCAGGTTTGCCTTACGATCTGCACCTTTGACGGTATGTTGTTGCTTGTGAGTTTAGACTTGGCTGACTGGTGTTGCGACAGTTACATGGGCTGCTGTGGTTTTTCACTGGCTCACGATGGCTGGTACCGACGAGCGAGAAGAGACTTCTGCGACGTGGGTGACAACCTCTTCGGTCTGTTCGTAGCTGACGCGTTGTAGACCATCGGCACGTCAAAGTGCATGTACGCCACGTCCACGCGCTGCTCCGCCTCCTCCCGTGCGAAAGAAGTCATCAGTATTATCGACCATGGACCTGGAAATGATGTCGATCGATGCGGACGAGGACGAAGAGGAAACTGCTTCCGGTGGCCCAAGTCTCAACAAAAGCGACGCATCGACCGCGAAGAATCACAGTCCTGGCTTACGTTCGGAAGCGCACTGGAGAGATTCTGGACATTCTACCCCGGTGGCTGATACGAACATGTCCAACAACGCGGCCAATTCACATTGATCCTGTTCAGAAATCCGAATCCTCCTCTTCGATGATGACTTGCGAGAGCAGACCCCGCCTGCGAGGCCCAGAGACCTTTTTCAACACTACGGGCGTCGCACTGGGGGAATGATCGATAGTGTCCTCCTTCTTGACACGCCGCGCCGCTCTATATTCTGCGGCTGTTCTTCCCTGTTCATGCTCCACGGGGACAACAGTTGCATCGATCTTGAGAGTTGATGAGAGAAACCTAAAGACGACGAAGAGGACGGTGCCGGTGATGCATCCTATCAGGCCGGCTGTTCCAAGGTAGACGTATAGAGTCTGTGCAATCAGTATCAGGATATGAAGAAGATTCCAAATTGAATACCTCTATTCTCTCTAGCCACTTGACGCTGAATGGCATGGACAGCACTCTGATGATGGCCTGTGCAAGGTGGATGAAGGGCAGTAGGAAGAATGTGGTGACGTTGTAGAACGGGCGCAACAGGATAATGACTAAATTGATGAGTCTACTGATGGGGAACCAGATCACGTGTGCGAATACGACAGCGAGGCGTGTGACGACGTCGAGGACTGTTGCAGCGTCCATGGCGGCAGACGTGGTGATGTCTAAGCGTGGGTGGAGGAGGCGCAGGCGACTCAGGACAGGGCCGACTGGGGCGAGGATCCGCGTCATTGGCTGGTGCGGCGAGGTGGCTATCGGCGATTGAGTGGCATCAGGCATGGAAATCTTGACCCCTGTGTCCCGCTGCAGCTCCCTCCAAGCAGGCCGGCCTAGTAATAGCTTGACGGGTGCGTGGCACGCTCTCTGACCTCAATCTGTCGTGACCTACCCATGCACTCGCCCGCCGCCGTCGCGTCTCGTTGCGTGCGCCGCCTGTCATGGGGAACCAGAATTCGCGGTCGACGACACCCACGTCGAACCCGCAATCGCCCACCAACACGCACAACAACGTGACTGCATCACATGGCCCCGACCGTCCGCATACTCACCACCACCACCTGCCCCATCTCCACCCCCCACACAGCCAACACCACTCGGCCCGCCGCCGCGAATCCATCCAGGCGCTCAGTGCCGCCAAAGCGCCTGCAGCTCCCAGCGTGAGCCTCGAGAACGCAGAGAGCCATCCCACGTCGGCCCGCCCCATTTCGCGTGGGAGGGCGCAAGCCGGAGGGACTAGCACAAAGACCGTCACGACGCAGCTGCGCGCCGCCCAGGACCTGTACAACACCACCCGAGCAGCAGCAGACAGTATGGGCAACGAGCAGAGCAACCAAAAGGGCCACAGGGACAAGGACAAGCACCACGTCTCGCCCCGCGATGCAAACACCACCCCGCCGTCGCAGCCCGCTGCTGCTGCTGCCATTGTACCTGACACCGTCGCCGTTCAGCAACAACAACAAGAACAACCCCCCGCCGCCGAAGCAGAGACAGAAGCAACACCCGAAGTCCCCGCCCGCTCGCCCTCGCCCACCCTCCCCGTCGACGTCCCCTCCTCGACCTCGCACCCCGACCCCCGCGCCTCATCACCCTCGGACCTGCCCTCACCAACCTCTGCCTCCATCACCGCCGACTACCTTATCCCGGCCTCGGCCTCGCAATTCTCGCGGCCCCCGCGCCTGCCCCTGCCCATTGAGGAAGAAGTGCACACGCCCGGTAGTCCCATCATTGCGCCGCAAGAACTCGCTGGCTTCAATGGCGTAGACGAGATATGGACGCCGGTGCATGAGAGCGATGCGGATGGCATGTTGCCGCGGCGCAGCTCCATGGTGAGTAGTACGACGGCGGGGGAGGATGAGGATGGGGATTTGGGCGAGGAGTTTAAGGGGGGTGAGGGGCGGCCGACGGTGCCGACGTTGATTGAGGTATGTTGATGCTTTCAGTTTTTTTTGGAGTTGGGGTGTGAGGAATTTCGCTGACTTGTGGATAGTGGGAAGGGCCTGGTGAGCGGGTCTATGTGACGGGAACGTTTGCGGGGTGGAATCGAAAGTACAAGTTGCATCGCAAGTAAGTGGTTGTTGGTTTTTTGGAATGTTTTGGGGTCTGCATCAGCCACACGGGTAGAGGCAGTGGAGGACGACTCTTTCACCTCCCTGCGTCTACCCGTTCGTGGCTGTTGGCTCCACTCGGCTGAGACCTGGTCAATCATTCCCAAGAGGCTTGAACTCTATTTCATGATTTCCTCTTTCGAGGTTACACCGCACACCGACAATACTGACATGTCTACAGTGGACCCAGCAAGAAGAAAGATGCCCTCTCGGCCTACGTCTCCGTCACCCCAGGAACCCACCACCTCACCTTCCTCGTCGACAACGACATGCGGACATCCGACAAGCTCCCCACGGCTGTAGACTACACCAACATCCTCGTAAACTACATCGAAGTCCCCTACCCAGAACTCACGCCTCTCCCCGCCAGCCCTCCAGCTGCCGCCGCAGCAAACGACCCTCTGGACGACTCTGCAACACCCGTCCAGGAACGCGAAGCGCCAGTTGGCATGTACCCGCCCCAAGTCCTGCCACCATCCCCACCTCCAAACGCAACCACGAACCCCATCCCGACCGTCACCGCACCCCCCATCGAACCCAACAAACCAGTCGTCCCCGAGCCAACGAAGAAATACCACCAAAACATCCCCCGCTACCTCCTCGACCTCGACGCGCCTGAAGAGTCATCCCGCTTCGCCCGCGCAAACGCCATGACGAATAACCTTCCGACTCCACCCACGCTGCCCGGGTTCCTCGGCAAGAGTATATTGAACGGGACGACGCCGATGAAGGACGATAGCAGTGTGTTGATTCACCCGAATCATACGGTGCTGAATCATCTGGCGACGAGTAGTATTAAAGATAATATACTGGCGACGAGCGCGACGACGAGGTATAAGCAGAAGTTTTTGACGACGATTATGTATAAGCCTAAGGAGGAGGGTGGGGAGGTGTACTAGGGGGGATGGGTTTGTGTGTGAGCTTCGGCTTTTGGTGCTGGCAGTTTTTGGCTTTTGCCTATTGTGTTTATATTGTATCGTGTGTTTCTTGGGTTTTCTTTTTCTGGTTCTGAGAAGGAATTTCTGGGAGCTGGGGAGTTTGTTTTTTCTTTCAGGAAGCGGCATATATACGGAAGCTATGAGTTTATGGGGGTTTTCTTTTCTAGGTTCAATACCCCCCAGCGGTAGGTCTCTTTCTCCCTCGTCCCCTGCCCTCGTGTTGGTCTAAGGGTCGGGGTATGATTGCGGAAAACAAAATGGAAGGCAGACATGCTAGCAGAACGGGAAAGAGTACAAGCAATGATTGTGAGAAGATGTTTGTATGAGCTGCTGCGAATCATCAATGAGCTGTATGTGATAATATCACGGTCATGTGATGGATGGATGCACTTCACGATCAAAGTAAGGGACGCGGTACAACGCGAAGTATACCAAGTATCGGGGAGAAAGAACAGAGAGCCAACCCAGAGAACTCGAATCGCAAGACTTTTCCGACCATATCTCAGAGAGAGCGTATTCGCGCGGAGACCGTGAAATGGATACGCGTTCCTCTCCCACAGAAAGCGGAGCCGTCGGCTCCGAGCCATGTTTGCCCCGCTTTCTGTGGGAACGTCCCCAACGTCGAGATCGCGCGACACCCTTGGTAGAAATGGCATTACGTTGTACCTGCGATCGGATTGTAGAGAGTGCAGGGGAGATGGCATCAGGAGAGGTCGTGATAGGACGGATTTCAAGCTTTGGCTTTCCCCCACTTCGAGACGCGTGGAGATGGCGGTCTGGCAGCATGTCCCGTCTAGTAATGCGACGGCCGTCAGCGCGGGGATGCGTCGTGAGTCCTGGTTAGATGAACAGAACGAGTAGCTATATATTAGTGATGAACAGCGTCATTGGTCCTCGGTAATCACGCCGGCAGAGAGGGATAATGCATTGTGGAAGTAACGAAAGCAGATCGAGAACTCGAAACAGCAATGTAAGTTACATGCCTCTGCAACGAATGGGGACAGGGTCCAATTATCTCGAGAGGTACCTGCGGTGCCGACGAGCGGCCCCCCTCATCCTCTTTTGCCAACACGCTATGCAGGTTCCGGTCCGCCGCTGAGAAGACATGTGCGGAGGTTTGGGGGATGGGAGATGGGGTCGCTGGTTGTATAAAGGTACCTTGCCGCACTTCTGAAACAAGACGGTTTTCCATCCAAGGATTTGGTATCTCTCCTCTTGGCTCGAGTCCTCCCCAATCCGAAACCAGAACGACATCGTAATCCACAATGAAGGCGCTCATCTACAATGGAGTGGGAAAGTGCAAGCTCGTAGACAAAGAGATCCCCCGACTGAGCGGCGGCCTCGATGCCCTCGTCAAGATGCAACGAACCACCATCTGCGGCTCAGACCTACACATCCTGAAAGGCGACGTCCCAACGTGCACTCCAGGACGGACTCTGGGCCACGAAGGCATCGGCGTAATCGAGGACGTTGGACAAGAAGTCAAGAACTTTAAAAGAGGGGATCGCGTGCTGATTCGGTGTATCACGTGCTGTGGTACTTGTCAGTTCTGCAAGAAAAGGTACCCAAGTTAAACACCCACATGCCATCGCATCCAAGAAAACACCTTGCTAACATTTTCGTCTTCTTTTTCATGTAAAGCATGGCCGACTGCTGTACAAACGCGGGCTGGATCCTCGGCCACACCACCGACGGCACGCAAGCCGAATACGTCCGCATCCCCTACGCCGATACCTCGCTGTTCCCTGTGCCCCGTGGCGTAAATGACCGCACACTCCTCCTCTTCAGCGACATCTTGCCCACCGGTCTCGAAGTCGGTGTCCTCCGCGGTAACGTACAACCAGGCTGTACGGTCGCGATCGTCGGCGCGGGGCCCGTCGGTCTCGCAGCGGGTCTGGCGGCGCAATTGTATGCGCCGCGTAAACTTGTCTTTTTCGATATGGATGAGTATCGGCTTGGTGTTGCGAAGAGGATGGGGGCGACGCATGTGTATAATGTGAAGGATGTGAGAGGTTCAGTGCGGGAGCTGGTCGCGGAGCATATGGATGATGCGGATGGGTTTGATGTTGTCATGGAAGCCGTGGGTATCCCTGAGACGTTTGGTATGTGTGAGGAGCTTGTGGCGAAGGGGGGCCATATTGCGAATATGGGGGTGCATGGGCGGAGTGTGGATTTGCATATTGAGCGGTTGTGGGCGAGGAGTACGACGATTAGTATGGCGTTGGTGTCGGCGCATACGATTCCGATGTTGTTGGGGTTGTTTGCGGCGGGGAAGATTGATGCGAGTGCCATGGTTACGCACGGTAAGAATGCTTGTTCTTTCTTCTCTTCACATGTGCGATTTCTGGGAGATGTGCGTGTGCTGACAGCTCCCCTTTGCAGACTTCAAGTTTAGTGATATCGAGAAGGCGTATGACCATTTTGCACGGGCGGCCGAGACAAAGTGTCTCAAAGTCAGTATTGAATTTGACACTCCGGGGCGAGAGCAGAGGTTGTGATAATTTCACCCCTTTTTTTCATCCCTACATGGAACTTGTCGACACAGAACCTTCCCTAGCGCACTTCAACGTCCACTGTTTCGCATGCATTTCAAACGCGCCCCTCGAATTCGCATACTCATTCGCAATCTTGACTTCGACCGCGCTCTCCAACTCAGGGTGATCCAGCAGCGTCCTCAGACTCATCAGAATCTTCTCCATGGTATGGTTATGGTGCCAGTCTTCTCCCAGCATCTTCCAGCTCACGACTCCCGTCCTGCTGTCCATGTTGGGATGATAGATTTTGGTTGTGAAATTCACTTTTGGCGGCTTCTCCGGGTAGTCGTCGGTGAATTGGATGTGGAAGGCAAAGGTTCCGCCTTCGTAGGGGGAATTGTCGAGGCCTTGAAGCGTCCCGGTCCATTCGAAAATGTCGTTGTGTTTGAGGTCGACGTGGTAGCCTTCTGCGGGGCTTTTGCGCAGGCTTTGGAACTCTTTTTCGAGGCGTTTCTTGGTGGGCGTCATGGTTGGTGAACGATTTTGAGGGGTGAGAGAGAACTTGCAATGGATTGTTCCTGCAACACGTCGTGCAACTCGAGAAAAGGAAGTGTTGAGGTTAGTCGCGGACTTTGGCATACGTCATGGTGCGTGTACTACCACGCCTTAGTTTAACGCGACTGCCGACCCCTTACTATCGTCACAGTTGACAAACTGCACCAATGGGAAAGGGACATAGCCCCCTGATTGCCTGGAGTGGGAGCAATGCGGCATTCACAGGCATATTGCTATGGATCATCTGGTCAGTAATGTGGGAAGCACTGAAGTTTGGTCGATATGCTACTAGCGTAGTGACACGGCACATAGAACGTACCCAGTAAGCATTCTAGTGACGAGGACGGAGACCACCACGATAGCTTTGATGACATTGATAGAACTGATTAATTGAGAGGAAGTAGTTCGAGATGACTTGGTGAATGAGATTAGAAAGATTTAGGAGAACTTCTCGTCCTTCATAGATCTACGGTATCGTCTACCTTCACAATAATCTACAGCATCATCGTCATGTTGAAAGTTCAGAGATGGGGCAGCGTCATCTCCGGCCGCTATCCGCTGGCATCGCTGACAGCTTTGATATGAGCACATGGATGTGAGGTTACACACGGGCTTACTTATTACTGCTAGGTGTTGATTACAAAATCCTGACAACATTGCTCTAATCGGCATTATCAGTCATGTCGTAGAAACT
Organism: Alternaria solani; assembly: GCA_002952155.1. NCBI lineage: Eukaryota > Fungi > Ascomycota > Dothideomycetes > Pleosporales > Pleosporaceae > Alternaria > Alternaria solani. The sequence continues at coordinate 218,404 of CP022030.1, read as the reverse complement.
GTCGACTAAGACACAAACCCGATGAACTTCACGAAAACTGACTCAACAGAACCCGAGCACGTCCTGATAAGATAATAATAGAAAGAACCGAAGATGTTTGTATCAGAAAGAGGAAGACTTGAGAAATACACATCCGCCATATCCTCACAGCTGCTGCATATCATTAGTCCCCTTGTAGATTAGTCGAAGATCAAACAGCGGAGCTCAGCGCGTAGAATGCGAGACCTTCCTTCGCTTGCTTGGAGCATGCGCATCACCCTCCACATTCGTCGTGTCATCACACATCCACACATCACAGACCGGTAGATCATCATCCGACAAGTATCCATGCTGGCGGAAGAACTCAGGCGGCGTCTCTTGGACAAGAACGGAATCTTGATCATGGTCTGCAATCTGCTGCCGTTGGCGATAAGTGTCAATGGGTGTCTCGCTTACCAGAACGGAGTCGTGCCCTGGCGGTGGCGGAAGATGTTCGTAGTATCCTTGCTGTAAGTAGTCGTTCATAATCCCGTTCAAGCTCTCCTCGGAGCAATCGCTGTCATCACTTGCATCTTCAGTGACATGATACATACCTCGTCGGGGTTTGGATGGAGCCTTTGGTAGACTGGCGAACTGCGCGGCCTCATAGTCTTGCATGATGGATGGCAACGGAGTGTTTACACGCCAACGTTGAGCCGGTACCGTCGTCCTATGTGTATCTTGAGCCTGGCGCAAATTGAAGGGCCGCGAATTGGTCCCTGGACTCTGAACACCACCGATAATACCAGCCGTAGCGTGGTTATAAATCGACTTGGGAATAATGTCGACAAGATCACGGTTCTTTTCCCGAGGTTCCCAGTCTGCAGTCGCCTTCGCGTACAGGTCCTCGAAGTCTTCAGCATACGATGTAAACCACTCGTGATCGAGAGCCTCCGAAGCTGTCATACGCTCTTCCTCCTTGAGGACAAGCAGACCCTTGATGAAGTCTTTTGGATGGTAGCTGACATTGGCCCACGACGGATGATAAGGGTCGTCCAGGTTACTGAGGTCGCAGATGGCTGCGAGACCCATGATCACCCCGCGAGGGTTGGTATCGTACTCCGGGTGTCTGCGATCGCTGAACATCAAGTCGCCTGTAAGCACAGTAGCCGTAATCGAGCCGATGGACCACATGTCGACAGCTTTTGAGTAACCGTCATCGGCTGGAATCGCCTTGTTGAGTCGGTGGATCTCAGGCGCCGTGTACTCCAAGGTACCGACGTATGAGAACATTCGATGATACTTGTTGTTTTGTGGCGGGTTCTGGCTGTTCTTCCCAGGCAGAAATCTAGCACTGCCAAAGTCGGTGATGATGACGCGAGCGCCATATTCAAGAGATGAAATGAGTATGTTATCTGGTTTCAGATCCCGGTGTACGATGTCTTGATCGTGGAGGTACTCGATTCCTCTCAAGACCTGGTAGATTATAAGTGCAGCATGCAGACCATCGATCCGGCCGTCTTTGAACTCGATAAAAGAAAACAGGTCACCGCCCGTGACGAGCTCTTCAAAGATGTAGATGGTGTTGTTACTCCGAAAGACCTTTTCGATGGTGATGATGTTGGGATGACTAAGGTCTTTGAGAATGTCAAACTCGCGAAAGCACTTGGTCACTCGCGTTGGCAGTTGTTCCCTCTCCGATTTCTCCAAGTTTGACATCGCCAACGTGTCGTACATTTTGTCCAGTTGGATCATCTTGCATGCAAGTTGTCGCTGTGTCTCTTGGTTGATGCCCACCAGTACCTTGCCGTAACCACCCTCGCCGAGCAAACGCCCAGTAAGGAGGTAGCGCGATGCAAATGTTAGTCTCTCCCGCTCCTGGATGGCGGTCAACTTGACTAGTTCGACCGGTGTGTTTGAGTAGTACACTAGAGTGACGGTGTCTGAGATACGCATCTCATCCCCGTCTTCTAGGAGGAAGGTGCTTTTAGGACCCATCAGAATGCCCGCATCTTGCGACGCTGTGTATTCTGAATTGCTCTTTCTGAGGTAGGTACCATTTGCGGAGAGATCTGTCGCGTAGACGAACGGGGCGATCTTAGCAACTGGGTCCTGCTCATAGAGAATGCAGTGGATGCGCAGGTGTTTCCTTGAGATGGTGAGGTCGTCGACCCACGAGTAGCGACTGATGGTAGGGTTAGAACAAGATTGTATCAAGCTTAGAACACAGCGCTCACCAGAGCTCTGGATCCCTCCCAAGATAGAACTGCTCGTTCCCACACACTTCGATCTTGCCTCCGTGCGCTCCTGCATCCGTTAGTTTGCGGATCATGATTCGAGAACCACCGACTCACCATGTGCATGTTCACCCGCAACCTGGATATGCAAGCTTGCGACTGCCTCGCCCGCCATCATATAGCATCTCCCTTCTAGAAACAACGCTGCCTCGGAATGATGTCGGTGGATGATTGACGCTTGACGCAAGGCAGGTGACGCGGCGCGTGAACTCCTCTTGGCGCCTGCTCCAGGGCTGGGCGCTAATCCGCTTTCGCTAAGCGAGCCCCGCACCCACCTAGGTATTTCGTCGTCCAGCTCGTTCCTTCCTTTGTTCTACACTCACGACACTCATCTCGACAGCAATGTAAGTTATATGCAGCCAGCCACGGCGGCGCCCGCGACACTCAATTGAGCGCAACGACTGCTCTTTGGGTGTCCTTGCACTCGCCGTCAACTCCACACTGGTCAATTGCACAGCCGCTGACCTCATACCACAGCCCGCCGACAAGATGAGAGCCAAATGGAGGAAGAAGCGCGTTCGACGTCTCAAGCGCAAGAGAAGAAAGACTAGGGCTCGTTCGTAAGTTCTCACCATATCCTCCCGCCAGCACTCCCGAGTCTAACCAACATTTCCAGCAAATAAACGTCTCGCCCCTCAATCTCAGCAATTCCAACCTCAGTTCTGAAGGATCACGATCACTAAACGACACTTTTTCTACGCACGACCTTCCGACCAGCTCGCATCTCACTTGACTACACCGCGTAATCCAACCTCCAGTTACGTCATACGGCGGATTGCGGCACGCGAGCTTTCAACTACCACTTCGGAGGGCGACGACTGTGCTGGACTGGGGAAGAACGTCATGGAATGCTGGTCAAGCGCCTGAATGGCACATTGGGTTCTCACGGGAGTTTATCTGAACACTGATTACGACGGTCACTCTAACACCGGCGAGCCTTCCTCTTGCGGAGACTGGCCTTTGACTGATGCGTCGCCATGTGGACATGTGATAACGGAATCAAAAATGCTTCACGACAATATTGCTTCTCTGTGCGTGATGTCGAGTGACGATTCGTGAAATGATGCAATGTGCGGCCTGGGTATTAGCCGATCGGGATGCGACTTATCGATAACAATAGATGGCGAGGATCTGCCTCCACCCGTTGCCTCTCGTCTCCACAAGAGCTTTTGGCTCAATTCGTGAATTATCTATCAATAATCGATAACAATGTGTACTAACAGTCAAGAGGACTCAGGTGCGAGTGTACAGTGCAAGAGTTCTCACGCATGCATCATCGAAAGCGATGATGTACCAGAATTGGTTTGGCAAAGATCTCATTACTACTTTACACCACCACACAAAGAAAAGAAAGATACCTGATATACTGCGTCCAAAACGTCCGCCGTCACCATGACCACAAAAAAGAAACCCATCCTTCCATAGCCAACCAAAGTAAATGATGTTTTCCATCAAGCCCAATCCCTCATCTCCCTGCCCTCGACCTCACACTCACTCCCACCCTTGTCATCCCTCCGCATCTGCACCTCCCTCACAACATGCACACTATTCCCCACCACATGACCGCCAGCAGTAGTAGTAAACGAAGACGGACAAGTTTCCTCTGCCCAGGCACGCGCATACACACCGGCTGGTGGCTTGACGACGGTCGACGACGATGAAGAGGATGGCTGTGTAGTATCGGTGGCGCGAGAATGGTTCCAGACAGGCATCTCAGCGATACTGCGGTTCGAGAAGAGGGGGAGGAGCGGGCCGTGGAAGGACGGGCGGGCGAAGTAGCGGCGGAGGAAGGAAGGTTGGGGGGATGTGGGTGTGGGTGAGATGTGTGAGGTTGAGGGCAGAGCGGTGTTTTGGTGTGAGAGTAACGTGTCTTGTGTTGTGGCGGTGTGCAGACGGGGTATGTGATCCAGGGCGATGGAATCCTGGGTCGTAAAGCCGGCGGAAATATCCTTTGTAAAGTCTGTAATGGTCGATCCGGTGAGTGTCGACGATGATTTGCTGGACCAGAGCATGCTCTTTGCCTTGCTGGAAACACTCGAGGTCCAGGTCCTTGCAGCCGAACTCCTCTTTGGCGTGCCCGTGTCTCTCGATTGAGCGTGCAGGCTAGGCCAGATCTTGCCCACCCCCATTCTCACCAACACTCGCCTGTAATGCGCATTCGCATCGACGCCCGTGCCTAGTAGACAAAACGTAACATAGCCTGTAATGACCTGGACCCACTTCTCGAAGCTAACAGACCCCATGACGGGGATCCTCCAGATTTTGTTAAGAGTCTCGGGATTGTGAACCGTAGACCAGGAGTAAGGCGACGTGATCCATGTTGAGGTGTTGACGAGGAGATAAATGGAGTAAGACAGGTAAACGAGAACAACGACTAGACTAAGGATGAAGAGGCGGACGAAGCGTGACGAGGTGGTGTTGCGGGCAGCGACTAGCCGGTGGAATTCGCGGCGGTAGCGGTAGAGACGGTAGACAAGTAGGCCTGTTGGGTTGGTCAGTTGGGATGAGGTTAGAGGAGCAGGTGAAACTTACAAGCCCAGTAGGAGGCAAACAGCATGCCGATGGTTGGCCACATGAAGCCCAAGACGACGCTGGGCCATGAACTGTCATGGGCCGATATACATCCGACGATGCCATAGATGAAGTAGCGGGCGGGTTGCACGACGTAGTAGAGAGCGATGAAGAAACCTGGCACAACCCAGCACCACACGACTTCCCAGATCTTCGCCCACATCCTGCTCTTCCGGCTTGTCGAAACCGTCATGTTATTCGTGTCCATGACAATGGCGAGTTTGCGTATGACGAGCGCCACCGAAGCTGTCATGCCAACATAGCTACCCACCTGGAGACGAACATGGATGTCGCACCAGCCAGCACCGTCCCACCATTCCTCGTAGTTATCGCGAGGCCATATGAGTGCGTTGACAGAGTTGAAAAAGTTGGCGAGGATGATCCAGAGGATGAGGGAGCCGGCTGCAATGTTGGTTTGGTGGAAATGCCAGATCATGGGGGCCATGCAGAGGAGCCAGGATGGAAAGGCAAAGGCGGGGAAGAGGATGGCAGAGGGGTAGAGAGGGGCGTCTGCTCCGAAGTATTCTGGGTGGGCTCTCATAAAAGCCTCCAAGCCAAGTGTCGGATCCATTATGGCTGCAGAACTTGGTGTAGAGAGGAGGAAGAAACAAAGCAAGGTAAATAGTCTCTTGTGATGTTGTAAACCCGGAGGCCTGGATCCAGTCCACGAATGTAGCCGTCGTTGAAGAGATTCCTTTAGAACTGTTGATGCTACTATCTCCAGGATAGATTGTCAGGTGGTGTCGAGGTTTTTAACGATGGAAGAGATTGTGATGAAAAGAAGAAACAGAGTAGTGAGCAGTCAACATGCAGCATGGTGAAGTCCATCACTCCATGCTGTGCCGAGTATGTCGAAGTTGAATAGAAAGTTCCGATGTCTCAAGCTTCAATACAGCTCAATAGGATCTCTCGCCAACTTACGTTCACTTGGGTGGTGAAAACCAGTCTGCCGCCCGCATGGCATCTTTCTTATTGCACCCGCTCAAGTCAATCACAGTCCTTGTGAAACGAGCTGATCCGTCGCTTCGTCACAACGGTGCCTGGTGCTCGCGATATCTGGTGCGGTGCTGTGGTGGCGCGGGTTGTACCGAGACTTGGACTACTCCGCATTTGGGTCTGAATAGGAAAATACCACAGAAAGACGATTCGTGAATAGAAAACCAGCAAGAAGGAGACGAGACATGTCTGTGATAAGTAATGGGAGCAATCAGAGAGAAGAGGAATAGGAAAGGAGGTATTGAGTCCCCGCATTCGCGGCACGGTTGCAGGTCGGGTTGTACGTGGGGTTTATCCAGATTATCCAGTCCAGCAGTGACATGCGTCCAGGAACCGGTGTTCAAGTGTCAAGTCTTGTATGTATCTGTCGCCATCGGAGTCCGACAGCGGGTGTTGGTGGGCAAGAAGCTGCGCGATAGATTGTCGCATTCAAGCAGGAAACGCCGAGTGCGAAGATAGCAATGACAACTTCTTTTCGTCGAGTGCAATACTGCTTTTGCTCCTTCAGCGCTTCATAGTCTCCTCCGTCTCTGTGAGATTAGCTGGGTTACACGGCAGCACGGTGGCTACACGTGCGGCACGGTGGTCGTCACTATCATGGTCTGATTGTGCGGAGATACAGGGTACGGCCAATACCACTTGACAGCACCTGGTCGCCGCGAAGGATTCCAAACGAGTCTGCGAACGCGTCGAAGGCTGGGCGATAGCGCATGTGGTGAGGAGGTTGGAGAGGGTCCCAGCTCTACAACTGACCCAAACCAGCCATGACATGACGTAAGATAGACGACTCGTTCCGAGGCGTCTTCCACTACGGCACACGACCGTCTCGTTAGTACGTGTGCGCGCCACCAGAGCCTCTGCGATGCTTCCACGGCGCCTGCAACCATCGCCATCAGGTGACTCGCATCTCTGTCACGTCGCGCCTTCTTGAAGCGGCGTCTAGGCACCAATCGCCCACACCGTCGTCCACGTTGCTTCTTCCCAGCGAACCATTCCCGGACGTCCGTCATGGACACTGCGCCCGCCGATGGACAAGGCATTCACCCCCAACTTCGCCAGCGGATGCTGAACCGCGCCGCGACGTTTGCTGAGGGTGCGCCGCCGTCTACTCCGCCTACAGCGCCCTCTCGACGCCGCAGTTCCCTCGTTTCCGACCTCTCCGACTCGCGCTACTCGCTGCGATCGTCCAGCGACAATCTGCCCAGAACGGGCGGGCGGAGTGACATGGACAAACATGCGTCTTCGGATGAGCCGTCACGGTGGATTGCGCTGCCCGTTGTGGCGGCCGTCGTGCCTGCCATCATTGGACTGACGGTCGACAACGGCGCAGATGTCGCTACAGACGTGTTGATATTGGTTCTAGCGGGGTGGTTTCTGCATTGGAGTGTCAAAGTACCATGGTGAGTGCAGCAACACAGTAATCACACATCTACCCCACGGCTAACGTGATCCAGGGACTGGTACCATGAAGCACAGCAACGACGATACCTAGACGACGATACGGATGATTCAACATACGACGACACGATACACGAGGAGGACGAGGATGCGCCGGAAAGCATCGAGGAGCCTGTAGGAGAGTCACAAGACCTAAAACCCAACCCTACAATTAACGCGCCGGTCTCGCGAGCGCAAAAGGAAGCCCGCGAAGCATTGAAGCGATCAGAGATGCTGGCATTCGTCGGCTGCTTCCTAGGTCCGCTACTCGGCGCCCTGCTCATGCACACCATTCGCGGCCAACTCATGCGCGCCGAGGGGATAGTATCAGACGCAAACCTCAGCATATTCCTCCTCATTGCCGAGATACCACCCGTCAACCGCCTGATCAAGATGCGGACAGAGCGCATCCTCCACCTCCAGCGCATCGTCCGAGAAGCCCCAAGAGAGCCGGTTCGGTCGGCTGACGCACAACAACTCTCGCACCGGATATCGGAACTAGAGGGTCGCATTGACGGTGCGCAAACTACCAATAACGAGGTAGACGTAGAGAAACTCAGCGCAGAGGTCCGGCAAACAACCCAACTCCAACTCGATGCCCTCAACCGCGCAGTCAGGCGCTACGAAAAGAGACACATGGCGCAGTCCCTCCAGATCGAAGCTCGCTTCCAGGACCTAGAGGCACGACTGCAAGATGCACTGGCCCTGGCTGCCGCAGCTGCTAGGACCGGTCAGCGGCCCGGCGTGATTGCGTTGACGCTGAGCTGGATCGCCGGTACCATCAGCTACATGTTGCAGTTAGCCTGGGACATGACCATGTATCCCTTCCGCACAGCTGCAACTGCGGTTTCAATGGCTAAGAGCCTGTTTGTGCGGGATGAGCGGCGGGTGAAACGGAAGGGCAAGGGCGGTGGAGCAGGGCAGATGAATGGGTATATGGGTGTAGCGACGGGAAGACTGCAGGCGAAACCTACGCGATAGACTACTTTATCCTATTAATATACCTATGTTTATTCTTCAGACTTTGATATCAAACTTGGTGCTCGTTGTCTCTGTCGGCATAAACGTTGCACAAAGGTCCGCGATACTCGGCGCCGATGCCGGCGGCACAGGAGACTCCGAACTCCTATCACTCACGAACCTTTTGCACGCACACGCTTGCGACCACCCGAAGTTGTCCGAAGCAGGTAATCCGAAAATGCAGGTACCGTGCATGCTCCTGGGATGGGCTACCGTTAAGAGAATAGTAACTCGATTTACTACAAGCCACATAGGGCCGGCTTTATACGAAGTACCCCGCCCCCACCTTGATAGCTAGAGGGTTGGTGTATGGCCGATGTGACATGTAACGTAACAATCGGGATTGATACTGAACTGATTCGTATATACTTGTCTTTTAGTTCGCTGCTCTTCCATCTTTCTTGGTGGTTTTTCATTTCTTAGATTGAAATTCCTTGCAAAAGTTACAAAGTAAAGAAGAGCAAAGAGAAACAAAAGAACTTTGGAATTAAACAAGACTACCAAACATGCCCCTAGAATCCGACATCAAGATCCCCGCCGCGAAACTCGACCGCAGCACAATCGACCCGCAAACCCTCGCGTTCAACGAGAAACTGATCAAGATCTGGGCCGACGGACCGAGATGGTACGAGGTACGTCTTGCTCCTCCCCCTCCCCTCTTCACCTCCTTCCTCCCCTTCTTCTCTTGCTCACAACATGCGATAGGTCGGAGCCCCAGCGTACCGGCAAATGCGCTGGGAAGGCAAGACGCCGCTCGCTAAGCCGGTCGTCTTGCCAGAAGGTGAGAATGGGTCTTTGCCGTCGAGGGATGCCGGAAGAGAGATTCCGTATCGAGTGTTTAGACCGAGTGGTGGGGTGAGTAGGGGGGTGCATATGCATATTCATGGTGGGGGGTGGGTGTTGATGAGTGAGGCGTAGTAAGTTTATATATTTCTTCGTTTTTTTGTTTTCATATAAGATATGGGTGTATGTGCGGTAGGGTGAGTAGGTGGATTGTGATGTTGTTAGTGTTTCGTCAAACGGCTGGAGGCAGTTCCCAATACCGGAGTCAGGATTTCAAAATCGGAAAAAAAGAGGTACAGACAAGGGAGAAGGAGAAACTAATCATGTTATTTGTTGTTCAGCCAAGATCCCTACCTAAAATACCAAGCCGACCACTTCCAAGTCACAGTCGTATCAATCGGATACCGCCTCGCGCCCGAAGACCCCTGGCCCGCGGGCGCAGAAGACTGCTACGACGCCGCCGAATGGCTCGTCAAGAACGGTCCTGAGGTGTTTGGCGGAGACCTCTTGTTCACAGGCGGCGAGGTAAATACACAATCTTCCCATCTCACATCCTGCCTCACAATATCCAAACCTACTTTGCGATTCTAACAACACCCAACACAGTCCGCCGGCGGCCACCTCGCCTGCCTCGTCGCCCTGCACCTCCTCAAAACAACACCCAGCTTCTCTTTCGCAGGCCTGCTCCTCCACTTCGGCTGCTACGATCTCTCCTCCTTCCTGCCCCACGTCCACCACCACGAAACGCACCTGATAATCGACTACGACGTCATGAAAGCCTACATCGACGCGCTTCTGCCCGGTACTACAGAACTCCAGCGCCGCGACCCGTCCATCTCACCTTTCTGGGCGGATCTGCGGGGCAAGAAGTTGCCGCCCGCGCTGTTTACGTGTGGCAGTGAGGATCCGTTGTTGGATGATAGTGTGATGATGGGGGCGAAGTGGGGGATGTGGGGGGGAGAGAGTGTGGTCAAGGTGTATCATGGGGCGCCGCATGGGTTTATTGGGTTTCCGCCGGGGACGATTAAGAGTGTGCAGGAGGTTTTGGATGATACGGAGGAGTTTGTCAAGAGTAAGATGGGTGTTTAGTTGTGGTTGGGATGGAGAGATGGGAAGTAGGCGGTGGCGGATGTAGGACTGGTGTGGTATTATGACAATATACATTAACACATCTTCTATGCGATAGTTACAAGTGACCAGTCTACGGCGCACATAGTCCTGGCCCGCCAGAGCCCGGTCCACTTCCAGTGTACAACATGCCATTGACCTTGCCGTTCGGACATTGCGCGCTCGGTGTTCCCGACCCGGTGCCAGGGACAGAATAGTAGCAAATACCTCTAGAGAAGTAGGCCCACTGGCCGCAGCCCTGTGGGTCGTTGAAGCAGGCCAGACAGCATTCGGAAGGACTCTGAGTGTTGCCACCATCTTTCAAGGTTCCAGGTGCCAGGGCACTGATACCGTCTACACCGGCTGTCTGCTGGGGGCACAGTGTCTCTGTTGTTGTGCTAGTGATGGTGGTAAAGGCGATGGCGGTGGTGGTCGATGTTGTCTGTAAAGGGTTAGCCAACTGTATTTATGCTCAACGTGATGCGGAGGGATACGTACGGTAATGGTGGGCGTTACAGTAGTCAAGTCCGTGACGGTAAATGTCGTAGCGATGACCTGCGTCACAGTCTTCGCTGTGGGGGTAACACTGACAGTGCTGGTAGCTGTCACAACAGCAGCAGTCGCTGTTTGAGTTCGTGTGCTTGTCACAGTCGTTGTCTTACAGATGGACACGGTCTTTGCTGGAGGTGGAGACCAGACCTTGGTGCATGCTGGGCAGATGAGGTTCTTTGCTACGCCGTTCAGCCACCACGGCGGGCTGACTTGACGGGCCTTGAAAGTTGGAGCTGGAGCACTGGGAAAGCTCAAGGTGGTTGACTGTGTAACAACTGTTGTGGCCGCTGAGGTGATGGTTACCTGGAGATTGTTGTCAGATTGGAAAGTTCAACGCATACAATGCTGAGAGCTTACTGTTTGGATATCTGAGACGGTGACAGGAGCATCAGTAAGAGTCTCCTTTGCTGTCTCCGAGACCGTGGTCGTCTGCAGCACCGTGGAGTCTGCTGGCGCGGCGCCGGTCGCCGTTAGAGTTATAGTGGTTGGTGCAGGAACGACCGAGGTCGTAACAGTTACAAACTTGGTGAAAGTCTTCAAACTAGTCTCCGTCACGGGTTTCTTTGGCTGATATGCCGGGCAGAAGCCATTGCAGAAGCCATAGCCATTGTGTTTTCTCAGGAGCTTCGCAATAGCATCTTGGCTCATTTGGTCTGATGCAATAGTCAGCGATTGAATTACCAGGATTGAAGCTCAACTTACAGGTGCGCTTTTCGAGGGCATTTTCTCCGTGCTCGTCAATGTGCTCGACAACCACCTTGTGCGTCTCCGGGTCCGCGTAAGCAATATCGATTGGGCCGGTGCCCTTCAGTTCTGGAAAGACCTCGAGCGCGTGCGCTTCCTCAGCGACAACATTCTTGGTGATGAGGGCGGCAACGGCTAACAGTACGCTAGCGGGCTTGAATTGAACCATGACTGCGGCTAGTGAAGGGGAAAACCGGAGTGATCAACAATAGCAAACAGCAGAGAACTGGCACATTAAATACCAAAAACTCCCCTGAGAGATCGTTGCCCATCGCGAATGTTGTCTAGACGCGTACTACCCCTAAGCAGCAAGCCTCAAAGCACTCATGCAGTGCCACCATTATGGTCAGTCGACGCCGTGGCTTGGAAACACCAGCTGAAAAGCCACGACGAGGCTATTGAACTTATAACTGAATGCCAATTTACCGCGCACGGTGTGTACAAGCAGGGGTTCCGAGTCGGAAGTCCCGTCGTAGATCGTGGAGTAGCGCGTGAGCCTCACCCGAGCTAACTTCTTTTGAAATCGACCAGTCGGCGTGGCTTGCGTCTAGACGTGCAGCCTAACTAAATCTTGATCATGGCTTCTGATCGCCTAACTGTATCCTAACGATGATTCCTTTTCGAGTGCAGCCTTGCTGTAGGTCATGCCCCTGTTTGCACTTGGCGGAGACTTGTCGAGAGGATTCACGGAGGCGAGGCTGCCAGACCAATAAGCGCATCGCGCCACTCCGCTCCTGCAGCCTCGTCTTTGGTCCAGCCTTGCGGCGGCGTTGATGTGTAAATGATGGACTGAGATCGCCAGATATCGGTGTGGAATGTAGCCTTGGCGAAGACGACGACAAAAGCACCCCGTCGAGCCCTGGCCCGAAAAAGCCTACGCCAAATTCAAATACTGCGGCTCCTCCGCCTGGTGCCGAAACGGAAACGCGAACCTATTCCACGCATCCACCTTCGCCTTCTCCTTCCTGTATCTCGTCGGGGACCTGATCTTATTATGCAGCGGCCAGAAAGACGACGGATCGAGTACATGGCCACTGCCAATCAATCGAAAGACTGGGCCATTGGTTGCATCACTCCAGCTAATCTTTCGGAGTATGAGCACCATGATGAGTCTGTCGCGCGTGTAGCTCCGATTCCAACCTTCTATCGGTAGAACACGGTCGCCTGGTAAGAGGGCCTTGTTGCCGCAACCAACACCGTATACTTTTGTGATCGGATCTTGGAAGCAAAATAGTTCTGATTGGCCTAGGTCGTCAACCAACTCCATCATGAGCCTTCCAGCAGAGCCGGTAGGGGATATGTAGTGTGGTGCTGCATTGTGTTGCAGGTCTGCCAGATGTTCATCGAGGCTCGCCAGGAAGTCTGTAAGGGAATGTTTCGGCTTGAGCGCTCTGATCATGTCGATGAGAAAGTTGGTATCGCCTGCTGTCTCCGTGTCCTCGGCCTTGGCAAAGTATTTGTGCAAAGGATGTTCAGATTCCAGTACGCTCCCTGGCTTGCGGAGCATTTCGTAGAGCGGTAAAAGCTGCAACGCGATCGGAGTTTTGTTGTCATTTTCCTTTATTGAAGTTTTCAGTTTGACGGAATAGAGATCTTCAAAGCGTCCGTCTCTTGCAGGTCTCTTGCTGTGGACTTCCATGCGAAGGATGCCTGATGCAGATTCGCGGACACCGAGCCATGGATAGTCACGAAGGGATGGGCGTAGTTGCCACGTCTTTTCCGGGGCAACGCGCCAGTCTGGTACCCAAGAAGGCCAGTCTTCGCGTCGGGGAGAGTACTGGCGGGAAAGCAGAGCTTCCCACATTTGTACGTTCGTGTCGATTCCATTGAAGCAACTGACGGCGAAAGCCTGATATGACTTGGAAACATCCAGGGAATAGTCAATGCTCATGGAAATAATCCGGTCTTTTCGTGTCTCATATGAAATGCGCCTGGAGACAGAGTCTTCTGATGACTGCGAAGCTCCGTCAACTTGCCGTACATCAGTGGCCATGCTGTACACGGCGAATATGCGATCTCGCGGGTCTGTGCACCCATACGGCCTGAACTTTTCTATCAGATCAATGATTTTGGTGGTCATGGAGCCATCATCGGGCGTGTCATTCCAGAGAGAATGGAAACTCCAGAGTTTCTTGATGGTGGCAATGGCGTTCCAGTTAGCCATGTCCTCAGCGTTGAGCCGGATGGTGTTGGTCTCACGTTCCATATAGTGCAAGGCAGCGATGAAGCGAGAGAATGTGAGCTCTGTTTCGCCGCATATCAAGCAAATCTCCATGCTGAAGACGACCTCCTGCACTATCCAGAGCCGTTTAAACCAAGGAAGACCCAGAAAGCGGAAGACGTCGCTAAAGTCTCTATGTCTATGCGAGTTCTTGTTCGGGACCCGGAGTTCTCGCGACAGGCGGTCCATTTTCAGCATTCCATTCTGTTCGCGTTCAGTGTCGCCACCAGGATCGACCCAAGCCATTACTCTTCGAGCACCTCGAAAGATGCTCACCATGAGAGGGATTTGGACTGCTTTTTCGCTGTTGTCGACCTGGTTGATGCTCGCAGCATCAGCCCAGAGAATTCGGTCGCGGTCGGTACGGCGCAGATGCCTTAGAGCGCGGTCAAGGTTCTTGGTAACGAACACCTGTGTGCCGTCGTCGACATGAAGAGCAAACGTCAGTATCGGTTCGCCCCAGGTGTATGATATGGCTTCGTAGCATCCTTCGCTGTCCTCGAGTGGTGATGAGAGGAAGTTGATGCGCAGGGGATCGTCTCCAGACGCGGCGGGGTGTAGTGCGATCAGCCTGATGTGGTCCCGGTCTGGGAGTGGGTGGTACACATGTCTGCGGACGCTGGGGTCATCGGAAAGAGAATCGTGGCGAGGGAGCATCGAGGGAAGGAGCCAAGAAGTGGCGCACGAGGACGGCGGGTGGAAGCGGCGTATCCGAGGGAAGTGACTGCGCGCGTTCTTAGCATCTTCCTATCTGACTCACTAGAACAGCACCGTACAATAAGTCGACAAACCTAACGGCTGCTCTATGTCTTGACTTGCACTGTTATAACCTACAAGGCAGTTTAGTGTCATGTCAGCTGTTCAGCCGCTCCTACTATGAAGCACCACGGGCAATGGTTAAGCAGGCTGCAGCGCGCCTAACGATGGAGACATGCATGCTGCGCGCGTGAACGGTATGGCTGGGCCAATCATGGTAGTGGCTTATGAGATACTGGAGCGGCGTGATAATGCGGTTAGTTACTTGTCGCTGCTTCACGGTTAGCCGGGAGAAATCCGGATCTACTCTATTCGTGCCGCAGCCGCAAGCTTTGCAGCTGTTCTTTACTGTATTGCTGGTGGTGTTGAGTCGAGTCGGGATGGGAGCACGAGGACCGGCGACAGATGCCGGGCTAGCTCCAACGTCATATACCGCACGGCCTATCTCCGTGCCCCAAAGCGACGCGACTGGAAAACTTCGTGTCTCACAACGACGGCCAACTATGACCCAATAGCCCACGACGGCAAACCCCACGAGTCGCAATGGCAGACAACGGCAGCCCCGAGCGGCGGCGACCGCGCAGAATGAGCGCCATGTACCGCCGTGGCTCCCACCTCAGCGAGTACGTGTGATAGGCCCCCAAGCCAGCTGCACGGCGCGACTAATAGCGATAGCAGGGCCAGCTTCATGGAAGACGTCGAGATGGCGCAAGATGAGGTATACGAACTCGGGCCCATGCCTCCTCCTCCACTTCCACGTCCCCCCTCCCGCCCTGCACACAACCCCCCGTGGGAAGAAGCCTGGCCAGCAGCTGACGCCCAAAATCCAGGTCTTCTCCGGTCCCATGAGCGAGAGCATCCCCACGAGCGTATCTGGCTTCCACCACCGACGGGCGCGCGCCGACTCGAGCGCCAGTCTGACGAGTTTCGCCTTTTACGACGAAGAGCAGGATTCAGAGGGTGAAGACGAAGATAGCGCCATCCTCGAGGACGGAGAGAGCACATACAACAATGGCTATACCGTGTCGGAGCTGGAAGACCTCGAGGCGGGCACATCGTCGCACTCGTCGCAGTCGCCGACACCGTCGCGGCGGAAATCGAGCGGCAGCAGAAAGTCGTCCGAGAGGCCCCTGCTGCGGAGGAAGTCGTCGGCAGGCAGCACAGGCTCGGGCATCGACTGGCGAGGGCGCAGGTCCAACCAGAAGATCTACATCATGACCGAGGATCTCACCATTGTCATCGCCGGCT
Organism: Alternaria solani; assembly: GCA_002952155.1. Classification (NCBI taxonomy): domain Eukaryota; kingdom Fungi; phylum Ascomycota; class Dothideomycetes; order Pleosporales; family Pleosporaceae; genus Alternaria; species Alternaria solani. Next base: position 202,714 of record CP022030.1, on the reverse strand, counting down.
TCAAGACGTCCCCCTTTGGCTATGCGCTGTATGCGCTCCTGTGTCTGGCGACCCTGGGCCTCGGCTGGCTGCTGTTCAGATGGCTGCCGCGATGGAGGGTCGCCATCATCGGCAAGACGACGCCGCTCAAGGAGTGCGACTGGATCGTCACCGAGAACCAGTGGGGAGAGTTTGCGGTGCAGCATGTCAGCAAGCAGACGTACGGGCGCTCGCTGTCCACCGTCTTCGGCGACCCTGAAAAGGGCGGACCGAGGGAATGGGACGAAGAGGATGACCCGCTCATTGGCGAGCTGAGGTGCCTGGACTACCGCTACATCCGCTTCGTGTACCACCCCATCAAGGACAAGTTCGTGCTCGCAAACACCTGGAAGGATCCCACCTGGACCGACGTCTCGGCTCTGCGCGAGGGTCTCGACAACGACGAACGCGACTACCGCGAACTCGTCTTTGGAAAGAACGTCATCGACATCGCCGAGAAGACCATCGGCCAGCTGTTGGTCGACGAGGTCTTCCATCCCTTCTACGTCTTCCAGATTGCCAGCCTGATCCTCTGGTCCATGGACGAGTACTACTACTATGCCTGCGCCATCTTCATCATCTCGGCAGTCAGCATCGTCACCACGCTCATCGAGACAAAGGCTTCCATGAAGAGGCTCCGTCAAGTTTCAAAGTTCGAGTGCGAAGTCCGCGTACTGCGCAGCGGCTTCTGGACCCACGTCGACTCTGCGGAGCTTGTCCCTGGCGATGTCTACGAAGTCACCGACCCCTCCCTTGCCCTGTTCCCCTGCGACAGTCTGCTGCTCTCTGGAGACTGCATCGTCAACGAGAGTATGCTGACTGGCGAGTCTATCCCTGTCTCCAAGATTCCCATGTCGAACCACGCGCTCGATCTGCTTGACCTCAGCGCATCGGCTGTTCACCCAGAGGTTGCACGACACATGCTGTTCAGTGGAACCAAGATTATTCGCGCTCGCAGACCACATGAAGACCACGTTGACGACGAAGCTGCTGCGTTGGCCATGGTTGTGCGCACAGGTTTCAACACAACCAAGGGCGCGCTGGTCCGATCTATGCTCTTCCCCAAGCCATCTGGATTCAAGTTCTACCGCGACTCTTTCCGGTACATCTCCGTCATGGCCTTTATTGCCATGATTGGCTTTGTCGCGTCGTTTATCAACTTTGTACACCTGGGTCTCGCGTGGCACTTGATTGTTGTGCGAGCTCTCGACTTGATTACTATTGTCGTTCCCCCTGCGCTGCCGGCCACGCTCACCATCGGGACTAGCTTCGCCCTGTCGCGCTTGAAGCAGAAGCAGATCTTCTGTATCAGCCCGCAGCGGGTCAATGTGGGCGGTAAGCTGGACGTGGTTTGCTTCGACAAGACTGGAACGCTCACCGAGGAGGGTCTCGACGTGCTCGGAGTCCGCGTAGTCGAACGGCCCAGGAACAGGTTCAGTGAGCTACTTCCAGACGCCTATGACATCCTCCCAGCATCTCAACATGACCGCGACCCGACAGTCGAGTACCTAGCGCACAAGACTATTCTATACACCATGGCCACCTGTCACTCGCTCCGCAAGATCGACGATGAGCTTGTAGGTGACCCACTCGATGTCAAGATGTTCGATTTTACCGGCTGGAGCTACGAGGAGGGAGAGCAAAAGGCCAGCAACGGTGGTGACGACGACGAGCAGAAGCTGTCACCGTCTGTCGCTCGACCGCCACCAGGCCGAGAGTACGACGTCGACGATGTTGAGGACGAAACCAACAGGAAGCAAGTTGAGCTCGGTGTGTTGAAAGCCTTTGAATTTGTCTCCCAGCTGCGCAGAGCCAGTGTCATTGTCCGACAATTCGGCTCAAAGAGCGGACAGGTGTACGTCAAGGGCGCGCCCGAAGTCATGAAGGAGATTTGCCGCCCTGGAAGCTTTCCCACAGATTACGAGGAGCTCCTCGCGTTCTATACCCACCGCGGCTTCCGCGTCATTGCCTGCGCCACCAAGACGATTCCCAAACTGAACTGGCTCAAGACACAAAAGATGAAGCGTGAAGAAGCAGAGAGTGACCTTGACTTTGTCGGCTTCATCATCTTCGAGAACAAGCTCAAGGATAGCACCGCGCCTGTCATTGAGGAGCTCGAACGCGCAAACATTCGCAAGGTCATGTGCACTGGCGACAATATTCTCACTGCCATCAGCGTAGCCCGCGAGTGCGGTCTCATCAACAAGACAGCCCACTGCTTTGTCCCTCACTTTGAAGAAGGCGACTCCCGCACCGCGTTGTCGAAACTCTGCTGGGAAAGCGTGGATGATCCTGTATTCAAGCTCGACGACAATACACTCAAGCCCCTACCACCGCCACCCGAAGCCAATGTATCGCTTCCGTACGATATCTCCAACCTCCGCAATTACAGCCTGGCAGTCAGCGGCGACGTCTTCCGCTGGATCGTCGACTTCGCGTCTGAATCCACATTGAGAGAAATGCTCGTCTGCGGCCAAGTCTTTGCACGCATGAGCCCCGACGAAAAACACGAACTCGTCGAGAAACTCCAAAGCATCGACTACTGCGTCGGCTTCTGCGGCGACGGCGCAAACGACTGCGGTGCCCTCAAAGCCGCAGACGTCGGCATCTCTCTCTCAGAAGCAGAAGCCAGTGTCGCCGCGCCCTTTACGTCCCGCCAATTCGATATCAGCTGCGTCCCGCAAGTCATCAAAGAGGGGCGCGCAGCGCTCGTGACCAGTTTCAGCTGCTTCAAGTACATGTCGCTGTACTCTGCTATCCAATTCTGTTCCGTCAGCTTCTTGTACGCGAGCGCGAGTAACCTCGGCGACTTCCAGTTCCTGTTCATCGACCTCGCGCTCATCCTGCCGATTGCGATATTCATGGGCTGGTCTGGCGCGTATCCCATCCTATCCCGCAAACGTCCTACGGCGAATCTGGTCAGCAGGAAGGTGCTTACGCCGCTGCTGGGTCAGATGGTGCTGTGTATACTGGTCCAGTATCTTGCGTTTCATTTTGTCCAGAAACAGGAGTGGTATGTGCCCCCTGTTGTGGATCGGCAGCATAGCAATAGTCTGAATAGCCAGAATACGGCGCTGTTCTTGACGAGTTGCTTTCAGTATATTTTTTCGGCGGTGGTGCTCAGCGTGGGCAAACCGTATCGTGAGCCCATGGCACGCAATTTGCCGTTTGTCGCGACGATTTTTGTTACCCTCGGGGTGACGTTGTATATGTTGTTTGATCCGGCGGCGTGGGTGATGAAAGCGATGGAGTTGACGTTCTTGGATACGAAGTTCAAGTGTTTTATTTTGGCCCTGGGGCTGGGCAATTTTGCGGCCGCGTATCTGGGGGAGAATTTGTTGTTTCCGGGGTTGAGTAAGTGGATTGGGGTGGCCAAGGTGAGGTTTGGGAGGAGGGGGATGCAGAAGAAGAGGAAGGAGTATAAGGTTATTTTGGAGGGGATGAGGATGTAGGGGTTGTGGTTTCGGTGGTTTTGTGAGTATGGAAAGTGGGTGTTGGCGTGTATGTATGTATATGAGGGACGGTGTTTTCCTTCTGGATAGAGAAAGAGAATAGAGGGGTTCTGTTACAAAGTCGTTCTGGGCATACTGTCTTTGGTTGGTTTCGGGACCGGGATGCTCCCGTCTATGTGCATGTCCGCCTTCAAACTCATCAGCCAGGATTGGAGGGTGGCCGGTGAGATTGGTGGGACGCGCCATCGCACTTGGCCACATTGCAGCGTCGATGTGTTGTGTTGTGTTGCTGTGGTGAGATGGAGAGAATGGATGGGGCGAGCGATCTGTGTGTTTGATCGCAGAAGTGATGCATGTGCCTTGATGGGTACTTGGAGGAACGCTGCATTGGTGTTCATTCATCAACAACTCTACAACAGTCATTCGAGTACGCATAAGAGATCGATTCGGTCAAGTAAGGCGGAAAATCAAAGCCACAGAACACTTTGGCTTGCATGACAAGTTACTGTGCTTCTTAAGTGACAGTTTCGATGTCATCAGACAACAACACTTGACGAACTTTACATGTCCTTTTCTTTACGTGCAGCCGATTTGCTCCTGTGACTGTTCTCCAAGTATCCGCGGCGGTAATGTCGCGCTAAGCTCACGGTGAGGGCGGATATGTTCCTCAAGGGCTGGCATAGTCGCGTTGCTCAGCAAGTCACTCTCACCTCTCCTCATCGCCCGAGACCTTATCTTACTGCCGCTTTTCTGAACCCTTCAAACACCAAACACAACTCTTTAGTGCAGATCCTCAAACCCGACAATCAGCACACAGGTTTCAACAGCATCCTTCCCAAGTCAAGTTCCAGATCAATCCATCTACAATAACTAAGATGCCGCCCAAGAAGAAGGTCGTTGCTGATGAAGGTGCTGAGACTGGCGGCGATGGCGTGAGTATAGACATTTGTACAAGCATTCTTTCCAAAACTAATGTGCATGCAGACATTTCGCTGGACACCCGAGAATGAGCGTGCAGTAGGTCATCCGTCCAATCCGCCAGTCCATACCTAGTATACTAACTCAACTCGCAGCTCTTCATCCTGATCATCGAGCGCCAACTCACCACAGACGACTACCACAAAATCGTCGAAGCTCTGCCACGTAAGCTGCTATCCATCCATCCTTAATTTCGAAACAGCCACTAACCCATCCATACCAGCTGGCGCCAACTACAACGGCGTCCGCCAGCGTATATCCAAGTTCCGCAAGGAGCAGCGTGCGCGCTTCGAGGAACTTGGATGGGCTCTGCCGGACGGCACTGCTACCAAAGCTGTTGCAAAGACTCCTAAGAAGTCCTTGAACAAGCGCGCTGTCGATGCTGGTGACGGAGAAGAAGGTGCAGATGCTGTGGCGAAGCCTCCCACTAAGAAAGCGCGCGCCAGGAAGCCCAAGAAGGAGACTGTCAAGGAGGAGGTTGAGGATGAAGATTTAGCTGGTGGTGGTGAGATTGAAGACGAGGGTGTCAAGGAAGAGGCGGTTGAGTATGATGTCTAGGCAGTTTGTGCATTGTCAAGGAGAGGATTGGGAGGCGATTGATGGTCGCTGATAGGTTTCCGTGATAGCAACATCCAAGATAGGGATGCATGGGACATATGGCGGATTGGTGGCATCGCATGCTTGCACCATCTGCGGGATTACCTACACTGAAATGTTAATATCAGTGCATTCTCTCGTGCCCTTCTCCTCTTTCGTAAACTGCAAGGTGAAGGTGACCGTTCCCCAGCAACGCGGATCAAAACATCACTCTCACCTCACCTCTCTCTGCGCTCTTTACACCTGTCCCTGCCTATTCTCCTCTCTCGAGAGATATATATAATCCCCTCACTATACCCCTCCCTCGACACACTCTTCCACCACTCTTCTTCTCTCTTCCTCAAGTATCTCTTGACCGCAGCCCACGAACCTTTTTCAAACTCCTACATCAACAAGATCTAGTAACAACCATGCCACCTAAGAAGTCTGTCGCCAACAGCGACGTCAGTGATGCTGGTGGTGTACGCATATCTTCTCCAACGTTCCTAGCTATAAACTAACAACTACCCCAGCCTTTTAAATGGGAAGGTCCTAACGACTTGAAGGTAACACCCCACACCCACCAAAACGTCCATCCAACCACCACACGAGGCCTAACAAACCCCCATAGCTCCTCCTCCTGACCCAAGGCCGCTATGTAAAGCCAGACGAGTATCCTCAGCTATCCTCTGCATTCCCCGGTAAGCATCTCCCTTCTTCCCGTGTCTGCCCTCCATCCCCCTCTTTCCTATCCCGCCTTCCCCTCCAAATCCCCGTCCATTCCTCTCCCCTCTCCCTCTCCCTAACCACTAAAACTAATCCTCCCTCCCTCCCTCCCAGGAACCTCAGTCGGCAGCATCCGCAACCGCATTTCCATGCTGCGCGTCAAGCAACGCGATCTCTACCTTGAGCTCGCGTGGGAGCTGCCTGAAGGCGGCGCCGGCCACAGTGCGAAGAAAGCTACCAAGAATGATAGCGCGACGCCCAAGAATGGTACGCCGAGGGGCAAGAAGAGGGTGGCAGATGGTGTGTTTGATGATGTGTTGGGCGAGGAGGTGAAGACGCCGAGTAAGAAGGCAAGGGGTAGGAAGGCGAAGGGTATGGAGAAGGAGAAGGAGAGTGGAGAGGAGGGGGAGGATGGTGGAGTGGAGGAAGATGATGTGTCCATGGGTAAGCGTGTCAAGGAGGAGGAGGTGGAGGAGATGGTGTAGGCATTCTCTCCCTTCTGTTTCTCGTTTTCGATGACTGGGTGGTTTTCCGCTCGGTACGGGATTTATCTACATCTTGGGATTGTAGTGGGGAAACCGGGACTGGAGGAGAAACGTCTTGTCATGAGCGGTTTCCCATCTTTCAGTCTGTTCCAGCGAATTCGGGGCATGACTGATAGCGCAAAAGGAGTAACAAACTCGTTACGATGATCAATAAAAGTTCATCCATTAAAGAATAATTGTGTTTTCTGTGCGCGTCAGGACTATGAGTTTGAATAATCGTTAGCATTCGCATTCCAACTAACGAGATTAGCAACAAAGTAGAACAGAAAAAAGGTGCATAATGAGCTGTATTAGTTCCTCCCAGCTCTCATGATAGGTATCAAACGCCCTACGCCACATAATCTCAATATCCTTCATCTGCGCCATGCAATGCTATGCTCTTCAGCGCCCACCACCACCCTGGGCATCCCCCTCATTTATCGCCCTTCTTCTTGCGCAGCGACTGCCCAGCACCCTCAAAGTGTTTTGATTCCTTCTGCTCGCCCTCCTCCTCCTTGCCCTTGAGCGGCTTGATCTCGTACCCAAAGAACAGTTTGTTGGGCGGCAGCCTAAGCGGCTGTGGGCCGTTGGTGCGCCGTACCGTAGGGGGTGGGTTCGATGACTTTCCTGCGACGGGTGTGGAGGCTTGGGGCGTGGGCGCCTTGCTGCCTTTCTTGAGCAGCTTGTGGCCGGTGGTAAGGAAATGTGAGGACGTGGCCTTGGCTCCGTTTGCGGCGGTTGTTGACGATGGGGCAATGGCGGCGTAGTTGATTGCCTCTGCCATGGTGCCATGGGGGTGGAGTGTGCCGCCCTTGCCGGCCATGACACTGCGCGGGGTGCTTGTGCCGCTTGTTCTCTGCGGTTCTTGGTAGCCTACTGGTGGAGCAAAGTCGACTGAAAGATCTGTCTCGATCGTGCAGATGGCTTTGCTTGGGTGCTCTGGCTTGGCTTCCAATACAGCTATGCTGTACACATTGTCGTTGTATGAAAAGGTGAAGATGTCGCCAATGGTGACGCAAGCAAAGTTCCGGAATGCATTCTCGAGAACGGCTTTGGGGTCGGAGATTTCGAGGAAGGAGGAGTCTTGGGGCTGCAGCTTGACGAAGGAACCGAGCGGTATGTCGGTCGATTTGACTTGCAGCAGGTCGCCAGGCTCCAGCTGGAGCGTCTCCATGAGCCAGTACGGCAGGTAGATCTTGCCCTCTTCGGCTATAAACTCCAGTACACCTGCATGTGACTTCTTCCCGTCTGCCTTGCCGTTGATGAGCTCGAAGATCATGGGATACGAGATGTGCAGCCTGGTGAGCTTGTCGAGAGCGCTGGGAGGGAGGAACACTTTGCCGCCGTGGTTTGCCTCGTGGCGCTCGGGGCCAGGCAACATGGCGATGGGATAGCAGCGGAAGTACTCGTCGAAGCGTCTCGGAGCGCCGCCGCGACGGGCGGCTAGGGACTGATACATGGCCATGGGATCGTCTTGGTCGTAGAAGTTTGGGTTGAACTGTACGTGGTGAGTTTGGATGGAGAAGGTGGAGGGGTCGCTCTTACCATTTTAGGTATGGAAGAAGCGGCTAGAAATGTAGGCGGTGGATTATGTCAGTCAGGTCGGGTGTGATGGTGAAGCGGCGAGTGGGCGGTAGAAGTGAGGTGTATTGCCTTCGATCAAAGGCCGTGGAGATGACGAACCATGGTCGCACGTACAGCGGGCCGTTGATGCCAGTTGCGCTAAACTCGGAACAGCGCGATCTGGCCCGAGCTCCAAATTATCGCGTCTCGTGAAGACGTCACTGCCTGGTTGCCTAGACTCACTTTTTTGCAAACCTCAACTCCAAATCACGTTCACTACCGCCATGGCCAGCTCCAGCGGAACTTACAACCCCGCGCGGCCAAAGCGCGCGGGCGAGCAGTTCACGCGAACCCACCACATGGACGGCGACGAACCATCGACCAAGAAACCCCGCTTCGACCCGCGCAATCCTTCGACGCTCGCTCCAGATGCAGCCGACGATGAAGACCCTGCACTTGAAGCCGACGTGATAGGGAAGAGCGCAGGCATCAAGCGCAATGCCGTCAACATCGACGGCTACGATTCGGACAGCTCGACGGAGAACTTCGATGCGCGCGCAGAAGCCCGAGCGAACAAGGACGAGCCACCAAAGACCGAAGACGATGACGACGACGACATGTTCGCAGAGGAGGACAAGGACGAAGACATGGACGAGGAGTCGCGGAGAGACCAGACGAAAAAGAAGACGCTGCGATTCCTCGACGACCACGAGATCGAAGGCCAGGAAGCCGACAGCAAGGCCGGAGGTCACGTCGCTGTTGACTTCACAAAGGACCCGAAGAGCAGGACCGAAGACATCGAGAGCAGCAGCGACGAGGGCGACGACGAGCTGCGCGATCAGCTCGATCCCGAGCTGGACGAGGAGGTGGCGAGAGAGCTAGGCGCGGGCAGCAAGAAGAAGCATGCGCCCAAGCTGGATGCTTTCAACATGAGTGCCGAGCAGGAAGAGGGCCGGTTTGACGAAGCCGGCAATTTTGTGCGCAAGGCCTTCGACCCGGATGCTGCTCAAGACTCGTGGCTGGAGGGCATATCGAAAAAGGACATTAAGAAAGCAAAGGAAGCGCAGGACAAGTTGGATGCTGAGCGAAAGGCCCGGGAACGAGCAGAAGACTCCATCGTCACCAGCGACGTCTTGTCGACTCTCATCGCATATCTGGACGTGGGCGAGACGCCCATGGAAGCGCTCGTGCGCTATGGCAAGGCGGCACCGAAGAAGCCAGCCAAGAGCTGGACCAAGAAGAAGAAGAGCCAGGCCATGGACGTCGATTCAGAGCCGTCGCACGACGCTGCAGCCATCAAGGCAAAGGAGGTCATTGACTCGATAACCGAATGCGCAAGTCGGCTGTCCGATCGCGGCGTCGACGACATCTACGAGCTTCCCCGCGAGTCCATCATGCGACAGTATAAGCGCGAGACAGGAGAAGATTGGAAGAACCCGAATCCGCAATCAGTGCAGTGGGAGTTTCACTGGCTCAATGCACCAGAGGGAGAGATCAACGGGCCCTACGACCAAGTGACCATGCAAGCATGGGAAGCCAGTGGGCAGTTTGCAGCGGGTGCCGAGTTCCGGCGCGTTGGCGAGACGGAATTCTCGCGACTGCTTGACTTTGAAGACTGAATAGGTATACACTGAATGTACAAAGGGGCTCGCCTGTATTGCGATGTACCCTTGCCAAACCAACTCTAGAGGTATACACGTTATGCTACGATAAAAGTCACCAAGGAGAGAAACAGTATACCTTTAGGGTTTGGCATAGGTGGGTACAGGCCATGAAGCGAGCTCCTTTGACAGCACAGCCACCATGGCCTTTGCCTGTTGCGTAATCGTCAGCAGCAGAGGGACAAGTCGCTCTAGAGTGTTCTCTAGCCAGCTGGCTGGATTCACATGATCACCTATGCATGCGGGCTAAGCGATCCTACAAACCACTTCTGCTGTGCTTAGCCAGTCGGAAACTTGATAAAAGCGGGCAGCCGTCGTGATCGTCTGGGATGGCCGAGTTGATGCTTAACTCTGTCGAGTGAGGTGCATGGTATGCGTGAGTATGTATGTAGTGCGACGACGTTGGAGCATTTTTGGCGGTAGAGGGATTGTGCAAAAACCCATGACTACCAGCATAGAACATGAACAAGAAGTGTTTCGTCAATGCCTATAATATGCAGCCTTATTCCAGCGTGCACATCTGGGGTGCAGCTCGATGAACCGTACAAGGGGAGATTACCGGGTGGCAGGGTGCAGCTGACGACGGCGCGTGTGTGCTCATCATGCACCCCGAGCGTCTTCGGAGGATTCTGGCCAGAGCAGCGGGTACCTCGAGCTTGTGAAGACAGCACACGTTGCCGTGTCTGCAACGCCGTTGATATAAACGTCTGCTAGGCAAGAGGCAGCTGGAATAAAAAAGTATAGCTGGTGCTGTTTCCACGTTGTTGGCAGGGAGCTAACGCTACGGCCCGCGACCTGGCGACTTCCAGAGCGCCGGGCCAGCCCTCTGTCGCATTTTCGTGAGGCCGGTCGGCGAGGTGTGTGGCCCATGAGTAGACATGGGCATGAGTAGTGGGCAGTGGCAGGTGTGTTGGGCTGCGGTGACGTGACTAAAATACCCTTCTTCAGCACAGATGTCTGTCGAGGAGGCGATGGACAAGTCGATGCCAAACACGAAACCATGTGCTCTCGACGTCGCAGCGGCCGCAGCGGGAGATGGCTTCACGATTGGCGTCGAGGCGCGGCAGCCAATCAAGGGGGCAGAGCGGGCGACTCCTGACCTGGCCAGGCGTTCCCTTGGTGCTAGACAATATTGAAACCTCTCAGCTTTGGTGCAGTCGGGCCCTCTTGGGTTCAGGTGCACGTGTGCAGCCGTCTCCCCGCGCCGTTAGTGGGTTACAGGACGACTTTTGCTTCCAAGCGTCGGCCATGCTCCCTCCCTAAACACGAGCCTACGCATCGCCGTCGCGTGTTAGCGATATTGAAGCCTCTCTGACGTCTGCTAGCCGGCCTGTTGTTCGCGTCGCCGCCCCGAAAAAGAGCGGCTCGAAAGGGGAGCGTGTGCAAGCTGGGTCCGCCAGACATCCCTGATTATTACTGTACCATCGCCAGCCAACCCTCGACCACGCAAGCTCGAGCGCACGCCGACCCCTTTTCCCATCGCTCCGCTCCGACCTGGACCTGTTTGCGACGGTCGCCTTCCGCTCATTTCACGACATTACGAGCTTGGACCACGTGCTACTCTTAACCTCCGTTGTTAATTTTCCCTGTCCTGGCACCCCCAAGCCCGCTCACCGGGTCTGTCCCTAATCTTGCCACGCATATAATGTACGCCTCGGGCTACGACCAGTCCTCGTCGCGCTCGCCCATTGCCCAACGCAACCAGCCCCAGACCGGCACGCTGCACCGCATGCCTTCCCGCCAGTTCGACGCCTACGGCCAAGTCCCACAGCCCACGCCCAACATGTACGCCCAGGACGACCACCAGCGCTCCTACGACCAGCCTCGCAACTACGAGCGCCTCAACCAGACCATGCACGCCGGCGGCTATGGCTACGACATGGGCGCGCCCCAGGGCTGGAACACCAACGCCTTTTCCCAGAACGGCGGCCTGGGCTCGCTCGGAGGAGCCCAGGCTGCACGCATCAAGTCGCAGCAGCGCGGCGGCGGGCGCAGCGCCCTGCCATCGGTAAGGACTACCGCATATACATATTCATTTTGACCCGACACTGACGACGCCGGCCAGGGGTGGATGGATCAGCAGCCTCAGGGTCTGCCTAGCTTTGCCCTGAGTAACAGCAACCTCAACGCCATGCAGAACACGAGCTACGGCCACGAAGTCGATGAAGAGCTCATCCCCACCGCCATTGTCATCAAGAACATCCCCTTTGCCGTCAAGAAGGAGCAGCTCGTCTCGCTCATGACCGAGCTGCGTCTGCCCCTGCCCTATGCCTTCAACTACCACTTCGACAACGGCGTCTTCCGAGGTCTGGCGTTTGCCAACTTCACGACCGCCGAGGAGACGGCGGCGGTCATCGACTCGATGAACCACTTTGAGCTTAATGGGCGGAAGCTGCGCGTCGAATACAAGAAGATGCTGCCGCTGGCCGAGCGCGAGCGTATCGAGCGGGAGAAGCGGGAGCGCCGCGGACAGCTCGAGGAGCAACACCGGCCTCTTGGAGGTGGTGGTGGCGGCGGCGGCGGCGGCGGTCTCCAGTCCCAGGCCTCGTTTGGCTCTCTTGCCTCCCACATGCCAGCTACATCGCCTTCGCCTGTTTCAGCCATGCGAGGTGGATCGGCACAGAAGACTGTTGGTATGTTTGACTATTCGCTATGCACCAGCAACGATGCTAACTAATATGCAGATGTCGACCTAAACGACCCCCAAGTGCTGCAGTTCTACACCCAACTGCTTTTGTTCAAGGAGACCAAGGACCGCGACAGCATGACCTTCCCTCCGAACCTAGCCCCCCTCCAGCGCCGCACCGTTCACACCCTAGCCCACCAGCTCGGCCTGGCTCACGTCTCCAAAGGCACCGGCGACCAGCGCCAAGTCCACATCTTCAAGGTCCATGACAACCAGGGCCTCAGTCCCCCCATGCCCCAGATCCCCAGCAACCACATGGAGCAGCCGCGCCGCAACCTCAACCGCGCCGCGACCACCGACTTTAGCGATGTGCGCGCCGAAGGCGGCTTTTACAACGCCTTCAACAGACAGCCATCCGGTCTCCTCGGATTCCCCGACAGCCCCGGTGGCTTGAACGCAGTGCCTAACCTGCGTGGCGCAAAGTCGTATGCGGATCTGAGGTCGTACACCCCGTCTCCCGCGCCGAGCACAGCTAGCCATCCTATTGGACGCCCAGGCGGTATTTCACTCGAGGGACTAGGGTACAGCGGAAGCTCGACGAACCCCAACGGTACGCCTACGACTGGCTCGATGAGCCAGCGCGACGATAGCCTGCTGGAGCGCGAAATGAGCCGCATGCAGCTTGGCGGTGGATATCCGCAGAACAGCAGCAGCCCGAGGTCTCTGCGCCAGATGACGAGCTGGGATGCTCCGGGTCCGATTGGCGGCCATCGTTCCTTCAGCACAAACTACGACGACAGACCGTCCAGGCAGCCTCGTGGACCGCTTCCGGAAAGGGGGCAGGGATTTGGACGACCGAGACAGAATGGCCATCAGAACCGCAACTCTGATGAGCTTTCGTCGCAGTCTAACGTCGAGATTCTCGTTGGCCAATAGTTTCCTCGCCCCCCCCCCCCCCCCCCCCCCCCCCCTTCTTCAGCCCACGCCACACGCTCGCAGACGAAAACGATTTCAGTCTTTGCACGTTACATCATCACTCCTTTTCTCAACGTGCGAACGGCGCCCCATGAAGGAACGAACGAACCCCACGCCGAAAGAATTTACAGACGCGACACACAAAAAGACGGAACGAAATTATTTTTTTAACGGCCTTTTTCTCTCGCCCGCCTCTCCACCTACCACAACAACAACAACGACAAACCAAGAAACCATTCGGTGCTCTCGCTATAACAACTCCCACTTCGCTGGATTGAGAAAACTTTTACGATGCATACGAAGAATGATGCTACGAACGGTAGAGAAGACATTGTCACTAGTATATTCAGATCCAGAACTAAATCGGGCTCGCTGCCCTTTTTTCCCACTCATCCTCTGCACCATCATCATCATCATCATCATCGCCCAGGCCCCTCCTCACCTTCTCCCCCCTCTTCCTCTAAACAGAAAAAGCATTAGGTTCATTGTTGATGAAATGTATCGGGTCGTTTTTTGTGTACGGGGAGACTATTGGTTATTGTTGTTTGTTGCTATCTTTCGCCATTGATTCTGTTTTTTTTTTCTTTACACCGACAGGTCAGGGTGAAAGTTGCATACAAGTTGTTTCTGGTCTTAGTTTTAGTTCTATTTTCCTTTTTTCTTGCCTGTCATTTACAGTTTTTTGTGTTCTGTTTTCGATCGCTTCTTTGGTACTATTAGTCTTTTGGATGGTGCCTGGTGCTACAGTCCGGTAATGGAAGGGTGAATTGATTGATTGTTGTGCCTTTTTTATGCAAAGTTTTTGGTTTCGTGCGTGCTGTTCTTGGGGTTGTGCTCAATGTGGTTTTGGTGAGTGTGTAAACTCTGTGATGTGAGAGTGTAGCTGTTACCGGTTTTTGAGTTGGGTTTAGTGCCTTGGTCCAGGATTCGGATTCGCAGTGACTGCGGCCTGACTGCATGCCGTCTCACATGTCATGGCATCATTCATCATCATCGATGCAACGCTGCGACCTTTCGCCCTGTATCATATTACCCCGGCCGCTCTCCCGATCTCCAGCAATCCCTAGATTCTCGTGTCGACGATCTCCGGCATGCTATCTCGGATGCCATTTTGTTGAAATGGCATGATCAAGTCAAAACCTGATGTTGGACCTCATGGCATTCACGGATCTACTGCCCGACATCATCCATCGCCGATACAACCTGGTAACATGCCTGCACCGGCTGTTTTATCAGGGTCACTCTCTCCGATGCCTAGTTAATTTCAGATGTGCACGTCAATCATCTTACCCAACGCCGAGGTTGCCATCGCTGATGCCATCCATGTTCATGTAGGTATCGTACGTTCACGCTTTGGCCCGAGCAGTATCCGAGTATGGTACAGTGCCCGCAAGACTAAAGTCAACTACCGGCGCCAATCAAACGGCTGCTACTAGCTAACACCTCTCGGAGAATATACGCGCGCCAGTTCACCCACACTCTGTTTACTCAATGAAGAAGCTTCCAGAACGTTCGACGTCTGGGACCCTGGGCCATTGAATTACTCGCGCTGTGACGGATCGCGATGAGTATGTGCTCTCCATCGAAGAATGCATAGGGGATCTGTTGTCCGCCTGTAAGGAACAGGAATGGGCCGAGCAAAGGCAGTGGGGGTCTTTGTCAGTGTCAGGTCCGGCGCCGGAGTCCCTTGCCTCGAACCTTTACTCGTTCCGTGACGGAATCTCGATGAACATGCGCTGTGATCGGCTGAATATATGGGAAATCTGTTGCACAGCATCGGATTTCAAGGCACTTTCCCATCGTTCCACCTCGAGACGGGCCGAATGCAAATCATGCCGGAGATCATGGGTCGACGTGGCTGAGGGGAGGGGGGCTGGATGACAAGTTTTGACGCCTGCATGGCGTAGGAAACGGTTTGTTGGGATGATTTCCCGAGATATGTATACTAGGTGTAGGTAGTCAAAAGCCGAGGACGTTAGCAGTGGTACGACGGACAAGTTGCACGTCGGGCCGCGAGTCATGCTAGCGCGGGACTAAGCGAATGACGCTGGCAGTGCGGTGAAGTCCACTACTGATCTCATCGCGAGCATTCGTACGCGACAGCGCCGTCGCTGCCTTGCAACACTATCCAACCCGCTCGTCTCAAGGCTCCCAACACATCTGGACACGTTGCGCACTGCGCCCGCCCTTCACCCTCACCATTTCTCTGGCCGGCCCTCCCATTGGACGCCCGTACCCCGGATTTCTCCACCAAGAAGTTAGACGATCGGACTCACCTTGGTCCGCCGACTGCCAGCCTGCCCTGCGACGCCCTTTTTTCGCTCACGACTGCGCCGTTTTCCAGAACCGCCTTCTGAGACGCTGTATTTGCGCCTTTTGCTAGAACACCCTCCGATCCTTTGTCCGACTCGATCAAGTGTTTGGAGACAATTGCCTGGTGGTGGAGTAAAACTGCGACAGCGAGACAACAATCTGGACCAGGCCCTCTACATAATCGTGACAGCATCGGGCTACCCGGGAGTCGCCGTCAGAGACCGGCGCTGATTCTGTTTGCATATTTGCACTCTCCACGGCTTCGCGACTTACACGGAACCCAACAAGGCTGGAAGCGGCGCTCGAGGACAAGCGAAGAATCTTTTCAAGCGACGGGATCGCCCGGATACACACAGGAGACGACACCCATCCAACATTTTACACCACCCCGCCACACGAGGCGCGCAGACACCAATGGCGAGCCGCAAGCGACGCGCGCCCGGCGCTTCACCACAGCCTCCCACCCAGACATACCAGCACGACATCCCCGCGCCCACGGATCCCTACATGGACTGGAGCAACCCCGCGGCCGGCACAGATATGAACTTTACCGACCCGCCGCTATACGACAACTACGGCCAGAGCATGGGCGGGGGGCACAACCGCGTCGTGTCGCTCGACGGATATACCGACGGCGCCGAGATGACGGGACAATTGGTGCGGCGGAACACGAATCAGCAACTCGCACCAGCGCCGCGGCGGAACCAATGGGATGGCTTTGCTAGTCCGACGCAGCAGTGGGAGACGGTCGACGACGATGAGGAGCTCGAGCAGAAGGCGGCTATTGCGAAGAAGGATGCACAGGCGAAGCGGAAGCAGATTCCGCCGTTTGTGCAGAAGTTGAGCAGGTGAGTACTGATGATCAGGTATGGGAGAGTGGTTGACTGACGTTGATAGTTTTCTTGATAACAACAAGAACGAAAACCTCATTCGATGGTCTGACGACGGCAATTCTTTCATCGTGCTCGACGAAGACGAATTCGCGAGGACGCTTATACCCGAGCTCTTCAAACACAACAACTACGCGTCGTTTGTACGGCAACTGAACATGTACGGCTTCCACAAGAAGGTCGGACTGTCGGACAATTCCATGAAAGCGAGCGAGACGAAGGCGAAAGCACCCAGCGAGTACTACAACAAGTACTTCAAGCGCGGTCGCCAAGAACTACTGTGGCTGATCCAGAAACCGAAGAATCCCGTCACTGGACCTAAGCGGAAACGCGACGAGGAGAACAAGGGCGATAGCGACGAGGACCGCAAGTACATTCAAGACACCGGCGGCGGAGGCTACGTCGAGGAGGTGGCTGTCCGAGGCAACGAGCAAATGGCCATGATCCCGCGGTCTGAATACAACAGCCTGCGGGTCGAAGTCAGGGAGCTCCAACAGCAACAGAAGCTCATTTCCAATGTTCTCACCCAGATCAAGCGCCAGAACGAGGAGCTGTATTCGCGAGCGACGTCGTTCCAGGCCCTGCACGACCGCCACGAGAACTCCATCAACGCCATCTTGACATTTCTCGCTACCTTCTACAATAGGAGTCTAGAGGGTAATGCGAATATGAATCTTGCGGACATGTTCCCTGCGGCACGGCAACAACCCCACGGTAATGTCGTGGATGTTGATGACTATCCGATGCAAGATGCTCATAAATCGCCGCAACTGCAGAGGAACAAGAAGCCACTGGCGATTCTGCCCGCACCAGTTGCAAATCAACAGGATTACCTTGCACCGACGACTACTGGTCGTGCTACAACTATGAGCCCGACAGCCCGACCGCTTGCAAGTCCCATCACACGCCCAGGAAGCCGCCAATCAGTATTCCGACCTTCCGTCTCGATGAATCGCCAACAATCACAACCCTCCTTCGCCCAACAACAGCAACAACAACAACAAGGCCGCGAAAGCATAACCCCTTCACAAGCCAAACCCGAACCCGCCCAACAAACCTCCCACCTCTTCCCCGAAAACTCCGCCATCATGTCCGCCATCCAAAACGCAAACAACGCAGCCGCCAACCACTCCGCCACCCACGGCACCAACTCTGCCAACGGCGCACCCCCAACCGACTTTGACTACGCAGCCGCACTCTCCAACTACCAAACCGCCGACGGCCACGTCCCGCTCACCCCGCAACAACGCAACGACGTGCTCTCGCAAATCGTAAATAACGCGGGTGCCCAGCATACCAATAACACGCTTACGAACCCGCACCCACCGGAGATGGATCGCTTGCTGGGCGATCTCGCGCAGTACCAGGCGACGCAGCAGCAGCTGGAGATGTTGCAGAAGTTGTCGGATCAGCAGAATGCGAAGATTCAGGGGATTCATGAGAGGATACTGCCGTTGAGTCCTGCGGGGCGGATTTCGGGACTTGAAGATGGTGCGGATGCTGGGGGTGCTGGAGGCGGGTATTTTGGGGGTGGAGAGAATGGGATAGGGGAGCCGGGGGGGTACGATCTTAATATGGATTCGTTTGTTAATGATGATGACTTTTTTACGGCGGCGGCGGGGGAGGAGATGGTGGGGGGTGGGGAGCAGAAGGCCAGTGGTGTGAATGGGCATGGTGGCTCGGCGGCGGCGAACCATGTCAATGGTGGGATACCGGATTTTACGTTTGATGACGGTACGCCGTTTGATGTTGGGGATGCGACTGCGGATTCTGCATTTGATTTCGTGGATGCGGCGGGGACGACGAGCACTGCTGCGAATGGGATTGTGGGAGATGAGGATGCGGGGTTGTTGGGTATTAATGGGGTGGGAGGTGGTCGACATGGACATGCGCATGAAAATGGTAATACGGGTGTGAATGGGATTGCGAGCGGTGTGGCGACGACGACGAGTGGTAGTAGTACGGCGTCGACGTCGCCGGCGGGGAGTGCGACGGTGGAGGAGGTGGAGGATGAGACGAGGAGGGGGACTAGTAACGGGGGTGGGAGTGGGAGTGTGAAGAGGAGGAGGAGATGAGGAGGGGCAAGAAGAGGAAGGCGGAAGAAGAGGAGGGTGTCTCAAAAGCTTTTGTTTTTTTCTAACGAGCTGCTGTGGTAGAGATATGAGCGTGGGGGGTCTCAAGGAGAAAAGGAGGAGAGTTGTGTGTGTGTGTGTTTCCTTTTCTAACGAAGTTTATGACTTTGGGGATTGGGGACTGGGAGGGGAGTATGGAACCGCGTTGTTGTGCGGTGCGGTGTTTGGGACAAGTTGTTCACATGGTCCGAGTTCTTTTTTTTTCTCGTTTCCCTTGTTCATTTTCTTTTCTTTTTCTCTCACAACATATCTGGCTTTCTGTGTAGATGGCTATAGTGTATAAGCCCCCGGAATATAGATACCCCACTTCTTTATCCGCTGGTGTTTGGCTTGTCTTGTGACTGGGCAGTGAGGTAGGGCTTGGTGCGTGAGAAAGCTGCTAGAGTGCTACTCAGAAGATGCTCTGATGCATGCACGCTCTGACGAGCCTTGGATTCTGATCTAGGACTACTTGAACGCCATTGCTAATGGACATACGAAAAGTTGTTGCAAAGTTGACAGCCAAACAGGCCTAATATGGTCTAAGAAAGCTCCTGCAAGCTTCTTAGTGCCCGTTGTCTCATCAACAACAGGCCTTATTTACGCCTTCCACTTTTCGACGCAGCTCAACTCCAACAACACTCGTTGTAGCGCTGGTTTTTGCGACCAAACCCGCGGAAGCAGTTAATGAAAAAAGGCAATTGCGACCCTGCGCCATCCTGATCGAAATGAAACTCCAGGTTATCGACAGGGATTTCCAGCTCTGGTGCATCTACTCCGTCGTCCAGCTAAGCAGCAGGACCACCACCAGCAGTACCCTTGCATCTTCATCAATTAGCAGTAGCTTGTCTATGGGGACTTCTCAAACACCAAGTGCCTCCTCGTCTCTCTGAAGCTGCTAATTTGTCACTATTAGTAACGAGTTGTCCGGCAGCTTGGTAACTTTTACGCCAAGTTGTCCGAATCGGGTCCCGTCGTCCGCTATCAACTTCGCAACTCTATTCTCGTTGGAGGTGGTCGGCGACTCTACGACATTGTTCTCATCGGAAGCCCTTATTAATCCCAGATACACATATACCCACCCCTGCGTCGACAACATCATCTTCGGAGGTGGTTTTGATTACAGTCGTTTCATGGTCCGTCAAACCGTCGGTCTCTACTTCCATGAGGAGTAATGTTCTGCTTAACCCATCATTCGAAGACATTACTGGCTCTGGTCCCCGTGGTTGCATCCAACGCTGATCTATAAGAAGAGGCCGCGCGTACCCTCATCAGTTACCAGCGCCTGCGCAAGAAGAATCTCTATATGGCATGTAAAGTTACGCAAGCTCGGTCACTCGTCATGAGGCGAGCACACCAAACTCTGCATGCGTTCCACACCGCGCGATAGGATACCTTGACATTCTGATACGACTCCCATTCAACAACAGACTCTCTATCTTGCTCGTTGACAGTCTGCAGGTGTCAACGTCTATACCGACACTTTGACGAGCAGATAGCCTAGGATCGTCAAGCGGAAAGGGCCGATTACAACCACGCCGTTGGTGCCGTTGGGTAGTGAGGAGACGTTACGTTTTGACTTTGACTGTAATTCATCCGGCGCGGTGCTGTGGTCTCGAGTTACGTGTCCTGAAGGAGCCTGGTGTCTAACGAGGAGATGTTGTTACCCCGTTGCGCACAACTATTTGTAATTACATCTCCCTTACCGGACAGGATTTTCAACCAGGTCGCAAAGAAATAAAAAAGCTTAACCAGCGCATGTACCCGCGGAAAACACAAATTATGATGGGTGGAGACGGAGATGGATCTGTGTATAGGCTCTACCGGGCTGACTAAGATGGGACGAGCTTAGTGTATACGCGGCATCTGCCATGCTTGGCAGTCATGTGACGAAACAGCAGAGTTGCCTAGTCTTCCCGATGTCTCCTAGGCTGCTTCCCATCAGGTAACAACATCCGCTGCCTTGAAAGCGACACGGAAGCCTTGAGAAAAACCGACAGAGTCGTGACGACGTTGAATGCACGACTCCAGACGACTGCTGGGGAACCTCGGTAGGCTGGCGAGGTGTGGTAGGCTAGGATGCCCAGAGATTTAGGGCTGACGTATGGTCGTCAGTGAATCCTAGCGTTCGGCACCGCCATTCCCTGCACACGACACCATGAAGCTTGTTGCCAATCGGTAAGCATCGCACTGCAGAGACGTACGCCCTGTCGTCTGCTACGCCCATTGTGTATACGTACTCCGATGATGAGCCTCGGAATATCTCATCAAGATCGGCCCTCCTCTTTGACATCGACAGACGCCTCACCATTCTCCCGTGCGTATAATACCAGTGCCGCGGATAGCGCAGTACCGTTGTCGCAGTGGGCGAACCACAGGCCGCAGCGATCCAGTGACCGCAAAGCCATGTGCGCCGCTGAGACATCACCAGGGTCTTAGCAGGCGGCACTGGACCGCGATTCGACAGCCAAGATGTCTATCTGACCTCAAGTGCGAGGCGTCGTTCGGTGGCTTGATGCCCGTTGACCTGCTCCCTGCTTCCACGCGGGTGCCGGCGGCCAGGTAGGCCCAATCTGATCTGGATCACCAATGGGACAGCTTCCTGTCGTTGGAGCGCACCGTTTGACTAAGCAGGACAGCCTCTCTCGAAACCTCCGCTAGGCGCAGCAGAGAAAAGATGGTGGTTATGCTTCACACCATGCAAGGGTCATCTCCCGCTAATCCCGAACCCGAACCGATGCCTACAGAACATGCTTCCGCAGCCTGTTGAGATGGTCACATTGCTCATATACCTTCACTCTGATTTCCCATGTATCATGTATCTCTCATTTCATCAGCGCACCTTGCGCAAACTTGCTTCAAGACAATACCGTCGTTGGCCCGAGCTCCATCTCCACAGCATGTGTATTCGCGTAGTCGAGAAGTTTCCCGTCTGCGGCTGTATCTACCATACGCATTCAGTAGACCAGTGCGCCTACTATGGACGACATCCCGTCATTGAGAAGATCATCTGGGTCGGCGCGTCGTGTGAGAATCACAAGAAGTGCTAATGCGCATACCAGCAGGAGAGCATACGTCCAACGTTGACTCTGACTGCTGATCAGCATCGACACAAGTACAGTGACCGTGTCAGACTGACAGGCGAAACCCATTCCAGCGTACCAAGCTACAGCATCGGTCATCTGGTCAGAGGCAACCGGATACGGAAGAAGGGGTCACAAAGCACTGCAGCAATGCAATCCGTACGTTCATGGTCTGGTTTAGAGCACTCGAAACTAACAGACTAGTACAGGTAGCATTCGATGCAAAAACACCCTCTCATACATGCTGGGCTTTGCTGGACAGTACAGAACACAACCGGTTCTCAACCAGCACCTGAACCTGAGCGGTCGGTGAACAACAAGACCTTTGCCCAACGTACGAAGGAGCGCACCATTTAACCCAGCACGAACGCTGTTAGAACCCAACCACATATGCGCACCAATCATCCAGCAACTGCTACACACTTCCAAAAACTACCGCTCCCACCAACACGACGGACACCAGACGTAGAAACTGGTGCGAGATCTATCCAGGGCTGATGCGTCGTAGTGGCGATACGAGCCATAAGATCACTGCTGGATAATGTTCTGACGTCTGGGATAGCGCTCCTCGTCGCGGGATGGACTTGGGGCAACCACGCCCTCCGGTCTCTTACGTTCTCTGGTCGTCCCGACACGAGCCGACTCGCCGTCTACAAGCCCACTGCCTCCCGAGGCCCGACTAGTTCCTCTACTATTGTGGTAGGTCTGAACGCTCTGCATGATCTGATAAGCAGCGGCACGATCCTGAGCGCTGGTACGAGGATGCTTTGGAGGGTTTCCAACATCGACCATGACCGGTTCGTCGCGCACAGGTCGCGCTGCGGTAGCGCGACTCCTCGACCTCGCGGGACGGTCGCTGTATTCAGAGGAAGATCTCCGAGGAGCGACGGGTCGCGGGTCCGCCTGATGAACAAAGGGGAGAGATTCTCTGGAGGCCAAGTTCGCCGTCGCACTGATAGTACGAAAAGGATCAGTAGGGGGCTCTGTGATCAGATCGAGGGCGTTCAGGGCATCGTGCAGCTCCTGATCAAGTAGGCACAACTCAGCGCCCGACGTTCCCGCTTGCGACTCCTGGTACTCCAGCGCCTGCCTCTGTCTCTCCGCTCCCTCCCTCTCTCTTTGCTCCACCAGGGCTTGCCTCCGCGCCGTATTTCCAAAACGATGGTGACTTGGGAACATACCCAGTGTTGACAACGATCCTTGTATGCCACGTTTCGTGGCCTCAAGGCGCGCAAGGTCTTTTCTCAGCTCATGCTGTGCCAAGATCAGGGACTGTAACGAATCGACGTCGGCTTGGTACTGAGGGCCATGAGGTATGCTTCCAGACGCCTCAAAGCTATGACAGTGTGGACACTCGTGTGCATGGACAGTGTCTGGTGCTGGCGTCAGGACGGATACTTCTTGCAACGCCGCTTGAAGCACCGCTTTGTTCTCACGATACTGCTCGGCTCGGGCCTTGAGTGCGTCGTCTTTGAGTACGAGAGCTGGGGTCGTACTTGCTGCTTCGATCACCTGGAGACTATGGTCTCTTGGCCGATACTCATAGGTCCAGGCGACGAATGGACCTGTCCCTAAAGGAGGGCTAAAATTACTCGGAGAAGGCAACATGTTGCTCAACCGTTCGTGCAGCGGCACCTTCAGCATCTCATGCACAGGACAGGTGGATGGGCTCGGTTCGGCATCAGGATCGTCGATACATGTCGCTCGCCTAGCAGCTTCCTCGTTCTTGTGCTTGGTCTGATCGATCGATTCATAGAAGACGTTGGATACTTCGTACCTGGGGTAGCCGGAAAGGGAAGATTGAATAACGGTGTATCGGCCAGGCTTTCGTTCGGAGAATTCGGCCGGTTCGCTGTGTCTGCCTTTGGGTGGTATCGCCGACTTAGAGCGATCGGGTTTGACACGAGTGAACCTTGGATCTGTGAATGCTCGTTATCATCCGATCACGAGCCTTGTAGGTAGCGTAGTAGGATAACACGCGACCCGAACTTACCGTTCCCAGCCAAAATTTCATCGCCCGTCTCGTTTATTCCAGCACTTGTACCGTCCCAGAACGTCCGCACGTCCTCCCACCACTGCGCATTCGATAATTCAAGAGGTGACGCGGAAGAGTATACAGAGTCTGGAATCCCCGCATTACCCTGGTTGCTACTCGACGCAACAACAGGAGGCGGTGCCAAGAAATTCTCCCCTCCGATGATATAATGCGGTAAAGGCTGTAGACGACGCTCTTCTTCTTCATCGTCTTCAATGGCATGCTCATTGTCATCTCGTCGAGGCACTTGCTCCTCCAAATCACTCAACACTACTCGGCTACGCTCTACACTGGGTCCAGACAATGCCTGATCTTGCTGCCGTCGGCCTGCTTCCGTCATCTCATGATCTGGACATTCGGAGAATCCATCCAGCGCTGAAACGTACGAGTCTGCAAAGGGAGACAGTTCTGAAGAAACGGATGATGATCTGCGGTCTTTCCCCCCGTCGCGCGTCGGTGGGTCGGACTCGCTGGAAGGTCCTGCAGAAAGGGATGCGTGAGGAGCGGCACGTGGCTTATTTGAGTCGTCTAGCTTGTTCACGGGGGTAGATTGCTGTCCAGGAGTCCTCACAGTCCCAGCTTTATACAAAGGTCTTGGTAGTTGTGATGCAGAAGGTGGTGGTTTGGGTTTGTCTACGTTGGCGACTATGGGACCTGTAGCGGCTCTTGCGGCTGCTTCTGTGGTACGTGCTTCGTACGCAGCGATCCGTGCGGAGGTCAGTTCTGATCTTTTCGCTGAGCGAGGTGGAGGAGTGGGCGTGGTTTCCGGCGAGGCCAAAGGGTTGGCGTCATTTGCTGGGAGAGACGGTGGAGCTTTGTATGAGGACGAGAAGGTGTTAGGTCGCGGTATGCCAGAATGAGCTTGATCCATCTTGTGTGGGCTGGGGCTGAAGGGGGAGTGGAGAGGAGGTGGAGAGGATGCTAGAGACTCGGTGTTGTCGTTGGGACTGGAAGAGAAAACAGCCTTCTGGAATGGCGAGGTATAGGGCTCGTCTTCATCGGAGAACCAGCTGGCGGGCATGGGATTATCGTCTCGTAGATTCGGGAGCGGGGAGGAAGTTGTAGCTGCTGCTGCTTCCTCCTCGCCTGCAGTGGCATGGCTGTTAAGGTGGTGGTCCATGGTTTTTGTTGAGCTTCACAACAGCAGTGAATGAGGAGACTGATTGGGTCCTGTCGTGTTTTCGTTTTACGGAAGCTTTGTTTTCGTATTGTGGTAAATGGAGAAACAGTTTGTCATGAGAGGGAACATGGCAGAGGCAACGTTTTTACAATGATCCTCGATTACATTAACTCGCTCATTGATGACACTTTGAACAACCGAAATCAGCCTCAGGGTCATCTGATGATGTTGTAAGCATATATCCACTCAGAATCAGGGTCTTTATGATAACGCGATGAGATCACATTCTCCATACGAAAGCGAGGGAAAGAATTTCATGGCCTGCTCAGGACTTATTTCGTACCCAATATCGACGTTGTGATCAACCTTGTTGGGCAAGATGATGTCTGTGATCTACGGCACGAGAGATGGCATAGTGGTTCACAGAAGGAAAGAATTCCTTCGGTAAGGAGAGAACGAAATGATAGCAGTTGTACATGTATACTTCCGGTGCCCAGATCCACGTCATTTGTCTCGAAGATGACATGTTGATACCTCACCAAGTCTCGATTTCTGGGCCAGAGTTCTCATGATGAAATAATGAAGTCAGAAGCCTCAACACAAACTGACTAACAATCATGAACGGCTTTGCTTATTCGGTTACCAATTATCAGCTACCGCCTCATCTACCTCGGTTAAAATCTGCGCTTGGCACGCTCTCAGTCTCCGAGATGTACTGCTCCAAGCCCTTGTATCTCCACCGCCCAAAGTACGCCTTTGGCGTGGTAGCTGGGCAATCCAGTCCAGATCCCGCCCCGTTGCAAGTGGCGTAGACGCCGACCAGCGTGCCCACAAACGAACCCGATGGACTTAGCTGTGCTGTTGAAGCTCTGCCAAATGAGATTTGTTTTGACTTGCCGCTCGCTAACGTTGCCGAGAACAGGTACGTTTTTGGATCTGGCATCGTGATCTGGAGCCGTACTGACTTCCCCTGCCAGGATGTCGGCACAGGCGTCTTCTTCTCCTGCTGTTCCGTAGAGTTGTAACGCAGATAACTCGTTCCATTACTGCGTACCAGTCCGAGCTGGATGTTCGCCGTTTGCCATAGAAAAGCAGTGATTCCAGCCTCTTGGCCATTGGACTTAGGGTCGAACGATAAATCCACGCTGAACTTGAATGTGCTGTCCGTCTGGCGACGCCCAATGAAATTTACAGCTCTGGAAGCTGGATCAGATACGTTGAACGAGCCGGCAAGATTGTTGCGACCGAGAGTGACTTGCAGGCCTTTACTGGTGGTTTTGAAAGTGCCCTTGCGGGGAACACGCCAATACACCAGGTTTCTTGGTATAGCCGAGCCGCGAGGAAAGTTATATACATCTGGGTCTGAATTGAACGGCCCGTCGCCTGGAAGATCTCTTGAGCGAGCAGGTAGTTGCCAGCCCTCCATCTTGCCTCGCACAGGCTGGAACACTGGCCATTCGCCAGACTCCCACGTAACAGGCGTGAGCACGGTTTCGCGACCCATGGGGAAAGAAGTGCCATTAGGACCCACGCGCGTCGCGAGCGCGACAGACCACCATTCACCGTTGTTGTCTTGGAATAGGTCTGCGTGGCCGACAGTCTGGAAGTATTCTGATGTACCGCGATTCGTGAGATGAGGATTGAAAGGACTAGGCTCGTACGGTCCAGTAATGTTCTTAGCGCGAGCCATGGTGACAGCATGGTCTTCTGCTGTTCCACCTTCAGCGATCAGGAGGTAGTACCATCCATCTTTCTTGTAGATATGTGGGCCCTCTGGCCAAACACCGCCTGTTCCGTTCCAGAGCTGCACGATAGGTCCCATTTCGCCAGTGTCAATATTCATCTCCTGTAGGATGATGCCTTGTGTCGCAACATAGACCTTGCCGTCATCGTCCCAGAAAAGGTCGGGATCAATCTTGCCGGCCTCGAATCTCACTGGATCGGTCCAGGATTCGTCATCAAACGGATCCGTAGTCTTGAACAGCACACCTGCCAGGTCACCAGACCCTAGGTATTCACAGATCACGTAGAAAACACCCTGGTGATGCCGGATGGTCGCTGCGTACATGCCCTCCTGTTGGCCTTCGGTGGCATAGCTGTAGCCTGGAAGCTGAGATTCCCGGTTCCATGCGTGGCTTATATGTTTCCAGTCTACCAAGTCCTTCGATGCGTAGATTGGCAATCCGGGGAACGAGATGAAGGTAGAGGTTACGCAGAAGAACGTCCCGTCCACATTGACACATGATGGGTCGCTGTGCCAGCCTGGAAGCACCGGGTTGAGGAACGTCGAGTTTTGCGCATGTGTTGTCGTCAAACACGCAAGAATAGCCGTAGCGACCCTGGTTAAGAACCGCATCTTGTGCAACCTCGGAGAGTCTTTAAAGACTCTACCTTGCACCCGGCGATGCGGAAAGCTTTATGCATACCGGCGAGCATCAGATGCAGATGGTACCTAGGTGCTACCCGCATGTTGGGAAGAAGCATGATCGACGAATGTCTCGTATACCGGCTGTACTCATTTAGCCAGACTATTACCGCGGTGCTGGAATGTTAAGCAGGTATCATCTTTTACCTAGTATGCGGGGAAACACGATGAGCTGCAGAACCACCGGGCTTAATGAGCCTCAAATTCCGGGGAGGGAGGGGAAGCCGATTTTGATCGCCGCGATCTCACGCAATGACGTCATAATTATTCCGTGTCTCATAATTTCGTACAAAGTATCATGATCATTCATCCGCAATGCTATAGAAGGACTTCAATCGAATAAGAAGGCACAAATTCCATTGTTCCCCGACGGCGATATGATGCACGTCTCCACAATGTTCTTGCATGGACTTGTCCCTCCGGATACAACACGGTGGCATGTGATGCGCACCGACAGGAGAAACGACCGCATGTGATGCGGGCATACCTGAGCAGGGATGGTACAGGATTTGCCTCCTGTGAAGGTTAGTGTGTACACAACAAGATCTTTTCGTTCTGACAACTTACGATCTCGCGTCGACCTGACACGTTTGGTGCAGCTCCTACTCGCTTGAAGAGACTCAAACGTTGTTGCTTCTGTGATCACCAGGACTGGATCTTGAAAGGGCATGCGTGGGCAATATCGCGGCACCTGCGGATGGCTTGGTATCTTGGGTCATCGTAAACCAGAGAGTAGCTATGGCGTTGATGACGCTCATGACCACTCGCTCAGGGACCCGTCGCCAGATACGCCTGGACCGTCTGGACGAAGCAATCGACATCCTGGATCTGCTTCAGCATCTCGTGACCGGCCTGAATGTAGAAGGCCTCTTGCTGTTGACGAGTCAGAGGCCTGCCGATGTGCTTCTGGTCAAGGTGGTGCAACATCTGAGCCTCCAATTTCAACGCAAGATCTTCGACTTGAACCGGTTGGAGAATGGTCTGGCCTCCATTCCGCGCGTTGCTGACGTCGGCGTTCATCTTGTTGATCGCGTGCTTCAGAGCGATCATGAACTGGCCCTTCACGTCCTGGACCGGCGGTGAAGGAGGAGGTGCATGGCGAGCAGCAAGAGCAACGTTGCTTGCGCTAGCGATGCAGAACGCGCCGGCAACCTTATCTTTCGCAGATGCAAAGAATTTCTTGATGCCTTTGTGAAAATCCTTTGCTCTGCTCACGAAAGAATCGAGTTTGCTACAGTCTTTGAGCTCGTGCTCCGACTGTGCGTCGTACTCGCGTTCGATTTCCTCGGGAGTTGGCGGGCGGTGCAGACTCTTCATGCGGTCTGAGATGCCTTGAAGAACAGCGAGCTCTTGTTCCTTGACCAGGGGTAGCATCTCCGATGGTAGCAACCGTTCTTTCAGTTTCGCTGCCGCTTCGTGGTTCTTGCGCTTCATTGTCCAAAACAAGCGACGCATGAAGTGCACGCGTTTGTCGTGGGGAGATCCGTTCAGCGACGGTGGAGCGTTCAAAGGCTGGATGCTGCTGAGCTCTTCCTCGGTGAGCGGCGCATCTATCGAGCTGGCCTTGATTGGAACGGAGGTTTCCTCAGCGTTGACCATATCCTCGTCTCTAGCTCTCGCCAGAAACCTCTGCTCGTCTCCCAAAGCGGCATGCTCTGCTCGGACACCAATCTCGTACTTTTGGTCAAGCCAGTCTTTGTTTGGCAGACTTGATAGCAGCAGCACCTCCGAGTGTATGCTGTGGAGGACGTTGCTTTCAATGTCGTGCGTCAGCTTGACGAGCGCGTCCTTGTGAAGCAAGAGCCCATATCTCGGAGAGACTTGGCGCTGCATCTTCTCCAACTGGTCATGTAGGAAGATGAGACCATATTGGCGGAGCTCGTAAGACAGTTCGCCGAGATATTGGTGGTCGTTTTGGATTGGCGCTAGCTCGTCATGGGTGACCGGAGCAGGCTGTTGGAAAGAGACATTGGGGTGAGGTGCCAATGTGGAGCTAGACGTGGAATCGCTTTGAATTCCAGAGGCACCAGTGTCATCGACGTCCATCGCATCTGATTCAGATACAGCCGGCGTGGTTCGAGTAGAGATCCTGACCGAAAACATGACGCCCGTCGAAGCGGAACCCGGGTTTTGCTTGGCGGCAGCAATGACAGCCGGCACAGGTACTCCAGTTACATTGCTGACGTTGGAGACGAAGTGCTTGATCAGGACGAAGAAGCCTTGCTTGTCTTTCATGCCATCAAGCTCGGCGACCAAGACATCAGTCAGCCTTTTGTGCTCGTCGTCCGTAGCCGTCGTAGCAGTGACGTGGTAGTCGACAGCTTTGCTCAAAGCACCCTCAAGTAGGTCCATAGCGTCCGACCCATTTTGGGTGAAGATCTTCTCCCGGTGGAAGCTGCTGTTCAAGGACAGTCTGATCTTTTCCATACCGGCTTCGCGGACATGCTTGGAAATGGTAGCTCCAGAGACAAAGGCGATTGACTGTCGCCCCAAGTTGGCGTCCAGAAAGGCACCGGAGGGTCTGCTGAGCGCCGCCTTGACGGTCTTGAGCTCGCCAAATGCTGCAGATGTTGCAGGCTGTAGAGCGTTAGTCGCGGTCTTCGCGACTTGGACGGGACACTAACCATAGACACACCAGGCCCAGCACCAGTTGTGAACATGATGACCTGGTTCGTAGTCTTCATATTGTTAGATATTGTCCCTGTTGAGGTGTTGTGTATACACTTACGGGATTACGATAAGTTGGTCTGAAAGTGGAGGTGATGACTGTGTACTATGTAGTATGCACGAGTCCGTAGAGGGAGTGACAAATATGTCGATGGAAGCGGAATGCTTGGTGGAAGAAGTGGTTTTATAGCGAGCGGACAGATGTATTTCGATGATCAACAAGTCGGGTAGGCTGATTGTCGGAAATGTATTTGTGGGGCGGGTGTTGAGTGGAAGTGTTGGCAGGCGATGATGATCTGGAGGCTCAGCGTCGGGGAAGAAATACCAACGAGAAATCGCCACCAAGGACAGGGCTATAGCGTAGCAGGCGCCAGGCTCCATCATCGGAGGCTTTCGTGGTAGTGAAATAGAGAAATGCTCAAAAGTCGACGTCACCTGGACATGGTCGGTGCACCAGAGAAAGTGAAGAGTGAGCGCCCCTGGGTTCATCGACTAAGCAGCTATATACGCATACTTGGATCCAAATAAGATTTTTTTCATATATGTATTTGGGCTAGGAAAGATAACAGAGCAGCGAGCTGGTGCGATATATAACCAGCGTCTGGAGAGGGGTTTGCTCGAAGTGGTTGTTGTTTGGGATATGCTGTACAACACTCATCAAACCCAGCTGTGAGCCCACACGCTCCCGCAATTTCCTTCGGCATCTACGAAATGATATGTGAGCAAGATGAGACGTGACAAATGATTTCCATTGAACATCACATGTCCAAGGATAGAACCTACATCTACGTGTCATCTGTGGCTCGATGATAAGGCAGTGAAAGGGCTCAGCGGAGCTCAAGTCTAGGCAGCCAATCTACAGATAGGTGGAAGGTGTAGAAGCACCCCATGTAGTTGTTCTCCTCCAACGGTTACACGGCGCCTCGACTACCGTCACGTGACAGTGACACGTCCGCGCGGTAAGAAACGTGGCCTGCGGCAATTATCGCTCTGCGTATATAGCTCTTTTTCTATGCTGGTGCCTTTTAGCCATAGGTCATATCGGGATTGTAATCGAAGAAGATAAACAGGGGCGCGCTCGTGAGCCGTCGCAACAGGTGTCTCTGTGATGGCAGGACAACGGGATGCCAGAATTGGATTTTTTTGATAGACTGTATAGAAAGCAGAGCTTTTAATATGCAGAATGGGATTCAGCAAAGATGCAGTGTGCGTGTTGTGTGGAAGAATCGCTGCTGCTCAGGTGGTGAGATTTGGCGTTCATTGAAGCTACCTAACTGGCTTTAGCCTATCATGGCAGTGTGCCATATTACTCAGCATGACGCGCCCTTTGCCGGCGAAGCACCAATGCCAAGATGACACCTATAGGCCCCTCGAAGAAAAGGCAGCCCAGCAGTATGAACAGAGCGCGATGTGCCGCCTCTTTACGCGACGTTGAGATATGAGCCTAAAATTCGTGACAGTGTCTCATCCCGATCAGATCAAGGATCGAAAGAAACAACAAGGCATCCGACAGCATGCCATCCGCAGTGGTATACGGCGCAGCCGTGCCGAGCGCTCACGGCATAGGGAATTGTTTGTGCCATTCATAGCGAAAGAGAAACACCAGAAGCAGTCCTCGATGGTTTTGCCACATGCACCATCTATTGGGCTATTGGATCCATTCGATACGCTCTGCGCCTGTCCTGAGAGGCTGCGCAACCTTCTGCGACACCGTATGTACATGCGCACGGTATCTTAGAACTGATGATACTGACGTTAGAGAGCATCGGCGAAGCAAGCAGGTGAACCGGTCTTCTGCTTTGAGGACTCTGGCAAGGTGCTCTTCCAAGGCATGGACGGTATCCTCAATGGGGCATTGGTAGATCCGATCCTGTTCTACGCCCTACTACTCATTCTCACGCTTTCCGCAAACACGAACGTTCCGAATGTGGAGATACTCGCGTATCGCGGCGAAGTTCTCGATCGCATGCAAACCGCTATGCAACAACCCGGATGGAAACCAAAAGTATCTAGCATCACCGCTATGCTTATACTTATTGGATATGAGTATCGCACTGAGGGCGGTGATTGTGACAGTATCTCCACACACATACGTGGGGTACAAGCGATGGTGGACAGATACCAAGAGGATAATACTGCTATTGTTGGGCAAATCCAGCGCGCCTTGTTTTGGCAGGATCTGTTGGGTTGCTTCGTGCTCGGTACCACACGGCTGCTCTCGCACGAGTTGCATGACGAATGGCTGTATCCGCACACTGAGGTCCCGTCATATTCTGTGGCACACGACAAGTTTCCGGCGATATTTGACGATTGGTCGCCAGCCTTTGCCACCGTAATCCAAGACCTAGCCATACTTTGTAAGATTCTGGATGACTGCGCAGTCACAGGGAACACATTCCTTGTCGATGACAGTCAAGCCAACCTAGAGTCACGACTAGTAGATCTGCTGAGCGCGTCTCGCCTCTCGCATTTACCCACAGATCCCATTTACGAAGCATGCATCTACGCGGCCTACCTGTGTACCTATAAGCTCTCTGTTGGGATCTGGAATGGCTGCTTCATCCCCGAGATATGTGTCGATCGGATTCTTTCTCACCTTGCAGATGCTGTCCATGACCCACGCTGGGCATCATCCCTGTCTCTCTTACTGTGGTTGTTATTCGTGGTCGGTGGCTTGGCCGAGCGCTCAAGCTCGAGACAGCGGGCCAAAGTAATGATTAGGCACACGTACGCCACGCATTTGAAGATGCTACATCAAGACTGGGATGTTGTGAAGACAAGTATGGAGGATTTCATCTGGTCTCAGGCCACCATTGAGAAG
Organism: Alternaria solani; assembly: GCA_002952155.1. Classification (NCBI taxonomy): domain Eukaryota; kingdom Fungi; phylum Ascomycota; class Dothideomycetes; order Pleosporales; family Pleosporaceae; genus Alternaria; species Alternaria solani. Next base: position 170,150 of record CP022030.1, on the reverse strand, counting down.
AAGGTCTTTCGGTTTTGGCGAGAGCTTCACTCGGATGCGATACCGTTACCGCGCTGGCATGAGACCGCTAGCAATCTGCATTACGCAGTTTAGCCGAAGCAGCTTCTTCCAACTGATGGAGGAGTTCGCAGGATCTTTGAAAAGGTCACAATGGCAGAAGTTGAGATCACTTGTCCATTTGAGGCGTTGACTTAGCCACACGACTGATCTAAAGCAACATGGTGTCCTCGTGGAGGGTGTTAAACCGATCCCTATTTCATACCTACATGATCAAGATATTTCGTACTCGAGATGATATTGTTGCTTGCGGCTTCGCATGCACGCCCCGGCTCTGAGTACGCGTCTTTGGCAAAGGACTATCTATACCTTACCGAAGCTGGGTTCGGAACATGACCTCCACTGCGCCACCTCCCTCGATCGCCCTTGTCCGATGCTGTTACCTACCAGCTGGAAATCTGCTGCATATACGATTGGCAACTTGAAACGCCTTCGCCGAATCTTTTCAACACATTTCACTTCGAGCCGGGTTCGATAGATCTGGCCGAGGCTAGGAGGAAGTTCCCCTGCCCATTTCTTTAACGAGAAAAAACCGAACAAGAAAATGATTTCATACGGGAGAAAGCTCTGGACCGCCTATAGCGGAATCTATTCGCCTCACTATCAACCGTCGAAGTGGTCGATTTCAGCCATCCGGGCGAACCATGCTGGCGGCCACTAAGAGCAGTCCCAAAGCATCCTTTAACTAATGACGCTGCAAATGATTTATCACGCTCTCGGATGCGAGTCGTACTCAACATGGTTAAGTACTGGGAGACCTGGTTTGACATGGAGATGGAACCACCAGCACCTCTGATGGTCGAAAACGTGGACGGCCGAGTGATCACCATCGGGCAATTTATCCTTGAACTGTCCAGCTACGCCATGAGGCGGCAGTATGACATTTCGAAGTCGAGGGCCGCCCCGGATCACGGCCGAAGGTCGCATGCCTCTATTTTGATGGAGCCTATGGACCGGCTCAGAAGGACGCCGAGATCCGAACGTCGCATCCCACGTCGAGGTTACATCGGACAATTGGTGTTCGAAACGCGAAATTGAAGAATTATGGGTGAAAAAAGAGCGGAGATTTGTCAAAAATTACTCCAGATAGCGCGGAGAGGATGTTTCGTATCTGAGTTGTCGAAATGCTGTCGCACTCGATGCTCAAAACATCTTATTGCTGCCTGTACACAGTGAAATCGCCTACCAATGTGATAGATAAGGAATTGCGCATTAGCGTCTTGGAAGATTGATCTGGAACAGGCATCAGCTTGGACGACAATTGCCCTTGGTCTGCTGGAGATTGCACAAACGTCCACCGATGTGCGGTTTTAAGAACCCTAAACTCCGACGAAGATGTAAGTCTGGACACTCCCTAAACTCCGACACTTTGCTTAGAAAAATACAACTAATCAGATATTTTGCAAGGCTAGTCTAGCGGATCGTAAACAGTAGCGTAGACAAGCGACCAATTGTCTTGCGCGATAGCTCGTAGACAGTAACCAAGCCCCATCGCGGCCTGATGGCCAAGAACGAGGTGTCTGCTTTCATCAATCTGCAACATGGGCCGAATCAAGATGGCGGTGTATGAGACGTATGCTGCAGGACTTGAGTATAAGTAAAGACGTATAAGAAAAGTATACACTGCTTCCTGCTACAACACCATCAAACAGTTTATCAAGATTTATATATAACCCATCTGTCACTATCATTATGTCTTCTGATACACAAACAATCACCCTCATCACTGGAGGTAAGTTTTATGAAATACACATTCTAGTACACAGCCGTTCTTCGACATTAACCTCTTGAACCTAGCAAATGGCGGGATAGGCCTCGCGCTTGCCCGTTTACTTCTCACTGATGCTTCCAATACCGTTTTACTTGGTAGTCGCTCGCTCGACAAGGGCAGAGCCGCGCTCGAAAACTTGAATGCGCTCGGCTTGCCTGGTACCGCCAATGTGGTCCAGCTTGACGTTACATCTGAACAAAGTGTAGCTGAAGCTGCGAAGCAAGTCGACGAGAAATACGGAAGGTGAGCACCTACTACACGATCTCAACTCTTTTCCTTTTCGTCTGTAGTGACTGCTATCGATCTTATTGCCCCAAGTCTTCATCATGTTCATCATAAATTCATCACAATGGTATTTCCATTCTGACCACCTCAACTCCAGAATCGACGCACTAGTCAACAACGCTGCCATCACCGGAGAACACCAGGGCTCTCTCTCCGAACGCATATCCACCACAGTGCAAACAAACGTCACCGGCCCAGCCATCACCTTCGAAGCCTTCGCCCCCTTACTCTCCAAATCAAACAAAACACCCCGCATCATCAACGTGTCCAGCAACACTGGCTCAATAACTCTGCGCCTCGATCCCTCTTATCCTTCCAACAACCACGAAGTCGTACGTATTCCCAAACCCCTACAGACATAGTGATAGTGCATGCGTCTCACCGTTTTCCAGGTCCCATACCGCATCTCCAAGGCCGCGCTCAACATGCTTACCGCATGCCAGGCGTACAAGTACGGCCCCCTGGGCTGGAAAATCTTCGCGTTTGATCCTGGCCACACGGAAAGTAACTTGAGTCCTGTGACCACGGCCGAGTATGGCGCGAAGCCGACGAGCGAGGGAGCGAGGCCGATGCTGGACATTTTGGCTGGGGAACGGGATGCAGAGCACGCGGGGTTTCTCAATGGGCTGCCAGAACGACAACATCCTTGGTAGATCTTGGGGATACACAGGATTAGAAGATAGAGATCTGGCAGATGTAAAGAAAGAAGGAGACAAAGGTGCAAATAAATGACATTATATGCAAACAAAACATGCGTTGGCGGGGTATTCCAGTCCACGAAACAACCACCCTTCGTCCTCTCTTCAAATCATCTACGAACCCCCGTCCCATCACCTCTCCCTCTCCCCATCGGCAATCCCCCTGCCCTCCTCCTCCCTCAAATCCTCACGACTCCCCTGTCCCCTAATCCCCCTCCAAAGCCCACTCAACGTACTCAACGCACTCAAACTCCTCCCTCTCCCGACTCTCCTCCCACCCGGCGTCCTAGCGCCACCACCACCACCCGGCGTCCTACTCCCCTCCTCCCCAACCGCACTATCCCTCGTCCTTCGCCTACTCAACGGCTCACTCATCATCCCGCCACCCATCATTCCACCATCCTCGCCCTCCGCATTCCTCGCCCCAATACCAACACCTAGCGCAACCTCGCTCTCCCGTCTCCTCACCGCACCCCCGCGCTTGAGATCCTGCACCATCGTACTCAAACTCGTACTCAACGGACTCGCCAGCAACGGCCCTCCCACAACACTATTCCGTGCACTCTGCACCCGATCGCCCGCCGTCCGCAATCTACGTAGTCCAGAACCAGGTGTAGTCGGGACTTCGTTCTGGCTCTTGCCCCGCGTTGGCGTGCGAGGCGGTAGTGTTTGCGGCGCGAGATCAGTGTCTGAGACTGAGACGAGAGGAGGTGGGGGCGCGGCTTCAGAGGGGAGAACAGGCGTGGAAGTATGTCTGTTTAGGGGCGGGGTACGATATACGAGGTCGTTTGGTGCGGACCATGGATTTGCGACGAGCGAGGAGATGATATCTGCGGTTGCGGGGCGGGAAAGGGGGTTTGGTGGGGTGGAGGGGGGTTCGGTGGGTGTGAGTGTGATGTTTGGGGTTGAAGGACGCGTGTCTTCGTCGTCTTGGTAGGGGCGGGATGTGGAGATGGGGGGAGACTGTGGTCGTATTGTTGAAGAGCGGCGCGAGACTTGTTCGCTGGGGTCTGCGGTGCCGTCGGTGTAGACGTCGCCGGCCAAGTGGATTGCGTCTTCTGGCTCTGGGTCGTGGTCTTCGTCGTCATCGTCGTCATTGTGGTGGGAAGGGCGGCCGCTGGTGATGAGCCAGACGCCGAAGAAGGTTAGAGCGCATCCGCCAATGAATTTTCCCGCGTCTTCGCCAGAGGTGCGTTCAAAGTCGCGGTAGAGGACTGCTGAGCCGCCGATGACAGAGAGGGTGAAGAGAACAAATTGGACAGGGATTACTTGTGTGGCGTCGAAGCGTTGCAGAGCTCGATTGATGTACTTGATCTGCATGACTGCTGTGCCAACGAGGATGGCAACGAGCAGGTAGAAGACTGGGAACGTGATGGCGCGCCAGAGCGTGTATGAGAGCAGTGACGCAACGCCCTTGGTTGACAAAGCTGTGTACCCGCCTAGACACCGATTAGCAACTGCCTGTTAGATATGTTGATTTGAACATACCAAAAAGCCCCACGAGTCCCAGATCAATCAAGATACTCTTGTCGCCATACCGGTTACTAGCCACCATCAACACCGCAATGACTCCCACGGTAATCCCCAAATACGTCTCAAACTCCCACCGTCTTATCAGATCCCAAATCTCTCCAGGACCCAGCTTAGGGTTGTTATCATTCGCCGATAGCACCACCGTAACGGCGCCTCCAACCGCAATCACCACGCCCAACGCATCCCGCCCCCGGAACGGCTCCTTGAGCATAAACGGCGCAATGATGCAGTTGGAAATGAGCGCGACGACGCCGAGCGGGGACACGATGGACGCCGGCGCGAATCCATACGCAAGGAAATTCCCAGCTTCGCCCACAGTCATGAGGATAATGCCAAACCACCAGTACGGCGACTTGAGATACGACGTCTGCTTGAACGCCTGTTCCCTTTTACCACCCGACTCCGCGCTATCCTCTCTTTGCACTTTCGGTCTCGGGAGCAAGGGATCGTTTTCCGAGGCCCCAAATATATCCTCTTCCTCTCCATTCTCTCCACCATCTCTTCTCCTCCCCGCCTCAACCATATCCTCACTCCCGTTCACCCGCCCCATCTTCCTTACCTCCTCTTCCAATCTGCCCACCCCACCATCACTCCCCATCTCCTCCGCCTCGCGCTTCCTTCTCTCCCTCCTGCGCTCGCGCTGCCGCTCCTGAAACTCCCTATCCAGCCGGATATGCGCGTACCGCTGCATATTCAGCGCAAACGAAATAAGCACATTGCCTATTATCGCGGTGATGATGCCAATCAGACTGCTCCAGTTTTCCGTGTAACCGCCGCTGCCGCCGCCACTACCACCTCCTCCAGTGTGCGCGTTTGGTATCCAGGATAAGACATGGTATGGTGTGGGTATTAGACTTTGTAGGGGTGTCGCTGGGCCAGCAGCGACGGGGTTGCTGGGTGGGATATGCATTGCGCGGTATGCGTGCGGTCAGGACGCCGCGGGGATGCGCTCGTTGTCGTGGATCGGTGACGCGATAGTTTGGCGGCGCCCGGTGTCTCGTTGGCTCGTTGGGAGGAGGTGTGGTCGTCTTCGTTTCCCCGTGTCGTTGCGCTTCGTTTCCGTTATCGTGAGGTTCAACAAAGAAGCTATGTACACCCGTCCGTCCGTATCCTTCTATCGACCAGCAGCAACCGAGTCAGGAACGAAAAAAGAGCTATATACGACGATAACCACAGCACAATGTCATTACCATGATGTATGTAGCTCCCAGAAAAAAGCTGTTGGGCAAAAATAAAAAGAGACAAAGGCCTTGGTTTCGTCGTCGTTCGGGCGCGGCGGTGCTACGAAACCTCTCGGCGTTAGCTAGCCAGGTAGCACGTAGCTAGCTCGCTGGGTATGCCGCGCGAATGATGTGCAGGGTTTATTCTCTCGGAGAGCGGAGGCAAGCCTTGTCTTGTCTCTTCACATGACGATGGCAGAGGTGCCCTGTGCCCGCATGCATCCCACGCTAGCTGTCACCGTGCATACGCGTTGTCCCGTTCATTCCGGCGGGTCGCACGAATGGGTACGGAGATGAGATGGAGATGGAGATGCGAGTTGCGATGTACTTTTTTGCAAAGTGATCAAGATAGCCTCGATCGTTCACTCGCGTCAAGGACATAGTTTCGGCGATCGAGTATCGTTAGTCCCGCAGACGCGGATAAGCAAAAGGCGCCTCTTGTTTCCGCCGACTAGCCAAACGGTAGTGAGCAACAAGTCGTCATCGAAGAATCTCGAAGCCGCAACTCTAAAAGTCTTGTTTCCAAGTTCTACAAGACTGTCTTGTCATCAGAGGTATTATAGCTTGCCAAGTAACCTGATGCAAATGTCCAAGAACAGAGACACCGCATCATCTCACCTGATAATATCACACACTCACAGAACAGCCCCGAAGCAGCAAGACGAAACATCTTCCATGGATTTTTGTGCAAAAAATACCCATTTTGAGCTATGTTATACACCGCTAGGTACACTCAATAACCCACGTAAAGAAACTCGAAAGGTAAACCTCCTATGCGCAATGCCCTCTCCAAAACATATCATGCCCGTCGCCACGAACCCCTAGAACGCAACGCGTTCTCCTTATGCTTTTGTAATACCTCCGACTCCTTGCTCACACATCGCACCCTCCAACTCAGCTGCGGGACCACCACCACCACCTTCTCATACCGAATCCCCTTCAATCTAAACACGTTGCCTCGCTCCTAAGCAAGACTCATCTGCGCCTCGCCATTCGTAGCCTCAGCCACATCATCACCATCGTGCTCCATGCTCTCAGCAACGACATCCGGTTCCGCAGCCAGCAGACGAATGCGCGCCTCGACCGCCTCCTCGCCCACAACAGACTCTTCGACCTGTGCCTTGCGGATAAAGACCGTGTGCCAGCGCTTACCCCACGCCTTGATGAGCTCAACCTCCTCTTCCGTGAGCGCGCCACTCGACGACTTCTCAACAAGTGTATCCGCCGAGCCCTCCGCCACGCCACGCATAGAGTCTTCAATGTACTTGAACAGCTCGCGCGCATTGTCACGATCTTTCGCCAGTGTCGCCTCGACCATTTCAATCTGTTCCTGAGGAAGGCCCTTCTGGAGACGCGCAGATGCGATTTGGCGATTGCGGTTGGTGACCTTGGCGACGGTATTGCTGACCATTTCAAACACCCAGCTCTCTGTCAGAGCCTCACCGGCTCCCATGTGGCTGCCAAAGACCCACTGGACGACAGTCATCGGCGCAAGAATCGTATAGTTGAGCAGAATATCGATGATGCGGACCGCAACACCGGGCTGGTCTTTCCAGTACTCGACGACGCTGGCAACAATCTGGCGACGCGCGACTTCGTTCTGCGAGAGCTCGAGCAGGCGGTCCTTACCGCGCTCGATGCAGGACAGAACGTGGGAGAGTGACTTGGCGCCTAGCCGGCAGATGGCGGTGACAAAGGCATCAGTCGAGGGTACGAGAACCTCAGTGACGCCCTGTTCGAGCGCCTTCTCATGAATCGTGTCAATGGTGACTTGGATCTCTTCAGCTGTAGCCTTCTTCCTCAGTTGACTGAGAATCATCTGGCCTTCGGCAGCATAGGGTGTTTCTGGGGGCGTTGTTAGTAACAATCAATTCTAGATGCAAGGCATACATACGTGGGTTATCGTATTTGAAGTCAGGACTGTTGTCCGCGTCCAGACGCTCGGGAATCAAAGAGTGCATCGGCTCTGGCAGCGTTGATCGAATGCGCTTGGCAAAGGACAGCCGTATCTCCTTGTCCAGGGTCGCCAGGATGAAAGCCTTCTTCGGGTGCAGGTTCGAGAGCTCAAGATCCTCCAACCATTCTGTCCACCTCCACCTAAACTCAAAGTTGCTGAGATGGTGCGAGAACCAGTCGAGGAATCGGTAGCCTAGCTCCAGATCCATCATAGGCAGGTTCTTGTAGATGGTACGGATGGCACGTCCAAGGGAAGGGGCGATAGCAGCGGGTGCGACCTTACAGCACTGTGTGATGAGCGAATGGTAGTAGACGAGCTTGTGTTCTGCGCTGGGCAGCTTGAACAGTTGCGAAAAGATGGCGTCGATGATCATGTCCTCTGACTTGTACTGGACCTTGTCGCCAACCAGCTCGCGGAACTTGTCAAAAGGTGAGCCGCGCTTAGCGAAAATGTCCACGGACCAGTAGCAGTCGACGTCTACAAGGAACTTGGCAACCATTTCGCGGTTAAAGTCGAGCTGGTTGATGGTGTCGACGATGGCATCTCGGACGAGCGATGATGCAATGTCGGTGGTCTTGGGCACGGTGTCAACTTCCTGGTCGGCGAACAGGGAGAAGTATGCCTCTGGGAAAACGGGCCGTGGGCCAGGGTTGACAGGCGACGGGATGGTGAAAGTGGGGAAGGCGTGAGTCTGAGGGGCCGTGGGCAGAGCGTCGTCCTCAGTGTTCATCCTACGCAGAGCGTCCTTGTCGATGCGTGGAATGCACCTCAGTTCAAAGCCAGACTCGGCCTCGGCTGACAGCTGTGCTTGGAGAAGACCAATGACGCTGTGGTGGTCGACTGGCTTTGACTCGAAATCGCCGACGTACGAGTGGATGAGGCTCTCGATGGGAACCGCATTGCTTGCTACTATGCCAGTGTTCTTGAGTAGTTGTTGTGCTTGCTCGTGGAAACGCTCTCCTCCCGCGACGATGGCGTAGGGGATGGTGAGAAGAATGATCTTGACCAGTTCGATACCGACAACCTAGTAATGTCAGTGGGTGTGATAGTTGAACGCACGTAGCTCTTACATCGTTCTCGTTGGCACTCTGGAGATCAACGACTGTGTCGAAGAGCTGTCCGAGGAAAGTAAAGACACCGTCGTCCTCGTAGAGCGACTGCAGGCAAGCGAAGAACCTGAGAAGCAACTTGAATTTTTTCCACTCGCCAGCGTTCAGCGCTTCCTGTGCCCGGTCTCCGACGCGCTTCATGGCCTCGATTGTGATTTGTGAGTTGACGTCGTTGGCGTAGTAGGCGACGGCTGCGACGAACGGGATCTTGAAGGGCTGCTCGATGATGCTGCAACAGTTAGCGAGATGGCAATTTAGGCAAGACTGATGGTGCTTACAGCTGCACAAACACATCGAAGAAGTCGGAGCGGAGACGCTCGTCTTCAAAGTGCTCTCCAAAGAACTTTGCGATCTCGATAGCCTCGTCCTGTGGTAGCTTGGTGGAGCTGGCAATGTTCAAGAGCAGTCTACGCAGCTTGGGGAATGGCGGCTCTTCGTATCGGCGACGGGGACCATCGTCGTTGCGGCGGCGCTGGGGTCCGCGACGGTCGTCACCACGGTAGTGATTGTCGTTGTCATCTGCGGGACGCTGTGAGTATCGTAGAAATAGGTAACTGAGAATGCCCAAGAGCAGAATAACGAAGGCGTATTGCATGTTCATGTTGGGAGACATGATAGCGATGGAATGAATAAGTCGTCCACACCACATGTGCAGTTTGCGCAAACGTCTGGGGGAAGATGGATATGTACTCACCATCACGGCGGCGCTTGTTGTTTCCTCGATAGTTTCCACGGTCGCGCCTGTCGTCACGTCGGTCCTCGCGCCTATCCTCGCGCTCCTCCTTGAAGTCTGCGTCCGCCATGTCCGCGACCAAGATTGCGCGTGCCGTTTCTTCTAACGTTTCTGGAGAATGTTCCTTCTGATGCGATGGGAGCCAAGCACGGTCGGCGTGAGAGTCGTCGCCGTTGTAGATTACGGGCCTACGCGGTGGATTAGAGTGACCACGTCGGTGATCAAATGCGCGGCTTCGGAATGGGGCGGTTCGATTGCGATGTGGGCGGATGGTTCGCGATAGTGAATCGTCGAGTTGGCGCGGAAGTCGCTCTTGAGCTTGCGTATCGAAAGGGTTAGCGGCTTTCGCGCCCGTAGCTTGGCGCTCGGTCCATGTACCCTCCATGTCGACGTCCATCGACGAATCATTGGAGGGGACAATGTCCCGGACTGCATCTTGCTGTGTTTGTTCCTCGTTCAAGGTGAGCATAGCTACCCGATCTGGTGAGATGAACGCAGTGTCCATAACGAAGTCATTCATATTGTTTTTGTTCGTAACTTGGCTTATGTTGACCATCACTTGGTGGCGTGATTGACAAGTCGATGGTGTAGTATCTTGTAGGAAGGTTGCTCATAAGCATATGGAGTAGATTTCATATACAATACGTTCAGAGGTAAGATCACTCAGGTAAAGCTACAAGTAAAGGCATACCGTATACAGCAATAGAGCTACATGGGCCGTGTCGGATGCAAGGGCACAAGGTGAGAGACGCAAAATCCAACATCTTGACAGGTCCGATCGAGGCTGGTGAGTTTATCGGAACTCTGGATACTGCAATCGTCAAGAATATACATCACTTCCATCACGCAAACGCATCACCCGGACATTACACATCTCAGTAGCATCAAGGAACATGAAAGAAGTCTTCGTTCTAGAAGGTATGCTGAGAGATGGGCGAATGTCATCATGGTCATCGTCCAGTAGACATTCGTTCCGCTGCAAAAGCGCAGTGCCTTGCTCTAGTGCTTGCCAGGCTGGCCATCCTTTGATCAGCCTCCATGGTCCCCATTACAGGAATAGCATTTCCCAAGTTCATAAAAGCTTCATCGCCCGATGCGCAGCCCGCCGAACTCGTCTCGAACACAAAAGAAAACTCCCGCATGCAACCCAGGTGACGCATCGTAGCCACTGTTGAAGCGTCGGAAGTCGCATCAGTGAGCCCCTCTCCCGGTATCCCATACTCAGTGCATATCCGAATTTTGCCCGTTCCCCATTTCCACCATAGTTGCAACCTTCTGCGCCCATTCGTCATTTCAAAAGGGGATCGAGGAACATCATTTGCGGTGCCGGTCCATGATCATTTCGCGTAAACGGGGAGGCCATTGGCCACCAAAAGAAAAGCAAGCCAGGTCATTCTTTGTAAAGGTGAATGTCGGTATCATTTCAGACGCGCTGAGATAAAGCAGGAAAGGGTGTGCTCCTCGTAGTATACACCTGACAAAACCGACGCCCATATGAGACTCCATTTTGCATCTCTCCGGACGGAAAAGCTTTGTGCTTAGGCCCAGAGAGGATCAGAAGCCGCCGCATAAATGAATGGTATCGTTTCGTGTGATAGCCGGGGCTTAATCTAGCCTCGCTAACATCTGATCCCGCGTTAATGGCTTGAAGTTCGGCGATTCGAAGTCGAGGCCACGTGCGGCCAGTGTCGCGCGCATGTGCTGCGGTACCAGCTGGTTGTTGAGGTGGGGAGCGATCGAAAGTTCTGCACTAGTTAGACTCTGTGCCCGGCGCGGGTTTGATCAGACTTACCGTGGTGAGTAAAGTTGTACAGCTCAGGCAGATCACGGGTCGCTCCGTTGGGGTGACGCGAGTCTGGCAGGCGTGTGCTTGGATCCCTCAACTCATCGAAAAAGGGGTGTACCATGGCATCGATAGCGGAAAGACGCTGGGTAGGCGTGTACTCGAGCAGCTTGGAGATCAGATCGATCGCGTTGGGATCCGCCTTCCGGAACACCTGGACAATGTAAGTAAACGTACGCAGTGGCTGGCGCTAAACTGCTCCACATACCTTACTGAACGGATGAGGCTTAATCTGCGGGAACTTGTGCTCCATGTAGTTGGGGTTCATGGTGCGGATCTGGTCTCGGGTAGGTGTTCCCAAGACCTTGATGATCTCAACGAGCTGGTCGATACCCGACTCGCCTGGGAACAACGGCTGTCCGAGCATCAGCTCCGCCATGACGCAGCCTGTGGACCACACATCTGCAGAGAATTAGCATGGGGCTGCCTCCGATTACACCGCATACAACATACCGATCTTGGTGGTGTAGTTTGTGGCTCCAAAAATCAGCTCAGGCGCGCGGTAGTACCTGGAGCAGATGTAGGACACGTTGGGCTCGTTCTCGACGAGGATCTTGGCGCTTCCGAAATCGCACAGCTTCAGGACTCCAGTTGAAGGGTCTAGCAGCAGATTTTGGGGCTTAATGTCCCTGTGGCAGATGCCCTGCGAGTGAATGTAGGCGAGCGAGCGGAAGAGCTGGTAGATGTACAGCTTGACTTCGAGGATGGGCATAACCGACTTCATCTTGTTGAAGTAGCGCGAAGCACGGTACACGGTCTCAGGAACGAACTCGAGCACGAGATTTAGGTACACCTCGTCTTTCTGTGGCTGAAACGGTTAGCTACACGAAATGCACGCACGCGCTCGCTTGCAGACACGTACCCGCTCGCCGTTGTTGTAGAAGAAGGCCTTGAGCTCGACAATGTTGGGATGTCGGACAATGCGCATGATCTGGAGTTCGCGGTTCTGTTGGGAGGGTCAGCTGGGGCTGTGTATTCTGGCCTGTGTCGCGCAAACGCACCTTGAAGCGCTTGTCTTGCAGGACACGCTTGATGGCCGCATCTTCACCGCTGGGCGACAGCTTCGTCTGGAAGACGACGCCGAAAGAGCCGTTGCCGACAATCTTGCACTGCGTGTATGCGAGGTCCTTGTAGTCGCCGGTCAGGCCGTCCTGAACCTTTTCGCGGATAACTTCTGCGGGACTGTGAGCATGGCATCAATTACGCGGCGGGTGCACGGGGGAGACTTACCACCCATTCTTAGCGATGAGAAGGCCGATGGCCGGTTCTGGCTCATTGTTTGGGGTTATGCGTGAGGGAGGGGGTCCGCAGGCGATGCGCGGATGGCTGGTGGGGAGTTTGCGGGCGAGTTGGGGGCAGGGGAGTGGGTGCAAGAGTCGAGTTTGGCGGAGCAGAGGCGGAGTGTTGTGGATAGGGTTGTAGGCGCGAGGTCGAGTGTCAAGAGGGCGTGGTCCCGCGTGCCGTCTGTGCAGTACCAGGTGACGCTTGTTGTGGCTGACGGAGCTAAGGAACAAGGAAGGCGCAGGTGGACCCCTCAGCAACAGTGGTCGGGCAGAGGTGACAGCAGGAGGGGGGAAGGGGAGGGTGAAGGATAATTGACGGCGGAGAGGGAGAGCTTGTAAAGGTGCGAGGAAAGGCGACGATGGGGTTGAGTGACGGCAGTGCTGGGGATTAAGGGCGGGGCACTGCTAGTGCGAAATTGGGTGCCAACGTGATCAGAAGGCCTGCAATTCACCTACTTGTCAGCGCAGGCCAGTCGAGCGGCGTCTAACGCTGGCAGGCCTGGGAAGCGTACAGCAATAGCTCGGTGCAGGAATTATGGACCTGCAGCAAGTGGGCGGGATTTGGGATGCAGAGGATGGACGTTCGTGGAGCCCTGGTAGGAGGTACACAGGGCTGCTGGTGTATTGCGGAGGCAGGAGCCTGCGGATCGTTCTTTCTTGAAACAGAAGCGTCAGCAGTCGCGGCTTCCCTTCTTGCACGCACACGCACACGCACGCTCACACCCACGACACCAGGGTGTTTGTGAGTGCTGGCCCAGCCAGGCCCTTCAAGACAGCACCACGAACATTCAACATGACCATTGCGTCTGCAGCTGCGGACGCCGGCCTGCACGTGAGGCATCAGATTTCTTCCCAGCACGCCGTCATGCCGCCTGAAATGAGGTGCATCCACTTGCTCGCTGGCGCGTGGCTGAGACGCACTCCAATCATCGCTGGAGCTTGCCATGCTTATACCAACCTGGCAGTACGAGCACCGAATGCCGCGCCCGCGATAGGTTGCGCGCGCGCCGATTAGTGAGTAGCTGCCTCTGATGCTCCGTTTGACCTGCGACAACCGTTCCCATTGAGACGTTGGCAGCCCATTGAGGCCGTTACCATGGCCTGAGCAAAACCCTATCCTCGACAAACGTCAGCCAATTCCATGCTGCGGACGCCTGGGCGCCCGCGGCAGCAATTTCATGCAGCACGCAGTTGGAGCAACCACAACCTTGTCGCTGTTTGCACCACCGCCCGTCAATCAAAGCCGCCGCCGCCGCACATTCGACGACGACGTACCATGACACTCGCGAGAGTGCAGGGGTCGGTAGCCGCAAAAAGTCTTCCGACTGGCGTTGGAGAGGCTGAGGTGCGACTCAACAACATGTCTTTTTTCCAAAACTCTGCCCTCTCACCCGTGCCGCCTGCAGCAAAACCAAATCCCTCTGCCGCCTCGTTTTGCTGCTGCATCCAGCGCATCGTCATTATTGTCGAGGCCCCGGCCACGCCCTCGTGGCCTGCAGCTCCACTTGGAGGGCAGCTGATGTTCTCTCACGCCCTGGTCCTGGCGCCCCCCTCTTCGTCTACAGCCGAATGTCCGGGCGACCCAGAGGCGTGGCGTGTTATTGTGGTGCATATCCTCTCACAGCCGCCCAGCCCATAACCTCACCATGCCATTCTCGTCGCGTCAAGTGCCACTCCACCGTTTGTGCCCCTTCCATCTTGACCGGCCGCTGCAACAGGCGGAAGCGGTCCAAGTCATCGACACCGCTGTCCGAGCATGTCAAGGGCCCACTGCCTGGTGTGAACCACTGCTCGGTGCGGGTTGCACATACCCCCCGTAGACCCAAATGGGCGACACTTGCAGGAACCGACATCGTTGCACACTATTCATGACGCTTGTGTTCCCCCTCTTCGCCATTCCCGCACTTGGTGCTGCAAGGCACGTGCAAGTCGCGCGCGCAACATGGTCCAGACGCGTCAACAGCCATGCCTCCGGTGTGAATTGGCATCACGACCATGTCTGCTGCAGCCTACTGAGACTGATCGGGCTGAAACAATTACTATGGATTTTGCATTTGGCGCTTGCTGTGTGGGTAAGCTAGTCGAGCTACACCATCGATGCCCGACTGGCCGCTCATACGTCAACCTGCAGCGAGCATTGCCGTTCGGAAATCCGACCCACCCTATTGGCTTTCGTCATGTGACTGCAAGCATCGCGAGGACGATATTCCCAGCCGCTGCAGACGGCTGCATGTCCTTTACCATAGCCATGAGACCCACCAGCACCGTCATTACTAGGACTATCCTACTACCGACGGCCTGGATCTCATCCTAGTGTGAACTGGGCCACGAGTATGCTGTTCCTCTACTCTGTCACTCTTGACCTCTTGTCCAGACTCATCACCATCCCGACCGTCGCCGATAGAGGAAATATATTGTAGACCGTGGTGGATCGTAGATGACGAAGCCCCTGGAGCACTACATTGGTGCGCCGCAACCTTGTGCGACGAAGCCTCCCGCTGTCTCAGATCTGGTGGCGGGAGTTATACGTAAAGTGGCGATCAATAAAACGCAAATCTAGATCCCAGCGCCTCATCCGCTTGTTGACCCTTAGGTAAGAGACGGTCCAAGAGACGCCGATATTTGCTTCGTTCTACTTCAAGCAACGCACGCATACATATTTCAGCCCTACGGAGTACCCGGCCTACTTGTCACACTCAACGACCGGACTATACCGACCCGCCTATGCTGTCGAACATTCGGAGATTTCCTTCCTGATAGCGCACTTTCATGCAGCACGGAATTAGCATGCTCCATTTTAATAAAGGCAAAGGATGCACGATGGTTATACCACAGTCCATGTAGAGCTACCGACATCGGCCGGAGCGCCTGCGACGCGTATCTACAGCTGTCACGTCGGAATGCGTAGCAGTGCAGCTTGGTGTCGTGGTTACATTGTCACGTTTCAGCGCACACATCTCATGCTCCCATCCGAGTCGGCACAGAGCGAGCAACCTAGTAGCTTCCCGGACGGATGATACCTGTCTGTCAGCGATCAAGTACTTGCACGACTGGAATGGGCTTCTCCGATGCCATCATACGCCACAGCCAATCGTGGCAATACTTTCTGATGCATCACGGTCAGCCTATGCAGCAGAGCCTCGGAGTAAGTAATGATGTGGTAATGCACACCGCTCAGCAAAGCCACGAGCTCTCACCGTCCTCCCGTTAGTAGTTCCAGCCATCATCGCTCGTGTTGCAGCTGTAACAACCAGGACGCAGTCTGGGCGCTCTTGTCATCGAGAACAGGTACACAGAACACTCCGCTCCATGTTCCACAATCTTTTGCGTTCAATCCCGCCCACAACGAGAAGTCCTTCCGCAGCCTGACCCGGCGAAGAGGGCTGAGTAACGTTTCAGCCTCGCGTTGTATGTTACCGTCACTGATTTATGTCACCGACATTTGGAGACTCAACGTTGTGGCTTTGACCTCGCTTGTGGATGCTCAATTCGGTCTGGATTTTTCATTTTTTTCAGCCAGCACCAGTAGCATGAATCATCTCTTCGGGTTGGTCCGGTCACGTTCCAACTGATGGTCACCCAACATCGTTGCCATGGGATAATGGTATTCATGTGCTCCACAGTATATTGGCCACAATCAAGACAACGGAGAAGGGAAAACAGACAAACTCTGCCACGCCCTTGTAGGGTAGAAACGAACACCCTAACTAGACAGCTAGCCGACAGGCGTTCGATGTTTCCCTTGATGGCGTGCTGCAATTTCTCTATTGCTCGATCCATTGTATCAATCTTCCATTTATCAAACCCAGAACGACTCGAGATCCAGGAATTCCTTATCCACCAAACGTTTTTCCAGCACCTCGTCAATGGCCACCTGCCTTCCTCTTCCTTCTTGCAGGCAATCCTCAAGAAACTCCTTGCAGAGAAATCCGTGTCTTTGACCAGTATATCTATGTAGATCTTCAGGCCAAAAGAATCGATGCTCAGCCATCTCTTCGCCCACGCGCAGCTGCACTATGTCGCGTATGCTTAAAGTCTCCCAACCGGGGACTTGAAATACCATACTCTCTTCGTACTCGGGATCATCGAAGTTTCTGTGTTGATTAGTGTAAAGCCTTTCTCCGCCTCTGTAAACATAAGGTGTAAAGTCAAAGGGTTGGGTTGGGGTGCGTGCTTTATAAGAATGGCCATCATCGTGGGTGTAAGAATATCGATACCGGCGGTAGGCGGAAAGTACATGCCTACGCTGGTCGTAGAAGTGATTACTCAAGTGGTAGTGTATAGCTGATTTCCTCAGCTCTATACTCATCCCCTCTTCCAAGGACGGCACGAAGACCTCGAGAAGTTTATCCCGGAACGTCCGCAGAACCATTTCCTCGGTGAAGAGCCGGGTAAAGAGGGCTTTCCAATCAAACGACAATTCCCAAGGCCACGTATCAACATTGATTGACAAATCGGGAATGACAATGTCGTTCCTCATGCCGCCTCTTATGTAGCCCCTGTTGAGCGTGCCTTCGCCGAACCGCACAATCACGTTGCAATCGGATTGCTCCCATGGGTATCTGTCGTTTGCTTTTCTGACTTTTTCAAGCCAACCTTGGGGCAGGTCTGATGGACGAAGATGCCACATCTCTCCAAAGGTTATAATGTCTGTATCCTCATGCTTTTCGTCAAGCTTCTGGTCACATACTGAAAATGACGCGCACGCACGGGACATTGAGATTATGTATGGCCACAAGCAGCACGTGCATTTCAACAACGGCAAGAAAGCTGTTGACAAGGCTTTTTGTGAGTGTAATTGGAAAGCGCTGGAGCGGGGTCTCTCTCGGCGGGCACGGGTGCAAGGTTTTCCAAGTGCTTGGAATTCGGCTGACGGAGGTGATGTACGATATTTCCCAATTTGGAACGATAGCTTAGGGACCCAGAAGCCGAGGAAGTGCTTCTCGAGATGTGCTTTGTGGCGGCGCGTTATGTGGCGTAGTTGTGTCCATTGGTAGGCTGGGTCATTATCGTAAAGGGCAATGAGCGATGAGATGATTTGATCAATGAGCTCGCGGGGTAGTGCGGGGAGCTGCGACATTGGTGGTGATTACGAATTGAAGGTTTTGGTGAACAGAGTGAAACATGCTCGGTTGCTCCCGAGGTCGACTGGGTACCTTATGAGTACTAACACGATGGTCAACTAGTCCCATGGAGGCTGTGCAAACATCGGTATTCTGGAATACGGATCGTACGATCGTGCAGAGATTCTATGAGCATATCGAACGATCTTGTTAACACATATTCAGGGTCTCCACGTCCCGTTGTGGGGTGAACAAAGCGCGCCACGCGTAACGGTGGCGTCGCGTTCACAGCTCACCATCGTCTCGTACAACCGCATTACCTACAGCATTATCACTCATCAATACCTCGGCCAACAACTTGTTCCCGTCAAGTGCATTTTCCATCAGCCAAACATGTCGCCTCTGTGTGGTGTGAGAATGGTTGATCACAACGGCTAATGCGGAGTTGTTCCAGATCGTACCTCGGCAACTCTCTAGCTTCCCAACGTCAATGACCGAAGCAGTACCCATGAACGACTCCTCTCCGCGTCTTCTATTAAACTACCCCAGATTTCTCTCCTGAACTATCATCCACACCTCATCCTTCCTCCTACAGACCGCAATCATGTCTGTACCGTACGACCGCGACATGGACCTGCTGAACAACAGCCAGAATGGCCATGTTCCTGCCTCTGAGCGCATTCCCGTCATCGCGCGGCCATTCGTCAGCGAGAGAGCGGCAAAGACTCTCGACATTGTGAGATACTCCACGAGCTATATGACATGGCATACTAACGACTATGCAGGTAGAGAAGTTCGTCGAAGAAGAATGCATTCCCGCCGACGCCGTCTACGAGCGCCAGATCGGCCAGACGGTCCAGGAGCGCTTTTCATCACATCCATCCGTTGTCGAGGACTTGAAGAAGCGGGCACAAGAGCTTGGACTCTGGAACATGTTCTTGCCCAAGGCACACTTCAAGGAGGGTGCTGGCTTCAGCAATTTGGAGTACGGCCTCATGGCTGAGTACCTGGGCAAGAGCCGGACAGCATCCGAGGCTGTCAACTGCGCTGCCCCCGACACCGGTAACATGGAGGTCATCGCCAAGTATGGTTCCGAGGCACAGAAGAGAAAGTGGCTGGACCCGCTGCTTGAGGGCAAGATCAGGTCCGCCTTCTTGATGACGGAGCCTCAGGTTGCATCGAGTGATGCTACCAACATTGAGATGACCATCAAGAGGGATGGCGACCACTACGTCTTGAACGGCCAAGTTAGTCTGCCTTTATTCCAAGCCCTCTTCCACCTCACTAACACGTGCCCCAGAAATGGTGGTCCTCAGGCGTCGGCGACCTTCGCTGCAAGGTCTTCATCGTCCTCGGAAAAACCGACCCCAACAACCCCGACAAATACAAGCAGCAATCCGTCATCCTCGTCTCCAGCGATACCCCCGGCGTGACCATCAACCGCATGCTCTCCGTCATTGGTTTCGACGACGCGCCCCACGGCCACGGCCACGTCACCTTTGAGAACGTCCGCGTCCCCGCCAGCAACATGGTGCTCGGCGAGGGCCGGGGTTTCGAAATCATCCAAGGCCGTCTCGGACCCGGGCGCATACACCACGCCATGCGCAGCATCGGGTCTGCCGAGAAGGCGCTAGAATGGTTCCTGGCGCGCATCAACGACGAGCGCAAGAAGCCGTTTGGGCAGCTGCTCAACCAGCACGGCATCATGCTCGAGCGCGTCGCGCGCTCGCGTATCGAAATCGATGCTGCGCGTCTTGCTGTGCTTAACGCTGCTATCAAGATTGACGAGACGAATGCCAAGGGCGCGCTCAAAGAGATTGCTGAGGTCAAGGTCATGGTCCCGGAAGTTAATCTCAAGGTTATCGACTGGGCAATGCAGGCCTATGGTGGTGCGGGTGTGAGTCAGGATACGCCGCTCGCGCAGATGTGGTCCAACGGTCGCACCATGAGGATTGTGGATGGCCCGGATGAGGTGCATTTGTTGCAGCTCGGTAGGAATGAGAATAAGAAGGGGCTGGCGCATAAGAAGAGGATTGAGGCGCAGGAGAAGAAGGGTGTGGAGTTGTGCAGGAAGTATGGCATTGAGCCGCGGGATCCGTTGTATCTTAACAGGACGAGTGGGGAGGCGAGTAAGTTGTAGATTAAATGTGTTGGTTTGTAGCTGAAATTACATTACTCGGAAGTAACTCTTCGACTAAGGAAATGCCAATGGAAATGTAAAGGGAATACTGTGAATGTCTTTAGGGTAGGAAATCCCCAAAATTGTTCATGTCGGCACCAGCCCACGCGTCCACACCCATGTCTACGGAAGACATTCCTTCCTCAGCCAGAGCCTTCTCATACAACTTGTCGGCGAGCTCTTTTGCAGCATCCTGTCCATTATCCTCCGCGAATTCAACAGCACGTCGATACTGAGCCTTGTTGTTCGCGAGAAGATTCGCATCATGATCAGCCAGAAACATCATCATCTCGAGACGGCCATGTTCTGTGGCGCCCTCAAAGGCGGTCCTGCCATCGCAGAAGGCTGGCGGCGCGTTGATGTTCGCACCAGCGTCTAGTAGTATTGCCGCAATATCAATGTGTCCTGAGATTGCGGCTAGTTGCAGGGCTGTTGCTCCTGCGTTGACTGCTGGAGGCTCATCTGGGATGACGCCTTTGCGTAGGAGATATTCGACGATTTCTTTGCTTCCAAATTGCGCTGCTGCTTGCAGTGGTGTTCGTCGGATCAGCCATTCGGCTGGGAGCGATATGTCTGCGCCGGCTCGATGCAGCTTCTGAACGGTGGGCAATGAGCCCAGGTAGATCGCGTAGAGCAAAGAGGTCATAATCCCACACTTGTGAGATTTGTATACAACAGCGTTAAGGTCTTTAACTAGAGGTAGAAGATGGTCAAGCGCTCCGCCGGCATCTTTGTCTTTAGCATGTTGACTTATTGCTTCGCCGAGCGGGCTCGTGAATATAGTATCGAATCGCCAGCTTTGGGATTGATCGGATATACGATCTCCTAGGACTGGCCCAATAAGATCAACATGTTCAGCAAGTAGTTCAAAAAGCCGCATATTGCCACTTCTCATGGTCTGGTACAGTGCGTCCGAGCCGAAGGATTTCGCTCCGTCTGGATATCGAGTCCTGAAGGCAGAAAGCAGTAACTCAGCGACTTCTTCTCCAGAGTGGATCCTAGCGCACAAGTAAATGGCGCTGTTGTCAAAGGGATCGGCCCCTATGCGTAGGATCTCTCTAATCAGACGACGATCCTTTGTGACTGCCGCAGCAGCAAGCGGGGTTATGATCAATCCGGTCGGATGTCTCATCTCCAGACTCTTGCTGCGTAACTCGCGGGATGTACAATGTGATTCGAATAAAACAGCCTGTACACCGAAAGCCATCAGGACTCTCACCACGGAAGTTTTTTTTCCTAATATTGCGGCGCCAAGAGGTGTGTAACGCAAGGTTCCGAAGGTGTAAGGAATTGTAACTGCTGTCAAAAGTCCCCAGTCTCGAAGCGTGTCTACTGACTTTTCAGTACACAAATTGATAGGTTGTCCAACCCTAATCAGGTGCTCAACGGCTGTCTGATCGCCCCATCGTAGAGCTTCCCATAACATAGCATCGGTTCGACTATCTGCACCTAAAGCTCCTGAATGTACAGATATGTCAAGATACTTCGTTAAGAGGATGACAGTTGGCAGCTGCTTTTTTTGGATTGCTAATCCAACGCTCCTTGCGTTTGGCTTCATTCCTGCAGATAGAAGCTTCTCGATAATGTGATATTGATCTCCTTCCATGGCAATTTCGATGGCATGTTGTAATTTTACCTCCTTACGTGGAAAGTTTGGTAATGATAGAAGTTGCTCAACAAGCGCGCTGACACCGGCCTCACACGCTGCTAGGAAGACTGAGGCGAATCCGGCCGGCTGACGAGATAGACGTAGAACGAATCCTTGCTCTTGAAGTACTTGAAACGCTTCCTTAGAGCGATTCATGATAGACACACTGAGCGCAGTACAATCGCTGTTCCGACCCCACGGACCAATATGCCTGGATGGTGGTGGTGCTGCGCTATTGGGGTCCAAACCACGACTCAGAAAGTCTTTCAGGATCCGCACATTATTACTCTGAGCAGCACTGATCAAACAGTGTGTGTTTGGAGTTGCACCCCTAGAAAGCAGTACCTCGACTGCTGACGCATGGCTGTTTAGTATTGCAGCAGAGAGTGAGTCTGAAAGTACCGCGTTCCAAAGTTGCTGCTGACCGTTAATTTCCAAGAACGCCTGATCCAGGATGACTTCTAACGTCTTAGAGAATGAATCATCCCATTCTTTCCGCAGCAGAATTGTTGGTAAACCATTGTGTCCCACGAAAGTTTCAAAACTCTTGCCCCGACAGTAGGAAGCTAATAACGACAGCTCATCCCAACTGCAATGACGCATTCTGGAAACATATCGTTCAGGGCTGGGTTTCAGTCCATGAGCAATTAGAAGCCGAAGAATTTGGACTCCTACTCTAGGGTCTTCTGTTCCCAACGGCATTCCGATTATCATGTCCAGATATTTGGTACCAAAGGTTTGCGGGTTGAGATCTGCACCGTGATCGAGAAGCGCTTGTATTGCTTGAATATTCCATCTGGAGATCGCGTACTCTACCGGGTAGTACTCTCTGCCTTCAAAGGTGAGAAGTCGATTCGCGAGATCTTTCTGATTCATTTCCAAAATGTCACTCAAAACAGTTACATTATCCAGGACTAGCGCGGCGCGGAATATGTTGTGCATCAAGGCCATATTGAAGAGCGGTGGGGTGGCATCGATAAGACTGCGAAGGACGCGTTTTCCGAGAGAGAAGCAATATAATACGCCTATCTTGAAAAGCTGGTCGAGTTCTGTCTGAGGCTCCTCGAGCGCCTCGACAGCATCACCGTCATTGATCAGTCGATGGAGAATCGTGTAGATAACCTGATGGTTAATGCTTTGTTGGCGAACAAGCCGTAGCGTCCTGGGATGGGACACCTTCTCGAGTGCACAATCAAGCGCGCTGCTGTTTGCGAGTCTGACCAAATGAGGGGAAGATACAGCTCTCGGGAACATGTGTGAGATGATCGGAAACAATGAGGTTGCAAAGTCAGGTATGAAGAATCCGCCTGACTGGGTCGTGTCACGTAGTGAAAAGTCATCCAGGAAGCTGTTCGAGTTCGGTAGTCTGACATCGTTCTGCCTCATGAAATTACTTGCATACATCATCTTTGGAGAAAATCGTAGACCGCTGGTGTCTTCAGATAGTTCCATATCGTATAAAAATCCCGAGCTAGTGTCTGCATTGAAACTCATGTTCGATGAGAAATCAAATGGGTCATTTGCAGCCATGGTTGCGTTGAAAGTCCGTATGGAGTTTTGAGGGACGATGAGTCGACGGTCGCGGCGAGATTTGGGCGATTGGAGGTTGACACTATGCGTGGAGAAAGACTTGTTGTGCTGAAGTTCGGCAAAGGCTGACGATGAGATCCGGGGGGAGAGACGGCTTCGCGGTGAAGGCTGTATAGTGAAGGCCTGTAGAGAAGAGGTTCCGATTGGAATACTCTCTGAGAATGAATGGGCTGCGTGAAAGAATTAATACAAAAAGGTACTTGGATAAGCTATAAGCTCCTACCTTGGGCAGGGATGTCGTTTTCAGGCCGTCCTGGGTGTCGCTCTGTTAACAGACTGTCCACCATCGGATCATCAGGGACTGGCGCCTTGGTACGGCGATCATGTGCAGCTGCATATTTGAAGCAACCCCATTTCTTCAGCCTCGTCTCATATTGGGACTTGCTATCCGGCGTTAGCATAAAGCACTAAAAGCAAAGGATAACAAAGTCTTTTGCCATGCACTTACCTCGCCGAAAAACCATGTTCCACAAGCATTATGTCCCTGACTCCACCCGGGGTTGTCAAAGGCTTCTTCTCCGAACGATACAGATGCAAAATGGTGCGTTTTTGCGCCTCCCACCTCTGCTCCGAGATGCGTTTTGAGTACCTGCTTTCTGACATCGTTGCGATTGGTGAGCTGATCTGTCATGCAAATCCAAATGATCATGACGTGAACGAAAGTCTCCACGTGAATAGAATTGACAACGGGAGTAGAGAGATGATGGCGAGGCATCAGGCTGAAGGCGGGGCACACGGCATCTTCTATGAGAACGCACGTGATGTCACTGCCCAAGTGGCGTTCGCAATCCGAATTCAGCCACAAAGCTCATGCATGCATGTTGGTCCAATGAAACCCAGAATGCTCACCGGTGTATGCAGCCCGTGAAGTGAACTCTGAATTGAAGCCCACCATTGTGATTGATTTGTCGCAGTCGTCAGGACTCCGCCCGCCTGATTCAGATTTCAACCTGCTAAGCCTTGCGCAAATAAGATTTCAACAGTACACCCACCTTCATCCCGACGTAATGCCAAATTGAAATCCCAATTTCCCAGCATGTCAAATCTGACCGGCGCATCTTGCGCTAGAATCTGATTTCCTAGGAGCGGTCTGAAAATCCGAATCGCAAACCTGCTGCCAAAAGGCCAAGCTCCACGAAACGAGGCTGAGATTTCAGAATCTCAATTGGGCCCTCCAAATCCGAGTCAAATTCTTGTCTTGAAATCTGCTTTCTGTGCGCATATAATGGATATGCCAGAACGAAGTGTGTCGGCAGACTTGCCATTGTGCCTAACTTGCACGAGTGTGTATAGACGCCTTTGCCATACAAAACCTCCACAAGGAGATTCAGTGGTCTTGTGCCTAACTTGACGACCTCAAAAAACCCGCACACCTCACGATGACCTGGTCGAAGGACAACACGATCTCCGTTCTCGCTCTTCTGGCAAGCTGCACACCGTTGTTCATCCTTGTGGTCGCATTTCTACTCCGCCAAAGGCGCATGCACGCCAAGACACAACGTGAGTACCAACGCGACTAGACCATGACAGCGACAATGCTGATCGAGGCAGCTCGGTTAGATGTGGAAAGACCACCTGCAGTACCTCAAAGACAATCTCTACAGCATGCATGGATCGGAAGCGAAAATACGCCTGTGGCATCGATCCTCATTCCAAAGGATGCCCACCTTGCGGACCGCGGAACTCGGGAAACAAGAAGTAGGTATGGTGAATCGGATCCTCTGTGCACTCCGCTGACTCCCTGGAAAGACGCACGCCATATGTGACCAAGGCATAGCCTGGATTTATGAGGCCGTTTTTCTCCATGTGTCCCTCATGCATGATGTCACTCGCGTTGCGGGGATCGCGGGCCGCGCAGCGCTCTGCGTCGATCCAGTACCAGTGGACGTGGCGCGCGCAGCTCTGATCGTATCGACAAGCGCGATGGTGCGCAGCGTACGCTCTCGCTGGTTAGACGAGCGATTGGCTGTATGACGAGTTTTCCGCCGTTCTTCGGGTTCGCTGTTGTCGGGTGTTAAATGTCAAAGAACTTCTTCCAAGGTTCCCAGAACTCAGCTTAGCTGCCAAGCATGGTCTGGATCTGCGCTAGGCCTAATTAGAAGTAGCCTAGACCTCGTTCATCAACGATCAACTGAATGACCAAGAGCTTAAAATTGCCTCTGGTCATCCTCAGAAGACGTGATTTGTGTGGCAATGGTCACTGGTTTGTGTTTTGAGAAACGGTGGGACGGTTGGATCAACTACACCATAGTATATTACTGCCCGCTCCTGAGTTACTAAAACAGAGGAGCCACAGCCACCTTCAACGACTGAACTACACTACACTTCCTCCGTTCCTCAGAAATTGACTTTCGCTACCACCCTGAAAGCAAGCGAAGCAAGAACTTGTCTAGCAACGGTACTCAGAGCCAACGCGCTGGCACTGACCGGCGTAGGCAATCTAAAAACCTCCTTAGTATCAAAGTCTGACATGGACATTGGGTAGAACTCACGTTGATGAAACCTCCATCACCCTTGTTGTAAGCGGTACCGGACTTGATCTCGAAGCAGTCGTAACTAGTGGAGCACTGTCAGAAAAGGGGGCTTCTTCTAGTTTTCAAAAGGAGCACTAGACTTACTCGGTGTTGTACATGTCCCACTCGAACTTGACAGTAACAGGGCCCTCGTAGGAAGCACCACCGCTGAAAGAGTAGGGGCCGTTGTAGCAAGCAACACCCTTGGTACCAGGAACTTTCTTGGACCAGAGGTCCTGAACCAATTTCTTGGTGAAGGACTCACGAGCCTGGGGACGACGTTGTTAGCAAAAGAATCTCAAACAAACTCAGCCATGGGCATCGTCTTACATCGTCGAAGTTGTTAAAGTCTTCCTTTGCGACTTCCGCCTCGAGGTGGGCCTTGGTCGCTTCGACGGCGACCCTGGCTGCACCGGCGAGGAGCTGGCCGCCGATGACCTTGATGAGCAGAATGGCGATGGGAGCAGCGCGCTTGTCAACAACAGCCTTTTGTGAAAGTTAGCTGATGGGATCTTTATTGTTCTTGAAAGAACAGTTGTTACGGGGCTGACATCGACGGTTCCCTCGACCCTCACAGCGGGGACGGCGGCAGCCATGGCCGAAGTGGCAAGAGCGAGAACGGTGGTGATCTTGGAGAAGTGCATGATGGCGGTGGTAGAGAGAGTGTGTGTATAAAAAATACTAGATAGGAGAGTAAAGAGAGTAGAAAGTTGGCTGGAGATGCTGAAGAAGCTGATGTAGAAGGCTGTGGATTGAAAACTGAGTGACTCTGCCCGTGATACTTATACTGTCCGCGAGATGTGCGAATCCATACCGTGTCGGATAAGTTGTATACTGTCGTGGTCAGCACCGAGTGAAGCCCCGTCGGCGTACTGCAAAATGTACCGTGAATCAGTGCGGTGTAGGTAGCTGTCCAACTGTGGGTCTGGTGTTTCTACGAGCCAAGCATCCGGACTACTGAAACTCGAGCCCGCGGATACATCCATCCTGTACAAATGACCGAGACATGTGATGTCCGCTGTGATGTCCCAAAAGCGTGCCAGTTGACTTGCCATCGTATGGCATGGTCTGTTCCTAGACCTCATGGCTAACTCGCCACTGAACACTGTCCTTTTCGTAGACTTGACAGCAAGCCATGGCAATAGTTTTTCATGCTCTACTCCGAATAACCACTAGAGTAGTGTTGAAGTGCAAGCTACGCCCATGCAAATGGTTTCCATCATCTTCGATCATTTCGTATACGGGCTGATCGCAAAGTAGGGCACCGCTCGGCCACGATGTAGTGTTGTTCCCAAGCACCATTTCCCTCACAACAACCCCGTCCATCACGACCCATCACTTGGCCAGCTAACGAGAACTGGATAGGAAAGGGAGGTAGAACAAAAGCATTGTAAGCAGTAGCAGTGCAGTCGCGGTAGTGACTCAGACCGAAGTTATGCCGGACATAGTCTTCCTGACTGGGCAAATTGCCGATTGTCATTTCGATCGTGTCCAGAGCCAGATCTGTACCCTGGGCAGATCGCCCCTCGTGTTCTACACCGATGCGAGACACGTGGGCGATCAAAAGAGGAAACAAGAGCGGGGACTGGGGTAGTCGGCGGTCAAACCCGTCGCGGAAGTTTTTAGGGAGAGGTAAGACCTAATGGGGGCAGTACACCTCTTGTCCGTTAGGCAATGAGGCTAGCGCAGGACCTGACTCTTTGGCTGAGCCTCACCAGGGCCATAAAGGAGAAGTGAAAACTGAACAGAACGAAAGAAACGGGTGGCCTGGAAAGCCATCAAGTCAGGTGTCCCAACAATCGGAATTGTGCTCTGTCAAGACCTCACCAAGCGTACCTAGGGAACACTCACGGTACGCAGTATTGCGAGGTTTGCGAAGAAAAAAAGTCGAAATTGGCATAGGCAAGGTTAGGCTGACAAGCTGCAGTCGCACTTTTTTCTGACCGAGCGCCAAGGCATGTGTAGCTAAGACGGACATTCATCTCTACAAAGGCCGTATTTGTTGCAGATACTGGTCCATGCTTTCGCCTCACGTTGTGACAACGAGAGAGCTAGTGGACCACGTGGGAGTTCCTGTCTGGCCTTCCTTTGTTGTTGAGCTGACGGCCGTAAATATCCATGGATGGTGTCTGTTGTGAGGATGGTGACCATACGCTCATCGACAGCCAATTGTACAAGTCGCTCGTTATGCAGGCTAGCGAATGCCAGATTTACTCTTGATCTTATTCGTTGGCAGCTTGGGTGGCAAGGTATCGTGCTCGTTGACCTTTCTCGCATACACTCCTCCAATTGTCAGGGCTAAGCCAGAATAGCCTCATGACAGAAGTCGAGTGATGGAAACGTTGAACAAAGTTGTGTATCAGGACTCTTCAAGCATGCGATGTTCTTGTTTCTCCTACAACTGTCATACCCAATAGATTGTGCGGAACAGTTCCGCTAGCGCGAACGCGCAATTGCGAGGCTCCAGCACGCGATACGTGCATGAGGCTCACCAGGCACCTGACGCGAAACTCTACCTCAACGTCATGCCACCACATAGCAGAGGGGACTCTGTGCCCTCGGGCTTCTACTCCAAATCGACACCTAATCTGCCAACTTTAGGGTCATTTGACGGGCAAAGTCGCGATAATGAGTCCATAGCATCCCCTCCGCGCTCCGCAACCCGGCCAGGCGCAAGTCCCTTGTCGCCGGTATCGAACAGCGCGCTCTCTGAAGCAGCATCCGTAGAAGACAACCAGGATGAAGACGAAGACTCGTTTGTAGTAGAGGACATGGCGAGCGAGGACGACGAAGACGAGGACGAGCCCGCGCCCACATCGCGGCCACTGTATACGTCCAAGTCGTATAGTCACCTCCCTCGACACACCGCGACTGCGCTCTTCCCGCCCTTCTACAACAGACCGCCTACGCCTCTCCCGCCATCCCCCTCGCTGACATCGCTCCTGCGCCCCGCGTTCAGTCGCCCAACCTCGCGGCCAACAACACCAGACTCCTCCGACGTCGAAGGCTATACACGCGCCGGCTCGCACACAACCGGCACCAGCACGCCCACGAACCTCGCTAGCTCGGCACGGCATGCGCCGACGGTGCCGCGGGCCTCGCCGAAAGTGCCCACGTACGAATACTATGGCTTCGCACTGTACCTAGGCAGTTCCGCCGCATTCCTCATGTACATTCTCTGGGCCTATGTGCCCGCGCCCATGCTGCACCAGATGGGCATCCACTACTATCCGAACCGGTGGTGGGCGCTCGCAGTGCCGTGCTGGCTGGTCGTGCTAGTCATTTACATCTACGTTGCGCTAGCGAGCTACAACACGCGCTACCTCACGCTGCCGCTGAGCAGCTGCGAGAACCTTGTTGATGAGTGTGCGCAGGTCGCTGTTGTGGATCGGATGACTGGACAGATTGTGCGCGACCCGGTGCTAGCAGCCGACAAGCTTCACGACAGAGAACAAGAAAAAGGTACTAGAGCGAGCGCACCACCCAGTCGACGGAACTCGTTCTCGGCATATCAGTTTAGTGCGTCGGACCAAGTGGATTGGAAAGCGTTCTGGAGCACGGGGACAGACGCCGTCATGGACGTGCCAATCGGCGGCGTGTGTGAGATACTATATGGTGGCAGCAGCAGCAGCAGCAGCAGACCAGGGGCGGGAATAGAGTAACAGTAAGAATGACGATGGATTATTCATGCACAAAGTCATTGCCGGGCGTAGGTGCGTCGTTGCGCGGAAAAAGCTTGTATTGGGCTGTGGGTCGCTCTAACCCCCACTTACTATACGCCCCTCCTTGACTGCGAGATTCGGATGGCACGATGCGTGTGCCCCGCTATACCATGGACTGGAGATTGCTCGGATTGGATGCGATTGCGGTTGCTATCTAGCTGCTCTTGCTGACTCCGGAGCTGGTTTCCTCGAAGCAGCGGGGCATGCAGCGAAGATGGTGGTATAAGTCCTGCCTCGATGTCCGTTGTTTGCCGTCTTCTTCATCCCACCTCTGCTCTGTGAGTCTCGCTGCTCTGCACTGGGTTCGTCTTGCTTCCCTCGTTTTCGTGGATCCCTTCCTTTGGTGACAAGCTCTCACATCAATTGCCCATCATGAAGTCCGTCGCTGCTCTCTCCGCTCTATCCATGCTCGCCAGCACCTCGGCCGCTGAGACAGTCCTCGGAGCCTACATTTTCCACCGCCACGGCGACCGCACGCCAAAAGCTCTTGCGCCCACGAACCTGACTACCCTCGGCTACGAGCAAGTCTACACATCCGGCCAGTACTACCGCTTCCGCTACCTCTCCGGCGCCTCCAAGATCCACGGCATCAACGAGGACGAGGTCAGGCTCTCCCAGCTCCAGGTCCAAGCACCCGTCGACAATGTGCTACAGAACTCGGCTATGGGCTTCCTGCAG
The DNA here is from genome assembly GCA_002952155.1 of Alternaria solani. NCBI lineage: Eukaryota > Fungi > Ascomycota > Dothideomycetes > Pleosporales > Pleosporaceae > Alternaria > Alternaria solani. Next base: position 140,268 of record CP022030.1, on the reverse strand, counting down.
GGCCTGTATCCGCCTGTGCAGAGTGTCTCGGTGCTAGCGAATGGGCAGAGCGTGCAGGCGCCCATGGACGGGTACCAGCTTATTCCTGTCAACACGATTGAGACGGGTGCGGGTTCTGAAGATAGCGGGTGGTTGCAGGATGCATCGAGCTGCCAGAACGCGGAGACGAGCTCGAACTCGTACTTTGATAGCGAGGAGTATAAGCAGCTTGCGGCTAGCACGAGTGACTTTTATAAGTCGCTGGTTCCGTCTATCAACGGCGTTATGGCGGATGATCAGGTGACGTACAAGAACGCTTACGTCGGTATGTCTTTTTACCAAGCCGCTCTTTCCCATCCATGAGCCAGAACTGATCAAGTACATAATAGTCTACGACACCCTCCACGTCGCCGAAATCCACAACACTTCTATCCCCAACAACGAGACTCTGACCAACACGACCCTCCACCAGCTCGCCACCCTCGCCAACGCACATGAATGGGGCCTCGCATACAACGCCACGGACAACATGCGCGCAGTCGCCGGCATGCAGGTCGCCGGCGAAATCCTATCGTACATGAACAGCATCATCGCCAGCTCTGGCGCCAAGAAACTCGGTATCCAGTTCGGTGCCTACGCGACCTTCATGTCCTTCTTCGGGCTCGCGGAGCTGAACAAGGTGTCAGAGGACTTTACGGGCGTAGTTGATTACGCGAGCTCGATGGCGTTTGAGATGTTTACGGATAAAGATGTTGGGTCGTCGGGATCGTTTCCTGGGAACGAGGATTTGCGCGTGAGGTTCTTGTTTCACAACGGCACGGCGAGTAATGCGAGTGAGCCAGCTGTATACCCGCTCTTCGGCGGCAGCGATAACGCAGTCTCGTGGACGACGTTCCAGGATAAGCTGAAGGAATTTGCGATTAGCAGCACGGAGCAGTGGTGTGGCAAGTGTGGGAACACGGGGGGTGCTTGTGCTGCGTTTGCGAACAGCGACGATGCGAGTGCGTCGCAGCAGAGCGGTGGAAGTGGAAACGGGATTTCGCCTGCGGTTGGTGGTGTCATTGGCGCGTTTGTGACGCTGGCTGTTGTGCTAGGCACCTTGGCGGCGTTGATGCTTGCGGGTGGGTTCAGGCTCGTGAGCAAGAAGGCGTTGCAGAAGGGGGTTGCGGGTGTGAGTGTTGAGCCCAAGGCTTAGGCTTGGATGGGATACTGTGTGGATGGTGCGGTGTGAATGAGGTAGGGTGATGAGGTTTGGTGTGGAAGAGTGGGCATGATTTATATGATATCAAGGAATGGAGTTATGACCATGGACCCGAGAGGTTTGAATGTAAAGTCTAGATTCTCGTCACTAGATACTTGTACTACGGGTATAACATGATCCCAGCCGTCATCTAGTCCCTATCCCTTTTCCCAAACGCCAACAAATGCATCCACCCATATCTATCACATCGTCATCTTCAACAAAAAGAAAACCCCATCAACATCTCTCCCAGACCCCGCATCTCAAGCCCTCAACACACTAAACTTATCCTGCGGCTTCACCCTCGGCGCCCCCAACCCCCTCCTCACTTCCTCCAACTGCTCCAACCCACTCTGCTGCTTGCCCTTCTTGACCCTGCGCCCACTCTTCCCCACACTATGATGATTTCCCAAAAAGTCATCCATGATACTATCAAAATCACTACGTAGCGGCGGCGCCTCCGAACTCGACCAGCCACTCATCCCACTCACGCCCGACATCTTACTCATTCCAGAGACCATACTCGCATCGTCCGGCATATCATCGTAATTACCAAACCCGTCATCCGCGTATTCTTCTTCAATCTTGTCAAAGCGCTGGTCGAGCAGCGTAAGGCCTTCTGTTCTGTGCAGCGCGGAGCTAGACATTGAGTAGCCGGATGTAGATGTCTTTGCGCCTTTGCGTTTCTTGTGGCGGCCGCCGGAGGTGAGTGCCGAAGCGCCTGTGATGAAGGATTGGTTGTCTGGGATATCCTTTGTAGTGGGCTTGGAGGCCTTGACGTCCTGTTTGAATTTCTTGAATTCGTCGAGGTACGCGAGGTCTTGGGCGTCGGCGGGGGCGGGTGCTGCGTCTGGAGCGGGGAGCTGGCCGTTTGCTGGTTTCTTTTGCGCAGTGGACTTGGGAGACGAGGGGTTAGCGGCTTTGACCGTGTCGTCTGATTCCCAGCCTGCGTCTTCCTCGTCGTCGAGAAACCGGTCCATGGGGTTTCTGTCGTCGCCAAGTGCGTCGTCGTAATCTGTCGCTTCGAATTCTCGCTGGTCGACTTCGTACCCGTCTTGTGTGAGGTCGTTGAAAATGTCCTCGTCGTCTTCGACATAGGCTTCGTCTTCGAGCGCCTCGAGCACTTCGCGCAGGCGCGGGTCCATGTCTGGCTGAAACCCCTTGAGAGCGTCGGGGATGTTTTGCTGGTCTTGGTACGTTGTCTTGCGGACAAATTCCGAGGGCGCCATGTCTTCGCCAAAAAAGTCGCTCACGCTGCTGATGTTGCTGCTGACGCTGAGGTCGGCCTGGCTTCTGCTGTCACTCAGCGAGGCGTCGCGCAGCATGTCGGCCAGATCCATCTTCTGCTTCCCCTTCTTGTCCGCTTTGGCTTCGATAAAGTATGCGTCGCCGCCGCCCGAGCCCAGGTCGCGCATGTGCTGCATGTAGTCGTATTTGCTGTCATCGTAGTAGATGCCATAGTTTGCTGCTTCGCCCTCGTTGTTGCGTACTTTGTCGCCATATTCGCTTTCCAGGTCGCGCCGCGACTTGATGGCGCTGCGGCCCGTCACCGACGAGTATTGCGATGCACGCGAACTCCCCGCGGGCTGGTCGACTTCGCGTTGGTTGGGCGCGCTGGTCTCAGCAAAGACCATCTGCGGGGCATCTTCATCGTGGATGCGCGGGTCATTCTGGGCGCGGTGGACGAGACGGAAGTTTGTCGCGTTCTTCTTATCGCTGTCGCGGGGTCAGCGGGGCACTTTTTCGGACTGCGCACCCAGATTTCTCTCTACTCACATGAACTGTCGGCGAGGCATGGTGGCGGGTTGTGTGACTCTCTCACGACAATTCGTCCGGCAGTGGCGAGTGTTGGTAGCAGTCGGCAGTCTGGGGAAGGGCGCTTACAAAGGGTCTGAAAAATAATTTAGGCGAGGGAGCCGGTGAATGACGTGGTGGGGCAACTCGGTCGCAACTTTCTCTTTCCACTCACCCCTCTATTGGGTCACAACACACACAACAACCACAACAAAACACCGCAAATATGGTGCTCGCCAAATCCAAAAAGAGCGTCGGGCTGGGCAACAGCCTGATGAACGACAGGTTCGCAAAGGGCAAGGGCGACAATCTGCGCAAGGGCAACTTCAACGCGGGCATCGAGCGAACGGGGCAGAATGGCGAGAAGGTATGTCTGATATGCGCAGAGAGGCATCCGAAAACATACGATACTAACACTCCCAGTACATCACAAACGAGAAAAAAGAGGCGTCGTACATGAAGATGCGATCCGTCACCGAACAGGGCGCCCTCGACGACTTCCTCTCTACCGCAGAGTTGGCCGGCACCGACTTCACCGCCGAGAAGATGAACAACGTCAAGATCATCCACAAGGACCAGAAGAACCCATACCTCCTCTCGCCCCTCGAAGAGCGCAACGCCACCAAGAGGCACAAGGAGAACAAGAACAGGCTGACTGTACCGAGGCGGCCTCGCTGGGACAAGGACACTACGCCGCAAGAGTTGGACGAGAAGGAGAGGGCTTCCCTGCTGCAGTGGCGGAGAGGCTTGGCTGAGCTACAGGAAAACAACGACCTCCTCCTGACGCCCTTTGAGCGCAATCTCGAGGTCTGGAGGCAGTTGTGGCGTGTCATTGAGCGGTCGGATCTCATTGTGCAGATTGTCGACGCTCGCAACCCGCTCATGTTCCGATCAGAGGACTTGGAAGACTATGTCAAGGAGGTGGACCCCAAGAAGAACAACCTGTTGCTGGTCAACAAGGCGGACATGATGACGCTAGAGCAGCGAAAGGCCTGGGCCGACTACTTTACCGAAGCGGGCATCAACTACAAGTTCTTCTCGGCTGAACTCGCCAAAGAGATCAACGAAGCCCGTGCTGGGCTCGAGGAGGATGAGTCAGACGACGATATCGACTCCGATGAGCTGCTGACAGACGACGGCATGGGAGATGACTCGGAGGACGAGGGTGATGCGCTCGCCAAGGAAGCCAAGAAGATTAGCTTGCAAGACAAGCAAGAGGACAAGCAGCAGTGGGTGGACGAAGAGACTGTTGATGTGCCCGGCGCAAGCCAATCAGAGGCCGATGGCGATGAGCGCACACGGATACTGACAACCGAGGACCTCGAAGCCCTGTTCCTCCAACACGCGCCCGACGTCGACACCGGACCCAATGGCGAGCCGCGCAAGACGTCGATTGGTCTTGTCGGGTACCCCAACGTCGGAAAATCGTCGACAATCAACGCCCTGATCGGCGCGAAGAAGGTTTCGGTGTCGGCCACACCCGGAAAGACCAAGCATTTCCAGACCATCCATCTCAGCGACAAGGTTGTCCTCTGCGATTGCCCCGGTCTAGTGTTTCCCAACTTTGCGACCACCAAGGCCGAACTCGTATGTGCGGGTGTATTGCCAATCGACCAGCTCCGCGAGTACACGGGTCCCGCCGGTCTCGTTGCACGTCGTATCCCGCAACCGTTCCTCGAGGCGCTGTACGGAATGAAGATTCATCCCCGGCCCATTGAAGAGGGCGGAACTGGCATCTTGACGTCTGACGAGGTTCTGCGCGCCTACGCTATTGCGAGGGGGTTCTCGACACAAGGTCTTGGTCAGCCGGATGAATCGCGGGCTGCGCGGTATATCCTGAAGGACTATGTCAAGGGCAAGATTTTGTTCTGTCACCCCCCGCCGACGGATCCGCCGATTGATCCCAAGCATTTCAATCGCGAGCTTTATGACGTGAACCATTTACCTGCGAAGCGGCGTCATCACCCGTTGGCGAATCTGCCTGGTAACCATTCGCTCGCTGGGCCCGAGGCAGACGACATGTCGCTCATGGACGACGAGCTCGACGGCGGTGGTGTGCCTGTCCAGGGTGAGAAGACGCAGCGTATGGATAAGAGGTTTTTTGGTCCGGGCCAGGGTATGGCGAAGGTGAATCAGCCGTTTCATTACAAGTATAGTGAGCAAGGCAAGGAGTTGAGTGGCAGGAAGGCGAAGATGATGGCGGCGTTGGAGAAGGATGTGGATCCCAAGGAGATGCAGATGGGTGGGAAGAAGCATTTCAAGGCGAATAAGAGGAGGGCGAAGAAGGTGAGGAGTGAGTATGTGGATTAGGTGTGGAGTGTCGGTGTGTGGTGAGGGAGGGGAAGAAGAATGGGGTGGAGAGGGAAAGGATATGTGGTTATGAAATGCATGATTGGCGTTTTTTTGGTATCGGACTCTGGGATGATATACCGGGATTTGCGTGGGTAGAATAAAAAAGTTTCATCATCAAGTCCGGTGTTTGATGCTATTGCATTCATACAGTAAGCAAAGGGGAAAAATGGTTGAGAATGTCGAAGCACATCTTTATGGAGACGAGCTCGACAAAGTTTATTTTGGATATGCCTCTGGGTTTCTGGTATCGCATAAGACCTCGTTTGCTCTACCATGAAAGGTGGTCGTGGCATGGATATCAATGAATCGGGTCTTTACCATGTACCAAGCCATCTAAAGGGCGGTGATTCGGTCTTTGTAAGATTTGTTAGCGAAGTAAGAATCTGGGAGGAAGCATACGACTGCTTTGAAAGACATGCTCTGATTGGCTATAGCCTCTGTTCTTGCCTTTCCTGGCCTTCTACAGCTGTTAACTTTTGTTTGCTCGCGATAGAATTCCACTGCAGTTATTGGCGTAAATGACCGAGTGATAGCTATTTGGAAGTGGTCGTGTGCACGAGAGATGACGGCAAGTCAGCCAGTAAAGCACTGAGAACTGAGTTATTGCTTAGCCGGACTGCACTGCGATTCTTAGCGCGAAAGAGCATTTGGAAAGACAAGGCTGGGCTGGTTAGTGTGGAGGGGCCGGGCAAGTCTACCTTGCTATGATGTCGAATTCATGTGTGTCCCGCGTCTGAGAAGGAGGTTCATGATCCAATTCATGTGTTGAAAGCGATGTATGACGGTTGTAGTCGAAAGGCGTTCTCGAACTCCTCCAGGGGTTAGGGTAATGCATGTAGACTCTAGGGTTATATATACTGAGGGCACAGAACACTGATTATGGGGGTGTGGACACAAAAACGTATGGTCTACTTTTGACAATGGCGGCGATAAGGCACACATGAATATCGTATTGGAGGTAGAGGCAGAGAAGATGACAAGACTTGATGTTCAAACGAAACAGACCACTCCTATGAGTTGATGTAATGCTGAAACTCTGAACGAACACTTTGTAGTGGCACCCAGCCCACTGGAGGCCTTCAGCCTTTTAATATGCACTGCAATATTTAGCGCGGATGAGGTGTCGGCTTCAGCCTCGAGGCAAAATGTTGCAACGTTGTCAAAGTTGTTGCGTTCGACAGTGTCTTGAAGACTTGCCTCATTTGGAATCTGCTACAACCGCTACGTAACATCCACGTCTTGTTTGGCTTGAGGTGGCGCTACAGGCCATAGGAGACTGAAGAAAGTTGCTGCGATCGATGGCCATCAGCTCAAGTTGCCTGATTGGGATAGGAATGTGGCGTTCATTGGAACAAGACTGTGCGGCCGTCTCTCCTCTTGTGAACACGGTTTACTAGGAGAAAATGCATATCTAGGTAATTCTGGAGACTTGGTACCAGGCTGATAAGTTCCGTTGGCGCATGACATGTACCTCTGTAGAATTAGTCGCCGTCTCCTTTTTCTTAAACGCAATCAGATCCGGCCGTCCATGTTTGCTCCAATCCGCTACCGCAAACTCGAACAAGCCATGACTCCTGAACAATGGCGTTTCCGCTCGCAGAAGAAACTCTTGGAACAAGAACGCTCCAGATAGCACATGCACCTCTGTGCATTTCGTAGTCGTCTCGCTCTTCTTGATGGCGACAAGATCAGGCGCATCGTCTCCATTCCAGTCTGCCACAACAAAATCCCATGTCGAATCTGTCTCGTGCAAGGCGGTCGAAGTGTTGAATCCCAACGTCTTGAAGCCATCATCGCCGCTCAGAATATAGACTTCAGTAGTCTTGCTTGCGGTGTTGGACTTTTTGATCGCGATCAAGTCCGGTTTCTTGTCCGGGAGCCATTTTTCCATGCCAAAAGCCCATGTATCATCAGTTTCCGTGAGGTAAGTGCCGCCTTGGAACAGAATTGTTTGGTACTGATCGGATCCAGAAAATATATAGACTTCAGTACTCTGTGTACTAGTGTAGAATTTTTTGATCATAACGAGATCTAATATACCATCACCAGTCCAGTCTGCGAGGAAGAAATCCAATGGTCCACGGCCGGCTTGTTCAGTCATCGTCCAGTTTTCACGCAGCGGCGTAAAGTTTGGTGTCGCGATGCGGAGGACAAAGTTTTGGTAACTTTTAGCTCCATATAGAAGATTGACTTCGAGGTTTTGGAAGTTGGTACCATTTCTCTTGACTGCACATAGATCTGGTCGATCAACTTCGCTCGAATTGTTTCCCATAAGAAGGCTGTACTGATCGTCTGTCTCGTGCAGCATCGTTGAACTATGCAGGGTGAATTCAAAGTGGTCAGGCTGAAGTGCGACAGCTTCTGGTTCTGGGATGACTGTGCCGACAGCGCCTTGAGACTTCCTTATCTTTTTCTTGAGTCGCTGAAACGCTCTCTCCCTGCCTTCGCCATAGAACAGCGTCATTTGGATGTCGAATATGCCTAGCAGAGAATAGGCCAGATCTTCTTGACGCGTGGTCTTGCGTCCCTCTGCCCACTTCATTCTTTGGTCGACACTAAAATTTGACAGCGGTGTTCCCTGTAGAGCGTCCTTCTGGATACCAGTAATTTCCTCGATCCAATCAACGATATGTTCCTTGTGTTCAATAAAGTTTCCTTCCCTGGTATAGAACTTGACGCATTTTGGTGCAATGAGCTCCTGAAGTGTCCATCCCCTCGTAAACCACTTGCTTTCTTCAAATTCCTGCGAGTAATAGTGCTTGTAATCTTCCACGTCATGAAATGAATCCCGCGACACATCTCCCAGATATGCATAGCACGCCGCTGAATCCTTATACCAACGGAACATGCACCCAATAGCTTCCTGAAGCTCTGCACTGCTAGATTTATCGATGCAACATGTATCGATCCAGAAGTACTTCAGACCATCATCCGCTGCCTCTCGTGCACAAAATTGAAGTTTCTTGTAACCTAAATCTTTCGTTTTATATGTCCCGTTAACCAGGTCTTGGTAGGTAAGTTCATCTTCTTCGCGTCCCCAGGTGTGCGAAAGGATGGCGTAGGGTGGTATCTGCTCATCGACGCGATAGACAAGCCGGAAGCTGTCATTGCCTAGGTGCTGCAAAAGGCGCATGGCGGGGATGGCAACCGAGGCGGTCGGCACGACGCACCACCAACATTCGGACAGGAGTGTGTAAAGTCGTTTTCGAGGTGCTGGCGGAGGCCTACTGTATCGCGATAATCATTTGGTTGTGCTTTGGGGACATTCGGACAGGATGGAGCGAGCGTAGCAGAAGAGCTGCAGAGGCACGCGGGCGCCTACATATCAAGTGGCGAGCTCGAAAGAGAGCTGGACGCCAGGCTGAGGCTGAAGTCACGTCGGGCGCTTATTCATGGGCGCCTACATAATGCGGGGATGCGGATAGGCGGTCCATTTGGCCCCCAAGCCTGCAGGCGACGTGTTGCAGCGCTGTGAAACGTCCTGCGATCCACAGCTTTGGAACTTGCCTAATTCGGATCCTAGCCTCCGAGCAACAGGTGTCGGTAAGGTTGTGAGGATAGCCTGAGCAGGATACGTCGTAACTGAAAAGGATGGAAGTCATTCAGAGTTTGGTGGCAAAGTTGAAGGGACGAAGAAGGTCGAGGTAGAAAGTGAACAGAAACTTCGCGAGAACCAACCTGCCTCTTCGCGACTGAAATATGAAAGCCATGAATCAATTAGAAGAAAGCAGAACATAAGTCATGTCTACCAAAAAGTTCCAACGACATGTTGTAGTAGCATTGCAAGAACGCACTGTAACCAACATGCTTAGCTAAGATCCATATTTCCCAATCAGGAAAGTACCGAAAAACCATCGATTCCCTCCATGGCCCTTTTGGCCCTGTGCGCGCCAGCACCCCTTCTCGCACCGTCCGCCCCGCTCGCCCCAGTCACCATCGTCGCCCCAGGCACCATGATCGCGGTGGCAGCTCTAGCACCCCTCGTCGCCATGGGCGTCCTGCGCGCCCATCGTGGAAGCCTGCTGCAATCAACACCTTTTCTTACATACTTACCGGATTAGGAAGGTGGGCTAAAATGATCGTAGAGAGAGGTAGGATGGCGGTAGTGGAGGATGACGAGGACGAGGACTACACTCGCGATCCACAAATGTTCATAAACTACCTGGTTAATAAGGACTTTTGATGCAAAAGACGTTCAGTATTCATATATGCCGCATCCCACAAACGCTGTTTTTGCAAACACTATAACACAGTCCTATCATCCATCCCACAGCTCCCTCAACAACCAGAATAACGCCACACATCATAAACTCCCAATTGCGCAATTCCCAGCCCCCAAGCCACGATTCCCATTTCCCAATCCTCTCCTACCTCAATCCCCATCACTCACTCCCCACACCCCCCATCAAAATGACTCTGACTCCTCCTCAACGGACTCCTCTTCTCCGCCCCCGCTGCCCCTCCACCCATCCCCTTCCCGCCCTTCCTCCTCCTCTTCTTCCCCGGCGACCCCGGCGACCCCGGCGACCCAGGTGGAGAAAACACTCCCTGCCCTAGTCCTCCTTGCCCTTGTTGTCCTTGCCCTTGCTGTTGTTGTCCATGTCCCTGCTGTTGTCCCTGCTGCTGCTCCTTCTCTTCCTCCTCCGCCCTCAACAAGCCAACCGCACGCTCCACCTCCGCCCAACTCGGACGCGAATCGCGTGTCCCATTCGGCGTCGCGGGGCCAGATTGTGTTTCCAGGACCTGGATGCGAGCGGCTTGGTCTTCGGGCGTGATGTCTATTGGGGTTTCTGGGTCATCCGTTTCGTGGTCATGGATCCCGTTGGTGCGGAGAGGAGGAGGACTAGCCTCCGAATCCATATCCGGGACTCGCCCGTGGTGATGATGGTGGTGATGATGGCGTGTGGTACGCGGTGTACCAGGAGTCTCAGGACTCGTTGGCGTAGGCGGACTATATCGGATACTGACCGGACTGCGCAGGCCATCCGTTTCTGTATCCGTACCTCCTGCGCCACCGCCATCGCTATTCCGACGGCCATGATGAAGATGATCGCTCAAATCCCCACTCGCCTCGCTACTCCGCCACATACTCCTAAACGACCTTCGCTGGCCGCCCATGCCCTCGCCCTCTACCGTCCTCCTTGGCGGCGACTGCGGCGGCGACTGAGGCGGCGGACTCGCCTCAAAAAACTGATTATACTTTGTCCCCAACTGCCTCACAATACGCATCTCACTTCCCGCAGCTGCACCACCCGCAGCACTCGCAGCACCCCCCAACGTCCCACTCCTCACAAACAACACAAGCCCCAAACACACCAACAACAACGTACTCTGCACCACCGCCATCCTCTTCTGCCACACCACCTCATCCGCCAACAAACTCAGCCTGTGCCCAATCTCGCCCATCTCGCTCCTCTGCCTCTCCTTCATACTCTCCAACTCAATCACCGTGCTCTGCCACAACTGATCATACATATTCCTGAACCCCTTCAACTCAAACATAACCGTGCTATTCAAATGGTCCAGAAACTTTTCTGTTTTGGCCAGTTGCCGTTTCTCGACCGCGATGAAGGCGTCGCGCAGGGCGCGCGATTGCTCTTCGATGTATTGCAGGGACAAGGTGCTGTTGGCTTCGAGGTACTGGAGGCGTTTGTGGATGGATTTGAAAAAGGATTCTTGGGTTGAGGGGGTGGGGGCGCTGGGCTGGGTGGTGGAGCTGCGGGGTTGGGGTGTGGTGGTGTTGCTTGATGCTTTGGGTGCTGGGGTGCTGGGCGATGGAGTGGTGGGGGTGTCTGCGGGCGTGGTAGCGGTATCGGTTCGAGATGAAGAGTCTGAGAGGCTGATGGCAGAGGGTCTGGATGAGGGTCTTTCAGCATGTGGTGCGCCGTCTGTTGGTCTTTGTGGAACAGGGTCATAGAAATATGGTTCTCCGTAGGCTGTGATGTTGTCGCTTCCGGCTCCATAGACACTTGCTAGGGACTGAGGTGATGTAGTCGGTGACTCTGGCGCAGGCTGGTTGTGAAGTTGTTCGTCCACCGGCTCTGCTGTAACCGTAGGTGAAGACGAGCTTCCCGCCGACGACCCCAAACTAGCATCCGCAGCGACATCCTCGTTCGCATCATCTGTGCCAACGACCTTTGCCGCTTCAATCGGAATCTCCTCCGGCGACAACGGCCCACTATCCGCCGCCGGCTTCTTAACATCCACACCCTCAGCCTCCAGATCCTCATCATCCTCAATACCCCTCGCCTCCTCCTCTTCCTGTCTAAACTGCTCCATCATCGTCGTCCCATGGACCCGCAACACACTCAGTGGACAATAATACTCATTCCCATACTGCGTCAGAAACTCGACCCTCAGATACCGCGCCCAGATCTGCGGCTCCGTAATCAAAAACGGCTGCACATCTCTCGAGTTCCGCGCCTCAAACGTGCCCAGCGTGCGCCACTTCTCCAGCTTCACCGGATACCGATCCGACACGCTGACCCTGAAGTGGCGGAACATGGACGAAAAGAACTCGTAGTTGGCGAGGACAATCGTGTCGACGAGGATATCGTCGCACAGCTCGATGATGAGGAACTTGTTCTCTGCTGAACATATGTTTAGCATATAACTATCTTTATTCTCCACGAGAACTGCCGTTGAGCTCTTGGCTTGCTTGTTCGTCTTGAGGACCGTTGCCGCGCAGTCAAACGACGCAAAGTTGAAGCGCTCCTTGCACGTCTTTCCTGCGTCTTTGCTGAGCGCCCACGAACTCGGTGCTGCGACTTTGCCGTCTCCGTCTGTGGGTTTGGTAGCGCCTGAGCTCTGTTGCTTTTGCTTGCCGTGCTGAATACTATCCGCTACGTTTTCGTCGCCGGGGGCCCCGAAGCCACTAAAGTCGATGGAAATTTCTCCTTCATCGCCGAGCGAGTCGAGAGCATTCACATTGACAGGGCGTCTGCGGGCAGGCTGATTCGCGCCACCCGCTCGTCCCTGTCCCACATTCTCAGGCGACTGTCCCACAGCCGCAAGATTCCTCTTCTTCCACTCCTCAAACGAAAGAAAATTCGCATTGTCAAACGGCGAGTCCGCTTCCAAATCGAGCTCTGGCTCCGCGGTGCTCGTCGTGCCCGCGTCGGACGTTGTTGATGATGCAGCGGTAGCCACATTTTCTACACTTGTATTGCCCTCAGACCCGTTTCCGGGCGCGGGCGTCGCACCCAGTAATCCCGCTATGCGTCCGTCCTCAGCGCCCGTCGCAGTCGCAGTCGCAGCAACTGCCTCGCCGGGCGCCGACCAGCTCGTCTTCGCGCATTGCTGCGGGAGCGTATGCGTAATGTAATTGATGGTGCGGTACGCGCATGTACTCTCGGTGCTCGTATATCTCGACGACGGAGACGCGGAGGTGGACGTGGACTGCTGCGTGGCACCTTCATGTGCAGTATTCGTAGTCGTAGTCGTAGTAGTAGTGCCGTTCGCTGCCTCGGCGGGGCCAGCAGACGCGGAGACGCTGCATGGTGGCAGCAGTAGCAGGAAAAGGGTCCAGTTACGGAGCGGAGTAGCGGGCGTGCGCATTGCTTGGTTGCATTTCTTCGAGGCGCCCAGTGTGGTCGGAAAGGAACATGGGGTGTCGGCAGGGAGGAGAGTGACTGGGGGGGGGGGTGGGAAGGCGCGGGCGTGAACAGGTGTTCGTTCGTTTGAGACACGTTTGACTGTTTCACCGCTTGCGCCTAGTGACATCGTGAGGCGCATCTGTCGTTTTAAGCGATGACGCTGCCAAGAGATAGGGAAGCACGGCTGTGAGGCTTGACTCGAGGCTTTTATGTATTCGTTTTTTATAGAGCAATAGGAATCTCTAATTGATATAACCCATGTGTACGGTTTGAACTCTCACGCATGCAAATGTAAGCAGATGATGTCTCAATAGCGCGGCACGCGGCACGCTCATGTACAAGAATGCGTGCTGTTCGTATAGAATTTCATAACCGGCTGCCCTACCCACGGCAGCCACGATACAGTAGTCCGCCAGTACCCATTACCAAGCGAGCGAAGGTCTACACTGCATCCAAGCCATACATAACAATCAAACCCACCCTCGCTCCCAACGTCTTACGCCGTCGTCATCTAGTACTCATGTATATCGTTATGGTGATCCGTTGATGCCGAGAGGAGAAAAACGCCATACCAGAGCCGATGCCCAAAATCTCGCTATGCTGGTTGGCATCGGGGCGTAAAAGGGGGTATGTCCAATAAAAAGAGAAGATCAAAAAGTCAAGAAACAAAGGCACACATGCCAGGTAGATGGTCGTGGTGGAGACGAAGGCTAGGAATACGAAGGGCCGGCCTAGAAGCCTTCGTTGCCTGCGCGGCACACTTTGGCCTCGGATACCCATTCAGAGGCGAGCACCTGGTGCGCGGTCAGGCGACGGGCGGGTATCGGGTCGAGGATCGAGTAGATGACGTTACGACATTGTCGCTGGGGGTTGTTAGTACTATATGCAGAGTAGGGCAGATGGAAACTCACTCTTCGCAAAACCTCAATGGGCCGGTAACCCTCTTCCTCTTTCCGGTCCTCGAGGTAGCGGTCAAAGAACTCGTCCTCGCCCTTTTGAGCCACGCGCCAGAGGTGGCGACCCGTCCGCATGGCCATGTAGATGATGCCGCACGCCCAGACGTCGACAGCACGCGGATCAAACTCCTTGTCCACGTACTCCTCCGGGGCAATGTAGGGGGCCGAGCCACAGAGACCAGCCGTCATGTGTGCCTCCTTCTCCCAGGCCATGCGGAAGCACTCGCCGTTGCCAAAGTCTGTGATTTTGATGGAGCCGTGCGTGGTGAGGAGCAGGTTCTCGGGCTTGAGATCCCGGTGTGCGACGCCCATTTCGTGCATGTACTCTACGCCGCGCATCAGCTGCTTGAAGAAGCAGTCTGCCTCGGCGACCTCGAGCTGGCCAGCTGCGAGGACAAGCGTGTACAGATCGCCTCCAGAGCAGTACTCCATGACCTCGCAGTAGGTGCCCTTTTCGTCCTGGAGCAGGTCGAGCGTCGTAATGACATTCGGGTGTTGCATCGACGAGGATATACAGAACTCGGAGGTAAGGCGCTTCTGGTACCGTTTCGCCGACTCGCCGGGTCGTTGCTTGAACTCCTTGACGGCGTAGAGCTGCTCGCGCTTCGAGTCCTTGGGGTCCTGCTTGTGTGCGACGCGGACGATGCCAAAGGCGCCGCGGCCGACCACCTCCTGGCACTTGCCGTACTTTTGGACGAGCGTCTGGGGCAGGGCGTTGACGGCGTTCTTCTGCTCGGCGAGCTTCTCCTTCTCGTTGCGCATGACGTCGACCCAATTTGACATGAGACTCAGCGGCTGCTCCTCGGCGTTGTCGCCCTTTTTCTTGCCGAGCATCAGGCTCTGGAACATGTCGGAGAGCTTCTCCTGGCGCTTGGCGGCCTTGAGAACGTGCTCGTGGTTGCCGTCGTCGGTCAGCCAGAAGCGCTTGTAGGGCGCGGCGGGGCCCTCTTTCCGCGTGACGGAGCCCTGGCGCACCGGCTGGGGGCGGCCGTTGGGCGAGGTGCCGTTTGCGTTGGCGGGCTTGACCTCGCCGTTCTTGTCGAGGTGCGAGGTTTTGATGCCCATCATGCTGCTGAGGCGCGACGTCATGGTGGGCTTCTTGGGCTTGAGCAGCGCTTCGGCGGCGGCTTGCACGCTGCTGGCGCCAGACTGGTGGACGACGGGCTGGGCGAGGGCAGGCACGCTGTCGGGCTGCGAGTGGACTGACGAGGCAGTCGAGGCAGAGGCCGAGGGCGAGGCAGCGGATTTGGCCGCCATGCTTCCCTGCTTCTGTCTGCTCTGCCGGCGTGGCTAGGAAGTGCGGGTGGGTCTTTTTTTATGGAGTAGGCGCAGGAGGATTTTTATCTTTTTTTGGAGACGCAGGTGTCTCGCGGGCAAGGAGCCCAGGGTGTGTTATTGTACGGCGGTCAAAACGGCGTATCGTCGTCGGCGGCGGGTGGTGGAGATGAGGTTCGGAAGGCGCGCGTGGTGGGCTTTATGCTGCAAGAACACGGTGACGGTGACTGTCGGAGAGGGAAGAGTCGCCCGCGCTGACCCAAGCAGTCAACGGGCAATTTTTGGACCAGGTGCGTATGGAATGTGCAACGTGGAAAGAAAGGCGTATTTCAGCGCTGACAAACGCCGTCACAGTGGAAATGCAGCGGGCGCGCCGCTCTTCAAATTGCTTCGTACCACGGGGTCGTCCGGAGCCACAGCAGCGTCCGTCGTGGCTGTGCAGTCGAGTGCCGAGCAAATTGCGGATCAGCGGCAGATGATGTCGCGGGCGTGGGCTTGGGCGAGGGCAGCGTGGCCGGTATCCGCGATGGTGCAGCGCAACAGCGAGCTGGGCAGGCTTGGGGACTACGACGCTCTCTGCCGTGCTCTCAACGACGGCCGACGAGTCTAATATTCAGATGTGCGAGGGGTAATCCATGGGTCATTGTGCACTGCCTCGTCCAAGTGTACGTTTTGCTGCAACCGGCCTGGCTTGCGCGATTTTCATAAAACACCATGTACGCCAGTCGTCGCCCACTTGACCGCTGGAATCTCACTCGGCTGCGGGCCACGACCACCGAAGAAGCCTTGCCTAATCGTGTTAAGAAACGGCACAGACTTGGCTGTTCCCTGGTTTCCCTCGCGACAGCGATGCGACTTTACGGTTGAGCAGAGGCGTCTCCCATGGCGTGAATAATGGTGAATAATAGCATACCTCATAGTGGAGCGTGACCAGTCCAGAGTTTCCATACCTGAACTCACTGGCCTTGCACCTCCGCTGACGTATTGCTACCATAAACACCATCCCCAGAGACGTACCAGATCCGGAATATGACCTGCCCTTTGTCCGTCATCCCCCAAGCACCGTGACGCCACTGTACTTTGCACACCCATCATTCCATGATGCAGCTTGTCACCACTCCAGCCCTCGACCGTCCCGAGGCCCGCCGAAACATGCGCCGGCAATTACTATCGTCGAGCTCCAAGCTAATTCCACCAAGCGCTGCTGCACCTCGGTCCTGTCCCGCACAGCAGCTCTATACAAATGCTTTGTAAGCCGTCCTGAGTTCTCTCCAACCTCGCCACAGTGTGCAACTCGACATTTCTCTGCCATGTTTGCGCGACTTTGCAAAACGCCAGAACCCGTCCTGATATCCGTCTTACATCCTACAGACGCACGGCATGCTGCTACAAGCCAAGGAGGGGCATCTGCCTCGTGCTCGAAACCCAGTGCCCCGCATTACAGCGCTGCAGCAGCAGTAGTAGGCGGACATGAAAATAGCGCCCCTCATCGTTTTTGGCCCTCCACCTCCCCACCACTCCCGTTCCACTTCACCATGCACACCGCAACTCGCTACACCAGCCCGCATGCAACAAACCACCCATCTGTCCTGCTGCTGCTGACATCCGACCACTAACAAATACCGCAGCTGCCGCGAACCAAGACATGATGGCGACTGTCGTGCAGCAAGCAAGCAAAAAAGGAGCTGCAAGCCCTTTATGCAGCAACGGCTACTTACTGCTTTGCTGCATGTCTCTCGCACTGACCTCTTGTAGTCGTTTTTACCGCGGTAGGAACCGTGTACTTGGGTTCTTACACAATACCAGGTTCCTGTTACGCCCGGGTAGAGTCGTTCTTATTGGTCGCTGTTTTTGTCTGGCCAACTGCTCTCCTTCCTTCCCTCCTTCCTGACGCAACAGCGGAAGACCGCGCATCTCGTCTGTCGCCCTACCGACCGCTCTGCCAACCGCAATCCAGGGTCGCGGGATTAGTAAATGCGCGTGATGGACTCACATACTATGTCTTGCCTTTTCTCGCCTTTCCAACTTCCCCTTGGAAGCTTTTCCGCAGAGTCGCAGGCGCACATGCGTCTAGATGGGAATAAAGCGTTCACATCGCACTTTCGCGGCAACCGATCGACGACTTGCTGCGCACGCAGCCAGTTGGCACCTGTCCCGCGACCCGTTGCATTTGCATGCTTTATGATAGGCGTTGTAACACACGACCATGCAGTTAACAAGAGTCGGATGGATAGGATTCGGCCCGGGTATGTGGTCGCACGTCCGCTCCCCGTTCGTTCCTGACTACTACGCATCGGCATGTGGTGCTCGTGGCTGTTGCTTGAACGGTGATTGGTTCGTTTCTTTTTTTGTTTTGAGATAAGGAGCGATGCATGTACATACCCGCGTGTTCATGTTGGATGTGCTCGGGGCTACTACGCTGACCGCGTGTTAGGCGAGTCTGGGGCCCGGGTGTATGGGTAAATAACATGATGAATGGTAGCGGTATAGTTATACGATTTCTCTGGATCCGCTGACAACTGTTGGTACGCTTCACTGCACGAACTGACGCGCTTCAATAGCATTCTTCATCTTCGCACGGCTTGAACGAAACATCGGACAGGTTGCCGGGTCGCAAGTACGTCACTTCATCAATTCACGTGGATAGAGTTTGTTGTCAAATTTCTTTGGTCCAGTCAGATGAGTTGCGCTCTCATGGTTGACCCTCAGCTATTTTGAATTGCCTCATATCAACTCTCTGGTCTACTTAAAAGACAAGCAAAAAGCATCATGTGCAGCACTTCCCTCTCAGGCCTTGCTCACGTACAGCGACACTTCACGCACGATACATATTATCCGTCTTTCACAGTATGCTCGCTTGTAACAGCTTCCGAGATGACAACTCCAATTTACCACTCTGTCCTCCTAAACAAGACATGTGGCAGAATACGAATGTCTTTTGCAGGCCCAGGAATTTATAACCTTGGTCCTGATTTCAAAAGCAGGCAGGGAAAGGATATGTTCGCTTGGGAAGTTTCGAGTCCGGTTTCCACGACCCGCCGTTCGCTAGCCGGAATAGCTATAAAAACCTCATCTTGGGTGGAGGACGTCTTGTCAACAGTCACTTTCTTGGTTCTTGTCGAAAAGTACGAGATGATCTGCTATTTTTGCGTTCTCAAAACACGGTCGACAAAGTCTCCATGTTTCTGTTCTCAAAAAGGGCCATGACATGAGTGCATGTTCTTTCCTCCTTTCCTTCAAAACATGAGGTCGTAGCAGTAATGGCGCGCGTCTTTGACTCTGCGACAATTATAAGACCGCCGCTCCAGTGGACTATGTCTTTTTCCAGTCCTTCCTCTCATCTTTTTTTCTTCCTGAAGTTGACAACATCCCCGGGATGTCTGCGTTCTTACACAAAAAGCCGAATATCAGTTAATGTTCCTTCTCCCGGAACGGTTGGGGGAGTAATCGATGGAGCATTCTCTCGATTTCATGATTGGCACAGAGGCTATTACCTTCGAATGCTGGTTCCTTCGGGGACATGGCATGTTATGGATACCAAAACCACAGAGCAAGGCGAATATCCGTCCAGGCACCCTCAACGCTGTTTGGCACACCCCAAAAGGATCAGATGAGATGAAAAGTTCCAAACCCGCCGGAGTTTTTCATTCATCGACACCTTTGAGTATTCTTACCTAGTTGAGCAATATTCATGCGACGAACTGCTTCCATCTGATGTTTTTTTAGATGCGCTGAACAGCGTTTTAGGGTGCTCCAAGGAGGGTTTCCGTTGAGTAATCACGGGACAATTCTTTGCCCAGGCCGAATTCGGAAATTAAAGCATGCGCCTGGTCTCGTATTCTTTTGAAATGTGAATCGAGATACCGAGGCGGTGTAGTAGAGCACAAGAGCGTTTGCTAAGTCTTGCCCAAAGACCTGTCCACAGTCCCATGGAATCGGGTGCATAGGTAGTTACGGGACGGCAAGCGTTTCGTACGGTAGCCCAAGCGACGCAGGACTAGGCGCCTCTCCAATTCGTACAATGAATGATAATGTAAAGTCGCTTTATTAGTCTCCTAAGAGACCTGCTGTGTTGCAATAATCATTGGGTTTAAGCTTTGGGGAACGGTTGATTATATGGCTTCCAAGGTTTAGTTTTGGTTCGATGGGTCGTACCTAGGTATCCTTAGGAGCACTATCAAGCCGAGCAACAAGACGTCATCATGTGCGTTGCGCACCTCTGATCTCACTCAGGCTCGTTTCATCTCTCAATTTCTTCTGGAGTTGTTCCGGAGTTTATGGATATTCCGGACAAGTCCACCGCCGCATTACGCTCGGAGCGCACACAGGCTCGACGGGCCACACTCAGGGCCCATAAGGCATAAGACCTAAATTCAAAACAGTGGGTCCGAAGCATTGTAAGCACAACAGCAGTGAGCGAGTGAAGAAGCGTCGCCAACAAAGCAACGACTTGGATGGAAAGGTCTGCTTGCGGCTTGAGTCAATGATACAGCACAGATTCAAGTCACTGCGAATTCAACTATAAGAGTGTCAGATACATGGTAATAAAAACCATCGACGGCCATTCAGCCAAGGCTCGACACGTCATCCTCCATATTACCACCGGTCCACCATGTTTTCTTGACTGACCGACTACGCCTCGGATGTCCATCCGCTACTAAGCCAAGCTCAAGACGACGATCAGGCACTGCTTCTACGAGCAGAGGTCCCTCTGCTGCTACGAAAGGACTCATACATTCTCTTCATGTTTGTACATCAGTATTCATGCTAAGCATAGCATCGGCACTGAGCATAAACGAAAAGTAACAGGCCCAACTTAAGAAGGTAAATTTCGCAAGCGAGCATCAGCACTCTTGGCGCAGATTAGTATGCACATACGACATCCGTTGTCCGTGTAGAAAAGCTTAGGAGGTAAGCAGTAACCAGGAAAATAGTCCGAGCTTGGATGCGCAATTAGGACAATACAGACGTCAATCCTACCGTTTATTAAGCGTAGGCAATATACACCCAATAGGAACAAATGTTCAAGCTCCACACAAGAGGCAACAGGGAAGTAGGAGCGAATAAAAGATGAAGATGTGAGAAAGCACATACGGCTATGACGGCGTTGGTGCTAATACCGAGACAGGGCAGCACACAGCAAAGAAATTTGTATATAAAAGGTGCCTACCTTCATCTTTTACAGACCTCATCAGCTCTACAGCCAGATTAGACTTGATTATCACGCACTCGAGAAACTAAATCTGCCATATCGCCGCA
The DNA here is from genome assembly GCA_002952155.1 of Alternaria solani. Classification (NCBI taxonomy): domain Eukaryota; kingdom Fungi; phylum Ascomycota; class Dothideomycetes; order Pleosporales; family Pleosporaceae; genus Alternaria; species Alternaria solani. Next base: position 119,818 of record CP022030.1, on the reverse strand, counting down.
CCCTGCCTCCATCTTAACCCTTCAACACAATCTTCATCCTTTCCGGCTACCCATATCCACAATGAGACTCGTATCAGCTCTTACCTGCGCCCTCATGGCAACTGTCGCCCAGGTCCGTAAATCCCTTCTTCCCCTCCATCACGACCACGAATCTTAACAGCTTTACCTAGGCAAACTACCGCTGCAGATGCACACCAGCCGGACAGGTCAACGGCATCTCTGACAGTTGCTGCAGGAGCAGAATCACGCTGTCTGACGGGACGCGCGTTACAGGCAATGTTGAGCCTAATGGTTTCTGTGCCTACTACTCTTCTGCGTGGTCGACGGCAGAGTTTTCGAATTCTTATGCCAATTGCTGCAGGGCTTCTGATGGTTCAAATAATGAGTCTGATGGCGCTCAGTGTAATGAGTTTTAGAGAGGAAGATGGAGGTGGGATGTAGAAGAGGAAAAGGAGAGGAGGCGTAATGTGGAGGGCGGAAGGAGTTGGTGGGTGGAGTTGGCAAGTGGATGGGGTGGAGTGCTGTAACGAGATTCTGAGCATTGGTACCCGTGTGCCAGACTTGTCAACAATCAAGCCAGCTTGATTCAAATTAAGCTAGCGCATTAAGCTAGCTAATTAATTAAGCTAAGCTGTAGTAGAGGTATAATATAATTAAGCTAAGCTGCTATACGCTAGCTTAATTATTTAGCTTAATTAGCTTAGTTAGCCTACGCGTAAGGTTAAGGTTATTAGGTTTACTATAGTAGTAATCTTATAATACTTTTTTAGTATTAAGGTTACTAACTAATATATAAAAAAAATCCCTAATAACGCTATATATATATAAGTATATATAGAAAGATTCTATAATAGAGATATCTCTACTATAATTTAAATCTAGTAAAAAATATACTAACTCCTATTAGGCTAGCCTTATAGAGGCTCTAGTCTACCTAGCTATATACGCTAGGTAGATTAAAGCCCCTATTAGGTAGGCTTAATAGAAGCTAGCTATAGCTATTATATACCTCTACTAAGCTTACTATACTTAGTAGAGTTAAGTATATAAGTAATATTACTATATATATATATAGTGTTAAGGTTATTACTATAGGTAAAGGTAGATATATAATAAAAAAACGTATTATTTAACTATATAATTATATAACTATAATATAATATTTATAGTATCTTATACTATATATCTTACTAAAAGACTATAGTAAGTCTATTACTACTATTAAATTTAATTAATTATTACGTTATAGTAGTTACTTTAAGTAGTTATAATAGAGGGTACTAAGTAATATATTTTATACTACCTAAGTTCCTATCTTATATTATAACTTATAACTCTATATATATAATACTACTTATAATATATACTTTTTAGCTATATTATATACTACTTATATACTACTATATTACTACTAGCTTTTTATATTTATTACTATATTCTTATTATAGTTATACTATAGAAGAGACGCGCTAAAGATACTATTATAGTATTAATAATAAAGCGTCCTAAACTTATACCTAGTAGTACTTATAGCTAAGCTATACTTATTAAAAGCCTTTTATTATTACCTTATTTATTACCTTATAAAGCCTTAGTTTAAGCGTTCTAGGTATTAAGTTTTAAAGTATAGTTATATAAGTTATAATTAGAAGAGTTTATTAACCTACCTACTAAGGGTAGTAAGGAGGTAATAATAGTAACTAGTAAGTCTAATAATATAGCTTATAATAAGGAGTTAAAGGATAACTTTAATAGTATTAATTAAGATTATCTCTATTAGTTTATAAAGCCTATAGCGTTATAGTATTATAAGAAAAGCTAGATTTATAACTATAGCTAGCGTGTTATACTATAAAGTAATCCTTAATATATATATTTTATATACTACTATTACTATAAGAATAAGCTTATTAACCTTAGTATTATAAAGATATATAAGATAATAAACTTAATATCTTCTACCTATTAATACCTTAGAGAGAAGAGACGTAGCTATAGCTACCTACTACCTTACGTAATAGCTTATTCTATAATAATAAGTATCCTCTAATAAGTACTTACTAGTAATTAGGTTAGCTAGAGTATTATAAATAAGCTTTCTAGCTTTAACTCCTAGTACTTTTAGCTTAATATAGTTAGCTAGCTTATTAAAGCTAACCTCCTACTATTTATATTTAAATTACTAGCTTTTTAATAGTTAATATTATTAGCTAACGTCTAAGTAGAAGTAGTACTATAGATATCTTATAATAGTATCTCTTATTATATTATATACTTATATAACTACTTATAGCTATAAGTTATTATAGACCTATTATAGGTATAGAGTAAGATATATATAAGTTTTAATAGCTAGATAATAAAGAGTAGTAAGTATAAGTTCTTAGGTATTATTACTTACTATATTAATAAGTAAAGTAATATTATAAACCTACCTATTATACTACTATAGTTAATAGGCGCTTATAGTAGATATAGGATAGTAAAGGTTATTATTTAAATATTAATAAAGTTTAATATAATAGCTTAATATATTAATTACTTTATACTTAATAATATAAGTAATAATAATACTATAATAAATATAACTATATAGATAATAGGCTTTAACTTATACTATTACTACCTCTATTATAGTTTTTATATAATTAACCTTATTAGCTAAATACTCCTCTAGGGAGAAAATAGTACCTTATATAATAATAATCTTACTAAGACTACTACTAAAAGTAAGTATATAAGTAAGTAGAGATATAATAAGCTCTTAGGTATACTCTTAGGTATACTCTTAGGTATTATTAACTATATTAAAATACTATAGTAATACGCTCTTTTTACTAACTTTTAATACCTTACCTATTATAAGTTACTAGCTAATATACCTCTTAATAAATATAAGATCCTTAAGCTTATTAAGCTTATTATTATATACTAGAACTCTTTCTACTTATACTTTAAGCGTACTATATAGCTTTAACTAGTAATTAATATATATACTAGCTACTATATAAAGCGTATATAGGATAAGGATACTTATACTAAGTTATAGTATAATAAACTACCTTATATACTATACTAGATAAGATTAGATAGCCTTATAATATATAATTAAGTAGTAGTTATAAAGTATATAAATACTTTAAAACTATTAAAAGCTACTATAAAGTACCTTAAGAGGTATAGTAATAGTAAGAGGTTTAGTTATATTACTAAAGTTATCTTAGTATTTAAGTATATACTTAACTACTATAAATTATATATATTAGCTTATAAGGCTATTAAGTATATTACTTATAATAAGGTACTTAAAAACTACCTTATAATTAATATACACGTAGCGTAGGTAAAAGCTAATAAGTATTATACTAAATTAAACTTATTACTTACCTACTATATAGCTATAATACTTTACTTATATTACTAATTATATTATAATAAATCCTAGGGTACTAAGAAACCTACTTAGCTTAAGTTTAATAACCTTAGTTTCTATAGCTTATAAGCTTAATATAATACTAGTTAATTAGCTATATAATACTAAAAGATACTATTAAATAATATAAATAATATAATTAATAGTATTATTAATCCTATAACTACTAGTAATAGTAATAAGGTAGCTAATAATAAGTATACTTAGTAGAAGCTATATAAGTAGTAGGTAGAGAAAGGTAGTAAGTATACTAATAACTTAATAAAATACTAGCTATTAATATAAGATTACTATCCTTAACTTAGTAAGCTTATACTTAATATACTATCTATCTTAGTATTAAGCTATAAGTATAAGTATATATTTAGTAAGTTAGGTAATCTCCTAAAGCTTTACTAATAAGGTATATAACTATAACTTCTAGTAATAATATTATAAGGTAGATATTATATATAAAAGGGTAGGCTAGTTAAGTAAGTAGCTTATATTTAGGGTAAGAGTAGAATAGTAGATAAAGAGTATAAAAGAGGAAGAGAAGGTCCCTCTTTATATACTCTAAGGGAATACGCTATCTACGTACTAAACTAAGTAGAATCTAAAAGTATAGCCTAAGCTAGTCCTAATAGAGTCTAGTAGTGTAAAGGAAAGAAGAAGAAGAAAAAAAGAAGAAAGAAATAAGAGATAAGCGTCTTCTACTCTTTAAGATATAAGTAGTAGAGTAGTAGAGCTATATCCTTATATATACCCCCTCTAAAAAAAAGAAGATATCTAGTCCTTAAGATAGTAGAAGGGGTAAGAAAAGAAAAGAAAAAAAGTAAGTTTATAAACTACTAGTCCTTATACTTTATAAAGGTAGCTTATAGTTTATATAAGGCTATATATATCTATATAGATTTTTATATAAAAAATAAGCTCTAAGCTATTTTTACGCTAGCTTAACCTTATAACGCGAAAATTAAGCTAAAAGTAGTATTTAGGTCCTATAAGGAGGCGTTTAATATAAAAGCTAAACTTTAATTATACTAAGTATTATTTAGGTTTAGTAGGTAGTTAGTAGTTATAACTATTAATAATTTAGGTATATTATAGTTATAAAGGGGTAGTTTATAGTATTTCTTATACTATCTCTACTAGTATATACGTAGGCCTATCTAGGTTTTTATACTATAGCTTTATTATTACTAAGGTATTTATCCTAGTAGTCCCTAGTATCTTTAAGTAATAGTTTCTATCCTATAAGTATAGTAAGGCTAGGGGGTTTAGGCTTATTAGGATTTTTCTAGTAAAATAGTTTAGTATTATAGTAGTTAAGATAGTTACTAGCTTTATACTATATTAGCTTAGGGAAATCTATTTACTTAATTTTATACGCCTATTACCCCTTAATTTTACTTATCTTAGGGGTAGCTATGTTAATAAATTTATCTACTAGCTATTTAGTATATATATCCCTATTACTATTAATAACTTCTATAAGTAATAGTTATATAGGTACTTAGTTAGGGAGGGCTTTAGTAGCTACTAGTTAGAGGAGTTTAGGGTAAAAGATAAGAAAAGTACTATTCCTAATTATTTTATTAGGGAGATCTAGTTCGTAAGTATAACTATTATAAATAATATACTTAAGTTTATATAAACTAGCTTAGTAGTCTATAAGTTTCTTTAAGTAGTGTAGAGTACTTTAGTTAATAGTAGAGATCTAGACTTTATTACTAAGGCTATAAAATAAAATAGTATATTATTTAGTATTTACTTAATCTAATTACTCTTAACTAGCCTAGTAAAGCTATTCTTTAAGATAAGTAACTAAATCTAAGTATAATTCTATTATTTCCTTAGTGTAGATTACTTAGTTCTTTATAGGTTTAGGTAGACTAGCGTCTATATTTCTATAAAGGTATATACTACTTTAGGGGTAATATCCTAGATTAGTAAAGAATAGAGTTATACTAGTACTAGTGTTAACTATATTATTAGCCTAAAATTTAGTAATATATAGCTAAGTAGCCTAGTTATCTTAGGCGTAGTTAATAAATTAATATAAATAGGTCTCTAGAGACTAGTTTACTTATTCTATTTATTTATTAGTTTCTAGGTAGTAGGCTATAAATAGGATACGTTTAATCTATAGCCTTTTATATACGTACTTCTAAAATAGAGTAATAAAGTTAGTTCCTTAATCTAAAACTATACTAAGGGGTAGTTTATAGTACTTAAAGATATTTATAAAGTAGTAAGAGGCTTTAAGTACTATTCTACTATAAGTAGAGTAGAAGTGTTAGCGTTTTATAAGGTAATTAACTACTACTATAATATTTTAAAACTCTCTACTATCTTATTAGGAAGGGGGTAAGTCTTAAATAAAATTAACTATAAAGTCTAACTATTATTAGTAAGGTAGAAGTAGTAGTTAGAGGTAACTATATTTCCTATCCTAAGGGGACTTAGTTTATAAGTATACTATATATACTCTATAGTATTTAGTAATAGACTAGCTTATTTTTAGCTAGTAGTATTAATTATATATTAGATAAAGTATAGAGTAAGGTCCTTTATAGCTAGTAATTTTATAGTTATAGTATAAATTAAAGATATAGTAATAAAGATATATATTTATTAAGATATAAAGCTTAGTTTTATTAATAAATAGCTAGTAACTAAGGCTATTACTAGTAAAGGATAAGTTAGCTATACTAAAATAAAAGCTATACTTATAAAACTATTTAGAAAGTTTAGTTTAGTATATATTAATAGCTTAAAAGGCTTTTATAGCTATTTTATCTATAGTATAAGTAGTATTTAGTAGTTCTTCTATAGGTCTTACGTCTTCCTTATAAGGTAGAAGTATAGGATTAGTAACTCTATTAAGTAGGGGTAAGTCTTTTATCTCCTTAGCCTAGTTATTATTTTTATCTCTATCTATAGAGATTAATCTAAGGACGTATTCTTACTTAAGATAGATATAATCTAGAAAGTAGCTAGAAGCTAGAGTTAACGCTTAAAGTACTATTATAATTATAAGTTTTATTCTAAGTAAGAGTATCTTTAGGCCTAGAATAATAGTCCTTTTAGTATAGTATAAGTTATTAGGATTATCTAAGACGTCTTAAAACTATTTACTAAGTATATCTACTTCTATATTATTTACGCTAAGGCTGTAGATAATTTTAAAGTTAAATTAAGATAGAAATAGTAACTAGTAAACTTAATATTAAGTAAGTATCTTTATTATTATAAAGGTTTCTAAGTTCTTATAATCTAAAACTACTTAAATAAGGTATCTAGACCTTATAAGTTTAGGTTCCTATTCTTTAAATACCTAGATAATTCCTATAAGCTCTAGATTATAGATATTATAGTTATATTCTATAGGTATATATTTCTTAGAGAAGAATATAATTAGTTAAAGGTTACCTTATACGTTAGCTTATTTTATAATACCTTTAGTAGCCTAAGCTAATACGTTAGTAAAGATATAAATAGGTTTAGTAAGGTTAAAGTATATTAGTATAAGGCTTTTATAGAAGGTAGCCTTTAGTATATTAAAGGCTACTTAACACTTAGGGTCCTTAGTTAAGGGTTTATATACTATATATCCTTTACCTCTAGGTTTTTTATTTAGGACTATATAGGCTTTAACTCTTTTAACTAGAGGTAAGCTAATTATAAAGTAATTTTTAATAAACTATTAATAGAATCCTATATAGCTAAGGAATATAAGTAGTTCCTTAGTATTAGTTAGTGTCTCTTAGTCCTTAATAGTAGAGACTTTAGCTAGATCTATTTCTATACTATAGCTAGTAATAATTATACCTAAGAATTTAATATATATTTTATAAAACTCTAATTTCTTAAGGTTAACGTAAAAGCCTTAAGACTTTAGTTAGGTTAGGACCTTTTTAACTTAGTTAATATATTTAGTTTTATTTTTAGAGTATACTAGGATGTTATTAAGGTAAGTAGTATAGAACTAGTTTAAGTATTTATATAGGGCGCTATTAATAGCCCTTTAAAATATTACTAGGGTATTATAAAGTCTAAAAGGTATAACTTTATACTTATAAGTACTATATCTAGTAGTAAATACTATAAGCTACTAAGAGTCTTCCTTTATTCTAATATAGTTAAAAGTATAAATAATATTAAACTTTAAAAAGATAGTAGCTTTATTTAGTTTAGTAAAGGTTTCCCTAAAGAATAGAATAAGATACTAGTCCTTAATAGTAGCTTTATTAAAGTCTTAGAAATTAATATATACTTATAAGCCTCTATCTAGTTTTATAATAATAAGAAGTAAGTTTCTTACTAGTAATTTAGATAGGGTAATAAATTCTTATTCTTTTATATCTTTAATATAGGCTATAATAGCTTCCTCCTATATACTAAAGAAAGGTTAAGGCTTATAGTTTAGGATCTTAGCCCCTAGCTCTAGCTTAATTTTATAATTATACTCTAATTATTTAGTAAGTTTTAACGTAGTAGCTATATTAAAAGTAAGTATAAAGTTTATATATTCTTTAAAAAGTTTAGGTGTAAGAATATCTTTTAAAGTAGTTTCTAGAGGCTTAGTAAAGAACTTTTTATAGTTATCTTCTACTATAGTCTATTAAAATTAAGCTAGTTTACCTAGTTATTAAGTTATTAAGTAAGGATTTATTTTATACTTCTTAGCTAGTAGTTAGATAGCTTAAAGTAAGACTTTCTTAATTTCTACTTTAGGTTTAAGGGGTAGATCTAAGTCTATTAGTAGGACTATATTAGGTAGTACCTTAGTTTAAACTAGATCTTTAAAAGGTAAATTAGTTTCCTTATTAGAATTTATTAGACTTATACTAGGATTTTACTTAGTATCCTTACTATAGGGGGCGCTAAAAGGAGTTTTTACTCCTTATATATTATTTAAGGTTTCTATATAACCTTTATAATAGATAACTAGTAGGTTATCCCTAAGCTAGTAGTTAAGCCTATAGTACTTATTTATAAATTTAATTATACTATCCTAGTAGTTAAGTTAGGGATAATAGAGCTTATACTATTTAAACCTAAGAACTAAGTTAAATAAACTATAGCTTTATATAACGTAAGCTATAGTATACTTAACGTAGTTATTTATCTTTAGAAAGAATTTAACTTAATAAGTAATAGATTTAGAGGGTTTACTATTATAGCCTCTATATAAGATAGGTTTAATAAGTAGGATAAAGTAAAAGGCCTATACCTAATTTAAAAACTTTTATAAGATAAAGTTAGAATTAACGCTATTATTAGCTAGTGTATAATAGATATAGAGAACTATATAAAAGTAACTAATAAAAGAGTAAAATATAAATTTAGCTAACTTATTAAGAGCTATAAGTAAGGTTTATAATTCTTAGGCTAAGACTTTTCTTAGAAGCTAAGTAAATTCTTATAAAGTAATTCTTATATAGGAGTCTATAAGTACTTCTAGCTAAGGTTATCTATTTACTCTAAGAGGTAGCTAGTCCCTTAGAGTATTTAGTTTTCTAATCCTTTATTAGATTTAGTATCTTTAGAATTATACTTTATATATAGTATAGTGTTAAAATTATTAGTAGGGTATATATAAAACTACTATTAGGTAGTCTCTAATTTAAGGGTATTAGAGTTCTTTATAGTATTAGAAAGCTTAGCTAGATAGGATTTAGCTAGGTAGTCCTTAGATTTATAAATAAAGTAAGTCCTAGTATTTTCTATAGTTATAGGCTTCTTTACCTTAGACTAATTATTTATATTAGAGTAGCTTATTATTTATAAAGTAAGTTTACCTTTACTAGTAGCTAGCTAGGTAGATATAGAAGTATAAGGTCCTTACTAGTTATAATTAGCTTAAGAACTAAGAAATCCCTTAAGCTAGGTAGCGTTATATTATAAGATATACTAAGAGATATTAGAGAATATTTTCTAGTAAGCTATATATAAGCTAAGGGTTTAAGAAATTAATATTAAATTCTTACTATATTATTATAGTAACTTCTAAAAGAAGTAGATACTATATAATTAGTAGGGAATATTAAGGTTATAAGCTAGTTAAGTAAACTAGACTCTAAATAGTACCTAAGCTTTTATATTAGTTTTAAAATCCTTTAGTATATAAGGATATTCTAGGTCTTATATAAACTTCTTATTAGTAGCGTAAGGGTTCTAGTTACCCTAGATATTAAATAGTACTATAAAGCCTTCTATTTTAGTTTAAAAGATATAAATAAAGCTAAAGGGACTACTAGCTAAAATATCCCTAGCCTCTTTACTTATAAATAAAAAGAGAGACTAGATATACTAGTATAAATACTAGAAGAACTTACTATTAGTTTACTAATAAGTAATTATAGAGCTAATAAATTTATATAAGGCTCTAGCTCTATTCTTAAAAATCTATAGCTTAGGGCTATTTTAGTCCTTAGAGTTACTAAACTTAGTAAGTAAGTTAATAGTGCCTAGGACTCCTTATAAAGGTTCTAGAACTAGAATAACTTTATTATTAACTATAATAAACCTATTATCTTTAGTAGTCTTTAGTAGTAAGTTATAGGACTAGTACCTAAACTAGTTAAAGTAAGCTACTAAAGAGGGTTTATTATAGTTAAGGAATATAGGGAGGTTTATTAAAGTTAGTTAAAACTATAGTATACCTAGGATAGGTTAAGCTTCTTAGGCTTATTCTATTCTAAATAAGATATTATATTAGGCTATATAGAGTTTATTTATTATTTTAGTATATTATATCTTAAGGTAATTATACTATTCTTTTAGCTTAGTATAGTATTAAGCTAACTTATTTTAGTCCTTTTATTCTTAATTATATAAGTCCTATATTATAGAAGTATTCTTAAGGTAGGTCTTTAGGTCCTTAATTATTACTTACTATTACTATACTATATCCTAATATAGCGCCTAAGTTTAATTATTATAGTAATAAGTAGAATAGAATACTACTATAAGTTTATATATAGTTTCCTTATTAAGTGCCTAGAAGCTAGTAGGGTAGCTTAAAACTAGTAGTTTAGAAATTATAAATAAAAATACTAGTAATTCTTTTACTAGAAGTTTCTTACTAAAGGCTAAAAGATAGTTATAGATTTTAGATTATTTATAGTTAAGGAATATAGTAGCTTACTTTTTATACTCCTATAGTAGTTTACTAGCTTCTAAGGCGGCTAGGGATTCGTATATTAGAGAGGTTAGTAGTATAGTAAGTATTATTATATTATCTATAAGGTTATTAATAATAGAAGAGGACTAAGAGATAGTAAAAAGAGTCTTACCTAAATTCTCTTATTAAACTTTACTACTACTATAAACGTAGTAGAGGGGCCTATAACGTATAGAAGTAACTTTACTCTACTTATCTAATTTATATCTTAGTATATTAGAATTATTAAGTTTAGTATCTTAATTAACTTATTCTAAGGTAGCTTAGGATACTAATTATATAGTAAGGTAATAAGAGGTAAACTTTATAGCCTTAGATTAGCGTTATAGATAAGGCTCTTTATTATCTTAGTCTACTATAGCGTAGTTAAGTTAGAGGAAAGGTTAAGTTAAGGGTGTATAGAGAAGAAGAAACTTTAGGAAATTTTTAGTACGTAGAATTTTATAACTACGTAGTAGGTAAGAGTTCTTAGTAATAGTAAAAGTATTATTACTTAGTTAATAGCCTTAGCCCTTTACGCGTAAGTAAGGGTTATTTTAAGCTACTAAATCTAGCTAGTAAAATCTAATATTAGTCCTTATAATATTAATCCTTTCTTAGGGTTAAATTTTTCCTAGTAAGGTATACTCTATTTACGTAATATCTTAGTCTAAGTCTAGTCTAAGCCTAGTCTATTAGGCTATTAAAGTTAGAATTTAGTTTCCCTAAGGAGGGTCTAAACTAAAAGGAGGGGGGTAAGTAAGTATAGTATAAGCTATATACTTTAGGCTATTAGTTAGTAGAAGGCTGTCCTATAGTAAGCTATCTCCTAGAGATAGGGTCTAAATCTAGCCTAATAGTAGTAAAAAACCTATATTTTTTTACTATCTAAAGCGCTAGACTTAGTAAAGAGCTAGCTACTATAACTACTCTTCTACGTAATAACTAAGAGTAAGTAAGAACTACTTACTTTTATTTAGGCTAGAAGCCTATAGTAAGCTAAAAAGCTTATAAGGTCTACTATTATATAAGGTAGATATTATATATAAAAGGGTAGGCTAGTTAAGTAGGTAGCTTATATTTAGGGTAAGAGTAGAATAGTAGATAAAGAGTATAAAAGAGGAAGAGAAAGTCCCTCTTTATATACTCTAAGGGAATACACTATCTACGTACTAGACTAGGTAGAATCTAGAAGTGTAGCCTAAGCTAGTCCTAATAAAGTCTAGTAGTGTAAAGGAAAGAAGAAGAAGAAAGAAAGAAGAAGAAGAAAGAAAGAAGAAAGAAGTAAGAGATAAGCGTCTTCTACTCTTTAAGACGTAAGTAGTAGAGTAGTAGAGCTATATCCTTATAAATATAGTGCGTATAATAGTAGTGTATAGCTAGTCTATATAATAATAAACTTAATAATAGAAACTCTATAACTAATAATAAGATAGAGGTATTATATAGTATAAGCGCGTAAGACGTTAGGGATAGTAGTAATACTAATAGTAATTTAGAAACTTAACTCTAAAAAAAGTTATAACATAGCTAATACTATATATTTATATACCCTTAAAAACGCCTTAACTATTAAGCTAATTAAGCTAATTAATTAAGCTTATTAATTTTAAACTACTAAGCTAATTAAGCTAAGCTATAGTATAGGTACAATACAATCAAGCTAAGCTGGGGTACCTAGCTTGCTTAGCTTGATTGTTGACAACTCTGCCGTGTGCGACGTACTCGTTTATGTCCGAGAGATCAGACTTCTAGATGGTATACAAGACTCGCCTTGTGCTCTTCTTCCTCTTCTCAACAAACTCTTGTTCGAGCGATCAAATGTTACAGAGGAGTCCCGAAACACAATGGCTTTTGGGCCATCATTCGTGTAGCGACTTAATATCATGTATAGAACATTTTCGTGTACGTCGGTAACAAGAGATAAAAGATATGCTTCTCTCGAAACTTATTAGAGCTCTCTTACAGACTCGAAACTTAACAAGCAGGCTACCGATGTGGAGAGAACGTTTTGGCGAACTAGGATGATCTTGTAGACTTTACATGTAATCTAGAGGTCGTAGCAATTCTTCATCTGCGTTGTATCTCTAGAATGTTTCCTGTAACAAAAACGATGGACCTCTAGCAACATGTCAAGGAGTTGGATGAAACGCCCCAACGATAAGACCATAACCGTATGTAAATCAAGACCGGTACCCTTTGCTCGGTTCTACAATCCTCTTCCACACGTCTCTAGGCAAAACTTCAAAGCTGGAGCTCGATAACGCATGGATGTGGCTCGTTCTTTGAAGAAAATCTCCATCTCGACATTATAGAGAAAACCCTAGAGCGTGAAAGATTCATTACAAGCGAAGTTGAGCTTCCAGTTGATTAATGTGTCAAAAAAAGACATCTGTTTGCCACATGTGATAAATCAAACAGTTCTGAGTCCGAGATCGGCAGCAGGGGCGACGTGAGCAGTGCGCCTCTCGATAACGGATGGGAATAGCTGTTTACCCAAGGCCGCGGAAAGCTGGGGCATGTTACGCAACGGTCATTGCCTTTGTGCTTCAGGTCCTTGATCGCAAGTTTATTGATATTATCGGACTAAAGACCAACGTCGGCTTTCGACTCGGGCATGACGCATCAGTGCCTTCTTGAATCCATGGATTCGATGAATCCTACCTGGGTAAGTAGCTGGGAGAAAGCAAAGGACATGAGCGCAACTTCTTGGAACATGACAATATATATTGCATGATCATGCTGGGTTTAAACGCAAGACAGGGATGTTGTGGACCATGGGCGGTTGTTGTTGCGATGCAGACCTATAGGGCTCCCTGTTCTCCAACTGACCCCGCATCATCACCATGCGGCACGGTGACGTTCTGCGCTGTCGTGACGTAGCTTGGTCAGCAGGTCAACTTGCCACTTCGCGAGACGTATTGTAACCGCTCGGATGAAAGGGAATCACTACATAAAAACAACATCTCCGTTGGCCAGTGGGTACAACTCAATCTGCGTAATGCCCGTTCCCGAGGTCTGTCGACGAGCCAGCTATACCGCCAAAATCACCAGAATCGACACGAGCACCAGAAGAATGCCATAATGAGCACAAGAAGCACCAGTGGAATTGATATGCAGGAACATACTTCGCCGCTCGCCCACTCGTGCGCGCATTGCGAGGATATCGTATTCCCAGGAACTCCGGAAACGATATATGTAACTCGGATTGGCCCACCGGAAGATCAATTTGGTGGTAGAGACTTCATTCGAAAGGATTGGAATAGCTTAGGAATCTCTTTGGCGGATCTCAGACTTCGAGCCAAGGCTGGATGTGACTTTTCAAAGTACATCAAAGACTGGATGAAGCAGAATTTGATCAGAGACGCTGTTCCTGGTGCTGTCGAGTTGTATCCGAATCAGGAAAGTAATGGTATCATAAGAATAGAGCCATTGATGTGTCTGCAAAGCTTTCATCTTCCAGATGATGTCTTTGGTGGTCAGGACCCGGGTCGTTGCTTTGCGTATGTTACAAGGTGGAGAGCTTCCACATACATCCCTTGCGCGTTCACCAAAACTTCAGGTAAGAGCCTTGTGTACCGATACAAGATACGCGACTCTCGGTCTATACGGAATTACCACTGACAAAGGCAGGACATGATCTTGAGGGTCAATTCTATTTCCGACGGCCGATCTCTCTTGAACCGCTTTCAGCTCGCACGGTCACAGATGTATGTGCACGTTTAAAGCGCTGTGAAGAAGAGCGTGATAGTCGCCATAAGATTTGCTCATTGAGCGAGCGCGCATATACTCCCACCCGCTTGCTCAAGATATCAGGCCATCCAAACCGGCTGCAGTTGAGACTTGTTTGTGGAGATGATATGGAAGAACATGACATATCAAAATATGTGGCCCTGAGTTATTGCTGGGGTGGAGATCAACCAAGCAAGCTGACAAAAGGAAACCACGATCTCTATAAAATGGAGATTTCTTGGGAAACTCTGCCGAAAGGAATCCAGGATGCTGCTAGAACGGCTGATGCCCTAGGGTTTCATTACCTCTGGATCGATTCGATGTGCATCGTTCAGGACAGTAAGGAGGACAAGGATGCGGAAATCAGTCAGATGACCAATATCTATGCTCATGCGAAGTTGACGATTATCAACAAAAGAGGCGACAAAGTAACCGACGGCTTCCTACATCCAAGAACACTCCCCTCTGGAACCAGTTCAGTCCAGATTCGAATCGACAACAACCAAATATATCGTGTCACCCTAATTTTCGCGGAGGCCTCGCGTGTAGAGGACAATTTTGCTATCAACGTACGAGGATGGACACTGCAAGAATATCTTCTCTCCCGTCGCCGGCTCACTATTGGTACTTGGTCCACAGAGTGGCACTGCCGACGTGAAGTTGATGCCCACAGAGATGGCTGGTTCGACTACTCTATCTTCAGACAAATCGATGGTATTCCCTCCAGTTCCTGTCTGGATGGCTGGACACATGATGGTTCCTTTGAGTCCAGCGAAGCTGAGTCTGTCCACAGCAGCCAGTTCATCGACGCAGCAATGTTCTTCTCGGTAAACCCAGAATATCCATCCCGTCAACTGGTCGAGGATGTCGTCCACAAATCATGGCATGCCATCGTTGAGGCTTACAGTTCGCGGTTGGTGACAGAGTCGGAAGATAGAATACTCGCAATCTCTGGAGTTGCTGAGAGGTTCGCACGTTTTATACCAAAGCGATACATAACAGGTCTTTGGGAAAACATGATGCCCGAGACCTTGTTCTGGTGCACCTGTGGTAAGATTACAGATAGACCGGTTGAGTACCGAGGTCCATCTTGGTCTTGGGTATCAATTGATGGTGGAGTCACGAATGAACCCAGCCCGGAGTACGTATGCGAGGTTCTATCCATTGAGTGCGCGCTCAAAACGGTTGATGTTCCATACGGAGCTGTAAGCAGTGCCACATTGCATATCCAAAGCCGTGCCTTTTGCGTCGAGTGGAAATACGCTAGGTCGGAACGATCGCCAGAAGAAGACGTGAGCGAATTTAGATGGCGCACAGAGGGCCACTACCACAAGTTTGGAGGTAGCAGAAGAGACCAATACAACAACTGGTACGAATCGCCGGTAAAACAATTCCTAGATTCTCGAGAACAAGATACAGAATGGAGCGAGGTGGTCTTGCTGGTGCACGGGCTATGGGAGGACTATGTTGTCGGATATAAAACTTATTGCATACTGCTAATTCGGGTAGACCAGGTTGAAATCGGCAACGAGCCGCGAGATCGATATCGCAGATTTGGAGTTGTTACCCTACGAGGTCATGGGGGCCATCTTCCCCCACATATGGATAGCTGGCCGATAAGGTCCTACTATGTTATTTAAGAATGGTGTTAGCTTGAGAGAACTGGGCGTTCTTTGTGGATATAATCACGTTCGCTATCGTCCCGCCTTATCTAGTCGTCCCCAAAAGCATTATAGCAAGTATAAAAAACGGGACACCAGTGAGCACGACAGTACTGTTCTTCTCTAGTATCCTTCGAAATTCTCTCTAGGAGCTCCTAAAAGATAAGGAAAGACCAGCTTGATTATCCTTTCTTTCAGCTTCTAAAAGAAGAAACTTACGTATGCGGTGACGGTTTGGCGAACAGCTCAAACTACGTGCCCATGAGCATAATTGAAATCTTGCTCGCACCTCAGAAAAGACGCGGCCACTGGCCCATGTACGGAAGATCTGGCCCACACTTTGCCATCAGCACGGTGCGGGCCGCCTCCGCACCTGCGTATATATTCTGTCTGCAGCTCGCCTTCATCTGTATCAATCCCAAATATTCTTTGTGACTAGACTCAAAAACGGGCAAGCAATGGTGCTATGACTGTGTTGTCCACTTCTCAAAAACAGCTAAACTAGGATTCATGGTCTATTTCCGGAATTTCCGTTTTGGATGATGGCTATGCTTTCTTTCCTACGCCCCACCTCTTTTCAGAAACCAGAGCTCCGGAAGACATGATCGACGTTCAAAATCCGTCATCGCCTGTTCATGGAAGCATGCCCTTTCCCTGCCTAGCAGTGATTGATGCTAAAAGCTCAAGCCGAACGCCACATGGCTTGGACCCATGCAACTGGGAATTCATGCTTTCGGAGATCCTGGAGGCGTATGATCGTCTTACTTTAATTGGTGCATAACATTGGTCCACGCCATCCCCTTTCTTTTACCCTGCTCAATGATCTCCCCTTAAGCTCAATACTCAGAGAGCAAAATGATCTTGGCATGAGACGGTGGATGGAAGAGCCACGATCAACAATGAATTTATCTCATGTAGAAAGACCGCTTGTGCCTGTTCGAGATGGTCAACCATGCAACTATGCGTGTCCAGCTGGTAGATCTACCCTATGCCTAAGCAGCCATCCGTGTATTGCTATAGTCAACCATTTTTTCCGTCGGTATCCGACGTACTCAAACCAACGTCTTGTATTCGTAACATCCATAATTTCATATCGTCTATACACATCACATCAATCAGGCCGTCTGCTCTTCTTCAATCGAGCCCTCTCCTTCTTACCTCCCTTCCCATTCCGCTCATCACACCCATCTGCCTCCGTATCTCTCTTCTCATCCCGAGCCACACTCCCCACACCATCTGCCCCGCCATCTGGACTCCGTTCCTCGTACCGCGGTAACCTAGGACTACCACCGTCCCACATACTCTCCTCGATCCACGTCGACTCCCTACTCAGCGGCTTCCGACTCAACCTCGCCTCCTCGACACCCCTCAAATACCGCTTCCTCAACTCCTCGTCATCAAGCACATGAAACGAAACATCCGTGTCCGATCTGACCAACGGCCTAATCTCATGCTCTCCGACCGTCGAGGACGGCGACGGCGGCCAATATCTCTCCTTGCCCGGTGACGCATACGTCGGGCTCAGCGGCGACAACGGCGTCGTCGTCGTCGTCGTCGACATCCCTCCCTTACCCACATCCCCATCTCTCTCCTCCTCCTCACACGCCTCATCCTCCACACTCTCCACAAACAAATGCCCCTCAATCAGCGTCCCCCTCGTCCCCCTCCCCCCATACAACTCCCTCTCCAACCCCTCACTCCGCACTCTCACCAACTCTTTCCCTGACAACCCCGTGCGCCTCCTCGCCGCAACCGCCATCGCAAACGCGGCCCTCAACGGCGTAAGTCTGTACCCGCGTTTCACCAGCTCACAATTGAACTGCGCATCCTGCCACAAAATATACATACTCAGCGTCCATATCGCCGTGACAAAAATAAATAGGCCAGACATGAGCGTCGCGAAGCCCCACGCGTAGCTCGGATCCGCGGTATCAGGGAGACATCGCGATTTGTCGCTGAGCAGCGTGTAGTCGTAGCCGACGTCGTTGTAGCAGTATCCGTAGCTGCCGTTTAGGGTCGAGGCGTCGTACGCGATGTTGGCGATGGTGATGGAAAAGGTGGCGTTGCAGGCATATGTGTTGTCTGGGCGGTAGAAGGGGGCGGAGTCGACGTAGTAGTGGCTGGATGGGTCGGTCCAGGTTTGTGTGTTGTTGGGGTAGGCGAAGGAGCAGGTGTCGTAGTTGGAGAGGTACTGGTTGTAGTAGTAGTACGAGTTTCTGTACCAGTCCCAGCGCTCGTCGGCGGTGGCGATGGTGCCGTTTGGGAATTGGCAGTCGCCTAGTTTTCTCTTGTTAGTATGCTTTTGTCGGGATAGGGGAGGGGTGTTTACATTTATGGTCTCGGGCGTCTTCCATGTAGTCATACGCGCTTCTGAGATTGTAATCCACACATGCCGGTGCCTTGAACGTTTCGTTCTTTGTGCCCGCCACAACCCAAGTCTGATGCAGCGCACTCGCCGGGATAATATTATTCTCGCCCTGGAGATCAATCCACGCAATACTCGTCGCGTCGTACCCCGTCATGGCGCCGAGCACAATCGGCACCAGCAGCACGTACCCGGTCGACCAGAACATGTAAAAGAAGAGCGCCCTCGTCCGCGCGCTCTTCGCATTCCACAGCTCCTTGGTCAGCGTCCACAACGACAGCAGTCCAGGCCCTTCATTCGCGATGCGCTGAAAGATTTCAAAGCTCGCTGGATGCCGCTCGATCGCGCGCAGCAGCGCATCGCAAAACACAGCGTAGCTCGCCCACCACGCCAACGCTTGTGCGCCTTTTCCGACCACCAAGTCCCACAACACGTCGATGGCCTTAACCTGCGAAAACGAGAACCGGCCAAACGTCGCGTCGAGCGCAAACAGCTTCTCGATGCCCGTCACGGTCGCATTCTGCGGCTGTCCGTACACGCCATTGCCACAGCTCAGCGTTTTATCCGCAAAGATGGAAGTAAACGGCGTGAGGTAGCCGATCAGCGTCATGGGCACTATGACCCAGACGGCCATGAGACAAAACGCATAGAATTGCTTCTTGCTCCAGCGCATCTGCTTCCATACCGGCGCGTTCTTGACCGTCTTGACGAGCCATTTCATCGCGTTCCAGAGACCCAGACACGCGTCGTGCAACACCCAGGTCCAACGGACTTTCCACCGTGCTTTGGCGCGCCAATCCCATTGCCGCGCGGAGCGGCGTCGTGACACGCTGTCGTTTCCCCAGGTGGTGACACGTTCCCGTTGGTGTGGTTGTGGGTGTGGTTGTGGTGGTTGTGCAGATAAGGACTCGGTAGACTCGCACGTCGAATCAACACAGGTACACGCGACTTTGACACCATCCGCATCCTTCTCTTTCTTATCATGGACAGCACCAGGATCTGCGCAACAACCCCCCGTCGTACTGCCGCTACAGGGCGCACCAACACTCCAAGACACCATCTCGTATTATCAAAGAAACCACCCAGCCAGCCAAAAGTGAACGAAAAAAGTGGAATGGGGCTTAGGAGCACCGCATCAATCGTACGCGGTGTCGAGCGAGCGAAGGAAGGAGCGGAGCGGAGCGGCGTCGTGAGGCTTCCCACACACTGACACAGGATACGCGAACTCTGCTCTGCGTCTGTGAGCAGAGAAAGGAAACAAGACAGCACGCAAATGCTCCTCGTCGCGCCACTCCCGTTTTACGAATCGCGCCGGACGCCTGATGATGCGGGAATACTGCGGACGGACCTAGTGCGCTGCATGCTGGATGCTTGTATGTATGTACCAGTCGGTACATGGGCGTTCAGGCACGTTTAGCGTTTGGCTGGCAGCTCGCGTCCGTTTGTCCCCCATTCTCTCCTCTCCTCGCTCACCTCTAATATCTCTACAATCCTCATTCACTATCCTCTTCCAACATACACTCCTACCGCGCACACTGTCCTACCGGTGCGTGAGCGACACAGGATTACAATTACAAAAACAGCGGTCCAGGGCATTTCATGTCTGCCTTGCGGTGTGCAAGGTGTATCCCGGGCGCTAGCATGGAAACCTCGTACCTGAGGCTAGCTTAGCGAAGCTTAGCGTGGCGTACACAGCCTCATCCGGGACAGGGGAGTGATACGACCGGAAGTATGGTTAGCGGACCGGAGTTGTAAGCTCATGGTCAAGATGTTCAAGGTCAACATGTCATAGTGCGGCCGTGGATTCGTATGCATCTCGATGTGATTTGTCTAGTTATTAATGATGGATGTTACGAATGCTGTTACTGGTTTTAACAACGTGTCGATCCTAATTGCTCTCAGAAAACGTCGGCGCATCACAGCTACTCACTCACGGCTACAGCCATGTTCACACGAACAAGACCACCCCACCCACGAAACATGACATCAAGAAGCTTGCACAGAACCAACCATTGACAGTCATGCTCACTCTCTCAACTCACTACAAGCATATCAGAAACATCCTCCATTCACCAATATACTACTGCCCAGCATCGAGCACCAGGCCCAACCCATGCATCCCAATACCCTTTATGTATTACAAAACGCCATATCAAACCCCTCTCTAAACAATTCTTCATCAATTCCTCTCAACCCCCCACCGGCGTCCCACTCCTCGAAACCCCACTCCCATCCCTCTCCCTCGCCCTCCCCAACACCGGCGTCGCACTCCTACTCCTCTCCCTCTCGCGCTCCCTCTCCCGTTCCCTCTCCTCCGTCTTAACCCTCTCCCTCGCCTCCTCCACCAACCTCTTCGCCTCCCTCACATTCCTCACCGTGCGACTCAACTTCCCCTCTTTCCCTTCTTGCAACTTCTGCAGCTCCCCTCGTGCTTCAATATCCTCTTTCGTCTTGGTCACAAAGCTCTTCAACGAGACCTTAATATTCTGCCGCAGATCCTGGCCCTCGTCGAAAATCGCATCGCTATCCCGTATACTCTTTACGTTTTCCACGCGCCGCGTGAGATAGAGTGTTGGACGCCGTGCATTCGCGGCTGCGGCGGCGTTGGCAGCGAATTGCTCGCGGCGCTGCGCAATGATGCGTTGGACTTCTTCTTCGTATGCGGTTTCGTAGACGTTGATATCGACGTTGGACGGGGATTCCGAGACGATGCAGCCATCTTCGGGGCCAGGCGGGAAATCCTCGCCGGTGCCGATGTTGAGGAAGAGCGTGTCTTCTAGCGGATTGTGAGCGTGTCCTTTGCCGAGCGGTGTCGTTGGTGTTGAGGACGGAGAGGAAAGCGCGATGCCGGTCGGCGTAGAGATGGATTGTATGGGCGCGGGACGGATCGACATGTTTTCGTGAATGACCTTGCCGGAGGCACCGTCGAGACCAGGGACTGTGGGTGTCGTTGGGCTGCTGGTGGCAGGCGATCTGGGGGCAGGACGTCGTGCTGCTGCTGCGTCGGCGCGGAGGCCTGGTCTGGCGTAGGCTACATCGTCCATGTTGTGCGGCAGCTTCTGGCCGCGCTCGTCGATTTGGATGCGGTGGTGGACGCCTTCGGTTGAAAGTGCGCTTTCGACTGGGCGGCGGTCGTGGGTGTCTTGTGATTTTGATTTGCGCAGTGATGATGGTCGCATGGATAACGGGGGCTGGACGATTCGCGAGGCGCTGCCTAGTATACTCTCGATGCGGTCGGGTCGCCGTCTGAATAACAGTTGCTTGAAGCGCTTGACCGCTCGTACCTGTGGCATTGTTAGCTTCGACCAGTCGCTAGAGTGATAGCAATCTTCTTGTTCCATAGGGATGACATGCACCTACCACTGTGACCAAGTGACCCATGTTGCCTGTAATGGCAGCATTGACTTCCTCGTCGGTAGGCGGATCAATGATGACGGCGACGTTTTCTGACTTTGCGAGCAGAGGATCTGTCCCTTGCCGTGTAACCCACGGGTGTTCCTGCTCAGGTCAGTCTTGCGCAATAAACTCCAACAACCAACTCACTCTGATCTCCTCCATGGTGATCCTCTTCTTCGGGTCCTTCTCCATAAGCCGCTGGAGAAGCCCCTTGAGCTCGGGATTGCACTCGGTCTCAAACTCCAATGGATCGGTGCGTATCGACTGGTAGAGCTCAATCATGCCGTGCTTCTCAAACGGTATCCGTCCAAACAGGAGGCAGTACAGCGTGCAGCCCATGGACCATATATCCGCCGCTCTGCCCGAGACATGCCCGTGCTTGGCCACACACAGCTCGGGTGGCATAAACGCTGGCGAGCCCGCCGACTTGGCCGTCTTCATCTCGCCCTCCTTGTCGAACATTTCTGATACGCCGAAATCGACAATCTTCAGCACATCCTCTTCGGTGATGAGGCAGTTGTCGGGCTTGATGTCGCGGTGGATAATACCCTGGGCGTGGACTGGCACAGTTAGCCTTGGGTCACGCAGCATTCCATGTCACGTACGGTACTCGAGACCCAGAATCATGTCTCTGAACCAGCATCGACACTGCTCCTCGCTGTACGGGTCGGCGCGCTCCTCGAGCCCGACTTGCATCACAACACCCTTTTTACACATCTCCATGACCATGTACAGCGAGTCCTCCTCTGGGTCGTCCAGCACCTCGATCAGCGTAACCAGGTTCGGGTGGTTCAGCTTCTTCATAATGGCAATCTCTTCCTTGATGAGCTCAAACGCATTGTTCTCTTCGGTCACGGAGTGGCGGTGCAGCGGCGAGTTGAAGCCTATGCCGGCGGGCAGGGCGCGCATGCGTTTGGCAGCCGCGGGCCGGCGCAGGAGGTTCGACTGGGCGCGCTTGCGCAGTCGCGACTTTGAGAATTCCTTGACAGCCTGCGCGGTGATGCGTCAGCGAAAGCCATTGCGTATAACGTCGCAAGGAATGCGCCGTGGTGTCTTGTCTCTCCGGTAGTAGGCTGGTGTCCTCACATATTCTTGGCCATACTGGTCCACAGCGAGGTGCACAGCGCCAAAGGAGCCGCGGCCAATCTCCTGCTTGACTAGGTACTGATTGATGCGGTGCTGCGCGCTGCCGTCATCTTCGCTGTTGCTGTACTCTGAGCGCGCATTGAAAGTTTCCTGTCACAAGAGCGTCAGCGCGTGATTCGCATACTGGAGACACTCGTGCGCACCTTCACGCGTCGGGTCGAGGAGGCTGCGCGCCGGTGGTGTCGTAGCGGGCTCTGGTATGCGGGTGTTGACCTGGTTCGAGCCGTCAGCTACCAAGACGACCAGCACCTCCGCGGGGTAGCAGCAATGCCTTGGCCCCGGGCACACACACGCACATAAACTTGACGGGCGGGGGTCGTCCGGCCTGGCCGACTGCAGGGACGTCGAGCGAGGGGTGCGAGGTGTAGATGCGCAGGTCGGATTCAGACGGGTGCTTGGGGGGAGCTGTCGGCGTAGGCGTAGGGGAGGGTGGCATAACTCCCTCTGCGTAGCAGTAGTAGTCGTTGGGCCGGGCGGGTAAGCCAAGGTACGTAGTTTGATAAGATTGACACGGGCCCGAGGACGAGGGTTTAGGGAATGGAAATAATATGGGGACGTTCGGGACAATCGACTCGAGCGTTCCGAGAGTCCAGCATCCAGCTCAGAGAAAAGGGCCCGGCTAGAGAAGGGGAGGGGGGGGGGGACGACGCAGAGAGGGGGGGCCGTTTCCTGACATTTCTTTCAGCCTCACCCGCCTGCCTGCCTGCATGTCACAACATCACCGCCGACGCAACAACACGCCATTGCTGTCCACGCTTGGCATCCCCCGTCTCCACCGCCTAGACTGCTTTGACGGCTATCCTGTGTTGATGCACGCGACCTGAATCCGCCCTGCATCCACCTTTGCTCCGAACCACCCCCCCTTGACCGGCCGTTTCTGACGTACCTGCCTCCCGTCAATTGGCATCGGTCACCACGCCCGCATACGCGCTTTCCCAATCACACAAACACGACCTCAGTTACCGTGACCGTTATCGCATCACCTCCCCTTGCCCAACCTCCCGCCTACGTCATCGCTATTACAATGGTCCTCTACAGCTTCTACATCTTCGATCGGCACAGTAAGTTTTCCCCATCCATGTTGTCGCATGCACGCGCTCACCACACCCCAGCCGAGTGCATCTACTCGCGCCGCTGGACACCTGCACGCCCCTCGTCCTCCTCCTCGAAACCCACCACCACCACCACCGCACGCCCGCAATCCAGCACCTCCATCGCCTCCAACACGGGCGGCGACGTCGTGGCCGCCGTGCGCAAAGGCATGTCGCATTCCGACGACGAGAAGCTCGTCTTCGGCCTCGTCTTTTCGCTGCGCAATCTCGTGACCAAGCTCGGCGGCTCCGACGACACGTTTCTGAGCTACAGGACGGGGGAATATAAATTGCATTACTATGAGACGCCGACAAGGATGAAGTTTGTCATGTTGACGGATACGAAGGTGATTAATTTGAGGCAGTATTTGCATCAGATTTGGGCGAATTTGTATGTCGAGTATGTGGTTAAGAATCCGTTGGCGCCTGTGGAGCATCCGGGCGGCATTGGGGTGGCGAATGAGTTATTTGAGAGGGGGTTGGAGGCGTTTATTACGGCCGTGTTGCCGGTGTGAGGGGAGGGGGTGGGTAAGATGGATAATGGCAAAAGTGGGCTGGGATGAGGGTATGGTGTGCGATGCGTGGTGCGCGTGGAAGGCGGACAGGCGGTTTTGGTACAATCCAGCCACGGTGTCACAAACAACGGCACCCATCCACGCCAGAGCATTGAACGCATACGTACCGCGAAGAGGCATGAAAGTCTGCGCCAGATACCTCGGTCTTCCGAACGAACTACGGACATACATACAAGCTTCGCGCACCATCGGGAGTACCCGCGCTACCATGGACCCCCGACGCTCCACGCCCCACATTCATGTACACAGCCTCATACCAAGCCTCGACTAGGTAGCCCGACGCAGCTTCGGTCAGCCCACGCAGATGGATGCGCGGGGTATATGGTCTGGACTCGTGTTGGGCTACGTAGAAGAGCGATGAGCAGGAGGAGAAGCATGTCGCGTCGCAATACAATCTATTCAGCATATACTCTCTGCTTAACAGCTTTGATGACGCCTATGTTTTGGTCTTTGTTTGCGTGTAGATTGAGTGGGCATGAGAGCGGAAACGGAACATGATATCCATGATTAGAAGAGTTTTGGTAATAGTCCAAAACATATACGGCGGTGGTGAGGGTTTTGGAAAGTGGTCGGACAGAGGACTCATGTCCAATCACCCGGAAGCTTTTCGACATCACTTTGCCTCACGTCCAATTTGAAGCAGGGAAACATGGGAGAAAGAGTACATCGCAGATTAGAAAGGAAATATTGTTGTATATTCCTAGTCTCGGGTGCAGCAGCGCGGACATGAATCAATTAGGGTCGGTTTTTGGACGCCCTCCTCCTCATGGAAGAATTTCGTGAAGGCTTCTTGTTTTTCAGTCGAGAGGCAGGCAGGCAGGCGGGCGTCATAGGTTTGTCATGTGTGTCTTACTCCCGAGATGCGTAGATTGTGTCGAGAACACGGGGACATTAAAGCTGTATCTGGTGTGTTTTTCGGTCGTCCTCTTTCCATGGGGAGTCGAAGCTATGGTTTTGGTATTCATTCCGGAGCAAGGATGGAATAGCAGAGTTTAAGGTTGGAATGGGAAAGAAGTCTTTTTAGATGTAATCGTATCCAAGTGGCGGGGCAGAACGGTCATGTCTTGAAACGGGATGTGTTTCGGGTTCTCTCCTCGCCCCATGTGTAGCGATTGTACAAACTTTTGGTATTTTGAGAAATAAGAGGTTGTTCTGTGAGGAGAATAAGAGAAGAAGAGAGACGACCGGAAGCCTTTTATACATTTCACGTCTGAGTTCCAGACAGGCACGAACATGTTCTTCTCGGTGTCGATTTTCTGCCTCTCTGCTCCTCATGCGTATTTTTTTTTAGCGATCTAGGTTGCTTCTCATGGGATCGTGACCATATATATTTTGAGACGCACTTCTGCGTTATTGGTATCTGCATAGCATCCTGCCAGTCCTCATTCAAAGCGGAGAGAGACGCAGACATGAGTTCGTTTTGATTGAGATTTTGAAAAGACAACAGAGTGTACGAGATGGAAGATTTCTCGCAGAACTATGATTCTGGCCATTAAGTGGTGATTGTGTGCATTTGGGCGACGTCGTGTCCGACACATTGAAGATCACTAATCAAAATTCGGAACCGGGCCACAGACAGAGACATGGTTGATCAACGGGGATGTTTTTGAGAACATGGGAAGACTGTGAGCAGTGTAGAAGGTAAGGCTCTCTCTGCGGGCTGAGCTCTGGATATAGTTTGATAGTCGTGATGCAGATCTGGCGTTCAGAAGCATCCGAGGTAACTTTGCGCTTTTGAAACAAGGCGAGAGACATGACACTGGTGCGTGTATGTTTGGGTAGGGAATTGGAGAAACAGACATGTCTAGCAATGCTTCTCCTTTGGAAAAGAATAGTAGTTTTTGTTGTATTGAGGAGAGGATGGCAGGTGGTTTCGAGAGTATTTATACATTTCCGGGTCTCCTCGATGACTGTAGCGAGGATCACCATAGGCATGTCGCCGTAGGTTTCATTCGTGTGTCTATTGCAATGGCAGAACTTTCAACGCATCATAGTACTTGATTAAGCCTTTTCTCTTGTTGTCTGCAAGTGAGATCTTGTAGACGTGCAAGTGTGGCGCACACATGTAGTTTCCCCTACGGCGATTCCTTCTGTCTCCTACTAGCAAACATGGAATGTTTGAAACGCTATTTGAGAAGAGAAAAAGCGATCAGAACATGGATACGGCCAGTGATCATCCCGATGCCGAACTTGGAAAGTTCATGTAGTAGAGGATACGGCCAATGAACTCAGTATATGTGATGATTCGGCGATTCAGAATGATCAGCAATGCTCCTCAAAGTTTTGATGCAGTGTGTAAAAATTCCCGCATGATATTCAGGCCGGCGTCAGCTTCTCGTGCTTTGTTTGTAACGGTATTTTGAAAGCCGCTCAAGGCATCACATGCGCCACACGCAATGTGATTTTGAATTGAGAATCGAGATGTGCTCTTTTAAACCGAAAGCAGCAGGACCATGGTCATCCCCGGCGATTCCTCTTAGTTTGAACACTCCTCTGCACGAGTGGGTAAGTCCAGGTGTTTTGGCGATCCCAAAACCATGGAAAGATACCACTAGATGTTTTGAAATCCGAATAACTCTTGATACTACAGCCATGACGCGCTTTTCTCGACCTTTTGGGAGCAGAAAGACTGGAAGGTTATTAACCAAAAGAAAAGGCAAGGTGATTAGTGGCTTTTATATACAGCGTTGCACTCTATCGGAGACAATTGACAAGTGACGAGATATCCACATCATACACTGACCATCGAAATATCCAAACAGTAACTCAGTATTCATCATCCGAATCTTCCTCGATATCCTCTTCTTGTTTCTCTTCCTCATCACTATCGCTCTGCTCAGTTTCACTCCCATCATCATACATTATAACACCCAACTCTCTGCGGCCCTCTGCATGAAGTGCCTTGTCTTCTTCCTTCAGCTTTTTCGTGACTTCGCGCATTGTCGGAATCATGACATCGGCGACGAAGTCTTCGAGTGTACCACCAACAGTGTCGTATTGCGAGATGAATTTGGGTACTAGCTCTTCGAGAGTCTCGTACAGTGTTGCGTCCTCGTTTCTTATGCGTCTTTCCTCCTTTGGGGAGTATCGAGGGTATGGTTGCTTGTTATAGTCAGGGTTGTCGTAGTGGCTGATCCGGTTGATATCGCAACATGTGTGTCTTATCTCCAGGTATGAGAATACGAATAGGCGCATGTACTCATGAACGAGTCGCTGAAGCTTGAGGGTACTTGCCGCTTTCCCCACCCAAACGGTCAACTCGAAGAGTACGCGCGACTGGTCTTCTGCAAGCCTTTGTCGATAGAAGATACTTGGCGTATCGTCTCCCAGTTCTTCTTTCGAGTTTGCACTTTTGAACAGGTCGCAGAAAACGGAGAACTGCGTATAAAACGGACCTTCTGTGAAAAACTCCTTCCAAAAGCAAATCAGAAACCCGCAGCTGGAGCTGCTGCATCTACATTTGCAATGGTCCAAGATTTCTTCTTTCACCAGCAACTTCAATGCGTCGTAGTCCCACAGATGTTGCATATACGGTCTGATTTCTCTCAGTGAGAAAAAAATGTCGTTAAAGAGCATTTTCCCAGATTGCCAGGCCAAACAGTGTAAAGCGGTGATGTCCGATCCTGGCCATGTTTCCCGTAAATTCGCCCCTTTTGAGAGGAACCATTTGACTACTGGGTTGCGCTCCCTCAACACCTTGCGACTAGATTGAAACTTCCCTTGCGTCAAAAAATACACCAAAGGCGAGCAAGAAGTTTCCATGCTGCACGTGAAGTTCTTTTCGCTAATCTCTTGAAACCCTTCAGTCTCCTGACTTTCGAATATCAGCTCTCCCGTCGGACAACAACAATATGGCCGGTGATAAAGGCTCTTTCTTTTCGGCCAATAATGTTGTGGTACTTCGACTCCTTTGTTGACCAGCGCAATGAGGATGCATCGCGCATGCGCATCCGGTAAGTTGTTCCGAGCACCATCACAACAGTACTCGATCTCGTGTTTTTTCGCCAGGAGGCTGATCTCGTGTCTCAATTCTACAAGATACGAAAAGACTTGGCGAACAATATCCTCACTATACCTTAGCGGAGAATCGCATTTATGCGACTCAAATATGTCTTCGGCGTAGCCAATGAAGTTAAGCTGTTGTGGCACCGAGTTTGTTCTTTGTGAGAGCCAATACTGCACCATATTCAGCTGGTTCGACGCCGCCGAATATGTCAGTAAGGTATCGAAGTACGGTGTTGTGTCAAGGTGTGTGTTCAGGGCTGCCATCACACCGGCCTCACGCATAGTCTTGCAGCCATCTGTCCAACCCTGAATAGTAGCCAAGCTTAAAGCATACACTCCACTCTTAACGTCCAGCATTTGCGATCCTTCAGACTTGCGAAGGCAATACTGGAGCTGTTCATAAGATTTCGACAGTATCGCCTCGAACAGATCGTTGTCGTCTAACAATATACCTGTAAAATCGTTAAACGGTACTTGAGATAAGTCTGTTGTGTATCGCACAGAGGCCATCATGTGCTCTAGTGCATGTATACTAAACTGCAAGCCGTGACTGAACAGTAACATTGCGATGTGCATTTCTTTGTGCGTAAAGATCCAAGGTGCATACTTGATCAGAAAATCCATGCCTGTACTGTTACGGATCAGCTTCAACACGTTGATCTAGTACGATAAATCAATGTGACAACAGACAGACGAGTCTAGACAACGACCCAAAAGCACACTTACTCTCCATGGTCATTTGTTTCAAAAGCTTCAGTCGACATCCAGGTAAGAAGAGTTGTGAAGAGATAACGGAGGTTTTGAGCAAGGTCGGAACCGTGATTAACGGCAGTCGTTGGTGACTGATCTGGAATTTTACGACCCAACTCCTGTACTACATTCAGCTCTCTTCACAGACTCGAAAAGCAGACAAAACGTACATGTAAAAGCGTACTTCCATTTGATAAGCGGTCGCGTGGTGATGCTTGTCCGCGCTGGAACATCTCCAACAATTTGTCGACCTCGCCACGGAATACTTCTTCTGAAGCGGTGGAGCTAAGCTTAGCAAGAGTATGGATGCATGAAAACGCGGGAGAAGACCATTCGACCACTCGACGACATTCCAGATTCTGATTGACCGAGAAGCCAGCACCACAAGCTAACGTCAGCGAAAATGACACCTTTGACCTGAGAATCAGACTACACAGCGTGGCCCTGAATTGCAGGTTTGTCACTGTGGTCTGGAGCGAGGAAAGATGGCATTGAGGGTCGTGAATAGAAGTCCGGGTGAACGCGAGTGCGAACCATCCTGATCGATCGTTGGATGCACCTGTATGTCTTCGACATGTGCATGTGGCTTTTGCGATACGTCGCTCCAAGTTCTGCTTTTTTCGATGAATCGATCTGAAATTCACCATGTCGGTTTCCAATGAAGAGTCTTTTGACAAGGATACTTCGCTGAGCTTTGCTTCCTAGCTAGTGTTAGTCAGGAATTTGCAGAGGGATAGCGTGAGTACCATGCGTTCGATAGATGACTGGAGTTTGGGCAAGCCAACCAGGTAAGAAGTGTGGGATACCATGGGTTGCATGACGTGTTGGAAACTATGCAACTCGGCATGGAGAATCTGAATGTTCTGCGACGTATCCGCGAATCCAGTTTCGAGAATCTGCAACTGGTGGTCGAATTGGTGCTGTATGTTTTGAATGATATCGCGCTGCAGTTGTATGTTGGATATGTGGTGGGCGTTCAGCTGCATGCATAGCCGGGTGAAGTGCAGCCGATTAGTTTCGGAGGACAAGCGTAGGTCGTCACTACCATCATCAGCTCGATCCATTACCTCAAGTATCCACGGCAAGATGCTCACGTGAGGAGCGCAAGTAGCGCAGTCTGTAGACTTTGCTGGAGGGTGTCCAGTATACCCTTCCAATACCTAATATCTGACTCTTTGAACGGGAAAGCCATCCGCTTGCCCAATCGCTTCAAGCTCGACTTGATTCCGTCGTCTGATGTTGTGTCACCCGGTTTGAGCTTCCTCCTAACAGTTGCAATGGCGTCTGCACACGATTTGATACCGGAACGTGTTGCCGTTACCGACTGGGACTGATCTAACTTCGCAATGATGGATTCGAGCAGTTCGAGTAGATTCGCAAGCTCTTCCACCTCCGCGGCCATCTGTTCAGCCTTGTCCCTTGCCTCTTTGACGCCGCTGACGTACCATTCCAGGCCTTTGCAAAGTTGAATGGCGAGAGAAACAACACCGACGGCGCTGCCGGTGACCGAGAATGGGTCTGCCATGACATGAGTTGCGACGAACGCGGTTCTGTTCGAAGGGTGAGGGGGATGAGAAGCGGGAGATGAAGAAGCGGGACATGGGAAGGCTGAGGTTGGAATTACGATAAGGCGCAGTGCATGCAGCCATACAGTGTTCAACCACTCACATCGATCTGAACTGAGCTGGTGACAACACACCAAAATCAGCCACGTTCCGGTGTGACACATTCGGACAAGTGGTAGGTAATATTATACGTGAATTGTTCCTATACGCCCAATGGTCTATGTTGAAAGGAAAAGTAGGGGGCTCAATGCTGCGCAGTCAGAGACGTATGCTCCTTGTTCAGCCGCGGCGAATCATCATCCTCGTCATCGGAGTCGAGACCCTCCAACTCGAACTCCTCGGCATCTCTCACTCTACGATCGACCCTGGTGTAACCATTAATTTGTCCGTTTGCGTGACCGTTCGCGAGGGGCGCCTCGGGATCAGCCTTGTCGTCTTGGCCCCAGGCATATACGGCGTAAAGATGGATAAGCATGTTGACGACTAGCCACCAATAAGCTTGAGACAGTAGTGGGGAGGTGTGAGGTGACTTACAGAGGAATAGCAGGAAAGCGACGCTGTACAGGATCAGCACATAAGACACATGCGTGACGTTCGCATCAGATAGCAGCTTCATCTGCTCTTCGGTAGCACCCATGAACATGAAGCCTCCAGCCATCAACAGGAACGGTGTGAGGTATTGGAAGCTGTTCGGGTCTGAGCCGTCGGTCGCAACAGAAGCTCGGTCCTTGAGCACGAATGAAATCTCGATGATGCGCGCGGCGCCAGCAGCCATGAGGGTGTAGCCAAAGATGGTGTGGATCATAGTCGAAATCGGGAGATGCTGCGGATGCGCCGACATGGCCCATCCTGTCATCAGGATGATCATACCAGGAATGAGGTTCCGCTTCGGCTGTCCGTTGCGCTTCCGGCTCAGCCAGACACCGACTAGCCCCGCAGCCCACCATACGATGCCCATGGACGTGTGCTGAAGGTCGTTGTGCACCCATGGCCCTCCCCAGCGGTGCTCGGTGAAGGTGTTGACGCAGCCCCACGCAGCAATTACGAGGGAATCGAAGAACTCCTGACTCCTTCCAGTCCTCCGCAACCACATTTGTCCGACCAGAAGCAGGATCAGGAGAAGGATGCCGTATGCGATGAAAGCGCTTCCCATGATGAAGTGTGCCAGACACTGTCCGGTGTGGTCCGCCCTGCAGAAGCCGAGTGCGGTGATACCTCCAAAGAGGAATTGCACCCACGTCACTACAGGCATCGCCTTTCCGACGACGCCGTGTGCCTTTACTACCACGTGCCGTATCTTTCCGTTTATGCCTTTCTCAAGGTGGAGCTTTAGGTAGATGCCCATGGCGACTTGGGAGACCAGCATGAGCATTATGACTGGCACGAACTGGGCATGGATGTTCTCGGTGAACTGTCTGCCTTTGTGCTTGTGGCCGAGGAAGTAGCCGATGATTGCGAGGACGGTTCCTAGGGATTGGACGGGTACGTGCCATTTGGATCGTATTATCTAGCCGAGTCGTCAGCAAAGATGGCAGAGCTTCGTCATGCAGTATGAAGTTACATACCCCCAACACCATACCGGTGGGAAAGATGATGCCCCATGCCAAGGACTGGATCAAGATGTGCGTCCATAGTATTGAGTCCTACAATAGCAATCAGTCATTCTGCGCTCACGGCATACATTCGCCCAGCGGTGTGTGAACGCACGATTGGGTCAGGTGATATAGCGTCGCCCTCTGGAATGGCATCCATCTCGTGGTCGTGAGCCGTGACTACCGCGGCACAAAGTAGCGCCACGAGGGCTGCTCTTCTTGTATTGAGCGCCATATCGCCGGAGGCCCTTTTTGAGTACGGTCGGCGTCGCTGCAGCCCGAACAGGTGATTATCGTCGTCGTCTGCTGCGTTGAGAGTTTCAGGATAGCATCAGGGCGCGTGCTAGGGCGTGAACGGAGAGGGCGGTTGAGCGTTGTTTGTTGTTTCCCTTGCAGCAGTCGTCGCAATCCCGTGATTACGTTACCAACAGACGCCACCGTCATTGGCTTCCGCCACACTCCGGACGGATGCGATCAACACCATCATTTCCGATACCAACGCCGAATTGCAGCTTCACCTTCACCACCCGCGACATGGCTATCGAGGAGGGCGTCACTGAAATTGCGGATTCTGAAGATGATCCGATAGCATCGTCGCCCGGTGTTGTTCCGGATGAAGCTGCGGACAAGCTTTGCGCAGGGGCAGGCGTTCCGTACCAAGAGCTACAAGACGCGTTGCATGGGGCAGACAGCTTCCACCAAGCATTCGCGCAACGCGATGCCAACGCAGCTTCGTGCTCAGCCGAAGGCTTGGATGGCGATCGCGACGATGTTGCAGTTGACGACGCGTCGAAAATTGATCAGACTAACATGACGCTTCATGATACCAAAACAGCGCAAGAGGAAGGAGCGACCATCGAGTTGGGCGGCCAAGTCCTGGGAATGCATCCAAAACCGTGTTCACCGGAGCCTGAGCCGATGACTGGAGCCAAATTATTTGGTCCTAACGTGGTGATGATGCAAGCCTTACCAATGACCGAACCACAGCCTTGTGGGGATGCGCCAGCTCGAAGAGCAGATACCGAGATCCAACAAGACAAAACTAATCAGATAACTGGAGACGACTCTATCAAACGAAGCGATATGAAAGCTGTAGGAGATGCAGTGGTGAAAGACGTGGAGAATGACCCCCTAGCCGACCTTCAAGAACGGCCGTCTATCGCAGGTGGTACCAGTCCCGCTAGGGAGGAGCAAGCAGTCATCGAGAGCATCCATCCGACCGTGCTTGATAACCCGTCACAGGCGCTGACTACCACTGAACAGCACCCATCGGACGCCAGCGTGCACGTGGAAGTATCCGATGGGTTCAATTCACGATCGCAAGATCGTGTATCGCGCGACAGTCTGTTCCCAGGAACAAGTAATGATGGCAGTCAAGCCGCAGACCATTATTCAGGACACAGATACTCAGACGAGAATGCAGTCTGTCCTAGACCCATGCTCATCCACTTCACTGGCTCACATTCAACAGGCTCACACCCCAGTTGCCTCTACGGCAACCTCCATATGGAAAAGTTCGGCAGTCACTGTAGCGGACACGTCAAACGACAAAAACGCCGACTACGCAGCCCCCAAACTTTCTTTGAGCTCCGCGCATCATGATGCCCAAAGTCCAGGAACTACGCTCTGTAGCTCGCAGATAGATACCGACACTAGCGAAGCTGCCATGAGCGCCAGAGAGTCTAGCTCAATGATCGACGACCTAC
This sequence comes from Alternaria solani, assembly GCA_002952155.1. NCBI lineage: Eukaryota > Fungi > Ascomycota > Dothideomycetes > Pleosporales > Pleosporaceae > Alternaria > Alternaria solani. The sequence goes on along the minus strand of CP022030.1, from coordinate 85,651 downwards.
AGACTTTGCCAAGGGAATCTACGGAACAACATCGAGCCGTGGAGGAGCTGGACTCATCGAAACAGAGCGCAGACCACGATTCCGTTGCTGGTTCGCCAACTGCCGAACCACCTGCCCATGTTCAATCACACACTGGTGCGCGGTGCATGGACCCATCTGCACAGGTCTCTCCATCAAAGACCCCCCAGGAAACCGTTCGGGACGAACTGAGAGCACAGAAGACCGCGCTGCTAGCTTCTCTCGGTTCTCTTCCAGCCATCCAGGTGCTCATGGAAGAACATGCTCTTTCAGACGTCGAATCAGGAAATGCAAGCGACGTGCCTACCGAGTCTGACATTATGGCAGCTGCGAACAAGATCGTCAAAGAACACATCAAGTTACTGCATGAATACAACGAACTGAAAGACATGGGCCAGGGCTTGATGGGGTTGATAGCAGATCAGCGGGGGACGCGGATCGTAGAAGTGCAGGAAGAGTTTGGCATCGAAGCAGCGGATTGATCATCAACATCACGAGGATCGGCGGGGGTAACAAGACTGTCGATAGCGGCATGCGCTAGTCTTGACACATGCATGACAGGCACGGGGTGGCAGCGTCAAATAAACCTTATACTGTAGGTACTTCCATTTTCGCTCCATGTGCGATCTGCCGTCTTCAAACTCCGCAGTAGTAATTCCTTACCTAGTGTGACAGCCCGCAGATGCGCCGCACTGGATTGGACTCTACGACTCGCCCAAGTTTTTAACACCAGCTCATGCCGCGTCTCTTCGGCGTAAGACTTGGTGGCGCTGCTTGGCCTTGACATATCATTCGGCGAACCTCATTTGCGAACAACACCATAAGACATGAACCGCGGCGGCGAGCGCACACTCAACATATTCTCCAGAACTGGGCCAGGCCTTCGACGCCCGCTATGTGTTCTGGTAGCGAGAACGCCTGCGCACGGACTCTGAGCCGCGTCGCAGGGACGCGTTTGGCCACACTGCTGGGAACCGGAGAAATGCCGATTGGAAAGAACGTGTTCCAGAAGATTGGACGTCGCAAGGAAGAACGCCACACCCACATTACTTCTTCGCCCTGCGTCGAGTCGGCCATCTCTCGCAGCATCGGAAAATTGTTAGAATTTCGATCAGCTGAGTCGAAGTCATGATGCGATGTTTCATGACTCTGCCCACATTGCGCTTTCGGTCAACATCGGCCACCAGTACCTCAGTATGACATTGGACTGCAAACACCGTCTTGTATTATTGCGGGTCTTCTTCGGTCGTTTTCACTCTTGTAGTCAGGGGCCGGCGGAAACTACGATCGTACCCCGAGCACGCCAGCAGAGACGGCCCCATGCTTTGAGATGGTCTCACGCGGGTGTCAGTGCCTGATGCGTGTCAGCTCCGCGTCCGCGATCGGTGAACGTCGGAGGCGGGCACCTCAGCGGCCAAAAAATTACGCAATGCCTCTAGGTCGGCGACGAGGAACCAGTGCTGGATATTCGCCTAAAAGATCAACAGATGAAGTGGCGGTGCAGACTCTGCTTCTTGCCGACCAGACGGCTGAGTCGTATGTCGTGCATCCGTGCGCATCGTGTCAACGGTCTTCAACAGACTTGAAGATCCGCGGACCCACGCAGGAACGTATCCTTGGGAAAATCTCAGAGATCCCAGTCTTTGGATTCAATATCGCCACATTTATATTTACCATGACTTGAGTTGGCATGACTTGGTCGTTACGGTGGCAATCGGCATTCGACTCCAGAAGTATGACTGCGATGCCTAGAAGAACCAAGCACAAGAACTGAATGGCATCCTTGGGCACACATCGCCCTAACCCAATTTTGGAGTCAAGATCACACTCACTTTCGGATAGCAGGCTCGTACACCCAACTTCCGGTGGCACTCTAAATGTCAGAGGCTAGAGTTCATAGTGTCCCGCTCGCCGATACCATGCAAGGGTCCTGCTCCACTTTACAATGCACGTCTACTCGCGAACCCAACCGAGAGTCCTTAGGACACATCGAATTACTAGCGAAGAGCGGCGAGCCGTGATGATTGGCAGTCAAAGGAGCTGCACGGCAATAAAGTCCCTCGCTAAGCTGACAGCTCCGCGGTGCATGCCGTCCCGCCCACTAACACTCTCCACTGCTAGTCTGCCACCCACGACGAACCTATCGGCAATGACAAGACGCTTTCTGAAACGGGCGTACCTCCTTTCTGGACCAGCAACGATCCATGGCCGTCTTGAAGACCCTTAACCCTTCCCGTCTGGGACCTTTTGACCGGACTCCTCCTTCCCCAACTTTCGGCGTTACTTTCATCACAAACCATGTCGGCATCCATACAGGACTTCCAGCTTGCCGCTCTGGCCGCCGGCTTCACAATCGGGTTTGGGTTCTTGACGGTATGGGAGGCTGTCAAGCAGACGCGGAGGAATCACAGCCCGCTACGGTCTGCCTACATATACATGATATGGGGTGAGATTTTTGTCAACGTGGTTATTGGTATTATTGGATGGCTGTTCTTGAACGACAGACTGGGGCCGACGTGAGTATCTTCCAAGGTTGTACAGTACAAGAAGTCTTTGCTGACGGAGAATTACCAGTGTCCCGGTGCTGTTCTTCATCCTGTTCTTCTGGGTCTTCGAGGTCCAGCTACTCATGCAAATCATCATCAACCGCATTGCTCTCATCGCAGAGCACCGAACTACTATCCGTAACCTAAAATGGGGAACCGTGATACTCATCACTGCCATCAACATCGCCGTCTTCTGTATCTGGATCCCATCGCACACCGTCCCGCCCATTAGCGAAACATTCGTCAAGATCAACAACGTCTGGGACAAGATCAGCAAAGTCCTCATCCTCATCGTCGACGCAGGCCTAAACTGGTACTTCCTCCGGACCGTCAAGATCAGACTCGTAGAGCAACACGGCCTCACCAAATACGCGCCTCTCGTCGGCTTCAACGGCAAACTCATGGTCGTCTCCATCGCCATGGACGCCCTCCTCATCGGCCTCATGTTCCTCAACAACCAAGTCGTCTACGTCCAATTCCACCCCGTCGTCTACATGGTCAAGCTCAACATCGAAATGTCCATGGCCTCGCTCGTCGTGCGCCTCGCGCAGGGCAAACAGAGCGACATGAGTCCCGAAGAGTTCCACAGCTCCTCGGGCCCAGACTCGCACTCGCGATCCGGAGTCCTCTCACACCAACCAAAGTCGCTGCAGCTGACGAGCCGGTCAAAGCGCAATGCGACGAATGTGCGCAGCCCGGGCTTGAGCAAGATTGATAGCGATGATAGTTTGGACCTGGGGGGCATTCAGTGTACCACGGATCTGCGGATTACGCATGAGGATCGGAAAGATTATGTGGATAGGAAGGATTTTGCGGAGGGGAGCTCGCGGAGTAGTAATGAGGTGATGGCGCCGAGTGTGTTTGGGGATGAGACGCCGTTGCATAAGAAAGGTATGGGGGTGAAGGAGAGGGAGGTGTAGAGCGTCCTTTTCTTTTCTTTTGTATGTTTTGTGTTGCGCTGCTGAGCGGTTTTCTAAGTAATGATACCCGTGGATATGTACTCACAGTTGGTAACTAAATGGTCTTTCGCACTGCCTCCTTTTGCGAAGAGATACGACGACTAAGCAGAACACTTTGCCATTGGCCGTGCGTTATAACTCGGTTCTAAGGATACCGATAACGCCTGGCTCGTCCATCCACCCACTGTAATGCCTGTCGAGGACGCCATAAGGAAAGTGTTGGAAGTTAAGACTAAGTAAACGGGATCAGGACATTGTTAGGAACGTGGCTTGAGGATTCGTTGGTAGTGAAGAGAAACGGGAGAAGATAGATGAGGTGTGTATGACTTGGGCGAGTGGGACAACGGCAGCTATGTTCTTTCGTCCTGGGTTCAAGACTTAGCTTGGGTCTGTGGTTGAGTATGGCAGTATCACGGCGTCCATCAAGGATGAGGATGAGGATGACGTCACGAAGATGTTGAAGAGTCAGAAATAGCTAGTAACCGGTTCGAGAAAGTGGAAGAGAGCAAAGAGTCGTCGGAGATGACGAAGTAGCTGAGAGATGCAGTAAAAGAGGCAGATGATCTAGGGCATGGAAGAGGACAGTCAAGTCATGCTGAAGCAATGGATTCACTGTTTTCAATGTTCATTGTTAATCGTTTCTGGCCTAACATCCTCTTCGTACACACTGTGTTCGGACATGGAACGATAGACAAAGTCTTGCACGTATATTATTAGGTATTACAACAGTTTCCAGAGCCACTGTCCCAGCTCCTCCTCGGCGCTACTAATCGTCCGTCGGGGTATAATGCTTGCTAAAAATCCACTTTCGCCTCGCTCGAAATGCACTTTTGGTTCTCGTATCGTCGTTCACGTCCTCCTCTTCCTCTTCCTCTTCCTTGGTCGCCACACCTCTATCTACAACGGCTTGCCCTGGGTGACGGGACCGTTGGGAGAGCCGCATCCGTAGCTGGCCATGTATGCAGCGTTGACGCTCTTGTGGTGCTCGATAGCGTGTTTCTTGACGCCTTCCCACATCTTCTTGATGCTGAGGTTGAGCTTGTGTTGCGTCTTCTCTTCTTGGTTGACGAAGTGGTGGGCGTCGTGCGCTGACTCGTGGGATTGGCGGCGAGATTGCGAAGAGGGTGTTGCGGGGATGGAGGATGGCGTTGAAGCGGAAGAGAGCGACAGGATGCGCGGGTGGGAGTCGAAGTTGTTCATCTTGGTGGTGATTTTGAGGTAGTTGAGAGTGTTGATTTGTTCGAATCGCTCGAGATGTATAACAGAGTTCGGTGATAGTGAACTAGTAGTAGTAGACTGAATGGCTTGTTGCTGATGCGTCTACCATGAACCCACATCCCCGCCCCTTATATACCCCATGGCACAACGAAAGAAATTTTTCTCCTTTTTCCACCCCCAGCCAACGATCGTGAGATCTTGGACACACCCTCCACGTGCATCGTGACTGGTTTTTCGCAACGGTCGCACATGTGGGTCTAGTAAGGTAGTATCGCCTCGCCTTGGTTTCCACCGAGTGTCTAGAAGCCACAACGCACACCGTAAGACGTCATCATAGTGTCGTTCACAGCTGCCCTGACTTGACCTCTTTTATTGAAATTCAAGCTGGAAGAAGTTAATGCCCGTGGCATGATCTCCGTTAACCGCTTAGCTCCCGCGAGGTACTCACGAGAACGTGGTGAGAGGCGTCGGGCGGCTTCCGTCGGCTCAGCCTCGTCAGACTTTTTATACCGCATGGTCCCACTGCGCAACCATCACGTTCTTGACTTTGACACATGAGTTACCTCTAAAGGCCATTTCGTGTGTCATAGTTGCTATTTGTGCAAAATCGAGGTTTCGTCGTGCTTGCAAGAAGCAGGGAGATTGGTCGCTATTTTTACCGTGGGCCGGTGCGTGCGGCTCAACGAATATTCTTCGCGTGAGCTGAAATGTTCGCAAAGATGCACGTGGATTCGTGATTGATGGCGAGAACGTTGCCATCGCGCTGATCATGTGAATGTGTGCTACGGTGGGAATAGCGGGGCGGTTGTGCGGGATGCGGGCGGCCCGACTCAGCGAACGTCACACATTCTTCGGCAGTCCGGCAAGCAGTTGCGACCTCTAGTAAGTTTGTTATACATACTTGGAAACGAATCTTTGCTCTTATTCCCTTAATACGTTTTGTGCCTAATGCATCCAAGCTACTTCAGCCTATAGTTCTAGCTAGAAACGCTATAGTGCGTTGAAAGGCTCTCGTGTACTGTAACTTGACTTCCTTGTCTCTATGATTCGGCCTCACTGCAAAGCCGTGTCTTACATGAGGGTATATTTCTAAAGTAAACGTTACCCCTTTATTTGATAACTCTTTCGACCAATTTCGGAAATCCGAGGCAAGTGTTGCAGGGACCATGGTATCTTCTTCAACTAGCCCGACATAAACAGGCGCCTGGACATTGTCCATATCGTCGGCTTCCACGAAACTCGGGTGAAAAGACACAGCCGCTTTCAATGATGTCTTTGCTAGTTTCAATACATGCTTTCCGCCAAAACAATACCCTACTCCAACGATAGGGATATCCGGATATTGCCGTGACAAATGGGCTACTAGCTCGACCAGCAATAGTGAAACGCGTTGAGGATTATGGCGCTCTAGCCACGCAGGAAAGTCGTGATCTCGCATCTTCTCCTCATCTTCTTTGGACCACGGTGTTTCCTGGGGTGATATGATTTCATTTCGTTTGAGATACTGTATCGGTAGCGCATCGCCTGTTTGATGTTAGACTAGGCCCCGAAGAAAGTTTAGACAAACATAGAAACAGTGTGTAATGTGTTAGTACTCTTTCGATTGGGCATGCAGACTGAGAAATGCTTGCGGACCTTCAAAGTAATCTGGTACTACAACATGCCACCCTTCGTTCGCAAAGTTATCCGCGAGCATGAGATTGTGTGTAGCATGGCCGAAGCCATCAGGCAGCAGCAACAATAGACCTTTCTTTTGATCTGTACGAGGTGCCAGCGTCTCGTATATCTGGATGAGGCCTATTGTGGTGATCTCACCGCGAGGCTCGTAGAAATCTATACTAGGTTAGATGCTTTCTGTTACGAAACGATGCTGACAAGCTGTGTGAAAAGAAACCCCCGTCAGTTCGGGGCCTTGAGTAAGGCTCGAATGATAGGTAAGCATTAGAGAGTTAAGTACCTGGTCCAGCTGTCCCACTCTCGCAACAGTTTGCCATCGTGAGACGAAACAGGCTCTGCCTTCCAATTCACGAGTTTAGCTCAAGTACATGCGAGGCTACAGTTCAGCTCTACTGCGCTACACGACCCAAGAAGGTACAGTGTGCCGAAACGCTATATGACCGTGACAGTCGAGCGGGGACAAATATATAATTCGCTGTCATGTCGGGGAATGAATGCGGATACTGTTGCTCATGTGCTAATTCGAGTGGGTGAGGATGTCGCGGCCGGAATGAGGTGTGGTTTCCAAACTCCGACTTTGTTTAGTAATCCTTGGATTGGGCGAACAGTGGCTTTTCCCGCACCGATTACTCGCGTCTTTCCGTCGAACTAAGGTGGATAAGTTCGCAAATCTAGGCGTCCCTGCTGCCGACAATTTGCAAAGTGCAGAAATGGATTGAGAGGAATCTGTAACGGGATCTCTCCATTACATAGCCCGATAGATACAACGTCTTTCTGTCATTCACATGATACGCATTGAGAACGGACCTTGATTATTTAAATGAACTTCGGAATGGTCGCAGCGTAGTCACGACCTTGTGTTCCTGACAGGTTGCAATCTGCGAAGTTGTTGATGTTACGGTACGGGCAGGCACAGGACATGGAAGCACGTGATCGGTGTATGCACTACGGACAGTGACTGGTTACGGGGCCAGCCGGTTAGCAGAAGACAGCTGGAGGAGCTTAGCGGCTTCGTGAGTAGATCTCTGTGCGTCAGCAGTCTGTTTTCTCGACAGCCATTCGGAGGCGCGCTGTAATTGGTGCTCCATCAGATTAGCACGAAGTCATTACGGGCTCAGCGCTGTGTCAGTTAAATGCGTTGTTAATCTGACTGAGAATGCTGCGACTCCGAGAGTTTGACATCAAGGCATGATTCAGGATCCTTGGTTGTTCTAACAATCGGCAATGGATCTGACCTCTTCAATTCAACGAACGTGTATCCCGGACCAGTCATATCGACTGGAAGTCCATGTTCCTTATTCTCTCCCACGTGGGCAGATGATACCCAGGGGGACAAGATTCGACAACATAATCAGATCTCATCCCTTCGTCCTTGCTCTCGGCGTTTTCTGCCCTATACTTGATCGCCGAAGCAACTACATCCATATTGCTTAATCCCCACGCTTGGCCGCTTGTTGTTTGGAAGTACTCTTGCTTGAAGACTCTCTCAAACTCTCGATCAGCAAGGAAACCTCTGATAGCGTGGTGCTTCTTTCCATGACTCATAATCTCGTCGTAATGACGTATATGGCCAACGATGCTTTTATTGCGGGCCTTCAATCTCTTCTGTTGATCTTCATTGTATTTCCCATAACTCTGCATGTGAAGATTGAACACAAGTAGAGAGCATTGCACAACGTATGAACCGCCTTGACCAGCTCGGGAATAAAGCGCATGGAGGATACCCGCGGCACCAGCGTGTCCAGTTCTAGACTCTAGGTTAGCAAGGCAACACACGCTTCATCTTTCGAGTATAGAGATAACAAGAGTAGGTACATACAAGTAGTCGACGTTAGGACCAGGGAAAATGTGACGTTCGTCGAAGCCATGGAAATTACCAATGCCGTAGCCCACACCGGTCACCTATTCGACGAACTTGTCAGTATTCAAGATGGTTCAATGTAAAACGGACGAGGTCCATGTGCGCACCGTATCTGCAATTTGTGCCCATCCAGGCCGAACCACCCACGGACCCTTCCAACCATAACAATTTTCCTGGCAATAGACAATTCCTTTTTTTCTGTTGGCGGTCAGGCCTAAGACCGCATCGCGGCCAAATCCAAGGTGCTCGAGCACTGCTGGACGATAGCCGTCAATGAACACGTCGGCGTCCTGGATGAGGTTCAAAAGCTTCTTGCGGCCCTGGAATGTTTTCAAGTCGATGTCGACACTCGTCTTTCCTAGACAGCCTTCCATCAGAGTGATAGGCAATTCCGCATTCTTTGAGCAGGACACCCGGATGACTGTTGCGCCCAGACTTGCACACACTTTCCCGATAGTTGGACCAGCAATAGCACGAGCGAGCTCCAGAACCTTGATACCGGACAAAGGTCGATAATCTGCTGAGTCAAAAGCAATATCGTCCCATGATGCTGGAGGTTGTTTGTAATATGGCTGGGATATGAGGTTGTAGTAAGGCTCATCCTTGATTGCCTCTCCATGTGGCGTGGCCTTGAATGCATCTTCCCTCAAGCATATCGTTCCAGGGGTTCGATAGACGTTATTACACCAATCATCAAGTATACCAGAGTCTATATCACCCACTACTTTGGCGTACATCTGAATTATCTCCTCCCAGTCGAGATTATTTTCGTTGTGTTGGGGGATTTGGAGCATCTGTAGCAGCGGAGTCGGGTCCATACTGCCATGTAATGAATACCAATGGCCATCTTTGGTTTTCTAGATATTCGTGGTCAATTGGCGGTACATCTCCCTTGTCTTGCCATGGTCCCAACGTTTGACTGCCTCAATCATTTTCGGGTTGCCGGATAGCCATTCTCCATCGTGTCGAGTGAACAGCGCGCCCAGACCATTGAGTAGAGCATGAGCAACATCGACTTCGACACGCTGTTCAGTTTTGTAACGATCCTTACTAATAGCAAGGCCCAAAACGCCAATGTATCCTAGAAGTGCTGCTTGAGTTTCTGCGCACTTATAGGGCACCGGGAAAAAAAGTTCTGTCTCCTCCCCAACAAAGGCAACCTTTCCCATCAACTGTTGAACATCTTTCGGGACATTGAGGCGGGGGTCTTTCACGATGTTCTCGAATATTCTTTGCGCTTCTGATTGAATCGTATAACGCTCTTCAGCGCTAATGGCTTCCGTTCTAACCATAATGACCCCAGCGATCGTGGTGGTAGGTAACAAGAGTTCGAGCCGTCACTTGCGTGGTTGCTATCGAGGCGAGTTTACCGATGAATAATATGAAGGATCGTTGTTAACGAAGTGCAAGGTCTAGAACCAACGCGCTCCGTAGCTGTGTACGGGGCGGTGCTCGTTGTGGTTCGGCAGCGGCGTCCGTGGTGGTCCGGAGCGCCGAGCCGGCTGTGGTTGGAAGCGGGGGGTTCGGCCTCAACACCAGATCTCATAGTCTGCTCGTAGCCTAGGCCTCGGGAAACTACCTCAAATCCCGATGCAAGGAGCAAACGCCTGTAGCAGTAGCACACTAGGCAACTTCTTCTCCACAGTTGCCCGACAAACTATTATTGCGGATACACTTGCCCATGCGTAGGTATCGGTAGCTGTTTACCGGCAGCTGTAGTAGGCCGGGAACGCCTGCGTCATGAACATCACCTATATATATATCCCCAGAAACCGTGATTTGTCTTATTAAGAATCTGTCGTTCTTTGTCAAAATCGCTTACTTTTTTCACTTCGTCGATAAAGGCCTCATTCTGTACCGGAATCTCTCGGTTGACATTCAAACATGATTCCTTCCGAAGATCAGCAAGTGCCAGTACCAGCGAAAGCGAGTAGCGATCCTCCGCCGATCAAGTCGTTTTCATCCGGGACTCTAGGCGATAATGAGTACGGCGCTTTGAACGGCTTTGACAGGAATTGGATGAAAGAACAGAAATTTGGGCCAGTATCCACTGTAACAAAGGAGCGACGAAAGAAAGTTATCATTGTCGGTGGTGAGATCAATGGAATCCAACAGGCCAGCACTCTTCTGAGAGATGGCTGCGTTGCACTCAACGACATCCAAATATTTGACGCCCTAGACGACTATGGAGGCGTTTGGCAAAAGAACAAGTATCCAGGCTGTGCGTGCGACGTTCCCGCAATGATATACACTACGTCGTACAACATAAATAAAGGCAACAATCTTTTCCTTCGCTGGTTCACTCACTAGAGACTAACTAGTTCTAGACTGGACACATTTCTATGCGGATCGTGCAGAAATACAGGCATACTACGCAAGATTTGCACACGACTATCACCTTGAGCAATATACCCAGTTCAGCAGCCTCGTTCAAGCTTGTACCTGGGATAACGATCTTATGGTTTGGAACGTGGCTGTTGCCAATCGAGCTTCAGGCAAAACTGAGCACTGGATTTCTGATGTCGTCTGCCAATGTGTTGGGACACTTGACAGACCTAAATGGGGTACAACGCCTGGTCGTGACAAGTTCAAAGGCGCCTCTTGGCATACAGCGCACTGGCAGAACTACGACTTGACTGGTAAAAGCGTAGCTATTGTTGGCTGTGGGCCAAGTGCGGCCCAGATCATTCCAGAAATCATGGACAAGACAAAGCATCTCACAATTTACATGCGGACACCGCCGGTATGCGTTCCTAGAGGCGACTTCGCTTACTCAGGGTAAGTACAAAGCACTGCAGATTGGCGACTAGGATTATAACTGGCCTGACAGATTCTTTCGGTGGGCTTTGAGATGGGTGCCATTGTTTGCTTGGCTTGTCCGACTTCGCATGGATTTGCTTATGATGATCAATGGACGCAAGATGGCTACAGATGGGGATCCGTTGAACGATGAAATGACTCGGCTTGGAACATCGTTCATGGAGTTCCAGATCAAAGATCCCGAACTTCGCAAGATACTCAAGCCGGAATCTAAATGTACGTTCTGCATGATCAGCACTATGGACTTCTTTCATGTCGACACGCGTTCTAACACTTCTTCTCCTAGACTATTGCAAGAGACCGTTACACCTCGACAACTTTTACCCAGCACTCGCCAAATCTAAGTGTACTGTCCTGCGGGAAGACCTGGTACGATATACCGAGAAAGGAGTACTCTCCACCCAAAAGACGACAGGGAAAGAGATTGAGCGAGAATTCGATGTTATAATCTTTGGTACAGGTTTCAATGTCGCTCAATACCTTGAGCACGAGAGTATCAAGGGTCTGGATGGCCTAGATCTGCAAATGAAGTGGAAAGATCATCCCGAAGCTCTTTATGGCTTGGCGACTAGCCAGTTTCCGAATATGTTCTACTGCTTTGGGCCCAACTCAGCGCAAGTATGGTCTTCGCAGCAGGATACTTGGGAGCAGCAAGCAAGGTTTGCCGCCAAAGCAATCAGAAAGATGTTGCAAAAGGAACAGGAAGGGATCAAGTTTGCCATGCATCCAAAGAGGTCAACAGAACTCGTATACAATGCTGAAATGCAGAAGGTTCAAGCTGGTGTTTATGTGTGGGCGAACTCAAGCTGTGTTACCAACTACAAGAACGACAGCGGCTGGAACACATTCACTATGCCCTGGACCTGGTCGCGATTTAGAAGAATGCTACGGAAGATCAATTGGGACGAATGGGAAGTTATCGAGAAGCCACTGGAGGCATTCTGAAAATGCCGTTCTTCTAGAAATATCTACGAGTAATGTCTGTATATTTGCAATAGAACTACTACTAGATAACAAATAAGCTATACTAGTAAGCTAAACCTACGAATAACCCCGAACGTCACCTTATAAACTGATCTAAGACGTGTTCCTCATAAAGCGGCGGTCCTATTTCCGCGTGGTTATGTATATCTGTCCCAATACCACTTACTTCGTTCTGAGTGGAACCGACTATATTACCCACGCGATCTATTACTATATCTGGCGAGACTGACAGAATGGCTGGAAGCGTAACATGGATCTGAAAGAGTGTAAGTGTTTGAGAAACTGCAATGCAAGGACATTGCTACCTTTGATCTTTGGTTTTCTGGGTCCTGTACTTCCATCGCTATGCTGAACAGATGCCGCACCTTAACTCCAAGTACGTTAACATCTTGTGCACATCTGCTTAACGCTTTCGGTAAGGAAAACGACCCCGAAAACATGTAACTGCTAGGCTCATGGTCATTGATCAAGTCATTGTGACCTTTGAACTGCCACTGAGCTACCTCCTTACAGGCCTCGTGTGTTGCTGTTGAGATCTGTAGCGTATGGATCTCCATCAAACAACAATGGATCTTTCCGACCTTCACACCCTGCAACAATGGCTTGATGCATATATTGGCGTGTATGGTAGACCCCAGCGAAACAGTTCGTTGAGGTAGAGATATCCGATATTCAACCTTGCCTAGCCAAACACCTTCCGCTCTGCCAGTATGTTCGAGTAGCGATATAGGTCTTGGGTCGGAACGGATAATTCGAACTGGCATTGAAGTGTATTTGGTTGGTAACAACTTCCCTCGAGCCATGGCTGCTTCTATTTCATACGAGATGGAAGCCTTGTGAGGCCCTTGAATGCTCTCTGGAGAGTTGCCAGGGATGCGGATCTCGAATGGCCAGTTGTAAGTTCCTGGGTTCATGACGGTCGGGTTGGAAAAAGCTTCGGAGTTACGTTTGTTTCCAAAAATTGCAAGCTGATGCGAGAATACTTCGGTAGTATTGTCGATATTGCGAGAGGCTTGTTCGTATATTGTTCCCAATTCTTCACGCCAGCTTCGAGCCTTGGTCAACATGATGGAAGATAGCAACATATGGAGACATGGACAGCTTACGCGACTCTTAATCTGCCCGTCATCTTGAGTTGAATTGATTCCACTCGCATCGCCTTTGTTAAACGCAACACAACTCTCCCTTTGAGAAACTGGTCTGCGGCTTCATTTTCTGGTCCGCGAAGAACTACGAGCCTATCGTCAAGTCTACAAGAGTGTTAGTAATGTATATATCGGGAAGGTCTCGCGTGGGATTTCACCGAATCTGGAACAGGTGATCTCTATGCAAACCTGGCAGCCTGTTTAGAAAGGATAAACCCATCGTTGGCCCAACTTTTCTTCTACTGAATCTGACAAGGAGGAGGTGTTAACTACCAAAGTCGATAATTTGCAACTCAACACATAGGATTCACTGCTTAGAAACCGTCATAGACTGAAGTATATCACATCTAGCAGTATTTATAATCAGATAACTAGTCTTATGTTCTACGGAACTAACTTCCCAGCCTTTGCCGTGTTGACATAGCAAGTAACGGGTTTGCTATGATTAATCTAGGCTATGTTCTTGATTGACCTCACCGTACATGCACAAGAGCACAAGCCAAGCTTTCGCATTTCGGCCCGACTTGATGCGGAGTTAAACACAAACCAAATGTCATGCGCTAATGCATCTCGCTGACAGCACTAAGCATACCCATGTAGCTTACTGTAAGTACCGACAGAGATCTCGACCCCGTAGAAATTATCTGTTTGCTTAGCCTGCCGAGAAAAGGAATTTGTCGCCTTAGTCCTGACTGTTGCGCAGCTGTTCTTGGAAGAGCTTGTTGGAAGACTTGAAGCGACCGTACGCGTGATCGGAGATAGCTTCGTGGGCAAGAGCTGTCGAAAGAAGGATGCGACGCTCTACTGAGTTGGGCGCGGAGTGGAAAGTAGAAAGTGGAACACGGAGGGCGGAAGGTGGGACAGTGACGGCGGCACCGGTACCCAACTAGACTTGCTCCGAGTAAAACTTGAACGAGTACAATGGGTGACCATTGAAATCCTTAAGATTGGAAGACATGAAGCAAAACTCCAACAAATCAAAATCGTAGTTGGTTCCTAGTCAGTCGTTCGGAGTTAAAGCATTGAGCGCACAGACACGGTACGGGACAGCGGCGTTACGTGGAACACACATGTCAGCTGGCTACAGAACACTTCATTACTTGCCCAGGCTAACAAAGACGGATCGCGCAGACAGCTTAGCTCTAGCATGTAAAACAAACGGTTACATCACAGGCAACAGAAGACAAGGCATTGACGTCTGGTCTGGGACTGGTGAATACCTGGGTAGAACCAGGACTCCCTGCTCTGCAAATGTGTGCCGCATGGCTTTGCAGGTACAATACAAAGCCAGGTACGTTAGTAGAGATCGCAATGCCATGTTATCTTTCTATAGTGCCAAGGACTTGGAAAGAGAACCGCACAGCCCCAGCATACGCAACTACTGTATACGCAATTTAGTCCCGAGAACCTTCCGATGATTAGAAGCAAAGAGACAACATGATCTTCCGGAGTTCTTTTGTTACGCTGCTTCAGCTATAAAGCGAGCAAGAAGTCCCGCTTGAAGAAGGCATCACTACAACCAGTTTATTACAGCCAACCTGCTCCAGAAAGCTACGACGAACAGCCCACAACAAATCACCAAATCATCGATCATGGCTAGCCGCAATCTGGCTGCCTTCGGAGCCATTGTGGCAACCAACGCAATGAATGCGATAGCCCAGAACATGTCTTTTGGTGCCGCGAACTTTTACGTTAGCGACAACGTCACGGTCACGCCTATCATCTTTCCAAACCAGTTTCGAGAGATGGTTGCGGGCAATCTGTTTGTCCCTAACGACTTTGATCCTAGCAGCAACGCATCAGCTATCGTTGTTGGCCCTCCTTTTGGTGCAGCCAAGGAGCAGAGCGCGAACCTCTATGCTACAAAACTGGCTGAGCAAGGCTTTATTACAATCTCCATCGACCCTGGATATTGGGGCCCAGTTGATGGCCCGTCAAGGAACTCTGTATTACCGGATATGTTTGCGGAATCCTTCAGTGCGGCCGTGGACTACCTCACGCTACAAGACTACGTTGATCGCGAACGAATCGGTGTCCTTGGTATATGCGGAAGCGGTTCATGGGCAGTAAGCGCGACCAAGCTCGATACTCGCATCAAGGCCCTTGCTACTGTCAGCATGTACGACATGGGTGCTGCTTCTCGCGATGGGATGGAAAACGCAATCGGCTTGGAACAACGCCAGGCAATGATTGAGGGGGATACGCGATGGAGACAGTCTAGGGTTGATAACTCTGAGACGGCGTTTGCTGTCGGCTTTGGTCGTCCGCCACTGAACGAGAACTCTACAGATGTCGATAGGGAATTCTTTGACTTCTACCAAACTCCACGCGCCGAGTATCCGCCTGTGGGCTCAACCCTGAACCTCACGCGCCCAGCTCTCTCAATGAACCGCTTCATGAACTACTGGCCCCTAAATGGTTTGGATGTTGTCCAGCCCCGTCCAGTCATGTTCGTTGCAGGTACCCAGGCACACTCTCGCGAGTTTTCTGTCGACGCATACAACCTGGCAGCCTACCCCAAAGAATTAGTTTGGGTACAAGACGCCGGCCACGTGGATCTATATGACCGTACAGAGCTTATTCCCTTCGATACGCTCGCTACCTTCTTTCATAACGGCCTTAGTGCGGCTAACGTTACCGTTGGTTATCGTCGCTAGATCTCTGTAATTATATTTCACAGCTGTGGGAGTTAGCTATAGATAAGTTAGTAATGAAAGGTCTACTACATGTTAATGGGTCCTATGATCGTCTACTGGCAAGAATCCGATTGCAAAAACCTCGATCCAGAGTACGCATCGGAACTAGCCAGTCGCTTAGACATCAGCTTCACCCCCACAGCTACCGCAGAAGCCACACCTGAAACAGCGACATCGCCTGATCGAATTCAACTTCCATCCGCCACATCAAATTACGAGGAGGCCGGTAAGGGTCATCAGGTCCCGGGTTTAGTAGTGGCGCGAAGGCAGGTATAGGTGTGGGAGCGGCAGCTGGAGCGCTACTGTTGGGCTTGGTCGGGTTTTTACTGCACAAGAAGAGGGTAGGGCGAAGGGAGAAGACGCTTGATGAGACTTCTGCGATCCAGAATCAACAACCCGAGTTTGTGCAGAGACCGTCGCAGATGCAGACGGCATAGAGGGCAGAACTAATAGTGGTGAGGAAGGGCATTGAAGCGAGATTGTTTTAGAGCAATGCGAAGGGATGGATCAAACCGGCACCGCTACCATCAGTAAGCGAGCTTTGGCTGTGCCGCGGAAGGCTGCGCCCCAGCAACGTGCGAAAAGTGATGAAGGAGACACAAAGGAATCGAACTTTGGCATTGTGGCACTGCCTTGATTTTGGCTCGGCAACCAATAGCTGGTGTCTCCGGCGATTGTTAATCCTTGCATATATACGGCACAGTCGTCCTCGCAAATCTGACACCCACTACCATTGTCAGTGACAGAATTGGAACATGCTGGAACCGACGCGTCGCGCATGGAACACTTGAGTATAGCTGATAATACTCGTAGTGAACTGTTGCCTTTGTGACTCGGCGACACAAACACCTGACTTTGATATCTCCAACCTCGACGGCCTCTTGCTCACCATGGCGGGTATTTCCAATATCTACCGTCAAATCGTGGAAGTTGATTCAGGCAATTTTTACCCAACGCAAAACTTCTGGCCCGCACTCACGACCTCGTTTACCTTCGCCTCTCACTGCACTGACAACTGGCGAATCGAGCACGACTTTCCACACTCGAATGATGACGTTCTGGGAGTCACGCTTTCAATGCCATCCGACTGTTTGGAATCGGGGGGACAAGCTATTCATAGTCCAGGGACTTGCCTGTCCGGATTCACAATGGTCGACTTGACAGAGTACAGAACACGAACTTGGACGGCTGATGGTGTTCGCGCATGGGGAGTCAACTGTTGCAAAAGGTGTGTTCACATTACCTGATTTTTTCACGTGTACTAGCGAGAATGACAAGCAATGATAAAACGACTGCTAATCATTCCTTGCTAACAGAGGATTTTGGTCGTCCGTGGGAGCGTGTGTATCCACTTTCACCACGCCCCTCACTGTATACAATGCAGAACAGACTGGCGGCTCAACCACCTCCGACGGCAGCGTTTGGTATTTCGTGTCCACCAACTTGGACTCTCGAAACAACTCTACCGTGATTAGTAAAGGTGTCGCGACAATGGACGCAATGTTTGTCTACTGGCAGGCGTCTGACTTGAGATATTTTGATGCAGAATATGCGTCGGAGCTCGGGAGCGCGTTGCTGCAGAACACGTTCGCGCCTTCAGCGGCAGCGACGACGACAAGGACAGCGACAACGCTGGGGACTGAGACCGGAGCAGCAGTACCACCAGATCGCAGCCAGCTTGCCTCCGCGACATCGACAGCGGACCCGGAACCAGGTCCAGAGCAGAACGACACTCCGTCCCAATCCGGCCTTGGTACTGGCCTCAAAGCGGGTATAGCCGTGGGAGCAGGCGTTGGCGCGATACTGTTGTTGCTCGTGGTATTCTTGTTGTACAAGAGAGTGGCGATACTGCAGCGCAGGGCGAGACTGGATCACGAACAGCGAAACAGAACGAGCAGCCTGAGTTTGTTCCTGTGAAGGGCGGTGGGGAGGAGGAGGGGGCGTATACTGCGCTTCCGTCTAGTAATGCGAGGTGGTCGGCGTTTTTGGCGAAACTCTGATGTAAGAGTGTACGAGAGGCGTGGCGTTCTTGGGTTTGCTTTGGGCGGTGCCATGTTCACGTGGGTTGGAGTTGTGGAGTTGGGTAGTGGGACGAGTACATGTCCATTTTTACGGCACATCGCATTTGTACGAAGACGACTGCGTTAATATTTCGCTGTCGCATAGCGAGCACATGTATACTATTTTCTGGTAAGTACTATCGAAACGCGGCTAATATGCCTATCTGTCTGTTAGTCGAAATGCGCGTCTGGCGACATGCCTGGCATCGGAGCAACACTAAGCCACCAGCAACCTCGCAAATACCAGTGAACCGCACATGCAGGTACATGAACCCTGAATGGCGTAATATAGCGCAGCATGCCCACCATACGTTTCCCGCAGCCGTTTAGTGCGCTGATCTCCCGTCACGGCACGCGCGTGTCTTCTGATTGGCTTTGACGAATACTACATGTCCAATATCTGACTCTGTATCTCATCAAACAGCATCGTGTCCAGTATACGCGGCTTCCTGTGGTTGCGATAAAGTGCTTACCGTTAATACTATTCAGTAAAATCGTCTACGTCATCACACACTTACGCTAACCCGCATTAGGCTTACCACGAAACGCCATCTGAAGCGCAGGAAGCCGGGACGCACCAGGGTCTGAAGAGCCGCGATAGCTTCAAATATCGCGTGTGTGAAGCTATTTTGAAAGTAAACCTCGTCACACCCTTCTTAACAGTATCTGAGTTTGCGCAGCCACCACTGTCGCAATTCCAACTTGCCTACCATGAACTACATCTCAAGTAACCCACACCATCACCCAACACCCCAGCCATCATGTAACCCCTAACGCCCAACAGACCTCGTCAACTCCGACGACATAATCAACCCCCTCATCGACAACGGATACCTCCCGCATGCCGCAATCCGTCTCGGGATCCGGCGCCAGCTCGCCGACCGCCTGGCCTCGATTGCTAGCACCTCTCTCGAAGCGAGCTACGCGTCGAAAATGAAGTACGTGGAGCTGCTCCGCGAACGGCCGATTGCGATCGAGACGGCGAAAGCGAATGATCAGCATTATGAGGTTGGCACGCAGGTGCTGCAGGGGATGTTGGGGCCAAGGATGAAGTATTCGGCTTGTTTGTATGAGAAGGGTGGGGAGACGCTGGGGGAGGCGGAGGTTAGGATGATGGAGGTGTATGTTAAGAGGGCGGGGTTGGAGGATGGGATGACGGTGTTGGATTTGGGGTGAGTGATTTTCTTATGTTGTTCGTGGATTCTGGTTCATCTTGCGTTGCGGGTTGAATGTTGGTGGTCAGGACAAGTCACGTGCCCACCACGTTTCATCCGACATGCGGATCAAGTTCTCTACTTCGAAGAGAGGCATGACTAACACCATCCCAGTTGCGGCTGGGGCTCCCTCTCCCTCTACCTCGCCGAAATCTTCCCCAACAGCTCCATAACCGGCTTCTCCAACTCGCGCACCCAAAAACAACACATCGACTCCGTCGCCAGCGCCAAAGGCTTCAAAAACCTACGCATCGTCACCGGCGACGTCGTGGACCATGAATTCGAGCCAGAACAATACGACCGCGTCCTCTCCGTCGAGCTCTTCGAGCACATGAAGAACTACTCGCTGCTCATGGCCAAGGTCAGCCGTGCGCTCAAGCCCGGCGGAAAGCTCTTTGTGCACATCTTTGCGCACAAGGACACGCCGTATGATTTTGAAGGCGGATGGATGACGGAGCACTTTTTTACGGGGGGCACGATGCCGAGTGCGGATTTGTTACTGTTTTTCCAGGATGATTTGAGGATTAAGAGGCAGTGGTGGGTTAGCGGGATGCATTATAGTAAGACGTGTGAGGACTGGTTGACGACGATGTTGGGGAATAAGGAGAGTGTTTGGAAGGGATTGGAGGAGACGTATGGGAAGGAGGGGGCGTTGACGTGGTGGAATAGGTGGCAGGTGTTTTATCTCGCGTGTAGTGAGCTGTTTAGGTGGGATGGGGGGGATACGTGGGGGGTTAGTCATTATTTGTTTGAGAAGCCGGAGTGAGCGGGTGAGCGCTGGATGGAGATATGGGGGATAATGGCGTTTGTAGGCTGAGTAATATCTAATCCCACTCTCATCACATGCCGCGGCGAGTCACGGGTGTTGTGTAACAGCTTGGATGTGATTCGTGACGTCAGGTGTTGCAGTAAGCGCAGACCCGGGGATATGTAACGAGATGATGTTCTTCTAGAATTTCGAGTTCTTGGCACTGTTTGCGCGGGCATCGCAGCCATCGGCCTGAGCCCGTCTTCCGCGTTCCTTGGTATGTACATCCGCCATGATTGCTGCATGTTCAGCAACGCACTCATAGCCTCCAAGCTCCTCCTTCCTGCTCACCAAGAGCTCAGTGGTCCCACGGGTGCTTCCAGCCCAGAAGCGCGGGTCCGTCCTTCTTCGCGCGGTACATCAACTGGCATTGTTAGCGCTGTGTCGCCCCCCGTCTGTCACTGGCACATACGAAGAACCACATGGAAGCGCCGAGGCCGGTAGCCATGAATCGGTAGAGCGGCCGGACTGGGTGGATGTGGATGGGGTGGTTCGGCATCTGCGCATATTTGGGCGGGCCCATGCGGGCGAGTGTGGGCTGCATGGTGTGTGTGAGCCTGGGGGTGTGTTAGCATCGTGGCGTCTCTTTAATGTCTTATCGGGCACCGTACCTGCGAGCTGTGTGGTACAATGGCCGGTTGACGTCGTTCGTGGATGAGGTGTGGTTAAGGTCGATCCGAGGCACGCTAGCGTGATGCAGCGCCAAGGCTCACAATCCGCCGGGGATCGCGTTCTCTGGTCTTTCATCTGCGAACATTCCCACGCACTTTCCCATGTCTGCACAATAAACTTCCGCTCTCCAACTCCCTACCCATGGCAGCGCACGCCATCGCGACCACACATCCTGAGTTTCATCTCGCCACCACACTCGACACATAGCCACGACGCGACTTGCTGCCGACACGTACCCGGCGGGCCACTTAGCACCGACTAAGAAGTCTAACGGCGACGCCCCATCACGAACAACAGCCACCACCATCGCCGACATGGCAAACTCGGCGGGCGCAACGCCATCGCCCACGCTCCAGCGGCGCTTCAAGGGATGCTGCAAAATCGGCGACTACGAAATGATGAAGAAGCTCGGGGAGGGTACTTTTGGTGAAGTGCACATGGCGCGACAAAAGGCGACTGGCAGCATCTTCGCGCTCAAGAAGATCCTGATGCACAACGAAAAGGACGGCTTCCCCATCACAGCGCTGCGAGAAATCAAGCTGCTGAAGATGCTGTCGCACGAGAACGTCCTCAAGCTCGAGGAGATGGCCGTGGAGCGCCCCAAGGCTGAGGGCAGGAAACGCGCCATCTTGTACATGGTGACGCCGTACATGGACCACGACCTGTCGGGCCTGCTCGACAACCCCGAAGTCCGGTTCCAGGAAGCGCAGATCAAGTGCTACATGCTGCAACTGTTCAAGGGCCTGCGATACCTCCACGACAACCACATCCTCCATCGCGACATGAAGGCCGCCAACCTTCTCATCAACAACCGCGGACGGCTGCAGATAGCAGACTTTGGCCTCGCGCGACACTACGACGAAGCGGTGCCACAGCGGGGCAGGGGCAACGGCGAAGCAAAGCGCGAGTACACCACATTAGTCGTGACCCGATGGTACCGGCCGCCAGAGCTCCTCCTGCAGCTGCGGAAGTACACCCCCGCCATCGACATGTGGGGCGCAGGCTGCGTCTTCGGCGAGATGTTCAAGCGCAAGCCCATCCTCGCCGGCCAGAGCGACATCCACCAAGCACAGATCATCTTCGAGCTCGTCGGCTCGCCAAACGACACCAGCATGCCCGGCTGGCACGACCTCCCCGGCGCAGACCCCATCCGCGCCTTTGCACCCAGCACCGGCAACATTGCCCAGCGCTTCCGCGAACTCTCGCCCGTCGGCCTCTCCCTCATCAAAGACCTCATGCGCCTCGACTGGCGGAAACGAATAAACGCCATCGATGCAATCGACCACCCCTACTTCCGCGAACAACCCCTCCCCATGCGCGAAGAAGACATTCCACATTTTGCAGACTCACACGAACTCGACCGGCGGAATGCGCGCGGCCAGAAACAGGCCTTGCCACCCGCGCCCCAAGGCGGCACCGTAGGCGGCGGACCAAACGGCGAATGGACAGGCCAAGGACCACCCCCACAATCATGGCAGCAAAACGGCGATAGACGGTACAACGGGCCCCAAGACCGCGGGCCACCCGGCGTCGACAGAGGACCAAGAGGCGGTTATGATAGAAGAAACTACGAACACAGACCCCCGCCCCCACCACCGGGCGACAGACGACCGAACTGGGGCAACGGCGTGGAGAGGGGCCACAATGGTCTCCCGGCACCACCCGCAGATGGCAGACACCCGCTTCCGCCTGTACCCAGATACGGCCCTGATGGCGTGGACCGGAGACGAGGGCCGCCTCCCGGCGGTGCTGCGGCCGCAGGTGGCGATACATATATCCCTAGTTATGGCGCCGAAGGCCCGCGCCGGAGTAGGGAACCTGATGAGAGGAATACGAGGCGTGGATCGAGGGATTCAGCGAACTCGCGGGAGGGAGGCGGTGGCGGGTACACGGATGATAGGGGTCGTGGGTATAGGGATCGACCGGATGGGAGGAATGATGGGAGGGGGTTTGCGGCGAGGGAGAGAGAAAGGAGGGATGGACGGACGAGGAGTAGGAGTCCGGAGAGGAGGAGGGATGGTGGCGGTGGTGGTGGTGGGAGGGACAGGGAGAGGGACAGGGGAGATGGGATTAACGATATTTACCGTAGACGATAGGTTTGTTATGGGTGTGATGGTGCGTTTGTTCATACACATCTTAATTGGCGGTCTTTTCGGCTTTGTAAGGGGTTACAGGTGGAGATTTGCGCTGGAGGAGATGATGCTACATATTCCTATGACGATGGGATTACTACTGTGGGGAGTGTGTGGAGGATTCTGGGTTATGAAAGGAGAAGGAGGGAGTTGAGGTTCAGTAGGCATGCTGCGTCTGCGAGGCCGGTGCTTTTTGGACAGTGTGGTGAAGGGGGCGAATGGAGGGTTTATGTGGTGGTGAGAGAGGGTGGTGAGGTACGTGTTGCTAGCGTGCACGGGGATGGGGTGGAGAGGGTGGTGGAGAAGAGTGAGGGGGTGGTTGTAGTGGTGGAGTGAGGGATTACAGTACAGATACCAAAGATACCAGTATACGATGGGAGAATATTAGATAGTCGTAGGCAATCAGTGGAATGAAGATTGTTACGTAAAGGCTGGTGGTGTTGAGGAGGTGTGTGTGCAATACGGCTGTGGTTGAGTGTCGCGGACGCTCAATCCAATGGTTATTGCGATACAATAGGTCTCTCCGGAGACTGAGAAGCGAACTCTACACTCTTGAGTGTCGCGGACGCTATTGATGAACAGGTGGGAGGTATGGCACTTGATGACGAGTACGTGCTAGGGTTGCGTGCAAAAGGGGGTGGTAACAGAAGTGGAAGAAGTGTCTTACACCCATCTTCAGGGTACAAACTACCACTCGAAAAGATCTCGCCCTATAGCTGAGTCTCCTCTTTCCATCGCCCTCGCCAGCTTGTTTGCTGACATGGTGAACGTGCTGGTGATAAGCCGTAAGCACATCACTGTTGAGTTACACTACATTTCGCCACAGTAAACAAGTGGTTCGTAAACACCTTGCTTCACTGCATGGAGCTATATAACCGGCTTGTTTACGATTGGTTACTACATGTGGTCAGCCGGATGACTGTGGAGGCGCAGCATAGAAGGCTTGGCGGGTTCAGCCTGGTGGTCTGCCCCGCAGACCTCTTATCTCTTTACTTCCTGTTTTCCACTTGCTTTCAGCCTTCTTCTTCCCGCTGTTCGCTCCAACCATTTACGCACATTAGCGGTCTTTGATTCATAAATCTGCTGCATGGTCTTGCTGCGAGTTGTTACTTCTTGATTATTGTCGGCTCCTGCTCCTCGAACCATCTATCACGTTCTGGGCACGAACACGTGTATTCATACCTCCAACCTGGCTCTTCAATGCCTCTGTGCTCTGACAGTTGAGCTTTTCGTTAACTCTGTACTGGCCAGCTCTGTCGTGTTATTGTTCGCCAAAGCACACCATCAACGATCGTTGCCCCCACAATCTTGGTTTTCAGCAGACCTGAAGGCGTGAATTCATCATCGTGGACCGATTCTGTCGAACCACAATACTTAGGCGATCTTCAAGATGTCTCGATGTTATGAATGCAGCAAAGTCATAATCCCAAAGCGGCATAGAGACTTTAAAGGGAGATCAATGCGTACATGGTCTTCGGGGCCCGAACTGATCAGGCTCTCCGAGAATGGTTGTGATCTTTGCTCGTTTGTCAGAAAGCATGCAGAGAAGACTTCCACGGCAAACCTTCGACGCGCGAGCAAGAAAGCCACGATTGTGCTTCGAGACTGCCACAGCGAGATAACTCTTGGGTTTTATCCTAATGCTGAGCGACTCTGTATGATCATAGTTATAATTTCGCATCGGCTCCGAGCCCTTTTCAACATGGAGCCCATCGCTGACGACGCGCAAATCTCGGTTCTTACGACTCCTTATGATCCAGTTCGTCATGCCCGTGAGCTTTCGGAAGCTTGTATGCTCGGCGACAAGATTGGACACCATAATTGTGGGCGAGTCAAAATGGGCGTAGAAGCTGGAGTTGATCAGCTCCCTCGCCGTCTCATCGACCTTTCTCAGAACGATTATGTTGTCACGCTTGACGTGCCAACATGGATCAACACCTCCCGCGCCACGGTCGATCAGCTTTCCGACTACTGTACCTTGAGCTATCGCTGGGGTCAGGGGCCACCTGGTTGCTCTTTAAGCACACAGCCTATTGGCGATCTGATCTTACCTCTGGAAAGCCTGCCACAAACCTTCAAGGATGCTGTTATTGTCGCCCGTGCTCTCCAGATACGCTTCATCTGGATCGATGCCATGTGTATCATTCAGCCTAGTGCACATGGGGATTTCACCGATTGGAACGTGGAAGGGTCGCGAATGTGGCTCGTTTACCAAAATGCCATCTGTAACATTGCGGCTACTTGCTCCAGAAGCCCCAATGATGGCTTCTTATCTCGAGTCGGGACAGAATACAATGCACCGTGCAGGATACCCGCAGAAATAGAAAAGGGAGCAACACAGCCCATGTTCTTACCTGAAGCCACAGCGGAGGACTTATACTTTCTATCGGTTACGTGTTCCAACTTGAACATGCGTGGTTGGGTTGCACAAGAACGCCTCCTTTCGCGAAGAATACTACATTTCACCGAAGAAAAAGTGTTTTGGGAGTGCCAAGCAGTCGGTGTGTCTTCAAAATCTCCTACATCCAATCAATTGGGCGATCAAATCTTTCAACATGCTGCTCTCCTGACGTTCAGGAAATGGTTGTTGTTCATCCAGTTGTACTCAATGTCAAATTTTACGCAATTGACGGACCGTTTGATAGCGTTGTCCTCGATTGCGAGATCTGTCCCAGCGGAGCTGTTTGGAACCACATACTTCGCAGGCATCTGGGGAGAACATCTTGTGGAATGTCTCTCTTGGCGCTCTTGTAATCCTTGCTCTACGGATCTAAGAAGACGATACCTTGATCTAGCACCATCGTGGAGCTGGGCATCAGTCCCAGAACAAATCGAAAATAACCACGTAATCCATGACGAAACAAGGAAAACTTTGATACGATTGGAACACGAATTTCCAAGTCTATTTCAGGCTAGTAATTTGGCAGGAAGAATGGGGCCGGGCGCCACGAAGTTTCTTGCTCGAGTGTGCAGTATGTCTTTGCCGACATGTCACACACAGGATGTGATGATCGAAGACTTCGATACCGAACATGGGTCTTCAGTCATAGGGACGATTTTCTGGGACGAGATACAAGACCCTGGTGCGAAGGAGAGCGTTTACCACGTTGTTCCGCTCTGGATTCCATATGGTTCAGATTATCGTACGCAATATTTTGTCTCTCTCGTTGTCGCACCAGTGCCATCAAAAAACGATTACGTCATCTACGGTCCATGCGAAGTTTACCAACGTATTGGTTCTCTCCATCTCCGATTGTATTCGAAGTATCACACAGAAGAACGGATGTACAAGGAATTTGATTACACTATACTGTTCAATGCGGTATTTCCTAGCGCCACCGAACAGAGTATCGTAATTGTGTAATCGAATCTGCTACACACCATAGTCGTCCAAAGGCGACTAATCCCGATATAATATTCCTCGGATTATGCAGCAGAGTACTCGGTCCAAGCATTCTCAGAACAAGAGTCGGATAACACCATAGCGAACCGGTAGTAGTCAATGCTGTCAAACAACCTTGTTGCTACCGTCCGCGATTGCTAGGGCCTGTTCTGTTCTGAACACACTTTGGCATGTCAGAAACAGCAAGTGCTTGTCAACTCAATAGCTTCATTTTGACATCGAACAACGCGCATAGGAATGGGTTGCCCTTGTCGAACCGCGAGCACCAACTCTGACGGAACGGTGACCTTGGGTAGCTTTGCCAACTCAACATACTGGCACTCTATCTCACTATAGTATCGGTCGGATCTGTGTTCGCTCTCAGAAAGACATCGAGAGTTCTCTGAATAACAAATCTGCCAATGGACAGCGCTATGTCTTTTCATCGTTAGATATCCCAGTCGCTAGGTACCCTGGGTCGGACTCACTCTCGGCGCGTTCCACAACCGGCACAGGGTTTGCGACCATCGGATCTCGCAGATCAGATCGAGGGAGCTCCGCAGCAGCTCGCTCATCGCGAATGTCGCAAGCGCTCGGTATCAGAAGATTCGCCGCGAGAACGGAGATGATCGTCGAAAAGAGAGTTGTCTGGGTTTAGATTACCTCGATGAGAAACGACTAGTCTTACCTAAGCCTAGCCGATACCTATCAAGGTAAGCCTGCCACACCCGGCGCATTCAGAATTGCGTCGCCCTTGCCTCCTCTTTGGCCGCGTCCGCCAGTCCACGTACTATATCCTCAAAACACCAGACTGTATCTATACGAGGGTCGGGAGCAGGCACGAGGGTGATGCCGTCTATTGCGCATCGATGTCCGAGCTTATGTACGATATCCGCTCCGATATCTAGTCAAGTGGTCTGAAAGGCCAGTGCTCAGGTACCCGATGCGAAATGCCGTACCTCTGTGCTTTCAGAGCGTGCGTAATCTGCTAACCAAAGTCGCACAACAACCCAATCGTTACCCAAAGCACAACCCAATAGTCCTTGCCGTACAAACCAGGCCTCCTCCCAGAGTCCCGAAGGCAATCGTACGCATTCGTACATGTTTCAAATGTGGAGTTGAAGCGGACAATCCAGCAAAGGTACGGGTTGAGGATGCGCGGACATGTGTCCGAGCGCCCTCTGCACAGACCATGCAGCGGTTCATTCACCAAAACCACAGGGTTAGTCTACTCTGGGGATATGTGTTCTGCCGTTGGAACTGCCGGACGCATGATTTGTATGGCAACCGTCATGAGTTTCCTAATTTTGCCTACTCCTCCAGCAAGACGAAAGTACAGCCTTCAATTGATTGCTTCGGGAACGGACCGATTTGGAACTTTTTTTTCTGTTGCAATCTGGCCACCTGCCTAGGTGGGCAGGCTCGATTTTTGTCGGTACGCGGTCTCACGGAGCTGCGAGGGAATGGTCGCAAGTCATGATTCCCTTCCTGATGTTGAAGTCTTGCAGCTGCGCGGTGCTTCTAACTCGTAGCGAAAGTATCAACACTGAGGATCAGTTCGCGCTCGACAACAACGGTGAGATCTGTTTGTCGGGGAAGCAAAGCCGAACACGCCGACCTCCGTTCCGACCCACCCACCTTACGTATACGTGTATCCACACCCTGCCAGGTACAGTTGCAATGATCAATCAGTTAGTCTACACAGGGGTTCGATGAAGGATCCAATGTCGACATTATTTGATCCTCTTGTCTTCCGTTAAAAAGGTCATTCGGCAGCACCAGACCACTCCTTTCTAGCATCACTAACAGACTTTGCACTCGGCGTTCTCAATCATGCTTCTCGCCTCTATCGCTACCCTTGTAGGCCTCGCCGCAGGCCTGCCTTCAAGTTCACACGCTCGAGCAGTCGGAGATCTTGTTGTCACCAAGGTTCCCGACTATGTCCGCCCATATGTTGTGCGAGCATACACTCTAGACGGATACCGAGTTGGAGCCCAAGTCTACCGCTTCCCGGTTACTGGACCTTCTTCCGACTACGCCTTTACTCTCATCAGCACTGCTGCCCCGAGTAGTGAAGCTCTCGGTGTACTACCTCATGTATGTCTTCCTATGAACATAGTGGCATCCAATCGAGTGCTAACGTCCCAAGATCCACAAAACTCACTACGAGAACTTCTACTGCCTTAGGGGTCGTTTCGCTCTCTGGGCGAACAAAGACAACGCCACAGCAGGACGAATCCTAACCCCAGGTGACTACGGCGCGGTTCCCCAAGACACAACCCACAGTTTCCAGCTGCTTGATCCATTCGTTGAGCTTCTCGGAGTCATTTCGCCCGGTGGCTTCGAGGACCTCTTCTACTTCCTCGCAAACGAGAACTACACTTCCGTCACCAACTCCCCCTTCCCACAAGGAAACTTCACCGAGTCTGGCAGCGATTCTAGTGTAATCACCACACTCGAGAGCTTCGATGTCTTCGCACAGCTGGATTTCAGCCCGCCGATGAATTTTGGCGCGAACGGTGCTACGGAGGAGGATGCGATCTGGCACAGCGGCGCCAACGAGCTCGCCAGCGATGCTGAAACACCCTTTTTCGTCGCTAATGGTTACGGACCCAAGTACCTCGCTGGCGACAAGGAGTCTTACTACACCATCATCGAGCCTTTCATCACGAGCCAGCAGTCTGAGGGCAACTTCACCCAGGGCACCATGACTCTGTCGAAACCTGCAGCCGGAGTTAAGCCTGCTACATACTCCGTCCCCGGCCACACTGCGCTCGAAGTTGTTGACGGTCTGGTGAGCGTTAGCATTGGTGCTTTTGAAACCACGCAACTTGCTATCGGAGATGTTGCGTTTATCCCTGCGAATACTACCTTTAGATTCTGGGGCGAGTCTGCGTATTCAAAGGTTCTATATGTCGGTGCTGGAAATGACACTGTGGATTCTAGGATCAGGAAGAATGCTGTCGGGTGGACTGGAGTTACCTGGCCGCAGTAAGGTGCGATGTGATGTGGTTTGGATTGCGATAGTCGCTGTATATATTAGTATTACATTTTAAATCTCTCTGTGTTGTGGAACTGGTTCAGTTCGTGTTGCACATACAATACAACCTTGGAAGTCATGCATGCACCAAAGCGGCACCCATACGAAATCCATTTCTGTTCAGTCTGTGATGGCGCTGGCTGGCAGTCGGGCTAAGAGCCGGGTCGTGCAGAACTGTTCATCCTGCGTCACATGAGTTGGAGAAGATGTTGAGAGCGAGCTTCTGTGATGCATCAGGAAAGTGGATGGACGACAACAACAGTGTCGCAGTAAAGTCAGAACCATGCGAAGTATCTATATTAGGCCCAAATACATCGTTCTACGTCTTACGATCTCGGAAGACTCGCATCTCTGCGATGAACTAATCCTCGCTGGATCACACTACCGATTTGCCAAGAAGGAAAGCTCTCAACCACGCTAAAAGGAGAACGCGTCCGCCATGCAACTATTTCTAGCTCCCGCTCTCGCCCCACCATGTTAAATTTGACGTTACAGATCAATGCCTCTGCGGAGACAGCAAACGTCATCCCTAGCCGCGTGGCCTTTCCAATCGAGGCCTTTCCATTTTCTCTAGGTCGGACAGACTATGCCCCGTATTCGTTGTTCTCATCAAGAAGACTGTTCACTAGAGTGAGGCTGTGAAGGCCGAGAACGTCAACAGCACGGATAGGGTTAAGGTCAAGTTCCACATCGGTCCTTCGGGTAGCCCGAACACCGGTGAACTTTGGGATCTGGAATTTGTTCAGTTTTCTGGACTTGAGGACTGATAATCTAACTGGCAGATTTGATATCCTCGGGGCTACTTGGACAAAGCTTCAGTGGTGAATGTGTATGCAGTGAGCGTAATCTTATGGCTCAAAAACCGGCAGTCTTATACTCGGACTTGGGACGATGAAGCTAAACTCCGTTGTAGACAATACCGTATCTACTATCGATTTACTACATAACCTTCCGTGGTAGTAGTATCGGAATCGCATACTATTTCTGGCAAGACTACGCTGCATCACGAAATATATAGGTATATAGAATTTAGTTAAGAGATGAAATAGCATTGTGATCTACGATAAACGGTCTTGTATCTTACATTTCCTATTCCGTTATGACAAGTCAATACGGATTAGTTTGCAGAGGACGAGAGACTAAGTTCCAACATGAATGAATGGAGCCCAAAGCAGAGGCTGCGTGGGCTCCTTTTTAATGAGATCCAATACCGCGATTTGCAGAGCCCGCGCCACATCTGAATCCTTTATCCCTCCGTCTACTTCTCGATTCTCAAACAAAGTTTTGTAAAAGCAGTCTGAGATGCGCACGCATGCTTCATCCTTGGCTTTCCAAAAAGACCCTATAACATGCCTGAAGCCAGCGAGGTGAAAACCAGCCGCTATCGATATTGTTTCTTCGAGATATCTGCCCTGTGGAGCCACCTTTGACAAGGCAAATGCCGAGTGACAAGCGGAGAGAAAGGCAATGTGCCGTGGAAATGCCGGTTTCAGGGGCAATGCTGCTAGATCAGAAACACTGAGAAGATCTTTCTGGGTCGGTATATTATCTGGATCGAAGTTCAGGCCGCTATATCCCGGGGTGCTCTTGGTTCCCAGCACAAGTCTCCCGTTCTTTGCCGCGAGAGGGATATGCTGCTCGTCATATGTAGAAAAGACGTGTGTCCGAAGGAGACGACCTTTCTCAGCTACTTGGACGCCAGCAGTGCCCACCCCGGCGCCGCCCGTGAATGTGACGATCCGGCCGAATCGCTGCTGTGAATACGTATTGTCAATCGTTCGCTGCAGTAAGAGGCTCGAAGAAGATGGCGACTGGTGATGCACGATACCGTGGCAGGCGAAGTGAACGATGGTGTGGTGTTGTATCTGTCGTAGTACCTCATGAGCAGGTTTCTGTCTGAGTGGGATACATGGTATGTCTGCTTCCTTTGCCCGCGTCTCGATTACTTCGGCTTCTTCACGGGCGCCAGGAAGAGGGCTTTCTCCCGGTGTGGTCTCCATCGTGACCACTAGTATCGACTGTTCTGCGCCGCTTGGCTTAGGAAGACGCTCTCTCTGACGCGAATACCGCAACGCTCGGATAGATGGTGTGTAGCTGGATGTTGCCAGCTTTGTGATGTTGTTTTTTGTTGGCTTACCATCGAATTTCCCAGCGACATGGAGAGGGGCCCACTCTAACGGTCCTCCTGCTATCCACCATGCGCGAGGCATTGCGGAAGTAGAAGAGTCGATATACGAGTGCCTGAGTTTAGCTTCTTTCCAACTTGGTTTCACGACGGAGTTCCATAGCCACAATAGGATAGAGCTGAGTTCCTTGTTGTTTGGAGCCCAATTACTTCGATCTTCGTCGTTGACTATTCGTTCCATTTTCTGCCGATTGAGTTCGACTGTCTCAAGTTGTAGCTCGTCCAAGTTGACGCTAGTTATACTAGTCGCTGTTATGACAATCGTGTCACATCTGCTCGCAGTCACGTTGACGACGAAGATTGGACCGTCGTTTGCCATGTCCTTCATGATATCTGGACTTGGGCTGTCAAGATAATCAGCATATCGAGGATGACGACGCAGCTTCTCTGCGACTTTGTCTAATTCATCGCGGGCTTCAAACCGCTTCCATCCCATCTCAAGATTCATCATATATTCGCCGTCCGGGTTGGCCTCTCGCCGTCTGCGAAATGCTAGATCGGTAGGATCCAAATCGATCTCGCGAGCTACAGCTTCCTGGAGATCCCAAAACTGTGACAAAAGATCGTCCACATCAACAGACCCTGGTTCGTCAACGCTGATTCTTGTGTCGATGATGCGATTGGTCATGAGGTTCCTTCCTCGCTCCAGGACAGAAAGTGCTTTGATGATGTGATCATTGCGAAGGTACAACGCTGCTACCGTATTTGCAAACCCATGTACCGCTAACAGGTTGAGCTGCTGGTCTTCCACCGTCATGTTGTGGGATATCAACTGCAGCGTGACCGTGATGGCCTTGGCTAGGGTAGCGATGACGTCCAGGTGTTCACCACGATTGCCATGTGCGCTTAGAAGATTGGCGACCTCAACAGCTGCACGCATGTGTTCTTTCGGTTGCCCATGCTGCACGTTAAGACATTGGTGATAAATGTCAACGCTTCTGAGCAAGGAAGTTCTATCCTGCGTTTGCTTGTAGATCTCAGCTAGACTCTGCGCCGAGCTGATCAAGCACTCAGGATCTTCGACAAACTGAGCCAAGATGTCTACCGAAGACTGACGCTTTACTCTTGCGCGAGTGAGAAGATACTGAGCGATCGTCGCGTGCGATAGATCATTCGAGTTCGGTACATCTGCTGGTCGGATCCAACCGAGAACGCCAAACCCTTCTGGTATAGGATCGAGAGGCGGATCCGTTTTGAGTTCCGCAGCGCCGTCTGTCAAGACTGTACTTGCATTTCGAAGGATAGCAGCGACCGATAAGTGACAGTCTCGAAATGAAGGGTGATCTGGCGGGATCCGAGAGAGTTGGTCCATGGATATTATCGCCCAGTTATCTACACTTATAAGGTTTCGCCATGTTTTCAATGCCCAGTACATGGGAACGAATACCTCGGCGAGACTGATATAACATATTGCCGAGACTATTGGACCATCTTCCAAGGGTTTCAGCGCATCCCAGGCCATTCGTGCGGACAGGTATCCTACCCTGATCAGTTTATCCTGCTGACCGTTACGGAGGAGACGGAGCTCTCGTGCGCACCACGTCGAAATAAGCTGGCATGACAAATGCTCCTGACGATTTGCATTGTCAACACCGTGGCCAATCAACTCTTGAGCGTCACACACCAGATCCGTGACCATCTTCTGAACTTCCTTTTCTTTCCTTTTCTCGAAGAGCCTGATTCCCATGTTGGCTAGTTCTATCAATAGGATAGGTCGAGTAATACCCACCGGCAACGGTTTTTTGGGCGCTGTTCGCAGATGAAATATCGTATCACTACGAGCTACTTCATTGCTAGTGATAATGTAGCACTCGAGTACGTAGAGTGCTCGATCGTGGAAGTCCAGGTCTTCGGAGGGCGGCGCCTTCAGAATATAGTCATGCTTGGAGCGCAACTCGTATCTCTGCAGCGCCTTGAGTGAGAAATCGGTGTGACATAAGGCTCTCTCCTTCCCCTTGTTTGGTGGTGGGCACACGATGTCTGATGGTTGGCTAGGGTCTCCATGCTCTGCGTTTGTCGTGATGTCGCTTGGTTCCGCTGGAGTGAGTTCGGTGAAACGACCAAGTGTGATGTCAAGCTCGGTCACCGCCACTCGGCCAAACACATCGAGCATGAGATCG
This sequence comes from Alternaria solani, assembly GCA_002952155.1. NCBI lineage: Eukaryota > Fungi > Ascomycota > Dothideomycetes > Pleosporales > Pleosporaceae > Alternaria > Alternaria solani. Next base: position 52,114 of record CP022030.1, on the reverse strand, counting down.
TCGGAACAGTGTTCTAGGTGCGAGAATCCGATAGCTACTACGCAAGTGCGGCAGTATGAGCTCAGCTTGCATTGCTTGCATGTGACTCGATCCCTCTTGAGCAGGTGCTTTGAAACATAAGCATGTGTAAAAATAGAAGATGATATAACGTACCTGATTACAGCTTCCACACTTCGCGTTATCCGGTTGCCGTGCTGGCAATTGCAGCATCTCAGTACGAACAGCTTGCAGCTTCAAAGCCATCTCGACACTTTCTGACAAGGACGACACGAATTCTTGTCTCTGCGACTGCTCATCCAGTAGCGTCGCGAGGGCACTTGTAACATGATCGGTATGTCTGTGCCCTACTCCGATACTATCCAATGCATCGAAACCAGCTTGTAGTGCGCGTAGCATGCTGTAAGCATTCTTCTCTCGACTGTACCTACACAACCAAGCATTGAAAGCGATTACAAGTAAGAAGTCCTTGGGAGGAGGCGGATCCTCATTGGTGAAGAGCAGCTCTTCGGTAGTATATCCGATCGTCTCGTCGAGATCAGCTATTGACATGCCGTCCCTACTATCTCGAGCCCTTTCCAGCTTACTGTAGCAAAGAAGAATCACGCGTTTGTCCCACTGAGCATCTTGTGCAATCTTCGGGGCCATGTCGTAGCACTCTTCTCCATAGCCGATCATTCTTTCAAGGATGTTTGTCGCAACGGATGATAATGGGTGATAGACACGATATAATTGCTCCTGAGCATACCCGAGAAACAATGGTCGAAACAAATTCGCAAGACCTTCAATCTGTAGCTGCGTATCCCACAATTCCAGGAGTCGGATGTAAGAGGGACATGTCTTCAGATCCGCGGCATGACGCGCGTCTTCCGATAAAAGATCGGTCAAAGCAAACAAGAGGTCGAGTTGGAAAGGAACCACGTCCTTTGGGACTTTTTGACTTGCTTCCTTTATTTCTGAAAAGGCACGTTCCATATACAATGCACCAGCTTCGCGGTCATGCTGGTCCAGGAGGTAGAGCTCGAAGTACACGAGGGTCGAAAACTGGTGTTGACGCCATTTTTCTTTTGCTGGCTTATCCTTAAACTCGTGTTCGAGCGACTCTAGAACATGCAAGAGTTGAGATGGAAGTTCAAACAGAACGTTGCCATATATCGTATAGAGCGGGTTCGTCGCAAAAACCAGTTCACCATCGTCAAAGGTAACCTTATCTTGAGAAGAGGTATTGCCGCGTAATTGGTCGTCCAGCCGCTTGATTGCCGCATTGGCTTCCGATATGCGTAAAGTGTTCCCATAGTTCATAGATCCTGTGTTCACTGTACGACGATTTGCTCTCCTCTTGGGGGGAAGTTCACACTGAAAGCTCTGACTCGTATTGTTGTGACTCTACCCCTCCAACATGCCTGTTTGTATGTTCGTTGAATCATCGGTGGCAAGAGCATCTGTCTGTGACGTCATGGTCATAGACGCCGCTGAGCTGTTGTCTTGGTCGGCTCTCAAAGTCATCGTTGTCGCCAATGTTGCAGACTCCTCAGCCTCCTCATCTTGCTGCAAAGACATCGCCATGGCCAATTTTAGCTCTTCATCAGAGTCGTGATCCTGCTCAATCGAGACGGTGTCTTCGTGTGCCGATGTTCCAGGCACTTCATCTTCAGGATCCAACTCCAGAGACATCGCAATGGCTAACGCAAGATCTTTCTCCTCCTCCAGTGATGAGTCCATGACTTGGGATTATGTGGTCTGGCACCTGCTGATAACTGTACCATTCGTTTGACTTGGACGGAGAACGTAGTGGCCTATGAAGGATATTGGTGAATGAAAATAGTGACTCTGAGAACTCCCGTTGGGTACAATAACGGTGGTAGAGGTACAAAAGTCGAGATGTCCGCTGGAACAGGGGAATCGCAGAGATACTGAATATCGTCCCGTAGAGCGGCTAGCGCAGTGGCGCGACGCTTATGCAGAAGCTCGCGATAGGATCGCTCTACTGCTGGTGACCTTGTATCGTTAGTATAGACAAGATGTGGGGTTATGAAGTCGCAGGACTCAACGCGTGCATCGCTGCACAAGTTCCTGCTGGTGTGCATGTTTAGCTCGGTGTGGCAGATATGCGATAAGCTCAGCCTGACGCCACTGGTCTGGGTCGATCTAATGGTACGCTTCTCCTGATGTTGATTGGAGTGGCTTGACATCCAATGGCTCGATCGCGTCCGGAGATTATTCCGTTTCCACTAGTGACTTGTGAAGAGGAACCCCAACTCTGCAGCCTTCCAGGCTGACACGTAGTAGGTGCGCGCGAACTACGCCACAGCGTGTGAGGCTGACTGTAGATGCTATTGAAAACGACGCAGCAAAGCGGAGGTGTGTCATGTGGACGCTATGTATTCGAGCACTGCCCAAAACGGTGTTAGCAACCGTGGAAGTGAACAAGCGCAGCAGACGCTAGATTGATTGATCGATTGTGGCTTTACGCCTATTTGAAACCTCCCGCGGGGTGTTCGGGCGGGAAACGCCAGGGGCAGCAGACGCTATGTAGAGGCTGGATGGACAACTACAAAAACACATCCATTTTAAACGTCTCGAAACGCTACCTATGAGCAAGTACCACATTTGAACAAACCCAAAAGACTCACCAGATCTCAACATGCGCCAAACGCTCGTCTCACAAGACTTCCTACTCATTCCGTCCAAAGATGTTTGCATCGGACGATTAGTCCTCAATGCGCGTCAACCGCACCTCGACTTTTTCGATCCGCCCAACATGGACAAAATCTCCATCACAGACGCCCCCCAAAAAAACTTCAACGAAATCATCTTCCAAGAATCTGCCACCAACATCAAAGCCGTCGTCAGCAAAATCGCCAGCGGCAGATTCGGAAAAGCAGACAATGACAACTTCCGCGTCTCAACACTAAAAGCACACGCGTACCGGATGCAGAACTCAGGACCATGGTTCGACGCCCTCATCGACACCGACGGCCCTGTGCGACGCTACCTGGAAAAACAAATGATACAGCGCGGGAAGAACGTTTATCTGGTCGTAGGATATGCGACCATCACCGACGCAAAGGTGTCTGAGCAGCGGAAGCGCGCTCTCGAGATCGGAGGCGCCTTCCAGGTCCCGGTGACGGAAATCTCCGGCGGCAAAGGCGAATCTCTGGACGCCAAAGTCGACGTCGAGCACATGCACAAACAGGGGTTGAGGCGCTCGTACGTCCCGGAAGGGGAACAGATCTATGGCATCGAGTATCGCAAAGTCAAGATTGCTTGGTTGAACCGGAAGGATGTGAGGAAGTCGAGTGTAGAGAAGGGCACGCGGTGGAAGTATGTCTGGTCAGACCGCCATGCGGGTGGCGGTGATGCAAGCGACGGGGACCCAGTAGACGCCGTGCTCACTGATAATGACGAGATTGGTGATGTGTCGTATCGGACTGAGGATGGCGATGAGTGTTTTTACTCGATTGATGAGGATGACGTGGATGAGGATGAGGATGAGGGATTGTAGGCCCTGAGTCTTGGAGGCTGCGCGTCTCAGTCGCAACTCGCTTGTATATGCGTTGGATTGCTTGGGCTACCGTAAAACTTCTAACCACTGTGTTCGTACCATCTAGTCTCACCATGCAGTCGGATAATACATGATCTTCTACGCTAAATATCAGTGCCAGTGTATGAACACCTCCTCACTCAAGCAAAGACCTAGCCACACCAACCCACCTCTCCCAAAGGCCAACCCCTGCTTTCCAACAGAGATCCAAAAACAGTCCTCGACATCTCCTACATGCCATCTCCCCCCGACCTCCCCATCAAACCCCCTCCCACTCCGGTCTACACCGACACCCCCTCCTCCTCACATGCAACACGCCCCTCCCCGCCGCCTCCACCATCCATCCCGCCCACTCAATGTCATGCTCAACCACACCCCTCCACTCCCCCGTCTGCACCCTCTCCTCCTTGCTCGCCACCAACCACCCCTCCAGCCTCTCCGCACAAGCCCCCAACGCCCTCGCAACACTATCTTCCGTTGCACCGGGCCGCCGCTGCTCAACGTACAACATGCGCTCGAGACGCGTGAGGAGTGCGAGTTGGATGGGTCCGGATTCCTGGTACTTGGATAGCAAGGTTTGGGCGCGCGTCTTGAGGTAGATGGTGTCTTCGCGGGTGGCGTGGGTGCAAGGGAGGAGGGTTTGGGGGCGTGTGAGGTGGAAGGAACCGGTGTCGCGGAGGACGACGAGGTCGTCGAAGGAGGGCGCTGTCGGGGGTGAGGAACTGAAGCTTTGGCCGGGTGTGGGTTGTTGGGTTGGGTATGTGTGTTGTAGCGTTTGGTAATGCTCGCTGCGTTGGCTTGTGTACTCGCCGTCGCAGTTTAGGTAAGGGTTCGTGCTTTCAAAGGTGGGTGTGGTGGGTGTGTTTGGCTCCGTTTCTTGCGCTTGGTCTTGTGCGTCTGGATCCCATTCGCACTCGGTGTCTGGGTAGTCGTCTGAGTCGTACATGAACGTTTCTGAGTAGCTGAAGCCATAGCCTTCTTTCTTCTTCCTGCCGGGTTTTGTCAAAACCGGTGCTTGCACATCCTCTTCGTAGATGGACCTCTGCGACGACACGTGCTGCACCGCAGACGCCGTTTCGGTCGAGTCAGAACCTGGGCTTGAACTGGAAAACGACTGGTTGGGCCTGGTGGACATGGATAATCCGGAGAAACTATGGTTGAACCTGGCTTCGTTTTCGGAATGAAGTTGTCGCTCCACATGATCAATGAAGGATTGCGAAAAGGAGAAGCGGAGCTGGATGTTTTGGGATGGTGATGGTTGGTGCGAGGAGCTTCTTTGGACATGACGTGCTGGCATCCTGTTGCACTCCGGCGCGACTGATGCGCTTCTTGGCTGCATGTTGCCACTGTTGTTGTGTTGCTATAGCCGGGTCAGTCAAGTTTGTTCCGTACCATGAACAGAATGGTACGTACGGGCCCTCGCCATCTTGGCGGGCGCTTGCTCTTCCCCTCGCTTGCGCGACGTTCTTGCAGTTTGGTAGGTTCAGGTGCTGCTAGTAGCGGAAGCGGATCGATGCTTCGACGCAGACTGATTTGCCGCTGCTTCGTTGGGCCTTCTCTTCGCTGCCTACGATCAGACTCGGGATGGTTGGTCTTTCGCGCCGACGTACCTTGACAGGCATGGTGTGCATGTGCATGCGCGCCTTTGTGGCGGCTGTTTACTATACGAGATGGTGGTCGCGTGTGTGTTGCGCAAGCGGCAACGGTCGCGGCTGTCTGATTGCGAGTGTTGTAGAGCAAGAGTGCGATGTTGGTTGTTGATGTGGCGTGCGCCGTGTATACATCCCAGAGTACGCCGATCGGCGGGCGCGTTCGGGTCGCGTGAATGTTGACTAGCGTGGTTAGCGCAAAACACGACTCTCGTCCTATCACCACGGTGATTCCGAGACTCTTGACACGCCTTGCCCCACTCTTGTGTAGTACAATGCCACCACTGCGATTCTCCAATGGCGCCGAGGGAATCCTGTCAAGTAGCTTTGCGCATTCGGATGGCACCCGTTTCAGGACTCTCTCGTGTCTTCTCTGCCACAACATGCAACGGCTGCGCTATTCCCTCTAGTCTTGACATCCAATTCCCGCACTTTCGTGGTACATCATCAAGGTTGCCATCGTTGGTCGGCGAGAATCAAAGTTTTGTCGCATTTCTTCAGCGCATCGAATGGTATCATTTTGCTAACACTCCTGCATCCGTCTTTTGCCACTACACGTGCGGGCAGCGCTACTTCTTGCCCGTTTCCAACAACTCCACGCCTGTCCTTACAACGCCGATTGCGGCGCCTGTCTGGATGGCTTCACTTCCACCTCCGCTCAGCCTGTATTCGATGTCTGCCAGACCCGCCATCCATGTCACCATAACCTGCGATGGAACGTCGTTGCTGACCAGCTCCTCGCTAATCGCCGTCAGGATATCTGCCAACGCAAGGCCCTTCATGATCTTCAGGTTGTTGACTGTTCGCAAACACTCCGTCATGTCGTTCTTGGATAGCAGCGTCTCGATGATGTACTTGATGTCGGAGGGATGCGGGGCTGCTATGCAGTCGTAAATGGTGGTCTGCGTGATCTGGTCGCGTACGATGGTGCTCGGGTCAGGTGCGGGCTTGCCTGGTGTTTGGAGCGGCGTGCTTGATGCGTGGCAGGCCTGCAGTACGTTAAGTGCGCGCCTCATGTCTCCTTTGCTGAGTGTGACGAGCGAGTCGGTGGCATCTTGTGTGATGTTGACCTTTTCCTCCTCGATGACTTTGTCCACGAGATGCCTGATGTCCTGGTCCTTTAGCGGAGAGAACCTGAACCTCGTGCATCGCGATAACAGGGCGGGCGAGAGTTTGTGTGTGTAGTTGGCGATGATGCAGAAACGTGTGTTGGCGGTGTACTTCTCCATGATGCGTCGCAGGGCCATCTGAGCGGTCGCAGTCATAGCATCTGCTTCGTCCAGGATAATGAGCTTGAATGTCGCAAGCGATGAGTCTCCTGCCTTGGGTGCGGCAGAGAAGATCTGCTTTGTGCTGCTGAATGTCTTGATCTGCTCGCGCACGACATCGATACCTCGGTCGTCTGATGCGTTGAGCTCCAAGACCATCTGTCGCATGTTCTTGTTCCCGTATATGCGGCGTGCGAGGGCGAGGACGGTCGACGTCTTTCCGGTGCCTGGGGGCCCGTATAGGAGGAGATGGGGCAGTCGCTGGTGACATTAGCGATTGTTTATGGACGGAGATTCAAGCATACATTTGAGTCTACAAACTTGTTGATGGTGGCTATGATGTCCTGGTGGCCTTCGACGTCATCCAGCGAGCTTGGCCTATACTTTTCTACCCTGTGCAACGGTTAGAAGCTTTTTGACGAGCAGCGGCCTATGCATCTCACCATGGCAAAGAGTCCTCAGCCTCAATCGGCAGGTTTGCAGCGCTCCTCTTGCCCTTCTTCTGGTCTCCGCCAAAAGTGATGGACGTGTCTACTGCGGGCGCGTCCACGTCCATCTCATCCTCGAAGTCGGACATTGCGATGACCGTGCTGATGCTGCCGAGCACTTTATTGAGTGTAGAGGTGGAATTGGAGGAGCGGAAATGGCGGGTTGGCGGTCTATACAGCAAAGTTGGGGAGACGCGCCGCGCGCAGAGACGCGTTGACGGGCGGCTTAGTCACCCCCGCCAGCTCAGCCCTATGAGCACACCTCACCGAGCGGAGCTGCCCCGTCACCTCCGCCGAGCTCAAGCACAGCAAAGTCACCACCAAACACGACGCTGCATTGGCCGCACACGACCCAACATGCCCGTAAGTCAGCATGCACAATAGACACATATAACTACAAGCACAGATTCAAGAGGAGCATGTATCTAACACCCCTTAGGCCTACCACTCCGTCTTCCTCGATGAGCCCAATCAGCAATTGATTGGTACAGCTACCCCATCACGCTCCGCCGTGTGCAGCACACACTGACGGCGCACCAGGCAACTTCGCCCTCCTCCCACTCCGCACACGCACCCGTGGCCCGGCCGTCCAACTGCCCGCCCTGCCCGCCGACGTCACAGAGCTCACCATCGACGCCTCACACGACTCGTACGATCCCCTCGACGAGATCCTCGCCCTCTTCCGCGCCAACACCTTCTTCCGCAACTTTGAAATCAAGGGACCCGCCGACCGTGTCCTCATCTATGGCATCCTATTCGTCAGCGAGGTACTGGGCAAGATCAAGCCGGGCATGAGCCGGAGAGAAGCTGAAAAGGTATGGTAGCATCGTGGTATTATGTCATGGAGGCGGGACGGACGCTGACCATGTGCACAGGCCGTCATGAACGTTGCGCTCGACACCAACTTTGCGATCCCGGGCGACGCTGGATTCCCGCTGAACCAGGCTTTTGAGGCGCCCGCGGACAGGAACCAAGCAGAGGTGCTGCGCCAGTACATTATGCAGATGCGACAAGAGCTGGCTATGCGGTTACTCAACAGGGTGTACGCCGACGACACCACCACACCGAGCAAGTGGTGGCTGAGCTACACCAAGAGGAAGTTCATGGGCAAGGCTTTGTAGATGGCTAGTTGATTAGATCGCAGCATGAGCTGGAGTGATTCCAAGTCAAAAGCAATGGTCCAGTGTGCGACGATGATGGTCGAGTAGTCCAGTCTCATTCTCTCGGTGCCTCTTTCCAGTCAAAGTGTCCTAACCGTATTTCGACGTCTCGTGATACCGCACCACTTCCAGGGTCCAGCCACGCACTGACGTCATGAGCTGTTGGTTTGCACCACCCGCGCCCGGGCAAGCAGGCGCAAACGGAGACGCCCTATTTGCTCGACCCTTCTAGCTCGTGCTATGGCTATCACGCTGGAACCACATCACTCTCATTCCTGATCTCTGACTCCTTCGCTGTCGGCGCATTCCAGTTAGCAGTTTCATTACCTGGTCTTCCATACCATCGCTTTACATGTCCTGGGTGCCTTCGTTTCTCATCAACAGCCTAGCCGAGTCCACAGATCAGGTACCGACAATGCACGGTACGCTAAGATCGGCAAGGGATCTACGGCGGATGTAAGAGGCTGACATGTACCAGGTAGTCGGGAAGATGAGGAATGGTGCCATGTCGCCAACGAGGACATTCCCAAGATGGACGCCGAACCGGCTGGCGATGCGCAAGACGTTGACGGCGCATCTGACAAGAATGAAGGTTCGAGAGATACATCCAGTACGTGCCATCTCTTCAAACAAATCTGGACCTAAAGCGCTATGCTGTGCGACTGAATGCGCCCACTGACCGCACCCACTACTACACAGTGCCCACCCTCTTCAGCACCAATCTACCCCCCTGCGGCCTACTCCCCCAACTCGCCTACGAAAACATTGTCCACCGCCTGCGCGCCCTCTGGCACGCGCGCGCACAAAATCCTTCTGCGAATCTCTCCGTTCCCAGCCTCTGCCGCGAAGTCCTAGACGCCCTCAAAACCGAAGAAGATCAACCCGTCTCGCAAACCCTGAACCCTTACCGCCGCCCTGCTGTCTTCATGTACGAAATCCGATGGGCGCGGTACTTTGTGCGCGAAGCGGAGACGATGGAGAAGAGACCGGGGATGACGGAGAAGCAGGCTGATAAACAGGATTTTATGGATCGCATGTTAGTAGAATGGTCTTTTTTGCGGTAGAGCAATGGCGCATGTGGAGATGGAGATACTGACGGTGTATGGCAGGTATCCGATTCCGAAGGAACTGAAGATTGTCGTGGCGAATAGAAAGAATCAGAAACAGATACTGGATCTGTGGAAGGCGTGGCATCATGGGAAGAGGGGCACGGTGGAGACGGAGGATCCTGGGCTTGGGGTTGGTGGAGCGAGGGAGGATGGTGGGGAGAATGAGGAAGAGGAGAAGGGGGAGGCGGATGCTGCTGCTGCTGCTGGCGAGACAGTCGAGAAGGGGGAGGAGCAGGAGCGCGAGAGGTCTTTTGACGTGATAATGCAGGAGGCGGAGGAACGGCTAAGGAAGGGGGATTAGAAGTTTCGTGTTTTCCTTATCATGTATCGGTGGAGGTGGAGTGTGGATTTGTCGACAAGGCCGAGGATGTGGTTTGCTTTTGAGAGGTTGTGGTAGGTTCGGGTTTTGGTATTTGTGTCTTGAGTAGGCACAAGGTCATTTTTCTTCATTCTTCTATTCCGTTACATGTCATGCACACGGTGCGGCTCCCTGGGATCGGAAGAGACCTTCACGTACTCGGTGACTGTTGCACGTCCCCTTTTGTGTGCGGCAAGGCTTGAGAAGAAGGAGAGAGGGTGTATGAAAGGTATGGCTTTGGCAGTTGTGTGGCACTGACTGTGGCGGACAACCTACAGCCAATGCTTCACGATTCTTTCATCAATGATGCACCCACTCACACCAGCTAGACTATCGCTTCTTTGCTTCTCTCGTCGCTGTCCGCCAACCAATGTCGCTCGATTCCTCACTCACCTCGAGTCTGCCAGCCTGGCTTGCCATGAAGCGAGAGATTAGCGCCATCAACACTGCCCAAAGAGTGCCTGTGTCTCACCTTCACCTCTCCGCGCACATTGAACCCCGCCCTCGCTAGCAGGATAAAAAGCCGCACTCTGGTCCTATCCTCTCTTCTCTTCTCTTCTTTCTCTCACCTGTGTCGCACGATCGTCGCCCACAACGCGTCCCTCTCCAGCCTTTCTCTAGCTCTTTCTGCAGCTCTTTCTCTTGCACAACAACCAGGTTCGCTTCAGCACCAGGTAAGTCTGTTCCTTGTTTACTGCTGTGTAGGTACTGACTAGCAATTGCAGACCAATCCACGATACTACCTAGGTACCGTCAAGATGGTGAACTGGACCGCCGACAAAGATCAAATCGTAAGTTCAATCTCGCATACCACACCACAGCTTAGCCATCTACTCCGTCGCACCGACTGACAAAGTATCCAGATCCTCAAGGGCATTTTCAAATTCCACGACGTCAAGAGCAGCGCCCCCCTCCTTGAATACCTCGCCAAGGAGATTGGCGGCGGTAAGTTGCATTCTTTTTTCTCCATGCTCCCCAAGCTAACACCCATTCAGACTGCACACCCAAAGCTGTATCACACCGTTTGACCAACATCCGTAAAGGCGGTACCGCGCGCGCCAACACCGGTGGCGTCTCTCCGTCGCCAAAGTCTACTCCGCGTCCTCGTGCCAAGGCTACTCCGCGCAAGAGCAAGCAAGTCCTCGAGGAGGTCGATAGCGACGAGATGCTGAGTCCAACTGCGGCGCGCGATAAGCGCGGTAAGAGTGGCGGTGCTAAGAGGAAGGTAGATTATAAGGAGAGCGATGCTGAGGACGAGGACGAGGACGAGGATGAATACGTCCCGATAGCGAAGCGGGTCAAGGCTGAGCCTGTTGAGGAGGACGAGGTCTTTACTGAGGGCTTGGTTGAAGAGGAGGTCTGAGGGATGTGCTTGATGGCTATGATAGTCGTGGTGGTGGATAAGTGGTGCTGAGTGCTTGCTACTGCTTGGCTGAACGAGGACGTCTGAAGAGAGTGCTGATAGTGGCGGCACGTTTGAGGCTTTGATTGGCGTATACGTTTAGCCAGTCGCGTTGAGGATTTGAGCTTCATGCCTCGGAAGGAAGAGTCTCGTACTGCTGTGTACATCCAATCAGTCTCTTGATTAGTACCCTTAATCAACGTGCATACGTTTATGATGACCGTGAGTCACATTGTCACAGGCAAGTATGACGAGCATTGGCAATGGTGTGATGCTGGAGAAAAGTAAAGCAATCATCCGAGCACGATTAATCACTGAATGAATCCGCGGAGTCGGGCACTGTGCAATGGAGTCTTTAGCGTAGAAAACCAGGTATGATTGATTCAGAACGACCACTAATAAAAGCAGATATAGTAAGGAAATGACTCGGAAAGCGCCTAGTGCTGTCCGCCGAACAAGCCGTTCATGCAACGAGGTAAGACCATTTTTAGCGCTGTCGCGTAGGTGTGCACGGCACGGAGGTAGCTTATCCGTGCAACCGTTGAATACGTGGAGTACGGCAGCGGCGCGCCAGCGCCTACCGCGATGCAGGTATAGTGTATGCGCTATTTTTGTGCTTGCGAATTCTCTGATGTGCGGTACTTCTCTTGATGAGAGCGTTTTGCGTATGGGAACATATGGGTTTCGAAAGTTGTGTCTCTCATGTTCACGTACCATGTTCGTTTGAATGTGAAGAATCAAGGAAGTTGTGATCGTCTTAAGCTGGTACGCGTCATCGCGCTACCGCATGAGATCTTGGTGGAAGTGACTGCAAGTATGCACTGCAATCCTTCACAAAGATAAGCAGACGTAGAAAGACGTAGTCCTTTATGTGTTGAAGGAAGATAGTAAGCCTGTTTGTTGTGATCGCTAAGCCTCGTCACCGTTAACCTCATCATCGGTGTACATATCTCTTGCATCGGAGTTCTCCCATTAACGGAAGAGGTATGACATGCATTGCATTCTTTGGCGCAGAGAACACGTTGGCTACATGTAAGCCACCTGCAAGCCACAAGCGAAGTCAAGGCAGAGGGAGCAAAGCAGGCAAAGGAAGCGTTGGTTTCTTGCACTGAAGTCTTCAGTGCGAATTTCTGACCTTCCCTAGGACTTCAGAGAATAGCTTTCCGATGTACTGCAAAGCTGTATTCCAAGGTTGGCTTAAAATGTGGCCGTCTATCGCATGAAGGAGAAGGTGTCGATCGATAGCTGTAGTACAGCGCGCAACCATCCATTAGCGCACTGCTGATGGCTCGTTTGGGTTGAGGTTGTAAAGAGGAGATGCAGAGTTGCGAGGTGTCAGATGGTGGGGGAAGGACTGGTACTTCGGCAAGCGCCAAGAATTGATTACACCATGTGCGGGGTACAGTGCCCGTGCGCGTGACGAGCCACTTCGCGTGACAAGCCACCCTACTATCCTAATATTACGCGTTATCCTATCTTTAACGTACTATAACTTAACTACTATAACTATAATTTAAGAAGTAATTAAATATATTAAATTATATAATACTAGAGATAAATTCTTATACTACTAAGTTATAAAAATATTTAGAGTTAATTAAATAACACTATTATAGTAGTATAAGGGTTTATAGGTCTCTTATAAAGTAAAAATAGTAAATTAATAATAACTTAACTTATAATAAGAGGATAAGGTTATTATTAATATAGAGAGGGTAATAAGAGATAGTTTACTACCTATAAAGTCTATTTTAAAGAATTTTAGTAGCGTAGTTATATAGTATAAGGTTTTAGATAGCTAGGTTAACTAGTTTTACTATTACTATCCTAATAAGCTTACTACTAAATAAGATACTAGTATTAATTATAAGTATTACCTAGCTAATAGTAAGTATAAATATAAGTTATACTTTAACTTACTATACTCTAAGATATATAAATATAGTATTAATATATATAATATATATAATATAAATAAGAAGGGCTTCTTTAATAGTATAGTAAACTATACTAAAAGGATCTTTACTAAGGTAGTTTAGGAGGTAAAAGAGTATACTATAGTAGTAAGAGATAGTAATAAAGAATAGATAATACTATTAGCTTACGTATATACTTCTAGTAATATATTACTACCTACTCTTATTTACTAAAATACCTTTAGGATTTAATTAAGCTAAGTTAATAACTTTCTAGCTAAATAATACTAGATTTTTATCTCTTACTTAGTAATAGGATAGTTAAAAAATAACTTAAGACTTACTTAGCTTTAATAAGTATTTAAGTATTATACTACTACTTAAGCTTATTAGTAATAGCGTTTTCTACTTCTTAATAACTATAGTAGCTACTTTATACTTAAGTTTTTAGAGTATTATAAAGCTAAATATATTATAGTTATAGTATATCCTTTATACTTAACCTATAGCTTATAGTTATTAGATATTATACTCTTCTTACTACTTTTAAAGTACTACACTAAGTAGCTTACTTAGTATTATAGTAGAGGAACTAAGTCTAAAGGTAGATTAGACTTAGTATTAGTAATAAGTATATAATAGCTAAGGGAATAGCTTAAAAAGCTATTAGATACGTACTAAACTAGAAAATAACTACTACTTATATATATAATATATAATATAACTTATATTAAGTACTAGTTCCTAATAGAGCTTTAGATATAAAATACTTTACTATAGTACCTTTAGTAAACCTAAGGCCTCTTAAGGATTACTAAATATAACTTTTTTAGTAACTTTTAGCTAGTATAAAGCTTTATAATAACTTATAATTTTATTTTAAAAAGTTTTAAAGCTATAAGTATATAGCTAATAGAGGTAGACTTAGTACTTTTATAGTAAAGGAATTAAGTCTAAAGGTATATTAGACTTAGTATTAGTAATAAATATATAATAGCTAAGGGAATAGCTTAAAAAGCTTTTAGATATATACTAAACTAGATAATAACTACTACTTATATATATATAATATAATATAACTTATATTAAGTACTTATTCCTAATAGAGCTTTAGATATAAAACTCTTTACTATATATAGTAACTAATTAGAACTTAACTATATAACCTTATAACCTTAGGAAGGTTACGTACTACTTTATAAATAAGTATATAAATATATTCTATTAAGCTTTATAGAATACTATATTCTATAGCCCTTAGATAGTAATAAATTACTATAATTAAAATAAATAGGTAAGAATAAGTATTATAAGAAATAATAAAGAAATAGTAAACTAAAGAGCTTTTAGAAGTAAGAAATTTAATAAATACTATAATAAGGTAATATAAGATAAGAGATTAATTAAGAATAAAGAGGAGTATAAAGAACTTTTAAAAAGAGAACTATAGTTATACTAAAAGGATACTAGAATACTTACTAAATATAATAGCTAAGCTATAACTATATAAATACTTAAGAGAGGTATAAACTAGTAGGATTAAGATAGTAAGCTAGCTAAAGAATAGTAGTTAAGGTAATATAAATATTACTAAAGTTATAAAAGAGATTTTAGAGTATATAAAAGAAAAAGTAAAGTTTTTTTACTAAAGGACTATTAGTTATAGAAAAAAGTAATTAGTTAACCTTAAATACTATTATATTCTATTATAATACTCTTTATAGTATTACTTACTATACTTATTATATATATTATATAGATAAGTAAGAACTAATAAGTAAAGAATAAAATAAGTAAAAGAACTTAATCTATTACTAAACTACTAACTAGAAGTTAGAATATAGATTAGTTTACTCTTACTACTAGAATAAAGAAACTAGAAGTTTTAGCTAGTAGTATAATAACTCTAGTAGATTTACTAAATATATAAATAGTAATACTAAGAAGTTCTATTTCCTTAGATACCTTACCTAGGTAACCTACTAGTAGTAATATAGTAAAGGTCTTTTAGATAATAGTAGCCTTACTCTAATAGCTAGAAAGCTAAAACCTAATAGTAATTATATAACTCCTACTATACTTAGCTAAAATAATACTAGTCTTTAATAGTATTAATATTACTATTTTTATAAAATACTTTAAAAATATATCTAAGTATTATAAGTTTAGTAATAAAGCTATAGTTAATAGGCTTTTAGCTTACTATAAACTAAAGTAATAAACTATTATTTAAGCTTCTAATACCTATAATATAGTACTAATTAATAAGTTATAAAAAGACTTTAAAGAAGTACTTAAGAGGTTATTTAGGAGTAATAATAAGAGTTAGTAAGAAGTATAAACTAAATACTTTAAGTATTAAGTTCTTTAGTATTAAGTAAAGTTTAATCTAAATATTAAAGAATACTTATAAGAGTTTTAGATTTATAGTAAGTATTATATTAAAGCTATAACTATTAATAAAGAATACTAAGGTTTTTACTTAGTTAAAAGATTACTACTTAGATAAGTAACTAAAGTACTTAAGAGATTTAGCCTTAGAACTAATACTTCCTAAGAGTTTAGCTATAAAAAGATTAGTAACTACTTAACTACTTACTTTAAGGTAGAAGAAGAAGTATATATACTTAACTTATTAAAAGTAATTAAAGAAATTACCCCTAAAGTAGAGTTTACCTTACTTAAGCTAATAGTTATTTAGTACTTACTTAATATCTTTATATAAGTATTCTAAGCCCTAAAGTTAGTAATCCTTATTAGAGAAGATAGTTAGTATTATTAACTAACTTAGTTACTCCTTAGAAAGGCCTCTACTAATATAGAAGTAGATAAGTTAGTTAATAAAATACTAAACCTAAAGATTAATTAGGCTAACTTAGAGCTTAAACTATAGAAACTATAATAAATATACTAAGAGACTAAACTTATAAGTAACTTAAAGGTTTATATAAAAGTAGAATATAAAGTTAATAATAAGATAAACTAGAACTACCTAGTATATAGTTAAGAAACTAAGAGGTTATAGCTAGTAGGTTAGTATAAACTCTAATAGTAAAGTAAGTATTAATAGAAGAGTAATTAAACTTATAAGAACTAATCTTATAATATTTAATCTTATAGTAATAACTCCTAAAGCTACTAAAGCTAAGTACTTTAGTATAACTAAGCTTAGGCCTTTAATATAGTAATAAATTATTAAGTATATAATAAACTTAACTACTAAAAGAATAACTACTTTACCTTTAGAGCTTTTATTAATAAGGGTTAAGTTTATATAAATAATAGATCTACTTTATACTAAGGTACTAAGGATAACTTATAAGGTAGAGTTATATAGTTAGGATAGTATCTCTAAGCTAAAGTTATCTTAGTATAGATTAAGTAAAGATAGCTTAAATAAAATATTAACCTACTAATAATAACTATACCTTTTAAGGAGAAACTAGTACTAGTAGTAGTAGAAAATAATACTATATTAGTATAGCTAGTCTTAGACTTAGCTAGAGGGCTCTAAGAATATATAGTTAATTAGTTCTAGTAGCTATCTAGTATCTTTACTAAAGATAAATTAGACTTTAAACCTAGGATAAGTTTAGGTAGTAAGTATAATAATACTATAATAGTATTTACTATAATAGTAAGAATATATTATAATCTACGCCTAAAAGGAGATAGGGTAAGCGTAATACCTTTAGAGGATTAAGCGGCGTAGTTAAAGGATTATAGTATAGCTACTATACCCTAATTACGTAACTACTTAGTAGTAAGTAAGATACGTTAGTCTAGTTATAGGTACTTAGTAATAAGTAAGACTAGTTAGCTAATAACTATAGCTATATACTATATTACTTATTAGTAAGCACTTATACTTAGTACTAAGTGTAATATAATAACTCTTATTAAGTATATAGCTTAGATATTAAACTCTTTTAGCTTAGTATATTTAACTTTATATAAGACTCTAGTATTTAATCTAAGGATTATACTTTATTCTTATATAACCTTATAATATTATATTAATCTTCTAATTATACTATTATACCCCCCTATCTATTATACTTACTTATTCCTAAGAACTAACTCTTAGGACTACTAAGGTAGACCTTTATACTTTAAATACCCTTAAGATAAGTAATACTATAATAGATACCCCTACTAATTCCTAGACTTCTAGAGGAACTAACGTACGCGCTAATAAGCCTAATACCTACTATAGTAACTATAATAAGCTTAAAGTATAGTTACTCTAAGTTAACTAATACTTTTACCTTAAAGGAGATAAGATTAAAGATAAGAATAAAGTTATTTAGGCCTCTACCTTCTTCTAAGGAGACGTAGAAAAATAAGCTAACTTATTTATCTAATACTATATAGATAATACTATTATTAATAGAGGTAATAAAGACCTTATTAAAGATTAGGCTATATTTAAAACTAAGATATAAGAAGTATTCTTACTATTTAAAGAATCTATAATCGCTAAGTAGAAGATTTAGAAGTTATAATAAATTTACTCTACTACTAACTATATAACTAAATTCTAGTAGTACTAGATAGTTATTAAATAGGACGATAACACTTTAATATAGATATACTAATAAGGTCTTAAACTAACTATATATAAGGAACTAATAAGGAGTAGATCTAGTCTTAATATACTTAATAAACTTATAGCTAAAGCTATTTAAGTTAATAATAAACTCTATAAGCTAGTACTAAAAGAATAACTCTTTACTTAAGGGAATTACGTAACCTATAAAATAAACACTTAATTATAATAACCCTTTTAATATTTATACCCTAATTAGGGATATTAGTAAAGCTATATACCTTAGATCTTAGGCTAATATAGAACTAATAGGCTAGAGCCTATATATCTAGATAATATTAATAAGGGACCTAGAAAGCTAAAGTTTCTATATAATAAGGGTAATAAGAAGAAGTTTACTTATTATACTTATAGTAAAGAAGGCTATATAAAATAGGACTACTAAAGCTAAGGTAAAGTAACTTAATAAATTAATATTATTTACTATATAGTACCTAGTAATAACTTAGAGGAAAAGTAGAACGTAATTACCTAACCTATAATAATTAGGGTTAAGGGAGAAAACTAAGACTTTATTAAAGGACTTAATAACCTAATAATTACTAAACTAGAAGATACCTCTTTAGATAATAACTTTAACTTAGAACTCTATAAAGATATAGAGGTAGTTAAGATTAACTAAACTAAGTTTAGATATATAGCTATATTCTAGGTAAAGAACTAACTAGTAATACTATATATACTAGAAGAATAGCTAAAGACTTTAGTGTTTTAGATTAATTAGCTACTCTAATACCTTAATAAACTACCTATTAAGTACGTTTATAAAATACTAAATATTATAGTAGCTATATAATAAGATTTTTACTATCTCTTATAGGAAGTAGAGTAAGATAAGGAAAACCTTTTAGCTAAGATAGTAAGGTTCCTACCTACACCTAATAAGCTAGAATAGATTAATAAGGTAATTAAGGCTAAGGTTAGATATAATAACTTAGGTAAAAAAGTTAATATCCTACTAAGGTAGCTTAGTAAGCCTAAGGTTACCTTTAATTATACTAAGGACGACTTTTATAGTTAATTTAAGAAGTATAGCTAATACCTAAACTTATATAAAGAAGCTAGTATAAGAGGCTTTAACCCTAAAGCTCTCTTCTAATAGGAAGTAGAAGCTAAGGTATTATAGGAAGAACCTACTACTTAACTCTTAAATAGAGAATAATAACTATTCTATAAAGAAGTTAAATAATATAGTAGCCCCTATATAATACTAATAATAGAATAGGAATAAAACTCTTATAGCTTCTAGAAGTAAGACTTAGACCTAGAAGAATAATAGAAGCGTAATAACGCTAAAAGGAAGCGTAAAACTAATATATACTATTAGCTTAACCTAAGGAACCCCTTATATAATAAGATAAGCTAGATAGTATATCTATATAACTTATATATAATTTATTACTTAGATAAGGCTAGTTTAGGATTCTTTCTATATAAGTTTATAGGAATACTAATATATATTTACTAATAGTATAACTATCTAAAGGATATATACGTAATTTACTTATAAGATAAAAGGTATAGCTTATACTTTTATAAATATAATAATCTATAAGAGACTCTATAAATATATATAATATAGTAGATAACTATAGAGGATAGAACTAGTATATAAGAGTATAACTAGCCCTTATAGTATATATATCTTAATATTAAATATAAATAATATATTATTATAAAGAAATTCTATAGGTATAGTTAGTAGTCTTTTTTAGATAGACACCTAATACACCTAGAACTACTAAGGAGATTAATAGTATAAACTCCTTAATACTCCTTAAGCTTACTATATAGCTTAATAGATAATAGATATAGGTATTAGTAGATTTAGGATCCTAAGTAAGCTATATTTCTACTTAAGTAACCTCTTTAGCTAGACTAAAGCTACTAAGGAAAGATAATAGCTATATACTATATATTACTAATAGTTAGCCTATACTAAGTAAGACTAAGATTACCTATAAGGTTACTAGAGTAACGCTTAGTATCTAAGATTACTAAGAGAAGATAAACTTAGACGTCTTTAGACTAGCTACTTATAATATTATATTAGGACTTCCTTAGTTATAAGAATATAACTTATATATTAACTAGAAGTTAAAGATATTCTTATTTAAGTACTATAGATTAGACGTAACTATAAGCTAGCCTACGTATCTAATAACTATAATAGTAGATAAGAGGAAGATTAATAATATTACTAAAGGAAAGTAAACCTTATATAAGAATAGCCTTAGGAAAAGAGGGTTTAACTTAATAAATACTAGTAAGGCACCCTTAGATTACTAAGTTAGAGTTTTAGAGAAACGCGTAACTCTAGATATCTTATAAGAGTATAAAGAATTTTAGTACCTCTTTATAGAAGTAGTAGATAGTAAAGCCTTACTAAAGTACTAACCTTAAGACTATAAGATTATCTTAGAAGAAGGGAAGACTCTACCTTTTAGGCTAATATATTAACTATTAGAGATAGAACTTAAGATACTAAGAGAAAAGCTAAACTAAGACTTAAAGAAAGGCTATATAAGACTTTCTATATTACTAGTAGGATTCCTAATACTCTTTATACTAAAGAAGAAGGGACTACTTAAGATATACGTAGACTACTATAAGCTTAATAATATTATAGTAAAGAATTAATACCTACTACTAAATATTATAGAACTTTAGGATTAATTATCTTAAGCTAAGGTTTTTATAGTACTAAACCTATAAGATAGATACTACCTTATTAGGATTAAGAAAGGTAAAGAATAGAAGATAGTATTTTATATAAGATATAGATACTATAAATATATAGTTATACTATTTAGACTTATAAACGTACTAGTAATATTTTAGGAACTTATTAATAATATGTTAAGAGTATACCTAGATATCTTTATTATTATATACTTAGATAATATTCTTATTTACTCTAAAAATATAGAAGACTACGTTAAATATATCTATATAGTACTAAGGTGCTTAGAGAAGTTTAACCTTTAACTAAAGCTAGAGAAGTATAAATTCTATAAAAATAAAGTCGCCTTCTTAGGGTATATAGTAGGAGCTAATAAAGTATAAATAAGTAAAGATAAGATTAAGATAGTTAAGGAATAGCTATAACCTAAGATAATTAAAGATATATAGTCTTTCTTAAGATTTCTAAACTTTAACTAATAGTTTATTAAAGACTTTTTAAAGATTACTATCCCTTTAACTAGACTTATAAGGAAAGATATACCTTTTAAATAGAGTAAGGAAGCTAAAGACGCCTTCTAAACGCTTAAGAAAGTAAGTATTAAACTACCTTACTTCTATATATTTATAGTAGGATATAAACTACGCTTTAAAATAAATATATTAGACCTTACACTAAGAGGATATACTAGTATATATATTAATAGAAAATAGTATCTTATTACTTACTATTCTCGTAAGTTTATAGTAGCTAAAGAAAATTATAATATCTATAATAAGGAACTACTAGCTATTATAGTATACCTTAAGTATTAAAGAGTATACGCTAAAAGCTATTTAGAACTTATAATATTTATAAATTATAAGAACTTAGTTAACTTTATAATAACTAAAGTACTTAACTAATAATAAGTAAGATAGTTAAAAGAACTAAGATAGTATAAGTTTAAGATTATATATATACTAAGAAAAGATAATAGTAGAGTAGACGCTCTTAGCTATTAATATAATATTATAGGAACTAAGTTAATTACT
Organism: Alternaria solani; assembly: GCA_002952155.1. NCBI lineage: Eukaryota > Fungi > Ascomycota > Dothideomycetes > Pleosporales > Pleosporaceae > Alternaria > Alternaria solani. Next base: position 30,897 of record CP022030.1, on the reverse strand, counting down.
AATTCTATATTACTTAAGATTAATAAAGACAGATTACTAAGACCTACTAAGATACTAAACTAAATTATAAAGATTACTAGTAAAGTACTAGAAGAATTATAGGAAGTAATTATTAGATAATACTATAATAACTCTACGTATAGTTACCCTAGTATTATATAAATAATAGAACTTATTAAGTAAAATTATAAGTTTCTAAATATAAAGGATAAGATTACTACCTTTATTACTAAGTGCGTAGACTATTAGAAGAATAAATATAGTACCTACGTACTATATAAAGAAATATAAGTAATAGAACTACTTAATATACTATAGTTAGATATCTCTATAAACTTTATTATAGGCTTACTAGTCTTAAGAGACCCTATTACTAAAGTATCTTATAACGTAATTCTTATAGTAGTAGATAGATTTACTAAGTAAGTAGAGTATATTACTTTTTAAAAAGACTATATAGTAGTATAGCTTACGTATATTATCTAAGATAGAATTATTTAATATTATAGTATACTAAAGTTAATTATTAGTAATAAAGATAAGCTCTTTATATTAAACTTTTAGATAATATTACTTACTACGATTAGAACTAAGAAGAAGCTATTAATAGCTTATTATCTATAGATAAATAGATAGACTAAACGAATAAACTATATAATAAAAGTTTACTTATAGATCTATATTAACTACTAGTAAGATAACTAGGTATTACTATTACTTATAGTATAGATAGTATATAATAATAAGCTTTTAGAGTCTATAAGATAGACTTTATTCTACGCGAATTATAGGAGACACCTAAATCTCTTTATATAAATATTTCTTAGTTAGAAGATAGAAGTAGCTATTACTATAGCTAATAAGCTAAAGATAGTATATAAGTAACTTAAATAAGTACTTAAGAAGGCTTAACACTAAAGTATCTCTTATATTAATAAGAAATAAAAAATAGCACCTTAGCTAAAGAAAGGGGATAAAGTTTATTTACTTATAAAGAATCTCTACACTAAGTAACTAAGTAAAGGGCTTAATAACGTTAAGGTTAGACTATTTTTAATTCTAAACTAGAAGGGACTAGTTACTTATATACTTAACCTTCTAGCTAATATAAAAATCTACCTATAATTCTATATTAATATATTAGAACTAGTAGACCTAAGAATACTACTTTAGAAAACCTTTTATTTTAAGATAGAAGAAGATAATATCTTTAAAGTTAAGAAGATTCTTATATACTATAATAGTAATAATAGTACTAAATACCTAGTTAAATAGTTAGACTACCTAAGTAGTAAAAATATATAAGAACTAGATATAAACCTTATAAACTATTAACTATACCTTTAGAAGTACTATACCTAGTAATAGAAGTATTAATTAAGCTTATTATAGCCTATATAATAGGCGAAAACTCTATACTAATAGATGCTATAGGATAATTTATTTCCTATACTACCTTAGTTTTACTAGCCGCCTCTATATTTATAGTAAGATATAGCGCCTTCTTATGTACCTACTCTTCTACCTACTTTAGAATTTTCTTATTTTATAATAAACGTAAAATTACTATTACTAATAATTTTCTTATCTTTATCTACTTTCTTTTAATATTTATTACGCGTTTAATCTAAGGACTCCTAAGATATATTTATATATATATACCCTAACTAAGTATACTTAGTATATTTTAGATAAGAATTAGGTATAACGTAATAAATCTTACCTTTAAGAAAATAATAGTTATAAGGTGTTTTAGTAGGATAGTTAACTTAAATAATCTTAGAGCTAAGGCGTAAGTAACGTTAAGTAGAAGAAGATATAATAATTACCTTACTTATAATATAGGGTAAACCTTAGTTAATAATAGAAACTATAAATTAGTTATATAATTTAAGGATAAATCCCTAGAGGAGGAGGATAGTATTATAATCTACGCCTAGAAGGAGATAAGGTAAGCGTAATACCTTTAGAGGATTAAGTAGCGTAGTTAAAGGATTATAGTATAGCTACTATACCCTAATTACGTAACTACTTAGTAGTAAGTAAGATATACTAGTCTAGTTATAAGTACTTAGTAATAAGTAAGACTAGTTAGCTAATAACTATAGCTATATACTATATTACTTATTAGTAAGCACTTATACTTAGTACTAAGCGTGATATAATAACTCTTATTAAGTATATAGCTTAGATACTAAACCCCTCTAGCTTAGTATATTTAACTTTATATAAGACTCTAGTATTTAATCTAAAGATTATACTTTATTCTTATATAACCCTATAATATTATATTAATCTTCTAATTATACTATTATACCCCCTTATCTATTACACTTACTTATTCCTAAGAACTAACTCTTAGGACTACTAAGGTAGACCTTTACACTAGACTACTAGTTTCCTATAGTACTACTTATTATTATACTATAAGTAATTATAGAAATAGTATTAGTATTTTAGCTATAGTTACTTATAAATACTATATAAAGTAGAATTTAGAGTATTAGATATTATTATTAAAGAAAGAGTATAGGAATTATTATAAGAATAAGATAAAGAGCTATATCTTAGTAGAGGTCCCTCCTTTAGATTATTTAAAGTTAGATTAAGAGCTAGCTTAGTTAGAATAATAAGAGTTTAAAGTAGATATAGTAAAGTTAACTATACTTAAATTATTATTAACTATATATATAAAAAAGAATTATTTATAGAAGTAATAGAAGTTATTAGTATATTATAAATAGAAATTAATAGAAGAGTTAAAGAAGTTTATAAATAAGATTAAAGCTTTAGAAGCTATAGAGGATATTAACTATAAGGTTAAAGTCTTAGAAAGTAGTTTAATACTAAGTACTTTAGTATTAGATTAAAGTACTTTCTCTTTAACTTATCTTAAAAGTAATCTTACTTTTAATAACTTTCTTACTAAGTTAAATAGTAATCCTAAAAGTATAGTTAGTAGTTTATAAGGTTTATATTTAGTTCTTATATATTTTTATTACTTAGATAGCCTAACTATTTAACTAAGTATTTAGTACTATTATTATTATTATAGTATATAAGAATTTTCTTAACTTTAAAGATATTATCTTCTTCTATTTTAAAATTAAAGGTTTTCTAAAGTAGTATCCTTAGATCTACTAGTTCTAATAAGTTAATATAAAATCTAAAGTAGATTTTTATATTAGCTAGAAAGTTAAGTATATAAGTAACTAGTCCTATTTAGTTTAGAATTAAAAATAGTTTAACTTTAATATTATTAAGTTCTTTACTTAGTTACTTAGTGTAGAGATTCTTTATAAGTAAAAAAAATTTATCCCCCTTCTTTAACTAAGGTACTATTTTTTATTTCTTATTAATATATAAAATACTTTAGTATTAGGCTTTCTTAAGTACTTACTTAAGTTACTTATATATTATCTTTAGTTTATTAGCTATAGTAATAGCTACTTCTATTTTCTAACTAAGAAATATTTATATAAAGAGATTTAAGTATCTCTTATAATTTATATAGAATAGAGTTTATCTTATAGACTCTAAAAGCTTATTATTATATACTATCTATACTATAGGTAGTAATAATACTTAGTTATTTTATTAATAATTAATATAGATCTATAAGTAAGCTTTTATTATATAGTTTATTTATTTAGTCTATCTATTTATCTATAGATAATAAGCTATTAATAGCTTCTTCTTAGTTCTAATTGTAGTAAGTAATATTATCTAAAAGTTTAATATAAAGAGCTTATCTCTATTACTAATAATTAACTTTAGTATACTATAATATTAAATAATTCTATCTTAGATAATATACGTAAGCTATACTACTATATAGTCTTTTTAAAAGGTAATATACTCTACTTACTTAGTAAATCTATCTACTACTATAAGAATTACGTTATAAGATACTTTAGTAATAGGGTCTCTTAAGACTAGTAAGCCTATAATAAAGTTTATAGAGATATCTAACTATAGTATATTAAGTAGTTCTATTACTTATATTTCTCTATATAGTACGTAGGTACTATATTTATTCTTCTAATAGTCTACGCACTTAGTAATAAAGGTAGTAATCTTATCCTTTATATTTAGAAACTTATAATTTTACTTAATAAGTTCTATTATTTATCTAATACTAAGGTAACTATACGTAGAGTTATTATAGTATTATCTAATAATTACTTCCTATAATTCTTCTAGTACTTTACTAGTAATCTTTATAATTTAGTTTAGTATCTTAGTAGGTCTTAGTAATCTATCTTTATTAATCTTAAGTAATATAGAATTAGTAATTAACTTAGTTCCTATAATATTATATTAATAGCTAAGAGCGTCTACTCTACTATTATCTTTTCTTAGTATATATATAATCTTAAACTTATACTATCTTAGTTCTTTTAACTATCTTACTTATTATTAGTTAAGTACTTTAGTTATTATAAAGTTAACTAAGTTCTTATAATTTATAAATATTATAAGTTCTAAATAGCTTTTAGCGTATACTCTCTAATACTTAAGGTATATTATAATAGCTAGTAGTTCCTTATTATAGATATTATAATTTTCTTTAGCTACTATAAACTTATAAGAATAGTAAGTAATAAGATACTATTTTCTATTAATATATATACTAGTGTATCCTCTTAGTGTAAGGTCTAATATATTTATTTTAAAGCGTAGTTTATATCCTACTATAAATATATAGAAGTAAGGTAGTTTAATACTTACTTTCTTAAGCGTCTAGAAGGTGTCTTTAGCTTCCTTACTCTATTTAAAAGGTATATCTTTCTTTATAAGTCTAGTTAAAGGGATAGTAATCTTTAAAAAGTCTTTAATAAACTATTAGTTAAAGTTTAGAAATCCTAAGAAAGACTATATATCTTTAACTATTTTAGGTTATAGCTATTCCTTAACTATCTTAATCTTATTATTACTTATTTATACTTTATTAGCTCCTACTATATATCCTAAGAAGGTAACCTTATTTTTATAGAACTTATACTTCTTTAGCTTTAGTTAGAGGTTAAACGTCTCTAAGTACCTTAGTACTATATAAATATATTTAACGTAGTCTTCTATATTTTTAGAGTAGATAAGAATATTATCTAAGTATATAATAATAAAGATATCTAAGTATACTCTTAATATATTATTAATAAGTTCTTAAAATATTACTAAGGCGTTTATAAGCCTAAATAGTATAATAGTATATTTATAGTATCTATATCTTATATAAAATACTATCTTCTATTCTTTACCTTTCTTAATCTTAATAAAGTAGTATCTATCTTATAAGTTTAGTACTATAAAGACCTTAGCTTAAGATAATTAATCTTATAGTTTTATAATATTTAGTAGTAAGTAATAATTTTTTACTATAATATTATTAAGCTTATCGTAGTTAATATATATCCTTAGTAGTTCTTTCTTCTTTAGTATAAAGAGTATTAGGAATCTTATTAGTAATATAAAAGGTTTTATATAGCCTTTCTTTAAGTCTTAGTTTAGCTTTTCTCTTAGTATCTTAAGTTCTATCTTTAATAGTTAATATATTAGCTTAAAGGGGAGAGTCTTCTCTTCTTCTAAGATAATTTTATAGTCCTAAGGTTAGTACTTTAGTAAGGCTTTACTATCTAATACTTTTATAAAAAGGTACTAAAATTCTTTATATTCTTCTAAAATATTTAGAGTTATACGTTTCTCTAAAACTCTAACTTATTAATCTAAGAGTACTTTTTTAGTATTTATTAAGTTAAACCCTTATTACTTAAGGCTATTCTTATATAAGGTTAACTTTCCTTTAGTAATATTATTAATCTTCCTCTTATCTACTATTATAGTTATTAAATACGTAGGCTAGCTTATAGTTACGTCTATTCTATAGTACTTAAATAAAAATATCTTTAACTTCTAGTTAATATATAAGTTATATTCTTATAACTAAAGAAGTCTAAATATAATATTATAAGTAGCTAATCTAAAGATATCTAGGTTTATCTTCTCTTAGTAATCTTAAATACTAAGTATTACTTTAGTAACTTTATAGCTAATCTTAGTCTTACCTAGTATAAGCTAACTATTAGTAATATATAGTATATAGCTATTATCTTTCCTTAGTAGCTTTAGTTTAGCTAAAGAGGCTACTTAAGTAGAAATATAGCTTACTTAAGATCCTAAATCTACTAATACTTATATTTAGTATCTATTAAGCTATATATTAAGCTTAAGGAGTATTAAGGAGTTAATATTATTTATCTCCTTAGTAGTTCTAGGTATATTAAATACTTATCTAAAAAAGACTACTAGCTATAACTATAGAACTTCTTTATAATAATATATTATTTATATTCTATATTAAGGTACGTATACTATAAGGGCTAATTATACTCCTATATAATAGTTCTATCCTTTATAGTTATCTACTATATTATATATATCTATAGGGTTTCTTATAGATTATTATATCTATAGAAGTATAAGCTATATTATTTATTTTATAAGTAAATTATATATATATCTTTTAGGTAGTTATACTATTAAAAGATATATATTAGTATTCCTATAAACTTATATAAAAAGAATTATAAACTAGCCTTATCTAAGTAATAGATTATATATAAGTTATATAAATATACTATTTAGCTTATCTTATAATATAAGGGGTTCCTTAGATTAAGCTAATAATAGGTTTTAGTTTTATACTTTCTCTAAGTATTATTATACTTCTATTATTATTTTAGGGTTAAGTCTTTCCTCTAGAAGCTATAAGAGGTTTATTCCTATTCTATTATTAGTACTTTATAAAGGCTACTATATTATTTAACTTCTTAATAAAATAATTATTATTCTTCTTTTAAGAGTTTATAAGTAAGTTCTTCTTATAATACTTTTACTTTTACTTCTTATTAGAATAGAGCTTTAGGGTTAAAGCCTTATTTACTAGCTTCCTTATATAGGTTTAAGTACTAGCTATACTTCTTAAACTAACTATAAAAGTTATTCTTAGTATAATTAAAAGTAACCTTAGGCTTACTAAGCTACTTTAGTAGGATATTAACCTTTTTACCTAAGCTATTATATCTAACTTTAGTTTTAATTACTTTATAAATCTATTCTAATTTACTAGGTATAAGTAGGAACCTTACTATCTTAGCTAAAAGGTTCTTCTTATCTTACTCTACTTCTTATAAGAGATAGTAAAAATCTTATTATATAGCTACTATAATATTTAGTATTTTATAAGTATACTTAATAGGTAGTTTATTAAAGTATTAGAGTAGCTAGTTAATCTAAGATACTAGTATCTTTAGCTATTCTTTTAGTATATATAGTATTACTAGTTAATTCCTTACTTAGAATATAGCTATATATCTAAACTTAGTTTTATTAATATTAACTACCTCTATATCTTTATAGAGTTCTAAGTTAGAGTTATTATTTAATAAGGTATTATCTAGTCTAGTAATTATTAGGTTACTAAGTCCTTTAATAAAGTCTTAGTTTTCTCTTTTAACCCTAATTATTATAGGTTAAGTAATTATATTTTATTTTTCCTTTAGGTTATTACTAAGTACTACGTAGTAAATAATATTAATTTATTAAGTTACCTTACTTTAGCTTTAGTAGTCCTATTTTATATAATTTTCCTTACTATAAGTATAATAAGTAAACTTCTTCTTATTATCTTTATTATATAAAAACTTTAGCTTTCTAAGTCTTTTATTAATATTATTTAAGTATATAGGCTTAGGCCTATTAGTCCTATATTAGCCTAAGATCTAAGGTATATAGCTTTATTAACGTCCTTAATTAGGGTATAAATATTAAAAGGGTTATTATAATTAAATATTTATTTTAAGGGTTATATAAATCCCTTATATAAAGAGTCTTTCCTTTAGCTATAACTTATAGAGTTTATTATCTACTTAAATAGCTTTAGCTATAAGTTTATTAAGTATAGTAAAGAGAGCTCTACTTCTTATAAGTTCCTTATATATAGTTAATTTAAGATCTTATTAATATATTTATATTAAAGCGTTATTATCTTATTTAATAACTATCTAGTACTACTAGAATTTAGTTATATAGTTAGGAGTAGATTTAGTTTATTATAATTCTTATATCTTTTACTTAGTAATTACTAACTCCTTAAGAGGTAAGAAGACTTCTTATATCTTCTTCTTAAAGTTATCCTAATTATTAATAAGATTAGTATTCTCTTAATTATTAATATTATTATTTATATAGTATTAAAGGATAAGGTTAACCTATTTCTTAGCGTATCTATATATAAAGGTAGAGGCTTAGATAACTTAGTCCTTATTACTTATCTTATCTCCTTTAATATAAAAATAATAGTTTACTTAGAAGATCTAGGTCTTAAGCTTACTATAGTCTTTATAATAGAGATTTAGCTTATTAGTATATCTTAAGGTTCCTCTATTAGTATAGGATTTAGTAAGGGTATTTATTATAGTATTACTTATCTTAAAGGTATTTAAAGTATAAAGGTTTACCTTAGTAGTCCTAAAAGTTATTCTTAAGAATAAGTAAGTATAATAGATAGGGAGGTATAATAGTATAATTAGAAGATTAATATAATATTATAAGGAGTTATATAAGAATAAAGTATAATCCTTAAATTAAATACTAGAGTCTTATATAAAGTTAAATATACTAAGCTATAAGGGTTTAGTATCTAAGTTATATACTTAGTAAGTATAGTAATATCCTATATATATCTTATATTATCCTATACGTAGTATATTATAGGACTATATAGTATATTATAAGATATATATAACTTATCTTATAAAGGCTTTCTACTAAGGCTATAAGATTATATACCTACTATAAGGTAGTGTTATTTATTAGTATATAAAGGGTAAGCCTTTATTTTAGTTACTTAGGGTCTCTCTTTATTACTAGCCTTTATATATAGTTAGTACTCCTCCTCTCTTAAGTTTATAATAATACCTTACTTACTACTACTCTTACTAATTACTTTAGTAGTAGTAGTAAGGGTTTAACTTATAAAGTTATTAATAGCTATATATATAAGAGTACTAGTAATATCTTAAGTATATAACCTAGAGTTATAATTTAATATAACTATAAGGTAAACTAAGTTCTAATCTTTTATAGTAATTAAATAGGGCTTAAGAAGATTAGTTAAGAAGGTTAGTTTAATACTAACTAATACTATTTAATCTTTTACTTTACTAATAATATTATATAGCCTATATAGTATAGGAGATTTAGTATTACTAGTAATATTAAGGTTAGGTAATACTAAAGCTTATTATCTTATAGTATATTAAAGAGTTTATAAGTATAGAGGTTATATATCTATTTTCTAGTTATCTAAATCTACTTAGTAAGATAACTATATCTACCTTTACTACCCTTTATAAGGCTACTAAGGAAATATATATAAAGCTTTAGATTAGTATATATATAGTTATAGTATTAGTCTAGTATTAAACTAACTTTCTTAGCTACTAAGGTTATAGTTAACTATTAGTATACTACTACTACTAGTCTTAAGGATATAGCTAATACCTTTAAGGTAGCTAAGTTACTAAGCGCTTACCTAAAGCTCTTAGAAGAATATATCTTCTAATATACTTAGGTTATTATAAGGTATTATAAGTCTTTAGGCTTATAGTATATAGTTCTTATAAGTATTTATACTATTTACTTTTTAGTTTTATAATCTAGCTCTTAGTTAGTAATAAGAATAATAAAGATATTATTTAGCTATAAATAATATAGCTTACTTTATACTACTATTTTAGTTTTTATAAAATAAAAAGTTTATATAACTTATATTAAGTACTTATTCCTAATAGAGCTTTAGATATAAAACTCTTTACTATATTTTAATACTTTAACTACTACCTATAATAATAAGATAATAACTTAGGAATTAGGGAGTAAGGTAATAGTAATACTTAACCTTAGCTATATAAAATTTTTAATACTATAGTAATAGATAAGGCTAAAGTTAAAGCTAAATAGCTATTATAAGGCCTATACTTACTATAAGTTAATAATAAGCTTTTATAACTCTAAAATAAAGAGCTTTATACTAAGATTAACCTTATTAAGAAGTAGTTAACTAAGTCTATAATACTAGCTATATAAGATAGTAATAAGTAGTATAGTAGTACTATATTCTATAGCCTATAAAAGCTTACTAGTAAGTATATATATAAAGCTACTAAACTAAATAAAGCTATATAACTATAACTCTAAAAAACTTATAATAAAGAGGTAAGAGTAGTAGTAATAGCTTATAAGAAGTAAGTTTAAGAAGCTATAAAGGTAGCTTAATAATAAGCTAAAATAAAGTATAATTATAAGTATTAATAGTATACTAAGGAACTAGCTATATAATAGGCGCTTAAAAAGTAGTAATAATAAGCTATAACTACTTAAAAAAGTTATAATATAGTAAATATATATAAGTAAAAAGCTTTATATAAAGTAGTAAAAAATCTAATAAACTATTATTATATTATTACTATATTACGTTAAGTTAACGCTAGTCTACTAGTAGTATCCCCCCTACTTAAAAATAGTGCGTACGGCCGCTAAATTAAGACGCTAGTAAGATATAAGTAGTATAAACGCTGCAGTAGTGTCTATATATTAATACCCTAGAAAATCTTATAATAATAGCTTTTATAAGTAGCTTAATAACCTTATCTTTTTGTCGTCTAATCTTGTTGTTAGTGGCTCGTCACGCGAAGTGGCTCGTCACGCGAAGTGGCTCGTCGCGCGAAGTGGCTCGTCACGCGCACGGGCACTATAGAAGAACGCTTTTAAAAGCGGGTATGCCCGGATAGATGTATCCGTCATCTCCATCCTACACAGGAGCACACCTTCAGTAATCCAAGCTCATCGGTACGGTCCGAACCATTTCCTACATAGGGCAAAGTGAAAGAGAAGCTGTTCGTCAGACGTCTGGCGAAGGATTCAGAGCTAGCCGATAGCTTGCATAGTGATCCCCACACACGAGCAGAAGGCCAGTCTGGATTCATCCTTCGATCTTAGAGCTTAGGGCGAAGAAGATGCCGTGAGAACAAGTTGGACAAGTCTGATAGGATAGAAAGATACGAGACGATGATGGTAAACCGTTATGGGCTCGCAGGCCGTCTAATCGAACGGATACACATCGCAAGTACACATCGTTCTCTGTACCACCACAGACTCCTCATTGCTTCCTCGACAGCTCTCCCGCGTACCGCATATTTCCGGCCGAGAACAGGGATAAGGACTCTTAGTTGAAAGAAGTCGAGGTATCACTAAAAGACGTACTGCACCTCGGCGCAGATAACAGGGTCGGGTGACGCGTACATTCAGTCTTGGTGTTGCGCACGATGCAACCTCCTTTCTGACGCATGGTCACTGAAACCTGCAAGTTCGAACGGCCCATAGTTTCTGCAACGGAAACTTGGGCGCAAGAGAGGAGGAGATGGTGTGCTCAAAGACAAGATGTCAGCGTCGGGTGCATCTCAAACACGGCGATATCTCTGAAAGAAGATTAGTTATGGCACTATGCGAAAAACAGACGACCTAAACATCTGTTGCTCGTTATAGAGGCAGAGTGGACTGCTATGCTCAGATGCGCTGAATGGGATCAACACACATCAAACAAACGAAATCTAATCATCAACGAAGGCATCGTTCACTACGAAGAAATCGGGAGCGGGAGCAACCGCAATCCGGTGCCAGTGTCTATATCGGAGATGTTCTGCACATAACGTTATGCAAGGCTAGCGGCTCGGATGTGCTCAAGTTCCGAACGTTATGCCAAGTCTCGAACCCTTGCAGAGTCTCGTGGTTGTTGATCGGGCCCACATACCACTCAAAGCGAAACAGTGAATGCGAAATATACCTAGGTTGCCATCGGTAGTCCTTGGACGTCATGGACAAGGAGAGAAGAAACAGGGACTCGGTATCGAGAGCAGGCTTGGTCTGTGGTATATATTACATTGCCTTCTGCTGTGCTGGGAAGTCATCTCGTTGTCATCCCACACCTCAGCTTTCGGAGTTTGTCTTGTGTGTTGAAACCAGGATTTCTGCCTTGATTACGATTTTCCAGCTCAACCAAGATTCTGCATCGCTTCTATCGTCGCGATTGCCATGTCGCTCCATCAGTCTTTCGCTGCTATGTGGCTGTTTCTTGGAATTGTACGTTTCTCTGTCTTACTTTCACAGCTATCTTCTCACCGTCTCTCTAGGGCGTGGTCTACACGCTGGGTCTTGCAATTTATAGACTTTATTTCCACCCTCTCCGTAGAATCCCTGGACCAAAGCACTATGCTGTCTCCGGACTTCCACTGGCCATCGAGAATAACATGAAAGGTCTTTTCGCGAAAAAAAAGGTTCTTCGACTTCATGAGAAGCACGGTGACATAGTCCGGATCGGTCCCAATCACTTGTCAGTAGACGGCAACATAGGATGGAATGAGATCTTCGGGCATAGCCGTGGCAATAAACCTGAGTTTTCTCACTGGGACGATTTCTATCAGATCGGAGACAAGTCGAACCAATCTCTTTTCCCAGCGGATAGAGAGTCGCACCGACGGCAGCGCCGCCTCCTGGCGCATGCATTCTCCGATGCTGCCATCAAGGAGCAGGAAACGTTGATCAAGCAGTACGTTGACAAGCTCTTTGTGCAGCTACGGAAACGGGCCGCGCTGCAAGAACCGACAGACATGCTCAAATGGTACAACTTCACGACCTTCGATATCATTGGGGATCTAGCCTTCGGAGAACCATTCAATTGTCTTGACGACGGTGAATATCATCCCTGGATCTCCCTGATATTCGCCAGCGTTAAAGCTGGTTGTGGAGTACTTGGCTTGCTGAGGATGCCTTTGCTTCGTTGGATGATACCGTTCGCAGTATCTAAAGAAGACAGACAGAAGAGCCTTGATCATAAGGCATTGGCCAGAGAGAAAACGGAGCGCAGAATGGCCCTTGGCTCAACACCTCATGGCCGGAAAGATTTCATGACGTACATCCTTCGTCACAACGATGAGAAAGGCATGACCCATGAGGAAATTTTAGGAAACTCGGATGCTTTGATAGTAGCTGGTAGCGAGACCACGGCAACTGCACTTTCCGGGTTGACCTACTGGATCACAACGAATCCGCAAGCCTTGAAGAATCTTCAGGACGAGGTCAGAGCGGCTTTCAGCACCGAGGAGGAAATTACGATAGTTTCTACCGGGCAACTCAAGTACTTGAGTGCCTGTATCGAAGAAGCTATGCGGCTGTATCCACCAGAGATGGAGACGCCACCGCGTATCTCTCCCGGGGAATACATAAACGGCCGTTATATTCCTCAAGGTGTAAGTTGTATTCTACCATTAGTCTCGCACTACTCTGCTTCTGTTCCATCATCTACGCAATCGTCATACGAGATCACGAATGCTGCATCGATCGAACACTAACGAACCCTCTAGACTTTCATCACAATTTACCAATGGGCGACCCACCACAACCCCAAGAACTTCTCTCTGCCAGAAACCTTCAGCCCGGAGCGATGGCTCAGTCCCGATCATCCCTTGTACGACCCGCAGTTTAGTGCAGATAGGAAAGCAGCATTCCAGCCTTTCTCTTATGGCCCACGAAACTGCATCGGCAAGAATCTTGCATACGCTGAGCTGCGCCTCATTGCTGCTCGCTTCTTCTGGAACTTCGACATTGCATTGCATCCGGAAAGTGTTGGCTGGCCAGATAAGCAGAAGGTGTTCATACTTTGGGAGAAGGTTCCGTTGATGGTCCAGCTGAAGCAAGCTGTCCGGGGTTAGGCTGATCTGCAATGGTCTTTGCTAGGATGACTTGCTGCCGCTCTGTTTGATACGATAGAGCGCATTAGGTATATCATATAACTATACGACTACGGTTTCTCGCATTAGTAAGGCGCAATGTTGTAAGACAACGCGGTAGTGTTCTTAGCTAAGTAGCTAGTATAGAGATAATACAGAAAGCATGCTCGTATATCACGAATGTATGTTATCAACAAATGCCTTTACATCGGAGAACACTAGCTTTCCGCATATCGTGATATAACTTATGTACAGACGACATAACATTCTTTTATAAAGAACTGTCTTGTTCTATAGCGCACTAAATAGATTAAAAGGTATTATGTAAGACGAGAATACCTTTTAGGAAGAAAGTTTAGTAGCGACAAGTATTACGATACAGAGAGTAAACAATAATAGGGTAGGATTAAGGTACAGACTACATCTACTTAGCAGGAAACTTATTTTGCTAACTTATAGCTACAGTTCTGCTATCACTATGGACACACACGAGCTACCTATCGCGTGCGAGCTTACGACATCGTCTATAATATTTCGCCTTCCCCTGCCTTAACGCAGACGATCTCGACGAGGTTTCGCAACCACGGCGGTACGCACAAGATGATTTTTTCGCTTTCCAAGGCTATGATTTGCTACTGGAGGAGGTTCACTAGATAAATGCGTGGGTGGTAAGTAGTACGAAGTTCCTCGAAGGAGCACCTTGTCAGCTACCGCGTCTAGAAAGCATCTCCCGTATCATAAAAGATTCCCTGACTCGCTGTAGGTATGCAGACCGGGCGAGAATGGCATTGCATCATTGCAGGACCAAGTGCATGGTGTTTGAACAACACGATCTATACAATCATATTATGCAGCTGACCAGCCAACTTTACACCCATTAGCAGAAAGACTTCGAGGCGTAACACGAGATCAGCATTATCCAGGGTCTGCGACATTCTTCCTCTGTGAACGTCAGATTCGCTGGTGGTGCCTTGATAAATTCAATACGAAGTTTCCAGCCACCGAAGCGGGCTACCAACAGCAAGACACTTGTGAACGTCTTGACACTCTAGTGCCAAGAGCAGGGCATGGCCGAGTTACGTTTTGAGGGATTCGCATTAGCAAATGCGTTGGGACAGCAACCATAGCGAGTTTCGCGTATCGCACGCATTATATTAGCGGCCGTCGAGCTATGGAAGCTTACATGACATTCATCCGGTGGGCGTAAGCGGGTATTTGCGCACGCGTTGTCATTGGACGAGTGCCGGCTGATGACGAGCTGTGCCATGCTCAGGCACAACAACAGTTTTGGTCGCTGCGCCACCCTTTACTCGTACTGGACAACAACCTTGCGGCGCCTTGGTAGAAAGCTGAGAGTGATAAGGGTGTCGATTGTGGTAGTCTCGAAAATCAAGACATACCTCCACAGCGCACATCAATATCTTAGTCTCGACTGATCGCCGCCTACCCCAACAATCGCGGCATCATGACTCAGATGCAGCTGTCTTAGCGTCCCGATACTGACAGACAGGAGAGCGCGCTAACAAGTCTCGCTACTTCAGGCGTTCCCACAACACGAAGCCCGCTGCGCCACAGCCAGTACTACGCTCGCGACTTTGCCTATTCTTGGAAGCCATACTCGCGTAGTTGCTTCTACACAGCCATTGGCTTATGTTGTTTTTCTGGTGATGCATGCCTATCACAGCCTTGTGTAATAGGCGAAGCAAGCGGTTCAGGAGCGAGATCACGTACGCGAAGTATGGTGTGCCTCAGCTGCCCCACCACTACGCGCGCGATGATGACTACGACAGTGCCCGAAGAAATAGTGCCTCGTAGCGATACCGGGACGTTTGTTGTACGATCACCTGCAAGCATCTCCTTAGTCAGGAGTGACCACTGAAGACGCAGGCATTGCTAATCTCCCAGCTCTGTCTCCACTGTTTCGATACTCCGGCATGTCTTCCATGATGTCGTTCGGGACCTCGGGTTGCGAGAAAATCCTGTCTCTAAGCAACTGGCGGGCCTGAGTACTGTCTTCTCGCATCATGTTCCGAAAGGAGGATCGGCTGGGCAAAGTCCACGTAATGAGCACTATAGAGACGCTCGAAAGGGGTTTTAGGCATGGCGCGGCTGCGGTACTAGCAATATCACCTGGTGAAGGCTATGCGAGATTGCTCATCTCAGTCCAGGTAATTTACTATAAGGCAGACGTGAACGCACTTGTCAATACTCAACCCAGTGCGACATCTCTGATCAAGACTTTGCCGATACTATCCTCCATCTCTCTTTCATCACAGACTAACAGCTGCCATGCACATGTCATCTCTCATCCTCGGTGCTCTTGCGGGTGTCGGTCTTGTTAATGCTCGAGGCTCTTTCGAAAGCTGGCATCCGGCTAGGCCTGGAGAATGTACGTTCCAATCCGGCCACCTTTGCTTGACCCATGATGTCCAATGCTGACACTTCCCAGCGCGAGGTCCTTGTCCCATGCTGAACGCTTTGGCGAACCACGGCATCTTGCCCCGCGAAGGTCGCAACTTCACGCTTCCCACCATCAAGCACGCCCTCTCGACAGGCGTCAACTTTAGCGCCGAAATCGCAGAGATGTTGTACAACTTTGCGCTCACGACGAACCCAGGTCGGAATGCTACGACCTGGGGCCTGGACACACTGGGCAACCATAACATCTTGGAGCATGATGCCAGTTTGAGGTGAGTGCTTCCCTCCAAGTTCCAACACACCAGTGCCGGGGGGTACTTTATCTCGAGTATACCACTGACACGAATCGTCATTCAGTCGTTCCGACAAATTCTTCACTGGCGATGCCGTCTCTTTCAACGCCACCATATTCAACCAAACCCGCGCCCACTGGACCGACGATGTCATTACTATTCAGATGGCCGCCAACGCGCGCCTCGCCCGCATGGTCGACTCGGTGAAGTACAACCCCAAGTTCGCTTTGTCGGAGTTGGGCGGGGAATTTAGTGCAGGTGAAGGTGCCGGATACATGCTCGTGTTCGGCAACAAAACGGGGAAGACAGCAAGCAGAGACTTTGTAGAGTACCTTTTCGGTATGTGCCACGGCTATGTCGAGTGAATTAATGGGTGCTGATGATCGAACAGTAAACGAGCGCTTGCCGACAGAGATTGGCTGGACAGTCCCCAGTGAAGAAATCAGCCTTGACGATCTCTTTGGGTTCTCTGATGACATTTACGCCGCGACTTCATACGCCGCTCTGGAATCCAAGGCGGGTGTGGTGCGCAGGAGCGGTATGGTCGGAAAAGTTTTCTAGTCTCGAGTGTTGAATGATGTACATGACACAGTGTAAGGGATGAAAGGCGTTTCCTTGTAGATAGTATAGAATGCAGTGCAGTTCGGCAATGTAAAGCTTACTCGACGAGAGGCTCGTCATTACCTATCCGTAGCACGGCGCATTACTCCGTGGGCGTAGTCGTCGTGATTACACGAATGCGCTCACATGACCTTGGCATGATTGAGACATTGCGTGATGTCGGCGAGCGTCGTTGTGTCTTTGACATGACTATACCCGCGCGTGGCCCGATCTATTTGTACCAGTATCGTGAGTCTCACCACTTCTCGCCAGCATCCGGTGGAAGGTGTCGCAATGCCGATCGCATGTCCCTCTCGCATCGTTGGATACACTCTATAGTATTCCCTTGTGTGTTGAGATCCGCCATTGACTAGCACGGGCATCGCCGGGTCCGCCGCTGCGTTGGAGCATCTGACTGCTGGATGGCGAGCCATTGAGGATCGGTTCGTCATGGCGTCGGTCGGCTGGGTGGTGGCCGTGGACAGAGCGGCGGTCGCAACGCTTCATTGCGGAGGTTCGAGCCGGGGCTGTTGCGGGGCGGTGGCTGGTCATGGCGAAGGTCGGTGTCGTCACCGGCGGTCAACCTGAATGAGGGCTGCGATGGAGAAATTCATCTTCTTGCATCTTTCATGTGCTCTTTGTGGTCCTCACAGAGATGGCCGTCCGTGTCGGCAACTCTCCAAGACATCGCCGTCCAACCAGCAACCAAGACCCAGTTGCATGCATCATGTCCCGGTTATCGAGCGCGGTGACGCGTCGCTAGAGTCCGTGATTGAAAATGACAAGTCACTCCATCGATTAAATGTGTACGCGCTGCGTGACAGAAGAGGGTGGTATGGGGGGACAGCCGTACGCGATGCGTTCGCGTGCAAGTGCCGCGGCGAAATCGCTGCGCCAAGACCCCGCTCCCAGCTTCCGCTCAATCACTCGCCTGCTTTGATGCTTCATCACGACTGCGCCGTAAGTCGCTCGTTGTGCGATGAAGGTGTTCAATTACAGGTGGAGGTACGAAACCCCCTCGACGCAGGCTCAAAGTTCTTCTCAGCATCCATGCACAAGGCCCGCCCCAAAGTCTGCAGTAATTCCGGTCTGTGACGACGTCAGCATCACACGCCGCCGTCTTGTGTCTACCATGTCATCACCAGCACTCCTGCTTCGGCCTCCGGCACAAAGCTTGTTGAACCATTGATTTTTTATCTATAAGTTTATCGAACAATATGACAGCTCGTCGCGATGGGGAGGAGCACAGTCGCCGTTGACTTCACCGCATTATGCCCAGCCCACCATATTGGTTCCCACACCACGCCTTGCACTGCATTGCCGCCGAACAATACTGGACTGGAACTGTGGAACGGCACGATCTCCCATCGAAATAATCTATACTAAAATATGCGACAACACGACTTGTAGAGGGTAAGCAAGGAGCGCCGATGCGGCGCACCTCCATCAATGATGTACGGGGACGATGAGCTGCCTTCGACTTCTGCCATTCCCACAACACCTGTCGTCCACGTTCAACATGTGCGGACCTCACCCAGAGGGCAAGGCGGGCAGGACCGTCGCGGTATGCCTATGTATCTGTTGTACAGAAACGCGACAAGCACGCCCACGGAAGCTCCAACAAACAACTTGACCCAATATGTCAACCTCGCGCTTTCGACCGAGGCTGCGTCAACATCATGGCTCATGCTGCTATGTCCCTCTTCGACCGCGAGCTGTGCTGCAAGATCGGCGCTCGTCTCGTTGTGTGGGCAAGGGTCTTCAAACTGAAAGTCCTTGTCGTCAGACATTGTGATGAGTAGTTGGAAAGAGGTTCAGTTCAGAGGAAGGTTTGCAGAACTGGATCTGTGGGTCGAGAGGTGTTGACAAGATCGGGAACCTCCTTGAGATAAACGTTGAGAGCGATCTGAGAAGATGCAAGAAGGAAAGTGAGAGTGTGCGAGGGTCATCTGTGCCCATATCACACCAGGTCGCGACGACCAGATCTCTATCACTGCATCACTTAACCAGAGTACCAAGACTTTCCTGCGTCTTCGTCATACATCTTTATCATCTCCTCACTGGTCCACAGCCACGCCAAGTACGAGGGAGCCGTTCTACCCGGGCCGGGCACCATCCCTTCAAAAGATCGTGTTCTCATTCGGAATTGATCGGCAAGACGGCTTCGGGTTCCACTAACACAAGAGTTTCCTCAATCGACGCGAGGGTAAGGCAACCAAGCCAAGTCAACGGCGTCTGTTCCTGCGATAGTAGCGTTGAGAATACAAGCTAAGCCGGCCCTTTTCGAAATGACTTGAATGTACTTTCAAAGACGGGAACCACATTACCCATTTCTCTGACCGATCGGCTTTCATCACTAATGCAACATATGACGTAGTCACAGTCGATGGAGGCCTCCCAGTCTGGTCGCATATAGTCGATTTTTGCCTATATTCATCGGTGCATGAGCATTGAAAGACTCAAGAAATCGCTTCATCGAACCGCAGGCTCTACAATATTTTCCTGCAATAGGAGTTGACAGTAGACGTACAATCGAGAACAGTTCAGTCGTCAGATACGTGAGACGATTAATTGGCAGCCAAGTTAGTCCCGTTGGATCTGTCATCTACACGACCACGCTAAGGAACGGGGCGTACCGTCGACAGAGCCTAGTTGACCCATGCGGCTCACTTAATGTGGAGCGAGCGAGTGTCCACTGCCAGACGTGACAGTTCCTTAGCAGATGCACAAGATCCTCTTGGCATACAGGTTCGCCGCATCGGCTTCGTCGGGCTATAGGAATCAGCATTCTGGCATGAACAACCGTTTCACCAGGATTGCCAACAAACGTAAGGGATATTCCCAGGAGACTGTATGCTCAGCCAAACCGCGCCATATATGCTGCTTCCCCTACTGGTAGTACCCAGCGATCAAGTACTGCTATCTCGGGATCGAGTGCTCGTCACGACTTCACTGTCTGTCACATGCGATTGGCGTACTCTCGCATCTGAGAGTAACGATCGGATCACAGGTGTTCTGACATTGACTACTGCATACTAAATGTCCCCGCCTGAAATTCACGTGTCCACGATACGCATCAATTGTCACCTCCCAAGGCTTGGATGCAGTCCCTAGGCAGCTTATGGAGGCCTAAATTAACACCATACCATCGATAACAATCCTCCATACGACTCTACTGTCCTCGCATCGTCATACCCGCTATATGCGTCACAGTTCAATGCCGCATCAAGAGATAGCTTCGAGGCAAGGCCTCTCAACATCGGTTACCGGCAAGTGAAAAGAGCCATCGCAGCAAATGGACATGAGGTCATCGAGCGGGAGCATGCTAGCTGGAGCGACGACTGAGACGGCTGCATAGCAAGCAAGTTGGAAAATGTGAACATAAAAGGCGACAGTTCCTCGAGCAAATCAAGCAGAACACATCCTCCTCACACAGTCTATCATCAAATCAACTACCTCATTCCGTTCTTGCCAGATAAGAATCAGCCAGAAAGATGTTCTTCAAACATCAAGCGGCACTCCTAGCAGGCGTGCTTCCACTTGCCAGCGCATACCGACTTGTGTTCTACACTGGCTTTGATTGCAACGGCCAGAGGTTCGGTGCTCGACAAGCTGTTCAAGATGGTACTTGCTACGACCCTGGCACTTTGGGGCCGCAAACCAGCTCCATCTTGATAGTGGCTGAGGAGGGTGACGGTCCCCAGTCTACAGTGTTCTTCTTTCCAAATGGTGTTGATTGCGATCTCAGCGCATCCATCTCGACTGGCAATACCGGCTGTGTCAACGTCTACCTAGGAGAGTCGTTTGGTGGACACAGAGTCATCAGCGGAGAAATCAAGCGCAGAGACGTCCAACAAGAAGCCCCCACCTCTGTGACCGGCATCACCCACGGCGACTTTTTCGAAATGGACGGCGAACTATGGCGCTGGAACCAGATCGCCCAGGATACTTTCTCTGGCGTTTAACCCGAGGATCGATCCGGTAACACTCGCCTCGCCAGCTTCGCACCTCTTGAGTATGGAAGAGACTTCCCTTTCAACTTCACTCAATACGATCTTGAAAACCCATCACCCTCTGTGGCGGAACGCGCTGTTGTCGCAGGATCGTGACTCGCTGAAGACTCTACGCCGAACTCTCCTCTTGACGTAGCAGAGCTCTTCGAACGTCAAGACGTCTGCCGGAGGATCCGCGACTGCGTGTACGGGTTCCCTATCCTTGCCAACTACTACTTTCCCGCGCAAACCGAAGCCGTCGTCCACCAGATCAATGCTGCAAAACCTTCAGCGCAGAGCATCTGGAATTTCCTGATGAACCCGTACGTCTCCAATTTCACCGTGGGGCTGACTACCGGCCTCATCGGCGCTCGGTACTTTGGCACTCCACCTGATTGCATTCCCGGCCCGGAGGCAGACGCCGTGCGCACGACTATCAATGAAGGCACCACGACGGCCAGCCGTGTTAGCGCCATCTCCACCGACGTGCTGGGCGGCATCAACGGAGCGGGTACTCTGACCACCGTCATTGTACCTCCTGACCAGCGCGGTACTGGTATTTGCAACACTCCTATCACCGATCCTTCGCCAGCGAGGTTTGCGCTCTCGCGACACAAGCGATCACTATATGCCAACGTTCCGGGCTTTGAGGAGTGGCTAAAGACTCGGAACTTCTCGGTGTAGAAGCGCGGCGTACATTGGGAACGAGTGGAGCCTTTTATAGTAGTCTTGAGGGTTATAGGTGAAGTGAAGAGGAAGCCCAGTGATTGCTTTACGGATATAAATAGAGTAGTAGAGAGCTGATGATATAGTAGTAGAGAATGAAGAAAGTAGAAATTCTTGTTCTATTTTGTAATGTGCAGCGACAAATAACACAAACTCTCAAACCTCTCGAGCAAAGTCGACTACATCGAACTTACCAATAATCGTGCGGCGAGTGACGGAAGTCACAGTACCGAAGAAGATGTGGTGACTTCAATTCTTGGGATTATCTTTGATCACACTCCTTGCTATGTTCTTGTACCACATACTGGTAGGCTTTCCTCAACGGTCGTGCCCCCGTTGCGAGGTTCCGGCGTGTCGAGGTTGAGGTTTCGTACGTGTTACATTCACATGGCAGAACTGGCGGGGTCGTTGTGCACCATCGCTGGATATGACTCGGCCAAAGCTGCATGCACTCAAAACATGAGCAGCCATGTCATGTATCCAGGGACATTACCCTGATGACAGCTTTCGTGATGGTGATGGGGGGAAGCCGTGGCTGTAGAAAATGATTCGTACAGCTGTGCACATGCTGGCCGGACGGACCAAGACCACATCCCTCGGATCTCTCCGCATCAGCGGCGCTTTCCGCGCCTGGATGGCAAATTTCAATTTATTGAGTCCTACCATCGCGGTAGTTCATAAAGAGGAATGCGAGCCAGCGTGGGCATGTCAACATCGTGTGAAGGGATGGTATCTCGATACCATCGCTTGATGAACATGCGTCACATTGAGGCAGACGTGCACCGTGATGAAGCGAACACAGCGCGTGCTGGCGCGATGATCGCATGACTTGCGATCCCTCTCAGGAGAACTCTGCGATGTCAAGCGGTTGTACCTCCGCTCTCCCTCTATATACGAGTATGATGTGAAGCGTGCTGCTGATAGCCAAGGGCTCGATCGACGGAAGGAGTTGCGACGTTGAACGTCTTCGCGGAGAGTCAACCTGCAGGAAGGATACGGTCTACCACACGTTATATAGCGTAGTGACGTCGGAAGGGATTAGTCTGGAACGGAGACTGATGCGCCGAGTACGCCATCGTGGGTTGCAAATTGCGTGAGAGGGCGGCGGAGGTTTTCAAGACACTGAGGAATGTCGTGCGCGAGGCGGATGCGAAGTGCGGCACGGAGCGCTGGTCAAAGCGGCAAGCGCCGGAGGTTTTCTGCCGTGTCGTGTCCGTGCGTCTGCCGCCGCATTCATCTGATCTGTTATCGCCAGCTGCACCCAACGCTCCCCGGTGGAAACACCACTGACGCTATACCTGTCACGCCGGCTGCTAATGCTATAAAACACACTACAGGAAATTTCTCCATCTGGCGGTTGCGTGAGGCGGCGACAAGCTACCTTCAATGTTCGCGCCTCTCGCCCTGAACCCTAACAATCATCAAAAGGTAGATTCGACGGCCCAAGGTCCCACAAGGAGGGAACTGTCGCACATGTCCTCGGGAACGCATTTGGAGCGGTCGCGCTCCAGTTGCAGTGCCGTCGTATCAGATGCTTCACTAGTTCGGGCTCGTTTCCATGCCTTTTCTATCCAAAGTTCAGCCTTAGCAGTTTCAGGATTCGTTGCGCGTGATTGTGACGGGCCGGCAAGTCGCACGCTAAATTGCCCTTCTTGTCTGCCGGCGCGTTGCTATCACACTCGCCAATCGCGCTTTGCGCAACAAAGCAGGAGCTTCTGCAGCCAAGCAAATTGCCAAGAGTCTCCCGCCTTGATTTCCTTCCTTCGTTCAGCGCTTCTCCGGAGCTTCGCCGTCGCAACAGGCACGCCGAGTGGCATCATTTGCTTAGCATTGGTGGGGCTAGCCATGACGCTGCTCCTTCTGTACATCATCCGAGATAGCGTCACCATCCGGGCCATTTGAGCGCAACAATGGTTCGGGGATCAACAACAAGACCAGAGGCTGCGGAAATGTGCCTGTGAGATACGGGAACAAGCTTTTCTTGATGCAGGTCTATCGTACATGTCCGAGGGGAGTCTAGGGCAACAACGTGTGCAGGTAACGCAAACCGCCAGAGGATCGTGATTCGTCTATTACGACCTCCTCGTGTCCTCTCTCGAGGGAAGAGGCTGTATCCACCACACGTGGGTCGAAAATTGGAACTAATGGCTCAGACGTCCAGGCATCACTTTCTTCACCTGCGATCTCGCCTAAGCTCCATTCTGACCACTGAGCAGGCGGCTGGTCACCAATTTCAGGTAGGAGTCCTACTCTCACGTTTATCTTCTCTAACCCACTAATGGCTTCCAAGTCCAACGTCCTAGCATGCTTGTACTCCCGACACTCTCTCGACACTCTGACGCGTGACCAGCCCGAACGCACCACTAATCCTGTGCCTTCTCTCTTGATGGTCTTGTCCCGATACTTTGGCTTGGCACAACCGTATCCCTGTTGATCGCATATTGATCCCAGGCCGAATTCGGCAGGTATGAGGCTGGACATCCCCGTCACCACCACACTTTACACCAAAGCCTGCTAGTAACCACAGTGCCATAGCGCTGAGACCATCTACAGTCTTGGAGTTTGCGCTGTAGCATTCGTTGGTTGCTCAAAGCACACCATACTAAGCTCGGGAATGGTAATGTCCTTCGACCTTCTCAATTGAGACAGTCGCTGCTACTGTGCTATTGCTGTAGCCTCAATGGCACCATAGAACTGATGAATTATGACTACTCGGTCGTTTGAATACCTCCGTGGTCATGTATATAAGATGAAGTAGATATCGCTCCAGAAAGGATATCAAGCATCAGCCTTGAGCTCCTCAGTCACTTCTTCTACCGGTCTACACTCAGTGTTCTTCTGAGTAGGTTTACCACTGACCATTCTGGAGCTCCTCACTCACGCACCGCAGACTTCAAGATGATCAACGTTCGCAACCTCGCTGTGTTCTTCGGAGCCCTGCTCCCCGCTGTCCTTGCGGCTCCCGCTCCCATCACCAAGAGGAACGACGTCATCCCCGGAAAGTTTATCGTCACTCTCAAGCCTGGTATCGATGCTGCTGCCGTCGAATCCCACTTGAACTGGGCCGCCGACGTCCACAAGCGCAGCTTCGCCAAGCGTGACACAGCCGGTATTGAGAAGGAGTTCGGCATCAAGGACTGGAAGGCGTACTCTGGAGAGTTCGACGATGCTACCATTGCTGAGATCAAGGCTAGCCCTGATGTGAGTAGCGACCTAGATCACTGAACTTCTGATGGGCACATTGAAACTGTTCCCGCATGAGCATTGCTTAGCATACTATCCTCGCCCACTTCTGTTCTCCATAAATCGCTATCAAGAAACTGTCACCTGTCTTCAGCTATACTAATTTACCACAGGTTGCTCTTGTCGAGCCCGACACAGTCGCATACCTCTGGTACGATGTTGAGGAGGTTCACGAGGACAAACTCGAGAAGAAGGCCTTGACCACCCAGTCAGGTGCCACCTGGGGTCTTGGTGCTATCAGCCACCGAACCGGTGCCTCAACCCAGTACATCTACGACACCACCGCTGGACAGAACACCTACGCCTACGTCGTCGATTCCGGTGTCATCGTTGCCCACCAGCAGTTCGGTGGCCGTGCCACCCTCGGCTACAACGTCTTCAGCAGCGCCCATACCGATACCCTGGGCCACGGCACCCATGTTGCCGGCACCATTGGTGGATCGACCTACGGTGTCGCCAAGCGCACCAACCTGATCTCCGTCAAGGTCTTCGAGGGCCGAACTGGTACTACCTCTGACATCCTCGCCGGCTTCAACTGGGCTGTCAACGACATTACATCCAAGAGCCGCGCCGCTCGCTCCGTCATTAACCTGTCCCTCGGTGGCCCAGCCTCCACCACCTGGACCAACGCCATTCAGGCCGCCTACACTCAGGGCGTCCTTTCCGTCGTCGCTGCCGGCAACGGTGACGAAAACGGCCGCCCACTCCCCGTCTCTAGCCAATCGCCCGCCAACGCACCCAACGCCATCACCGTCTCTGCGGCGGACAGCTCGTTCCGCCCTGGTAGCTTCACCAACTACGGCGCCGGTGTCGACATCTTCGCCCCCGGTGTCGCCATCCAGTCCTCGTACATCGGCAGCAACACCGCCACTGCCTCGTTGTCTGGTACCTCCATGGCTGCGCCCCACGTCGCTGGTGTTGTCGTCTACCTCCAGGCTCTCGAGGGCTTGTCCACCCCTGCTACGATCACCAACCGCATCAAGGCACTCGGTGTCGCGAACAAGATCACTGGTACCCTCAGCGGCAGCCCCAACCTGTTCTTGTACAACGGCAACGGTGCGTAAGCGCCTGTTGAATCGAGAGGGGATGTATATAGACGATTCACGACGAATGCGAGGAGTGTAAATAAGAGGCTTATATAAAAGGGATGCTATATAGACCCTAATCCAAGTACCTGAATTCTTCTTATATGTCCAACTACAAGCGTGAAGAAGCTTACTCGGCCGCAAGTATTAACCTTGAAGACTCTGTGCGTGTTACAACCGTTCTGGATATCGAGGTCACAGTACGCCCCCGAGCCTAGGCGCTAGGAAATTGCTCTCTCGTAAGTAGGAGTGAGGCGACAAAGTTGACATAACATAGAGAGAGACGATGGACCAACCATTCGGCCCTTTCATCTTACCACGATTCGTTGCGGCATCGTGCCTCGAGAGAATTTCTACCGTGGATATATGTGCACGACGCGCTATGAGCCACGTTTTTCCCTGCTGCCACCTGGTGGGTGCCCAGTTTGTACTCTGGCCGGAAGCTCTTGCGATCAAGTTTCACGTTCCAGCGTGCGGCTAGGTAGACCTCCACCCCATACCTTATCACCCTGCACCCAAATCGGACAATCATTCCAGCCAATGACGCCCCTTACTGTTTTTATTCATGTTTCGCTCGACGCGCTATATAGGTCTAGGCCTGTCTGCTCTCTTGAATGGTGTTGCCACGGCGTGTTGATTGGACGTGGCGCTCTTCAGCTGAACGGCCAAGAGGATCCGACGCATCTGACCCAGAGTCCAGCCCCTCAGCTGAAAACTTCCCGATGTAAACAAAGGCAACGTTCCTGATCGACTTATTGTTTGTGTAGCGGTTTGCAACAATGCGTCGTCTTCTTAGGAAATTCAAGAAGCAGACTAGAAATGATCCCAGATTCGAGCCCGAAGATGGTACATCCCAGAATACAGAACGACAGACGCCTCCAACTCACCAACAGAAGAATCCACTGTACCTGGGTCGAGAAACCAATTTGTCCCATCTCCAGACGGTACCAGTTACTAGTTCTTTCGATCCCGAGACCGGGGGTATCCATCGCCCAGGAAATGGCTACAATCCAGAAGCAGAGGCACGACACGCTCGGTGGGTGTCGCAGTGGCAGGGCGATGGACCCTGTGATTCTGGTTCCGGTACCCGCGCAGCAATTCGCATGCTACTAACGTCAGCCAAGCCCGATCCAACAAACACCGCACTGCGAGACTTGCGTCGTGAGGAGCTGGGTTTATCTTCTGGGGATGATCCGGAGTGGGACATGGACGATGCGGAAGAACTTGAACTTGAACAGTTATACGCAGAGGCGGAGGCGAATGCCTACAAAGTTCCTATAGATGGTCCAATGAGGACTCGCACGGACCTAGTCAACATGCTGCCCGACAGTGTAGATCGAACCAAAGGAAAGGAGAGAAGAGATCTTCCAGTGTAGGTCTTCTGTTCACAATTCCCGCAAGACTTTTTCTTCTTTTTGATCTCTTGAGATACGTGCTTTGCCAATCATTGAACTCCGGACTAACTCAGACTGTGGTACAGACATCGTTTGCCTACTGTTGCGTGGCCTTTTGGGACGCAGAACACTCATTCCGATGACCGCCTGTGTACGCCTTGCACTCTAGTACCGCTGCATCGGTTGATGGTGTGCAACAACCCTGAGGGGAAGGCAGCAATTTTCCGGTTAGACCAAGTCAAGCGTACCGCAACTACCCCAGGCTGCCCTATGTGCCGGCTCCTTTTGTCCACGTTTCGAGGGAGCAAGCATGCTTTGTCTAACATAGACGACCCGGTATTTGGAGAGGATACAGTGATACGAGTCAGGTGGGATGTGTGGGCATCGCTGATGCGTACAGTACTTAAGGACGGCCTAGTTGGTGCTCAGTGTATTGGACAAACCAGGCGTTTCTATACTGAAATGTTGAGTGGTACGTTATGCGAAGTGAATAAAAAGGCAAAGGCAAACGAAAGCATGTTGCTCCCACGAAGCCAATGGCGATATGGTTTTCAACTCATGGAGTCACCGTATCCAGACAATGACCGCATGTGTCCGTGGTTTGGTAACGGAAGATTGGTGGGAGGACAAGTGGCAACAGACCGAGTACGTGCCTGGCTTGGGCGGTGTTTGATGGACCACAAGGGAGAATGTGGACTACCACAGCCGGATCCATATCACGCAGGATTCCGGGGTATCGATGTCGAGACGAGATGCGTTGTTGAAGATCTGGATGCCAGCAAGGCTACTGGCACGTATGTCGCACTCTCGTACGTGTGGGGCAAGTCAGCGCAGCTCTTGAATACAGCCGAGACACGGGACCGACTGGGACAACCGGGTGGGCTCAGCGACTCACATGCAAATATTCCGCAGACTATCAAAGATGCGATGACTCTTACCGAACGACTGAGAATCAAATATTTATGGGTGGATGCGTTGTGTATACGTCAGGATGACGATGTCGATAGAGGCGCCCAGCTTGACCAGATGGACCGGGTATATTCAAGGGCATTGATCACGATAGTGGTACGTTTCCTGCCTCTCAATCCTGATGGCTTCACTTACATTGCACAGGGCGCCTGTGGAAAAGACTGTAACTCTGGGCTTGCTGGAGTTCAGCCCGAATCTCGTTCGTTCGTTCCCGAAATTGAGACAGTTGAAGGCATTCAGCTTTCTCCCTTTGCTGAACCATTCCGCGCTAGCATTCTCTCATCTGAGTGGGATACGAGAGGATGGACCTTGCAAGAGAAGCTGCTGTCGCATCGGGTCATCGTGGTGACTCCTACCCAGATGTTCTGGAAATGCGCTAACGGGACATGGTACGAAGACTGTTGGCTCGAGACACCTGAAAGCCACATGATCGACGAGGAACACCGCTGGCGCTTCTTCGACAACGAATCTGCGGATTATTTCGACCGCTATCGATTCCTGGCTACAGCATTCGTGTTTCGAAGGTTCACGCATGACAGCGACGCTGAGAAGGCTATCAAAGGCATCAATAACAAATTATCCACGGGATTAGGATCAGCGTTCCACTGCGGCATCCCTGAGAAGTATCTCGACGCAGTTATCCTCTGGGACTGGCCCGGTGTTCACAACCGCATGTTGCTTCCACGGATGAAGTACTTCCCTAGCTGGTCCTGGATCTCACTTACCATCGATGATAATGACCGTATAGTCAAAAATGAACCACCTCCAGTACTCTGGGGCGCAGTAATGAATGCCACGGAATACATGGACTCGCACACTCGGATGCGCATGGGCGAATGGCCTAAGATCTGCTCCCTGGTAGAATATTACCGTTTCGACAGTGCGGGTGTTCCGATTAGGATCCAATCATCCGTATTTCAGGGCAACCTCGACAGGAAATTCACAGAATACCTGATCGAGCACCAGCTTCCTCCTATCAACATACCTATGCTTCCGCTCCGCTTCTACTCGAATGCTGAGGAATACGTGCGACTTGCCACCGTACTCCGGACGACTCCGCAGGCTCATTGTTTGTTTCCACATACTATGCGTATGCTGCTTCCACGAATGCTTGGATTCTGTGCGCAGACGGCACACCTTTACGTCACCCCCGCGGCACAGCGGCCCGCAGAATTCTCGAAGCCCGTCAAATTCGACGTTGCGTTAGATGAGGGTATGGAACAGATAATCGGGTCGGTCATGCTGAACTTATTACACCGACTGACACAGCCGGACAAGATGCTTTTCGCGGTCGTGGCACGGCATGTGAATAACGGACCACATGCGACGCTCCCCCGAGCTTCGGGCTGGTTCTTCCAGTGCTTGCTCTTGGAACAGGCCTTCGAAGCTGATGCGCGCGAAGCTCTGGGGCCGTATTCAGAGATAGTGTATCGGAAGGTAGCGGTCTTATTCGATGTCGATTGCGAGCACTGGGCAAAGGCGAATCCAGCACTTAACCTAATCATTCTTATTTAATATCCGTAATAAAAGCGGCGCTCTATATTTCGTATAAGCTAGAAGCACTCTATACACTAGATAAATAAGTATACACTATAGTATAAGAGGGATTTAAGGGAGGGGGGAGAGAGTAAGAGAGTAGGAGGAGTCTAACTCTACTAGGAGGATAATTATAAGGCTACTAGATCTAATAAAATCTTAGTAAAGCAATAAGCGCTAATAAGGGTTTACTAATACTCTTAATATTATAAGATTAAGAAGTTCTTATAAAGAGGATTACCTTAGGGCTACTAGATCTAACTAAATTTTAGTAGGATAATAAAGGCTAATAAGAAATTACTAATAGCCCTCACTAAGAGGATCACCTTAGGGCCACTGGATCCAACCGAATTTTGGTGGGACGATAAGGGCTGATAAGAAATCGCTAGTGGCCCCAAGGTCGAAAAATCAAGTAGCCCCAAGGCACTTAGGGTTAACTTTCTAGACAGAAATAAAAGAATCTGAAGAGACAGTTTTGTGCAAAATTACAGCGCGATTTTAAGTCTGCGCTCACTGTCTTTATAGCTAGTCCCGTTGTAGAGATATTGAGATAAAAAGATTTTGACAAAGTTTTAAAGTTCCTCACGTGATTTTCGCTCGCACAGCCACCTCAGCCACCTTAGCCACGCCAAGAAAAATTTATGAAAATGCCAAGAAAATTTGAGATGGAAAGGAGGGAGAGGGGGTACTCCGTAACCGCTGAGTGTCGGTAAGGGTTAGGGTTAGGGTTAGGGTTAGGGTTAGGGTTAGGGTTAGGGTTAGGGTTAGGGTTAGGGTTAGGGTTAGGGTTAGGG